>CM022301.1:534438131-536838131 GCA_011799875.1 Thinopyrum elongatum | reverse complement strand
TTGAAGTACCAATTTAATTCCTTCCTTGATCTGTTCAGGCACCCCCTCACTGGGAAAAATAGATGACTTCTCATTATTAATTCTTTGTCTCGATGCATCACAATAAGCCTTCAGAACTCTCTTCACATTCTCTGCTTGGACCAATGTTGCACCAAAAATAGTAAACTATCATCCATGAACAGCAAATGATTAACGTTCATCACAGGTGGTGCAACTTGAAGCCCTCCAACCTAATCATTAGCTTCATTTGCCTTTAACAAGCAAGACAATCCTTCCGACGCAAGCAGAAAGAGATATGGTGTATTATGAGTCGTGAACCCACTAAAAATTCATTGCTGACCCCATCAAGAAGCCCAAAAGGCCACAACCTAATTGTCTTTCGTGTCCATTGCCCAAAAGCCCACAAGCTAGTAGAGTATTGCCCCTTATTTTTCAAGTTGCCAAACAAGAGAGTCGGGGTCAGTGCTAGGAACAATGCTCCTATCTATCTCTACAACTTGGTGTCACTGCTCTATAAGTTTGTCATCAAAGTTTCTTCTAAATGAAAGCTTCAGTTGATGGCCATCCTAGACCTCACTGATACATTTAGTTTGCTCATTACAAATAGAATAAACAGGCCAGAATTGTACTGCTAGAGGAGAAGTGCCAAACCAGGTATCTTCCTAGAATCTAATCTTATTACATATCCCAACTTTCCATCTATAGCCAAATTTCAATGCTTGAAAAATAGATATAACCCCTTTCCAAAATCTAGAAGTTTTTTGGTTAGGGTTGGGTGCAAAGAGGTTAGGCCTCCCAGCCATGTACATGTGGTCAATAATCATCTTCCAAGGCTTCCTCTCTCCCTCATAATATCTCTTAATCCAAGAGCCGAGTAAGCACAAATTAACTTCTTGGAGGTTGGGAACGCCCAAGCCTCCAAAATCCTTTTTCATAGAAACCATCCCCCAATTAGCTAAATGGAGCTTTCTATGTCCCTCAAAATCATTCCACAGACAGTTGATCATTTCTACAGCCCATTTTGGAAACTTAAATAAGGACAACAAGTAAATGGGGATGCTCGCAAGACATGCTTGTATAAGAACAAGCCCGCCTTTATATGAGAGGAGTTCCCCCCTCCACCCAGCAATCCTTTTTTAAATCTTATCCAGAAGGGGTTGTATGTCTTCCCTTCTCGGTTTGTCATGATGGAGAGGAATCCGCAAATATTTAATGGGGTATTTACCACCACTACAGTCTAAGACAGAGAGGAAGTTTTGCAACTCAGGCTCATCAATATTGATAGGAATGAGTTCACTCTTAGCATAATTAATCCTCATGCCAGACACTTCCTCAAAACATGTCAAAGCTATTTTGAGATTTTGGGCATGGGAAGTGTTGTTATCTAAGAACAAAATGGTGTCATCTGCATATTGAAGGCAGATGATACCCCTAGGGCAAACCTCAGTACAAAGACCAGTAATCATGTCCTGAGTTGCAACTTTGGCTAACATTTTAGTATGAACATCCACTACCAGATTAAAGAGTAGTGGGGAAATTGGATTGCCTTGCCTAAGTCCTTTTCCAGAAAGAAATAAATTTCTCTCTACATTATTTAGTTTGATCCCAACAGAGCCATCATGTGTAAGCTATTGAATCCAAGGTAACCATTTATCTCCAAAACCCCAAGATTTTAAAAGCTCAGTCAGGAAGTTCAGGTCAACCTTATCAAAGGCTTTCTCATAATCTAGTTTTAAGACTAGGACTTGTCTTTTACTAGAGTAGACCGAATGAAGACCTCATGAGCAGTAACCACACTCTAGCAATCAGCCTTTGCAAGACTTTGGAGAGCCTATTTGTAAGAACTTTGGACAAAATCTTCAAGATACAGTTAATCAAGCTAATAGGCCTAAACTTCTTCATATAAGTAGCCTCAGGTTCTTTTGGGATTAAGGTGAGCATAGCAAAATTAAGTCTATAAATATCTAGCTGCCCCTTATGAAAATCCTCAAACATAGCAAGCAGATCAGACTTGATCAAATCCCAGAAGTGTTGGTAAAAGAGAAAAGGAATCACATCAGGACCAGGGGCTCCATCTAGGTAAGAATCAAACACTGCTTTCTTAATCTCTTCTTCCAAGAAAGGTGCTTCTAATACGTCATTCTCAGAATGAGTAACTTTTTATCAACAGAGAAAAATTCAGCTTTAAGTTTAAAACCACTACTATCTTCCTTTTTAAAAAGGTCTTTATAGTAGTCACTAGCTACTCCCAACATGTATTTAGTGTTAGTAACTGGCCCATCAGGGCCCTCTAGGGAGTGAATGAGGGTTTTTCTCCTCCTTTGATTAGCAACTGCATGGAAATCTGCAGTATTCCTATCTCCCTCCTTAATCTCCCTGTCCCTAGACCTCTGCTTAGCCTAGTTTCTTCATGATGCCAAATTTTCCGAAGTTCAGCATGAATGAATTTCATTCTAGCAAACTTAGCTTCAGAAAGGTTAGAAGTTTCTGAATTAATATCTAATATATCAAACTTCCAAGGAGAATCTTTTTTGTATCTCCTAAGGTTGGTTTCTTCATTATAACTCCAGCCTTTAGTAGCTTTCCTAATTTTCCTAAATTTAGTCTGCCAATTCTTCATCGGAGAGCTAGAGTTGGTGGGCTCTGGCCATTTTTTCATAACTAGGTTAGAGAAATCCTCCCTTAGGAGCCACAATTTTTCAAATTTGTAACTACCTTTTCTAGGTTGGTGATCCATCCCAGAGTCCCAAAGAAAGGAGGTGTGGTCACTGCCACATCTAGGCAGAGCCTTACAGGTGGATAAGGGAAAAAACATATCCATTTCAGTGTCACAGAAAAGTCTATCTATAGTGGACATGATGAGATCCACCTGATTGTTAGCCCAAGTAAATTTTCTACTAGATAGCTTGATTTCTAAAAGACTCCAGTCTCTATCCAAGCATTGAAGTTATCACGCCATTTGTGATTAGTCACTCCATTGCTTTTATCTCTAGCATTCCTAACCAGGTTGAAATCTCCCACAATAAGAGTGGGGATGGAAACATCTACAAACAAGGTATGAAGTTCTGAAATAAAAGCATCTTTGCCATCATCATAAAGAGAGCCATACACAGTAATGACTCCAAAAATATGACCATTAGATTTAAGCTTTACTAAACAACTGACTAAAAATTCTAGATGGGACAAGGAAATAACATAAAAAACATCCAGATCCACTCCCATGAGGATGCCTCCAGCAGAGCCTTTAGATGGTAAGTGGTGCCAGGAAAAATCTCTGACTCCTACAAGGGATTTCAAATAGGAAGTAGAAAACTCTTCCTTTTTGGTTTCTTGAAATCCCAAAATAGTAGCATGAGTTTTAACAATAGTGTCAATGACTAGGGGTTTTCTCCCAGAGGCGGAAATCCATCTAACACTCCAAAAGAGAGCATTCATTGGATAATCCTACACTAGTGCAGAATCGAGCTATTGTCCCGGTTCGTAGGGACCTTTAATGCCGGTTCTGCAACCGGCACTAAAGGGTGGGGACTAAAGGTACCCCCCCCTTTAGTGCCGGTTCGTCACGAACCGGAACCAAAGGCCCACCACGTGGCACGAGCCCGCGCCGGAGGGCTGGGGGCCTAGGTGTTTTGGGTTTATGGTTTATTTTTCCTTTTAGTTTTGTGTTTTCCATTTAATTCTTTATCATTTCAGACACATTTTACGCTACTACATATTGTACAGGTTATGCATATATATAAATAGAATTTCTCGTAGAACCGATCATATATATATCATCGAATTTCTGGCACAACCATTCACACATACACATATATATATACAATTTGGTATATACAATTTCTCCTACAATTTGCAGATCATTACATGGAGGCATTAGGTCGATCTAGGTACGGGGTAATGGTATTCTCCTTTGGGATCTATGACCTGGTCGAGCAAAAATCCCGCTATTTCCTCTTGAATTGCTCGTATGCAGTCCTCTGGTAGGAGCTGATCCCGCATCTCCGACATCTTTAAAAGAAGGAGATCAATGTGAATGTATTAGTTGTGTGTATATATATTAGATCATGATAAAAAGAATTATGAATAGTGTTTTGGCAAACGTACCCAAATTTGTCTGTCACTGCTGGACCTTTTGGACGTCATCATGCGAATGTTCTCGCAAACGTAGTATGCACATAAATTAGTTCCCGGCGCCTGCCTCGTGCACTTTACGAGAATAGAATTCAATCAGTAATAATTAATCAAGCATGATAATGGTACTGAAACTAGAATTAAAGAGATGCACGAACGTAGCTAGTAGTACTTAATTACCTTGGTTCGCACCCATTTCAGATCTTGTTTCCATTCGCCTTTAACCTGTTTGATGAACTTTTCCCAAGCCCTGCCCGCCGGCAAAGAAAATAAATAAAGGAGTTATTAATTAGTTGATATCAGGAAATGAACTAAAGAGGCCGACATAGTGCGATAATGATTGAAATTACCTATCGACCATCCCCTTCATGATTGAGTATTCATTAGTTTCTTTATATAGTGAGTCCAGTACTTGAACTTTTCCCTTGTCAACTTCAATGATTAACAAGATCCAGTGGAAACTGCATGCGCAGATGTTTGTATAATTAAGCAGGCATGTGCATAACTCATCAACTACACCTTATTAACATTTAGTAAGCAAAAACAGAATTTGTAGTACAAGACATTGTCACTCACCCGAAGTTGTAAGGAAGTAGTATTATTGTTGGGTATTTAGTCTCTTCATGAACTCTAGTAAGCCTTCTCTGTGTATGGTCGATCATATTCACGTGACCATGTCTCTTGATTAATGGTATTTGGGTCAATGAACCCAATGCCATAGCGTCCAGCTTTTTTCATTTCATAGATCTTCATTCTGCATAATACCACAGAAAAGAATATAGTGAGGATAATTACAGGTAATGAACGAGCACTACATCTAGCTAGAGACTTAAATTAATTACAGAAAGAAACCACTTACAGACAATAGCAACTGACGACAGATTTGTCGAGTGCGTCTTGATTGAATAACTGAAACATTTCTTGAAACTCAACCTACAGATCTTTTGCATGGTAGTAATGCTCTGCCTTGACTTTCACCATGAGGGGCTCTCGATCGGTAGTCTTTGTTTCTCTCAGGTACCATTGATGCAATTCATACATTCTCGTTGATAGAAGCGGGATCTGCTCAAGCTTGACCATAGGTTCGCCGTGGACATATTTCCATTTTAGTTCCTCCTCTTTAAACGTTTCCATGGGCTCGATGCCTAGGAGTTGTTCTACAGTGACACCGGCCTCTTCAGCCTGCCTTCTATGATCGTCGGTTATTACCAGCTGATCGGCGCCGGTACTCACAAGTGTTGGTACAATGAGCGGGGGGATCGATTGCACCGCCTGTTCTCCCAGCTGGGGAACAGTTTTCTCGCTTTTTTTGGCAGCTGCTTGGCTCGAGCTCGAGCTTGACTCCTTTTTTTGTGCTTGATATGACTTCTTAATTTGGCGCTCATAGTCTGAGTCCCTATGCTTGGGAGCTGGTGGTTCAGCCATACGAATAAAGTGCTGAATGACATGCTCAGGTACTTTCTCCTTTGGCAACGGGGGCGGTTTCGGTCCAAAATGGGCCTTCACTTGGGCTCGCACTTTGACCTCGGTTTCCTCGTCAGTCAGGTGGTAAGGCAACCTCGGAAGAGGCTTGAGGCTTGGACCAAATTTGTATTTCTTGCCTCCTGTTGTACCGCTAGCCGACGTAGTTGCGGCGCCTCTCTTCCGCTGTTGTTGAGGCAGCGGAGCCCGCTGAGGCGGCGGAGACGGCTGACGCGGTGCCTGACTTGGAGGAGGAGTCGGCTAACGTGGTGCCGGACTTGGAGGAGGAGGAGTCGGCTGACGCGGTGACGGACTTGGAGGAGGAGGAGTGGGCTGACGCAGTGGTAGACTTGGAGGAGGAGGAGTCTGCTTACGCGGTGGCGGACTTGGAGGAGCAGGAGTCTGCTGAGGCGGCGGCGGACTTGGAGGAGGAGCCGGCTAACGCGGTGTCGGTGGCCTTGGAAAGACTATGCAATCCTTTCTCCATAGAATGATATGATGTATGGCCTCTCCCAGTGTGCGCTCGTTGTCACCTCCAGGAATGTCAAGCTCTAGCCCCAAATATTGTGCCACCACTTCATCAACCCCGACACGAGCATAGCCAGTTGGAATCGGATTGCAATGGAAGGTAGCTTCAGGGGGATTTGTATAAGCAATGCCGTCCGCCACCTTCATGGATATGTTCTTCATTTTAAAGTGTAGCTCACAAGTTGTCGTATCTATGATATCATCCACAGGGTATCTATCCAGCAGTGCATCATCGCCCGGGGCGGAACCCACGCTGCTTCTCGGCATGGATGAGACGGTGCTATCCAATGCTAGATCCGCTAGCTGCTACCGCTGCTGAGACCCCCTTTCCTGGCGAAGTGAGTCGATCTGCTGCTGCTGCCGCTGGAAAGTGAGTGCCAACTCCGCGTGCTTTGATTCTACGATGCGAAGGTGATCTGCTTCCTGCTTCCTCTCCTCCTCCTCCTGCTTCCTCTTCTGCTCCTCCTGCTGCTTCTCTCTCGCATGGCTTCTGTAGTCGGCGTTCTAGTCCGCAAACCCCTCAAACCACGGAACAACACCTTTGCCTCATGTTCTTTCCGGGTGTTCAGGATTCTTTAGCGTGCGCGTAAGCTCGTTGTTCTCTCTGTTGGGCTTGAACACCCCCGTTCGAGCCTCTTCTATTGCAACAAGTAAACTAAGGTTGGCTCCTTTAAGACTTGCCCGCTCCAAAACCTCGCCTGTCTTTGGGTCCAACGTCCCCCCATGCGCATAGAACCAAGTCCTGGACCTGGGGGGCCAGTTCAATGTAACTGGAGTGACCCCTGCATCCATCATCTCTTGCTCAGCGAGATCCCACTTAGGCCGGGCCACCTCGTAGCCACCTGGCCCAAGCTTATGGTGCCACTGCTTTTTCGCGGCATTAATCTTGTTTTTTCTCGACCGTTCCTGAGCTACTTCCGATTCCTTGAAGTTCACGAAAGCGTCCCAGTGATCTCTTGCCTTCTCCAGTGTTCCCTTGAATTTTGGAGTCTTCTTTCCTGCATTGACGTACGTGGCCCATATACTTTCTTGTGGTTGTTGAATGCTATCGCCATCTTCCTAAGAGCAGCGTTCTTGACTTTCTCCACATCTGCATCTGTGAAATGATCTGGTAGGGTGAAATGTGACATGAGAGATTCCCAAAGCCGATCTTTTGCTCTTTGGTTGACAAAAGTAACATCTGGATGTTCCTTTGCTGGCTTATTCCATTCTTGAATGGAGATCGGGATTTGGTCCCTGACAATAACTCCGCATTGACGAATGAACTTGTTCGCATTCTTCTTAGGTTCGCGCGGTTCGCCATTAGGTTTGATGGCATCGATGTTGTACTTTACGCCATCCTTCAACTTTTTGGCCGGGCCTCGAACTGTCCTGCTGCTTGTAGAAGATTTGCTCGATCCAGAGGGCTAAAAGAAGAAAGATTGATTCGTTAATATATATACAAATCAATTAAAACATGTGATGATCACCAGATGCCTGCTTATATAAATATACCTCGCCAGTATTTGTCATTTCAAGAACAACATTTCCTTCGTCATCATTGTTCTGGACTTCATCTATTCGTTCGTCTTCATCAAATATCATACCCTCACCGGTAGGGTTCAGATATTGCGAGCCATCATCTTCTTCATTCTCATCTGGGCTCGGGGAGTGTATGATGTCGAACAGAGTCTCTTCTCCTTCTCTGCCGGTATTGTCCATAGCTTTTATTTAACTAATCCAGAAGAAAGATAAAACAATTTAATATTCAAATTAGAATGCATGCATGCAATCAATAAGGAAAAACTTAATCATAGTAGATAATATGCATCTCGAATAACCAGATAATTAATATGCATCATCGAATATAATCTCGAATACATCGTCTCGAATATTATCGAATAATATAATCTCGAATACATCATCTCGAATACATCACTAGCTAATACAGATCGAATATTATCGAATAATCTAGTTCACACGTGGTGGACATCCAAAGAGAAGGAACCATCACATGATCATAGCTCGGGTGAGATCCCTGAAGAACCTACCAGGTATTGGAGAACCTGACGTCCAACGCAACCATGTAGCGACGGACGTGCTCGTCCTCCTCCCTGACACGGTGATGTACCACCTCCGCGGGGGACGCCAGCCTCCGCACCGAATGTGGCCCACGCGCCCGCCACCAAAGAAGCTCCGGGTCGACTACGGGACCCGGGTTCCTCACCAAGATGCGCGCCCCTGAAGGTACACCTCCCAGTGCCAGCCCGGCGGAGCCTAGTCCCGGACATGGCGCCTCTGAAGCAGGACATCGTCGCGAGCGGGTCGACGACGAGGATGCGGGCCGGGCATCATTGACGTCGAGAACAAATTCTATGCAAATGTAACATTTTTTAAATGCTTGGATTGTGATTTCTTATATACGAGGAACCTTTTGTCCCTGACTAGGAACAGGATTCAGAATCATAACGGATTCTCTTAACATTTAAGGGATTTAACAAAATGGCGCCATTCTGGATGTGCAGAAAATGGTCCATATTTTTCCTGATCTCATCTACCCTTCTATATGTCACGTTGTCTAGTGTCAAAGGATTCAAGAAAACCATGGCTTCATCATTAGCCAGAAGTAACAGGCGCATGATGGTATAAAGCTCTCCAAAGTTGTTTTGGAACGGAGTCCCGGATAGGATAATTAGCTTTTTGGTACGAAGTTTAGCAAGAGCCTTCCAAATATCGCTATTTGGAAGGCCTTTACTGAACTTCGTACCAAAAAGCGAATTATCCTATCAGGAACTCCGTTCCAAAACAACTTTGGAGAGCTTCGTACCATCATGCGCCTGTTACTTCCAGCTAATGATGAAGCCATGGATTTCTTCAATACTTTGACATACAAGACAACGTGACATATAAAAGGGTACGTAGATGAGATCAGAAAAAAATTGGATCAACTTGTGCACATCCATAATGGGGGCATTCTTGATAAATCTCTTATTAAGACTATAAGAGAATCTATTATGTACTATACATACATATACTAATTAATTGCAAATACATAACAAACTTTTGCAAATACAACATTAAAATATGCAACTTTTGCAAATACTAATTGCTACACATTTTTTAAATGGTTGATTGTGATTTTTTTCTATACATCTAAATCTAGTGAAAATTGGATCAAAATGTAAAAATTCCTCAAATGTCAAAATTCCTTAACTTTTTTCTATACATCTAATCATCTAGTGAAAAAAATGTATATCACAAACATCTAGTGAAAATTTAACTTTTGCAAATTCCTCTATGCAAATTTAACTTTTTTTAAATGGTTGATTGTGATTTTTGTAATTCTTTTTCACTTGATTTTGCAAATACACAACGAAAAGTATAAAAAATAAAAAACATTTATATATCTAGCATTTCTATATAACTAAAAGTATAAAAAACTAAAAAACATTCATCTAACATTTATATATCTAACATTTCTATATAACTAAAAGTATAAAAAACAAAAAAAACATTCATCTAACATTTATATATATATAACATTCATCTAACATTTCTATAACTAAAAGTATAAAAAACTAAAAAACAGAAAAACAGAAAATAAGAATATGTGTGTGTGTGTGTGTTCATGCATGTGTGTGTGTGTGTGCGGGCTCGATGGGAGGGGCGGCCATGGCGGCAGGGGCTCACAGCGGGGCGACGGCCGGCGAGGCGAGGCGAGTCATCGGCGATGGCGACGGCGCGCGAGGTCGAGGAGGGGGCGGCACGACGGGGGCGGCGACGGCGTGGGCGGCGCATCGGGGGCGGCGACGGCGTGGGCGGCGCGTCGGGGACGGCGACGGTGTCGGGGGCGGCGATCTCCTCTGCGTCGGGAGCGAAGAGACGAAGAAAGCAGAGGGAAAATGAAAAAAATTTCAAGTGCTCTATATATATGCGGGGATCTTTAGTCCCGGTTGGAGCCACCAACCAGGACTAAAGGTCATTTTGGCCAGCCGAAGCGGCAGGAAGCGCAGGCCTTTAGTCGCGGTTGGTGGCTCCAACCGGGACTAAAGACCCCCCTTTAGTCGCGGTTGGAGGCTTGTGCTTCCCGTGCCCAATGTTTAGTCCCACCTCGCTAGTTGAGAGGAGCTCGTACCGGTTTATATGCCCCGCCGCGGCTACCGTGTCGAGCTCCTCTCTAAGCAGGCCTTTGTGGGCCTATTGAAACTGTGCTGCCCTGTGGGGCCTACTGGGCCGTACGGGCTTGCATCCTGGCCCAACTAGAGGTTGGGTTTCTAGTCGTATGCAGGCCGTGGCGGCCTAGTAGGCAGGCTTTTATTTAATTTTTTTTTTCTGCTTTATTTATTTTCTTTTGTTTCTGAGTTGTTTTTTGCTTTATTTAGAGTTTCTTTGTGAATCTTTTTGCTTTAGGTTAAAAAAATGATAAACTTTCTTTTAGTGCTTGTAGTTTTCAAATTTGGATAGTTTAAATTTGAATTATTTTAATTTTGTGTGAATCACTAGTTTGTGAATAACTTTACTTTAAAAATAGATTTTTCAGTGATTTTTTTTCGCTATTTAATATTAGTGTGTTTTACCATTCTATTCAATTTGGTAATTCTTAGGTTATTTTAAAAAAATAAATACCTTTGTAAAAGATGAGTTTTCGTCCGAAACCCTGATATATACTTCGAAAGAGATTGTCCATTTTGTACACGAAGTGCATCCAGTTTCTGCCGTAACCCTCTCAACTTTTTAGCACATGCTATGTGGGTAAAATGATGATACCATGCCAACTTTTAACCTTTTCAGAGTTCATTTTGTAGTGCTTTCAATTTCAGGGTCATTTAGCTCAAAAAAATCAGTAAATGCATGAAAAATAGCAAATGAAGTCAGAAAGGGTTGAAAATTGATGACGTGGCGTTGAATGGTGCATACTGAACGCACAAAAAGTCTGGAGTTGAAATAAGTTTAAAAAATAAAATGCCTTTGTAACAGATGAGTTTTCGTGCGAAACCCTGATACTTCGAAAGATATTGTCCATTTTGTACACGAAGTGCATCCAGTTTCTGCCGTAACCCTCTCAACTTTTTAGCACATGCTATGTGCGTAAAATGATGATACTATGCCAGCTTTCAACCTTTCCAGAGTTCATTTTGTAGTGCTTTTCAATTTCAGGGTCGTTTAGCTAAAAAAATCAGTAAATACATGAAAAATAGCAAATGAAGTCAGAATGGGTTGAAAATTGATGATGTGGCTTTGAATAGTGCATACTGAACACACAAAAAGTCTGGAGTTGAAATAAGTTAAAAAAAATGAAATGCCTTTGTAACAGATGAGTTTTCGTCCAAAACACTGATACTTCGAAAGAGATTGTCCATTTTGTACACGAAGTGCATCCAGTTTCTGCCGTAACCCTCTAAACTTTTTAGCACATGCTATGTGGGTGAAATGATGATACCATGCAAACTTTCAACCTTTTCAGAACTCATTTTGTAGTGCTATTCAATTTCAGGGTCGTTTAGCTCAAAAAAATTAGTAAATACATGAAAAATAGCAAATGAAGTCAGAAAGGGTTATCTTGGGCGATCGTGTAAAATGTATTCCCATTTATCTCGTACCTTTGAAAGTCATTATATTCGAAGATGGTAACTGGGACAGCAAGTACAGGTCATCTTCAACAGCGTCGTCATGCATGGCACGTGTCTGCAACCAACCGGTGAAAGTCCCCGTTTGTTCACGTGTAAACCAGTCGTCAAACTGCTCTGGATGTTTGGAGCATAGAATATTCTTGTGTTCCTCGATATACGGAGCCACCAAGGCGGAATTTTGTAGAACTGTGTAGTGTGCTTGAGTGAGAGAATGCCCGTCCATACATATTATTGCTTTTGGTCCAAGCGTGCCATGTCCACCCAGTCTGCCCTTATGCCGCGATTCAGGAACACCAATCGGCTTAAGGTCAGGAATAAAGTCAACACAAAACTCAATGACCTCCTCATTTTCATGGCCCTTGGAGATGCTTCCTTCTGGCCTAGCACGGTTATGAACATATTTCTTTAAGACTCCCATGAACCTCTCAAAGGGGAACATATTGTGTAGAAATACAGGACCCAAAACGGCAATCTCTTCGCATAGGTGAACTAGGACGTGCGTCATGATATTGAAGAAGGATGGTGGGAACACCAACTCGAAACTGACAAGACATTGCACCAAATCATTCTCTAACCTTGGTATGATTTCTGGATCGATTACCTTCTGAGAGATTGCATTGAGGAATGCACATAGCTTCACAATGGCTAATCGAACATTTTTCGGTAGAAGCCCCCTCAATGCAACCGGAAGTAGTTGCGTCATAATCACGTGGCAGTCATGAGACTTTAGGTTCTGGAACTTTTTCTCTGCCATATTTATTATTCCCTTTATATTCGATGAGAAGCCAGACGGGACCTTCATACTGAGCAGGCATTCAAAGAAGATTTCCTTCTCTTCTTTGGTAAGAGCGTAGCTGGCATGACCCTGATGTATGCCGTCTTTTCCGTGCATACGTTGCTGGTCCTCCCGTGCCTCCGGTGTATCTTTTGTCTTCCCATACACGCCCAAGAAGCCAAGCAGGGTCACGCAAAGATTCTTCGTCATGTGCATCACGTCGATTGCAGAGCAGACCTCTAGGTCTTTCCAATAGGGTAGGTCCCAAAAGATCGATTTCTTCTTCCACATGGGTGCGTGTCCGTCAGCGTCATTCGGAACAGATTGTCCGCCAGGACCCTTTCCAAAGATTACCTTTAAATCCTTGACCATATCATGTACATCATCACCAGTACGGTGGCGAGGCTTCGTCCGGTGATCTGCCTCACCTTTGAAATGCTTGCCTTTCTTTCTTACGGGATGCCTGCTCGGAAGAAATCGACGATGTCCCGGGTACACATTCTTCTTACAATTATCCAAATATATACTGTCGGTATCATCCAAACTGTGCGTGCATGCGCGGTATCCCTTGTTTGTCTGTCCTAAAAGGTTACTGAGAGCAGGCCAATCATTTATGGTCACAAACAACAATGCATGTAGGTCAAATTCTTCCTGATTGTCCTCATCCCATGCACGTACACCTTTTTCATTCCACAGCTATAATAGTTCTTCAACTAATGGCCTTAGGTACACATCAATGTCGTTGCCGGGTTGCTTAGGGCCTTGGATGAGCACTGGCATCATAATGTACTTCCGCTTCATGCACAACCAAGGAGGAAGGTTATACATACATAGAGTCACAGTCCAGGTGCTATGATTGTTGTTTTGCTCCCCAAAAGGATTAATGCCATCTGCGCTTAGACCAAACCACACGTTCCTTGCGTCATCTGCAAAGGCCCTCCACTTCCTCTTGATTTTTCTCCACTGCGGCCCGTCAGCGGGTACTCTCAACTTCCTGTCTTTCTTACGGTCTTCTTTGTGCCATCGCATCAACTTGTCATGCTCTTTGTTTTGGAACAAATGTTTCAACTGTGGTATTATAGGAGCATACCACATCACCTTGGCAGGAATCTTCTTCCTGGGGCACTCGCCCTCGACATCACTAGGGTCATCACGGCTGATCTTATAGCGCAATGCACCACATACCGGGCATCCATTCAAATCCTCGTACTCACCGCGGTAGAGGATGCAGTCATTAGGGCATGCATGTATCTTCTGCACCTCTATTCCTAGAGGGCAGATAGCCTTCTTTGCTTCGTACGTACTGTCGGGCAATTCTTTGTCCTTTGGAAGCATCTTCTTTAACAATATCAGCAACTTTCCAAATCCCTTGTCAGATACACCATTCTCTGCCTTCCATTGCAGCAATTCCAGTGTGGTGCCCAGCTTTTTCTTGTCAGCTTTGCAATTTGGGTACAACGATTTCTGGTGATCCTCAAACATGCACTGCAACTTCAATCTTTCCTTTTCACTTGTGCAGTTTCTCTTTGCATCGGCAATGGCCCGACCAAGATCATCAGCGGGCTCATCTGATGCCTCTTCTTCAGCTTCTTCCCGCATTGACGGCTCAGCTTCTTCCCCCCTTGTTGTACCATCGTATTCAGGGAACCCATGGCCAGGATAGCTGTCATCGTCCTCTTCTTCTTCACTGTCTTCCATCATAACCCCTCTTTCTCCGTGCTTGGTCCAAACATTATAGTGGGGCATGAAACCGGACTCAAACAGGTGGACGTGAATGGTTCTTGACTTAGAGTAATTCTGATCATTCTTACAGCCAGCACATGGACAAGACATAAAACCATCCGCCCGCTTGTTTGCCTCAGCCGCAAGCAGAAAAGTACGCACGCCATTAAACTGGGGAGAGCATCGGTCATCGTACATCCATTGTCGGCTCATCTTCATTACACAGCACCGAAAATACCAAATTAATACAAGTTCATACACACTTATTCTCATAAAACAACATACAAACTCTCTAGCTTAAGCATTTAAATGCAACAACAAATGCGATCAAGATCGCAACTAAGGTAACAATTGATCCACAGCATAATGATACCAAGCCTCACTATCAATGGCATATTTTCTAATCTTTCTAATCTTCAAGCGCATTTTCTCCATCTTGATCTTGTGATCATCGACGACATCGGCAACATACAACTCCAGTTTCATCTTCTCTTCTTCAATTCTTTTCAATTTTTCTTTCAAATACTCGTTTTATTTTTCAACTAAATTTAACCTCTTGACAAGAGGGTCGGTTGGAATTTCCGGTTCACATACCTCCCAGATAAAAATATCTATGTCAACTTAATGGGCATAATTTGTCATAAACACGAAATGCAACAAATAGTTATAAAGGCAAATATACCACATCCGAATCATAAACCGGACGAGGGCCGACGGGGACGGATATCAAAACCATGCCACTATGTATAACAAACAACGTATGAGTAAGAAAAATATACAAAGTAACTATCTAAATCACACAAACATGCTTTTTTTAAAAGGATAAGAACAAGATGCTCACCAAGGTGGTGCCGGCGACGGGACGGTGCAGGCGATCGACGGTGGTTAGGACGGGGACGGGAAGGCACTAAGTAAACCACACCTACATATGAAAACTAAGAAGTTAATTCGAGCTCAAATTGCATATAAATCAAATAAACTACCACATAATTACTCCCAAACTAAAACCCACAAATCACTATACTTATAGAGCATTGCAAGAGCTAATCTAGCAATGAGTGATGAAAGGACAAAGTTGCTAACCTTTGTGAAGACTTGGATGGATGGGGGGCCTTCAAATCTTGACAAATTTTGGCAAAAATGAAGGATGAGCTCGAGCAATGGGGAAGAACAGAGGATAGGAACGAATGAAAGGGGAAAACAGAGAGAAATGGGATCGGGCTCGATGAAGGGTTTATATAGAGGCACATTTAGTCCGGTTGGTTATACAGACCGGGACTAAAGGTACACCTCTAGTACCGGTTCATGACACGAACCGGGAGTAAATGTGCTCGTGGGGCCCCAGCCTGCCACCACACCTTTAGTCTTGGTTCATGTCACGAACCGGTACTAGAGGTTCAACACGAACCGGGACTAATGAGTGCCGCCCCCCTAGCCGTTGGAACCGGCACTAATGGTCACATTAGTGCCGGTCCGTAATTGAACTGGGACTAATGATGTGAACATTAGGTCGTTTTTCTACTAGTGCTAGTCTTGGGGTGCTCGCCCCGTCTATGTTTACAGACCAGTGACCATAATCTCACTTTAGGGCTAGCAAGGGTTCAGAAAAGAAATTATTACTAGTGGTACTACTAGGTGATTCAAACCCTATAACAAAACACACAGTTCCGTCTTGGGTCATATCAGCAGTAATTTGGTGCAATTTTAGATATTCCATCCTAACTACTTTGTTGAAACTCAACATCTACCCCATGTTTGGAAGCTATAAAAATAAATGAGGGGTTGTTGAACAAAGGAAAGGCATGTGGGTTTTACCATGATCTTTTTGGACCTCGAAGTTCTGGACCTCCTTGAATTGTTGTGCTTTCTCCATGATAGATCTCTTGTCACCAGCTATCCTTGTGCTTATCCTAGCTGCCTGCACTAGGCCCACTTGGTAGGTTTGTCTCTAATGTCCTTGGAAAGCACAGGGAAATCAACCTCATATTGATCATTGCTTGAATTCATCTCACTAGTTTCTCACATAGGCAAGCTCCTCCTGTTCCTTTTGCAAATCATTCAATTCCTCATCAGAAGCCAGTTCAACCTCAGCAACTCCATCTCCCTTAGGAAATTGAAACCAGCTGAGTCCCCTTGTTCAGAGTTCAACAGGAGCTCCAGGGTTTAATCCTGGATATGTGTTGAGACTCAGGCAACTATGATTTCAACATTAAAGTGGGAGCCACTACAGGAATCGGAGAATTTGCCATTAGCCCATTCTTTGCCGGCTTCTAGCGGACGACACAGATGGACTTTGCCGTCAGCTTTCCAAAAGCAGACGGCAAAGAATGGACTCATGGCAAAGAAAACATTTGTCGTCAGTGCACTCTTTGCCGTCTGCTAGCAGACGACAAAGAGCCTAAAGGCAGACGGCAAAGAGCCCAGCTGGGCCCCACTGGACCATGTAGCTGGTTAGGTTAAATGGTACACTCTCTACCGTCTGCTAGCGGACGACAAAGAGCCTAAAAGCAGACGGCAAAGAGCCTAACCTACCAAACGGCCATGCCCCGCCCCACCTCTCTCTCTCTCTCTCTCTTTCTCTTTCCGGCCCCGACAACACACCACGCCACCGCTGCGCCCGTCGTTGCCGCCGCCCCGCCGCCTCACCACCCGCCGCCCCGGCTCCCCCCCTCCGGTGAGTTTCTTCTCTATTTTTCTTTTTTTCATTTAATTGCTACTGTTAATTAGGTTAGAAAAGAACTTGTTAGGTTAGAAAAGAATTAGGTTAGTCATTATTAGAATAAGAAGAAGAAGAAAGATGAAAAAAAGAAGAAGAAAAGAAGAATAAGTAGAAGAAGGGGAAAAAGGAAAAGAAGGAAGAAGAAGAAGAAGAAGAAGAAGAAGAAGAAGAAGAAGAAGAAGAAGAAGAAGAAGAAGAAGAGGAGAAGAAGAAGAAAAAGAGGAGAAGAGGAGAAGAGGAAAACAGAAGAAGAGGAGAAGAAGAAGAAGAAAAAGAGGAGAAGAAGAAGAGGAGAAGAAGAAGAAATAGGGAATCTGGGGCATATATAGATGATCCAAACTATTATTAGTCGATGTCGCTGAACCCGATGAACTCGTTGATTGTTGGCTTGAACTACGTCGGTATTTCCCCAAAGAGGAAGGGATGATGCAGCACAGCAACGGTAGGTATTTCCCTGAGTGATGAAACCAAGGTTATCAAACCAGTAGGAGAACCAAGCAACACTACGTAAACAGCACCTGCACACAAATAACAAATACTCGCAACCCGACGTGTTAAAGGGGTTGTCAATCCCTTTCGGGCAACGACGCCAGAGATAGGCAAACGGACGTGAGAGAGTTGTAAATATTGATAGATCAAACGCTAAATAAAATAAAGTGCAGTAAGGTATTTTTGGGGTTTTGATAATATAGATCTGAAAATAAAAGTGGCAAATAAAAGAAAAGGCAAATAGCAATATAGATCTGAAAATATATGATAGGAAAATAGACCCAGGGGCCGTAGATTTCACTACTGGCTTCTCTCAAGAAAAATAGCAAATGGTGGGAAAACAATTACTGTTGGGCAATTGATAGAACTTCAAATAATCATGACGATATCCAGGCAATGATCATTATATAGGCATCACGTCCAAGATTAGTAGACCGACTCCTGATTGCATCTACTACTATTACTCCACACATCGACCGCTATCCAGCATGCATCTAGTGTATTAAGTTCATGGAGAAACAGAGTAATGCAATAAGAACGATGACATGATGTAGACAAGATCTATTTATGTAGAAATAGACCCCATCTTGTTATCCTTAATAGCAACGATACATACGTGTCGTTTGCCTTTCTGTCACTGGGATCAAGCACCGTAAGATCGAACCCATCACAAAGCACCTCTTCCCATTGCAAGATAAATAGATCAAGTTGGCCAAACAAAACCCAAATATCGGAGAATAAATACAAGGCTATAAATAATCATGCATATAAGAGATCAAACAAGACTCAAATAACTTTCATGGATAAAAAGATAGATCTGATCATAAACTCAAAGTTCATCGGATCCCAACAAACACACCACAAAAAGACTTACATCATATGGATCTCCAAGAGACCATTGTATTGAGAATCAAAAGAGAGAGAGAGAGGAAGCCATCTAGCTACTAACTACGGACCCGTAGGTCTACAAAGAACTACTCACGCATCATCGGAGAGGCACCAATGGACATGATGAACCCCTCCGAGATGGTGTCTAGATTGGATCTGGTGTTTCTGGAACTTTCGGCGGCTGGAATTGATTTTCGTCGACTCCCCTAGGGTTTCTGGAATATTGGGGTATTTATAGAGTAAAGAGGCGGTTCGGGAGGCACCCGAGGTGGGCACAACCCACCAGGGCGCGCCTGGGCTTCTAGGTGCGCCCTGGTGGGTTGTGCTCCCCTCGGAGCACCCCCCCCAGGTGCTTCTCCAGCCCACTGGATGTCTTCTGGTCCAAAAAAAATCCACAAAAAGTTTCGCTGCGTTTGGACTCCGTTTGGTATTGATTTCCTGCGATGTAAAAAACATGCAAAAAACAGCAACTGGCACTTGGCACTATGTCAATAGGTTAGTACCAAAAAATGATATAAAATGACTATAAAATGATTATAAAACATCCAAGAATGATAATATAACAGCATGGAACAATAAAAAATTATAGATACATTGGAGACTTATCAGCATCCCCAAGCTTAATTCCTGCTCGTCCTCGAGTAGGTAAATGATAAAAACAGAATTTTTGATGTGGAATGGTGCCTAACATGTCATCTCATATTCTTTTCTTTATAGCATGGACATTTGGACTTTTATATGGTTCAAAGCAATAGTCTAGTTTTGACATGATAACTTAAATACTCAAGCATATCAACAAGCAACCATGTCTTTCAAAATATCAACGCTAAAATAAGTTATCCCTAGCCCATCATGCTCAAACATTGATCCATTCATGAAACACACTCACATATTAGCTACACCCAATGCTCAAGTACGATCATAGTGCCTCCTAGTTGGTGTTTTATAAGAGAAGATGGAGACTCAAATTAAAAATAAAAATTGCATAAAGTAAAAGAAAGGCCCTTCGCGGAGGGAAGTAGGGATTTGTAGAGGTGCCAGAGCTCAAAGTGAAAAACTTAGAGATAAAAACATTTTGGGAGGCATACTTTTCCCACCAACGAAAACAACTTAGAGTTCCCCACACTTTCCATGCTAGATATATCATAGGCGGTACCCAAACAGAAAATAAAGTTTATTCCTTTTTCCACCATACTTTCACTTTCCATGGCTAACCGTATCCACGGGTGCCCTCCATACCAACACTTTCCAAGGAATTTATTATTTGACAAAATAAAGTAAATTCATTTATTCATTTCGGGACTGGGCATCCCTAATACCTTTGCCTTACTCTCGTGCAATGACAAGTGAATAAACACTCATCGTGAGAATAACACTTCTAGCATGGAAAATATCGACCACCCCTCACCGCCTCGCGAGCGGTACGAGCACACAAAAGAGAAATTTATTTTAGAAATTTGAGATGGCACATGCAAATTTTCTTAGAACGGCAAAAGAATACCGCATATAGGTAGATATAGTGGACTCATATGGCAAAACTGGTTTAAAGGTTTTTGGATGCACAAGTAGTGATCATACTTAGTGCAAAATGAAGGCTAGCAAAAGATTGAGAAGCGACCAACCAAGAAATGAATAATCTCATAAGCGAGCATTAAGCATAATTAACACCGAATAATGCACCACAAGTAGGATATAATATCATTGCATGACTATTGACTTTCGTGCTTCCATAGGGAATCACAAACCTTAACACCAATATTCTTAATAAAGCACAATTACTCATCAACATAACTCACATATCACATCATCATATCTCAAAACTATTACAAGGAATCAAGTTTATTTTGTCCAATGATCTTCATGAAAGTTTTTATTATATCTTTATTGGATATCTATCACTTTGGGACTAATTTTCATGTGTTGCTTTTGATAAGCTCAAACAAATATAAGTGAAGATCATGAGCATAATATTTCTTTCTCTCAAATTAATTTAAGTGAAGCAAGAGAGAATTTCTTAAAAAAATTACTAACTCCCAAATAAATCTAAGTGAAGCATGAGAGCATTTCTTCAAAAATAACAAAGCACACCGTGCTCAAAAAGATATAAGTGAAGCACTAGAGCAATTCCATAGCTCATAAAGATTTAAGTGAAGTATAGAGAGCAATTCTAACAAGTCATGGCATAATTTTGGCTCTCTCAAATAGGTGTGTCCAGCAAGGATTCAAGACTTAAAACAAAAAGCAAAACAAGCAAAGACTCGTATCATACAAGACGCTCCAAGCAAAACTCATAGTATGTGAAGAATAAAAATATAGTTCCGAGTAAAATACCGATGGTCGTTAGAAGAAAGAGGGGATGCCACTCGGGGGCATCCCCAAAATTAGTTGCTTGATACTTATTTGGATAATAGCTTGGGATGCCATGGGCATCCCCAAGCTTAGGCTCTTCTTACTCCTTATTCCTTCATCCATCGTAAAATCACCCATAACTTGAAAACTTCAATCACACAAAACTCAACAAAACCTTCGTGAGATCCGTTAGTATAAGAAAGAAAATCACTACTATAAGTACTGTAGCAAACCAATTCATATTTTATTCTTGCATTATATCTACTGTATTCCAACTTTTCTATGGAAAAAACCCATCAAAGAAAACCATAGAATCATTAAAACAAGCACACAACACAAGGGAAACAGAATCTGTCAAAAACAGAATAGTCTGTAGAAATCTGAATATTTCGAATAATTATGCAACTCCAAAATTTCTGAAAAATTAGGAGAACATAGAAAATTTGTATATAAATCTTGTGTAAAAAATTTAGAATTTTTAGTCGCTCCTGTAATTCTAAACATTATTTTTCTGGAGGCAAAAGTTTCTGTTTTCCAACACGATCAAATCAACTATCACCCAACATAATCCTAAAGGCTTTACTTGGCACAAACACTAATTAAAACACAAAAAACACAATCATAACAGTAGCATAATTGTGCTAACACTCAAGAACAGAAAGAAAAAAGCAAATATAATTTTTATTCATTGGGTTGCCTCCCAACAAGCGCTATCATTTTATGCCCCTAGCTAGGCATAATTTTTATTGATGCTCACAAGGATGATAATAATTGAAACACAAAGAGAGCATCATAAAACATGTGACGAACACATTTAAGTCTAACATACTTCCTATGCATAGGAATTTTATAGGAAAACAAATTAGCAAGACAAGCAAGATCTAGCATATGCATGGAAGAAAACAATAGCAATCTCAACATGAAGAGAGGTAATTTAGTAACATGAAAATTTCTACAACCATATTTCCCTCTCTCATAATAATTACATGTGGGATCATATTCAAACTCAAAAATATAGCTATCACATAACATATTCTCTACATGATCCACATGCATGCAAAGTTGACACTCTTCCAAAGTAGTGGCATTATCATCAAATAAAGTCACGACCTCTCCAAGCCCACTTTTATCAAAAATTTCATAAGATTGAACACTCTCCAAATATGTGGGATTATTTTTACCTAAAGTTGACACTCTTCCAAACCCACTTTCAATATTATTGCAAAAATTATTATCAATAACATACTCATCATGAGGCTTAAATAAATTTTCAAGATCATAAGAAGAATCACCCCAATCATGATCATTGCAATAACTAGTGGACATATCAAAATTAGCATCCCCAAGCTTGGGGTTTTGCATATTATTAGCACAATTGACATTAATAGAATTTATAATAACATCATTGCAATCATGATTTTCATTCAAGGAGCTATCATGAATCACTTTATAAATTCCTTCGTTTAACACTTCATCACAATATTCAGATTCATAAATCTCAAGCAAAACTTCATAAAGATAATCTAGTGAACTCAATTCACTAGCAATTAGTTCATCATAATTGGATCTTTTGAAAAGATTAGCAAGTGGATGACGATCCATAACAATAGATGTTTAGCAAGCGAAGATGCAAGCAAATAGAAGGCACATGGCAAAAGAAGCAAACATGAGATCTGACGAGAAAACGGCAAACGAAAAAACAGGGCGAATAAAACGACAAATTTTTGTGAAGTGGGGGAGAGGAAAACGAGAGGCAAATGGCAAATAATGTAAATTACAAGGAGATGATATTTGTGATTAGGAACCTGGTAGATGTTGATGATGTCTCCCCAGCAACGGCGCCAGAAATTCATTGACGGGAGACTATCTTGACTTGATCCTCCCCGGCAACGGCGCCAGAAATTCCTTTTGATTGTTGGCTTGAACTACGTCGGTATTTCCTCAAAGAGGAAGGGATGATGCAGCACAACAATGGTAGGTATTTTCGTCAGTGATGAAACCAAGGTTATCAAACCAGTAGGAGAACCAAGCAACACTACGTAAACAGCACCAACACACAAATAACAAATACTCACAACCCGACGTGTTAAAGGGGTTGTCAATCCCTTTCGGGCAACGGCGCCAGAGATAGGCAAACGGACGTGAGAGAGTTGTAAATATTGATAGATCGAACGCTAAACAAAATAAAGTGCAGCAAGGTATTTTTGGGTTTTTGATAATATAGATCTGAAAATAAAAGTGGCAAATAAAAGAAAAGGCAAATAGCAATATAGATCTGAAAATATATGATAGGAAAATAGACCCGGGGGCCGTAGATTTCACTACTGGCTTCTCTCGAGAAAAATAGCAAACGGTGGGAAAACAATTACTGTTGGGCAATTGATAGAACTTCAAATAATCATGACGATATCCAGGCAATGATCATTATATAGGCATCATGTCCAAGATTAGTAGACCGACTCCTGATTGCATCTACTACTATTACTCCACACATCGACCGCTATCCAGCATGCATCTAGTGTATTAAGTTCATGGAGAAACGGAGTAATGCAATAAGAACGATGACATAATGTAGACAAGATCTATTTATGTATAAATAGACCCCATCTTGTTATCCTTAATAGCAATGATACATACGTGTCGTTTCCCTTTCTCTCACTGGGATCAAGCACCGTAAGATCGAACCCATCACAAAGCACCTCTTCCCATTGCAAGATAAATAGATCAAGTTGGCCAAACAAAACCTAAATATCAGAGAAGAAATACGAGGCTATAAATAATCATGCATATAAGAGATCAAAGAAGACTCGAATAACTTTCATGGATAAAAAGATAGATCTAATCATAAACTCAAAGTTCATCGGATCCCAAAAAACACACCGTAAAAAGACTTACATCTTATGGATCTCCAAGAGACCATTGTATTGAGAATCAAAAAAGAGAGAGGAAGCCATCTAGCTACTAACTACGGACCCGTAGGTCTACAAAGAACTACTCACGCATCATCGGAGAGGTACCAATGGACATGATGAACCCCTTCGAGATGGTGTCTAGATTGGATCTGGTGTTTCTGGAACTTTCAGCGGCTGGAATTGATTTTCGTCGACTCCCCTAGGGTTTATGGAATATTGGGGTATTTATAGAGTAAAGAGGTGGTTCG
This sequence comes from Thinopyrum elongatum, assembly GCA_011799875.1. Taxonomy (NCBI): domain Eukaryota; kingdom Viridiplantae; phylum Streptophyta; class Magnoliopsida; order Poales; family Poaceae; genus Thinopyrum; species Thinopyrum elongatum. Next base: position 536,814,300 of record CM022301.1, on the reverse strand, counting down.
GGAGGCACCCGAGGTGGGCCCAACCCACCAGGGCGCGCCTGGGCCTCCAGGCACGCCTTGGTGGGTTGTGCTCCCCTCGGAGCACCCCCCAGGTGCTTCTCTGGCCCACTGGATGTCTTCTGGTCCAAAAAAAACCACAAAAAGTTTCACTGCGTTTGGACTCCGTTTGGTATTGATTTCTTGCGATGTAAAAAACATGCAAAAAACAACAACTGGCACTTGGCACTATGTCAATAGGTTAGTACCAAAAAATGATATAAAATGACTATAAAATGATTATAAAACATCCAAGAACGATAATATAACAGCATGGAACAATCAAAAATTATAGATACGTTGGAGACGTATCGTCATTCATGACGACACACGTGATAGTGATGATGATGACGCATCTATTGATCTCGGAGCATATATAGATGATCCAAACTATTATTAGTTTGTATGCATCCCAACTTAAATTATATACATATTATTATTCATGTCAGGTATTCAATTTTTTATGATGTACTAATTTCGTTTACTCTTTTTCATGGCAGGTGTTGAAAGATGGTGGGCGCGGGTCCAGAGCGCTCCGTGGGTACTTCTTCGGAGGCGGCCCGCGGGCGGGGTACTTCCATTCCACCCATACATCTCCGGAGAGCGTTGATAGACAGTTTGGGGACACCGGCGGGCGCTTCTTCGTCGGCTTCGTTGCCCACCGGGAGAGGAGGTCGGGGAGGGAAGAAGAGAGGTAGGCAGGCTGCCACGTCTTCCTCGCCGCCACCCCTAGCTCATTCACCCGAGCACAGGACTGCTAGGGTGGACCCGTCTGAGGTGGAGGCTACAGGAACTCCGGAACATGAGCCTCGGGTCGACGGGCCTTTGGCCCACGAGAGTCCGGTCCAAGAGGCTTCGGCCCACGAGACTCGGACCAGGACGGGGATCGGGCTACGTCCCAGGAGACGTCCGGATGGGGTACCTGTCCGGATCCGCCTGAGGGGCCGAGTTGCATGCTGATGGTGGCGGGGATCAGTTTACTGATAGTGAGGGCAAGGTGGTTGAGGGGGTCACCGTGTACCAGCGTAGTGGTACACGGCTCCTGCCCCTGCCGGTGACCCACGAGCTAAGGCCAGTGATTAGGCCTGTTGGGGAGAAGTAAGTGCATTTACTCTTGTTGTACCTTTTACCTTCATGTTTCTTCAAATATCTAATGCGTTGGCCTTGTCATACTGCAGGGGTTGGCTACACGCTAGTGAAGTCCGCAGGCCCAACAACGTCCTTGGTGTGCTTTGCCGGCAAAATTTCCCGGGGTTTGTCACGTTGCCCGGTGAGGGTCAGCTTCCACAACTAGGATTGAGCTGGGAGCACTACTTGGCTGCCCAGGCCCCGCCGGAGGAGATGATCGACAGTGTCTTGTGCCACACGAGGGCCGAGATGGTGATCAGAAGCTTTTGGGTAATTTCTCCTTTATAGAATTAAAAATTAACAATAGCTAGTTATTGTACTAATCAGTGTTGTCCCGTTTGATTGCAGACCTTCTACAGGTGTGAGGAGGGATACGAGGAGGACGCGGAAAAGGTTATCGATACCGAGTGCAAGCACCTATTACAAAACTTACGACACAAGGCTCGGTCGCAGGCTGTTCGATACTACTACACCACGCGTGGTATTAAGAAGGACAAGCCATCGTGACGCGAAAAGTTTCTGAAGAAGCATCAATACATGAAGGTAATTACCTATTCTTAGGGCCTTTTACTTAGTTTCCTTGATTTGATTCATAGGCGTAGCGCTCAAATTTCTCTTTACTAACTTAGGTGCCCCCGAGATGATGTGCGGATAAGATGGATTGTTGGGAGGCGTTGGTGGATGAGTGGTGCATAGACCACTGGCGAGCCGTCCACAACAATGCCAAGGACCGGCGTTGCCAAATGGTTGGTGTGCCACACCATCAAGGCAGCTCTAACTTATATCAGTTCGGGCGGAACTGGGTATGTGGTTTGCTTCATGATTCATGCAATTCATTCTTCATGCTAGCTTGAGCCCTTTACTAATACTTTGTTCCTCTCTTTTAGGCGTGACACAATAACACGGAGGTGCCAGAGGTGTACGACCTATATGCCATGGCCCATATTGCCTCGTACAAGAAGGCCAAGGCATTCTCTGAGTCTAACCTCGATCATCCGGAAAACTTCACCAACATCTCCTCCCACCACAAGCTTGTGAGGTACAACATGAAGGCGAAGGTGAGGAAAGGGGAGGACTATAACCCGAGCCAGCATCCTATTGATCCAGAGTTGCTGATGATATCTGGTGGCGGCAGGCCCCATGGCTTGATAGCCATTGGAGATGGACTGATACGTTGTCCTCTCACTCTCTCGGAGATCAAGGCGCGCCAAACAAGCTCCTATCCTAAGATAAGGACTCGTCCATGGCTAGTAGATCTCACCATCGAGGTTAGTTATACGGACTAAGATATCTTTCCTCCATTACATTGTGTGTGCGGACATCGATGATTACAATGCTAACGAGGAGTGGTGTTGCAGGCTGCTCTTTAGAAAGAGAGGGCGACAACCCAGGTGGAGGAGAAGACGGCTAGGTTGTTCGAGGAGGAGCAGGCACGAAATGAGGCGGCTCACCGGGCCATTTACGAGGTCCTCGTGGTAAGTTTCTTCTGCATATTATCCAAATCATGCACGTAATGTTGTTTCATTACTAACTAATATGACTGACTCGTCAAAACCAAATGTGCAGTCTGTGTGCGAGAAGACCAGTCAGACCCCTCCGTCGATGCCAGTCATTTCTGCGGCGGGAACGGTGAGTTTCATTTGAATGGACATTAGTTACTAGTCTTAACATTCGAGTGTCATCATGCTAACGAGACATTGCAAATGATCTTTGGTGCAGCATAACTCCCGAGCCGCATCGCACACCCCTTCTCCAGGGCAACCTTCTCTAGGTGACGGCCAGAGCAACCCCGGTGCTTCACCTCTGTGATGATGACGACGGTAAGTTTTCTCTAGTGCTTTGCTTAACAAATGCATACTTAGCTTCGTACATGCTAGTTAGCCCTATTATGCCACATACTTAGCTTATTTTTCCCGAAAAAGACATACTTAGCTAATTATCCTCAAAAATGACATAATTAGCTTATTTAGTTCATTTATGACATAATTAGCTTAGTTAGGTCTGCTATGGCATAAATGAAGGAAATATTCCCTAGAGGGAATAATAAAGTGGTTATTTTATATTTCCTTATTCATGATAAAGGTTTATTAGTCATGCTAGAATTGTATTGATCGGAAACTTAAATACATGTGTGAATACATAAACAAATAGCGTGTCCCTAGTAAGCCTCTACTAGCTCGTTGATCAAAGATGGTTAAGGTTTCCTAACCATAGACATGTGTTGTCATTTGATAACGGGATCACATCATTAGAGAATGATGTGATGGACAAGACCCATCTGTTAGCTTAGCATATTGATCGTTCAGTTTATTGCTATTGCTTTCTTAATGTCAAATACATATTCCTTCGACTATGATATTATGCAACTCCCGGATACCAGAGGAATACCTTGTGTGCTATCAAACGTCACAACATAACTGGGTGATCATAAAGATGCTCTACAGGTATCTCCGAAGGTGTTTGTTGAGTTGGCATAGATCGAGATTAGGATTTGTCACTCCGAGTATCAGAGAGGTATCTCTGGGCCCTCTCGGTAATACACATCATAAGCTTGCAAGAAAATGACTAAGGAGTTAGTTACTAGATGATGTATTACGGAACGAGTAAAGAGACTTGCCGGTAACGAGATTGAACTAGGTATGAAGATACCGACGATCGAATCTCGGGCAAGTACCGATGGACGAAGGGAATTACGTATGTTGTCATAACGGTTCGATCGATAAAGATCTTCGTAGAATATGTAGGAACCCATATGGGCATCCAGGTTCCGCTATTGGTTATTGACCGGATAGGTGTCTCGGTCATGTCTACATAGTTGTCAAACACGTAGGGTCCGCACACTTAACGTTCGTTGACTATATAGTGTTATATGAGTTATATGATTTGGTGACCGAATGTTGTTCAGAGTCCCGGATGAGATCACAGACATGACGAAGAGTCTCGAAATGGTCGAGAGGTAAAGATTGATATATAGGACAATGATATTCGGACACCGGAAGTGTTTCGGAGTGTACCGGGTGATCATCGGAGTACCGGAGGGGGTACCGGGCAACCCTGGAATGGTTATGGGACTATTAGGCCATTAGAGGGGCGCACACCAGCCCACAGGGGGCTAGTGTGGCCCCCAAGGCAGCCGATCCATGGAAGAAAGGAAAGGGGGGGGGGGGTTCGGCCTCCCCCTTCCTTCCCTCTCCCCCCTTTCCTTTCCCCCTCCGACAAATAAGGAAGGGGGGGGGGGGCGCGGCCAAGGGCAGGAGCCCAAGTAGGATTCAGTCCTACTTGGGGCGCCTCTTGGCCTCTCCCCTCTCCCTCCCACCTATATATATGTGGGAGGGGGGCGCCTAGCACACCCAGAATATTGTCTTAGCCATGTGCGGCGCCCCTCTCCACCGTTTACACCCCCGGGCATATTTTCGTAGTGCTTAGGCGAAGCCCTGCGGAGATAGCTTCACCATCACCGTCACCACGCCGTCGTGCTTCTGGAACTCATCCACTACCTCGCCGTCTTGCGGGATCAAGAAGGCGGAGGACGTCATTGAGTTGAACGTGTGCTGAACACGGAGGTGTCGTAAGTTTGGTGCTCGATCGGTAGGAACGCGAAGAAGTTCGACTACATCAACCGCGTTGTCAAACGCTTACGCTTACAGTCTACGAGGGTAAGTAGACACACTCTCCCTTTCCTTGCTATGCATCTCCTTGATAGATCTTGCGTGTGCATAGAATTTTTTTTTTCCATGCAACGTTTCCCAACTGTGGCATCAGAGCCAGGTCTATACGTAGATGATATGCATGAGTAGAACACAAAGATTTGTGGGCAGTTATAGTCATACTGCTTACCACCAACGTCTTATTTTGATTCGGCGGTATTGTGGGATGAAGCGGCCCGGACCAACCTTACATGTCCACGCACATGAGACCGGTTCCACCGACTGACATGCAACTAGTTTTGCATAAAAGGTTGCTGGCGGGTGTCTGTTTCTCCTACTTTAGTTGAATCAAATTTGACTACGGCCGGTCCTTGAAGAAGGTTAAAATAGCAAACTTAATGAATCACCGTTGTGGTTTTTGTGTAGTTAAGAACGGTTCTTGCTAGAAGCCCGTAGCAGCCACGTAAAACTTGCAACAACAAAGTAGAGGACGTCTAACTTGTTTTTGCAGGTCATGTTGTGATGTGATATGGTCAAGATATGATGTGATATATGTTGATGTATGAGATGATCATGTTTTGTAATATCGACAACCGGCAGGAGCCTTAGGGTTGTCTCTTTATTGTATGAAGTGCAAGCGCCATGTAATTGCTTTACTTTATCACTATGCGTTAGCGATAGTTGTAGAAGCAATAGTTGGCGTGACGACCTCGACGCAACGACGTTACGATGGAGATCAAGGTGTCGAGCCGGTGACGATGGAGATCATGACGATGCTTTGGAGATGGAAATCAAAAGCACAAGTTGATGATGGCCATATCATGTCACATATTTTGATTGCATGTGATGTTTATCCTTTATGCATCTTATTTTGCTTAGAAGATCGGTAGCATTATAAGATGATCCCTTCACTAAATTTCAAGATAAAAGTGTTCTCCCTGAGTATGCACCGTTGCCAAAGTTCGTCATTTTGAAGCACCTCGTGATGATCGGGTGTGATAGACTCTACGTTCGCATACAATGGGTGTAAGATAGTTTTGCACATGCAAAATACTTGGGTTAAACTTGACGAGCCTAGCATGTACAGACATGGTCTCGGAACACTGGAGACCGAAAGGTCGAACGTGAGTCATATAGTAGATATGATCAACATAGAGATGTTCACCATTGATGACTACCCCATCTCACGTGATGATCGAACATGAGTTAGTTGATTTGGATCACGTATCACTTAGATAACTTGAGGAATGTTTATTTAAGTGGGAGTTCATTTGTAATTTGATTAATTGAACTTAATTTATCATGAACTTAGTCTTATAGTTTTGCATATCTATGTTGTAGATCAATGGCCCGAGCTACCGTTCCCCTGAATTTTAATGTGTTCCTAGAGAAAGCTAAGTTGAAAGATGATGGTAGCAACTACACGGACTGGGTCCGTAACTTGAGGATTATCCTCATTGCTGCACAGAAGAATTATGTCCTTGATGCACCGCTAGGTGAAAGGCCTGCTGCAGGAGCTGAAGCTGATGTTATGAACGTCTGGCAAGCTCGATCTGATGACTACTCGATAGTTCAGTGTGCCATGCTTTACGGCTTAGAACCGGGACTTCAAAGATGTTTTGAACGTCATGGAGCATATGAGATGTTCGAAGAGTTGAAGTTAATATTTCAAGAAAATGCCTGGGTTGAGAGATATGAAGTCTCCAACAAGTTCTATAGCTGCAAGATGGAGGAGAACAGTTCTGTCAATGAACACATACTCAAAATGTATGGGTATCATAACCACTTGACTCAGCTGGGAGTTGATCTGCCAGTTGATAGTGTTATTGACAGAGTTGTTCAATCACTACCACCAAGCTACAAAGGCTTCGTGATGAACTATAATATGCAAGGGACGAATAAAATGATTCATGAGCTCTTCGCAATGCTTAAGGCCGTGGAGGTAGAAATCAAGAAGGAGCATCAAGTGTTGATGGTTAACAAGACCACTAGTTTCAAAAAAAGGGCAAGGGAAAGAAACGGAACTTCAACAAGAATGGCAAGCAAGTTGCCACTCCCGGGAAGAAGCCCAAAGCTGGACCCAATCCTGAAACTGAGTGCTTCTACTGCAAAGGGACTAGTCACTGGAAGCAGAACTGCCCCAAATACTTGGCGGATAAGAAGGATGGCAAAGTGAACAAAGGTATATTTGATATACATGTTATTGATGTGTACCTTACTAATGCTCGTAGCAGCGCCTGGGTATTTGATACTGGTTAGGTTGCTCATATTTGTAACTAGAAACAAGAGCTGCGGAATAAACGAAGATTGGCTAAGGACGAGGTGACGATGCGCGTCGGGAATGGTTCCAAGGTTGATGTGATCCCCGTCGGCACGCTACCTCTACATCTACCTTCGGGATTAGTTTTAGATCTGAATAATTGTTATTTGGTGCCAGCGTTGAGCATGAACATTATATCTGGATCTTGTTTATTGCGAGATGGTTATTCATTTAAATCGGAGAATAATGGTTGTTCTATTTATATGAGTAATACCTTTTATAGTTATGCACCCTTGATGAATGGTCTATTCTCGATCGTAGTGATACACATATTCATAATATTGATGCCAAAAGATGCAAAGTTGATAATGATAGTGCAACATATTTGTGGCACTGCTGTTTAGGTCATATTGGTGTAAAACGCATGAAGAAACTCCTTGCGGATGGACTTTTGGAATCACTTGATTATGAATTATTTGATACTTGCGAACCATGCCTCATGGGCAAGATGACTAAAACTCCGTTCTCCGGAACAATGGAGCGAGCTAATGACTTATTGGAAATAATACATACCGATGTATGCGGTCCGATGAGTGTTGAGGCACGCGGCGGGTATCGTTATTTTCTGACCTTCACAGATGATTTGAGTGGGTATGGGTATATCTACTTGATGAAACACAAGTATGAAACATTTGAAAAGTTCAAAGAATTTTAGAGTGAAGTAGAGAATCATCATAACAACAAAATAAAGTTTCTACGATCTGATCTCGGAGGCGAATATTTGAGTTATGAGTTTGGCCTTAATTTAAAACAATGTGGAATTGTTTCACAACTCACGCCACCTGGAATACCACAGCGTAATGGTGTGTCCGAACATCGTAACCGTACTTTATTAGATATGGTGCGATCTATGATTTCTCTTACCGATTTACCACTATCGTTTTGGGGTTATGCATTAGAGATAGCCGCATTCGCGTTAAATAGGGCACCGTCTAAATCCGTTGAGACGACACCGTATGAACTGTGGTTTGGCAAGAAACATAAGCTGTCATTTCTTAAAGTTTGGGGTTGCGACACTTATGTCAAAAGGCTTCAGCCTGATAAGCTCGAACCCAAATCGGAGAAGTGCGTCTTCATAGGATACCCTAAGGAAACAATTGGGTACACCTTCTACCACAGATCCGAAGGCAAGATCTTTGTTGCCAAGAATGGAACCTTTCTAGAGAAGAAGTTTCTCTCGAAAGAAGTGAGTGGGAGGAAAGTAGAACTTGATGAGGTAATTGTATCTTCTCTCGAATTGGAAAGTAGCACATCAGAGAAAACCGTTCCCGTGATGCCTACACCAACTAGAGAGGAAGCAAATGATAATGATCATGAAACTTCAGATCAAGTTGCTACTGAACCTTGTAGGTCAACCAGAGCACGATCCTCACTAGAGTGGTACGGTAATCCTGTTTTGGAAGTCATGTTATTAGACCAAGGCAAACCTATGAACTATGAAGAAGCTATGATGAGCCCAGATTTCGATAAATGGCTTGAGGCCATGAAATCTGAGATAGGATCCATGTATGAGAACAAAGTGTGGACTTTCGTGGACTTGCCCGATGATCGGCAAGCCATTGAGAATAAATGGATCTTCAAGAAGAAGACAGACACTGATGGTAATGCCACCATCTACAAAGCTCGACTTGTCGCAAAAGGTTTTTGACAAGTTCAAGGGGTTGACTATGATGAGACCTTCTCACCCGTAGCGATGCTTAAGTTAGTCCGAATCATGTTAGCAATTGCCGCATTTTATAATTATGAAATCTGGCAAATGGACGTCAAAACTGCATTCCTTAATGGATTTCTTAAAAAAGAGTTGTATATGATGCAACCATAAGGTTTTGTCGATCCTAAAGGTGCTAACAAAGTGTGCAAGCTCCAGCGATCCATCTATGGACTGGTGCAAGCATCTCGGAGATGGAATATACGCTTTGATGAGGTGATCAAAGCATATGGTTTTATACAGACTTATGGTGAATCCTGTATTTACAAGAAAGTGAGTGGGAGCTCTGTAGCATTTCTGATATTATATGTGGATGACATATTGTTGATCGGAAATGATATAGAATTTCTGGATAGCATAAAAGGATACTTGAATAAGAATTTTTCAATGAAAGACCTCGGTGAAGCTGCTTATATATTGGGCATCAAGATCTATAGGGATAGATCGAGACGCTTAATAGGACTTTCACAAAGCACATACCTTGATAAAGTTTTGAAGGAGTTCAAAATGGATCAGTCAAAGAAAGGGTTCTTGCCTGTGTTACAAGGTGTGAAGTTGAGTCAGACTCAAAGCCCGACCACTACAGAAGATAGAGAGAAAATGAAGGTCATTCCCTATGCCACAACCATAGGTTCTATCATGTATGCTATGTTGTGTACCAGAATTGATGTGTGCCTTGCCATAAGTTTGGTAGGGAGGTACCAAAGTAATCCAGGAGTGGATCACTGGACAGCGGTCAAGAACATCCTGAAGTACCTAAAAAGGACAAAAAAATGTTTCTCGTTTATGGAGGTGACGAAGAGCTCATCGTAAATTGTTACGTCGATGCTAGCTTCGACACTGATCCGGATGAATCTAAGTCACAAACCGGATACATTTTTATATTGAATGGTGGAGCTGTCAGTTGGTGCAGTTCCAAGCAGAGCGTCGTGGCGGGATCTACGTGTGAAGCGGAGTACATAGCTGCTTCGGAAGCAGCACATGAAGGAGTCTGGGTGAAGGAGTTCATATCCGATCTAAGTGTAATACCTAGTGCATCGGGTCCAATGAAAATCTTTTGTGACAACACTGGAGCAATTGCCTTGGCAAAGGAATCCAGGTTTCAGAAGAGAACCACACACAACAAGAGACTCTTCAACTCCATTCGTGAAAAGGTCAAGGATGGAGACATAGAAATTTACAAAGTACATACGGATCTGAATGTGGCAGACCCGTTGACTAAGCCTCTTCCGCGAGCAAAACATGATCAGCACCAAGACTCCATGGGTGTTAGATTCATTACAATGTAATCCAGATTATTGACTCTAGTGCAAGTGGGAGACTGAAGGAAATATGCCCTAGAGGCAATAATAAAGTTGTTATTTTATATTTCCTTATTCATGATAAAGGTTTATTAGTCATGCTAGAATTGTATTGATCGGAAACTTAAATACATGTGTGAATAGATAAACAAATACCGTGTCCCTAGTAAGCCTCTACTAGCTCGTTGATCAAAGATGGTTAAGGTTTCCTAACCATAGACATGTCTTGTCATTTGATAATGGGATCACATCATTAGAGAATGATGTGATGGACAAGACCCATCCGTTAGCTTAGCATATTGATCGTTCAGTTTATTGCTATTGCTTTCTTAATGTCAAATACATATTCCTTTGACTATGAGATTATGCAACTCCCGGATACCAGAGGAATACCTTGTGTGCTATCAAATGTCACAATGTAACTGGGTGATCATAAAGATGCTCTATAGGTATCTCCGAAGGTGTTTGTTGAGTTGGCATAGATCGAGATTAGGATTTGTCACTCCGAGTATCAGAGAGGTATCTCTGGGCCCTCTCGGTAATACACATCATAAGCTTGCAAGAAAATGACTAAGGAGTTAGTTACAAGATGATGTATTACGGAACGAGTAAAGAGACTTGCCGGTAACGAGATTGAACTAGGTATGAAGATACCGACGATCGAATCTCGGGCAAGTAACATACCGATGGACGAAGGGAATTACGTATGTTGTCATAACGGTTCGACCGATAAAGATCTTCGTAGAATATGTAGGAACCAATATGGGCATCCAGGTTCTGCTATTGGTTATTGACTGGAGAGGTGTCTCGGTCATGTCTACATAGTTCTCGAACCCATAGGGTCCGCACGCCTAACGTTCGTTGACGATATAGTGTTATATGAGTTATATGATTTGGTGACCGAATGTTGTTCGGAGTCTCAGATGAGATCACAGACATGACGAGGAGTCTCAAAATGGTCGAGAGGTAAAGATTGATATATAGATCGATGATATTTGGACACCGGAAGTGTTTCGGAGTGTACCAGGTGATCATCGGAGTACCGGAGGGGGTACCGGGCAACCCTGGAAGGGTGATGGGCCTATTGGGCCATTAGAGGGGAGCACACCAGCCCACAGGGGGCTGGCGCACCCCCCCTAAGGCAGTTGACCAATGGGAGAAAGGAAAGGGGGGGATTCGGCCTCCCCCTTCCTTCCCTCTCCCCCCTTTCCTTTCCCCCTCCGACAAATAAGGAAGGGGGGCGCGGCCAAGGGCAGGAGCCCAAGTAGTATTTGGTCCTACTTGGGGCGCCCTCTTGGCCTCTCCCCTCTCCCTCCCACCTATATATATGTGGGAGGGGGCACCTAGCACACCCAGAACATTGTCTTAGCCGTGTGCGGCGTCCCCCTCCACCGTTTACACCCCCGGTCATATTTTCGTAGTGCTTAGGCGAAGCCCTGCGGAGATAGCTTCACCATCATCGTCACCACACCGTCGTGCTGTCGGAACTCATCTACTACCTCGCCGTCTTGCTGGATCAAGAAGACGGAGGACGTCATCGAGCTAAATGTGTGCTGAACGCGGAGGTGCCGTACGTTCGGTGCTCATCGGTTGGAACACGAAGAAGTGCGACTACATCAACCGCGTTGTCAAACGCTTCCGCTTACGGTCTACGAGGGTACGTAGACACACTCTCCTCTCTCGTTGCTATGCATCTCCTTGATAGATCTTGCGTGTGGGTAGATTTTTTTTTTTTTTTCCATGCAACGTTTCCCAACAATAATAACCTTGATTAGCTCATAAATGTCATATACTTAGCTTATTTTCCTCCAAAATGACATAATAAGCTAAGTTAGCTCTAAAATGACCTATACTTACCTAAGTTAGCTAAAAAATGGCATAATTACCTAGGTTAGCACAAAAATGACATATACTTACCTTATTTTCCTCCAAATTGACATAATAAGCTTATTTAGCTAAAAAATGGCATAATTACCTAAGTTAGCTCAATAATGACCTATACTTACCTTATTTTCCTCCAAAATGACATAATAAGCTTAGTTAGCTCTAAAATGGCATAATTACCTAAGTTAGCTCTAAAATGACACAAATAAGTGAATAAGAAGAAGAAAAACAGAAGGAGAAAAGAAATAAGAAGAGGAAGAGAATAAAAAGAAAGAATAAGAAAGAATGAGAAGGAAAAGGATAAAAAGATGAAGAAAGAAAAGATGAGAAAAGGAGAGAGAAGAAGAAAATATATTCTTATTCTTCCTTTTTCTTTTCTTTTTTTTTCTCCATCTTCTACTCCTTCTTCTTCTTCTTCTTATTCTTCTAGTCTTCTTCTTCTTCTTCTTCGAACTTTCTTACTCCCATTTTTGCAGATTTGATTCACTTCATGGAAGCTGACATTGATGGACTGCTAGTGTTTAGTTTTTGTTTTGATTTGTATTGATGAACAATGTGAAACTATGTATGTATATATGGATGAACTCCGTGAAACTATATATGTATTGGATCTTTTAATAGCCTATGTGTTCTCTTGTTCAGTATTTCACGATGATGTTGGATACATGGCCTATGCTTCAGCTTGAAACTATATATATCATATATGTGTTTTGAAAATGCAGGGAAATAACAGAAAACAGACAAAAAAGTGGTAATACAACCACTTTGCCGTCTGCCAGCGGACGGCAACACCCTTTGTCGTTGGTAGGCAGACGGCAAAGGTGCCATGTGGCAGCAACCTGTGCAACCTGGGAGCACCAGGTCTGACCCATTTGGTCATTCTGCCGTCAGCTGGCAGACGGCAAACACATACTACCTGGCAGACGACAAAGATAGAGCAGGAGTGACGTGTGCCATAGGACTGCTGACGTCAGAGGGCGGACGGCAAAGGCAAGTGTACGTTTGCCGTCAGCTGGCAGACGGCAAAGTCTATCGTTAGCTACTTAACGGGGCTAACAGCTACACGTTGTCGTCCACGAGCTTTGCTGTCAGCTTGGCCAGGAAGACCGACGGCAAACGTCTTTGTCGTTCGCTGTGCTTCTGCAGACGACAAAGTAGCTCATTACCGTGACTTTCAGTGCTGAAAGTGAGGCCGTCAGCTAGTAGACGACAAAGGTGTTTGCCGTCCGTGAGCTGGTCCTTTGTCGTCTGCTATGGCAGACAGCAAAGTAGGTGATTCCTGTAGTGAGCTGCTTCTCCAGTCTGATGGTTGTGCCCAAGTGATTGGTTTCTAGGGTTCGTGGACCTAGAGCCAGTGACTGAACCACTTTCAGATCCAGTTATAGACCCCTTCTGTGATCCAACATCATCAGTAGAGATATTGTCTCTGGGTTCAACGCCATATATATGTTCCTATCTAAGTTCCAATAAAAGTTGTCTTTTCGTATGTACATATTTATATGTTGCTATATGTTTGATACTAGTGATCTTTACTGATATTTGCTCTCTTCATTAAGAAACTTCACAGATTTGTCAACCGAAACTTCAACAGCGCCAAGCCGCCGCCACACGACAAAGGCACTGCAGTCAACCTAGACAATGTGTCTTACAGATTTGGCATGTCAAATTCATGCTTGTAATTCTAGAATATTGATGTGTTCTAAAAAGTGTGTTGCAATTTGGATTCATGTAAAATTTGATAAACAACACTATTTATATAATTCATTCTTTTCATATTAATATACTTGTAGGACTTGTTTTTCCTTGTCATGTGCTCTCACATTAGTGAATGATAGTAATATACTCCCTCCATCCCAAAATAAGTGTCTCAACCTTAGTACAACTTTGTACTAAGGTTAGTACAAAGTTGAGACACTTATTTTGGGACCGAGGGAGTTCTTCATACTTGCTGTGGATGTCATTCAGTGTGCAGTCTAATTCGTTAATGTTTGGCTGTTTCCTGACGCTTTAGTTTTGCCTAAAGTTTTTGACTTTCAGTTTAACCAAATGAGTACTCAGAGCTTAGTTGCTACTGTTCCGGTTTAAGCTTACGAGTGATGATCAAAGTAATATGCTATGGCCAATATATATAACAGATTCAGTGTTGCATATGCTTGTCGTCGGTAAGTGATTCAGCGTGGTGAACAATTAAGGCTGGTTTAATTTCTGTGCTGCATATATATAACAGATGCCTCGTATGTTTGACTGGTTTAATTTCAGTTAAACCGAATGAGCACTCAAATTTTGTTCGAACTATGCGTCAGTACACCGTTAGTTAGTAATGTGGATTGGCTTGGATTACTTAGTGTTGCGCGCATAGTTTTGAACTTCCTGTCTCTCAACACACCTTCTCTGAAGAAATCGACATCTTCTCTGAAGAATTTGACATTCTACCTGAAAGACTATCCGAATTGATGATTTGGGCCGTTAGTTGGGCTATCCGAATTGCATTGGGCCCGTTTTTTGAGGCTCTTCCTTCCTCCCGTGTTGTTCCCTCCAAAACCAACCGACGACCAACCGCTTGAAATCGACCGGTTGCAGCGGGCGCTCTGTCCGTCGTCGTCTATATAGCTAGCCTCCCTCGCCTCGCCTCGCCTTCCTCCTCTCCCATCTTTTCTCATACGTAGCTTCCTTCCTTCCTTCCAGCTCTCTCCCTCTCCCGTGTGGTTCTTGCGAAGCTGTTCGATGGACCGAGGCGAGATGGCGAGAAAGCGGAAGGGCGCCGGCGACAATACTGAGCCACGGCAGCGGCGTCCGCGTGTAGCGCCGACGGAGACTACAGCCGGCCCTCAGGCGCCTGCAGCAGGCGATTTGCAGCCGCTTCCAGGCTCGTCTTCCCTGCAAGGGCAGTTCGCTCTGCGGGCGCCACTGCTCAGGGGATTCGATCCTCTGCTGGGAAATCCAGGTACGTTCCCTCCCAAGTAAAGCGCCTAGTTCTTTCTATCTGGTTCGTGCGGTTTCCTGGTTGGTTCATTGACATCTGAGTTGGATTTCTTGGTTTCTTTCGATTGCAAAATGCAGGGCGGACGGCGACTTCGCAGGCGCTCGTCAACGCTCAAGGCTTCGGTGGAGGTGGGTGCCCAAGAAATCGAAGCTAGGAGCGAGCGCGTCCTTGGTTCTTGCGTTGATGCCCGCTTCTTGGATGGTATTGTAACATCTGTCAGATGCCTTGGTTTCTTGCAGGTCTCGGTCGCGGCGGCGGGTCGGCACGGACGACGATGCTCCAGCAGTCGCTGCGCAATGCATATCCAGGTGCGTTTCTTCTTCCCAACCCAACACAAGAAAATGGCAAAAAAAATTCTCTCTGTTCCGTGGTCCGTGCGGTTCTTGGTTCTTGATTGACGCCGGAGTTGGATTTCTTGGTTTCTGTTGTGTAATTGTGGTTGCAGCCAGTGGGAGTGCGCCCTTCGGCATCCACGCGGCGAGCGGCCAGAACCAGATCGCCAACCCCGGGCAGACGGGAACAGAGCAGCCGCACCGCAACTCCGGCGCCTCTTCTTCCTCAGGAGGTGGGGGCGGGTCAGGGGCGGGGTTCGGGGGATTCTCTCAGTTTGGTATGTTCCCTTCCAACCCAAGAAAAGCGCAAAACTCTTTCACTCTGGTCGTCCCTCGTCCGTGCGGTTCTTGGTTCTTGACTGACGCCGGAGTTGGATTTCTTGGTTTCTGTTGTGTAATTCTGACTGTTGCAGCCGGTGGAATCCACGCGCCGACTGGCTATGGTTTCTCCGCCGGGGTAATAGGGCAGCCGCACGGCAACTCCAGCGGGGTAATTTCGATTTGCGATGCATTAGTTATTTGGGCTGGCTTGTCCCGCCGCCATGAGCTCATTGGTTTCTTCTTGACTCTTTGCAGCCTTCTTCCGCAGGTCTAAGGTGCTCTGATTGCAATGAGCTCACGACGTCGCATTTGGGCTCGGTGCCCTTGTGCCAGGCTTGCTACGGCAATCGCTTCACCGTCAACGCCGGTGCGCATCAGGGTCGCATTCCAGATCCAGGTGAGTGCTCAGTTCCCTCCCCTCCCAAGAAAAGCGCCAAATTCTTTCTCTCTGGTTCGTGCGGTTCCTTGTTCGTTGACGTCTGACATTGATTTCTTGTTCCTTCGGCAGCCGGGAGGTGCATTGTCTGCAAAAATTCCACAAGAATGTATTGGGTGGCCTCGATGCCCTTGTGCTCGGATTGCTACCGCAAGATCTTCGCCAGCAACGGGCCTCTACAGTATCTACAGCCATTTCTAGCAGGTCTCCGTCGCGGGGGGGTCTCTCAGTCGACGCCGCCGGTGGGCAATCTAGGTGTGTTCCCTCCCACCCATGTCCCAACCCAACAAAAGCGCTGAACTCTTTCTCTCTGGTCCATGTTGTGCGGTTCTTGGTTCTTCATTGACGCCGGAGTTTGATTTCTTGGTTGCTGTTGTGTAATTTTCTCTGTTGCAGCCGGTGGCATCCTCACGACGGCCAGCCGCGGGAACCAGACGGGAGCAGCGCAGCCGCACGGCAACTCGGGCGGGGTAATTTCAATTTGCGATCACGAACGATTCATTCGTTATTTGGGCTAGCTTTTGTGCCGCCGCCATGAACTCATTGATTTCTTCTTGCCTCTTTGCAGCCTTCAGCCGCGATCTCTTTGCCAAGGTGCGCTACCGCTGCTTGCAATGAGCCCGCGACGGTGCCTTGGGGCTCGGTGTTCTTGTGTCTGCCTTGCTACAGAAATCGCGTTGCAATTGGTCAGCAGCGCCAGCCTTCTTCCGCGGAGCCGCAGCCGCAGCAGCACGGCCACTCCAGCTCCAGCGGGGTAATGCCATGTGTGTCTGATTTATTCGTTATTTGGGCTTCGTCTCCAGCCATGAACTAATTGATTCGTTCGGCTCTTTGCAGCTCGAGCTCGGCCTCGCCCAGCAACCTTCTTCACCGGCGCCGGCACAGGTTGCCGTCGCATGCTCTCTTTGCAAGACGCTCACGACGGCGCGTTTGGTGCACGACTCCGGCAGGTTTTTGCCCTTGTGCGAGGATTGCCACGGGCAGACCCGATACGTCCCCAGCTGCGGCGCTGCGCGTCAGGGTCAGCAGCCCCCCGAAGTCGACCTCGACCTCCGCCTCAGCCAGCCTTCTTCCAAGGCTTGCATCTACAACCACCGAAGCGACGAGGTGTGCAGTTATTGCTACCGCGGGGGCTAGTCCACATCTCTCAGTGTTTTGGCAGCTGAACAGAATGCTGTGAACTCTGCTTTGCTCTTTGATAGAACAGAACAGAATGATTCCTGTGATGCATGTGGCCAAATGTGGCAATGCATACATACATACTTGAGTAGATCCATGAAACTATATATATACGTACTTGCTGTAGATCGATTTCACTCAGTGTAGTGCAGTCTGATTCGTTAATCCTTGGCTCTTTTCTGACGCTTTAGCTTTGCCTTATTTTAACTGATTTTCAGTTTAACCAAATGAGTACTCAGAGTTTAGTTCCAACTGTTCCAGTTTAAGCTTAATTATGCTCTGGCCAATACATATAACATATTCAGCCCTTTGTCGTCGGTAAATGATTTGGCGTTGAGAATAGGCTGTGGATGCTTTGGTTTCCTGACGCTTTAGTTTTACCTCAAGTGTTTGACTGATTCACTTTCAGTTTAACAAAATGAGTAATCAGAGTTTAGTTGCTACTCTTCTGGTTTAAGCTTATGAGTGACGATCATTGTAAATTCTAGTAATATGCTATGGCCAATATATATAACAGATTCCAGTACTGTGCTGTAAGTGATTCGGCATGGAGAATAAGGCTGTGGATGCTTTCGTTTTGCCTCGTGTGTTTTACTGGTTTAGTTTCAGTTAGACCGAATGAGTGCTCAAATCTTTTAGCTTCAGTCAGGACACTAGTTCTCTGAACTTACTGTCTCTGAACATACCTGAAGAATTTTTTCTTTTCAAAAACACACAGTTAACTGAAGTTTAACTGATGTAAGCTTCAGTTAATACTTTTTTTTTGCCGGGACAGTTAACACTTTTTAATGCTTGTCGTCGGTAAGTGGTTCGGCGTGGGAATAAGGCTGTGGATGCTTTGTTTTTGCCTCGAATGTTTGACTGGTTTAATTTCAGTTAAACCGAATTTGCACTCAAATTTTGTTCGGACTATGCGTTAGTACACTAGTTCTCTGAACTTCCTGTCTCTGAACATACCTGAAGAGATCGGCACCTTCTCTCAAGAATTCGACATCTACCAGGGACACAGGGCTAGGATGCGCTGCACTTGTGAAGGATCAGCACCTCTATGCTTGTGCTTTTTTAGATAAATACTTGAGTAGATCAATGAAACCAAATTGGTTCTTTTCTGACTCTTCAGTTTTGCCTCAAGTGTTCGATTGGTTCACTTTCAGTTTAACCAAGTGAGTGAGAGACTGATTATTCAGTTTAAGCTTGCATTTTACAAGCGATCATCATTGCAATTTCAGTTAGTAACCAGATAGATTATTCCTTTTATATCTTGCAGTCCTTTAAAGCACAGTCTGATTCCTTGGTAATGCTAGTATGTTTGAATGGTTCAGTATCAGTTAAAGCGAATGAGTGCTGAAAGAAATTTAGGACTATGAACACATGTTCTAACAGTCTGATTCCTTGGTAATACTAGTATGTCAGGACACTCGTTCTCTGAACATACTGAAAAAATCAACACCTTCTTTCTAGAATGATTCCTGTGATGTGGCCAAATGTGGCAATGCATACTTCAGTAGATCGATGAAACCGTATACTTGTAGGACTTGTTTCCCTGTCAAGTTCTCTGAAATTAGTAGATTACACAGTACTTGATGTGGATGTCATTCAGTGTGCAGTATGATTCGTTAATCCTTGGTTCGTATATGACACTTTAGTTTTGCCACAAGTGTTTGACTGATTCACTTTCAGTTTAACCAATATGTTGTGGCCAATATCTATAACAGATTCAGTGCTGCATATGCTAGCTAGCTTGTGGCTCCTTCCTTTTATATCTTTCAGTCCTTTGTCGCCGGTAAACGATTTGGCGGGGCGAACAGGCTGTGGATGCTTTGGTTTTTCCTCATATGCTTGGATGGTTTAATTTCAGTTAAGTCGAATGAGCACCCAAATTTCTTTCGGACTAGACTAGTTCTCTGAACTTCCTGTCTCTGAACATACCTGAAGAAATCGACACCTTCTCTGAAGAATTCTACAGCTACTAGTATCAAGATGCAAACCGGTACGCTGCCAGGGAAACGGACGGCTTGGATGTGCTCCAGTTATGAAAGATGAACGCCTCTCCAATACCAAGGGATCCACTGTTCATTGTCCAACAATAGCTACGGTTAACTGAAGTTTAACTGCTGTAAACTTCAGTTATCTCTCCCTACTAAGAAAAAGGCTACTAGTAGCGTGGGTTTTTTGGCTATCAGTAGCACGGGCCCGCGCTACTGCTACGGCGCTACAGCTAAATTTTAGCAGTAGCGCGGTTTCTACCCGGCGCTACTGCTACCTATACCTAGCAGTAGCGCGCTTCTGGCCATCGCTACTGCTAATACTCTGTAGCGCGCCTCTACGTCAAACGCTACTGGTAAGGCAGCGCTGCTGCTACTCCAAAACCCCTCGCTGCTGCTAGTATTTACTTTTTTTTATTTTGTTGTATTTATATTTTTACAGGTTTTATACAATTACAACATACACATACATTGAAACTATATGAAAAAGGAATGTCTCATCATCATCATCGAAGTGGTACAACATAGTCATATCATCATTATCGAACACAAATGATGTCGATCTCATCATCATCTCGAAATAGCGATACAAGTTAATGATCACATGTCTCTTACATTGTCACCGCAGACACATGTTTCATCATTTACCTAAACTATGACATACGAGATAAAAGCGATCACGATGAGCAAAAGCGGGATTATATAGTAGTTTTTGCGGCGTTGGTTCTGAATCCTCTGTTGCGCTATGAACCAAAAGTAACTAGTTTCGGTTTCCATTCTGCTATCAAACCCCTTCTGGCTTCCGCCCGGGAAGCAGTACACTTGGGCCTGACACTCTGGTCACTCATCGTACACACCCGGAACATGCCCTACATACACGGCATACCACTTCCTCGCCATCATTGATCATACACCTGTCAGAGATGCACATATATCATCAAGCGAATTCAACGATAATATGCAGCACAAGATACGTCGGTCTGTGGGGAGAAACAGTTATGAAATAGAAGCAACGCATAGTAAACATAGTTAACAAATTTCATCGTACCGAAACTAATTAACTAGAGTGCGGCACCATTTACATCTAATAGTTTCGTCGTACTGAGACATTCGAAGTTTCGTCGTACAGAAAGTAACAAGTAACTAAACAGACACATTGTCTTCAAGCAGTGCACTCTTCCCATCTGTCCATATCCGGGAGGGTGCACCCAAGCTTAGTGAAAGGCGTCATGTCCTGACGATGTAGGGCTATGCGGGTTCGGACTTCAACTCGTGATATTGGGCCGCCGTAGAACATCCAATTCTCTTCGAGGACGTCTTTCATGATGATGGACGCAATTTCCTGCTGGATCCGGTAGAAATCATTTCGAAGTCGATTATTCGGCACGGCTCCAAAGGCTTCGGCCCATCTCTGGATATGGGTATCGGATGAAGATTTCATGCAAAGTGATTGCACATCCCTTCTGTACTCCATCATTAGATGGATGACATAGAATCCATCATTCTCACTTCTTGCTGGTTGCTGGATGCAACAGAAGTCAGTCTTGTGGCCAAAACACATCCCGGCCTTATTTGTTTTTTTTGCCTTGGATATAGCCACCCCGCATGCTGAAGCCTAGGAGAGGTCTGTCCAGAACCTACTTTATGTGTGTGTAATCTTTCTTCTGTATGTTCTTCGACGGGTCCAAATACAGAGCGCGGGAGTAATTCAGGTAAAGAACGATGAGAACGGCACGACATCCCCCGCTGCGTAAAATACACGATCAAGTTAGCCTCCATGCGTGCAAAGTAATTATTGAAATGCACGAAAGGATGTATGTGTTATAGTGGCTATCCGCGGATGACTTACCCGGGATGATAAGGTCGGAGAATTGTTTCTTTATCTTTATTGCTGACCAAGAATTCTTCGATGTACTGACTCGCATATTGACGGTAGGCTTCGTTGATTGACAAGAAGCCCTCATGCATGTAGTATGGGTCCGCGACCGCAAGACCAGTGACTTGCTCTCTCCTACCGATGTAGTTCATGTGCAGCGCATACAGGCGAACGAACGTAAAATCGAGTGTCCTCATTTGAAACATCTGGAAGATGTAATCAAATCGCAGGAAGAAGAGGTCTGTGGGGCATGTGTGGACGTACATCTTGCCACTGCTCGGCACATGAACCGTATAAAGTGGGTATCCTGGATCATCCGAGGCGAGGAGGCTTCTCTCTGTCGAAAGCACATGGTCATGGAGTCTCCTGAGATCCCCTGTTATGGCAGCTAGCGCATTCGCCGGTACCATTGGCTTTCCCGCGACATGGATTAATGGTGCATGTTTCATTGGTACACTGTCAACCCTGGTCTGCGAAGGCGGCTGGCTGCTAGAACCAACATTGGCAGCTTTATTGGATTTTCTCGTCGGTCTCTTCCTCTGCTTCTTCTTGGTGGGCTCAGGTGCTGGTGGGTCTGTCAGACCCTCCCTGAGCACCACCCCTAGTGTTGTCGGGCTCAGCATTGGACGACTCTGGCTAATTAGTTGAGCTTGGGTGGAACCGGCATCTGGAGGCGTGTCCTGCGAGGATTGCATGAACAAAGACTTCTTGCACTCCCAAGGACGTTCTAGCTCTGGTACATGCATCTCATATTCATATGGTTGACTCATCGTTACTTCGTTGTCAAAGGCGGTATTGAGATACTGGAGAGGGTCATCCTCCTCCATGTCATGATCCATATCCTCTTCCATGGGGCAGATGGCATCATCCGCCAGAACGGTTGGCCCTCCTTCCTCGCGTCTCTCGATCTCACCCAGCAGCACAGACGATGGTTGTAGTTGTGTAGGTGGGGTTGTGGTCATACCTTCCTTAGGTCCCGTTGGTGTGCTCCCGGCCACCTCGACACGAAGAAGATTTTTCAGCCACAGGATCGGCCAATTTTTGCATTGGCCAAGCTGCGTGGGGGTCTCGTCATCCTCTCCATCGGTTTGTATGGGACGAGGGAAACCCTCGTAGCCCGCTTTCACACTCGCCACAGAGACCCTTAAGGTGTTATCAGGCATCTGCCGGCGGTGGAACAATCGATCCTTGGGCTTCACTATAGTACCCTTCCCCACATCCACCAACCCGCCCTTCATGTGGTAAAGGAGTGTGCACGGAGTGGAGTCGGCCTGCGAAGACATGTACGTGTGGGGCGTCAGAGATCCAAAACGAATAGCAACTGATGATTAATAATTAGTTGTGTTGATGAGGGTGCGACGCGTATGTACCGTGAGGGCATCGAGCTCAACCAATGTCGACGGCCCGACATTCAAGCCAGATACGGAGCTCGGGCTGCTATGAGAGCTGGGTGCGGGAGCAGGTGCTGGAGTAGGTGAGGGTGCGGTTGCCATAGTAGGTACGGGTGTGGGTGCGGTGTTCATTGAGTTGCTCCCGGTGAAGCTGGGCATGGGAAAATCAATTGGTGCCGCGTTTGGATTTTGTTGCACCCAGCTGACCACAGTTGGAATCAAGCTTGTAAAGGCATCTGCCATATCATTTCTACAGGCAGCTACCGCTTCCCGGATTGCCTCAGCTTTGGTATCAGCTCTTGTTTTCTCGAACGCCCGCGCCACCTTCTCGTCGATAGTCACTTGACTGAACTTCTTTCTTTGTCTTTTGGCCTTGGGGTCCTTGTTATAATAGTACTTCCACGTGGCGCCGTCTCCGGCGCCGTGCACACGTCCATATTGCGGCCGCTGGCCCGGTGGGTGTCCCATCATTATGTTCATGGCCCGGTTGAAAGGAGTGTCCCACTTGTACTTCCCCGACGACTGAGTCGACGAGTCGCTTTCGGCCGCAAGCTTGTGTTGCTCTCTCTGCAAAATGGAGCGTGAATCGTTTACGAATGTGACTGGAATGTAGTAGACTTCATTGATCAGAAGCTAATATATAAGGTGGTAAAAGGATAATTACCAGTAATCTCATGAATTGCCTAGTCGGCCCGTCGCTGAAAAAAAAACTTTTTTTGGGGTCCCACGAGAATCGGGCCCTGATGAAGTCGTGCTCCTGCTGGTCGGTGAACTCAGCCAATGGGCCTGGGATCCCCAGACGTTCAAGTTCTGCATCCTCCTTAGCCCACAAGGGCCTCTTTCCCGTGTAACCATGACTTCCAAGGTGGTGGTTCCCCATGTTCTTTGCCTGCAGCTGCTTGCCTCTCTCCGACCTGGCCTTGGCAGCTTCTTCATTGCAAGTCTCCTTGAACTTTTCAAAGTCCTCTAGCGTAATTTTTGGATTTTCTGCAACAATCTCGGCGTAGGTTTCATGGTCTACTTCAATCGCCTTTTTCACCCTAGTTTTCCAAGCGCTCAATGCATTGCTGAACTTCCCTAGGGCTTTGTTGTTGATTTTTTTCATGGCATCATCTTTCCATGGGTCGACATCGTCATTCTGACCGGGGAACAGGAATCTTGCGTGCAACCTAGTTAGGAGCAGATGCTTCAAATGTTCATTCTTTCGTATTTTTGTGGTGTTGATGTTAGCGGTATCCCGTAGGATGCATGCTAGTTGGTTGCCGTAACACGCTGCCACTTCCCGCAGCTCTGTTGGCTCGAACTCGCCGGGGTGCACCGCTGTGACCACCAGTCTTCCGGTGCCGAGCTCATTTGGGCGTCGTGTCCTCTTTGCCTTCTTTCCTTCCCTGGCTTGGAAGGTCCCACCTTCCGTGATGTCGTTAGCAACATCATCAGGGCCCGTCTCAGTGCCGGTGTTGGTGGCATCAGTGTCGGCGCCGGCGCCACCACCGTCGTCGTCCGTCATGACAAGGGGGTCCTGACACCCAGTTTGTCTCTCCTGATCCGCCAGAAAGTCGAGGTAGGCGTGTGCTCGACCTTCTTGGGACTGAGAACCTCCGGCCTCATCATTGTCGGTCATGTTTCCTAGGGTTCAATGTCGTAGTCGTTTAATTATCGAGCTTTATATAATAAAGTGAATAATGACAAAAAAAGTGACCTTTGTTTTGCCTGAATGTCGTTTCATTCCCGTCACGGCAAATCTCGAGCACTCGATATGTCCAACTTTCTAGCACAAGTCATGCCGAAATTCACGGAAAATTTCGACATGACCTATGCTAGAAAGTGCACATATAGAGCGCGTGAAATTTGCCGGAATGGAAATGAATCAACATTTCTGGCAAAACATAGGTCACTCGCAATCGGATGCTCACTATCATTCTATAGCAGCAAAACATTTCCGGCAAACAACCAAAGTCCAGCACAACTATAGCAGCACAACAATATAGGATGCTCACTATCATTCTATAGCTTCTGTCCAAACCTTCTATAGCAGCACAACAACCACATGCACATGTCATTACTCTCCTCTAGCATCTGTATGGACAGAGCTATATATAGTGTGGGTTTTGGGATGCTCACTATCTGCCTGTCGAGGATGTGGGTGTGGTGTCAATGATCTTCTCGCGGCGTCGTCGAGCGGCACATCGGTGATCCACCTGTGCGTCAAGCATTCACAATATCAATTATTGTAGAGACACAAGATCAATTGTAGACCTACAATCTGCCTAATAAAATGCTCATTTTCAATTTATTTACTCTATCAACAAACTGAACACTCATTTTCATTTATTCTAGCAACAAAATACAAATGGACAGCAACTCCAAATGGACTCCAATGGACAGCATTTCATTTCATTTTATTTTAACTCCAAATACTCTAGCAACTCCAAATAGACTCCAATGGACAGCAAATGCATTTCATTTTAACAGCAAGCATTTCAACACTCTAACAAGCATTTTAACAAGCATTTTAACAGCAAATGGAAATATTTGGACAACAAGCATATGAAGAGGGAGGGAAGAGGGGGTGGCGCACCTCGGGGTTGGGATCAGGGTTGGGGTCGCCAGGGCAGAGGGGGTTGAGGGAGTCCTTCTCCTCCTCGTCGATCTGCGCCTAGCTTTGATCTGCAAAGAGACCAAATTTGGTCAGAGAGAGAGACCTGCCGGTGGAGAGAAGATGGCGTCGGCCGATGGAGGGGACTGCTCGGGGGAGGGGCGGCACGGGGGGAGGGGCCGGGGCGGGGGGTGGACCTAGGGCAGGGGGCGGCACGGGGGGTGATACGTCTCCAACGTATCTATAATTTTTGATTGTTCCATGCTATTATATTATCTGTTTTGGATGTTTTATATGCATTAATATACTATTTTATATTATTTTTGGGACTAACCTATTAACCTAGAGCCCAGTGCCAGTTTCTGTTTTTTCCTTGTTTTTGAGCCTCGCAGAAAAGGAATACCAAACGAAGTCCAAACGGAATAAAACTTCACGATGATTTTTCTTGGACCAGAAGACACCCAGGGGACTTGGAGTCCAAGTCAGAAGAGCCGCGAGGCGGTGACAAGGGTGGAGGGCGCACCCTGGGGGGGCGCCCCCTACCTTGTGGGCCCCTCGGGACTCCTCTGACCTAGCCCTTCCTCCTATATATTCACATATATTCCAGAACCACCAGAGGCTAAAAAGATGGGGTTTTCATTATATTGCTTGAGTTAATTCCTCTACATCATGTCATCTTACTAAAGGCGTTACTCCGTTCTTTATGAACTTAATACTCTAGATGCATGCTGGATAGCGGTCGATGTGTGGAGTAATAGTAGTGGATGTAGGCAGGAGTTGGTCTACTTGACATGGACGTGATGCCTATATGCATAATCATTGCCTTGGATATCGTCATAACTTTGCGCTTTTCTATCAATTGCTCGACAGTAATTTGTTCACCCACCGTATTATTTGCCTTCATGAGAGAAGCCTCTAGTGAAACCTATGGCCCCCGGGTCTATTTTCCATCATATTACTTTCCGATCTACTATTTTGCAATCTTTTATTTTCAGATCTATATACCAAAAAAACCCAAAAATATTTTATCTTTTATTTATCTATCTCTATCAGATCTCACTTTTGCAATTGACCGTGAAGGGATTGACAACCCCTTTATCGCGTTGGGTGCAAGTGTTTGTTTGTTTGTGCAGGTATTGGTGATTTGTGCATTCTTCTCCTACTAGATTGATACCTTGGTTCTTAACTGAGGGAAATACTTACCTCTACTGTGCTGCATCACCCTTTCCTCTTCAAGGGAAAAACCAACGCAAGCTCAAGAAGTAGCAGGGGGAGGGAGTGTCGGGGCGGCCAGTGGCCGGCGTCGGGGTCGGGTGCGGCGTCGGCAGTGGCGTGGGAGCTCAGAGGAAGGGGATCGACAGAGCAAGAGTGAGAGAGAGGATAGACATAGGTGTGGCTCGACCGGTGCTGTAGGCAACTTAGCTATAGCACAGCTTGGCAAAACGCGCTATAGCTAAGTTAGCAATAGCGCTGCCCAGCACAAACCGCGCTACTGCTAACTTTTTTTTTAAAATTATGTGGCCAGTTAGCTGTAGCACTTGTTCCCCCGAAAAGCACTACTGATCATTATTCTTTGTCTTTGTCTTTTTCTTTTTCTTTCATTTCATTTTCCACAACTTCCTTTCTTTTTCTTTTTCTTTTTCTTTTTCTTTTTCTTTCTTTTGCATTTTTCTTTTTCTTATCTTTCATTTGCATTTGTACAAGAGTTGTATAGCAGGGGTATATATAGCTCTAGCTAGGGTTGAATTTGGTCTGTTGGAGAAATAACACCGTATACCCTCCGGATAATAATTAGTGTATAATATATATTACATCATTTGACCGCTAACGGCAATATACAAAATAGATACACACAAATTATGTTAGTTTGTCAGCTTGGGCGAGGACGATGCTTCAGACTGATCTTCATCTTCCCTCTTTTGTTCGTTGTCGAATAACTGAGCCCATGGTCGTGACTTTTCCTTTTCCAGGGATTATGATCTTTCGTAGGTAATGTAGTCTTCATTCTTCTTTTGACGTATGTTTCATCGTCATCAGCATCATCTTCCCTCATCGAATCACCGTACTGGTCGTAGTCTTCCTCGTTGGCGACTCCATCCATTCCGACGATGCTCCTTTTGCCTCTCCTCACGACAACACGGCTGGGATTGCTCGGGTCGGTTATGGAGAAACATTGTGTCACATGTTTAGCGTGTACCCATGGCTCATTTTTGGTGGTGGCGTTGATGGTACTGCTATCGGAGTCGGGTATACACATGGTAGTGAAATGTCGGTTTTCTCTTTGTACGTTCTTAGCCCATCTGACACGGAACATCGTTGCGCTATGCAATCCAGAGTAGTCAAGCTCGCAGATCTTTTCGACCCTTCCGTAATATCTTTCAATTATGTTCCCAGTCATGGCTTCCATCGTCACCCCTGAGTTCTGGTTATCACTGTTTATATCTTTGTCCTCCGTGTAGAACGTGTATCCGTTGATATCGTATGCTTGATAAGTCGCGAGGTTGGTCGACGGGCCATGTGCTAAGGCGTATATGAGCATTCCGTCAGGACAGCCCTCTTCCGGGGGATTAGCCAGAACTCGCTCTTTGAACCAACGCAAGAAAGTGGAGTTGTGCTCTCTAATAACTTCAGCGTCTGTCCTATGCACCCCACGGTCACGGTAGTTCTTTGCGATGGTCTCTTTGTGCAGTGTCATGAAATCTTCTAGCACATCTAGGTGTTGTACCACTACTAAGTTTGCCCTGTCAAAGTCGTTTTGTCGGCCCGAGTGGACCACATTCACATCCCTCTGACCGTTGGTGTGACCTTCGCCTTCGAGCCTTCCACAGTGCTTGTTGACGGGCAAACCAACAACAGGGTCTCCGGTGCCTAGATAACTCTCACAGAAAGAGATGCACTCTTTGGTCAGATATCCCTGGGCTATGCTTCCATCTGGACGGGACATGTTACGAATGAATCCTTTGATGACCCCATTCATCCTCTCGAATGGCATCATGATGTGCAGGAATGTCGGCCCTAGGTCGATGATGTCGTCCACGATGTGGACACATAGATGCACCATGACATCAAAGAACGTGGGTTGGAAGTAAATCTCTAGCTCATTTAGTATGACAACGATCTCTTCCTATAGCCTATGGAGTTGCTTCACACTGATCAACTTTCGAGAGATAGCATCAAAAAAGTGGCATAGGTCAGTAAGCGTCTCACGGACGTGTGTGTCCATAATCCCTCTAAGTGCAACCAGGAGTAACTATGTCATCATCACGTGACAGTCGTGAGACTTCATCTCGCTGAACCTTTTTTTCTTAGTGTCCAGATATCTGCTTATCTTCCCACAGTATCCAGAACTAACTTTGATTCCAGCAAGGCACTTGAACAATTGATCGACCTCCTTCGGATCTAAGGTGAAGCAAGAGGGGGGCAATATTGTTCTTCCTTCTTGTTTACTTTTTTGCCCCTATCTTCCGTCGCCTCTGACAACTTTTTACCGGGCATTTGGATATCTTTCCTGATATTCAAAAATTCCAAGTCTTTTCTTGCCTTCGGCCCATCCTTGGTCTTCTCCGGCAAGTTCATCAATGTTCCAAGCAAACTCTCGAGGATATTTTTTGTGATATGCATTTGATCAAGGCTATGAGGCGTGTCGAGTTTGGGCCAGTACTCCAAGTCCCAGAAAACAGATCTCGTCTTCCATACCTTCAGCAGTGGCTCCAGCGCCTTTTTCATCATCTTTCCCGCCGAGGGGCACTCTTCCCAATTCTTCAATAACTCATATATTTCGGCACCACTACGCTTACGTGGAGGACCTCGATGCTCAGCCTTACCATTGAATAGATCTCCATGCTTTCTCCACGGTTCATCCTTCTCGAGCCATCTCCGATGCCCCATATACATGATTTTCGAAGACCCGCCATCTTTCAATAGCTGCTGAGAAGTTGTATCATCCATGTGTAGGAGATATGCCCTAGAGGCAATAATAAATGTTATTAATTATCTCCCTGTTCATAATTATGTTTATGTTCCATGCTATAACTGCTATGGTTCTCGAGTCTACAATAACCACGAGGCTCGAAGGAAGACTCATATGCACGTGTGGAATAATAAACGGTAAAATGTATTCCTAGTCTGGCCTCTAAGACTAGCTCAAGTGTTGCATGATGGTTCTGTTTTCCTGATCATGGGCATGTCTATGCCAGCAACTATGAGGGCACAATGTTAGAAAAACATTTGTGTTGAATTGACCCGAATTGATGTTATGCTATGAGATACATTCGTCACAAAGTTAATGGTTAATAACACAGAGAAGTTAATGTTTGCATAATTCCTTAGACCATGAGAGTATCGAGTTTCTTCATGCTTGCTTCATGAACTTTGGGGTTTGTTAAACGTCATCCGTAAATGGGTGGCTATTACGGCGGCTTACGGGTTCATGGAAAAGTATGTCAAGTAACCTGATAGCTCAAGATTGGGATTTGCTCCTCTGACGATGGAGAGATATCTCTGGGCCCTCTCGGTGTTATGGTATCCATCATCGTCTGGCCAGACACATTGTGATTTGATCACAGGGATGCCGGAACACGGGGACGAGAAAAGAGAACAATACCGGTAACGAGGTAACTGGCATAGTGGACATGTTGTTGATCCATGGGAATGCCAACATGTCACACCTCGGATATTTGTAACATATCGCGAAGTAACAGGAATAGCACACGGCAACTGGAGGTTCACTCGAATATTTATTCGTGTGGGTATAGGGGCCAATATGGGTGTCCACGGCTCCGATGCTGATCATTGATTGGAAAGTGTTCCGGTCATGTCTATACTTCACCGAACCTATAGGGTCACACGCTTAAGGGTCATCTATCTGCTGAATACTAGACAAGGAGTCCGAGAGATAGTCGCTGGAAAAGTTTCGGAGACAACGGAAAAGTTCCGGAGAGAACACCAAAAAAGTTTCGGTAAAACCGAAAAGTTGTTTCGGATAAAACCATTGATCCAAAAAGGTTTCAGCAAGCACCGGAAATCTTTTGGAGGTTGCCAGATTGGTCTGGTAATTTCTAGAATTTTTTCGGAGAAAAAACCGAAAAAAAGTTTTGGAGCTGCCGGAATTGTTTACTGGGTAAACGAAGATGGTTTTAAATTAAACCACCATACCAGAAATGTTCTGGAGCGCGTCCAGATAATTTTAGAGGGTGCCGGAAATGTTCTGGGACCTTCCAGAATTTTTCAGAAGTAATAGTCGCGGAAAACATCTTGTCCCAGCGTGAGGGGACAAGATCCCACGGATCGTGGGGGCTGTTTTGGGGGTGCCCCCCTTGAGGGGGCAGCCCCTTGTGGCTGGACAAAGATGTTGGGGGGGGGGGGGCCCATGGTGGGGGGGCAGCCCCCACAAATGGTGGAAAGTGTTGGGAGGAGGTGGGGCCCCATGTGGAAACACCATGGACAAGGAAACATGTTTTCTCCATGTTTGATGGGAACATGTTTTCCTTGTTTGATGGGTGCTTGTTTGGTAGGCTGAAATTTCAGCCACCACCATCCCCTCCTTCCCCTGTAAAAGGAGGTGGAGAGGACGGAAAATGCCAATGGAGGCCGAGCATCAGGCAGGACTTTATCCTGTCCGTTCACATGCGCTAGGGATCCGTGCTTGTCCGGTATTCTCGGCTCGTGTCCCCTTGTATCGGTGGCAGGCGCGTGTATTCAGGAAGAAAGATGGAGCATTGGGCACGGAATCTTGCTAGTTGGATAGCTCCCTGTCCACTGTCCTACCCTACGCGAAGCTGACTACTAATGTGCCAGTGCAGTGGGCGCAAACCTGTACCTTGACCGGCTGCACGCAAGCGTTGCCTGGCTGTCCACCAGTTCTACCGTGCAGACGTGGAGGTTTGCTGGCCAGAGGACGTGGTAGTTTGCTTATTATTAGCTAGCCTTGATAAAGCTCACCCACATCATTTGGATCTCTACGTTTTTTACGTACAAAGTTTGCCACCCTTTCAGATCACTGCTGGAAAATGCTTTTGTTCACTCGTTTAACATTTTTCCCATTTTAAATCATAGATTGTTGCAGTTGGCACACGAACAAAATGCTAGCCAATTTTGAGCATAATGAAACCATTTACAATGTAAACATTTGTTTTAAGACTCTTTAGGACCTAACGTGCGGCACACTAACATTAGACGGTCAACTTATCTCCTCTAATGCAATCAGAAGATAGATAGGTGTACATGGTTAACGTCGGCATCACAGGACTGATAAAAACAGAATTACAGGATTTCAGGCTACATGAAGTAGCACTGCAAGCAACACGAACTGGGAAAAGCTCTTCACGCAGCAAGATCCTTGTTTGCCACGGACATGAGCTGCAGGACCTGGCAGAACTTGTACATAACCAAGCTACCTATCAATAACAGAATTCTGCTAATCGGCAAATAATGCAGCAGTCACAATGCCAAATAATTTATGCCAATAAGATAAACTTGCATGTAAATAAGCTGAAACAGAACAAAACAATCCTGCTTCCTGGTGTGTCAAGCCCACACAAGGACAACACCAAAAAACAGTACTAAACAATCCTCCAATCCAAAAATTTAGCTCAGACCAGCCATTTACGTCCATATTCTCTCATTGAAAAAAAAACTAGAGGTCAGTAAACAATCCAGTTTTCCCCAAGTACACCAGCGACTAAAATTGAACCCCCAAACACTTAAACATTTTCTCTTTCACTAGAACCACACCACATATCAGTTTTTGTACCAAAGATTATTCATAACCAAAACCAAGCTACTTGCTACAAGTGCAGATGAAATCAAACAACAGTACAATCGACCAATACAATAAATTGCCCATAAAAACAGTAAACAATCCAGGAATGTACAGCACAACCATCGACGGAATCCAAGCCCATTACAAATAATCCCCCTTGTCCCATGCATCAGCTTGCTGCTAACCAGGAATCAAACAAGTCCGACAAGTCTGTTTACAAATCCAAATCAGCCCAAACAGCATGAATTCTAAATCATAATGCATGTGTTTGGTCTGAACTCTAAATTATGCTAAATTCAGTGGCACATAGTTCATCAGGATTTCCGATTCCAGGACCAAGAAAATATTCACTACAGTTAGCTATGGTCAGACAAAACCCAAACAGCTAAGAGAAAAATTAGTGAGAGGCGCTATCATTCAGATTATTCACATGGAAATCACGTCCTCTCAACCAAAACGAACTGCCGCCGGTAGCTTGATGCACACGTGCACCCCAGCGAATCCAGAGGGAAATCCCTCGCTCTGTCTAGCGCCGGCTGGTTCTCTAGCACGTCATATTTCCTGCTCTGTGACGCTGAGGGAAGCCTGCAACTCAACCGGCCTGACTACGGCAGTAGTGTCCGCTTCAACAACTCGTAGCCTGCAGATCGAGAACACCAAAACAAATCAACAACATCTCGATCGAGCCATCCAGCTAGATCAGTAATACCAAAGGAATAAAAGTAACAAAATTAAAATCACCAAAAACATGCAAATCTGGATCTGGAACAGATGAACAACTAGGAGAAAAGCACAAGTACAAGTCGTGATCCAGCCTCACCAACGGGAACAATGAAGAAAATGATTTCCCCCGGCCAGATCCGTGGACGAGGACCGCGTCCTCGGTAGATCTGGTGTTATCCAAACTCGAACTGATATGGCCGCCGGAGTGGAAGATGACGCGAGATCCTGGTGGTTTGGCCGTCGTAGTGGAAGAGGACGAGCGCTCCGGCCGTTGATTCGGTCGCGGGCGTCTCGTAGCGGAGATTGGGTTTGGCGTTGCCATGAGCAGACGAGAGGTGACTGGCTCAACGGGAATAATGGAAGAGAGAGAGGGGAGTTCGTAGCACACGATGCAGCCTTCACCTGTGCAACCCCACAGCGAGGATAAGAAGAGGGACAGAAGCAGACCGATGGGACAAACATGTACGCCTATCGGTGTATCCTGGATCGTATTTGGATGCATAGGCTGACACGAGCCGACACAAGACTGCCAACGGCCTGCCTGAAGCTCGGCCTCCAAAAGCCCTCACTCGTGGAGAGGAGCTCTCCATCCACACTCCAACTCTCTCACACAAGCCATGCATGATCTGGCATTCTCTCTCCCTCCCACGAAATAGTTTCGTAGTGCCGAAAGGCTGTCTGGGTTCCGGTGGGAACTAGTTCTGGACGGCGAAGCCCTACCGGATAGATGACACCGTATGTGCGCAACCCCGTAGAGAGGTCGTAGTTTCATCCTTTTTGCCCGAGGGGCTGTTCGAGTGTCCTCCCGAAGGGCTGTCCGTGACACCGTCCGAGGGACTGTCCGATTGCCTCCCAGAGGGCTGTCCGAGGGGCAGATGAGGAAATACATCCTCGCGGTTGGGAGGTTGTAAATCCTAGCTGCGGGGATCTGCACCGCCGATCGTCATCGACTCTACTTCCGCTGTGCTACGAGTCGGTAACGAAAATGATCAAACCTTGTATGCAGTCTCCATAGTGGTCCTGGGCTGGTGCGTAGGTCGGAAATTTTTTGTTTTCTGCTACGTTACCCTACAGTGGCATCATGAGCCATGCTATGCGTAGATGCAGGTTGCGATCTAGAATACATGAGATGTATGGGTGTGGCACAATATAATTAGGTAGTAGATGAGTTCTATTACTGAAAATTATTTGTGCGGGTAGCAAATGAAATCTGTTACCCGATGTTCCTGTTGCTTCCCTTGAATTTGCATAATCCTGATCTTGACGGCATGATGGAATCTCACAAAGTTCTGGCAATCCGCGATCCTTTCATGCTGCTCCTGAGTATGCTGATTGACAGATCAACAAAGTGCTAACAGTTCTTTGGGTTCCACCATAGTTAAAGAAAGATGGATGTTTCACAGACAAAAGGGTAATGCATATATGATCTGCACGGGGGTCATGCGTATGATGAAGTTCAGTATGGGGCTCGAGATTTTATTATCTCGTGTTTCATACACCCCGCAAAGTTAATCTAGCGACTTGAATTATCATACTTGATGATGGACGTTGGTAGCTTCGGTTTGTTTCGAAACCTTAGAAGCCACGTAAAACAAGTTTTTGCTTGAACCGAGTAGAGACGTCTAACTTGGTTTTGCAGGAGGGTTTGCATGTGCATTTGATGTGGTATAGCAGTGCTCATAATAATTTGATTATGTATGAGATGACTATATGATGTTAATTAATTAACATGACCTGCGTGTCATGATTCGGCATGATGGCTGGAGCCATATGATTGCACTTTAAATGACCTGCATGTCAACCTTGTGTAATGCAGTTATTTTATTAGCTATAGAGATAGCAATATTATCTGGTGCATCGACAAGGTGGTGGCAATCTTCGTGAAGGTGAACACCGACGCGAATGCCGAAGACGAAGAAATGAAAGACTTCTCCGTCAGAAAGGGCTATACCATATCATGCTATTATGAATTGCCTGAGATGTTTATCCCTTTGATGCACCCTTCTTGATTGTGCGGTAGTCACTTTTATTAGGGTGATCTCTCACAAAAATATCAAGTAGTTAGTGTTCTCCCAAGTGTAGCACCGTCACGGCACCTAACTTTTCGGGGTATCACATGCTACCATGGGTACGAACGATTAGGGAAGTGTGAGGCGGGTGAGTTGAGACCTCGCAGCGAGATCACTTGGTTGTCTTGACGTTCAGGCATGAAAGTCATGAGCTCGGAACACACGCATCGAAAGATGAACAAGAGTCACATAGAGATGTGATTGGCAAGCTGGCCCACCGGTTGAGATGTTTGTCATCTGTGATGCTACCATCGTGGTGAACAATCGAGAGTTGGATCTTGTATCACTCATAATCAATTATGAGAGATATTGATTTGAGAAGGGAGCGCACTTTAAAATTAACTTGTTTAATTCTCAGTGCAATTATTTGTGGACACTGTCTAAGTGTTATTTGCATAATAGTTGTAGAATAATGGCTCGTGTTTCCACCTTCCCTGTTAAAATTGAATAGCTGTTAAATATCTGGTTAAAACTTTATGGTTGGTAACGTAATATGAGAATTGTCCTTAAGAGTGCCGAGAATGACTTTGTCCTATCGCATGCTTTCGGTATTCTCCCGCTAATGCTATGGATCATGTGACTCTCGTCCTTCGATCCAAAAGCTAGAATTCCATTTCAGTCAAGTGCAATATGTTTGCTTCCATGAGACCCGAACTTCGAAAGTTTGGATAGTTATGTGATATTCATGGAATCTGAAAATCATTTTCAGAGACAGACAAAGGCTAGAAGATATGAGATATCCAAAGCAGTGTTTGTTTGCAAACTATTAGTAAAGGAGTTTACTATGCATTAGACTGATAAGAGAGGGATCCAGAAGAACGCCTGTCATATGATGAAGTTGGGTGCTTCTTCTGAGAGTAGGAGAAATGCTAAAAGTTAAACTGTTAGAAGTATAAAGGCAAAAGGAAAGAAGACTGGAATATCCAGCTCATGTATGAATGTCATACAAGTTTTTGATGTATAGAAGGCTGGTCAAAGATATAGTTCTTGGGAATTATGGTTAAACACGTTAAACACTAATTCTTGGGTATTGTGAGCTAATCACAAAGATACCCGCTCGATTGCATTCTATTGCAACTCAATGTAAGAACTACTATGGCCTGAAAGACTAGCCAGGAATGAGGTTGAGATACACACATGGAACATAGTAAATGTTACTATACCTTCGATCGGTGTATTCCCTATGTATTTACTTTCATAATTCATTTTAGAGTTTCACACTCTAGCCCTTTGCATAAGGTATCTTGCAAGAAGGTTGTTCATAAGAGAACTTTTTATGTTCGGTGTTATGAATAACATAAGGGTCATGCTTTCATTATGAATGAGACGTATGTTATGAATATTGATAATAATACACTACCTCTGGGTTTACTTTCATAATTCATTTTAGAGTTTCATACACTCTAGCCCATTGCACAATGATTGTTGCAAAAGAGTTGTTCATAAAAACAACAATTGTTGTTCAGTATTATGAATAACATGAAGGACCATGCTTCCATCCAAGATGGGATGTATGTTATGAATATTGATGGTAATATGATACATCCATAACACTAACGCTAAATGTCGCAAGACTAAAAGAATACCACACAAGTGTGGCACTGCATTTGGTCACATTGGAGAAATCCGCAAGGAAAAATTCCATTATGATGGATTTTAAAGTCGTTTGATTTTGATTCATCTGCCACTTGCAACTTTCCTCCGAAAAATAAAGTTCACATGCCATAAGGAACGAACAACAAACTTATTGGTGATCATACATTTGATGTGTGTAGTCCGATAAATGTTGTTAGTAGTGGATTTATCTATCTTCAGTAATGACACAAGTAGATATATGGATATTTGCTTGATGAGACGTAAGTCTGGATCTTTTGAAATCATTCGAAAGGTTTTAAAAAATGAAGTAGAAGTTATTATAACAAGAAAATTGTGTTTCTATAATTCGATTGCAGAAAGGAATATTTGAGTTACAAGTTTAGTGAATGTCTGATGAGTTGTGAAAGGGGTTTCATAACTTGCACCTCCCGGAACACCACTGCAAGTGGAAAGTCCGTGAAGATGTAATCGAACCATTCATGACATGGTAAGATCAAAGATGACATAAATAAATTTGCCATTATATATCACTTTTAAAGTGATGCTTTAGAGACTGCGGCTTTTACACTGAAAAGAGCTCCATCGGGTCTGTTGAAATGACGCCATGGTATGGTACGCCCAACCATGTTATATCTTTTCTTAACATTTGGAATATGGGGCTTGTGTAAAAGGTTACAAACCTATTCCAAATCAGACAAGTGCTACTTTGTAGGTTATCCCAAAATGTTGGGTATTCCTCCCTCACTATACCGAGGCAAATAGGTTTGCCACAAAGAACGGTATGCTTTTTGAAGAAAATGGTTCTTTCAAAAAGGTGAGTGGGAGAATAGTGCAACTCGACGAGATAACCGTATCTTCGTCATCAGATCAAAGGAAAGAGACCTTGGAAGTAATTCCAGAGTTTCCTACTGCGAATGATACGGAAGTCTCTACAATAAAATGTATGGACTTCGGTCGAACTTGCAGCTGAACCACGTAAGCAAAACTCGTGCAAACCTCTCAGGTGCGCAAGCGAGACATTGTTGTTAGACAACAGTATACCTACGATACACAAGGAAGCGTTGATGGGCCCTGACTCCGGAATTGGCTAAATGCTCATACAATCCGAGATACTTTTCATATAAGTGATTCAAGATTAAAATCTTGATACACCTTTCGAAAGACTTATAGTCTAATGAATATTTATGGAACTATAACTGATATGGATAAAATGTTTTATCCATAAAGCTCGACTTGTTTTCAACAACAAATTCAAGGAGTTGACTGCGATGAGATTGTCTCACCGTAGCGATGCTTAAAGTCGGTTCGGGTTAAACTAGCAATTAATACATATTTCAATCATGAGATATGAAACATGGATGCCAAAAGGATTTCCATGAGATGGAAATGCAACCTAGGACTTGCATGTGGTACAATCCAAGGTATTTTGTCAATCCAGAGGATGCTGGTAAGTATGCAAACTTCAGAGTTCCAGCGATGGACAGAAGAGAGCAAAGAGGAGTTGGAATCTTCGTGTTTTGATGAAATGGTCAAAGGGGTTTGACTTCATCAATGGGTAACGAAGATGCTTGTGATTCAAGAAAATAAGTGGGAGCGTAATAATATTTCTGAACACCTTGTGTGCTTGACACATTGTTAAATGGAAATAGATTTCTTGACACGAATTAGGACTTCATTTGAAAATGTTTTTTCGATGAAGTGCTTAGGCTAAATAGCCTCAATATTAGGTATGATGATCTATGGAGATAGATTTACCTAATGGGGCTAAGCAATGAATACATATTGACAAGATGCTAAAACTTATTAGCATTTAAAACGCCAAGGAGTGATTCTTGCCGAAGTCACATGGAAAGAGTTTTTGCAAGACTCGGTGTCCCAAAACACTGATGAGCAAAATACATGATGGAGATTCCACACACTCTTGTATTTGGATTAATCATGTATTTCGTGGTATGTAAAACAACCAGATATGTCCGATACTCCCAAGGTGTTGCGAGTATAGATACCAAAATGATCAAAAGTACTGATCATAGGACAACAGTGAAAAGTGTCATTGAGTGCTAGAGTAGCACTGATGACATGTTTTCTCGCAAGCGGAGATCAGAAAGAGTTCGTTGTAAAATGTTACATCGATACAGTCTTTATCTTTTCTCCGTGCGATTTTCGATTTAAATTGAGGGTTTTGTGTAACACACAATGTGGTGGCACAGTTAGTTGGAAAATGTTCCAAACAAGTTACTGTGGCGAATTCTATAACAGAGGCGAAGTATGTTGCCACTTTTAAAGCGACAAAAAAGATGTTGAATCATATAGTTCATTCATGAACTTAGTATGGTTCCAAGATGGCTTTTGTCAATGGGACACTACTGCAAATAGTTGCTCCATAACTCAGTCTGAGGAATCCAGGTTCGACCTGTGATTCACATACATACAAAGCCAAGTTCACACAAAATATGAATTTTGTGAAAGCGTGAAAACACGAGGATATGCAAAGATACACACGGAGCTGAAGTCGTCAGATCCGTTGGACATCAGGCTATACCACAAGCGAAGCATATTTACATCAGTGTGCCACAGGTGTAAAGTGCATTAGTATTAACTAGATTATTGACTCTAGTGCAAGTGAGAGTCTGTAGGAGATATGCCCTAGAGGCAATAATAAATGTTATTAATTATCTCCCTGTTCATAAATATGTTTATGTTCCATGCTAGAACTGCTATGGTTCTCGAGTCTACAATAACCACGAGGCTCGAAGGAAGACTCATATGCACGTGTGGAATAATAAACGGTAAAATGTATTCCTAGTCTGGCCTCTAACACTAGCTCAAGTGTTGCATGATGGTTCTGTTTTTCTGATCATGGGCATGTCTATGCCAGCAACTTTGAGGGCACAATGTTAGAAAAACATTTGTGTTGAATCGACCCGAATTGATGTTATGCTATGAGATACATTCGTCACAAAGTTAATGGTTAATAACACAGAGAAGTTAATGTTTGCATAATTCCTTAGACCATGAGAGTATCGAGTTTCTTCATGCTTGCTTCATGAACTTTGGGGTTTGTTAAACATCATCCGTAAATGGGTGGCTATTACGGCGGCTTACGGGTTCATGGAAAAGTATGTCAAGTAACCTGATAGCTCAAGATTGGGATTTGCTCCTCTGACGATGGAGAGATATCTCTGGGCCCTCTCGGTGTTATGGTATCCATCATCGTCTGGCCAGACACATTGTGATTTGATCACAGGGATGCCGGAACACGGGGACGAGAAAAGAGAACAATACCGGTAACGAGGTAACTGGCATAGTGGACATGTTGTTGATCCATGGGAATGCCAACATGTCACACCTCGGATATTTGTAACATATCGCGAAGTAACAGGAATAGCACACGGCAACTGGAGGTTCACTCGAATATTTATTCGTGTGGGTATAGGGGCCAATATGGGTGTCCACGGCTCCGATGCTGATCATTGATTGGAAAGTGTTCCGGTCATGTCTATACTTCACCGAACCTATAGGGTCACACGCTTAAGGGTCATCTATCTGCTGAATACTAGACAAGGAGTCCGAGAGATAGTCGCTGGAAAAGTTTCGGAGACAACGGAAAAGTTCCGGAGAGAACACCAAAAAAGTTTCGGTAAAACCGAAAAGTTGTTTCGGATAAAACCATTGATCCAAAAAGGTTTCAGCAAGCACCGGGAATCTTTTGGAGGTTGCCAGATTGGTCTGGTAATTTCTAGAATTTTTTCGGAGAAAAAACCGAAAAAAAGTTTCGGAGCTGCCGGAATTGTTTACTGGGTAAACGAAGATGGTTTTAAATTAAACCACCATACCGGAAATGTTCCGGAGCGCGTCCAGATAATTTTAGAGCGTGTCGGAAATGTTTTGGGACCTTCTGAAATTTTTCAGAAGTAATAGTCGCAGAAAACATCTTGTCCCAGCGTGAGGGGACAAGATCCCACGGATCGTGGGGGCTGTTTTGGGGGCGCCCCCTTGAGGGGGCAGCCCCTTGTGGGGGCAGCCCCTTGTGGCTGGACAAAGATGTTGGGGGGGGCCCCCATGGTGGGGGGCAGCCCCCACAAATGGTGGAAAGTGTTGGGAGGAGGTGAGGCCCCATGTGGGAACACCATGGACAAGGAAACATGTTTTCTCCATGTTTGGTGGGAACATGTTTTCCTCGTTTGGTGGGTGCTTGTTTGGTGGGCTGAAATTTCAGCCACCACCACCCCCTCCTTCCCCTATAAAAGGAGGTGGAGAGGAGCTCTCCATCCACACTCCAAGACTCTCACACAAGCCATGCATGATCTGGCATTCTCTCTCCCTCCCACGAAATAGTTTCGTAGTGCCGAAAGGCTGTCTGGGTTCCGGTGGGAACTAGTTCTGGACGGCGAAGCCCTGCTGGATAGATGACACCGTATGTGTGCAACCCCGTAGAGAGGTTGTAATTTCGTCCTTTTTGCCCGAGGGGCTGTTCGAGTGTCCTCCCGAAGGGCTGTCCGTGACACCGTCCGAGGGACTGTTCGACCGCCTCCCAGAGGGCTGTCCGAGGGGCAGATGAGGGAATACATCCTCGCGGTTGGGAGGTTGTAAATCCTAGCTGCGGGGATCTGCACCGCCGATCGTCATCGACTCTACTTCCGCTGCGCTATGAGTCGGTAACGAAAATGATCAAACCTTGTATGCAGTCTCCATAGTGGTCCTGGGCTGGTGCGTAGGTCGGAAATTTTTTGTTTTCTGCTGCGTTACCCTACACCATGCACCTGGTGCATCCGCAATATTCGTGGCACACCTGGCCGGAGAGATAGCCGTAACCGAGATAGTCCTGCACCGTCGTGATCAGCGCGGCTCTCATGTAGAAATACTGTCCTTTGCTTGTGTCCCATGTCTTGGCCGGCGTTGTCCATAAGGTCTGTAGCTTCTCTTTCAGTAACCCGAGATACAGATTTATATCATTTCCCGATTGTCTCGGCCCTTGAATAAGCATAGCCATGTGTATGTATTTTTCCTTCATGCACTTCCAGGGGGGAAGGTTATACATCCATACAAACATGGGCCATGTACTATGATTGGTGTTCTGGTTGCCAAACGGATTCATACCATCACTACTAGCGCCAAGCACGATGTTCCTTGCATCATTTGCGAAAAATTTCAAATTCAGCGTTTAATGCTCTCCACTGGCTAGCATCTGCGAGGTGTCTCAGCTTCAGATCATCTCTGTCATCTGGCTTCACCCTCTCCGCGTGCTAGCGCATAAGCTTTGCTTCCTTAGGATCTACGAAATACCGCTGCAGATGCGGAGTGATCGGAAAATACCATACAACTTTCTGTGGAGCTTTCTTTCCGGCCTTCTTATATCGTGAAGCATTGCACTTTGGACAGATGGTTTTTTCCGCGTGCTCGTTCCGATATATGATGCAATCATTGATGCATGCGTGATATCTAATGTGTGGCAGATCAAGAGGGCACACGATTTTCTTTGCCTCCTCGACACTAGTAGGACACAGGCTTCCCGCGGGAAGAACCTTCTTTAGATACTTCAGAAGCTCATCCAGGCTTGCATCCGTCCATTTATTTTTTGCCTTCGTCTTTAGAAGTTCTAGCGTGAAACTCAAGCGGGTCACCTCAAGATTGTAACCATCATACAAAGGAGTCATCGAGTCTACCTCCAGTTGCGCCAGTTTGGCCTCCTCTCTAGAAGCAGCTCTCTCGCTAGTCGTCTTCTTGCGAAGCAGGTCTCAAACATGCGGGTCCCGCATGACTGAACTTAGTAGCGACGAAGACGGTGGCGTGTCCGCGTCTTCTCCGCCTTGTACTGCCTCTTCGCCATCGCCATTTCCGAGGCCGTCTTCTTCTTCGGGCCCATAATCGGTCATCTCTTCGTCTGGCCCCATGTCGTTATTTTCTGCCCGGTCGACGTCCTCATCATCATCATCATCTTCACTTATCCATCGAGTATGGCCATCCATGAAACCATGCATGAGCAGGTGCGCCTTGAATTTACCACCCTTAAAGGGGTTGAGCCTGACTCCTCCTTTGCATTTTCGACATAGACATAAAACATCCTTCAGTCTTTTTTCATACAGGTCGTCCACCGCGGATTGCCAGTATCTTTCCACCATCCTTCCATTGACCTTCATGATCACCTGCGCGGAGCAAAATATTAGAACCACGTATGCATGCATGGATCAAATTCATACAAAAATTCGGCATGACCTTCCCTAAACATAGGACATATTGAGTTTGCCCGAAATTCGCCGAAACGGAATTGAATCGACATTTCGGCAAAACATAGGCAACTCACATGTCACCCATATTTCAACAAATACACAATATAGGCAACTCACATGCCACACACAATTCGGTATATTCTCATATCGCGCATATATAGTTTCGGTCCTATCGCACACACACTTTTTTTTTTGCTCACCTATGTGTCGAGAGGGATATCGAGCACCTTCTTAATTAGCTAGTAGCTCTCTACATATAGCTCTAACTAGCTAGGGAGAGAGAGAGAGAGAGAGAGAGAGAGAGAGAGAGAGAGCTAGGGAGAGAGAGGGAGGGCATAATGGAGGGGGTGGTGAGGGGCAAAGAAGAGGGGGGTGGGGGGCGAGAAGAAGAAGAAAGAGGGAGGAGGGAAGGCATTAATGGAGGGGGTGGTGGAGGGGCAAAGAGAGAGGGGGAGGAGGGGGAGCATTGAAAGGAACAAGCAAGTGCAAGAGGAGGGGGAGAAAGGAAGGGGGAGGAAGAAGAGGGGGGGGGGGGGAAGGTGGTAAGTATTTTGGCTGGCGACCATAGCAGTAGCGTTGGCTACCAATGCGCGCTACAGCTATGATCGCCAGCCAAAATATCTACTGGTAAGTTCTACTAGCTATAGCGCAGGGAGGAAAAACACGCTACTGGTAAAAGTTTACACATAGAAGAAATAACAGTAGCGCGTTTCTGAGAACAGGCGCTACAGATCTTGATTTAACGGTA
This sequence comes from Thinopyrum elongatum, assembly GCA_011799875.1. Lineage (NCBI taxonomy): Eukaryota > Viridiplantae > Streptophyta > Magnoliopsida > Poales > Poaceae > Thinopyrum > Thinopyrum elongatum. The sequence goes on along the minus strand of CM022301.1, from coordinate 536,771,051 downwards.
GCGCTGGGTAGACCACCGACGCTGCTAATATTTATTGATCTGGTGGTGTGGTGTGGCACAGTTACCAGTAGCATGCCCAGGAGAAACCAACGCTGCTGCTAAGCCATACCAGTAGCGTAAGCGCTACTGGTAATTACCAGTAGCGTGGGGACCCAAACAAACGCTACTGGTAAACTTCTATGTATAAGCATTTTCCTAGTAGTGTCTGTTTTACTGCGTGCAATTTCAGTTCCTCCTATAAGTAGCTTCCGTCGTTCGTGGACCGAGTAGTCATCTTCTTCTCCAAGTATCATTTGTAGCCAACTTGGTAGATCAGATCAATTGCCATGAACTGTATCCACTGAAATCTGGCACTAGAAGCATACGCGTGCTTTGCTGCGCAGTTTTCCGCAGACGCCAAAAATTAGCGTGGATATGTCATTCAGTGTGCAGTATTATTCATTTACCTTTGGATCTTTTCTGACACTTTGGTTTTGCCTCAAGTGTTTGGCTGATTAACTTTCAGTTTAACCAAATGAATAATCAGAGTTTCTATTCCGGTTTAAGCTTACCAGTGGTGATCAAAGTAATATGCTATGGCCAATATATATAATAGATTCAGTGCTGCATATGCTTCCGGTTTGTTATGTTTAAATTCAGTTATACCGAATGAGCACTCAAATTTTGTTCGGACTATGCGTCGGTTCACTAAATCTCTGAACTTCCAGTCCCTGAATACACCTGAAAAAATCGACAACTTCTCTGAGGAATTCGACAGCTACCAGAAAGACGGACGGCTAGATGCGCTTCACTTGTGAAACCCCTCGAAGAACAAGGGCTTCCCTGTTCAGTGTCCGACAACGGTACAGTTGACTGAAGTTCTTTTTGAAAACACACAGTTAACTGAAGTTTAACTGCTATGAGCTTCAGTTAACACTAATTTTTTTTTGCGGGGGACAGTTAACTCTGTTCACTGCGTGTAATTTCAGTTCCTCCTGTAATTAGCTTCTGTGATTCATTGATCGGATCATCATCTTCGTCTCCAAGTATTATTATTTGTTAGAACTAGACTACTTGGTAGATCAGATCGATTCCCATGAACTGTGTCTAGTGACTTTAGTACAACTTCCCTCCTTCCATACCAATACGTCATATGTTTCCTGGCGCTCTAGTTCTACCTTATATGTTTGACTGATACAGTTTCAGTTAAAATTTTGCAAAATATTCTCCAGTTCTAAACCCGGCCGGGAGTTTGGCGAGAGGGGCGGGCATGGAGGAGGGAGCGCGGGTTTGATCCATAGTAGCTGTGATTTTTAAGGTGCTGTTTTTAAGGTTGGTTTCACTCTGCATGCTGCCTTCAGTGGCAGTTTTCAGATCTGAATTTTGAATGCAACTTTGAATCACTCATATGATACCGTAATCGGGCCATTGAATTGGATGGATGCTAATCTGGCACAAGTTTGACGTCTTGATTCTCAAGTTCAACACTTCAGTAGAGACACTCTACGGACAGTATAAATAAATTATAAAAATGTCGAATATGCTAATTCAAATACACTTTGAGGCAAAAAACAAAAAGAGTCAAACTTATTCATTTGTTAAACTTTGGTTCAAACCAAATGAGTACTCAGTGTTTCGTCTCTACTGTTTCAGTTTAAGCTAATTACATGTGACCATGATTGTAAATTCTAATACATGATATGGCCAATACATACTGCTGAACATCCATCCAGACTACAACTTTCTCTGTACACCACAAGCCTGACGCAAAGGCCTGGAGCCCTTTTGTGCTTAACTGTGTGTGCCATAACATTGTTTCCAGATATCGCTACAGTTCGGTTCGGCATCAAAATGGGTGGAGTGACGCAGATCAGGCTTCTAGAAGAAATGCAATTTCGGAACATTTTTATTTCAGAAACAGTTCTTCTTCATTCTATAAGACTTGCCAATTTAATAAGCAAAAAATTTCTCTCTCTGACCTACAGCTTGCTTCTATAATGCTATTTGTATTTTGCTAACTAAATAATCTAAAAGAAGTGAAAATGTCTCTGCATTTTTTTCAAGCCACGCGCTTTTTATCCCTGGGAAGGCAGATGCTTATAAATTGGTCTTGCATAAAACTGAAACTCTCAACTACCAACTCAAATTATAGATTTACATCTCTTACCCCTGCCAATTTGCCAGTTCTTTCTCTTCTGTTACAATGATGACAAGTCGCTCTACCAGGAGCTGCAATTCGTCGCGTCTTGGAAAGACCCAAGGGCCTCCAGAGCCACGGTGGACTGGCAGCGAGAGGGCACTCACAAATCTGAGAGGAGATGAACTTTTCTTGAAAGTCAAAGGGAGAGGAGAATCATATTTCATTCCATCTGGATATCAAATGCTCAACAAAGGTTGCACACAAGAAGGAACTTTTGAAAGAATTTTAAGAACAAGTCTTAAAGGTAGCAGAGAAGCACTCCAGATAAAATCAGCAACCTGATAAATAAACAGTTCCGATTTGGACAGGTTGATTAGGACGACTTTCATGCCATTCATATCACTTGAGAATTAACCTAAGCACTCTTGGATTGATCTAACATTGAGCTGATCATCCCTACGACAAATTGGTATGAGAAATTTAGCAAATCTACCAATATAGTTGCTCATGATCATGGAAACTTTCTTCTCTTCTCCAGTTCATCCACTATGAAAGATGGGCAAGTCGCCTTGAGATCCTTTAAGCGTTGGGTTGCCACCACAGCATCCATGAAATTTGATAATTCGATAAATTCAAGGCAAGCATCCTTAAGCTGGTGGCAGTTATGTTGGTCAGCTAAGGCCAATGTGGTTGCGACGGTGTCCACATTCAGATCCTCGCAAAGGATGCTTTGGCAAACCAGCTTGAGCCTGTCCATTGCATATCTGTCCGCGGCCACTAGTAAAAGCCGGATCATCTCTGTACCCTCGTCGCTAGGCAAAGAGTCCGTATAGATGAAATGGAGCAAGGCCTTGAAAACGACAGGTTGCATGTCCTTGATGATTATGCACTGCCCTAGCCCCACCTCCTGCATCGACCCATAGAGCTCTGCTTTGAAAACAGGCGACCGCATAGCAAGAATAAACCTATGTGCTTCAATAATCTCTCCTCCGACAATGAAACTGACATCAAATCCCTTCTTTTCTTCAAGCAGCTTGCTAACATGCTCAGTCATGTCCGCTGGTGGCATGTCGATTTTGGGGAATGATTTGGTTTTGGTAACATGTGGCTTCTTGAAAACAGTGACGATACATTCTATCGTTAGACGATCATCCCTAAGGTATGCGGATCCCTCGATCTCGCTGTGCCTTATGAAATAAGGAGTCTGTGGAGCAAACTTAGTACTATCACTAGAATCGAAAATCCTAGGTTCTGTTTTATGCACTGAAGATGACAATCCGGTGTACTGGTCCACCAGCCTCATGTCGCAGGACGCCCGGACTTTAGTGTTGTTGCTCAAAAGCATGAGAAAAACCGAGATGTAATCTAGGCCATGTCCATTCAACCCGTCAGGGTAGAAGAAGATTGCCCAGTCGTGGCCGTCGACCGAGAAATTCGTAGGCCATATGTGGCTGTCCAGGTCGTGGCCCATGCCCTTGTGCTTGCTGTAACCCAAGATATGAAACACATGTGTGCCTTGAGTCTCCTCCAGTGGGGTGCACATAGACACCGTCTTAGATGTCTTCATCCGGTGACCAGGAGCAAGATTGCCGGTCAGAGCAGAAAAAATTGCCTCGATGGCGCCCCCGCGCGCTAATCTGATGGTGTGAAAGAAAAGACGTATTAATCCCAGTGGAAATCAGAGCGAAAGAGAAGCAGCATAGGGGGGAGCCGATCGAACCTTCAGGTCTGTGATGGAAGTAGGCGGCGGTGGCGAGATGACTATGGAGATGAAACCACGATGCCTTGGGAGGAAATAAGGTACTCGCTGGGCGTGGGGTTTATGGTATCCAGCGCTCCTACGTCGCAAAAGCAGAAACGAACCGGATAGAAACAGAGACAATAAACGATATCAGATCGGGGCAAGATTTCAGCGACTGATTAGTTGGCTACGAACGCTAGAAGCTAGCGAAAGATTGTGTTCGCTAGTACAACGTCCCAGCGCGAACCCTTTTTGGGCCCTGCCTATCAAAAGGCCCAGAAAAACAAATCTCAACATACAAAAAGCAGAGGAAAAAAAGGCCAAAAAAAGCATTGGGTCAATAGAAAATCCGAAAATGTAGGAAAAATAAATGTATGTCTACACGATCTTTTTGTCATGCTCTAGTGAATAAAACTACCACATATTTTTGAAAAAATCATAGTGAAGTAGTACAACGAGAGTAGGTTTTTAGGCAAAATACGCCACGCCAGGGGCAGCCTTCATGTTGATGTTATATAGGATTACATGCCTTGGAGGCCAAGGGAGATCTCACTGAATCACAAAATATTCGGTGGGTTGACATATTCCTATACAAAACAACTATACAGAGTCAGGCAACTCAGTTATTGACCCATGACACAAGTCAGAATTGATGCATATAATGGCATAAGGTCCGAGGAAGCCATCAGTGGCTCCGTAGAGCATCTGGGCACTTTTTGATATTTCAACTGCCTGCAGCCCCCGGGTGCCTTCATCGGAGCTTAAAGGCGTCCGACGAGGTATTCGACCAATAGCGATCAAGTTTGAATGAGATCGAGGATGCACCATGAGTGTACACGCACTCTAGGCGTTTCTTTATTCAATTTCAACTAAGGACGAGCCTAATGATCGAGCTAATTAATCACTATCTAAGATACACGTGTAGACATTTTAGAGAAGGAGTCTCCAGCGCCCTCTCGCGTCGCCTCCCCCGCGGGCGGCTCGGGAGGGCTCAGCCGCCGCCGTCGCCTAGAAACCCTCCAGCGCCCTTCTCCTCCTCCGCCGCTGCTGATGGTCGGCGCCGGGCAAAGCCCGTGCGTGCGATGGCGGCGGCGGAGGGTCTCTCCTCCCTCTCCCGGATCCGCGGCGGCGCGGGCGTCCTGATCCGCGGGGTGCGGCCCTCCCGACGGTGTGGCAGATCCCGGAGGCGGCGGGCTCACGCGGTGCACGGGCGCCCAGCTCCCGGCAGCGTGCGGGCTCCCGGCGGCGGCGGGATCGGTCGACGGCGGGCTTGGGCGATGGGGTCGGCCGCGCGGTGCCGGATCTCGTCGCTCGTGGCGGATCTCGTCACTCCGGCCTTCGTGGAGGAACCTGGACCTGGGGCGGCGGCCCCGTTAGGCATGGCGACGTTCGCTGGGGGTGGATGGACGGCATCTTGATCGCATGGGCGGTGAGTTGCTGGTGGATCTCCTCCGCACTGCAGGCTCTCTCCCGCTGCATTTGGTGGCTTATGATCGCGGTCGTCGGCCCCGGTGCGTTCGCGGGGGCTGGTAGAGGTGACATCGGACCGGAGGAAACTCTGGATGACTCGTTCATCCCGACGGTGGCGACGACCAGGGTCGCCGTTCTCCTACTTGCAGGCGCCGTCGAGGTCCCTGCCCTCCACCCCGACCCCATGCCCGGGTGAAAACCCAAAATCTCCTTAGATTGGGCGACGGCGGCACTGCGTGTGTCGTACCCTTCTTGGAGACGCCACCTGGGGCGTTTGGATGCTCGGTTAGAGGAACTGCAGGCGGAGGGGATGGGACCAGTGGCAGCAGGTGGTGCTCGCGACGGGGGAGCGGCGTGGCATCTGGCACGTCGACAACGGCGGGTCTCAGCGGCATGGAGCAGCGGGGTCTCGCCGGTCGGCGTGTGATGATGGACCGAGCGCAGGATGGTGGCGTTGTCTGGCGTCGTGGTGGCGTCGACGGAAGCTAGACCGGGCAAGGTAGATGCAGCAGTACAACACTGAAGATGGATTGGTGGCAGGTGGCTGTGGCGGCCTCATACCCGGCAGGCGTCCAGGTTGGGGAGTGCGCCGGACTGGTGGGTGCCCCATACCCGGCAGGCGTCTTGGTTGGGATCTCAGGTCTTAGATGTTAGGTTTGGCTGCGAGGTCTGTTTGGTATTAGGTCCAGACTATCAGCATCCCTTCATCAACTGGATAGGAGTAGCGACAGATGTTGCCCAGACGGTGGCTTTAGTCTTACTGTTGTATGACTTTATAAGGTCTTGTGAGAATAATTAATAAAGTGGCTGCATGCATCGTCCAGATGCAGAGGCCGGGGGTCCTCCTCTTTTTCTAAAAAAAAAGACATTTTAGAGAATGTCTTTGGTGGAGATGGTGTTCCGAGGTCCGAGCTTTAGGCTTCATGCCTAGTGTCGACGTGTCGTTCCGCATTCTCCACCTATCATCCCTTGTGCAACCAAGGGTGGCGACATCTGCTTTTCAGCGCAAGGTTGTCTTTGCTCCTCGTCTAAACCGAGGAGTTCGTCCTGTGTTGACTTTCACAGTCGTTTTTGGCGCCGCCGTGTACTGCCCAGTTATGGTACTGGTCGTAACAGTCGAGGCTCTGAGTCCAGCCCCCGGTTTGGCTCTTAACTCGGTTATCCTCCTAGTACTCCTGACAAGCACTCAGGGATCCAAGGTGGCAACCATTTTTTGTGTGGTACGACGAGGTGCCACAGGACGAGCAAGTTGCCGGGACGATCCTGTGTCGCCGGCAGAAGTACTTCCAGCCCCGCCCGAGCACCATGTACCCCTTGAACATTTGCACCTAGACCTAGAGCTCGCACCACTTCTTGGAACATAGGCCGACGACGCGAGGAGGGGCGACAAAGGTAGCTGGGCTGACCAGCATGGCAATGCCCTCCTGGTCCTTGATTTGCAGATAGAACCTGATCGGCTCCCGTGCACCCTCCTCGTAGCCGATCCTCGGCCTCCTGCCAGCGCCCACGACAAGCTCATGGAGGCCACCCTGCTTGGAACCTCCTCCCTCTTCAGCCAGTGGTTTGTGGGGATGAGGTCCTCGGCTGTCTCGGCACCGACGACGACATGGGATCCTCCGCCGGCTGTGTCCCACTCCATCTTCATGATCTTGTTAGTTAAGTGGATGACAGTTAGCGAAGTAGTAATGATAATTGGCGGTGATCATTTGCAACTGCGCTGATTAGTGGTAGATACATTTGATTCGTTGATGACTCCATATTTTACGCATCTTTAGAGCTCATTTTTTGCACATTATCTCCGTATATCAAGTCATATCATGTTCCATTGAGCCAATTATATGTCCATATGCATTATTTCCATTTTTTTGTCCTTTTCACGGCGAGCATTGCATAATCTTTATTATTTGTTAGTTTTTATCAGTTTTCTTTGTCTTTGTGTGTCTTGTAGGTTATGCGGACTTCCCAAGCATTTAGCATGATGAAAGGAGTTCAAACGGTGGACACACAGGATCCGGACATAGCGATTTCGAAGGTGGAAAAAGTCAAAAAAAAATTCAAAGTGCTCCAAATCAAGATCTAAAACCTGAAATGGATCGGTGTCGTTCATACGAATCCAACGAGCCCAAGAACATCAAATTCTGAGTTCGTATGAAGAAATGACGACCGTTTTACCGAAGGGAGGCGGCACAAGAAATCAAGAGGAAAGACAACGTTCCATGCGACCGCGCGGTTGTTGACGAGGTCATGTGTCTGGGGTAGGGTCCTAGGCCTGACCTACATACCCTACCCAAGGACACCACATACAAGAATCCAAGGCCTACAAAGCTAAGAAGGAGTCACCGACTAGGATGCCTGCAGCTTACAAGTCACTCGGACGCAGGACCCACTCGGGAGCCTCACCATCACTCGACCGCCTCTACCCACTCGGAGTACCAAGCGTCACTCGGCGACAGGAGATCAAGAGTCACCTTGAGACAGCAACGGTCAGACGATCGGTTCGCCACCATAAAGAACATCTAATGCTGGCGTTACCTGTAACGCCCGCATCCTTTAACTTCTCCATTGAACCCTTGAGTAACGGGGCATTCATGAGGGGCCAGCGGACTCTATAAGCCGCCCCTCCACCCCTGCACAGGGGTTCGCACCTCTTGTACCACAACAATCCAGATAAACAGGCTACCGCAGCACTGAGATGTAGGGTCTTTACCTCTTCCGAGAGGGGCCTGAACTCGTAAATCCGAGTGTACAACCATATTGTAGCTAGACTCTGCCCTCCTATACGTACCCCTATACTCTACTGTCAGATCTGTTCCCATGACAGTTGGCGCCCACCGTGGGGCAGGCGTCTAGGCGACTTCCGGTGTGGTTGCATTTTTCAACATCTTCACCATGGTTTCCGGTGGCGGACTGTCCCTGGGTCGCGAGATCTGTCTCGGCGCTGTCAGCTTTGTCGCCGATGATTCGGCATGGCTCCAAGAAGCCCCTTTGGACGTCGAGGCGCTCCCTATTCGCGGGGCGGCGCACTTCCGTGCAAGCTCCTGCGGCGTCCTCCTCTGGCAGCCATCGACTCAGTATCAGTTGGCCCCGACGGCGTTTTCCCTCCCTGCTGCTCGTCGTCGCAAGCGATCCGGTCGCTCTTGGCTCCAGCGGTGGGTTAAGCATGCGGTGGCTCGTTAGTCATCTGCTCTGCAGATCGCGGCAATTGAGCCCGACGAATCCCTCTACGACTTGATCGATCCGTTGTCAGATCACTCGGATGTACCTTCCGAGTGCGAGAGCAGCGACCCGGCGGCGGAAGTACTTATGGCCGGCTCTCAGCATAGCCCGCCAGGGTATTCCCGTGATGTGGATGGGGGCGATGGTCCGTCGCATACCAACGACGAGTATTACCCACAACCCCTCACCGCTCAACAGAGAGAAGAACTACTACGTAGGAACGAGCAAGTCCTTCGGACTCCCATCGTCGGCACGACCGCCGAGGCCCAGGATTTGGAAGCTATGCGCATAGCCACTCTGACCGAACGCACGTGTCTCGAGGAGCTCCAGAAATCACTCGATGACCGCGCTCGCAGGCAACCCCCAAGCTCCAATCGACGGCAGCGGCAACTGTTCCCGAGTGGATCGCAAAACGAGTACCAGGTATTCCTCACTCCAATTCAAAATGTAGCAGCTGCTGCACGGATTGCAGATTCTATCCAGCCGTCCCGATCCGAAGCTGGAGAAGGTCTTCGGCAGATCTGAGCGCTGCTTAGAGCGGCTGGGGAACAGAATTCGGCTGTTTCCCAGTCGCGCAACAGAATTCACAGCAGGTCTGTCAGAGCAGATACAGTTCAGTCGGCCCATAGCCCGAGATCGCCTCCGCGGCACGAAGATCGCGGTTACCACCAGGATCAGTACTTGGATCAAGGCCGCGGTCATTTTGCTCCTTGACATCAACGTGACGACCGCAGTCGAGTGCTGACGCCCCCTCCGAGGGGTGATTCGTACGCGCCCCGGCGGTACGATGACAGGCGCCCATACGGCGATGAGCGGAGGGAGCCAGTCGATCCCCGAGATCCAGGGTTCAACGCAAGGTCAGTCCTCGTGCAGAATCTAATCGAAAGAGGCAGAGCTCACCGAGAGAGCTTGGACAGAGATCGTCCGAGTGGAAGTGGCGTGTACATCTCTGGACCCGAGTGCTTCAGCAGAGCCATACGGGCCACAGAGATACCACCTAACTTCAGGTTAGCCGCAGGAGTAAACAAGTTCACTGGCGAGTCAAAGCCACAGACGTGGTTGGAAGATTACTGAGTGGCAGTGCAGATTGGCGGAGGCAATGATTATGTCACCATGAAACATTTACCCTTGATGTTAGAAGGGTCGGCCGGGCGTGGTTGAACCAGTTGGCTCCTGCTGGCATATACTGCTAGGAAGACCTAGCTCGAGTGTTCATCAAAACATTCGAAGGCACGTGCAAGCATCCCGCCGGGTTGACTGAATTGCAGCACTGCGTTTAGAAGCCGAATGAAACCCTGAGAGATTACATACAACGCTGGACCACACTTCACCATGTGGTTGAGAATGTCACCGAGCATCAGGCAGTTTTGTGCTTTCAAGGCTGGTGTCAGATACAGAGAACTCATCTTGAAGTTTGGTCGGTCTGGGACTTTGACCATGAGCAGAATGGAGATAGCCACTTGGTACGCGAATGGCGAGGAAGAAGACCGTCTCCACAACGGCAAGGGAAAAGCTGGTGATCCCGACCCCAACAATGGTAATCCTAGTCGAAAACAGAAGCGCAAAGCCGAAGGTACAAGTCAGGTAGAAGCAGCCGCTTTGGCTGCGCAGGCCAAGAACAAAGGAAAGGCCAAAGAGCAGTGGATACCCAAGAAGAAGAGAGATCAGTCAGGACAGGATGTCCTTGATTTGCCGTGTGCCATTCACACCAAGAAAGACGAAGAGGGTAACCTGATATTACCCAAGCATACCACTCGACAATGCAGGTTGTTAATTCAGTAGTTCTGCGATGGTCAGCCAAGTGAAAAGAGCCCCGACGAAGACGACAGTGAGGAAAAGGCTGAGGATTATCCCACGGTCAATGCCACTCTGGTGATTTTCGCTGACGTTGAGAGTAAAAGCCGACTGAAAGTCATCAATCGAGAGGTGAATATGGCTATTCCAGCGACTACGACGTACCTCAAGTGGTCGAAAACTCCCATTACTTTCGATCAGTCGGACCACCCAGCTTACGTTGCTACCCCTGGGCGACATGCACTAGTGGTTGATCCATTTGTGGGAGGCACTCGGTTATGTAAGGTCCTCATGGATGGTGGGAGTGGTTTGATCATACTCTACGCCGAGACCCTTAAAGGAATGGGCATTCCGATGTCCCGGCTCAGCGAGAGCAACATGAAGTCCCACGGAGTCATTCCAGGGAAGAAGGCAAGATCACTCGGCCAGATTGCTTTGGACGTGGTTTTCGGTGACTCAAAGAATTTTCGGAAGGAGAAGTTGACATTTGAAGTGGTGGACTTTCACAACGCCTATCATGCTATCCTCGGCTGACGGGCTTATGCACGTTTCATGGCCCGTCCATGTTACATGTACCTCAAGCTAAAGATGCCCGGTCCCAAGGGTGTAATCACGGTCACGGGGAATAGGCAGAGAGCCGAAGAGTGTCTTCAACAAGGATCCAAAATTGCTGATGAGCAGATGGCAATGGTGGAATTGGAAGAGTACAAGAGAAATGCTGATCCGACTGATTTGCTTCGTTCCAAGAAACTAGCCTCCGAATCTGCTTTCCAGTCGACGGGAGAGACGAAGCAAGTTCACGTTCACCTGGAAGATCCTGCAGTCGCTCCGACTAACATCTCAACAACACTCGACAGAAATAGGAACCCGCGCTCATCCAGTTCCTTCGTGAGAACTGGGACATCTTCGCATGGAAACCATCTGACATGCCACGTGTGCCCATGGGACTGGCTGAGTACCGTTTGAGAGTCGATCTGAAGGCCAAACCTGTTAAGGAACATCTCCGTCGCTCTACTGCAGAGAAGAGAAAGGCGATTGGCGAGGAGGTAGATCGGCTCCTGGCAGCTGAGTTTATACGCGAAGTTTACCACTCCGAGTGGCTCGCCAACGTCGTCATGGTTCCCAAGAAGGACAAGTCACTCCGTATGTGTATCGATTTCAAACACATCAATCGGGCCTGCCCGAAAGATCATTTTCCGCTCCCCCGCATCGACCAAATAGTGGATTCCACTTTGGGGTGTGAGCATTTGTCTTTCCTTGATGCGTACTCCGGGTACCATCAAATCCGACTGTACGGACCAGATGAAATAAAAACTACCTTCATCACCCCTTTTGGGTGCTTTTTCTATGTCACCATGCCATTCGGCCTCAAAAACACTGGCGCATGATTCAGAAGTGCCTGCTCACTCAGATCAGTCAGAATGTTGAGGCCTACATGGATGATATCGTGGTCAAGTCACGCAAAGGTTTCGACCTGCTGACTGACCTCGCTGAAACCTTTGCCAACCTGAGAAAGTACGACATCAAGCTGAATCCGTCCAAGTGCACCTTTGGAGTGCCTCGAGGCAAGTTACTCGGTTTTCTCGTTTTCGAACAAGGAATAGATGCTAATCCCAAGAAAATCAGCGCGATTGTCCGAATGAAGTGCTCTGAGTGCGTGCACGATGTCCAGAGGCTCACAGGCTGTCTCGCAGCGTTGAGTCGGTTCATTTCTCGTCTCGGAGAAAAGGCATTGCCTTTATACCGACTGATGAAGAAGTCTGATACGTTCGAGTGGAGCCCCGAACCAGAAGCAGCGTTTGTTTAGCTCAAAGCCCTGCTCTCCACCCAGCCGGTGCTTGATGCCCCGAACAACAAAGAGCCTCTGCTTTTGTACATTGCGGCCACTGGCCAAGTCGTTAGCACAGTTCTCACAGTGGAGCGAGAAGAAGAATGCAATGCCTACAAAGTTCAGCGTCCAATGTATTACTCCCTCCGTTCGGAATTACTTGTCTCGGAAATGGATGTATCTAGAACTAAAATACGTCTAGATACATCCATTTCTGCGACAAGTAATTCCGAACGGAGGGAGTACATCTTGGAAGTCTTGACTCCGTCTAAGCAGAGTTTCCTCATTACCAGAAGCTTGTCTATGGTATTTACTTAACAGCGAAGAAAGTTGCACATTGAAGGAAATATGCCCTAGAGGCAATAATAAAGTTGTTATTTATATTTCCTTATATCATGATAAATGGTTATTATTCATGCTAGAATTGTATTAACCGGAAACTTCATACATGTGTGAATACATAGACAAACAGAGTGTCACTAGTATGCCTCTACTTGACTAGCTCGTTAATCAAAGATGGTTAAGTTTCCTAGCCATAGACATGAGTTGTCATTTGATGAACGGGATCACATCATTAGAGAATGATGTGATTGACATGACCCATCTATTAGCTTAGCACTATGATCGTTTAGTTTGCTGTTATTGCTTTCTTCATGACTTATACATGTTCCTATGACTATGAGACTATGCAACTCCCGAATATTGGAGGAACACTTAGTGTGCTATCAAACGTCACAACGTAACTGGGTGACTATAAAGATGCTCTACAGGTGTCTCCGATGGTGTTTGTTGAGTTGGCATAGATCGAGATTAGGATTTGTCACTCCGATTGTCGGAGAGGTATCTCTGGGCCCTCTCGGTAATGCACATCATATGAAGCCTTGCAAGCAATGTGACTAATGAGTTAGTTACGGGATGATGCATTACGGAATGAGTAAAGAGACTTGCCGGTAACGAGATTGAACTAGGTATGATGATACCGACGATCGAATCTCGGGCAAGTAACATACCAATGACAAAGGGAACAACGTATATTGTTAAGCGGTTTGACCGATAAAGATCTTCATAGAATATGTGGGAGCCAATATGAGCATCCAGGTTCTGCTATTGGTTATTGACCGGAGATGAGTCTCGGTCATGTCTACATAGTTCTCGAACCCGTAGGGTCCGCACGCTTAATGTTCGATGACGATCGACATTATGAGTTTATGTGTTTTGATGTACGAAGGTAGTTCGGAGTCCCGGATGAGATCACGGACATGACGAGGAGTCTCGAAATGGTCGAGACATAAAGATTGATATATTGGATGACTATATTCGGACATCGGAAATGTTCCGGTGAAGTTTCGGATAAAACCAGAGTGCCGGAGGGGTTACCGAAACCCCCCGGGGGAACTAATGGGCCTCATAGGCCTTAGTGGAGAGAGAGAGGGGCGGCCAGGGCAGGCCGCATGCCTCCTCCCCCTTGGGTCCGAATTGGACTAGGGAAGGGGGGCGGCGCCCCCCTTTCCTTCTCCCGCTCCCTCTCCTTCCTTCCCCCTCTCTCCCTCTTGGTGGAATCCTACTAGGACTAGTAGTCCTAGTAGGACTCCCCTGGTGGCGCGCGCCCTAGGAGGGCCGGCCGGCCTCCCCCTTGCTCCTTTATATACGGGGGCACGGGGGCACCCTAGGACACACAAGTTGATTGTTTTAGCCGTGTGCGGTCCCCCCTCCACAGATTTCCACCTCGGTCATATTGTCGTAGTGCTTAGGCGAAGCCCTGCGTCGGTAATTTCATCATCACCGTCACCACGCTGTCGTGCTGACGAAACTATCCCTCAGCCTCAACTTGATCAAGAGTTCGAGGGACTTCACCGAGCTGAACGTGTGCAGATCACGGAGGTGCCGTACGTTCGGTACTTGTATCGGCTGGATCGCGAAGACGTTCGACTACATCAACCACGTTACTAAACGCTTCCGCTTTCGGTCTACGAGGGTACGTGGACACACTCTCCCCACTCATTGCTATGCTTCTCCTAGATAGATCTTGCGTGATCGTAGGATTTTTTTTTGAAATACTACGTTCCCCAATAGTGGCATCCGAGCCAGGTCTATGCGTAGATGTTATTTGCACGAGTAGAACACAAAGGAGTTGTGGCCATGGGTGTATACATATTGCTTGCCGTTACTAGTTGTTACTTGGTTCAGCGGTATTGTGAGATGAAGCGGCCCGGACCGACATTACGCGTACGCTTACGTGAGAATGGTTTCACCGCTGCGCGCACTCGTTGCTTAAAGGTGACTGGCGGGTGTCTGTCTCTCTCACTTTAGTTGAATCGGTTTCAATGAAGAGGGTTCTTTTAGAAGATCAAAAAGCAATCACTACACCATGTTGTGGTTTTGCATAGGTAAGAACGGTTCTTGCTAGAAGCCCGTAGCAGCCACGTAAAACTTGCAACAACAAAGTAGAGGACGTCTAACTTGTTTTTGCAGGGCTTGCTGTGATGTGATATGGTCAAGACATGATGTGATATAATTTGTTGTATGAGATGATCATGTTTTGTAACAAAGTTATCGGCAACTGGCAGGAGCCATATGGTTGTCGCTTTATTGTATGCAATGCAATCGCCATGTAATTGTTTTACTTTATCACTAAGCGGTAGCGATAGTTGTAGAAACAATAAGTTGGTGAGACGACTACGATGCTACGATGGAGATCAAGCTGGGGCGCCGGTGACGATGGAGATCATGATGGTGCTTCGATGATGGAGATCAAGAGCACAAGATGATGATGGCCATATCATGTCACATATTGAATTGCATGTGATGTTAATCCTTTTATGCATCTTATCTTGCTTAGTACGGCGGTAGCATTATAAGATGATCTCTCACTAAATTTCAAGGTACAAGTGTTCTCCCTGAGTATGCACCGTTGCTACAGTTCGTCATGCCGAGACACCACGTGATGATCAGGTGTGATAAGCTCTACGTTCACATACAACGGGTGCAAGCCAGTTTTGCACACGCAGAATACTCGGGTTAAACTTGACGAGCCTAGCATATGCAGATATGGCCTCAGAACACTGAGACCGAAAGGTCGAGCGTGAATCATATAGTAGATATGATCAACATAGTGATGTTCACCACTGAAAACTACTCCATCTCACGTGATGATCAGACATGGTTTAGTTGATTTGGATCACGTGATCACTTAGATGATTAGAGGGATGTCTATCTAAGTGGGAGTTCTTAAGTAATATGATTAATTAAACTTTCATTTATCATGAACTTAGTACCTGATAGTATTTTGCATGTCTATGTTGTTGTAGATCAATGGCCCGTGCTACTGTTCCTTTGAATTTTAATGCGTTCCTAGAGAAAGCTAAGTTGAAAGATGATGGTAGCAACTACACGGACTGGGTGAGGGAGTCCTGGATTAAGGGGTCCTCGGGCGTCCAGGTTACGTAATGTGGGCCGGACTGATGGGCCATGAAGATACAAGACAGAGGAATCTCTCCCGTGTCCGGATGGGACTCTCCTTGGCGTGGACGACAAGCTTGGCGTTCGGATATGAAGATTCCTTTCTCTGTAACCGACTTTGTACAACCCTAGCCCCCTCCGGTGTCTATATAAACCGGAGGGTTTAGTCCGTAGGGGCAATCATAATCAGACAGGCTAGACTTCTAGGGTTTTAGCCATTACGATCTCGTGGTAGATCAACTCTTGTAATACTCATATTCATCAAGATCAATCAAGCAGGACATAGGGTATTACCTCCATAGAGAGGGCCCGAACCTGGGTAAACATCGTGTCCCCCGTCTCCTGTTACCATCGACCTTAGACGCACAGTTCGGGACCCCCTACCCGAGATCCGCCAGTTTTGACACCGACATTAGTGCTTTCATTGAGAGTTCCGCTGTGTCGTCGCTAGAAGACTCGATGGCTCCATCAATCATCCACAACGATGCTGCCTTGAGGGAGGTCTTTCTCCCCGGCCAGATCTTCGTATTCGGCGGCTTCATACTGTGGGCCAACTCGCTTGGCTATCTAGAGTAGATCGACAGCTACGCCCCTGGCCATCAAGTCAGGTTTGGAAGCTTGAACTATGTTGCTGATATCCGCGGAGACTTGATCTTCGACGGATTTGAGCCCATGGCAGCCGCTCCCTGCCACCGCGATGAACATGACCTAAATCTGTCATCGGACCATACCCGGGAGATAGCGCATGTAACTGCTCTGGCCCTAGATCCGGAGTAGATTGCGCCATCCGAGGACGGGAAGCTCAACCCCGCCACGGAAGCCGCAGACTCAGCGGCGTTGGAGCCGCACACAGACCCAACTTCGAATGGGATCTGTGTCACCGGAACCTCGGATCCGTCTCCGGCCACAGGTTCCGAACCGCGTGCGTCCGCGCCCATCGAGCTCGATCGGGCGCCGATCGTCGAGTTCAGCTCCGCGGACATCTTCCGACACTCACCTTTGGGTGATGTGCTAAACTCATTAAAAACCCTCTCCTTAGCGGGGGACTCACAGCCGAATTATATCCGGTTTGAACTGGAGGCTGATGACGGAGAATTTCGCTCCCCACCCACCGCCCACTTCATTGTCACTATCGAAGACTTAACCGACATGCTCGATTACGACTCCGGAGACATCGACGGTATGGACGACGATGCCGGAGAGGAGCAGGCCCAAAACCCGCCGTTTACTGGGCGCTGGACAGCCACCTCCTCGTATGACGTGTACATGGTGGATACTCCCAAAGAGAATAACGACGATAACAAGAAAGATCCAGTCGAGGATAAACCTCCTGAGACACAGCCAAAGCGCGGACGTCAGCGGCACCGCTCTAAATCATGCCGTGGAAAAGACAGCAATACCGGCACGAGAGAAAATAATACTCCGGACGATGCTGAAGACAAAGAAGATCCCGTCGAGCCGACTTCCGAACAGGACGATAGGGAAGATGGGCAAGTCAGCCCTGACGAACAGGCCATAAACAAAGACTCGGAGGACAGCAACTATCTTCCACTCTCCGAGGATGAGGTGAGCCTTGGCGACGAAGACTTTATCGTGCCTGAGGAACCCATCGAGCAGGAGCGCTTTAAGCGCCGGCTAATAGCCACTGTGAGGAGCCTGAAAAAGAAACAGTCGCAGCTTCAAGCTGATCAAGATCTACTCAATGACAGATGGACTGATGTCCTGACAGCTGAGGAATACGGACTCAAGCGCCCCATTAAAAGTTACCCGAAGCGTAAACTGCTACCCCAATTCGACGACGAGGCACTCGAGCCCATGCCATCAACACGTAATGCGGCTGACCGATCACCACGTGGCCGGGACAAAGCGGCAACCCAAGCCGAACACCTGCCCATACTACCTTACCGTAAAGGCAAAGATACCACAGCTCGGGAATACAGATATGACCTGCGGCAAGACCTGGAGAACAGAGTAGGCCAGTCCAGATCGATCTACGGATCGCGGGGGCATGCCCTGGTGCGCGATGACGGCTATCAAGCCAGACGTAACGAGCATAACCACGACCGGGCCAAAAACCGCAGACGGACTACATCCGCACTACGTCGCGACTTGACCCGATATAGAGGCGCCGCACATCCCCTCTGCTTCACTGATGAAGTAATGGAGCACGAATTCCCAGAAGGGTTTAAACCCGTAAATATCGAATCATATGATGGAACAACAGATCCCACGGTACGGATTGAGGATTTTCTTCTCCATATTCATATGGCCCGCGGCGATGACCTTCACGCCATCAAATACCTCCCACTAAAACTCAAGGGGCCAGCTCGGCACTGGTTAAACAGTCTGCCTGAAAACTCTATAGGCAGCTGGGAGGACTTGGAAGACGCCTTCCGCGACAACTTCCAAGGCACATATGTATGACCTCCGGATGCCGATGACTTAAGTCACATAGTTCAACAGCCTGGAGAGTCGGCCAGGAAATTCTGGACTAGGTTCCTAACTAAAAAGAACCAGATCGTGGACTGCCCGAATGCCGAAGCCCTAGCGGCCTTTAAGCATAGCATCCGCGACGAATGGCTCGCTCGTCACCTCGGCCAAGAAAAGCCGAAGTCCATGGCAGCCCTCACGGCACTCATGACCCGCTTTTGTGCGGGCGAGGATAGTTGGCTAGCCCGTAGCAATAACACTGCAAGCGATGCCGGCACCTCTGAAGCCAAGAATAGAAATGACAAGCCCCGACGCAATAGGCACAAGCGCTGAAGCAATGGTGGCACTACCGATGACACGGCGGTCAACGCCGGTTTCAGCGGCTCCTAGTCCGGCCAGCGGAAGAAGCCATACAAGAGAAACAATCCAGGCTCATCCAGCTTGGACCGCATACTCGATCATCCATGTCAGATCCACGGCACCCCTGATAAACCAGCCAATTATACCAACAGAGACTGTTGGGTTTTTAAACAGGCCGGCAATAAATGCCGAAAACAAGGAGAAGGGGTCGCAAAGTGAGGACGACGACGAGGAGTTCCGTCCGCCGAACACTGGAGGACAGAAGAAGTTCCCTCCCCAGGTTAAAATGGTGAACATGATATACGCCACTCATATCCCCAAAAGGGAGCGCAAACGAGCGCTCAGGGACATCTACGCGATAGAGCCAGTCGCCCCAAAGTTCAACCCATGGTCGTCCTGCCCGATCACCTTCGATCGCAGGGACCATCCGACCAGTATCCGTCATGGCGGTTCAGCCGCACTGGTCCTCGATCCAATTGTTGATGGATTCCATCTCACACGCGTCCTCATGGATGGCGGCAGCAGCCTGAACCTGCTCTATCAGGATACAGTGCGCCAAATGGGCATCGATCCCTCAAGGTTCAAACCCACAAAAACTACCTTTAAAGGAGTCATACCAGGTGTAGAGGCCCGCTGTACGGGCTCAATCACACTGGAGGCTGTCTTTGGATCCCTGGACAACTTCAGAAGCGAAGAGTTGATCTTCGATATCGTCCCCTTCCGCAGCGGCTATCACGCGCTGCTCGGACGAACCGCATTTGCTCGATTCAATGCGGTGCCACACTATGCTTATCTCAAGCTCAAGATGCCAGGACCAAGCGGTGTCATAACAGTTAACAGAAACACGGAGCGCTCCCTCCGTACCAAGGAGCACACCGCGGCCTTGGCAGCGGAAGTACAGAGCGGCCTTGCCAAGCAGAATCTTAATTCAGCGGCCAAGCTCCTGGACACTGTCAAGCGGATCCGGACTACTCCACAGCATAACAGTCCGGCTCGTCAGGAGTTAGACTAGCAATCCGGCCTCCGTCTCCGTCCCGGCCTAATAGCAGCATACGTACCACGCGTACATAACTACGCACTTAAAATACCATGGGCATAGACGGAGGCATAACTAGATTGTGGTCCATAATACGGCTCGACCTCCCCTGGACACACATACTTTCACTTTTTCTTTTTCATCCTTTTCAAGTTTCTTTTCCACAGGCCCCTGAAGACGGCCTGATCATCGGTCCTTTCGAAGGATAGATACACCAAGATAGCAAGAAGCATTGAGGTATACGGGAATCGCTAGGAGGTCTTTTTGACGATCACTCTACCTGTTCTCACGACCCGCACGCCGCTCTCCCTTGGTCATGGCATGTTAAATAGCCCTGTTGCTTATCGCACTACTTATACGCTTTGACGTATCAATAAAATTATAATGGAAACAGTTCGCGGCCCAACTTCTGCGGCACTAGCTTACTACTTCATTTTTTCTTGATAATCTTATCAATTGCACCCGTACACTTTGGTACAGCTTAAATTCGCCAGGGGCTTTATTGCGCCCCATATTACGGCAACAAAGTCCGAACACTTTTTACAGTATAGTTCGGCACCCCGAATTTAGCATTATATGCATTGGCTCCGAATCATGTCTTTGGTCAATAGTTGGGTTGCCCGGCTCCTGTGCTTACTACCTTACGTTCCGCTATATCGGCTAGGGTAGTAAAGGGAGAACTACTGCGATTGTGCCCTGGTTTATCCGGATGAGCACCTCAGTAGAGAAAGCCAAAAACTGACTGTCATGATGCGGCGTGAGCCGGACAGCTCTTCGGAGGTTACAAATCTTTTGCGATTTTTTCTGCATTATGCGACGAATTGGTCTCTACTCGATCAGGTGTTTACAGCACCCTAGTTCGGACTCACGAATACTAGGGGCTGTGCCTAAATTTCTATTATAAAACTCCTATGGCTAAGTGAGGGTGATAAAGCCACATAGTCCGATTGCCTGGTTCGTTGCGCTAAACACATCCTTGAAGGACCAAACTTTGGATCAAGAGTGTTTAGATTCTATCCCGAACACCCCCGTACTACCTACGTGGGGGCTGAAGCCGATGACTGGCCAACTCTCAGATTTAATAAAACGGCCGCACAGGAGGAAAAATCTTGATATAAACAACTAATATTATATTACATATCAGTTTTGTTCCATTATACAGGACAGGATAACATGAATATATTCATCCAAAGATAATGTCTTTCGCACACTGCTCCGCTACAATGCGGGATCCCTCCAGAACATCGTCAAAATATCGCTCGGGCGTGCGGTGCTCCTTGCCCGTGGGCGGTCCCTCGGTCGCGAGCTTGACGGCGTTCATCTTCGCCCACTGTATCTTGACACGGGCGAAGGCCATCCGCGCACCTTCAATGCAGACCGACCACTTGATGGCATCAAGCCGAGGGCAGGCAGCAACCAGTCGCTTCACGAGCCCGAAGTAGCTGTTGGGTATGGCTTCGGCAGGCCATAGACGGATTATCAAATCCTTCATGGCCAATTCGGCCGCCCTATGCAGTTCGGTCAGCTGTTTCAGCTGATCGCTGAAGGGCACCGGATGCTCTGGCGCAAGGTATTGCGACCAGAACAGCTTCTCCATTGAGCTCCCCTCTTCGGCTCGAAAGAAATCCGCAGCATCAGCAATGCTGCGCGGCAGATCCGCAAACGCTCCTAGAGAACTCCAAATCCAGGTCAGTAAGAGGTACCTTTTCTTCACAAATTTGCTTTGCATTATAAAGGCCTTACCCGCAGTGCTTTTCCTGGCCTCTTGGATTTCCTGGAGGGCGCCCTGGGCTTCAACCCGGGCCTCTTGCGTGCTTTGGTGGGCCTTAGCAAGCTCGGACTCTTGATCCGTAATCTTGAGCTCCAAGGACTCGCATTTCTTTACAGCGTCCTGGAGCTCTTGTTGGACCTCACTGACCCTAGCCTCGTGCTTTTCGCGGACGGATTGTTCCTCCGTCGCTCTCTTCTGGGCCTCGGCCAGTGCCTTTTTAAGGGCCTCCACCTCGGTCGCCGCTCTTGCAAATATCATGGCACTATGGTCAATACAAATCATCTATCCTTTCTAATATACAGAAGGTCATGGCATACCTTGCTTGTCCTCCAGCTGCTTTTTCACACGGCCTAGTTCTTCCTCGGCCCGCTCCAGACTCTGCTTCAGTCCGGAGACTTCGGCAGCATGGGAGGTCTCAGCCAGCAGCGACGCCTGCTTTTTCACATAGACATGTATGGTTAGTCTCCTGCGAAATTTTTTTGATCCTCTGTCCGGCTTTTCTTTTCGACCACCGGACAGTGTCTCAGGGGCTACTGTCTATACTGTGACATTCTTTTTACATCATTGCGTTTCATACCTCAAAACCTGTTAGAAGGCTTGTGCAGGCTTCGGTCAGTCCGCTTTTCGCGGACTGAATCTTCTCAATCACCATACCCATGAGGGCACGGTGTTCCTCTACAATGGAAGCACTTTGCAGCGCTTCCAGTAGGGTGTCCGGTGCCTCTGGTTGGACAGAGGTCACCGGCGAAATAGGCACACCCCCTTCTTTCGAAGGAGGTTGCTTGCCAGATTCCGGAGCTGTATAGGTCTCCGGGACCATATTCGGCTGGGGGCCGAATTGGACCTGGCCCCCATTGCCAGTCTCCATGGGGATTTGCTCCCCCATGTGTCCGGCGGCCAAGGTTTCACCCTCTGGCGCCGCGCTGATGGCCTCCTGCATCTCTCCCTGGCCTGGGATCCTTCGGGACAACGCCTCGGTGTCATCCATGGCCTTGGGAGAGGAGGCCGCCGGAAGGGACCCGCTGTCCATCACCTTCAGGTCCAGCGAATTCCCTGAAGATGAGGATCGCTCGAGGTCGGAACAAGCCGGACTGCAAGTACATGATTCAACATGTTAAAACTATGGAGAAAAGAGGCTGGATATATGAATGCGTTAGGGTCTTTGAGTACTCACGACTCGGCCAGGGGCTTATCTCGGGGGCGCCGCTCTGGGCTGCTGTCGACGTCCCATGCGGAGTTATCCGCGAGGGAGACCTTCGCCTTCTTGGACGCCTCTGCCTCCAGATTTATGGGGGCCGCCCTTTTCTTCCTTCCCCCCTCAGGGGGAGAGTTGCCTTCCTCCTCCTCGTCGTCGTCCTCTGCGGCGTTGGAGTGAGTCTCGGCGTCTTCGGACGTCGCGTCCGAAGTTCCCTTGCGACGGAGGCCACTTCTGGTCTCCTTGGCCTTTTTCTTGGCCTTCTTCTCCGGCGCCTGGTAGGGCGCCGGGACCAGCATCTTCGTCAGAAGCGGGATGGCTAGTTCCTCGAGCAGCGGAGCCGAACACTTAATCCGCTCTGCCTTCTTCGTCCAGCCCTGAAAAAATAAACAGGGAGGCTTAGGCATTTTCCCTGAGTAAGCAAGTAAAGGATACACCTTGAAGCGCGAAAGACTTACCGGACTAGCGGGATGGGCCAGGTCGTGCCCACTGTCCTCGGTCGTCTCCGGCCATTTCTCGTTGGCCTTAAAAAGCACCTTCCAGATGTCTTCGTACGTAGTTCCGAAGAACTGTTGCAAGGTCTGGTGCTCGGCCGGATCGAACTCCCACAGATGGCAAGTCCGGCTTTGGCATGGAAGGATCCGGCGAACTAGCATCACCTGGATCACATTGACAAGCTTGATGTTCTTGTCCACCATGCTCTGGATACGCGACTGCAGCGCTGTCAGCTCGTCCGACGGCGCCCAATTCAGGCCCTTCTCTAGCCAGGAGGTGAGCCGCATTGGGGCTCCGGACTTGAATTCGGGAGCCGCGGCCCAGGTGGCGTCGC
The DNA here is from genome assembly GCA_011799875.1 of Thinopyrum elongatum. Classification (NCBI taxonomy): domain Eukaryota; kingdom Viridiplantae; phylum Streptophyta; class Magnoliopsida; order Poales; family Poaceae; genus Thinopyrum; species Thinopyrum elongatum. The sequence continues at coordinate 536,747,803 of CM022301.1, read as the reverse complement.
GGGGCTCTATGATATAGAACCACAGTTGCTGCCACCCTTTGACGGTCTCCACAAAGGTACCTTTGGGCCATGTGACGTTGGGCATTTTGCTCACCATGGCGCCTCCGCACTCTGCGTGTTGGCCATCCACCACCTTCGGCTTCACATTGAAAATCTTGAGCCACAGTCCGAAGTGGGGTGGGATGCAGAGGAAGGCCTCGCACACGACAATAAATGCCGAGATGTTGAGGAAAGAATTTGGGGCTAGATCATGGAAATCTAGCCCGTAGTAGATATTGAGTCCGCGGACGAAAGGGTGGAGAGGAAACCCTAACCCACGGACGAAGTGGGGGATGAACACCACCCTCTCATGAGGCTTGGGGGTGGGGATGATCTGTCCCTTGGCCGGAAGCCGATGCGCGATTTCCTTCGCCAAATACCACGCCTCCCGGAGCTTCGTGATGTCCTTCTCCTTGACGGAGGAGGCCATCCACTTGCCTTGCACTCCGGATCCGGACATGGTCGGAGTGCTTCTTTGAGGCGGAAAAGATGAGAACTTGGGCGCTGGAGCTCAGGAATGGAGAGGCAGAGAAAGAGAATGTGTGGGTGAAAGGGGGGAATCCTTATCTCCTTATAAAGGTAGTGAATATCAAGCGCCTCCCCACTCGCCTTAAAACTCGCCTATTCCCAAGGGCCGTGCAAACGGCACGGTTGGATTACCCACGCCCGTATTGATGAGAATCCCATAATGAAGGGACACGATCTCTGCTGTGACAAGACATGCCACTGGAAACCGCATCTTAAAGCATGGAGCGGGAGGCTAAAGAACGGTTCGAAATAATGACCGTGCAGGAACGTGGTGTTGCGTTACAAAAAGTTGTCAGCGGATTGGACTCGTGAAATATTATACTCTCTGCAGTTGTGTGTGGTACTTGTTTTGCAGAGCCGAACACATTTTCAGTGCTCGAAGTCTGTTTTGTAGTATTCGGAGGAGGAACCCGCCTTGCAATGCTGAAGACAATTTGCGCGCCGGACACATCATCATTGAAGCCTGGTTCAGGGGCTACTGAGGGAGTCCTGGATTAAGGGGTCCTCGGGCGTCCAAGTTACGTAATGTGGGTCAGACTGATGGGCCATGAAGATACAAGACAGAGGACTCTCTCTCGTGTCCGGATGGGACTCTCCTTGGCGTGGACGACAAGCTTGGCGTTCGGATATGAAGATTCCTTTCTCTGTAACCGACTTTGTACAACCCTAGCCCCCTCTAGTGTCTATATAAACCGGAGGGTTTAGTCCGTAGGGGCAATCATAATCAGACATGCTAGATTTCTAGGGTTTTAGCCATTACGATCTCGTGGTAGATCAACTCTTGTAATACTCATATTCATCAAGATCAATCAAGCAGGACATAGGGTATTACCTCCATAGAGAGGGCCCGAACCTGGGTAAACATCGTGTCCCCCGTCTCCTGTTACCATCTACCTTAGACGCACAGTTCGGGACCCCCTACCCGAGATCCGCCGGTTTTGACACCGACACTGGGTCCGTAACTTGAGGATTATCCTCATTGCTGCATAGAAGAATTACATCCTGGAAGCACCGCTAGCTGCTAGGCCTGCTGCAGACGCTACTGATGACGTTAAGAACGTCTGGCAGAGCAAAGCTGATGACTACTCTATAGTTCAGTGTGCCATGCTTTACAGCTTAGAACCGGGACTTCAACGACGTTTTGAATGTCATGGAGCATATGAGATGTTCCAGGAGTGTTCCAGGAGTTGAAGTTAATATTTCAAGCAAATGCCCGGATTGAGAGATATGAAGTCTCCAATAAGTTCTATAACTGCAAAATGGAGGAGAATAGTTCTGTCAGTGAGCATATACTCAAAATGTCTGGGTATCATAATCACCTGACTCAGCTGAGAGTTAATCTTCCGGTTGATAGTGTCAGTGACAGAGTTCTTCAATCACTACCACCAAGCTACAAGTGCTTCGTGATGAACTATAATATGCAAGGGATGGATAAGACAATTCCCGAGCTCTTCGCAATGCTAAAGGCTGCGGAGGTAGAAATCAAGAAGGAGCATCAAGTGTTGATGGTCAACAAGACCACCAGTTTCAAGAAAAAGGGTAAAGGGAAGAAGGGGAACTTCAAGAAGAACGGCAAGCAAGTTGCTGCTCAAGTGAAGAAGACCAAGTCTGGACCTAAGCCTGAGACTGAGTGCTTCTACTGTAAAGGGACTGGTCACTGGAAGCGGAACTGCCCCAAGTATTTGGCGGATAAGAAGGATGGCAAAGTGAACAAAGGTATATGTGATATACATGTTATTGATGTGTACCTTACTAATGCTCGCAGTAGTGCCTGGGTATTTGATACTGGTTCTGTTGCTAATATTTGCAACTCGAAACAGGGACTACGGATTAAGCGAAGATTAGCTAAGGATGAGGTGACGATGCGCGTAGGAAATGATTCCAAAGTCGATGTGATCGCCGTCGGCACGCTACCTCTACATCTACCTTCGGGAATAGTTTTAGACCTGAATAATAGTTATTTGGTGTCAGCGTTAAGCATGAACATTATATCTAGATCTTGTTTGATGCGAGACGGTTATTCATTTAAATCTGAGAATAATGGTTGTTCTATTTATATGAGTAATATCTTTTATGGTCATGCACCCTTGAAGAGTGGTCTATTTTTGTTGAATCTCGATAGTAGTGATACACATATTCATAATATTAAAACCAAAAGATGCAGAGTTGATAATGATAGTGCAACTTATTTGTGGCACTGCCGTTTGGGTCATATTGGTGTAAAGCACATGAAGAAACTCCATAATGATGGACTTTTGGAATCACTTGATTATGAATCACTTGGTACTTGCGAACCATGCCTCATGGGCAAGATGACTAGAACTCCGTTCTACGGAATAATGGAGCGAGCAATAGATTTATTGGAAATAATACATACTGATGTATGCGGTCCAATGAATATTGAGGCTCACGGCGGGTATCGTTATTTTCTGACCTTCACAGATGATTTGAGCAGATATGGGTATATCTACTTGATGAAACATAAGTCTGAAACATTTGAAAAGTTCAAAGAATTTCAGAGTGAAGTGGAAAATCATTGTAACAAGAAAATAAAGTTTCTGCGATCTGATCGTGGAGGAGAATATTTGAGTTACGAGTTTGGTCTTCATTTGAAACAATGCGGAATAGTTTCGCAACTCACGCCACCCGGAACACCACAACATAATGGTGTGTCTAAACGTCGTAACTGCACTTTATTAGATATGGTGCGATCTATGATGTCTCTTACTGATTTACCGCTATCGTTTTGGGGTTATGCTTTAGAGACGGCTGCATTCACATTAAATAGGGCACCATCTAAATCCGTTGAGATGACACCTTATGAACTGTGGTTTGGCAAGAAACCCAAGTTGTCGTTTCTTAAAGTTTGGGGCTGCGATGCTTATGTGAAAAAGCTTCAACCTGATAAGCTCGAACCCAAATCGGAGAAATGTGTCTTCATAGGATACCCAAAGGAGACTGTTGGGTACACCTTCTATCACAGATCCAAAGGCAAGATATTTGTTGCTAAGAATGGATCATTTCTAGAGAAGGAGTTTCTCTCGAAAGAAGTGAGTGGGAGGAAAGTAGAACTTGATGAGGTAATTGTACCTGCTCCCTTATTGGAAAGTAGTTCATCACAGAAATCAGTTCCAGTGATTCCTACACCAATTAGTGAGGAAGCTAATGATAATGATCATGAAACTTCAGATCAAGTTACTACTGAACCTCGTAGGTCAACCAGAGTAAGATCCGCACCAGAGTGGTACGGTAATCCTGTTCTGGAGGTCATGTTACTTGACCATGACGAACCTACGAACTATGAGGAAGCGATGATGAGCCCAGATTCCGAGAAATGGCTTGAGGCCATGAAATCTGAGATGGGATCCATGTATGAGAACAAAGTGTGGACTTTGGTTGACTTGCCCGATGATCGGCAAGCCATAGAGAAAAATGGATCTTCAAGAAGAAGACTGACGCTGACGGTAATGTTACTGTCTACAAAGCTCGACTTGTTGCAAAAGGTTTTCGACAAGTTCAAGGAGTTGACTACGATGAGACCTTCTCACCCGTAGCGATGCTTAAGTCCGTCCGAATCATGTTGGCAATTGCTGCATTTTATGATTATGAAATTTGGCAAATGGATGTAAAAACTGCATTCCTGAATGGATTTCTGGAAGAAGAGTTGTATATGATGCAACCCGAAGGTTTTATCGATCCAAAGGATGCTAACAAAGTGTGCAAGCTCTAGCGATCCATTTATGGACTGGTGCAAGCATCTCGGAGTTGGAATAAACGTTTTGTTAGTGTGATCAAAGCATATGGTTTTATACAGACTTTTGGAGAAGCCTGTATTTACAAGAAAGTGAGTGGGAGCTCTGTAGCATTTCCAATATTATATGTGGATGACATATTGTTGATTGGAAATGATATAGAATTTCTGGATAGCATAAAAGGATACTTGAATAAAAGTTTTTCAATGAAAGACCTCGGAGAAGCTGCTTATATATTGGGCATCAAGATCTATAGAGATAGATCAAGACACCTAATAGGACTTTCACAAAGCACATACCTTGATAAAGTTTTGAAGAAGTTCAAAATGGATCAGTCAAAGAAAGGGTTCTTGCCTGTATTGCAAGGTGTGAAGTTGAGTAAGACTCAATGCCCGACCACTGCAGAAGATAGAGAGAAAATGAAAGTCATTCCCTATGCCTCAGCCATAGGTTCTATCATGTATGCAATGCTGTGTACCAGACCTGATGTGTGCCTTGCTATAAGTTTAGCAGGGAGGTACCAAAGTAATCCAGGAGTGGATCACTGGACAGCGGTCAAGAACATCCTGAAATACCTGAAAAGGACTAAGGATATGTTTCTCGTTTATGGAGGTGACAAAGAGCTCGTCGTAAGTGGTTACGTCGATGCAAGTTTTGACACTGATCCGGATGACTCTAAGTCACAAACTGGATACGTATTTATATTGAATGGTGGAGCTTTCAGTTGGTGCAGTTCTAAGCAAAGCGTCGTGGCGGGATCTACGTGTGAAGCGGAGTACATAGCTGCTTCGGAAGCAGCGAATGAAGGAGTCTGGATGAAGGAGTTCATATCCGATCTAGGTGTCATACCTAGTGCATCGGGTCCAATGAAAATATTTTGTGACAATACTGGAGAAATTGCCTTGGCAAAAGAATCCAGATTTCACAAGAGAACCAAACACATCAAGAGACACTTCAATTCCATCCGCGATCAAGTCAAGGAGGGAGACATAGAGATTTGCAAGATACATACGGATCTGAATGTTGTAGACCCATTGACTAAGCCTCTCTCATGAGCAAAACATGATCAGCACCAAGACTCCATGGGTGTTAGAATCATTACTGTGTAATCTAGATTATTTACTCTAGTGCAAGTGGGAGACTGAAGGAAATCTGCCCTAGAGGCAATAATAAAGTTGTTATTTATATTTCCTTATATCATGATAAATGTTTATTATTCATGCTAGAATTGTATTAACCGAAAACTTCATACATGTGTGAATACATAGACAAACAGAGTGTCACTAGTATGCCTCTACTTGACTAGCTCGTTAATCAAAGATGGTTAAGTTTCCTAGCCATAGACATGAGTTGTCATTTGATGAACAGGATCACATCATTAGAGAATGATGTGATTGACATGACCCATCCGTTAGCTTAGCACTATGATCGTTTAGTTTGCTGCTATTGCTTTCTTCATGACTTATACATGTTCCTATGACTATGAGACTATGCAACTCCCGAATATTGGAGGAACACTTAGTGTGCTATCAAACGTCACAACGTAATTGGGTGATTATAAAGATGCTCTATAGGTGTCTCCGATGGTGTTTGTTGAGTTGGCATAGATCGAGATTGGGATTTGTCACTCCGAGTGTCGGAGAGGTATCTCTGGGCCCTCTTGGTAATGCACATCATATGAAGCCTTGCAAGCAATGTGACTAATGAGTTAGGTACGGGATGATGCATTATGGAACGAGTAAAGAGACTTGCCGGTAATGAGATTGAACTAGGTATGATGATACCAACGATCGAATCTCGGGCAAGTAACATACCGATGACAAAGGGAACAACGTATATTGTTATGCGGTTTGACCGATAAAGGTCTTCGTAGAATATGTGGGAGCCAATATGAGCATCCAGGTTCCGCTATTGGTTATTGACCGGAGATGAGTCTCGGTCATGTCTACATAGTTCTCGAACCCGTAGGGTCCACACGCTTAACGTTCGATGACAATCGGTATTATGAGTTTATGTGTTTTGATGTACCGAAGGTAGTTTGGAGTCCCGGATGAGATCATGGACATGACGAGGAGTCTTGAAATTGTCGAGACATAAAGATTGATATATTGGATGACTATATTCGGACATCGGAAATGTTCCGGTGAAGTTTCGGATAAAACCAGAGTGCCGGAGGGGTTACTGGAACCCCCCGGGGGAACTAATGGGCCTCATGGGCCTTAGTGGAGCGAGAGAGGGGCGACCAGGGCAGGCCGCGCGCCCCCTCCCCCTTGGGTCCGAATTGGACTAGGGAAGGGGGGGCGGCGCCCCCCTTTCCTTCTCCCTCTCCCTCTCCTTCCTTCCCCCTCTCTCCCTCTTGGTGGAATCCTACTAGGACTAGTAGTCCTAGTAGGACTCCCCTGGTGGGGCGCGCCCTAGGAGGGCCGGCCGGCTTCCCCCTTGCTCCTTTATATACGGGGGCAGGGGGGCACCCTAGGACACACAAGTTGATTGTTTTAGCCGTGTGCGGTGCCCCCTCCACAGATTTCCACCTCGGTCATATTGTCGTAGTGCTTAGGCAAAGCCCTGCGTCGGTAACTTCATCATCACCATCACCACGCCGTCGTGCTGACGAAACTCTCCCTCGGCCTCAACTGGATCAAGACTTCGAGGGATGTCATGGAGCTGAACGTGTGCAGATCGCGGAGGTGCCGTACGTTCGGTACTTGGATCGGTTGGATCGCGAAGATGTTCGACTACATCAACCGCGTTACTAAACGCTTCCGCTTTCGGTCTACGAGGGTACGTGGACACACTCTCCCCACTCGTTGCTATGCTTCTCCTAGATAGATCTTGCGTGATCATAGGATTTTTTTTTTGAAATACTACGTTCCCCAACACACATTATTTCCAAGAACACTCGGTCTCAGTCATCAGTGATGCCCCGCTATCTGAAATCATGAACAATCGGGATGCAACTCGCCGAGTGGCCAAGTGGGCCATCGAGCTCCCTCCTTTGGATATTAAGTTTGAAGCAAAGAAGGCAATCAAGTCCCAAGCACTCACATATTTCATGGCCGAATGGATAGAACAGCAACAGCCGACTCAGATCCACCCGGAACACTAGACTATGTTCTTTGATGGCTCCAAGATGTTGAATGGTTCTGGCGCCGGAGTGGTCTTCGTATCCCCAAAAGGCGATCGGCTCAGTTACGTCCTGCAGATTCACTTCAATTCCTCCAACAATGAGGTCGAATACGAAGAACTGCTCTATGGGTTGCGTATGGCCATCTCACTCGGCGTCCATCGCCTGATGGTATACGGAGACTCAGATTTGGTAGTCAATCAAGTGTTGAAAGAATGGGATGTCAGAAACCCCGCTATGACAGGATACTGCAACGTAGTGAGAAAGTTAGAGAAGAAATTTGAAGGTCTGGAGCTTCATCACATTCCCCGAGTCAAAAATCAAGCAGCTGACGATTTGGCAAAGATCAGGTCCACTCGAAAGCCTGTCCCCAGCAACGTGTTCCTTGAGCACCTCAATTCCCCGTCAGTGCAGGAAGATCCTTTCACTGAAGAGCTCCCTCAGGCGATAAGTCCCTCTAACCCGACTGAAAATGAGGTCCCTGCAGTCATTGACTTGGTTATGGAGATTCTGGTAATTACACCCGACTGGACAGTGCCGTACATTGCATATTTACTCAGGCAAGAAGTCCCAGAGGATGAAGTCGAGGCACGTCAGATTGTCCGTAGGTCCAAAGCTTTCACTGTGATGAACGGACAGCTATACAGAGAAAGTGTCACTGGCGTGGCCCAACGATGTATTTCTACACAGGAAGGTCGATTGATCCTAGAAGAGATTCACTCGGGAACCTGTGGTCATCACGCGTCCTCTCGGACAATCGTAGCCAAAGCATACCGAGCCGAATTTTACTGGCCACGTGCCAATGAAGCTGCCAAAGAGATCGTTCAGCATTGCAACGGATGCCAGTTCTATGCAAACTTGTCCCATAAACCTGCATCCGCCTTGAAGACCATACCACTCGTCTGGCCATTTACTGTGTGGGGATTGGACATGGTTGGACCGCTCAGGAAAGGCACGAGTGGTTTCAACCATCTGCTCGTGGCAGTCGACAAGTTTACCAAGTGGATTGAAGCCAAGCCCGTCAAGAAGCTAGATTCACGCACATCCATCAAATTCATGAGAGAGTTGATTTTCAGATATGGAGTCCCACATAGCATTATCACAGACAATGGCTCAAACTTCGATTCAAAAGAATTCAGAGGGTTCTGCACCGCCCAAGGCACTCGGGTGGACTACGCGTCCGTTACACACCCGCAGTCGAACGGTCAGGCTTAAAGGGCGAATGGCCTTATCCTTCAAGGGTTGAAGCCACGACTCATGCGCGATCTCGAGCATGCAACCGGAGCTTGGGTGACCGAACAGCCGTCAGTCCTTTGGGGTTTAAGGACGACTCCCAATCGGTCCACCGACCGCACCCCCTTCTTCATGGTGTATGGAGTCGAAGTTGTGGTGCCGAGTGATCTCCTCCACAACTCGCCCCGAGTGGAGCTCTATTCAGAAGCTGAAGCTGAACAGGCACGGCAAGACGCTGTGGACCTCCTTGAGGAGGAGCGAGAGATGGCCGTAATACGATCAACTACTTATTAGCAAGACCTACGACGTTTCCATGCCAGACACATCAAGGGTCGGACATTCCAAGAAGGAGACCTTGTGCTCCGAGTGGATCAGCAGCGGCCGCATAAGCTCGCCCCCGCATGGGAAGGACCTTTCATCATCACCTTGGTGCTACGCAATGCAGCTTACCACCTCTACAACCTCGCAAAGAAGATCGATGAGCCGTGTGCCTAGAACGCTGGTCTTCTTTGTCGATTCAATACTTGACGATTGAATTGTCAAGATGTAATAAGTGTACTTTAAGAAATATTTGCTTCTCAAAGACATGACTCCTGCAGTCCTTCGATGATTTCACTAGCATGGGCGCGTGTTCCAAATCCCCAATGGGAAGCTTAGCTGCGAACCAGTCTTCGCCTAAGTTAAAGACCTATTTCGAGTGACGAGCATCTCTCTCACTCGGAGACTTAGCTGCGAACTAGTCTTCACCTAAGTTAAAAACTACTTTGAGTGACAAGCATCCCTCTCACTCGGGGGCTTAGCTACGAACTAGTCTTCGCCTAAGTTAAAACCCACTCTGAGTGACGAACATCCCTCTCACTCGGGGGCTTAGCTGCGAAATAGTCTTCGCCTAAGTTAAAACCCACTCCGAGTGACGAGCATCCCTCTCGCTCGGGGGCTTAGCTGCGAACTAGTCTTTGCCTAAGTTAAAACCCACTCCAGGTGAGGAGCATCCCTCTCGCTCGAGGGCTTAGCTGCGAACTAGTCTTCGCCTAAGTTAAAACCCACTCCAAGTGATGAGCATCCCTCTCGCTCACTCGAGGGCTTAGCTGCGAACTAGTCTTCGCCTAAGTTAAAACCCACTCCGGCTGACGAGCATCCCTCTTGCTCGGGGGCTTAGCTGTGAACTAGTCTTATCCTAAGTTAAAACCCACTCCGAGTGACGAGCATCCCTCACGCTCAGGGGCTTAGCTGCGAACTAGTCTTCGCCTAAGTTAAAACCCACTCCGAGTGACGAGCATCCCTCTCCCTCGGGGACTTAGCTGCGAAGCAGTGTTCGCCTAAGTTAAAAACCACTCCGAGTGATGAGCATCCCTCTCGCTCGGGGGCTTAGCTACGAACTAGTCTTTGCCTAAGTTAAAACCCACTCCGAGTGACGAGCATCCCTCTCCCTCAGGGACTTAGCTGCGAACCAGTCTTCGCCTAAGTTAAAAATGACTCCGAGTGACGAGCATCCCTCTCCCTCGGGGGCTTAGCTGCGAACTAGACTTCGCCTAAGTTAAAACCCACTCCGAGTGACGAGCATCCCTCTCACTCGGGGGCTTAGATGCGAACTAGTCTTCGCCTAAGTTAAAACCCACTCCGGGTGACGAGCATCCCTCTCGCTCGGGGGCTTACCTACGAACTAGTCTTCACATAAGTTAAAACCCACTCCGAGTGATGAGCATCCCTCTTCCTTGGGGGCTTAGCTGCGAACTAGTCTTCGCCTAAGTTAAAACCCACACCGCGTGATGAGCATCCCTCTCTCTCAGGGACTTAGCTGCGAACCACTCTTCGCCGAAGTTAGAAACTACTCCGAGTGACGAGCATCCCTCTCACTCGGGGGCTTAGCTGCGAACTAGTATTCACCTAATCTAAAACCCACTCCGAGTGGCGAGCATCCCTCTCACTCGGGGGCTTAGCTGCGAACTAGTCTTCGCCTAAGTTAAAACCCACTCCGAGTGAAGAGCATCCCTCTCGCTGGGGGGCTTAGCTGCAAACTAGTCTTCGCCTAAGTTAAAACCCACTCCGAGTGACGAGCATCCCTCTCACTCGGGGGCTTGGCTGCGAACTAGTCTCTGCCGAAGTTAAATCCACTATGAGTGACGAACATCCCACTCACTCGGGGACTTAGCTGCGAACCAGTCTTCGCCTAAGTTAGAACCTACTCCGAGTGACGAGCATCCCTCTCACTCGGAGACTTAGCTGCGAACCAGTCTTCGCCTAAGTTAAAAACCAACTCCAAGTGACGAGCGTCCCTCTCACTCGGAGACTTAGCTGCGAACCAGTCTTCGCCTAAGTTAAAAACCTACTCCGAGTGATGAGCGTCCCTCTCACTCGGGGGCTTAGCTGCGAACCAGTCTTCGCCTAAGTTAGAAACTACTCCAAGTGACGAACATCCCTCTCACTCGAGGGCTTAGCTGTGAACCAGCCTTCGCCTAAGTTAAAACCTACTTCGAGTGATGAGCATCCCTCTCACTCGGGGGCTTAGCTGCGAAGTAGCCTTCGCCTAAGTTAAAACTACTCCGAGTGATGAGCATCCCTCTCACTCGGAGACTTAGCCGCGAGCCCGCCTTCGCTGAAGTTGTGAAATAGACTTAACCATGCAAGAAACTGGAAAGCAACATTCGGATAAATCCAGAATCCCAAGCGTAGATAAAAGTACTCGGGTTGAAAGCCTGAAGGAGTTTTAACGAATACAAAATCACTCGGCATACCGAGGCAAATAAGTTCTAACTAAAAGATACTCGGGTCATAAGTTTTCCCTCACGCACCGGTGGGCCTCGCAGGCTCGACGAAAGTGGCCAAGTCTATGCCATCCGCAATCCGAGTGGCTGCCTCGATGAAAGTCTCCATGAAGTCTTCAAACTTGAGCTTCTTCGTGTTTGAAACCTGGAGAGTCTTCAGCTTTTCTTCCTTGGCATCTTTGCAATGGATGCAGACGAGTGAAAGCGCCACATCAGCCCCGCAGCGAGCGGTAGACTTCTTCCATGCCTGCACCCGGCCAGGGATCTCATTGATTCGGGTCATCATTGATTCAATATCACTCTGGAGTGTATCTTTCGTCCACAACTCTTTGTCTATCTTCGCCAGCGCAACCCTCAGACGGGTGATGTACCCCAAGGCATCGTCGAGATGACCTTCAAGTTGCTGCATGTTCAAAGCCACCACGTCCTTGACGAGTGACTTGGCGGGATCCAGATCCATCTCAATCCGTTCAGCCTCCAGCTCGAAATTCTGACAGAATTCTACGCAAGGAGGAAGGAAAGGGTTAGTTATGGCATCACTTTCCAGATTCACAGAAATTCACCCGAGCAAAGAGGGGTACCTTCAAGCATGGCATACATCTTTTTCGCAAAGCCTCCCAAATACTTCTCCAGCGCATCCCTCTTTTGGGTGAGCTGGTCAACCTTGTCATTCTGGGCTTTCTTCTCTGATTCAAAGTCATTCGCCTGATCTTCAACCTTCCTGGCCCACTCGGCTTGCTCTTTCTTAAGCTCGGCGGCCTCCTTCTTTGCCTCTTCAACGGCAGCCTTCAGAGATGCGTTCTCCTCCTCCAACTTGCCAACTGAGGCTAGCTTTGCCTCAGCGGCCTTGGCCTTGTCCCTAGCCACCTCCTGCGCCTCCGCGAGTTCTTTATCCTTATCTTCCAGAGCCTGCTTCATGGTGTCTAAAGAAACAACATTCCTGAGTCGCGCTTGAAGCCGATGGTTCTCACTACGCACATATGTTCAAGTGAAACTACTCGGCTCAAAGGACGGAAAGAAAGGATGACGGTGCACACAGTCGACAAGAGTTACCTCCCATGGTCTTCACCTCCGTCTGAGCACGAGCCAAGTTCCTTTTCTCTAGTTCCAGATCCAGTCGGAGTTGGAGCGTCTCCTTCTCCAGGGCAACATACCGGGTCCCGAGCTCACAGGTTTTCTGAGATCAACAAAGAAACAATTCAGTCGACGACGAGAAAAGATTCTCAAATATTTCTCTACTTCCGAGTGGAGAGTCGCAAATCCAGTTGATACCAAATAATTCTTTCAGACCCCCGCCGAATCAAACATTTGACAACGGTCTCGGGGACTACACCTAGTGGGTGCACTCAGCATGCCCCCATTGGATCAATTTCCACTCGCCACGGCCTGACCGGTCCGAGTGAAGAACTACAAGCAAACGTGTTCTAAGACCCCCGTTGATTCAAACATTTGACGGTGGCCTTGGGGACTACACCCAGTGGGTGCACTCAGTGTGCCCCCACTGGATAAATTTTCACTTGTGACGGCCCGACCGGTCCAATTCAAGGTCTACGAGCAAATGTGTACTGGCATCATAAGTCAAAATCTCCCAGTGGGTGTACAGAGTTAAGATGGACAGGAAATAACCCAATCAGAAATCAACTTACAATCGCACTTACTCGGACATTCGCCTGAAGAGCTGTACTGGCATCATAAGCCAGCTTGCTAGCCTCATACACCTCCTTCAGACGCTGCATCATCAGAGTGGCTTGAATCATGGCCTCTTTGCTCGCCCCAGTTTGGTCTTCCGGAACATGGTGCAAAGTGAATACGTTGGGTGGAGGAGTCGGTGACGCAGCCAGAGGAATCAGCCCTTGAGAAAAATCGGTCGGCCCCGAAGCCGGAGGAACCAACACTTGAGGTTGACCAATCAGCCCCGAAATCAGAGAAGTCGGTACCAAAGGTAAAGCAGTCGACAGAGGGGCAGCAGAGTAAGCACCAGCTCGAGACGAACCACCTTGTTCCTGAGACATAGCTGCAGGCTGCACACAGGATGTTTTGATCGACGGCACTCTCCGAGTGAAGCTGCGGGAGATGGTCGGGGTCATACCCTCCCCTCCTGTATCCTTCTGAGCCTCGTCTTCGTCTTGTCCGCAACATGGATGATGTCCGTTGGCTCTGCGGTCACTCGAAAACAACAATTCAATCGATCATTGAATCGACCAGTGGGACAGAGCAGAGTGAAAACCGGTCATACCATGTCGGGAAGTGGCCGCTCTGTAGTATCCATCTCCGCATGATCCTTATTAACCTGCATGGGCGGCGTTGCCGAAGTAGCAGCTCTGGCACACAATTCTCACTCGGTCAACAAAAGTATGAAGATCTGCAACAGTAAGAAAGGAAGAAATAACACTCACATCGAAGTGATAGGCACGGTGACCTTTATTCTGGGCAGAGCCTTCCGAGGTTTCGATGGGGTGACCTTAAGCTGTTTCGCAGTCTTCTCAGTCGAATCTGGCGTCGCTATCCGAGTGCACTTTGGGTTCCTGACACTTGACTCCACGGCCTTACCCTGGTAGGCAGTCGGATCCTGGTTCAATTTGGTTCGACGCTCGGTGCACGCTCCGGCCGACGGAGAAGACTCGGTCTCCTCACTCTCTTCTGTGTCATCACTACTGCTCTCACTGTCTTTGGCATAACTGCCCTCAACACTCCTACCTTCACTCTCTGCACCTTCAACGAGTTTCTCTCCGTTCGGCACGGGCGAAAGCATCTTTGTGAACTCCTGCAAGGCACAAAAATCAAAGTCAGCCAGCTTATCAATCCAGTCAGATGTTGGAAACAAAAGGGAAAACACTCAACAAAGTATGTCTCACCTCCCCTGGTGGGTGCTCGGCGTCGAAGGGCAAGACCCGCCTGGATCCACGAGGATTGTCGCGAGCCCCGGTGATACTGCTAAGCCATTGCTTCACGGTCTCGTCCTTGATGTCCTTGGGATGAGTCCGAGTGGAATCGTTTGGACATGTATACTTCCACATGGGATGGTTTCGTGCCTGCAGGAGCTGAATCCGTCGACTGAGGAACACCTCTAACAGATCCAAGCCCATCACTCCGACTCGGATCAGCTCGACTATAGCTTCTACCAAGACTCCCACTTCAGCTTTCTCCTCCTTGGCCACGGTCAGCGAGCGGGGAGCGTTGATCCTTGCCGACGTGAAAGAGGAGCGGAGCCGCGTGGCGTGGAGGCGGAAGAGGTGGAGCCGCGTGGCGTGGAGGCGGAAGAGGTGGCACGACGAGCGAAAGGGGGGGAAAGAGAAGGAGCACTGTTCCGCCCCTCGGCCGCGTCGCTTCTTATAACAACGCACCTGAGTCACTGACCCCTGGGCCAGCGAGATCCCAGCACATCCCACTAACGGAGACTGCACAGTACGTGGCGACAAGGGGGAGCAAAAATCAAGGAGCCTCGCCCCACTTGCCGCGCTGTTGCCGATCCACGCGCTTCTCCAAAATTTCGATTCCCGTGAAATTCACGACTTGGCAGAACAATCGATTGCGTCGAAGACATCCTTGTTCATTCGGGTCAGACCCGATGCTCAGCGACCCACCATTCGTTTCACTCAGTCACACAACGAGCCGGAATCGATCGAGGCGATTGACAAGGAATTAAAGCAGCGCCGGTATCTGCAGAGCTTGAAACTACCTCCGAGGCATTTAATCCAATCAGATTCCGCTCCAATCCTTTTTCACTCGGACCCTGATCCATTCAGGGGCTAATGACAAGGACATGTGTCTGGGGTAGGGTCCTAGGCCTGACCTACATACCCTACCCAAGGATACCACATACAAGAATCCAAGGCCTACAAAGCTAAGAAGGAGCCACCGACTGGGATGCCTGCAGCTTACAAGTCACTCAGACGCAAGATCCACTCGGGAGCCTCACCATCACTCGACCGTCTCTACCCACTCGGAGTACCAAGCATCACTCAGCGACAGGAGATCAAGAGTCACCCTGAGATAGCAACGGTCAGACGATCGGTTCGCCACCATAAAGAACATCTAATACTGGCGTTACCTGTAATGCCCGCATTCTTTAACTTCTCCATTGAACCCTTGAGTAACGGGGCATTCATGAGGGGCCAGCGGACTCTATATAAGCCGCTCCTCCACCCCTGTACATGTGTTTGCACCTCTTGTACCACAACACTCCAGATAAACAGGCTCCCGCAGCACCGAGACATAGGGTCTTTACCTCTTCCGAGAGGGGCCTGAACTCATAAATCCGAGTGTACAACCATACTGTAGCTAGACTCTGCCCTCCTATACATACCCATATACTCTACTGTCAGATATGTTCCCACGATAGTCGTTTGAGCGCCCGTTTGATGTCCAAGGAGCATCAAAAGTTGCCTCTCGTGACGGGATTCTTAGTGGATTTCGTCCTCGTTTGTTCCCATGACTTCCTTGGCCTTCAATGGGTGATTTGGGAGAGGATTGGGCTCATCTAGAGCCCTTGGATCAAAGGGGAGGTGCGACATCAACAGAGGAGACTATGGGAGAGCTCTTATATATTCACCTTCAACCCTAACCGCCACCACACACTTTCATCCCAGAAATTCATCTCCACGTCCAGCCACCACCACATGATGAACACCAAGGGGACAATCAAGAGGGAGACCGAAAGGGAGCCACTGCCAGCATGGCGCAGCCATGGGCCGCCGCTGCCGCGCCTTCACCACCATCATCTACCGACGCACCGCCTCTATCACCATCACCATCCCTTCTTCCTCCCCCATCACGGTCTCTGTGATGGGTTGTAATAACTCTTAAACCCCTCTTTATGTGATGTTATTTGAGTAATTGTTGAATATGGGTCGGTCGATTAGTAAGTGGTTATTTGATATGTGTTGTCTAATTATGCGTGTTGCTTTGTGTTGCTTATTTACCTTCAGTAACTTAGTGATGGGATATGTCCTACCCATTGGTGTAGTTGGACACATCCAACTCCCCGGGCCACACATGAAGTATATAGATGGTTGTGAAAACCAAGAGGCTTGCGATGTGACAGGTGCAGATATCTTAAGGGGAACACGATTACTCTAGGAACACGGTTGTCCATAGAACCTAATGCCTTTATCCAGTCCTCAAATCACGAGGACCTTAATATCTTTGTGTTAGCCGCCTGTGGTATGGGACACAAAGTAGGATGCATGATTTATCTTAGTATAGCTCGTCTTAAGAGATAATCTTATGTGAGGGACCGCCCACCAGAAGTAGAACACTGTATCCTATGATGCAAGTACTGACTTAGTCACAACGTGACATAATCGTAATACCCCAACTCCATTACGCGCCCATACCGAACGAGGCCGTACCTAGATGCCAGCAATCTCATCTAAAACATCATATACTTCTCTTAGTTTATTTCGTTTGTTTAGTTATTAGTATTTATTTTCTGTTCTCTCTAGTACTTAGTTTAATACCTTGTTTTTACCTTTCCCTTGCAACTTACTTAAGTGAACTATTTCAAAAATCCGGCTTGGGTGTGAGCGTGGTTGTGTTAGTGACAACACAGCTGCGAGGATTGTGGTGCCATCCTATTCGCTCCCTGTGGGATCGACAAACCTTACTTATCACAAAATTGCTACATAGCCATGTGCACTTGTAGGACATCAGTCGTGCTATGATAAGATCACAGCACTACACAAGTGCAACTGCCAATGATTAGTGCTACCATCAAACCATGACAATTGTCAAATGCACATGCTCAAATTTGTCCTAATATACTATTTTTGGAATTCAAACTTGTCGTGCTAGCATGCACATGCATTGTCCTGCGCTAATCATGCAATTACGTACTACTGATCATGCACCAATCTAGCAACATACACAAAGAACACCAGCAAAACAAAAAGAACACACTATACAGTAGCACCCTAGGCAGTAACAATGTGGCATGAACAGACCAATCTAGCATGAGTGCCCTAGGCAGTATCAATGTGGCAAGAACAACGACAGATGGATCAATCTAGCATGACTCTAAAGGCATCAACATTCTCATCTAAGCAGTGGCAAGATCTACATTGCTTTAATTCAACCCAAATGTACTTGATTCAAATCGAATCGGAACAAATCCAATCCAATCCAGTGAGAACAATCAAATGTAACATTGGCCTAACCATTACGCTAACAACCCCAACTACGAACTCATCTACAAGGGGAACAAATCGAAGATTACCAGAGTGGGTGCCGATGCAGTGTTGGCCGTCCAAGGAGAAAACCCTGGCTGGAACAGGGGTGTTGCCACCGCCGAAGATGAGCGGTGGTGCATTGACCTATGGCGGTGGCATCATGCAGAAAGGGGACGGCGCCCGGAGAACGGAAACGAGATCCTGGTCGGAAGAGACGAGGCCGGCAATCCACCGCACATGGATGGGTTTGCTACCGACGATGATGGGAGTGAGGGGGGCAACATGACGGTGTCTCTACCATACGAGACACTGAAAGGGCGGTGAGCAGACAGAGGGCGAGTGTGTGTGAGCTGCCGTGGGAGGTGACTGGCGAGAGCTGCTACTTGTGAGCTGCGTTGGGATTTCCCCGAAGAGGAGGGGATAATGTTGTACAGTAGAGATAAGTATTTCCCTCAGTTAGAAACCAAGGTTATCAATCCAGTAGGAGAACCACGCCACAACTTGTTAGCAGTACCTACACACAAAATAACAAATACTTGCACCCAACACAAACAAGGGGTTGTCAATCCCTTGGCGGTTAATTGCAAGGATCAAATCTCGTAGTGATAGATAGATAAATAAAAACACAAAATAAAATAAAGTAAATAAAAGTGCCGCAATATATTTTTGGATTTTAATATATGATTTAGATACACCCGGAGGCTTCTCTCTTGAAGGTAGCATATTGTGGGTAAACAAATTACTGTTGGGCAATTGATAGAAAAGCGAATAATCATAACGATTTCTAAGGCAATGATCATGTATATAGGCATCACGTCTGAGACAACTAGACTGACTCCTGCCTGCATCAACTACTATTACTCCACACATCGACCGCTATCCAGCATGCATCTAGAGTATTAAGTTCATAAAGAACGGAGTAACGCCTTAAGTAAGATGACATAATGTAGACAAAGTAAACTCAACTAATATGAATAAACCCCATCTTTTTAATCCTTAATGGCAATGATACAAATACGTGTCATGTCTGTTTCTGTCATTGGGATTGAGCACCGCAAGATCGAACTCATTACAAAGCACCTCTCCCATTGCAATAAAAAACAATTTAGTTGGCCAAACCAAATCAATAGACCAGAGATAAATACAAAGCTATAATAATCATTTATAAAAGAGTTTAGAGAAGACTCATATAATATTGATAGATAATCTGATCATAAACTCATAATTCATCGGATCCCAACAAACACACCGCAAAAAGTGATTACATCGAATAGATCTCCAAGAACATCAAGGAGAACATTGTATTGAAGATCAAAGAGAGAGAAGAAGCCATCTAGCTACTAGCTATGGACCCATATGTCTGTGGTAAACTACTCACACATCATCTGAGGGGCAGCAAGGTTGATGTAGAACCCCTCCGCGGTTGATCCCCCCTCCGGCAGAGTGCCACAAAAGGCCCCCATATTGGATCTCTCGAGAACAGGAACTTGCAGCGGCGGAAAAAGGGTTTCGGGTGGCTCTCTGTTGGTTTCCCAATTTTAAAGAATTTATAGAGCTGGAATTAGCTCAAACGGAGGAACGTGGGCCCCACAAGTCTACAGGGCGCGCCCTGGTGCCTCGTGGGCTACTCCTTCATCTTCTGGGCCTCTCCCGAAGCTTCTAGGGTCTCTTATGTCCAGAAAAAATTGTAAAAAAGTTTTGTGGCAATTGGACTTCGTTTGGTACCGATATTCTGAAAAACCAAAAATAGGCAAAAAATAGCAACTGGCACTTGGCACTAAGTTAATAGGTTAGTCCCAAAAAATGATATATAATTGCATATAAAGCATCCACGATTGATACTATAATAGCATGGAACAATAAAAAATTATAGATACGTTGGACACGTATCAAGAGCGTAGGGAGTTATGATACTTCCCGTCATCTCTCGCGCTTCCCCACGCATGCAGGCATTCGCCACATGTGGCTCGACTGAGCCTGGCTCGCGAAAAACGGCTGATTTGGCTGTTCCCCTGGATGCAGGCCCGGAGCTGCTTTAAGTTTTGTGTGGGCCAAGAAACAGATGCAGCCCAGGCAACTAAACTGGCCGATTTCATCCCACGCGGGCTTGGATGAGCGTAATGAAGCCTACCAAACGTGTCCTTAGTAACTAGAGGATCTCCAACATGACCCCCCCCCCCCCCCTCGCGCTTCCCCTCTACACATACGGGCGGATAGCCCAGACAAAAAACGCCACCCAACCAGACCCCCAAACCCATCCCAAATGTCAAGGCTATCCGACACCCTCAACCCCGACACAATATGTGGGGGATTTTGGGCCATCCGGACGCGTCAACCACGCTGGATCCGACAAGCTGGACCATCCAAAATTCCTCCAAATTGATCGATCCGCCAAATTGCCTGCACTCTTTCCCGTGTCCGTCCACCCTTTCCCGCCTCTGTGCAGTCGCCCTCGTTCGCCGTTACTTTGCGTTCGCGCCACTGACCGACTCTGTCATCCTAGATGTCGATGCCCGGGACACCGTCTGCCGCCACCATGTTGGATGACTCCATGCAGTCCGTGGGGTTCCCTACCATCGTAAACAAGGCGGAGAAAGTCACTGGCTAGAGCGGCACACCTGGTAGTGCGCCTACGAACAGGTGGCGAAGGAAGATGTGGAGGCAGCGGAGAAGGAGGTTGTCCATATGGAGTTCTCCTGCTCCGCTCCGGATTTGACTTTGCTGCCATCCCGCAAGAAGGCTCATGCTCTCCTCCACGCCAACGCCAATGTCATTCCACCTTTGCAATGGGGGCCATCCTGGATGGCTTCCTGCAAGTGGAAGAGGACGCTTCCCTATAGCAGTCAACATCAGGAGAAGTTAGTGTTGGGCATGCCCAACTAGTGTTCGTCAAAAATCCAGACCCGATTTTGCAGGTTATTTCTTTCCCCATATGCATTTTCAGATAAATTTTAGGATGACAGCTTCATTGTGATGCATCTTTAGGATTTGCTCATGATGGATATGATAAACGATGGTGAAGAACCTCCAACTTATCAAATGGATGATACCAATTCCCCCCACTTTGATGTTAGGCAATCATTGGGAACTAAAAACAAAGAAGGGAACGAAGGCAAGAGGACCAGGATTCACAACCCATGAAGATGTCTTGTTGTATAGAGCTTGATTGGCCACAAGCATGGATCCAATTTTTGAAACTGAGGAAAAGGGCTCGAAGTATTGGGAAAAAAATCCATGTTTGTGCCATGAACACAAGTTCTATGTGGAGCCGCATGCTATCCATACCACCCGCAACGACGAATCTCTCCAACATAGATGGGCTACCATTCAAGAATCCATGAACAAGCTTTGCGGTTTCTATGAACAAGTGGTGGGCCGGAACCATAGTGGCATTGGAGATTTGTTTGGTTCACATATCACATTGTTCCTGATCATTCTTGCTTTCTTTGTTTATTGCATTTTATTGATATGTAACTTTTGCTTGCTAGATGGGTCGGCCGCCATTGTGTACAATGAAATTGAGAAAAAGCCATTAGTTTGTCCCATAGTTGGGTGCAATTGAGTGAGAAACCAAAGTGGTGTACCCTCTACAAAGACCTTAAGAACTCCACCAAGAAGATTTGATATGATTTTATGAATCGTGCTTCATTTTGGTTTGTGTTAAAATTTTCAAATGGCCAATTGGTTGGGCGAAATATGATATGTGTGCATATTTTTACATGAAGAATAAGGGGTTGAATAGGTGTGCCTTCCCGGGCAGACAAATGAGGGCAGGCCGGCTGAAAGGGCATTTATGCCCTTAGTTGTTTTTGGCGCTAATGACAAAATGTTTGCTGGTCTAACCATGTGCTTGAGTTGTACATAGTGCCGCCGCATCAATGAAGGAAAATGTTGATGGTTAGACACCCCTCGTTTCGGAAAAATACGGTTCAAGATCCCTTTTATACTTTGTTTGAGTCATTTAGGGAAACCACAATATTAAGAGGGCTGCGTCTTGAGATGTCAGAGGGAATCAACTATACGTGCACACAAACCCGTACATCTACAACACGTAAAGTTTGAGTGAGAGAGGGTCAAACACTGTCTTGTTATGAACTAGAAACAGGGGGATCAAAGCCTCCTGCGCAACTTCGGGGCTATGTCCAAGGATGTGGTCAAACCCTCGGTTTCAGCCCGGATCCTATCCGGAGCCTCCGGACCTCAGGGTTCCAATGCATAACGGGCAGATTTTGTCAACCACCTATATAATATGCTCCCTCCTACCCTCTCTTTTCACATGAAAGATAAAAAGGTATGAGTTAATCAAACCCACTACTTAATGCAATCAACAGATCAGATCTACTTTATACGCTTACCTCTCATATGAAAATGGGAGGTAAGAGGGAGCATGCTAAAAAACCCAAAAGGAAATAAAGCTTAATGGACTCTGAATTTTTTATGCTCCGGCCTTCCGCATCTCGTAATTTCAATGGGAAAACAACAACCGAGAAATTAGGTGAACCATTTGAAAGATCTTTCTGGTGAATGATCTGCAATGATCCTGCCATGGCTGGTGATGGACCGGACAACACGTCATCCGGCTAGGCACAACGTCCAAAAGCCAGGCAGGGCGAACCCTATTTGGCGCTGCAGGCGCCGGTTATTTCGTTTTCTGCAAACCTCGGCCCATTTTGCTCGCCTTCCGTCCAACCAACAACTATCTCTTTTCGTTCGGGTATTCAAAAAAATGCGTTAGAGCAGGGAGTCGAGACGGTGACTTCCTGGTTCACAGCTCACTCTCGTAACCACCCCGCCTCAGGAACTTCACGTACTAATTTACATCACTTGTTTTCTTAACATCTTTTCTTTCGTTTTTTCTGTTTTCTATTCTTCATTTTTTTCTGTCTTCGTTTTTCTGTTTTATTTTTTATTTTTCCTCCTTCCTCGTTCGATGTTTTTTTTCAAATCCATCCACATTTAATTTTTTTATGAACTCTTTTCAAATTTGATGAATTTTTTCCAAATTCGATGAACTTTTTCCTAATTCAATGAACTTTTTTCAAATATTATAAACTTTTCTTTCAAATTCGATGAACTTTTTTTAAAATTCTATGAACTTTTTTCAAGATCGATGAATTTTTCCTTCAAATTTGTGAACTTTTTTCAAAATCGATGAATGTTCTTAAATTCATGATTTTATAAAAATAAATAAAAGACTAAATGATAAACAAATAGTGCGGCCATACTAGTTTATGTACAGTTATCGCTATTCAAAATCACAAGTGTCCGGTTGCTGTGGTGGTTAGCTAGTCTCGAGCATGCAGTTTCTTAACGAGCTGTGCGAGTTCTATTCCTCAGCCGCCACCTTTTTGCGTTTTCCTAGCGATTTTTGTTCGGTACGCTTTTCCATCGCGGGCCGGCCCAACAAGGCGTTCCAGCGGGCGCCAGTTACCTGTTTGGGCGCTTAAGGCGCCGAACAGGAGCTCCCGCCAGGCAGACACGCGAAAAAACATCTTCCGGGCAGACCGCAGCATCCAAAGGCCGGTATCCATCACGCAAGTTGCGTTCATTAAAATCTAATTTCACATAGTCATTCTTTGTTGGAGTGGCCCGTTAAGGAGCATCACACGAACGCATGTCAACCAAGTTAACAACAAACCGGACAAAGCAAACAACAGGGCTTCGACCCGAACAAACCCACTGTTCCGCAACTCCGCCGGCGAGTCCGGTCCGAGGTTGTGGAGCGAGAGCGAGCGTCGTAGACGAAGTAGTCGAACACGCAAAAGTAGATGAACACAGGAAAGTATGGAGGAGACTACCTTTATTAATCAATGATCAACTGTTACAATGATTGCTCCTCGTCTCTTTATATAGGGGTAAGGGGTCAAGAGATAAGTACTCACTTAACGTAAAGTGTGGAACCGGGAGGGGCTATCCCGTGCGCTTCGCACGTAGCCGCCGGCTCCCACGACGTGGGCCGGTTTCCCAATACTCCTCCTTGGGTAATTATCCGTATATCCATGCCTCAAAATTCCGAAAAACCCAGTGGGAAAAAATATGGAGAAAGAGCACACAGTATACGTTGTTGTATTACACGAATTGCCTCGTCAAAAACCTCGTGTGAGAAACATCAGGAAAACTCACTCAAGGGAAAAAGAGTACAATCCACTCAACCATCAAGTTGAGTACTCGATCATCAGGATCGAGATTTTAACGACGAGTTTGTGAAGTTTCTCCCCCTGAACCTTGCATCTCTCTAAGTCTCATCATACCGATCCCACGCACACACCTCTCTAAGGTTGATGCCGGTAATGATTTAGTGAACATATCAGCAAGATTGTCACAGGACTTAGTATGCAAAACTCTCAGCTCGTTCAACTGTTGCAGCTCATGTGCATAGAAGAACTTGGGACTAATATGCTTTGTGAGGTTACTCTTCACATAACCCATCTGAACTTGTGCAACACAAGCAGCATTATCTTCATAGATAATGGTAGGGGTTTGTACGGTGTTCAGCCCACATGTCTGCTGAATGTGGCCGATCATCCGCCGAAGCGATACACATTCTTTTGACGCCTCGAATAGGGCCATGATTTCCGAGTGGTTCGTGGAAGTCGACACAAGAGTTTGCTTGGAAGATTTCCAGGAAAACTCAGTTCCACCACAAAGGAAAACATATCTAGTCTGCGATTTGCAATCATGCGGGTCCGATAGGTACCCAGCATCGGCATAGCCTATAATAGATAGGTCTTGATTCCTTTTATAAAACAGGCCAAGATCTTTGGTCCCTTGCAGGTAACG
Organism: Thinopyrum elongatum; assembly: GCA_011799875.1. Classification (NCBI taxonomy): domain Eukaryota; kingdom Viridiplantae; phylum Streptophyta; class Magnoliopsida; order Poales; family Poaceae; genus Thinopyrum; species Thinopyrum elongatum. The sequence goes on along the minus strand of CM022301.1, from coordinate 536,723,415 downwards.
GAAGACGTCCTTGACACCTTTCCAATGTCTTTTGGTAGGTTCAGAACTGTACCTAGCAAGCAAACTGACGGCGAACGCAATGTCTGGCCGTGTACAATTTGCGAGGTACATGAGTGCTCCAACTGCACTTAGGTAAGGAACCTCTGGTCCCAGAGTTTCCTCCCCCTCTTCCTTTGGCCTGAACGGGTCCTTGTCTGGCTGTAAAGATCTCCCGACCATCGGGGTCTTGGAAGGATATGCCTTATCAAATCCAAATCTTTCCAACACCTTCTGGGTGTAGGCCGACTGGTGCACTAGAATCCCATCAGGGGAATGTTCAAGTTGCAGACCTAGACAGAACTTGGTTTTACCCAAATCCTTCATCTCGAATTCCGACATCAGGTAGGAACTCGCTTCCTCAATATCCTCAGGCGTACCGATTATGTTTAAATCGTCCACGTACACCGAGATTATACAGAATCCATCTTGGGATCGCCGTATGAAAACACATGGGCAATCTTTATTGCTCGTGTAGCCCTTCTGATGAAGGAAATCGCTTAGGCGATTATACCACATTCTACCAGACTGTCTGAGTCCGTACAGCGCCTTTTGAAGTTGAACACTGTATAGACTCTTGTTTGCTCTATCATGGTTCGGAACAGGGATACCTTCAGGAACCTTCATGTATATGTTCGAATCCAAGTTACCATACAGGTAAGCGGTGACAACATCCATTAGTTTCATTCTCAAGCCCATGTTTACTGCCATTGAGATCAAGTATCTAAAGGTAACTCCATCCATGACCGGGGAATAAGTCTTCTCAAAATCGACACCTGGTCGTTGAGTGAACCCTTGAGCGACGAGCCTTGCTTTGTACCGTACTACCTTATTATTTTCATCTCTCTTTCGAACAAAAACCCACCTATGGCCAACAGGGCGAATGTGGGGAGGAGTTCGACAAACTGGTCCGAACACCTTCCTTTTGTTGAGAGATAATAATTCGGCAGTAATTGCCTGCTGCCAATCTTTCCAATCCGACCTTTTCTTGCAATCAGCGAGCGTGTTAGGCTCAGGGTCAAGATCTATGATTGAGGCAATTTTCGTAGCAAAGTTAATGTCGACAATCACCGTTGCTCGGTTCAGGGACTCCCCCGTATAAATATAATTTGTGGACATTTCGTCATGGAGCGCATCCGGCGCAAATACTTGCTCTACCAAATTTCCCATTATGGGAGCAAGGTCCTTTAGATTTCCCGCGTGGATGTGTGCGCACACATCTCCGCTGGGTGTTTCCCCTATGAGAAAGTTTAAGTCCAGAATTTCGTGCACTGAATTTTCCATACTTGTGCCAGGTCTCGACTGGCTCCCCGTTTCACTTTGGGGTACTTTGGCGACAGGCTGTAATAAATCTCTCTTATCCTTTTTCGTCGGGCGTCCCCGAGTACTTGGGATTTGAGAAGCCGGATCTCTCGTCCTTTTAGGCCTTTGGACGGGAGTGGGTATACCATCATTTTTCTTCGGTATTTCAACCCTTTCGGGTGCATTGCGCGCGTGCACATGCGATTTTGTCACAGTCTTTAAGTCACTAAAGTGGTCAGGTAGTTGATTTGCTAATGACTGCAAATCTATTATCTTTTGGACTTCTCTCTCAGTCTCAGCGGTGCGCGGGTCATGAGCGTGGATTCCCGTGGCTTGCCACGTGATTTCTCGACTTTTAGCATCAAGGGGTTGATTCTCTCCCCCTAAAGTCGGAAAAAAATCCTCGTCAAAAATGCAATCAGCAAAACGAGCCGTGTGACAGTCACCTGTCATGGGGTCCAGATACCTGATTATGGACACAGTCTCATAACCAACATATATCCCCGACTTACGAAGCGGGCCCATCGCCGATCGCTGAGGTGGTGGTATTGGTACATATACCTGGCAACCGAACCTACGAAGGTGGGAAATTTTCGGTGCCGACCCTTGCGCAAGCTGAACAGGAGAGTGGATGTTGTAGGCCGACGGTCTAAAGTTGATGAGATTGGCCGCGTGTAACACCGCGTGGCCCCAACATGTAGTTGGTAAATTACAACCCTGGAGGAGCGGTCGGGCAATGAATTTAATTCTTTTAATCAATGCCTCGGCAAGTCCATTTTGTGTATGAACATGCGGTACCGAGTGCTCAACTTTGATTCCCATTGCCATGCAATAATCATCGAACGCCTTTGAAGTAAATTCTCCGGCATTGTCCATTCGAATAGACTTTATACGATAATCAGGAAAATTATTCCTCATTTGTATGATTTGAGAGATCAACTTTGCAAAGGCATGGTTCCGTGTTGACAGCAGGCAAACATTGGACCATTTAGAGGAAGCATCAATGAGCACCATGAAGTACCGAAACGGCCCCGTGAGGGGCTGAATTGGACCGCATATGTCCCCTTGGATACGTTCCAAGAACGCGGGGATTTCATCCCTCACCTTGAGGGGCGATGGCCTAATGACTAACTTCCCCGTGGCGCATGCGGAGCATACAAAATCATCGGGATTCGGGAAGTTCTTCACGTTAACATTATGACCATGCGAGTTGTTAATTATATTTCTCATCATCCTAAGTCCGGGGTGGCCTAACCTATCGTGCTAGAGGCAGAAGAGTTCAGAGCTTCTAAAAACAGTCTTGAGGGTAGTGTACACGGGCGGTGCTACTATTTTAGTGTAGTATAGCCCTGTGTCAAACGAAGGAAGCCTTTCGATAACATGTTTACCACTTGCATCCCGCTTTGTGATGAGTAGGCACTCCTTGCCATTTTCATCATCGGTCTCAATATGGAAACCATTAGCGTGGATGTCTCTAAAGCTCAAAAGAGTACGAGTCGACTCCGGGTACAACAACGCATCATTAATGATCAAAGTTGTTCCCATAGGAAGTATAATAGTGGCTCGTCCGGAGCCAACTATATGCGAACCGCAGCCGGCGATTGTCATAATACTTCCCGGAGATTTTTTAATAGACTCAAAGTACTTAGTTTCTCGTAAAATGGTATGTGTGGTGGCGCTATCAGCAAGGCACGTTTCCTCCATTCGGGCGCCACACGCGTTCTAAAATATGACATATAATTAATGTAATGAGAAAGATCCTACATTAATAATAAATGCACACATTCCAGAACATAACATACTATCATGTATAAATAATGGAATAAATGAATGAAATAAATGTCATCCAAGCGCCAGAGTAAAGAATAAGTTTATGCTCTCATAGAGCTTACAACCAAATCGAATTTATTGTATCAAATCACGGAATCATGAAAACCAACGAGGTATGCTAAGTAGACTCGGTAAAGAAGCCATTGACTTCAGCCGCAATCTCCATACTAGTGAGCTGATCCTCCTTAGAAATCATCTTGGAGGCAGCATCAACATCTAGTTGCGGCACCGCCGAGGCGACCATGTGGTCAACCTCCATGTCAACGTGGGCGTCATTAGAGACCGCCAAAGCTGCCGCGATGGGCACCACGAGGGTCGCCTCTATGGGCGCAGCAGGGGGCGTAGAGATCATCACGGGTGCCGCCACGAGCGCCGGTGGTGCTCCCTCCTGAACCAAGGCGAGGTGTGTCTCACGCGCCTTCCGAGCCTTGTATGCATCAACGACCTCCTGTGGTGCGCGGCACTAGCGGGAGAAATGCTCCACCGAGCCACACCGGAAGCAGTCCTGAGGCCTCTGCCCCCCCCTTGCCCGGCTTTTGCTGCTTAGCCGGGGCGGAGGGCTGAGGGCCCTTCTTCTTGCCCTTGCGGCCCCTCTTCTTCTGTTGAGGCTTGCGGACTTTGAGAGCGTTCACCTCCTGGCGAGAACTCCCCCCAAGTGGTTGCGCGACAAAGTTCTTTTTCAGAACCTCGTCCTGTGCCTCCGCCACCTGGAGGACGTCAATCAACTCTGAATACCTCGTGTAGTTGCCCTGGCGGTAGTTCCGTGAGGACTGGACCGCGTCGGGGCGGAAAGTGGATAGGGTTTTCTCAATCTTCTGGGTGTCGGTAATCTCAGTACCACACAACCGAAGAGTCGTACAAATCCGGTGCAGAGCCGAATTGTACTCCCCAACCGTCTTGAAGTCCGCAAACCTCAGACGGATCCACTCTGCCTCTGCACGTGGCTTTACAGTGTACTTCAGCCGCTCAAACCGCTGCTTAAGAGCAGTCCAAAGGCCAGAAGCACTCCGCTCAGCCATATACTCATCTTTCAGAGTAGGTGACAGGTGATGACGGAGAAAATGCAAAGCCTGCGCATTCTCAATTTCGAACTTGGGATCAGTGGGGGCCAGCTGGGTCCCCTTACCGATCGCCCTCAGGAGGCTTTTGCCCTGGAGAAAGATCTCGCAGTCCGAGGACCATGACAGGTAGTTCAGCCCTGTCTGGGCCAACTCAGCAAACTCCTTGTTGACAATTCCGGCCATCTGCGATTTATGCAAAAATCATGAGATTACAGCAGGTAATCTTTTGCACAAATGCGATGTTGATAAACTTATTCAATAAAAATGACGTTCCATTATTTAAAACATGTTCTTATATGACTTACTTAATGATTAAGAGTGCTAAACAATTAATCTACAGTAGTAAAATCATACAATAAAAACATGTTTACAAAATATAGCATGCGCATTTCTCACGTGAAAAATAGCCCAAAAATTGAATTCCCGAGACATTTTGAAGCCAAAATATGTGTTTTTAGCGAAAACAGACTGTTTCAGGGATTTATACACAAAGTATTACAGCAGGAATATAGTGTGCATAAATATACAGTACTGTGGGGGCTAAAACACAAAAAATGCTGCGTGAGCGCCTGCTGGCCAGCTCGGTCCTGCTCGGCAGCAGGCCAAGCATGGGCCGTCAGCCCGTTCAGACAACACCAGGCCCTCTCCCTGTTTTTTTTTATGGAAAAGAGTTTGGCCCGCAGTAGCAGGCCTCCTAGTGGGCCGGCCCAGGCGTTGCACTACCCAGTACCCACCGTGGGGCGACGCTAGGGTTTCCCCTAGCGCCCGAACAACGCACAGGGCGGCGGCTGTATGCAGCGGCGCCCGGCGGCGGCGCCAGCGCCCGGCGGCGGCGGCTCGCACGTACGCACGCGGTGGCGGCTCGCCGGGCGCACTCGCGTAGCCGCGGCAGTCCGGCCAGCCGGCCAGCAAGGCACGGCGGCTAGGGTGCGGCGCTGGCTGTGGCGAGCGCGGCCGGTGCCCGCGCGGCCAAGGCGCGGCCGCGGCGGCACGTGGTACGCAGCGGCAACGAGCGGGCGTGCGCGGCGACGCTGCCATGGTGTGCGGCGATGGCGGCCAGCAGGGCGCGCGTCGACGGCGGCGCGAGCGTGCAGCGGGCACGGGAACGGCCAGCAGGGCCATGGCGACGCCGTAGGTGGCTTGGCACGGCGTCATCTGGACGTCGGCCTCGGGGTGTCAAAATCGTGCGTCTTCGGGACGTCACGACGCGTGTACGTCGGGTACAACGCGGCGGTGCCATGCTCATCTGGAGTACGTGTAATCACCGTCTCCCTAGAGTGTAGTCAACAAATCTCTCTTGATCCAAGAACATCGACATTGGTCGGCGACGTAATCGTCAGCCAGTTCTTGGGAGAGAAATCCACACCATAGGTAGATGAAATCCGAAAAAATAGACTAATCGCAAAAACGGAATCGTGATGACATGAGGAATCCAGCTTTGCAAAAGAGAGCTCGGATCTTATACCTCCGCGGGATCGACGAAAGCCTGCGTGATGCAGGCTTGACGCAGGCTTGACGGAGAGTTGATGAAGCGAAGCGTGCTGATAACGTGTTCCGCAACTCCGCCGGCGAGTCCGGTCCGAGGTTGCGGAGCGAGAGCGAGCGTCGTAGACGAAGTAGTCGAACAAGCAAAAGTAGATGAACACAGGGAAGTATGCTATCTTTATTAATCAATGATCAACTGTTACAATGATTGCTCCTCGTCTCTTTATATAGGGGTAAGGGGTCAAGAGATAAGTACCCACTTAACATAAAGTGTAGAACCGGGATGGGCTATCCCGTGCGCTTCGCACGTAGCCGCCGGCTCCCACGACGTGGGCCGGTTTCCCAACACCCACAATGAACCTCCCACTACAACCGTTCGGATCCGGCACGCGGAGGAATGAAGCAGTTAGGATCGGGACAGCAATAAAAACCACTCAACGTGTGTGTGTTCGTGTTGGCCGGCCCTATCGCGACTGCTCAAATGTTGGATGTTTTCGTGAACCAACCTGTGGTTGAATGGTTAGAGGGATTGTGGTATCCCCAGCCCACCAGGGTTCAATTTCTGGTGCTCGCATTTATTTCTGGATTTATTTCAGGATTTCCGGCGATGCGCATTCAGTGGGAGGAGACGTTCCCGTCGATGACGAGGTGCCTACGGTGACTTCATAATTTTCAAGATGATATGCCGGATCAGTCTTTCGAATGTGCTTATAGGGGTAGGGTATGTGTGTGTGCGTTCATAGAGATGAGTATATGCGCGTGTATATGAGCGCTTGCGTCTGTACTGTGTTCAACGGTGAAACGGCAACTGCCCTGCTCAGTCTCTGAAGACAGCACGACGAAGCACACCCAACCGGGTTTGATAGACACATCAAATGAGCGCTCAAATTTCTTTCGAACTATGCGTCATTACACTAGTTCTCTGAATTGCCTGTCTCTGAACACACCTGAAGAAATCGACACCGTCTCTGAAGAATTCGATAGCTACCAGGGAGACGAACGGCTAGGATGCGCTCCAGCTATGAAACATCAACACTTGTCGAAAATGGCTCCCATGTTCAGTGTCCGACAATGGCTGCACTTAACTGAAGTTTAACTGCCTGTAAACTTCAGTTAACTCTGTTTCACTGCGTGTGATTTTAGTTCCTCAAGTGTTTCGAGTTGTCATCTTCTCTCCAAGTATTATTTGTAGCTATTGCTAGAACTAACCAAGTTGGTAGATCAGACGGATCGCCATGAAATGTATCCAGTGACTTTAATCTGGTACTAGAAGCATACTGGTGCTTTGCTGCGCAGTTTTCCCCACAAACGCACAAAATCAGTGTCGATGTGTCATTCAGTGTGCAGTCTGATTCATTAACCTTCGGCTCTTTTCTGACGCTCTGGTTTTGCCTCAAGTGTTTGACTGATTAACTTTCAGTTTAACCAAATGAGTAATCAGAGTTTAGTTGCTACTGTTCCGGTTTAAGCTTAGGAGTGATTGATTATCAGAGTAATATGCTCTGGCCAATATATACAACAGATTCAGTGCTGCATATGCTTCAGGTTTTGCCTCGTATGTTTGACTTGTTTAATTTCAGTTATACCGGATGAGCACTCAAATTTGTTTCGGACCATGCGCCGGTACACTAATTCTCTGAACTTCCTATCTCTGAACACACCTGAAAAATCGAGAACTTCTCTGAAGAATTCGACAGCTACCAGAAAGACGGGCGGTTAGGATGCGCTTCACTTGTGAAACATCAACGCCCCTCGAAGACCAAGGGCTCCCCTGTTCAGTGTCCAACAACGGCTACAGTTGACTGAAGTTCTTTTTGAAAACACACAGTTAACTGAAGTTTAACTGCTATAAGCTTCAGTTAACACTTTTTTTCTTGGGGGTCCTGTAAATAGCTTCCGTGATTCGTTGATCGGGTTATCATCTTCGTCTCCAACTATTATTATCTGTATCTACTGCTAGAACTAGAACTAGAACAAGACTACTTGGTAGATCATATCGTTCCCCATGAACTGTGTCCAGTGACTTTAGTACATCTTCCCTCCTTTCGGTACCAATACATCATACGTTTCGTGGCACTTTAGTTTTCCCTTATATGTTTGACTATTGACGAGTGTGGTTTTTCTACAACCCAGCTCGGTGCACCCACGGTGCAACCACGCAAGAAAACATAGCAAAACACTTTAAAAAATTATGAAACTTTGTGCGAATGTTCATCAACAAATGTTATGGGCGCTTGCAAAGTTTGGTGGTCAAATAACATTCGAGGAGTTTTGTACAAAAAAAAACAAAATCACTAAAAATTAGTCAAAATGTGAGTACACTGTTTGAGCAGATTTTGTAATTTTATCTTTTTTGTATAGAGCTCCTCGAATTTTATTTGACCACCAAACTTTGCAAGCGCCCATAACATTTATTGATGAATATTCCCACAAAATTTCAGAATTTTTTGAAGTGTTTTGCTATATTTTTTTGCGTGGGTGCACCGAAGGTGGGTGCAGCCACTACTTTCCCTTGACTGATTCAGTTTCAGTTAAATTCTGCAAAATATTGTCCAGTTCTAAACCCGGCCAGGAGTTTGGCGAGCGCGAGTTTCATCCATAGTAGCTGTGACTTTTAAGGTGCTGTTTTTAAGGTTAGTTTGACTCTGCATGCTGCCTTCAGTGTCACGTTCCAAGATAGATGTTGCCTTATCGCAGTTTTCAGCTCTGAGTTTTGAATACAACTTTGAATCACTCGTATGAAACCCGCAATCGGGCAATTGAATTGGATGGATGCTAATCTGGCACAAGTTTTGACGCCTTGATTCTGAAGTTCAGTACTTCAGTAGAGGCGCTCTACAGACAGTATAAATTATAAAATGCCGAACATGCTAATTCAAATACACTTTGAGGCGAAAAAAACGTCGAAGACAAAGGACAGATGAAACATTACACTTGGATATTCATTCGTTAAACTTTGGTTCAAACCAAATGAGTACTCAGTGCTTCATCGCTACTGTTTCAGTATAAGCTAATTACATGTGACCATGATTATAAATTCTAATAACATGATATGGCCAATACATACTACTGAACTTCCATCCAGACTACAACTTTCTCCATACGCCACAAGCCTGACATAAAGGCATGGAGCACCTGCAGATGTGCTTAATTGTGCGCGCCATAACATTGTTTCCAGACATCGCTTCGGTTCGGTTTGCCATCAACTGGGAGCACCTGCACTTGCAGAATTAAACAAGTTGATACTGTGGGGTGACGTAGATCAGGTTTGTGACCAACTCATATCTTTATTTCCGTTGTTATTTCGTCTACAAGAAATGCGATTTCGGAACATTTTGATTTCAGAAACAGTTCTTCTTCGTTCTATAGGACTTGCCAATTTAATAAGCAAAATTCTCTCTCCCTGACCTACAGCTTACTTCTATTTTGCAAGTAAATAATCTGAAAGAAGTGAAAATGTCTCTGCATTTTTTTTCAAGCCACGTGCTTTTTATCCCTGGGAAGGCAGATGCTTATAAATTGGTCTTGCATAAAACAGAAACTCTCAACTACCAATTCACATTATAGTTTTACATCTCTTACCCCTGCCAATTTGCCAGTTCTTTCTCTTATGTTACAATGATGACAAGTCGCGCTACTGAGGGGATGATTTGTCGCACTACTGAGGAGCTGCGATTCGTCGTGTCTTGGAAAGATCCGAGGGCTGCGGAGCCATGGTGGACTGGCAGCGAGAGGGCATTCACACAAATCTGAGAGGAGACGAACTTTTATACAGAAACTTAAAGGGAGAGGGGAATCATATTTCATTCCATCTGGGTATCAAATGCTCAACAAAGGTTGCACACAAGAAGGAACATTTGAAAGAAGATTAAGAGCAAGTCTTATAGGTAGCAGAGAAGCACTCCAGATAAATTCAGCAACCTGATAAATAAAAAGTTCTGATTTGGACAGGTTGATTAGGGCGACTTTCACGCCAATCAAATCACTTGAGAATTAACCTAACCACTCTTGGATTCATCTAACATTGAGCTGATCATCCCTATGACAAATTGGTGTGAGAAATTTAGCAAATCTAACAATATAATTGCTCATGCTTCATGAAAACTTTCTTCTCTTCACCAGTTCATCCACTATGAAAGATGGGCAAGTCGCCTTGAGATCCTTTAAGCGTTGGGTTGCCACCACAGCATCCATGAAATTTGATAATTCGATAAATTCAAGGCAAGCATCCTTAAGTTGGTGGCAGTTATGTTGGTCAGCTAAAGCCAATGTGGTTGCGACGGTGTCCACATTCAGATCATCGCAAAGGATGCTTTGGCAAACCAACTTGAGCCTATCCATTGCATATCTATCCGCGGCCACTAGTAAGAGCCGGATCATCTCTGTATCCTCGCCGCTAGGCACAAAGTCCGTATAGATGAAATGGAGCAGGGCCTTGAAAACGGCAGGTTGCATGTCCTTGATGGTTATGCACTGCCCCAGCCTCGGCTCCTGCATCGACCCATAGAGCTCTACTTTAAAAACAGACGACCTCATAGCGAGAACAAACCTATGTGCTTCAATGGTCTCTCCTCCGACAATGAAACTGACATCAAATCCTTTCTTTTCTTCAAGCAGCCTGCTAACATGCTCAGTCATGTCAGCTTGTGGCATGTCGATTTTAGGGAATGATTTGGTTTCAGTAACATGTGGCATCTTGAAAACAGTGACGATGCATTCGATCGTCAGGCGATCATCTCTAAGGTACGTGGATCCCTCGATCTCGCTTCGCCTTATGAAAATAGGAGTATGTGGAGCCATCATCGTAACATCACAAGAATCGAAAAACCTAGGTTCTGTTTTATGCATTGAAGATGAGAATCCAGTGTACTGGTCAACCAACCTCATGTCACAGGACGCCCGGACTTTAGTGTTTTTGCTCAAAAGCACGAGAAAAACTGAGATGTAATCTTGCCGATGTCCATTAAACGGGCCAAATCCATTAAACCCATCAAGGTAGAAGTTGATTTCCCAGTCATGGCCATCGACGGAGAAAATCCTGGACCGTATGTGGCTGTCGAGATCGTGGCCCATGCCCCTGTGCTTGCTGTAACCCAAGATATCAAACACATGTGTGCCTTGAGTCTCCTCCAGTGGGGTGCACATCGACACTGTCTTAGATGTCTTCATCTGGTGACCAGGAGCAAGATTGCCGGCCGGAGCAGAAAAAATTGCCTCGACGGCGCCCCCGCGCGCTAATCTGATGGTGTGAAAGAGAAGACGTATTAATCCAAGTGGAAATCGGAGGGAAAGAGAACCAGCATAGAGGGGAGCCTGTAGAACCTTCAGGCCTCTGATCGGAGAAAGGCGGCGGTGGCGAGATCGAGTATGGAGATAAACGGCGACGACTTTGCTTTCGAGGGGAGGAATAAGGTACTCGCGGGGCGTGGGGTCTCTTCTGGTATCCAGCACTCCTACGTCCCAAAAGCAGAAACGGAACCGGATAGAAACAGAAGCAATAAACGGTATCAGATCGGGGCAATATTTCAGCGAACGATTAGTTGGCTAGGAAGCTGGAAGCTAGCGATCTTTTTTTTTTTTGAGAGATGCTGGAAGCTAGCGATCGATTGTGTTCTCTAGTACAACGTCCCAGCGCGGACCCTTTTCGGGCCCTGCCTATCAAAAGGGCCAGAAAAACAAAATCTCGACATAAAAAAACAGAGGAAAAAAAGCATTGGGCCAATTGAAAATTCCAAAAATTTAGGAAATTCATAAATGTACGTCTAACACGATTTTTTTCCCATGCTCTATTGAATAAAACTACCACATATTTTCGAAAAAATCATAGTGAACTACAACGAGCGCAAAAAAAATGACATAATTTTTTTTGAACATTAGTACAGACATAAGCAGTCATAAAAAAATAACATAGTTAAGAAGTAGGTTTAGGCAAAATATGCCACCCCAGGGGCAGCCTTCGTGTTGATGTTATATAGGATTACAAGCCTTGGAGGCCAAGGGAGATCTCACCGAATCACACAATATTCGGTAGGTTGAGATATTCCTATACAAAAAAACTATACGGGAGCCAGGCAATCCAGTTGTTGACCCAAGACACAAGTCAGAATCGATGCAGTGTAAGGTCTGAGAAAGTCGTCGGTAGCTCTGTAGAGCATCTGGACGTTTTTGGAGATTTCAGCTGCCTGCAGCCTCCGGGTGCCTTCATCGGAGCTTAAAGGCATCCGGCGTGGTATTCGACCCGAGGAGAGTGAAATAGCGATCAAGTTTGAATGAGACTAAGGTTGCATCATGAGTGTATATGCAGCCCACACTCTAGGCGTCTCTTTATTCAATTTCAACTAAGGACGAGCCTAATGATGGAGCTAATTAATCACTATCTAAGATACATGTGTAGAGATTTTACATAATGTCTTTGGTGGAGAAGGTGTTCCGAGATCCGAGCTTGAGGCTTCATGCCTAGTGTTGACGTGCCGTTCCACATTCCTATTATCCCTTGTCCAACCAAGGCTGACGACATCTGCTTTTCAGCACAAGGCTGTCCTTGCTCCTCATCTAAACCGAGGAGTATGTCATATGTTGACTTTCACATTCGTTTTCGGCGTCGCCGTGTACTGCCTAGGTACGGTGCTGGTCGTAAGAATAGAAGCTCTGAGTCCAGCCCCCGGTTTGGCTCTTAACTCGGTTATCCTCCTGGTACTCCTGATAAGCACTCAGGGATCCAAGGTGGCAACCATTTTTTGCACGGTACGACGAGGTGCCTGGGCACCTTAACTTGTACCTGATCGACGCCAGGGGTAGGTTTAGCACCGTTCCTAGGTCTTGGCCTTGCATCATAGCTTGCTTCTTGGATTCTGAGAACATTGATTTTACCACTTGAACCAACGTGGGGCATGTTGCCCTGCATGGTGTGTGCTCCACAAGCCCCCAAGGGATTTTTTAATGCGAACTTGTGGTTCCGAGGAACGTAATCCTCGGAAGCACACGGGGGAGGTGGAGCGCGTATCAATATTTAGGGTCTAGATGTGTTGGATCTGAGGTGACGTTCACCTGGTCCTCGGGGTGTGTCTGACGTACACTGGAGTCGTCATCGGATGCGCCATGAATGGAATTTTGACGTTTCACAGGTTCGGCATTGCCTCATCTAGCCCTTGGACTCGACGCCTCCTTCACTGCTTGCACCTCGGCTACGAAAGTCGCGGTCTGCTCTCAGTTCGAAGTGAACGCTCGGCATTGCCTTTCACCGTTATGACGCCATAGGGTCCTGACATCTTTAGCTTTAGATAAGAGTACTGCGGGACCGCGTGAAAATGGGCGAAGGTTGTTCTCCTGAGGAGTGCATGATAGCTGAGGAGTGCATGATAGCCGTTCCTGAATGGGACGATGTTGAAGCTCAAGGCTTCGTTGCGATTTTTTTTGCATTTGCCAAACACTATGTCCAAAGTCACCCTGCCCGAGCACTATGCCTCGACGCCCGGTATTATACCCTTGAACTTAGTATTACTAGGGAGGATCCGCGCTAGATCAATATGCATCTTCTTGACGGTGTCAGCATATATAAGGTTGAGTGTCACATCCTTGATTTTTCCCAAATCTGGTATGTTAAAATTTTCACAAGGAATTAAAAAAATTCTACAAAAAATAACCATGATTACCTAGGATTGTTTGAATTTGACTTTGTTTAGTTTGATTGTTTGCCTAGAAGTGATAAATCCCAAAGCAACCAGTAGAAACCTAGCAAGCCTTGGTAGGAACCAAAACCACTTTTGAAATATTGTTAGGCAAAATCATTCTTAATAAGTGCCAAGAATATTCAAGCCGAAGTGATTTTCCTTGAAATGAGTTGGATTCAATTTGAGATCAATTCAAATCAAGGGGAAATTATTCAAAATGGCTTTGCATTTATTTTGGCAGGAAGATGAATTCCACAAGTCCAAACAATGACCTAGACCCTCTGACATTTTTCTAAAATGAATTTGAAACACATTTGGTTTTGAAACAAAATTCAAATTCAAATAGAAAAAATAAGTTGTAGAAATATATGTCCAGAATGGTCAAACAAAAATTTCACATGTTCACAAATATTTCATTTGGAATTTAGAAAATATTCTCTGTTGGGAGAAAAATCAAATTCAAAACCTATTTGAATTAATAGAGAAAACAGAAAAAGAAAAGAAAGAAAAACAGAAAAGAGAAAAGAGAAAATAAAAAGAAAAACGGCCCAGCGATGGTAGGCCGGCCCAGCTAAATGCCAGCTAGCCCGTGCCCCTCTGTCCCTTCTCTCTCTCTTTCTAACCGCCCGGACCCACGTATCAGCTGCTTCTCCCACCTCTCGCCCGCAACCATTGCCCATGTTCGCCACGACCCACACGCGCGGACGCGCACATCCGCGCACCGATGTGTTCTCCTGCCATGTCCGCGCCCGAGACCCTGTCCTATAAATTCCAATCACCTCTTTCTCTCATTCGCCCTAGATCGCAGCACCCCTTGCCACAAGGCTGCTCCGCAGCGACCCCATTGCCGCCGTTCTGACCTAGCTTCGCTCCAGCCAATTCCGGCCAGCACAACGTCTGCCTCAACCCACCATTGCTACCAACGTACTCCCCGACTCCGTGTGGACCTACCAGACAACCCCGGCACGCCCAAGACCCTCTAGAGCTCCGATTTCGTCAGAAGCCAAACCTTGACGCCGCTCCGTCATCGTCTCCCATGAGGTGAGCTTGCCCCAGACCTCTTCTCCATGTCCATTCGACTTGCGGTGATCGCGCGCACTTGTTGTCAACCTTGCCTTGTCCAAGAATGCTCGAATTCGAGCACCCATCTTCACCAGAGGAGCCTCGCCGCCCGCGCATCTCAGACGAGCTCGCCAGCATCGTCCCCAGCCCCGGCCGGGGACACCATTGTCCTTCCGGCGTCGAGCTGTGTCCACCTGAGCCCTCCTCCGTCGTCAGAACCCTCTGGAGCGCTGAATCCGTTGACGTGCGAGCCGTGCGCTGCCGCGGTTCGCAAAATCCAGCAAGTCCCCGGCGCGGCTCTCGAGTGACCTAATTTCGGTGAGATCCCGATCCGTTCTCGTCCGTTACATCCAGATCGCACGCACCACACGCAGTCACTTAAACGAACCGGTACGGGCTGATCAGAGAGCGCTACGTCAACAACATTATCCAAAACCTTATCCATTCAATCTTCTTTTAATTCGATTAAATGGTAAATTTGTAGAAAACCCCCTAAACTTAAAACACACACAACTTTTTACATGTAGACCCAAATTGAGTAATTCTTTTTGCAAAATGATCCTTATGAAATATACTATTACCCTGAAAAGTAAAATTTGGAATTTGAATAATTTAATATTTAAATTCAAACAGAATGAATTTGAATTCAAATAGGACATAACTTTCAAATTATAAATCCAAATTAATTGATTCCTTTTGCATTTTGAAGCTAGTGACTTGTAGTTTCATCTTAGGTCCTGTAGTATAATTTTAAAATAAATTAAAATTAACATTTGAATGTAGTTTAAACAGTAGTAGTAATTCTAAATTAAAATTAAAATTTGAAGTAATTAAACCTAAATAGGTTTATTTGATTAAAAATGTGATAATCATGACACAAAACTCTAATAGAAACGTAATATATATTTTGGATTATTATTCGACTTTAGAAAAATCAAATAACATTTGAATTAAATTCAAACAATGTTTAGTTATAGATTTGAGACCCTAGGTTTAATTTGAATGAAACCAATGCAATATAGTTTAATGAATTAAATTGGACCTAGTAATCATTTTGGAGTTAATAGTTGACTTTAGGAAAAGGTGAACTCAAATTAAAATAAATAAAGTGTGAAAACTATTGCATGTAGTAAATCATTTGGGGTTTATATTTGACTTTTGTTTGAACTTGAATTTAATAAATAAACTTTAGTAAACATGGGGGATTGGTTATGACTTTAGGGAATCAAACTTGATTTGAATTTTAGTTCGGACTTAAGTGGGATTGAAAACAATTTGCACTTAGTAAAAGACTTTGGATTTAAACTTGAGTTTAGCTCAAACTTGAATAAGGTTTAATAATAATAACCTTAGTGAGTGATTTTAGATTCATATTTGCCTTTAGATTAAACCTAGAATAAATAAAATTTAGTAATTATATTGGATTTGAATTACAGAGGAATATCAGGAAGAAGGGGATCAGTCTCCGCAAAAAAAAAAAAAAAAAGGAAGAAGGGGATCAGAGGAAGGAGACGACGGATATGAGCTATCCTAGCGAGAGAGCCTCGGCCGAAGCCGTGTTCTGTTTCTCTCTTCCTCCTATTTGGACGGCTTCTCCTTGCAACCGTCGGGCAGGCTAGGCCCAAGGTGATGGCCCACTGTCCAGCCAAACACAGGTCACTGACAGAGTAATACTGTGTGCACCTCTGGAGAAGATCTGGAAGATACACATACATGTAGCCACATCATCTGTCGCCACCGCATGCATACACTGGCCAATAGTCTTCCAATGTAAGCTGATAAAATATGCGATTGCCATGTGCTAGGCCAACTTTAATTAATACGGTAGAACCAAACAGTACGAAGCCTCGAATGTAAAATTTTCATGAAAGTACAAATACTTGGGACCTAAAACTACAATATACAACAAAAAATAGATTTAGAACAAGATACGACGGTAGAAATAGTGAGTGCCTAATCATGAGGATAAGCAATATCAAACAAAAAAATTATCTGAAGAGTAATGACAGCAAACGAATTGAACGGGAATTCACCTTTCGATTGACCAACAGTATGTGAGCGCCTGCAGGGCTCAGTTGGTCTCTCCCTCCTAGCGACCTAACCTAGCGCCGCCGCCGCCACACAACAGCGCCACCGCCCGCTGCTTCATCCCTTCCTCTCCCCTTCGTCGCCCCCCCCCCCCCCACGCGGGCGGCCGAGGGGCCCCAATCTTAGCCGCCGGTCACCCCCCCTCCCATCCCTCCCCTCTGCCGCCGCTGGAGGAAGCCGCTGGGCTAAGCCCGGGCGGCAGATGGCGGTGACGGAGGAGCCTCTCCTTCTCGCGCGCGAGGATGGCGCGGGGCACCCAGGCGAGCAGAAGTGCGCCCCCGGATCCGAGCCTCTGCGGTGGTGGCTCGCTCCTGGCGACGAGCGACGGTGGATGACGCTGCTGCACCTGGCCGCGGTGCTATGGCACCTCGGATCGGTGGCGGCGTGGAGGGCTTTGGTGGTCTGGTCGGCTGCGGGCGTGGTTGGCCCTTCGGTGGCCAGAGTGGATTGCTCGCTCCGCGGCGGCGGAGATCGGTGGTGGTCCGTGGGCACGATGCGAGATGGAGGTTCGTTGAGTGGATCTGGGTCAAATCCTCGTTCTCGGCTTGTTGCCAAGACCAGCGATGGCGGCGCTCTTTTGTGTCGTTACCTTCTCGAAGGCATCGCCGTGGAAAGGCTACATACATCTATCCGCTACCTCTGGGGGAAACCCTAGATCAGTAGATCGGATGACGATGATGCTCTGGTGTCGTTTCCCCGCGAGGGCGTCATTCTTGGAGGTGTACACGGGCTCGAGGGACCAGTGGATGGTTTCTTTGGTGGAGCGGTGCTTCATCTTACTCATTGATGACGGCGGATATCAGCGTCATGGCGCAGTGGAGACTCGGTGTACGATGCACGGAGATGGACTTGCGCAGGAGGAGGACACTGTCTGGCGTCATGGTGGCATCGATGGCAGAGAGGCCTGGCAAGGTCGGTGCATTAGTTTCTGCTTTGAAGATGGATTGGTGGAAGACGGCGGCGATGACACATGAGAGTGCGTCAGACCGGTTTGTATCCCAAATCCAATGTGCCTCGGTTGGGGCCTCCGGCTTTAGATGTTAGGCTTTGGTGCGATATCTGTTTGGTATTAGGCTCGGACTATCGGCACCCCTTCATCAAATGGATTGGAGTAGCGACAATTGTTGTTAAGATGGTGGCTTCAGACTACCTGATGTACTATTTTGTAAGGTTTTTGTGAATAATTAATAAATTGGCTGCATGCATCGTTTAGATGCAGAGGCAGGGGGTAATCCTCTTTTTTTTTAAATGTGAGCGCCTGCACAACGTGCACCTGGAGGTCCGACCGCAGCGTGCGGGCGTTGGTGTCGAGCAGGCCGCCGATCTAGTTGGGCAGGTCGGAGAGGTCGTTCGTGTAGAAGGATGCGACGTGGGCGAGGAAGAGCGTGAGGTCGCCAAGCTCCTTAGCTGTCTATCCTTCTCGATCGAGAACTCTATGTATGACGTAAAACCTCTGACACTTGTACGGCGCAACTATCTCGTGCAGACAAACCAGGCACAACACCGCAGTTATTGAGACAACAGCGCATGAATCGTGCTTTCTCCAATAGCATCGCCAGTCTCGTACTCTCGTGTCCCGGCCGCGCCGGAGCATACAGGTGCTGGATGCTGAGGAACTACCAACACGGTGCGTGGGCAGCTACGGCTCGCCTCCTTGCTGCCTCGGTGGCGGGGATGTGAGTGGGCGTGGATAATGCCAGCCGCCGCTCGGCGTCGCATGCATGCGGTGGTTAGCCGGCACATTTGCGCAGCACACTCGTCACGCCATCCCTCCTGCTCCCGCCGGGTTCTGCCTCAGCACCCCCGCATGGTATTCTGTCTCTGTGAGAGAGAGAGAGAGAGGAGCGCACTGGTGACCGGATCAGCGGATGCTCGCCCAGACGTAATCAATCTGCAGAATTGTCGCCGCACTAACATCTGCAACACGGCGATGTGGCATCGACCGCCAGGTTGGCATAGCTCTCGGCTAAGAGGCCCCTCTCACTCCCGTGCATGGCGCAACGCCTGCATCTTGGCGCGGTCTTTCCCCAACGATGCGGCGGCGCGAACCTGCCCCGTTGTGGTGCCGCTGTCATCATCACTTGACACGGAGACAGGAGGAAGCCTTGATCAGTGGGATGGTGACAGCGGCGCTTATGAGCACCAGCGGCAGCCTCGGCAGTGTGGGGAGATGGGGGCTCGGAGGTGGGCCTTCCTTCGAGGCTCTGGCCGGCGGGGAGGTCGAAAAGGATGGGTGTGGGCAGCTGGGCACCGCCGGGTACCGAGGGTCACTGCTGCGAAAATGTGGTGAGCTCCAAAGGAGAGGTGGGAGCCATTTTATATCGAGTTAGAACGGTTGGTGGTGGAGCGGTGGCGCATTGAAGGACGACAGTGCAACGCGCGGTGGATGATGGGAATCTTCGATGGAGAATTGTTAGGAAACTCACGCAAATCACGCTTTAAAAATCAGATGAGAAGTTACCATCCAAGGACACGTGCACATGACGTCAGCCACATCTATCTACTACCCCTATAAAAGCACGAGAGGGGACAGATTCATCAAATCTACACCGTACCATTCTCAGATTTAACGTCCCAGATTAATTCTATGGTTAACACCAAGCCATCTAGCCTTGTTTTAGCGCTAAACACGTCCTGACGCACTTACCCACGACTCTCTCTCTCCAGCGCCCCATCTCCCACAAGCAACTGCAACTTCCCCGCCTCACCATGCCATCGCACACGCCACTCCTCACCGGCTGGAGATCACCGCCGTACGCGCTGTCACCTGCCCGACCAGAGATCGCCGAGCTGGAAAATTGTTTTCCCACTTTTTCGTTTTGCTAGCCTTGCAGCACTGGTAGTACTTCCCGACCACCGCGCTTTTGAAGAAAATATGCCCTAGAGGCAATAATAAAGTTGTTATTTATATTTCCTTATATCATGATAAATATTTATTATTCATGCTAGAATTGTATTAACCGGAAACTTGATACATGTGTGAATACATAGACAAAACACAGTGTCCCTAGTATGTCTCTACTAGACTAGCTCGTTAATCAAAGATGATTAAGTTTCCTAACCATAGACATGTGTTGTCATTTGATGAACGGGATCACATCATTAGGAGAATGATGTGATGGACAAGACCCATCCGTTAGCTTAGCATAATGATCGTTAAGTTTTATTGCTATTGCTTTCTTCATGACTTATACATATTCCTCTGACTATGAGATTATGCAACTCCCGAATACCGGAGGAACACCTTGTGTGCTATCAAACATCACAACGTAACTAAGTGATTATAAAGATACTCTACAGGTGTCTATGAAGGTGTTTGTTGGGTTGGCATAGATCGAGATTAGGATTTGTCACTCCGAGTATCGGAGAGGTATCTCTAGGCCCTCTCGGTAATGCACATCACTATAAGCCTTGCAAGCAATGTGACTAATGAGTTAGTTACGGGATGATGCATTATGAAACGAGTAAAAAGACTTGCCGGTAACGAGATTGAACTAGGTATAATGAAACCGACGATCGAATCTCGGGCAAGTAACATACCGATGACAAAGGGAATGACGTATGTTATTGTGCGGTTTGACCGATAAAGATCTTCGTAGAATATGTAGGAGCCAATATGAGCATCCAGGTTCCGCTATTGGTTATTGATCGGAGATATGTCTCGGTCATGTCTACATAGTTCTCGAACCCGTAGGGTCTGCATGCTTAACGTTCGATGACGATTTGTATTATGAGTTATGTGTTTTGGTGACCGAAGATTGTTCGGAGTCCCGGATGAGATCACGGACATGACGAGGAGTCTCGAAATGGTCGAGAGGTAAAGATTGATATATTGGAAGATAGTATTCGGACACCGGAAGGGTTCCGGAGTGTATCGGGTACATACCGGAGTACCAGAGGGGTTACCGGAACCCCCCGGTGGAAGATATGGGCCATATGGGCCAAAGGAGGGAGGCTAACCAGCCCACAAGGGGCTGGTGCGCCCCCCACAAGGGAGGAGGCCGAATTGGACTAGGGAAGGGGGTGGCGCCCCCCTTTCCTTCTCCCTCTCCCTCTCCTTCCCTCTTTCCACCTCCGGAGAAAGGAAAAGTGGGGGGGGGGCTGAATCCTACTAGGAGTGGAGTCCTAGTAGGACTCCCCCCATGGCGTGCCCCCTTTGGTGGCCGGCCTCCTCCTCCCCTCCTTTATATACGGGGGCAGGGGGGCACCCTAGAACACAACAGATATTCTCTTAGCCGTGTGCGGTGCCCCCCTCCACAGTTTACTCCTTCGGTCATATTGTCGTAGTGCTTAGGCGAAGCCCTGCACGGATCACATCACCATCACGGTCACCACGCCGTCGTACTGACGAAACTCTTCCTCGACACTTTGCTGGATCAAGAGTTCGAGGGACGTCATCGAGCTGAACGTGTGCAGAACTCGGAGGTGCCGTACGTTCGGTGCTTGATCGGTTGGATCGCGAAGACGTTCGACTACATCAACCGCGTTAAGCTAACGCTTCCGCTTTCGGTCTACGAGGGTACGTGGACACACTCTTCCCCTCTCGTTGCTATGCATCTCCTAGATAGATCTTGCGTGAGCATAGAAAATTTTGAAATTGCATGCTACGTTCCTCTACAGTGGTATCAGAGCCAGGTCTATGCGTAGATGATATGCACGAGTAGAACACAAAGAGTTGTGGGCGATAATAGTCATACTGCTTACCACCAACGTCTTACTTTGAGTCGACGGTATTGTTGGATGAAGCGGCCCGGACCGACATTACATGACCGCGTTCATGAGACTGGTTCTACCGACGTGCTTTGCACACAGGTGGTTGGCGGGTGTCTGTTTCTCCAACTTTAGTTGAATCGAGTTTGACTACGGCCGGTCCTTATTGAAGGTTAAAACAGCACACTTGACGAAAAATCATTGTGGTTTTGATGCGTAGGTAAGAACGGTTCTTGCTAGAAGCCCGTAGCAGCCACATAAAACTTGCAACAACAAAGTAGAGGACGTCTAACTTGTTTTTGCAGGGAATGCTGTGATGTGATATGGTCAAGACATGATGTAATATATGTTATTGTATGAGATGATCATGTTTTGTAAAAGTTATCGGCAACTGGCAGGAGCCTTATGGTTGTCGCTTTATTGTATGAAATGCAATCGCCATGTAATTGCTTTACTTTTATCACTATGCGGTAGCGATAGTCGTAGAAGCAATAGTTGGCGAGACGACAACGATGCTACGATGGAGATCAAGGTGTCAAGCCGGTGACGATGGAGATCATGACGGTACTTTGGAGATGGAGATCAAAGGCACAAGATGATGATGGCCATATCATGTCACATATTTTGATTGCATGTGATGTTTATCTTTTATGCATCTTATTTTGCTTAGTACGGCGGTAGCATTATAAGATGATCCCTCACTAAATTTCAAGGTATAAGTGTTCTCCCTGAGTATGCACCGTTGCGACAGTTCGCCGTGCCGAGACACCACGTGATGATCAGGTGTGATAAGCTCTACGTTCACATACAACGGGTGCAAGACAGTTTTGCACGTGCAGAATACTCGGGTTAAACTTGGCGAGCCTAGCATATGCAGATATGGCCTCGGAACACTGAGACCGAAAGGTCGAACGTGAATCATATAGTAGATATGATCAACATAGAGATGTTCACCATTGAAAACTACTCCATCTCACGTGATGATCGGACATGGTTTAGTTGATATGGATCATGTGATCATTTAGATGACTAGAGGGATGTCTATCTAAGTGGGAGTTCTTAAGTAATATGATTAATTAAACTTAATTTATCATGAACTTAGTCCTGGTAGTATTTGCTAATTATGTTGTAGATTAATAGCTCGCGTATAGCTCCCTTGTTTTATTTTTGATATGTTCCTAGAGAAAACTAAGTTAAAAGATGATAGTAGCAATGATGCGGACTGGGTCCGTGATCTGAGGAATATCCTCGTTGCTGCACAGAAGAATTATGTCCTTGATGCACCGCTAGGTGACAGACCTATTGCAGGAGTAGATGCAGACGTTATGAACGTTTGGCAAGCTCGATATGATGACTACTTGATAGTTTAGTGCACCATGCTTTACGGCTTAGAACCGAGACTTCAAAAACGTTTTGAACGCCACGGAGCATATGAGATGTTCCAAAGAGACGAAATTGGTATTTCAGACTCATGCCCGTGTCGAGAGGTATGAGACCTCTGACAAGTACTTTGCCTACAAGATGGAGGAGAATAGCTCAGCTAGTGAGCATGTGCTCAGAATGTCTGGGTACTACAATCGCTTGAATCAAGTGGGAGTTAATCTTCCAGATAAGATAGTGATTGACAGATTTCTCTAGTCACTATCACCAAGTTACTAGAACTTCGTGATGAACTATAATATGCAAGGGATAACGAAAACGATTCCCAAGCCCTTCGCGATGCTGAAATCGGCGAAGGTAGAAATCAAGAAATTGCATCAAGTGTTGATGGTTGACAAGACCACTAGTTTCAAGAAAAAGGGCGAGGGCAAGAAAGGGAACTTCAAGAAGAATAGCTAGCAAGTTGCTACTCCCGGGAAGAAACCCAAGTCTGGACCTAAGCCTGAAACTGAGTGCTTCTACTGCAAAGGAAATGGTCACTGGAAGCGGAACTGCCCCAAATACTTGGCGGATAAGAAGGATGGCAAAGTGAACAAAGATATATTTGATATACATGTTATTGATGTGTATTTTACTAGTGTTCATAGCAGCCCCTGGGTATTTGATACCGGTTTAGTTGCTAACATTAGTAACTCAAAACAGGAGTTGCAAAATAAATAGAGACTAGTTAATGACGAGGTGACGATGTGTGTTGGAAGTGATTCCAAGATTGATAAGATCACCATCGCACACTCCCTCTACCTTCGGGATTAGTGTTGGACCTAAATAAATGTTATTTGGTGTTTGCGTTGAGCATGAATATGATTGGATTATGTTTATTGCGATACGATTATTTATTTAAGTCAGAGAATAATTGTTGTTCTGTTTACATGAATAAAACCTTCTATGGTCATACACTCAATATAAATGGCTTATTGAATCTCGATCGTAGTGATACACATATTCATAATATTGATGCCAAAAGATGCAAAGTTCATAATGATAGTGCAACATATTTGCGGCACTGCCGTTTAGGTCATATTGGTGTAAAGCGCATGAAGAAACTCCATGAAGATGGGATTTTGGAATCACTTGATTATGAATCATTTGATACTTGCGAACCATGCCTCATGGGCAAGATGACTAAAACTCCGTTCTCCGGAACAATGGGGCGAGCCAATGACTTATTGGAAATAATACATACCGATGTATGCGGTCCGATGAGTGTTGAGGCTCGCGGCGGGTATCATTATTTTCTGACCTTCACATATGATTTAAGCAGATATGGGTATATCTACTTAATGAAACACAAGTCTGAAACGTTTGAAAAGTTCAAAGAATTTCAGAGTGAAGTGGAAAATCATCGTAACAAGAAAATAAAGTTTCTACGATCTGATCGCGGAGGCGAATATTTGAGTTATGAGTTTGGTCTTCATTTAAAACAATGTGGAATAGTTTCGCAACTCACGCCACCTGGAACACCACAGCGTAATGGTGTGTCCGAACATCGCAACCGTACTTTATTAGATATGGGGCGATCTATGACGTCTCTTACCGATTTACCACTATCGTTTTGGGGTTATGAATTAGAGACAACTGCATTCACGTTAAATAGGGCACCATCTAAATCCGTTGAGACGACACCGTATGAACTGTGGTATGGCAAGAAACCTAAGATGTCATTTCTTAAAGTTTGGGGTTGCGATGCTTATGTGGAAAAGCTTCAGCCTGATAAGCTCGAACCCAAATCGGAGAAGTGCATCTTCATAGGATACCCAAAAGAAACTGTTGGGTACACCTTCTATCACAGATCCGAAGGCAAGATCTTTGTTGCTAAGAATGGATCCTTTCTAGAGAAGGAGTTTCTCTCGAAAGAAATGAGTGGGAGGAAAGTAGAACTTGATGAGGTAATTGTACCTTCTCTCGAATTGGAGAATAACTCATCACAGAAAATAGTTCCCGTGATGCCTACACCAATTAGTGAGGAAGCTAATGATGATGATCATGAAACTTCAGATCAAGTTACTACCGAACATCGTAGGTTAACCAGAGTACGTTCCGCACCAGAGTGGTACGGTAATCCTGTTCAGAAAGTCATGTTACTAGACCATGACGAACCTATGAACTATGAAGAAGCTATGATGAGTCCAGATTCTGACAGATGGCTTGAGGCCGTGAAATCTGAGATAGGATCCATGTATGAGAACAAAGTGTGGACTTTGGTGGATTTGCCCGATGATCGGCAAGCCATTAAGAATAAATGGATCTTCAAGAGGAAGACGAACGCTGATGGTAGTGTTACTATCTACAAAGCTCGACTTGTCACAAAAGGTTTTTGACAAGTTCAAAGTGTTGACTACGATGAGATTTTCTCACTCGTAGCGATGCTTAAGTCTGTTCGAATCATGTTAGCAATTGCCGCATTTTATGAAATCTGGCAAATAGATATCAAAAATGCATTCCTTAATGGATTTCTTAAAGAAGAGTTGTATATGATGCAACCAGAAGGTTTTGTCGATCCTAAAAGTGCTGACAAAGTGCGTAAACTCCAGCGATCCATCTAAAGACTGGTGCAGACATCTCGGAGTTGTAATATACGCTTTGATAAGGTGATCAAAGCATATGGTTTTATACAGACTTATGGTGAAGCTTGTATTTACAAGAAAGTGAGTGGGAGCTCTGTAGCATTTCTGATATTATATATGGATGACATATTGCTGATTGGAAATGATATAGAATTTCTGGATAGCATAAAAGGATACTTGAATAAGAATTTTTCAATAAAAAGACCTCGGTGAAGCTGCTTAAGTATTGAGCATCAAGATCTATAGGGATAGATCGAGACGCTTAATAGGACTTTCACAAAGCATATACCTTGACAAAGTTTTGAAGGAGTTCAAAAAGGATCAGTCAAAGAAAGAGCTCTTGCCTGTATTCAAGGTATAAAGTTGAGTAAGACTCAAAGCAGGACCACGGCAGAAGATAGAGAGAGAATGAAAGTCATTCCCTATGCCTCAGCCATAGGTTCTATAAAGTATGCCATGCTGTGTACCAAACCTGTTGTGTACCTTGCCATGAGTTTGTCAAGGGGGTACAATAGTGATCCAGGAGTAGATCACTAGACAGCGGTCAAAAATTATCCTTAGAGGACTAAGGAAATGTTTCTCGGTTATGGAGGTAATGAAGAGTTCGTCGTAAAGTGTTACGTCGATGCAAGCTTTTACACCGATCCAGATGACCCTGAGTCTCAATCTGGATACGTATTGAAAGTGGGAGCAATTAGCTAGAGTAGCTCCATGCAGAGCATTGTAAACATAGAAACTTTGCAAAATATATACGGATCTAAATGTGGCAGACCCGTTGACTAAACTTCTCTCACATGCATAACATGATCACACCTTAATACTCTTTGGGTATTAATCACATGGCAATGTGAACTAGACTATTGACTCTAGTAAACCCTTTGGGTGTTGGTCACATGGCGATATGAACTATGGGTGTTAATCACATAAAGATGTGAACTATTGGTGTTAAATCACATGGCGATGTGAACTAGATTATTGACTCTAGTGCAAGTGGAAGATTGAAGGAAATATGCCCTAGAGGCAATAATAAAGTTGTTATTTATATTTACTTATATCATGATAAATGTTTATTATTCATGCTAGAATTGTATTAACCGGAAACTTGATACATGTGTGAATACATAGACAAAACACAGTGTCCCTAGTATGCCTCTACTAGACTAGCTCGTTAATCAAAGATGGTTAAGTTTCCTAACCATAGACATGTGTTGTCATTTGATGAACGGGATCACATCATTAGGAGAATGATGTGATGGACAAGACCCATCCGTTAGCTTAGCATAATGATCTTTAAGTTTTATTGCTATTGCTTTCTTCATGACTTATACATATTCCTCTGACTATGAGATTATGCAACTCCCGAATACCGGAGGAACACCTTGTGTGCTATCAAACATCACAACGTAACTGAGTGATTATAAAGATACTCTACAGGTGTCTACGAAGGTATTTGTTGGGTTGGCATAGATCGAGATTAGGATTTGTCACTCCGAGTATCGGAGAGGTATCTCTGGGCCCTCTCGGTAATGCACATCACTATAAGCCTTGCAAGCAATGTGACTAATGAGTTAGTTACGGGATGATGCATTACAGAACGAGTAAAGAGACTTGCCAGTAACGAGATTGAGCTAGGTATAATGATACCGACGATCGAATCTCAGGCAAGTAACATACCGATGACAAAGGGAATGACGTATGTTGTTGTGCGGTTTGACCGATAAAGATCTTCGTAGAATATGTAGGAGCCAATATGAGCATCCAGGTTCCGCTATTGGTTATTGATCGGAGATATGTCTCGGTCATGTCTACATAGTTCTCGAACCCGTAGGGTCCGCACTGTAACATCCCCAACATCACACTATAGTGATCACCTCTTAATCATGCCAAGTCATCGTCATTTGCAATGCATGATCACAGTGGTTAAACATCTCCTTTCAAAATCCTTCTCTGAATTCAATTCAAATTCAAAGTGCAATTTGAAGTTGATCAAATATTGCTGCAAAAATGTTCATCATCTAGAAAATATTCCATAACAATTTAGTGTTAAGGAAAACAACATCACCTAAGTGCTAAGATGAGCAGTAGCAATTTAATCAGTACCGTTTCAGCATTTTTCAGTGCGTTTTAATTTTGGAAAATGCAAACCAATTCAACTTGCTCCCAAAATAATTGTGGCACTGCCTAAATTTGTGTTTGATTTATTGGGCCTATTCCCATATTTTTCCAACACTAATTGGATGCCCAATTAACCTCCTTTCTCTTTCTGTTCAATAAACAAAAGAAAAATAGAAAAAGACAACGAAATTGAAACTCACCTGGCATTCGGGCCGCGGCAACAGTAACCAGCCCAAACCACCGCTACAGTCGTCCCCTTCCCCGTGTCAGCGCCGGAGCTGCCCTGATCGCCGGCAACGCACGCGTCGCCCATCTGTGGCTCCCTCCGATGGATAAGGTCGAGGCCGAGCACCCCCTGGAACCCTAGCCCTCAGATCCCCAACCCTCTGGCCTCGCTCTACCCCCTCGCTCTCCAGATCCACCATGGCCGATGCAGCCATCGCCGGACCGTCGTCGTACACGCGCCCATCAAGCTCCCCACGTCGTCAGCTGATGTCCAGGAGGACTGTCGCTGTCGTCCACGTCGCCTTCACCTACAAGACCGAGCCGGGACACCAGAACGACGACGCCCGTGGCCGTTTTCCTCCGCCACGACCTCGAGCTCCGCCGCGTCGATTCCGGCGCCCTGCAGCTCCTAGTCACTCGCCGGGCCTCCATGTGCCCTCCCTGTGAGCTACTCTTCCTCCTCCCCCTCTTCTCGTTGCCGGACGCGCCCCATAGCTCTCATCTCCAACATGGCCGAGCTTGCTTGCTCCGACCGCCGCCGCCGCACCTCGTGCTGCTGTTGTAGTGCCGCTCAGGCTCAACCGAGCGCGCCACCGAGTCCGTGATGTCGCGTAGCTGCCGCCTGGTCGATTCATTCGTTCCGAACGCGCACCGCTCCACCGATCCGTCGAGCGCCCGAGCGCCGCCGCCGCGCAGCTCGCCGCTGCTGCCACTACGGCCCGTCCCCGGCCACCTCGATGCCGTCCCTAGATGCGCCGCATCGAGCCCGACCCAACGGTGCCATCAGCGCACCCCCTCGTCGTCGGAAACGGCCGACCGACGATCGCCGGAGCCGCCTGCTTAGCACCGGCGGTTAGCCGTCGTTGCCTGAGGACGTGGCGTCATTAGCCACTAACCGCCTTGCTAACCATCCCTGACACTTGGGCCCCGCCCTTTAATTAAACCCAACCAATTAACCTAACCCCTCTGATTAACTCGCTGTGTATGGCATGTGGGCCCTGTCCACTGTTCTAGTGGATAGGGTTGACCCAGTCAGCCTGTTGACTGGGCATTGGCCCCACCAGTCAATCTCTACTGACTGGGCAGTTGACCCAGTCAACTGGGGCCCATCTGTCAGCCTAATGAGCTTTCTGCTGGGTACACTTCTGTGTACCCGTAGCGATTTATCCATTTAATTTTTGAATTAATTTAATTCCAGGATTTTTCAGAAAATGATTAAAACTTTAGAAAATCATAGAAAATAAACCGTAGCTCGGATCGAAAAACTTAAAACATGAAAATTGCTCAGAACGACGAGACAAATCAGAATATGCTCTCCGTTTATTTGTCACATGCCTCTAACTACCTGAACATGTAACTTTCCCCTCCGGTTCATCTGTCTGACAGTTGCCAAGAGCTGGGAAAATATCCCAGATATTTTCCCACTTCACCAACGATGTGTATCGCTGCGATAGGTCACCCCTAACAACGCGTAGTGCCATGTCTTGTTTTGTGATTACTTTCGTTGCCGTGTATTTATTTGTTTCTTCTCCCCCTTTCTCTCGATAGAACCCGAGACCGACGATGACCCGAAGATCGTCTACCTCGTTGAAGACCAGTTGGTGTTTGCAAAACAATCAGGCAAGCACCCCCATTTTGAGCATTCTGATATCGCCCACTCTCTTCCCTCTTATGCTTGCATTAGAAGTTACTGCTGCTACTGTTGTCCTATATCTGCTGCATAGCCTGTTTACTTGTAACCTGTTGTTGATACTTTCTGCTATTCTAAACTATTTAGAATAGGATGGGTAGAGACCGACAGAGACCCCCACTTTATCCCGACTGCCCCGCTGGACTCTCAGAAGACCCGAGCAATGGGATCGAAGACCAGGCCCTGACACCGCACGTCACTTCCCCCCTTAAAGTGCGCGACACTACTGGGTTACTATCGAGTGCCGAGGGTGATACCTCGTCAGCACTTCTGATGATAACCTTGTAGGTTTGTTAGCCGGACGTGGTAAGCGAGGGTGATTCCTCCTACACCACCCCCGACACCGACGCCGTCGTGCAACACCTCAAGTGTGGACCTCGAGGGTGATTCCTCCTTCGTTCACCTTGACGATAACATCAAGTGGGATTCCGTCGAGGGTGATTCCTCAAGGTTCCCCTTGGTGTCAGACACACGGAGACTTTGGTTACTGTGACTAAACACTGAAACATGATACTAAAGACGGGTCGGCCCTGAGGGGTACCCGCACGAGCTTGTTGCGAAGTGATGTGGAGACGGGTTGACCTGAGAGGTGCCCGCGAGATAACTACGAGGCATGGCCGGGCATTCTTAGCCCTTGCCGCAAGTCCTCGAGACGGGGCGACGGGGTCACATCTTTCATGAGTCTCTGCTCGTTTCCGCACTAACAACACACTAACGGTTTGGATATTTGATCCGAGGGGCCTCTGGCCTGATAGCACTAACCATCATGTGGGCATAGCATGGGCGTTCTGCGTCGTATACTTCAGCCAAAGCTTAATGGACGTCAGCGATTGAGCGGCGCGCACCGAGTTGGACTGGTTACGCAACTGCACTTGTATTAAGGGGTTGCTAGGTCTGCTCTCGGCCGTGAACATAATGTGCAGGAGTTCCCGGGGAGAAGGCCCAAGACCCCTGGGGGCATAGGTTTAGTCCGGCGTGCTGACCTCTCTGTTAAGTATTTGGTCGGGTTGCGGCGTGTTGCTTAGCCGAGGCCGGGCATGACCCAGAAAAGTGTGACCGGCCGGAGTTAAGCGAGCATGGTGGGTAACTTGGTGCACCCCTGCAGGGAAGAACTAATCTATCGATAGCCTGTCCTACGGTAACGGACACTCGGAGTTGTATCCCGATCGGTACAACTAGAACTGGTGACTTGAGATGAACTGGATAGTATGGCTCTGGGATTGCTTTCTCGCAAGGAGTCGAGGAAGAATCTCTGGCCGAGGTTGATGATACTACTACTATTTTACATTATGTTATTCTGCTCTCTTCTAATTGCTGCAAGACTGATGAAGATGCTGACGTTGCTAGTCTTCGATAGGACTAGGCTTTCCCCCTCTATTCTGTCATTTCTGCAGCCTAGTCCACTTATACAGCCCTCCTTCGAAAATGTTGCATATGTAGTATAGATCCTTGCTTGCTAAGTACTTCGGATGAGTACTCACATTTGCTTTATTTTCTTTTTCTCCCCATATCCTTTTGATGCCACCAGATGACGGAGCCCCTGGGATAGCAGCCCCCGTCGATGACTACGGCTACTACTACTATCCTCCAGGCGAGTACTACTACGAGGAGCCGATCGACGACCAGGAGTAGGATTCGGAGGGTCCAGGGCAGGAGGCCTACGCCTTTCGATCGTAGTATTTTATTTTACCCCGCCTTCCAAAGGCTTATCTCTGTTATGTAATATACTTGTACCCAGATATCTGATGCTTCCGCTGACGCTTGTATGCCATCGAGCTATGTATTCGAGCCCTCGAGGCCCTGGCTTGTAATATAAAGCTTGTATGACTTTATTTATGTTTTAGAGTTGTGTTGTTATATCTTCAAGTGAGTCCTTAGGCTTGATCGTGTGCATTTGCGTGTATGGTTAGTGCACGATTAAGCTGGGGTCATCACAGGTTGGTATCAGAGCCGACTGCCTCTAGGAATCCCCCTTTCCAACTCCTTGGCCGAAGTTGAGTCTAGTGGTCCAAAAATGTTTTACTAACTTGGCTGTGTGGCTTACGGGCCCACGTCGCCAATTGGGTGGTATTAGGAACTTTTATTCCTTGTCTATACTCTGGGACTCTGATCTCCCTTCCATTCGGGTTAAAAAAATTACTAACTCCGACATTAGGTTCTCGTAACCGCTTTCTCCCGGAGAGCCCCCTCATCCCAGAAGATGGCGTGTCATCATCAGAAGACTCCGAAGATACTCCTCGAAGTTTCCCGAGACCATTATGCCACTGCTTTTGCAAGTCCTCTATTACCGATAGTCACCATGAACAATTACACATCCTTGCCGTTTGTATCTTTATACCGAGTCGCCCTTGTTTTCACGAGATACCACGTAATACTCATCATTAAACCGGGAATCCTTTGAGCCTACTGCCGTGCAGTTTTTTTTCGCACTGCGGATAATCCCTCACACTTATCGGGGATTCGTTCAGCCCCAGTTGTTCATATGTCTCACAAAATTCTTTGAAATGCAACTCGATCTTCTGAAGATCCTCTGCAGCCTAGAGCTCCCGAAGGTCTTGTCTGTCTGCATTATGGTTAAATCCATATGTCTCGCAATATCCATTAGCATTCTTTGTCATTGACGTTCCGAATCAGTGGATTCAATATGAATGAGAATAGTCTCTATCATCCGTCGATTCTTAGAAATTTTCCTTCCGGCTCAATCACCATTCCGAACATGAGCTGGTTCTCGATCAATCAAGTATTGATTGATTGTCCAACTAAGCATGTACAAATCACTCGTCCCTCTGCCCAGGTGAACTAATTGTTACTCCTGGCTTTAGAAATCATGAACCCTCTGAATTTTATACTTGGGTTGTTCAAGTGCTTCCTTAATTCGATGTGCTTGCCCCCGTCCTTCCTCAGGAGGACTCTCAGGTGGGACCAGTTGTTAAAACTTTTCCCCGTTAGTTCTCACGGATCACTTGATTCCTTTTGCGGACCCTTATTCGACCGATCCTTCCCTATTCTAAGAACCTTATCGGTTCCTTCCCCGTTGACATTGCCTTTGGCACTAAAGCATTCTCTACTTCTGCCGTCTGTATATCTGCCCTGCTTACATGTCACGGAAAGGCAGTGCATTCCTTCTCCATATTGACTTGGGACTGACTACTGATCAGGACATGTCCCGTAACCATGGGTGGAGATCTCTGCAAGACGGAATGCTAAAGCTGTCCATCTAGTTCTATTCAACCTACTCATCTTTTGATCAGAGCTTTTGCTTCTAATCCTTCGTTTCTGGACCATAACTCCGTTGTACTTAAACGTAGGATTGTTCCGATGTTTCTATAATCTGATGCCGGTACATTCTTTCTTCTTCTAGTTGAGTACCTCTACTCACGTCAGATCCTTTGCTGACCACCTGATCTTTTGTTGGATTATTATCCGACAATGTCCTTCATCTTCTATCTTTGAGAATTCTTTCCCTGTTGCAATTGCCTTCGGCAATGCGGTATCATGTAATTCTTTTTGTCCATATTCAATTATGAAATGTTGTTTGTTGCTTCTATAAGCGTGGGGTATGGATCCGTAAAATGCCCCTATGGGTTGAGTCTATGCATTCGCTAGCTGTGAGAACCCACAAGGCTTCATGTGCCATACCTTCTGTTGTTCCACCAGTTAAACTTTCTAACTCTAAACATTCTTAACAGAGAGCAGTGAATGAGAAGTTGTTCTTTGAAGTAGTGGGAGTCGACCTTGAACCTTTGTCTTTATGCCCATGGGCCCGATGTAGAACTTATCATGGAAGCTGCTCGTAAAAATAATTCCCCCTTGGTATAAGTTCATCTTGTATTTGTGAATTGATCCCTTGCAATCGTGACTCAGACCATGATTATTTTCTTTGATCCCATTTCGCGGACAAGTTAAAGCACTTGTCCTGTGCAAATCAATATGACTGTCCAATCTCTGTATTGAACTACCTCGAGTATTACCCCCTACTATCTCGAGGATATCATCCTATTGTGCTACGTCCTATGGAATTTTTGGATGGAGTGATACCTTTCTCTGTCTTAGTCACTCCACGGGTTCTGAGTTGTCGTCAACCGAGACCACCGGACAATGAATCAATTCCGCTCTATGATTCAGTACTCCAAGTACATTGTTGCAGGGGAGTTGATACTAAATCACGTCTTTCCTAGCCTGATCGACTACATAATTATCGTGCTAATATTAACTGGGCTACCTAGTCCTCCTTTCCGGTGCACATCTCCGATAATGGGCCAAGCCTGTGTCAAACCTTCATCATCCTATCGTTTTGCTTGCACAGCCTGAGTTCGAGCATAATATCCGTGGTTCCATTGACCTTGAACTTTATTCCATCTGCTTTGGTCATTTTGCTGATCACATTCATCTTCTTCAAACCTTTCGGCAATTGTGTCGTGATCACCGATAATATTTTGGCTTCCTCGGAAATGTCCATTGAATTCATGGCTAGAAATACCCTTCCTGCCCCTCGATGATTTGTGATATCATCGATGTCATCCTTTACTTTCTGCCAACACAGACCTGGTTGTGTTTGGTTAATCCTTACGTTCCGAGATAACCTTGGAATTGTTTCCCGGTATCTCTTGAGATCTTCAAACCCAGTCTTTATTTGGCACCATATCATTGCTGCCTCGAAGTATGATAGTGGTATTCCAATATCAACAAGAACTTTGAAGGCAAATTACCAAATTCTTCTTGATCAATTGTCCAATCACCGTTGCATGGGTAATATTATGGTTTTTCCTTGCCCCTCTACCTAAAAGCTTTTGAACTTGCTGTCCCATCATGTATATCATGCTCCGCTTTTCCTTGGACAGGATATATTTCCAATTCTTGTGTGTAAACACATTTTCCTTTCCATTATTTTGTTTAACCTTTCTTGTGATCTATATGATGTAAGCAGAAATAACTCCCTGCCTATAAAATACCCCGGTGCACAACTTCGTCAGAGAGACCCCGTTACTATGGTTGATAACATTCTAGTAACCACCGATGGACGAGAACCTTGCCGATTGGTCCGCCTCGTTCAATGAGCAGGAATATGGTTCTCTTCATCCCTCGCCCTTGGTACCGACGATGTTGCCGACATAGCTGACAAGCTATCTTCTGACATGCCTTATTGAAGTGACCATGATGTCACTGTCCTCCGTACTCTCGATCGACAACCACCACAGTTCCACAGGATCGGAACCTGACTCTTCTGTACAACTATGATTCCGAAGTTTCCTATGCTCTTGGCTTTGTGTGTTATCACGATCCACCCTTCGAGAGATGATTTACTCCCGATACCCTGAACCCCTTTTCTCTCTTTGTTCAGGTATCGATCGAATGTACCTTCGCGTGAAACTTCTTATCGTACCTACATACTTTACTCTCGATGTTTTCTTATATTTCAACTCGAGAGATACTTTTGCCACATTTCCTGAAATGTTCATTAGATAGTTAACCCTATAAGGGTCAGTTCTCCCGAACTTACTCTTTATTTCCCCACTTAAATCTCGGGACAAGATTTCTTGTAGTGGAGGAGATTTGTAACATCCCCAACATCACACTACAGTGATCACCTCTTAATCATGCCAAGTCATCGTCATTTGCAATGCATGATCACAGTGGTTAAACATCTCATTTCAAAATCCTTCTCTGAATTCAATTCAAATTCAAAGTGCAATTTGAAGTTGATCAAATATTGCTGCAAAAATGTTCATCATCTAGAAAATATTCCATAACAATTTAGTGTTAAGGAAAACAACGTCACCTAAGTGCTAAGATGAACAGTAGCAATTTAATCAGTACCGTTTCAGCATTTTTCAGTGCTATTTTAATTTTGGAAAATGCAAACCAATTCAACTTGCTCGCAAAATAATTGTGGCACTGCCTAAATTTGTGTTTGATTTATTGGGCCTATTCCCATATTTTTCCAACACTAATTGGATGCCCAATTCACCTCCTTTCTCTTTCTGTTCAATAAACAAAAGAAAAATAGAAAATGACAACGAAACAGAAACTCACCTGGCCTTCGGGCCGCGGCAACAGTAACCAACCCAAACCACCGCTACAGTCGTCCCCTTCCCCGTGTCGGCGCCGGAGCCGCCCTGATCGCCGGCAACGCACGCGTCGCCCATCTGCGGCTCCCTCCGATGGATAAGGTCGAGGCCGAGCACCCCCTGGAACCCTAGCCCTCAGATCCCCTACCCTCTGGCCTCGCTCTACCCCCTCGCTCTCCAGATCCACCACAGCCGACGCAGCCATCGCCGGACCGCCGTCGTACGCGCGCCCACCGAGCTCCCCACGTCGTCAGCTGATGTCCAGGAGGACCGTCGCCGTCGTCCATGTCGCCTTCACCTACAAGACCGAGCCGGGACACCAGAACGACGACGCCCGCGACCGTTTTCCTACGCCACGACCTCGAGCTCCGCCGCGTCGATTCCGGCACCCTGCAGCTCCTAGTCACTCGCCGGGCCTCCATGTGCCCTCCCTGTGAGCTACTCTTCCTCCTCCCCCTCTTCTCGCTCCCGGACGCACCCCATAGCTCTCATCTCCGCCATGGCCGAGCTTGCTTGCTCCGACCGCCGCCGCCGCACCTCGTGCTGCTGTTGTAGTGCTGATCGGGCTCAACCGAGCGCGTCACCGAGTCCGTGATGTCGCGTAGCTGCCGCCTGGTCCATCCATTCGTTCCGAACGCGCACCGCTCCACCGATCCGTCGAGCGCCCGAGCGCCACCGCCGCCCAGCTCGCCGCTGCTGCCGCTACGGCCCGTCCCCGGCCACCTCGATGCCGTCCCTAGATGCGCCGCATCGAGCCCGACGCAACGGTGCCATCAGCGCAGCCCCTCGTCGCCGGAAACGGCTGGCCGACGATCGCCGAAGCCGCCTGCTTAGCACCGGCGGTTAGCCGTCGTTGCCTGATGACGTGGCGTCATTAGCCACTAACCGCCACGCTAACCCTCCCTGACACTTGGGCCCCGCCCTTTAATTAAACCCAACCAATTAACCTAACCCCTCTGATTAACTCGCTGTGTATGGCATGTGGGCCCTGTCCACTGTTCCAGTGGATAGGGTTGACCCAGTCAGCCTGCTGACTGGGCACTGGCCCCACCAGTCAATCTCTACTGACTGGGCAGTTGACCCAGTCAACTGGGGCCTATCTGTCAGCCTAATGAGCTTTCTGCTGGGTACACTTCTGTGTACCCCTAGCGATTTATACATTTAATTTTCGAATTAATTTAATTCCAGGATTTTTTAGAAAATGATTAAAACTTTAGAAAATTATAGAAAATAAATCGTAGCTCGGATCGAAAAACTTAAAACATGAAAATTGCTCAAAACGACGAGACGAATGAGAATATGCTCTCCGTTTATTTGTCACATGCCTCTAAGTACCTGAACATGCAACTTTCCCCTCTGGTTCATCTGTTTGACAGATGCCTAGAGCTGGGAAAATATCCCAGATATTTTCCCACTTCACCTACGACGTGTATCGCTGCGATAGGTCACCCCTAACAACGCGTAGTGCCATGTCTTGTTTTGTGATTACTTTCGTTGCCGTGTATTTATTTGTTTCTTCTCCCCCTTTCTCTCGATAGACCCTGAGACCGACGATGACCCGAAGATTGTCTACTCGTTGAAGACCAGTTGGTGTTTGCAAAACAATCAGGCAAGCACCCCCATTTTGAGCATTCCGATATCGCCCACTCTCTTCCCTCTTATGCTTGCATTAGAAGTTACTGCTGCTACTGTTGTCCTATATCTGCTGCATAGCCTGTTTACTTGTAACCTGTTGTTGATACTTTCTACTATCCTAAACTGTTTAGAATAGGATGGGTAGAGACCGACAGAGTCCCCCACTTTATCCCGACTGCCCCGCTGGACTCTCAGAAGACCCGAGCAATGGGATCGAAGACCAGGCCCCGACACCGCATGTCACTTCCCCCCTTAAAGTGCGCGACACTACTGGGTTACTATCGAGTGCCGAGGGTGATACCTCGTCAGCACTTCTGATGATAACCTTGTAGGTTTGTTAGCCGGACGTGGTAAGCGAGGGTGATTCCTCCTACACCACCCCCGACACCGACGCCATCGTGCAACACCTCAAGTGTGGACCTCGAGGGTGATTCCTCCTTCGTTCACCTTGACGATAACATCAAGTGGGATTCCGTCGAGGGTGATTCCTCAAGGTTCCCCTTGGTGTCAGACACACGGAGACTTTGGTTACTGTGACTAAACACTGAAACATGATACTAAAGACGGGTCGGCCCTGAGGGGTACCCGCGCGAGCTTGTTGCGCAGTGATGTGGAGACGGGTTGACCTGAGAGGTGCCCGCGAGATAACTACGAGGCGTGGCCGGGCATTCTTAGCCCTTGCCACAAGTCCTCGCGAAGGGGCAACGGGGTCACATCTTTCGTGAGTCTCTGCTCGTTTCCGCACTAACAACACACTAACGGTTTGAATGTTTGATCCGAGGGGCCTCTGGCCTGATAGCACTAACCATCACGTGGGCATAGTATGGGCGTTCTGCATCGTATACTTCAGCCAAAGCTTAATGGACGTCAGCGATTGAGCGGCGCGCGTCGAGTTGGACTGGTTACGCAACTGCGCTTGTATTAAGGGGTTGCTAGGTCTGCTCTCGGCCATGAACGTAACGTGCAGGAGTTCCCGGGGCGAAGGCCCAAGACACCTGGGAGCATAGGTTTAGTCCGGCGTGCTGACCTCTCTGTTAAGTATTTGGTCGGGTTGCGGCGTGTTGCTTAGCCGAGGCCGGGCATGACCCAGAAAAGTGTGTCCGACCGGAGTTAAGCGAGCGTGGTGGGTAACTTGGTGCACCCCTGCAGGGAAGAACTAATCTATCGATAGCCTGTCCTACGGTAACGGACACTCGGAGTTGTATCCCGATCGGTACAACTAGAACTGGTGACTTGAGATGAACTGGATAGTATGGCTCTGGGATTGCTTTCTCGCAGGGAGTCGAGGAAGAATCTCTGGCCGAGGTTGATGATACTACTACTATTTTACATTATGTTATTCTGCTCTCTTCTAATGCTGCAAGACTGATGAAGATGCTGACGTTGCTAGTCTTCGATAGGACTAGGCTTTCCCCCTCTATTCTGGCATTTCTGTAGCCCAGTCCACTTATACAGCCCTCCTTTGAAAATGTTGCATATGTAGTATAGATCCTTGCTTGCTGAGTACTTCGGAGGAGTACTCACATTTGCTTTATTTTCTTTTTCTCCCCATATCCTTTTGATGCCACCAGACGACGAAGCCCCTGGGATAG
Source organism: Thinopyrum elongatum (assembly GCA_011799875.1). Lineage (NCBI taxonomy): Eukaryota > Viridiplantae > Streptophyta > Magnoliopsida > Poales > Poaceae > Thinopyrum > Thinopyrum elongatum. Next base: position 536,684,842 of record CM022301.1, on the reverse strand, counting down.
CAGCCCCCGTCGATGACTACGGCTACTACTACTATCCTCCAGGCGAGTACTACTACGAGGAGCCGACCGACGACCAGGAGTAGGATTCGGAGGGTCTAGGGCAGGAGGCCTACGCCTTTCGATCGTAGTATTTTATTTTACCCTGCCTTCCAAAGGCTTATCTCTATTATGTAATATATCTGTACCCAGATATCTGATGCTTCCGCTGACGCTTGTATGCCATCGAGCTATGTATTCGAGCCCTCGAGGCCCTGGCTTGTAATATAAAGCTTGTATGACTTTATTTATGTTTTAGAGTTGTGTTGTGATATCTTCAAGTGAGTCCTTAGACTTGATCATGTGCATTTGTGTGTATGGTTAGTGCACGATTAAGCCGGGGTCGTCACACGCACGCTTAACGTTCGATGACGATTTGTATTATGAGTTATGTGTTTTGGTGACCGAAGATTGTTCGGAGTCCCGGATGAGATCACGGACATGACGAGTAGTCTTGAAATGGTCGAGAGATAAAGATTGATATATTGGAAGGTAGTATTCGGACACCGGAAGGGTTCCGGAGTGTATCGGGTACATACCGGAGTATCGGAGGGGTTACCGGAACCCCCTGGTGGAAGATATGGGCCATATGGGCCATAGGAGGGAGGCTAACCAGCCCACAAGGGGCTGGTGCGCCCCCCACAAGGGAGGAGGCTGAATTGGACTAGGGAAGGGGGTGGCGCCCCCCTTTCCTTCTCCCTCTCCCTCTGCTTCCCTCTTTCCACCTCCGGAGAAAGGAAAAGTGGGGGGGGGGGCGAATCCTACTAGGAGTGGAGTCCTAGTAGGACTCCCCCCCATGGCGCGCCCCCTTTGGTGGCTGGCCTCCTCCTCCCCTCCTTTATATACGGGGGCAAGGGGGCACCCTAGAACACAACAGATATTCTCTTAACCGTGTGCGGTGCCCCCCTCCACAGTTTACTCCTCTGGTCATATTGTCGTAGTGCTTAGGCGAAACCCTGTGCGGATCACATCACCATCACCGTCACCACGCCGTCGTGCTGACGAAACTCTCCCTCGACACTTTGCTGGATCAAGAGTTCGAGGGACGTCATCGAGCTGAACATGTGCAGAAATCGGAGGTGCCGTACGTTCGGTGCTTGATCGTTTGGATCGCGAAGACGTTCGACTACATCAAACGCGTTAAGCTAACGCTTCCGCTTTCGGTCTACGAGTGTATGTGGACACACTCTCCCCCTCTCGTTGCTATGCATCTCCTAGATAGATCTTGCGTGAGCGTAGAAAATTTTGAAATTGCATGCTACGTTCCCCTATAGCTTCACCATATGTTATTCCAATACAGCGATCTTAGTTGGATTGCGGCGGAGATGGTGGTGGTCGCTTAAGGGTATCCAGAGTGCACTTCGCTTTCACTGGATCTACCGTTTCCTTCGGAGGTGGAGGTTTCCGTTCAAAATGGGCCTGCACTTCGGCAGCACAGATGTCCGTGTTTTCCTCGTCGGTCCTCTCATATGGTAACTTTTCTGGAGCCTTGAGGCTTGGACCAGCTTTGAATTTCTTCCCGCCTCTTGTACTGCTAGCCGCCGGAGCGGCAGCATCTCTCTTCCGCCGTTGCTAAGGCGGCGGAGTCCGCTGACGTGCCGGAGGAGGCAGAGGAGGAGGCAGAGTGCGCTGACGCGTCGGAGGAGGCGGAGCCCGCTGACACGCCGGAGGCAGCTGAGGCGGAGGACTCTGCTGAGGGGCCTCATCTGGCTGATCAGTCTGCTGAGGGGCCTCATCCGACTGAGTCTGCTGAGACGTCCAATTTGGAAGCTTGATGTACTCCTTTCTCCATAGACAGGTACTCTTTAAAGCATTTTCTAGATGAATCTCCCCTTCACCTGTAGGGTAGTCAAGCTCTAGCTCCTCAAATCCCTCCATTATTTCATCCACCGTCACAATAGCATAGCCATGTGGAATCAGACGGCAATGGAAAGTTCCCTCAGCTCAAGGAGGTACAACAGAGCCGAGCACCGCCTTCAAGGTCGGGTTCTGGCATTTTGCCATTAGCACACAATGTTCAGCCTCCGTGATACTATCCACGGGGTAGCTAGGAGCCGTGAAATCAGGCTGAACGAGCTCCGTGGAAGCCACGCTGCTTCTCCGCTAAGATGGTGGGGTAGCTTCTGGGGCAGTGTCGAACGAAGGATCTTCGTGCCGCTGAGATGGTTGGCCGGTAGCTCGCTGGCTCTCAAGTTCCTCTAGTTTCGCTAATCTTGAACTGAGCTTCTGCATTTCGCTTGCTTCCTCTTTCTTCTTTCTCTCTCGCTTCTATAACGACCATTGTCGGGAAACCCATGCACCCACGGAATGGAGCCTGATGTGCCTCGTGTTAGTCCAGGGTGTTCAGGATTCCCGAGGGCCTCTGTCAGCTCGTCCTTCTCTCTGTCGGGAAGGAACGTCCCTTCCTGCGCTGCCTTGATTGCTGTCTCAAGCTTCTTGATGGGTATTGCAAGTTGATCGTTCGTCCAACGACACTTCCCTGATTCTGGGTCCAAAGTTCCCCCAACCCCGAAGAACCAAGTCCTTGCTCGATCTGGCTAGTGCAATGTCGCTGGTTGGACCCCTTTAGCAAGCAGGTCTTGCTCAGCTTTGTCCCACAACGACCGGGCTTTGCTGTAGCCACCTGACCCCGTGGTATGGTGATACAACTTCTTTGCAGCATTTTGCTTGTTTTTCACTGACCTTTGCATACCCTTGTCCTATTTCTTGTAGGCCACAAATGCGGGCCAGTGATCTCTTATCTTCTCATATCGACCGATGAATTCTGGAGTCTCATTTTTTCGACAAACTTTTTGTTCAACTCTTTCTTCCAGTTGTTGAATAGTGCTACCATATTCTGAAGAGCAAACACCTTGACCTTTCACTCTATAACTGGGTTATTCGGATCCTCCTCTGGCGGTAGGATGAAATTTTTCATCAGCGAGGTCCAAAGATCATCTTTCAGTCGAAGTTATCGGGGTTATGTTTTAACGACCCCCCCTCATGTCGAAGTTATCGGGGTTATGTTTTAACGACCCCCCTCATGTCGAAGTAATCGGGGTTATGTTTTTTACAACAACCCCCTCTGTCGAGTTATCGGGGTTATGTTTTAACGACCCACGCCCCCCTCATGTCGAAGTTATCGGGGTTATGTTTTAACAACCCCCCCCCCTCATGTCGAAGTTATCGAGGTCGTATATTCAAACTTAATATGAGTTTTAGCAAAGTTGCCTCTCCCCGATTTAGCAAACTTAATATGAAAAAAAAATTCTATGAACAATTTTTTTTTCTATGTACAAAAAAAATCATGAACATTTAGTAAAGTTGCCTCTCCTCGATTTAGGCAAAGTAAAACTTAGTAACTTAATATGAACAAAAAAACTTTCTATGAACAAAAAAACTTTCTATGAACAAAAAAAAAGCATACATCAATGGACAAATAAAATTCTATGAACAAAAAAAAATCATACATCAATGCATACATCCATGGATCATCCATACATCTTCATATACATACATACAACATCCATACATACATCAATGGACAAAAAAATCTATGAAAAAAAAAGATGAGCAGGGGCGGCGGCGAGGCAAGCAGAGCAGCTGGGGCGGCGGCGTCGGGGCAGGGCAGGGGCGCGGGGGAAGGGGGGCTCACAGCTGGGGGTGGCGTCGGGGCAGGGGCAGGGGCACGACAGCACCGGGGCAGGGCACGGGCACGGGGAGCGGCGCCGGCGTCGGGGCAGGGAGCACGTCGGGGCAGAGGGCGTCGACGGCGAGGTAGAGCAGCCTGACGGCGAGGGCGTCGACGGCGAGCTCGGGCAGCCTGGCGGCGTCGATGTGCTCGGCGTCGTCGGGGGCAACTGCAGATGAAATTTGAAAAATTCTTAAGTGTTGCTTATATACACAAAACATTGGTCCTGGTTGGTGGCACCAACCGGGACGAAAGGCCACCTTTCGTCCTGGTTGGTACCACCCACTAGTAGAAAACAGGGTTTTGGTTGAGGCCAGGATAAGGGCATTAATCCCGGTTCACTCACGAACCGGGACCAAAGGGTGCATCAGTCCCGGTTCGTGAGGCAAGGGCGCCGGTCGGGCCTCGGGGGCCATTGGTCCCGGTTCGTCTGACCCCTTTGGTCCCAGTTCCAGACATGAACCGGGACCAATGGGCCTCGCTCCTGGCCCAGCACCTTTAGTCCCGGTTGGTGGCTGGAACCGGGACCAAAGGTTGTCCTTTAGTCCCGGTTCTAGCCACAAATCGGGACTAAAGAGAAGCCTATATATATACCCCCGCCCCTGCCTGCTTAGTGCTTTGTTTTTTGGCCGGCCGTGTGGGAGAGGTGTGTTGCTCTAGCTCTCACCTCCTATGCACATGAGGTGTTCGATGAAATGCCCGAGCCACACTTAAGCTTTCTCCTCTGCAAGCTCCTTGTCCAAGCTCCATTTTCGTAAAGATTTGTCTAGGTTTGCCGGTCCGTCCTGTCCCGTCCCCGTCCTCACCGCCGTCGATCGCCCGCGCCGATCTCATCGCCGGCACCACCGTGGTGAGCCTCCTCTTCTTATCTTCTTTCTAAAAGAAAAAAAATTCTTACTTGTATGATTTAGATAGATACTTGTATAATTTTCTTAATTTTATTATTGTTTGTTATTATATAGTGGGATAGTTTTGGTATCCGCCCCCGTCGGCCCTCGTCCTGTCTATGATTCGGATGTGGTATATTATCTTTTATAACTATTTGTTTCATTTAGTGTTTATGACAATTATGCCGACCAACCTGACATAGATGTTTTTATCTAGGAGGTATGTGAACCGGAAATTCCAACCGACCCTCTTTTCGAGAGGTTAAATTTAGTTGAAAAAGAAAACAATTACTTGAAGAAAAAATTGAAAAGAATTGAGGAGGAGAAGATGAAATTGGAGTTGCATGTTGCGGATGTCGTCGATGATCACAAGATCAAGATGGATGCAATGCGCTTGAAGATTTGAAAGATTAGAAAATATGCCATTCATACTGAGGCTTGGTATCATTATGCCGTTGGATCAATTGTTACCTTAGTTGCGATTATGATCACATTTGTTGTTGCATTTAAATGTTTTACATAGTTTCAATGTATGTTATAATTACATGCTCTAGAGAGCTATATGTTGTTCAATGAGAACTATATATGAACTTTATGTATTTATTTTTTCAGTAATAACATTTGATCACTACTGTACTTTGGTTTTAATGTGATGATGAACTTCTATTAATTTGGTCACTTCTCTATTCATGATGTTCTGTAATGGTTTTTGACACACTTAATTATATATAATGCACGCAGATAAATCGGCAATGGATGTACGGTGACAGACGCACCTCCGAGTATATTAAGGGCCTGCATAATTTTCTCGAAGTGGTCGAGGCAAACAAGCATAATGGTTTTATGTGTTGTTCATGCCCTATCTGTGGGAATACGAAGTCTTACTCTGACTCGAAAACCCTTCACATCCACCTGCTTGAGAAGGGTTTCATGCCATACTATAATGTTTGGACCAAGTACGCAGAAAGAGGGGTTATGATGGAAGACAACGAAGAAGAAGAGGATGATGACAACTATCCGCCCCCTGAATACGGTGATGCTGCAACGGGGGAAGCTGAAGATCAAGAGGAAGCAGACGGTGTGCCCGATGATGATCTTCACCGAGTCATTGTTGATGCAAATAGACAATGCCAAAGTGAAAGGGAGAAGTTGAAATTCGATCGCATGTTAGAGGATCACAAAAAAGGGTTGTACCCAAATTGCGAAGATGACAACACAAAGCTCGGTACCACACTGAAATTGCTGCAATGGAAGGCAGACAATGGTGTATCTGATAACGGATTTGAGAAGCTACTGAAAATATTGAAGAAGAAGCTTCCAAAGGATAACGAATTGCCCGACAGTACGTACGAAGCAAAGAAGGTTCTATGCCCTCTAGGATTGGAGGTGCAGAAGATACATGCATGCCCTAATGACTGCATCCTCTACCATGGTGCGTACGAGGATTTGAATGCATGCCCGGTATGTGGTGCATTGCAGTATAAGATCAGACGAGATGACCCCGGTGATGTTGAGGGCGAGCACCCCAGGAAGAGGGTTCCTACCAAGGTGATGTGGTATGCTCCTATAATACCATGGTTGAAATGTCTGTTCAGAAACAAAGAGCATGCCAAGTTGATGCGATGGCACAAAGAGGACCGTAAGAAAGACGGGAAGTTGAGAGCACCCACTGACGAGTCACAGTGGAGAAAAATTGAGAGAACGTGGGGGGACTTTGCAGGTGACGCAAGGAACGTATGGTTTGGTTTAAGCGCGGATGGCATTAATCCTTTTGGGGAGCAGAGCAGCAATCATAGCACCTGGCCCGTGACTCTGTGTATCTATAACCTTCCTCCTTGGTTGTGCATGAAGCGGCAGTTCATTATGATGCCAGTGCTCATCCAAGGCCCTAAGCAACCCGGCAACGACATTGATGTGTACCTAAGGCCATTAGTTGAAGAACTTTTACAGCTGTGGAATGAAAAAGGTATACGTGTGTGGGATGAGCACGACCAGGAGAAATTTGACCTGCATGCGTTGCTGTTTGTAACCATCAGTGATTGGCCTGCTCTCAGTAACCTTTCAAGACAGACAAACAAGGGATACCATGCATGCACGCACTGTTTAGATGACACCGAAAGTATATATTTGGACAAATGCAGGAAGAATGTGTACCTGGGACATCGTCGATTTCTTCTGACCAACAATCAATGTCGAAAGAAAGGCAAGCATTTCAAAGGTGAGGCAGATCACCGGAAGAATTCCGCCCTCCGTACTGGTGATCACATACTTGCTATGGTCAATGATTTACAAGTAATCTTTGGAAAGGGTCCTGGCGGACAATTTGTTCCGAATGACGCTGAGGGACGTGCACCCATGTGGAAGAAGAAATCTATATTTTGGGACCTACCCTATTGGAAAGACCTAGAGGTCCGCTCCGCAATCGAAGTGATGCACGTGACAAAGAATCTTTGTGTGAACCTGCTAGGCTTCTTGGGTGTGTATGGGAAGACAAGATACACCGGAGGCACGGGAGGACCAGCAACGTGTGCACGAAAAAGATGGCATGCATCCAAAGCAGTATCAAGGTCCTGCCAGCTACGCTCTTACCAAAGAAGAGAAGGAAATCTTCTTTGAATGCCTACTCAGTATGAAGGTCCCGTCTGGCTTCTCGTCCAATATAAAGGGAATAATAAATATCCCAGAGAAAAAGTTTCAGAACCTAAAGTCTCACGACTGCCACGTGATTATGACGCAACTGCTTCCGGTTGCATTGAGGGACCTTCTACCGGAAAACGTTCGATTAGCCATTGTGAAGCTATGTGCCTTCCTCAATGCAATCTCTCAGAAGGTAATCGATCCAGAAATCCTACCAAGGTTAAAGAATGATTTGGTGCAATGTCTTGTTAGTTTCGAGCTGGTATTCCCACCATCCTTCTTCAATATCATGACGCACGTCCTGGTTCGTCTAGTTGACGAGATTATCATTCTGGACCCTGTATTTCTACACAATATGTTCCCCTTTGAGAGGTTCATGGGAGTCTTAAAAAATTTGTTCGTAACCGTGCTAGGCCAGAAGGAAGCATCACCACGGGCCATCAAACAGAGGAGGTCATTGGGTTTTGTGTTGACTTCATTCCTGACCTTAAGAAGATTCGTCTCACTCAATCGTGGTATGAGGGGAGACTGACTGGAAAAGGCACGCTAGGAGTGGACTCAATAATATGTAGGGACGGGCATTCTTGGTCTCAAGCACACTACACAGTTCTACAGAATTCTACCTTGGTGACCCCGTATGTCAATGAACACAAGAATATTTTGCGCTCCAAACACCCGGAGCAGTGTGACGACTGGATTACATGTGAACACATTAGGACTTTCGGCAGTTGGTTGCAAACACATCTCATGGGTGACAACACTGTTGCAGATGAGCTGTACTCGTTGGCCAGGGGACCATCTTCGACTGTATTGACTTACAAAGGGTACGAGATAAATGGGAATACATTTTACACGATTGCCCAAGATCAAAAGAGCACCAACCAAAACAGTGGTGTCCGCTTTGATGCAACAACCAACAGGGGAAAGGACACATATTATGGTTACATAGTGGATATATGGGAACTTGACTATGGACATGATTTTAGGGTCCCTTTGTTTCGGTTCAAATGGGTCAATCTATCAGGAGGCGGGGTACAGGTAGACCTGCAGTACGGAATGACAACAGTGGATCTGAATAATCTTGGCTACACAGACGAACCATTCGTCCTAGCCAATGATGTGGCGCAGGTTTTCTATGTGAAGGACATGTCTACCAAACCGAGAAAAAGAAAAGATAAGGAAGCGAATACATCATACGATGAGCCAAAGCGCCACATAGTTCTTTCAGGAAAAAGAGACATCATGGGAGCGGAGGGCAAGACAGACATGTCTGAAGATTATGAAAAGTTTCATGAAATTCCTCCCTTCAAAGTCAAGGCTGACCCAGGCACCCTGTTAAACGATGAAGATTATCCATGGTTACGGCGCAATAAGCAAGGGACTCACGCGAAGAAAAAGTGAAGACTTTCTCTCCACAACTATTCTGATGATGCCTTTGATCTAGAATATCACTGCAGTTAAATGTGAAGAAATGAAATGCCTTTGTAACACACGAGTTTTCGTCCAAAACCCTGATACTTCGAAAGAGATTGTTCATTTTGTACACGAAGTGCATCCAGTTTTTGCATGTTATAACCTAAAAAGGTTACCATGACAATGCAGATAGTCTGGAGGCTAACTTAAAGAATGTAAACAAAAAATATATATAGACATTTCATGACATCAAACAATTAAACAATTACGGGTTGCGGTTTTAAACAGAAATACATGATGGATCATTGCATACAGCTACGATTATAAAGGTACACTATGTTTTCTAACAAATGAAAAGACAACTACTCTTACCGTCTATAATTATAATTCAATTCTTTGTTGATAAGAAAGCAACCATCATTGTGGATACCTTTATATGCTTCCAGTGATCCTATGAGCATATGCTAATACTCCTTAACATAAATCTCACTTGTCATCGCCATCGTCACTGTCTTGCTGGAATCACATCCTCTATCTGCAAACTGAAATAATAGCAACATCAAATCCCTCTTGAAAGTCTCACCCTGGACCTTCCCCCCGTTGATCTGCATAGTCATGGCATTCCGTTAACCAAGCAAACTCAACAATCCACACCATGCATATAATATCTCAAGTAAACTTCTTGAGGAAATTCACAACACACTTCAACCAACTTGATTTATACACATGAACTTAACGGGATATGAGCATTTACACACAACAATTCATGGTTAATGTGGAACTGAAGCGACAAATTGAGACAATCAAAATCTTACCTTAATGAATAAGCCGGGCAAGGAGGAGACTTCAGGGGCAACCACTTGTGTACTCTGGACAACAGAATGACCATATTCATTAAATATCACATTCAGCATACCCTCAAATCGACTGATGTAGATTATTGGTCTAATCTGCAAAAAGAAAAGCTAACCGGGGCTCTTCTCCTTGTGCAGACGTGTTTCACCTTGTGCTAATACATACTGAATTGGAAGGTTGACTTGCCTAAAGTACTGCCCAGCGATAGCAGGCATAGCACTGACCCAAAATGCAGTTACAGCTAATCAAAAGAGGAGAGCAGCAGGAAGGAAGAAGGAACCTGCGGACGTGTGGGCTATACAAAGCCATCTCTGGCCTAGCGCGGTGTGAACGATGACCAGCTGTTCCTTCCGGCGACCCTCTCCCGTCCGCCTCCGCACATCCCTCTCCTCTTTCTCCAGCGCGGTGTGAACGACAGACGAGCTGGCGGCGCTCCTTCCACTGACCCTCTTCTGTCCGCGGCCGCACCTCCCTCTCCTCTTTCCTCTCTAATTCTCCCTCCTCTCCTTCCTTCTCTCTCTCCCTCTCATCTTCTCTCTCTCCTGTAGATCAAATTGAGTGCCGCCGCCGTCGCCCTTTGACTGCAGGTCACCGCCGCCGCTGGAGAAGCTCACCTCCGTGCCCGCACGAGATGAGGAGGGGTGGGCAGCGGTGGCGTAGGAGAGGAGAAGCCAGCTCAGCTGGATGCCCTGCTTGGGAGCCGCCTTGTCTCTCCGGACGGGGCGCGCTCCACGGCCACCCCAATTTGTCGAGCTCTCCTAGGAGGTGCCATTTTTTGGGAGGAGGCGGCGTCAATGGAGTGGAGGGGGTGAGGGGCTGGGGGAGGCGGCTGCGGGGCACTGAGGGAAAAAGTTTAGGGTTGGGAGAGAGGGACTGAGGGAGCGGGGAGGAGAGAAGCGAGAGAGAGAGAGAGAGAGAGAGAGAGGGTGACGAGGAGGGGGAGGCGAGTGGGACGGGAGGCGGCGGCGAGGGTTTCTCCCCGGCAGCTGCTGTGATTTATACCCCTGCACATGAAAAGACTAAAATGCCCTCGGTGGGGTGCAGAATTTACAGGCGGTGGCACATCACTGTTCATAGCGATTTAGGGGGCGACATGGAGGGCTTTGTCCTTCCTAGCAGTTCTTGAGGGTTTATATGTTTAATTGGCCATAGCATACTATTAGGATCTGCAATGATCAATCGCTTCTATAATAAAATGTACTTGTACTGAATAATCAGTGGCAATGAAGCTCTGAGTGCTCATTTGGTTTAACTGAAAGTGAACCAGTCAAACACTTGAGGCAAAATCAAATTGTCAGAAAAGAACCAAGGATTAGTGAATCAAACAACACACTAGTTCAATCAACCTGAACTACCAAGTACTCTAGTTCTAGCAATACCTACAGATAATACTTGGAGAATAAGACGATAACCCAATCAACGATCGGTCAGAATGCAGAAGCTACTTATAGGAGGAACTGAAATTGCACGCTGTGAAACAGAGTTAACTGAAGTTTACAGCAGCTAAACTTCAGTTCACTGTAGCCCTTGTCGGACACTGAACAGGGGAGCCCTTGGTCTCTGAGGAGCGTTGATCTTTCACAAGTGAAGCGCATCCTAGCCGTCTGTCTTTCTGGCAGTTGTCGAATTCTTCAGAGAAGTTGTCAATTTCTTCAGGTGTGTTCAGAGACAGGAAGTTCAGAGAATTAGTGTACTGACGCATAGTCCGAACAAAATTTGAGTGCTCATTCGGTATAACTGAAATTAAACAAGTCAGCATACAAGACAAAAACCGGAAGCATATGAAGCTCTGAATCTGTTATATATATATATTGGCCATAGCATATTACTTTGATCATCACTCATAAGCTTAAATCGGAACAGTAGCAACTAAACTCTGATTACTAATTTGTTTTTTTTTGTTTTATTTTGCGGTTGATTACTAATTTGGTTAAACTGGAAGTTAATCAGTCAAATACTTGAGGCAAAACCAAAGCGTCAGAAAAGAGCCACAGATCCACTGAATGACATATCCACGCTGATTTGTGCGTTTGTGGGGAAAACTGCGCAGCAAAGCACGCGTATGCTTCTAGTACCAGATTAAAGTCACTGGATACAGTTCATGGCGATCGATCTGAACTACCAAGTACTCTAGTTCTAGCACTAGCTACAAGTAATACTCGGAGAAGAAGATGACAACTTGATCCACGAATGACGGAAGCTACTTATAGGATGAACTGAAATTGCACGCAGTGAAACAGAGTTAACTGAACTTTACAGCAGTTAAACTTCAGTTAACTGTAGCTGTTGTCAGACAATGAACAGGGGAGCCCTTCGTCTTCAAGAGGCGTTGATCTTTCATAACTGGAGCACATCCTATCCGTCCGTTTCCCTGGCAGAGTACCGGTTCGCGTCTTGATACTCGTAGCTGTCGAATTCTTCAGAGAAGGTGTCGATTTTTTCCCTCAAAAAGAAAAAGAAAAAAGAAAAGACAAGGTGTCGATTTCTTCAGGTATGTTCAGAGACAGAAAGTTCAGATAAAGAAATTTGAGCGCTCATTTGACTTAACTGAAAATAAACCATTCAAGCATACGAGGCAAAACCAAAGCATCCACAGCCTAGTCTCCATGCCAAATCGTTTACCGGCGACAAAGGACTGAAAGATATAAAAGGAAAGAGCCACAAGCATATGCAGCACTGAATCTGTTACAGATATTGGCCATAGCATATTACTAGAACTAAACTCTGAGTACTCGTTTGGTTAAAGTGAAAGCACTTGTGGCAAAACTAAAGCGTCATATGAGAACCAAAGATTAACGAATCAGACTGCACACTGAATGGGATCCACAGCAAGTACTGTGTCATCTAGTAGAGACTTCACAGGGAAACAAGTCCTACAGGTAGTATATAGTTTCCTCGATCTACTCAAGTATGCATAGCCACATTTGGCCACATCACAGGAACATTCTTCAGAGAAGGTGTTGACTTGTTTCAGGTATGTACAGAGAACAAGTGTCGTGATGGTTTAACTGATACTAAACCATTCAGGAAGAAGCCTGGTCACCCTCCGGCTCCTGACCACTCTGTGGTGCTGGCGCTGGCTCGAGCTACAAAGAGCCAAGATAAATGAGTGAGTTGAGTTATTGACAGGAGGACAAGCCCAAATAAGGAAAGAATCGTACTGCAGCTGCAGGAGGACATTACCCCGTCAGTGAGCTCGGGCTGACCTGTTCCTGTATGCAGGTTCCCGCTAGAGACCGAGTCACTCCCATTCGCTGCAAATGAGTAGAAATCGTATGTCAACGAACTTTTTTTTCTCGAATACGCACGAGTGTGCGTATCATATTATATAGAAGGGGTGGGTAAAGAACCCAAATCCACCGTAGATGTTACATAATTAGTACATCATGAGCCGAGCTCCCACATCTACTACTCCTCGGAGAGGAAAGCCCTACGACTACTCGCCTCGCGCCCACCTTGCTAACTCCGCTGCTACGCCATTCCAGTCTCCCTTGAGCAGGCCGGCCGTACACCAGGCGTTCCCCTCTTCCACGATCTTCATGATGAGCCCACTCAACGAGGGGGAGGCGCCATCTTTTAGCATTAATCTTGATATTATTGTATCAGCATTTTAGTTTGCTTTTGGTATGCATGTAGCATAGGTTAGGGAGTAGCTAGTCCGGCGAAGATTCGGTTCAGCGTGTGTGGAAAAGGCGAGATGCCGGAGCGTCGTGCGATGCGGCGAGGATGGTGAGATGCCTATGAAGCTGTGTGATACGGCAACGCCGTGAGATGCGGCAAGACACGACCGGTGCTGAACCGTGACGGGCTGGAAAATCAGGTTGAGTCGGGTGATCCGGCAACTTATTTTCAGTTGGATGCATGCATCTGTGATGGCCAGGTCGTGTGGCCGTTACTGGAGCTGCGCAAGTGTTGGACGTGCATGCATGTTGGACTTGATTAGCACATGCATAAGTTAGTTAGCTACATAGCCGGCGCCGGCTGCGTCTTGTAGATCATGGAGAGATTCCCTGATTAGTTAGTACGTGGTTGGTTAGTGGGTTAGGCGGCTGTGCGTGCGTGCTAGTGGTGGTCGAGAGTAGCGGCTACACTTTGCGTGCCTGTGCTATATAAGCATTGTAACTCATGTTTGTTTTGGGAGCCAAGAGAAATAGAAAGAGAAAAGGCCAGCGGTGTGAGGCTGCGGCCACCAAAATTTCTTGTGTCTCCCTTGTTCATGAGTTCGCTGTGAGAGGCAGCTAGAGGAAGAAGAAGCGGCGCTGCGAGGAGGCGGCACCAACAATTGGCATCAGATCCTTATCGATTCAAGACGGCGACGGCGACGCAGTGGACTCCATGTGAGGTGAGACGCCGGCGCGATGCTGCCGGTAGTACCTTACGGCGGCGCCGTGATGGCGCCATCCAAGTCAAGAGGAGGACGCCACGTGCGGCAAGTTTGTGTGGTGGCGGCGCTGCGACGGTGTCGACCACGGCAAGATGATGATGGTGTGGTGATCGGCGTCGCAAAGGCGTCGTCCACGTCAAGAGATGGCCGCTGCGTGCGGCGATACGGCGTGGTGACCGACGCTGCAACGGCGTCGTCCACGACAAGAAGGTGCACGTTGCTCAGCAGCGTTGCGATGGCGTCGTCAAGTGGCTACGGGTGATCCGCGTCGAAGACTATGATATCAAGATTAAGGGGGTGAATGTTAGCAATAATCTTGATATTATTGTATCAGCATTTTAGTTTATTTTGGTATGCATGTAGCATAGGTTAGGGAGTAGCTAGTCCGGCGAAGATTCGGTTCAGCGTGTGTGGAAAAGGCGAGATGCCGGAGCGTCGTGCGATGCGGCGAGGATGGTGAGATGCCTGTGAAGCTGTGTGATACGGCAACGCCGTGAGATGCGGCAAGACACGACCGGTGCTGAACCGTGACAGGCTGGACAATCAGGTTGACGTGGATTCTTAAAGCTCAGGCTTTCAGACACCTCTTATCCATACCCTTCAATATTGCTTTGAGATCTGTGCTACACAACTAACTTAGTACTTGAAATTTTCTCTTTTTTGTTTCTTCAAAACAAAACGACGTATGAACTTCAAACTTTGCAGAACATCAAAACATTCTTACTACAATGTGGGAAAAAACTTTCAGATTTTTTCGACCGACATAAATATACAAAATGAGAATTTTTTGTGTAAAAAATAATATTTTTAGTATATATGATTCACGAAAAAATCTGAAAGTTTTTTCTCACATTCTAGTTAGAATGTTTTGTTGTCCTGCAAAGTTTGAAATTCATATGTTCTTTTATTTGGAAGAAACAAAAAAGAGAAAAGTGCTTGCACTAATCGCGATGCAAAAATGGATGGCAAGATAAGGGGGTGTACCAAAGCCTATGCTTTCTCAAATGTTAACCTCAGGTTGAGTCGGGTGATCCGGCAACTTATTTTCAGTTGGATGCATGCATCTGTGATGGCCAGGTCGTGTGGCCGTTACTGGAGCTGCGCAAGTGTTGGACGTGCATGCATGTAGGACTTGATTAGCACATGCATAAGTTAGTTAGCTACATAGCCGGCTGCGTCTTGTAGATCATGGAGAGATTCCCTGATTAGTTAGTACGTGGTTGGTTAGTGGGTTAGGCGGCTGTGCGTGCGTGCTAGTGGTGGTCGAGAGTAGCGGCTACACTTTGCGTGCCCGTGCTATATAAGCATTGTAACCATAGTTTTAAATAGCCGGCTATAGCTCCGCTATAGCCTTTTCAGCAGGGTGCCGCTAAATGGTCGCCTTCACAAATAGCCCGCTATAGCGGAGCTATAGCTGATTTGGAGGCCCGCCGCTATTTTCCATAGCCCGCTATTTAAAACATTGATTGTAACTCATGTTTGTTTTGGGAGCCAAGAGAAATAGAAAGAGAAAAGGCCAGCGGTGTGAGGCTGCGGCCACCAAAATTTCTTGTGTCTCCCTTGTTCATGAGTTCGCTGTGAGAGGCAGCTAGAGGAAGAAGAAGCAGCGCTGCGAGGAGGCGGCACCAACACCATCGAAGACGATGGCATTGCGGTGTTTCCACAGTTCCCAAAGAACTAAGGTGATGATGACGCGCATGTTCTTTGGCTTGTCCGTGCGCCAACGAACCAAGAACAGCAAGGAAAAGAAAGAAAGAATTGCCTGTCAGAAAAGTACGCAAACCCACCTGGATTGTCGAGGAGAGACAAGAGATCCCGCGTAGCGGAAGGTGGCTGGCCGCGGCGGGGGTCGAGCTGGCTCTGCTGACCAATGGCAATGCCCGGAGACCGAGCCTGAGGCCAAATGGTCGAGCGATTGCTGTAGCAATCCCTGCACACGGGTGCCGATCGCCAAAGCCCCACCGCGGGATTGTCGCAACGAGAACACCATCGAGGAGGAGAACTTGGGCGTGCCAGTGCTGGTGAAAAGATCGCAGCAGAAATATGCAAAGAGGCAAAAAGAAGGGCGGCGGGTCAAGCTCAAGCTCGCCCAAATAACGAATGAATCGTTCGTGATTGATGCATCGCAAATTGAGATTACTGCGCCGGAGGAGCGATTTCGGTAGCAATCCATGCACACGTGCAGCCACCGCCAAACCCCCGCCGCGGGCTCATTGCAACCAGCGCAGCATGGAGGTGGAGCACTTGCCCCTGCCGGTGCCGGTGCCGGTGAAGAGATAGGCGAAGAAGGCTTCAAAGAGCGAAAATATATATTAGAGCACATGCACTCAGGCCCTCTCTATCTAGCCATTCATTTCACGTTTTAAGATTCGTGCAAATACATTTCTCTTTTTTGTTTCTCCCACATAGAACATATCTTGAAGTTCAAACCTATGCAGCGTGGCAAAGCTTTCTAAGTAGAATCTAGGATAAATCTTTCAGATTTTTTTGTCAAACATAAATATACAAAATACGTTTTGTTTGATTAAAAAAAAAATCATATTTTTAGTATTTATGCCGGACAAAAAATTCTGAAAGATTTATCCTAAATTCTAGTTAGAAAGCTTTGCCACGCTGCATAGGTTTGAACTTCAAAATATGTTCTATGTGGGAGAAACAAAAACAAATTCATACAGAAAGTTAGTTGTGTCGCACGGATCTTAAAGCGATATTGGAGAGCTAAGATAGCAGGGCCTGGTTGCAAGTGCTCTAAAAATCCACCTCCAAGAGCGAAAATATATATTAGAGGCAAGAAGAAATCAGTGAGTTCATGGCGGCGGGACAAGCCCAAATAACGAATGCATCGCAAATTGAAATTACCCCGCCGGAGTGGCCTTGCGGCTGCCCTGTTCCCGTCTGGTTCTGGCCGCTCGGCGCACTCGCACCGCCTGTAACCGAATTTCACAACAGAAACCAAGAAATCCAACTCCGGCGTGAGTGAAGAACCAAGAACCGCACGGAACAGAGAGAAAAGGATTTTTGCGTTTTTCTTTTCTTGGGAGGCACTACCACACTGAGCCCCTATGCCGACGGCCAAGCCCTGAATCCCATCGGCGTAGGTCTATGCCGACGGCCCCCGTCGGCATAGGGCCGTCGGCAAAATATGCGTCGGCGTACCCCAAGGCCCGTCGGCATAGAAAGGCCGTCGGCATATATTTCTATGCCGACGGCGTCCGTACATCTATGCCGACGGCCCCGGCCGTCGGCAACGCTCAGCGCCTAACGGTGGCTGCCGTCGCCGTCGTCAAATGCTGTTCGTACAGGAGGAGCCACGTGGCAGAGCTATGCCGACGGCTTAGCCGTAGGCATAGGTCCAGACCTATGCCTACGGCTAAGCCGTCGGCATAGCCATGACACGTGGCGCTCGCTGGTAGTTCCTGGGGGCAGGGCTATGCCTACGGCTTAGCCGTAGGCATAGGTTCAGAACTATGCCTACGGCTTAGCCGTAGGCATAGGTCCAGAACTATGCCTACGGCTAAGCCGTCGGCATAGCTTCGACACGTGGCGCTCGCTGGTAGTTCCGGGGCAGGTCTATGCCGACGGCTTAGCCGTAGGCATAGGTCCAGAACTATGCCTACGGCTAAGCCGTCGGCATAGTTTCTGTCTGATTTTTCTTTCTTTTTTCTATTTGATTTCAATTCAAATTCACAGCAGATATACATATGATGAAATAGACATACACAACATATATAAGTAGCATCCTCACAACCAACATCATCACAACAATATAAGTATCATCACAAACATAAGCATCATCACAAAGAACATATAAGTATCTAAAGAAGCACACAAGTCATCTAAAGGACCATAAAAAACCACAAGTCATCTAAAGAACACAAAGGCTTAAGCGTCAGGACATCCACCACCACCGCCAAGGTCGTCACCGCCAAGTCCGCCGAAGCCCAGGTCGTCACTGCTACCGGCAGTGCTACCGCCAAGACCACCACCGCCTTTGTGGATTGGAGTGACCGTGCTCCGTGACCCGTGAGTGATGCCAACACCAGCACCACCACCAACGGTAGATCCACCGGTTCCTTGGATGTTGAAAAGACATGTTAAGGGGATATAAGATTGTGTTGAATAAACGGTATGCTTTGGGTGAATAGTTTGGGGATGTACTAACCGGCGAGGGGCCCTGGAACTATGCCACAAACTCCTCAAAGGTAAGCAGCTCTGGTTGTGGTGGAGGAGGTGGTGCTGCTTGCAATTGAGGAACCCGTCCGGCCGCCATGTCCTCAAGAGCGTGCTGCATCCTGCGATTGTTCTGCTCATGGAATGCAAAAAGGCTCGTGTGCCACGCCATGGTCTCCTGGCGTGTGTACTCCATGTAGGCCTATGGTATGACATGATGGAACTCATAAAACATCTCAATGCGGGAAATAAAGTGAGCAATGAAGATAAGAGGGAAAATACTTACAGATTGCCGCTCCTGAAAGAGGGACTGTGACTGCGCACTGGTCATGGGCGTGCTCGTGCGCTGGCTCAGGCTCGGGTCGGTAGCTCGGAGCTGTGTGTACGAGATAGATGGAGTGATCACAGCATCCAGAACCGGTTCCCGACCGTGCTTCTTGGGCCCCATGCCCACCACCACCCTCTCGTCCAGATCCGCACTAATGGGGTCAGGTGTGCCAGGATGTAACCTCAGATACTCCTCAGAGTAGGCCTGCTTCTTCTCCGCGGTGTTGCCGTAGTACTTGGCCTCGCCAGTCTTGGGGTTCCTCCGCGTATGGGCGATCTCCCACGCCTCCATGTGTGAGAGCGGCCGCTTTAGTTTCTCCTCCTGCACCACGAAACAGAGGTTAGTCATACATAAGAAAGTGACGGTAAATAGAAGAAGATTGTTTAATGAGGTTAGTCATACTTGAAGTGTCTTGTGGAGAAAGTGGTTCCGGTTTCCCTGAGCATGTACTCCCTCCTTCCCTCAGTTAGCTTTGTTTTTTATGCTCGTAGCCGCCCAGGCTCCATCCTGACCACACCACAGATCCGCCAATGCCGCCCAGGACTCGTCTTTTCCATAACACCAATTTGGACACACCTACATAATGAAAGCATAATGGCATGTCAACACGAAACGATGAAATGTACCACAAACATCGGAATGAAAAATCTTTTATACTTACCGCCAAGTACTCGTGCCTCTCCAAGGTAATGCCCATCCTCCGCGCTTCTTCCTTGGTCATCTTCACACCAAGAGCGTCGTGATAGTATGTCGAGATGGCCACCCAGCGCACCTCGTACTGCATCTGGCAGGCCTTCTTCTTGGCTTGGCGCAACACGATCTGGTCGGCAGTGGCCTTGTGCTCCTGAAGAACTTGATAGTATTTCTACAATCATTCATGAAACCAGAATGGAAGAAGCCATGAGTTAAATCATTCATGAAACCAAAATGGACTTGTGCTTCTGAAGAGAACTCACCCAAAAATTAGTGATCACGGCCTTGGCATGGGTCTCATGGTCCGCGTGCGGGGGGGGGGGGGGGGGGGGGAGGGGGGGGGGGGGCGCTCTTCCCAGTGGTCCAGTCGTGGCCAAAACCGAGGTGCCGGGTGCCTGACTGGATCCGGACAGTATAGCCCCGGCCAGTGTACTTTCAGCAAGACGGTGATGAGGCCGTTGGGAATACGAGCCCCTTTAGGATATATCCAGTTGCTGCAAAAGAATGAAATATTAGCATGTGACAAGCAAAATAAAGAAAAATATAAGCATGTGACAAGCAAAAGAATGAAAATATTATTAAGTGGCACTTACTCTTTCCCCGTGGGTTCAATGAGCCACTTCTGGTCCTCGGTAGCAGGAATCTGCTTTGGGAGCTTTGCGTTACCACGCAGCCACCCCTTGTTGTTGCCAACCCCCTCACCGCCAGCACCATCATCCCCGCCACCACCATCCTCCTCGCCTGCCTCCTCCTCATCCTCGTCCCCCTCTCCGACCTCCTCCTCCTCCTCGCCCCCATCCCGAACCTCCTCCTCCTCGCCCCCATCCCGAACCTCCTCCTCCTCCTCCTCCTGAACCTCCTCGTCATCCTCCTCGTAAGAGGGTACCTCACTAGAGGAGGGTACCTCACTAGAGGAGGGCCTCGAAGACAACACCCGTAAGTCGCTGAGGGTGCGCTCTTTCTGGCCGCGACCCCCTGTAGTGGCTCTCCCCCCACCCCCTCGCCCTCTAGGGGCTCTCCCCCCGCCCCTCCTCCTCTAGGGGCACCTCTCCCTAGACCTCCCTGTGAGGAGTCATCCTCAAGTAGTCGGGGGGTAGGATTACGTGCTCGACCACTCCGACTAGGCATGCCGACGACCTTGCGTAGGAAACCCACGCCGTCGGCCTTCCCCTTGCCCATGTTCCACGAACCTGCATTGAAAAGATAATAAACAGTAGCAAAACACTAAAAAAAGAAAGAAAAAACTCACGTAGAGGGCCGGCTGGTTGGGTCGGAGGAGAGGGGCGGCGGCGGTTGGGGGGGGGGGGGGCGGTGATGAGCAGCAGCACAGGGAGGGCCGGTTGCTCCAACCGGTCGGGAAGGGGGCGCCGGACCCGCGGCCGGCGTCGAGCCCTTGCCGGACAGCACGGGATGGGCCTGTGCGGGCGCAGACGGCGGCGACACGGGGCGGGCGCGGACGGCGGCGGCTTGGGGTGGGGACGATGGCGACACGGCGCGGGTGGGTGGGTAGAGACGGGGGCGGGCGCGGACGGGGCGGCGCAGGGCGGAGAGGACGTCGGGGCGGCGCGGGGCGGGGAGGACGGCGGGGCGGGCAGGATAGCGGCGCGGGTCGGGGAGGACGGCGGCGCGACGTGGGTTAGGGCGGGGACGACGGCGGCGCGGCGCGGGGCGGGGACGAACGCGTGGAGAGGGTGGCGGTGGCGGTTGGGGGAGAGAAACGAGTGGATGAGAGGAGCCGTGCAGCGAGGATAAGGTTGGACCTATGCCGACGGCCTAGCCGTCGGCATAGGCTTGGTCCCACCTGCTACGGACAGAGCCGAGTGGATAAGGTATGAGCTATGCCGACGGCCTAGCCGTCGGCATAGCTGTATTTTTTTACATTAAAATCAATTTATTTTAAAAATGTCCTAACAAAATACAATTGTTAATTTTACATAAGCTAGCTATCCAGGTGACAAGTTCGGCACCGATGTAAAGTACTTAAAAAAATAAAAACATATTCAGTCGTACCCACACGATTCCTCCCTCGAAGTGACGGCGACACTGTCGTCCGTGGAGGGAGGCACACCCCGGAGCCGCGAGTCGGGTGCCTGCGCCTGCAACCACGCTTCCACAAGCGTAGGAGGGCCCACCGCAACACCTAGCGGCATTGCTACCCCCCTCCGGTACCCCGTCCCGTCTAACCCTGACACAGACGACCGCCGGATCTAGCTCTTTGACTTCCGCCAGACTGGGTCTGACCGGTGGACCTTTTCACCTGGTTGTCATCGCCCAGCCCATAGCTGCACCCCCCAACACCGTCCCGGCCCAACCCACCCAAAGATTCCATCCGTGTCGGCCCGATGTGGCCGTTTCCCCCCTCCGGGACACGGCGGCAGCCACGCCCGTGAGGTCTACACTGCGGGACGGGGGCCCTGGGAGGGTAGCAATGCCACCGGAGCGTCACACCGGGCCCTCATACATGTCATACGGTGTGGTCGCATGTCCGAAGAGGCGGCACGCGTCTCCGGGGTGTGGCCCCCCTCACGGACGGCGCCGCCGCCGGCACCTGGAGGGGGGAAACGGACGCGTCGGGTCTACACGGATGGGATCTTGCTGCAGCTTTCGCCCGGATGTTGCTCCAAAGTGTTCCTATGGGCTGACCTAACACAACCGGGTGGAGAGTTCCACTGGTCAAAGCCTGTCCATGCAAAGTCAAAGGGCTAGATCCTGTGGTCAAACACTACAGGGTTAGATGGGACGGGGGCCCTGGGGGTAGCAATGCCACTGGAGCGTCGCACCGGGCCCTCATACATGTCTTACGGTGTGGTGGCATGTCCGAAGAGGCGGCACGCGTCTCCGGGGTGTGGCCCCCCTCACGGACGGCGATGAAACAGTAGTAGACGTTCTGCGGTAACGATGCGGCGTGAATATTATTAAATACTCGGAGCGCGATAAAATCATTAGTTTTTTACACGACGTGGGCACATGTGCTATAGGACTGATGGTAATTTTTCATAATTTTTGGTGATGGAGAAGTATCTGAACACTTCCCTCTACGCGGATTGCTCTTCGCGTGTCAAACCCTGACACAGACGACCGTTGGGTCTAGCCCTTTGACTTTCGCCGGACGGGGTTTGACCGGTTGACCTTTTCACCTGGTTGTCATAGCCCCGCCCATAGCTACACCCGGCCCCAACACCGTCCCGGCCCATCCCACCCCAAGATTCCCTCCATGTCGGCCCGACGTGGCCATTCCCCCCTCCGGGACACGGCGGCAGCGACGCCCGTGAGGGGGGCACTCCCCGGAGCCGCGTGACGGGTGCCTGCGCCTGCCACCATGCTTCCACAACCGTAGGAGGGCCCACCGCAACACCTGGCGGCATTGCTACCCCTCCCCCACAGGTTTGGCCGTCGGCATCGGAAGTTTTTCTTCAGAGCGGTAGTACCGCTCCTCAGAGCGGTAGTACCGCTAACATGCAGAAGTAAGGGACGGATGTAATTTCTTACATCCGCCCCTATCGCGGTAGTACTGCTCCCGAGGGGCGGTAGTACCGCGATTGTCGGTCCACGTTTTTCCCCACGCGGCAGTAGACGCGGATGTAATCTTTAAAAAAAATTAGACGTAGATATGCCTATGGTTATGCCGTCGGCATAGCTCAATTTAATTAATTATTTTTTTAAAAAAATTATTATTAAAAAAGGGAAAAAAATAAAAAAAAATGAACGTAGATATGCCGACGGTTATGCCATCGGCATAGCTCCCTGCCACGTCATCTATCCGCGGCACCGTGGGCCCCGAGCTATGCCGACGGCATAACCGTCGGCATAGCCCCGGGCCCACGGTGCCGCGGATCGATGACATGGCACAGTGAGGTATGCCGACGGCCGATGTTAGGGCCGTCGGCATACATTTGACGGCGTGAGCCCGCCGGCTGTCCCAGGGCCACCAAGGCCACCTTTATGCCGACGGCCAAACTATGCCTACGGCTGCCGTAGGCATAGATGTTAGTATTCCGACGGCGTTTCTATGCCTACGGCCCCCGTCGGCATAGATGGAGGTATGCCGACGGCTTGTCTACGCCTACGGTTTTCCCGAAGCCGTCGGCATAGATCCTTCTATGCCTACGGCAGCCGTCGGCATATATAAGGCCGTAGGCATATAAGGTTATTCTGGTAGTGAGGGAAGGGAGCGCACCTTGATTGCCCACCGGCTGCTGGAGAATCGTCGTCGGTGACGACTGGGAGAACCCGCCCCCGCCACCGAGAGCTGCAAGAAACGAAGGCAGATGATCGATGTTACAAGACAATCTCACAACAGAAACCAAGAAATCAAACTCCGACGTCAATGAAGAACCAAGAACCGCACGGACCAGAGAGAAAGAATTTGGAGCTTTTCTTGGAAGCGAACCCACCTGTATCGCCCAGCGGCGGCTCCGACTGAGAGAATCCCTCATCCCCGTGCCCCGACCGGCCCCCGCGACCGAGAGCTACAAGAAACGAAGGTATCGGATCGGATGTTACAATCAAAGAAGCGGGCACCAACACAAGAACCAAGGACGCCGATTTCTTGGGCACCTACCTCCAACGAACTGGGAAGAGGCGTCAGATGGGAGGCCTAGAGCAGGCATAGTCGCCGCCGTCATCGGTTGCGACTGAGAGAATCCCCCATGCCCCAACCCGCCGCCGCGACCAAGAGCTGAAATCCAAGAGGGGGGCAAGAAATTGAACTCCGGCGTCAATGAAGAACCAAGAACTGCACGGACCAGAGAGAAAGAACTTGCTGTTTTCTTGGGAGGGAACGCACCTGGATTTCTCGGAGGCGACTGGGAAGAGGGGTCGAGGAAGCCTCCATGATTAGCTGCTGGAATCGGATGCAAGCCGATGTCTGCAGCCACCGGCGAAGCGTCGTCGCCGTCTGTAGTCTCCGTCCGCGCTGCATGCGGACGCGGCTCTCCTTCTAGCTCTCTGCGTCCACCGTCCGCTTGTCCCTCATCTCGCCTCGCCTCGCCTTGGTCGAACAGCTTCGCAAGAACCACGGGCGTTGGCAGATGAAGAGGAGACGGAGAGCGCGGAAGGATGGAAGCTACGAGAAAGGATGGGCGGGGAGGAAGGAGAGGGAGATGCTATATAGACGACGACGGACAGCGTTCTCCCGCTGCAACCGATTTCAACAAGATGGGCCTCGTGCACTTCGGATAGCCCAGGCCCAATCGATGGCCCATATAAAGTTGGCTGATTTTCCAAAGTTTCTGCAAGCCTTCAACTTTCCCTCAAAAAAGAAAAGAAAGCCTTCATCCCGCTGCAAAAACATTGAAAACATAGTACATTTAGGCCCTGTTCGGATCCTCTCCTACTCCCAGCTTCTTTGGTCAGCGCGTGGAGCCGTCCCGAACGTGGCAGCTCCTAGAAGCCAGCTTCGCGGAGCGAACTGCCCTCGTAGTGCAAAAATGAGAAGCAGGTCGAACCTAGCTTCAAAAATCAAAGGAGCTAGAGTTGGATGTAATTACCCGATATGCCACCGCCAAGTGAACTCTGGGGCAGCGTACCGGTTCGATCAATATGTTTCTCTCACCGATACGTTCTCTCCCGTACGAGAAACCACCTAAATGCGCTTCATGCTTGCTTCCTGGGCTGCCGGCCGATGTAGACGAGAGCTAGAGCAGCCGCTGCTGCCGAACGCATCGCTGGCTCCGCCAAGAAGCTGGCTAGCGTAGGCTCCCCGAGAAGCTGGCCACTTTGGAAAGCCAGCGGACTTCCGAACGGGCCCTTAGCCATCACTCAAACAAATACCAAGAACCCTATTTCTAACTAGAGATGTCTTCCTATGTTTCTCCACTTGTTTCCTTAGCTCAAACCGACCAATTGGTGGGGTACGATCTCGTGTGGACGTAGCGATTCTACCGTGAATTTTCTTAACGTGCTTCCCATCCGGCGTGTGCACTTAGTGATTTGGGTGTCGATTGGGGTATGTCTCCTTGTGTTCTCTTCACTTGGGGTGTGCCTGTTGGGTTTGCATGTTGATTTGTGTGTTAGTTTGGATGTGGCTGACGTCATGTGCATGTGTCCTTGGATGGGAAGGTCTCATCTGATTTTTAAAGCGTGATTTGCTTGAGACGTTTCTTGATAATTCTCCATCGAAGATTCACATCGTCCACCGCTCAACGCATCGCCCGTCGCACTGCCGTCCTTCAACACTGTCACATCCCAGATTTTTTCCAAATCTGGTATGTTAAAAAAATCATAGGGATTTAAAAAATTTCTAGGTATTTGCTATGATTGCCTAGGTTTTCTTGTGAATGGCTTTGATTTGTTTGATTGTTGCCTAGAAGGATGAAAAGCCAAATGCCACTAGTGAAACCCTAGCTAATTTTGGTAAAGACCAAGCCAATTTGAAATATTTTTGGGCACAAGGCTAACCTAAATAAGTCCCAAGAATATCAAAGCCAAAATGATTCCCCTAGAAGGAATTTGAGGTTGTTTTATTTTGAAATCAATTCAAAGGCCAAAGGGGACTATTCAAAAATGGTTTTGCATTTTATTTGGCAGCGAATGATATTTCATATGTCCAAATAATATTCTTGACCCTCTGCCTTTTTTCTAAATTGAATTTGAAAAAGTTTGGTTTTGAAACCAAATTCAAATTCAAATTCAAAATAAAAATGCAAGTGCAGTGAAAATATGTCCATAATGCCCCAATGAAATGTTCAAACTTTCCCAAATATTCCATTTGGAATTTAGAAAGTGTCCTCTGTCCAAAGAAAATTCAAATTCAAATTAAAATTGAATAGAGAGAAAGAACTTGGTGTTGTCTTGCGAGGGAACGCACCTGGATTTCCCGGAGGCGACTGGGAAGAGAGGTCGAGGAAGCCTCCATGATTAGCTGCTGGAAGCGGCTGCAAGCCAATGCCTGCAGCTGCCGACAAAGCATCGTCGCTGTCTGTAGTCTCCATCCGCCCTGCACTTGGACGCGGCTCTCCTTCTGGCTCCGCGTCTGCCTTCTGCTTGTCCCTCATCTCGCCTCGCCTTGGTCAAACAGCTTCCCAAGAACCACGGGCATGAGTAGATGAAGAGGAGACGGAGAGCGCGGAAGGATGGAAGCTACGAGAAAGGATGGGAGGGGAGGAAGGAGAGGGAGATGCTATTTAGACGACGATGGACAGAGCGTTCTCCCGCTGCAACCAATTTCAACAAGATGGGCCTAGTGCACTTCGGATAGCCCAAGCCCAACCGATGGCCCATATAAAGTTGGCTGTTTTTCCAAAGTTTCTGCAAGCCTTCAACTTTCCCTCAAAAAAGAAAAGAAAAGAAAGCCTTCTTCACCTAAAAAAAAGCCTTCATCCCTATCCAAAAACATTGAAAACATAGTACATTTAGCCATCACTCAAACAAATACCGAGATGAAATTGCTTCATGCATGATAGTTTTTGCACGACCTGTGAACAATGCACCCTCCCCAACAGCATTCCTGTGTGCATGCTCACTGTTGGTGCCGCCACGTATGAATCGTGCAGGCGTCGGCCACATCTTATCATGTGTATATCAGCTCTCATACAAAGAACCCTATTTCTAAATAGAGATGTCTTCCTATGCTTCTTCACTTGTTTCCTTAGCTTAAACTGGCCAACCGACGACTAACACGCGTATTAGTTTGGTATCTGGTGGGGTATGATCTCATGTGGACGTAGCCACTCTACCGCGAATTTTCTTAACGTGTTTTCCATCCCCGCATGTGCACGCAGGCAGTTGGGTGTCGATTGGGGCATGTCTCCTTGTGTTCTCTTCACTTGGGGTGCGCCTGTTGGGTGGCTTGCATGTTGATTTGTGTGTTAGTTTGTACTAGTAAACGGGCACGTGCAACGCACGTCATACATGTTTTAAATTAAATCAAGCATTTTATTTAAATTGATAAATCATAGAAAGTTGATAATCCATGAATTTCTATGTGTCTTCTGCACAAAAATCCACTGTAGAAAAATATATCCAAATATTATAGTCCTTTTTCTGTTTCTTGAGGGAAAAGTAACAAAACTAAAAACAACATTTGAAAAAAAAATCTATCAAGCAATGCATCAGTGCCAACGGGTGCACAACACATGGAGAATTATACTTACGTTCAGAATTGCTTACATATCTTGACAAAAATGTTTGTCAAAGCAATATGAACCCAACTCAATTGAAACATACCAGCTTCTTATTTGGTATACTAACCAGAGCAGCTGTCTATATTGTTTTATATCGCACACATCAATATTCATTGGTGATCCTATTCTCATTCAATGATTAACGGGAACGCAAAATACAATCAATACAGAATCCTCACAGAATGAACTTTGCATGACAGCGTTAGTAGCACCAGACCATATCGCCTTCATATGGAGTATTTCATATGACTGACCTCAGACAGTCTAAATGCAATAGGGGTAGTGGACTAAGGATTTAAGATCCTAAACCACCAAAATAAAATCAATTTTGCAAAGTAATATGGCCAGTACAATTTTAAGTGATCCAAGAAAAGCAACTTTCCCAATCATGGATGAGAGGATAAGGGATGACAATTGATATACATACACCACATCCACTCAATATGAAAGGGAAGGACCCTTGCATACACGCATTCTGTGAAAAAGAAAAACAAGTCTATGCAGATGACAATTGATATACATACACCATAGCCACTCATTTTGAAAGGAAAGGACCCTTGCATACACGCATTCTGTGAAAAAAAACAAGTCTATGAGATGAAACTGACCATATGTTATATAGTGTAGGCAAGAGGACCTTTTGAATTCTACATGTTGTCTAACTTAATGATAAGAGTGTAGCAATCTTGTAGTCACATTGTGCATCTCTACTCATATAATTCAATGAAAGCACATTACAAAACCCATTAAAAGTAAATATCATTTTATATCCTTGACCACTGAAGTGTCACCAATCATATTACATAAAAATATACAAATAAGTTGAAGGGTGAGAACTTTCTCTATTCTCATGATTTCAGATTTTTGACACCCACATACGATGGGTGCAACTTCGGTCTGTAACAAGTATCACTCCCTCAATGCCATGAACTTAAGTCTTGTCATCCCTTCAGTGAAGCCTTGTAGTTTTGGTGAGAAAATCGAAAGCCATCAAAGCATTAATCAATCTCATAATAAGATGAAGTACATATCAAGTAGCCAAGTATATTTTCACCTTGCCCACTACTTACTACAATCGGTGAATCCTTAAGTTGTGATTAAAAAAATAGTGGAATAAAAATGAAATGATCATCATTGTCAATGTACAACATGAAGCTCCATATAAAACAAGCATTGACACACATGCATATCTAGCAGCGTGCCCACACCGAATGAGTCACTCCTAGGTTCTAGCTTAGTGTTGTCGCAATCACCGCAGATCAATTATAAGGCATGTGCTACTAATATTAAAGATATAAGCAATGTATTGCATATTATCGAAGCAATTATGTCCTTTTGTGATTCTACTTTGCTCCATTGCGAGCCTTACAAAAACAAGATTGATACATGTTAATACAAGATTCTACTTTGCTTCATTGCAAGACTGACAAAAACAAGATTGATACAAGTTAATACAAGATTCTACTTTGCTTCATTGCAATCCTAACAAAAACACTGTTGGCTGCCCCTATTTTGGTGACTGGACCAGGATGCAAAATAAGATGCAATGAATATTTCATGTAATATGCTATTGGAAGTTAATAACATAACATAGGAAGCAAAGCTTGAAACAGCTCATGTAGATGTGTTTATGTTTCCTACCAGTATCAAGAAATACATTTGGCAGAATTGCCTTGTACCAGGATGACATCAGACAAAAGCTAACTAAATCACTACTAGAAATCCCCATATTTCCGACGGTGAAACCTAATAGCCGACGGGCCGTCGGTTATTACAGTAATAGCCGACGGTAGTTGCAATGGCCGACGGTTAGTGTCAACTCACAAGTATTACCACTAATACCCGACGGTGAAAATCCACCCCTCGGGTATCCAACTTAATGCCCAACGGTTCATTGTAAAGCCCAACGGTTTTTCCTACACCCTCAGGGATTACATGTAATGCCCAACGGGTTTCCCTACACCCACGGGGATTACATGTAATGCCCGACGGTTAATTTTAATACCCGACGGTTTTTGGTGCCCCCTCGGGGATTACATGTAATGCCCGATGGTTTTTGCCACCCACGGGGATTAGATGTAATGCCCGACGGTGAAATTTAATAGCCAAAGGTGAAAAGAAAACTCTCACCTATGAGTGAAAATGGCCGACGGTACATGTGTGCCTCTCGGTTATTTGAGAAAATACCCGACAGCGTATAGTAATAACCGATGGTTAACTTTCCCTCTCGATGATATGTTTCAATGGACAACATCGATAAATGTAGAATGACGGATGTTATATTCCATATAATTCCGTATAAGAAGATTCCAATTGGAGGCACGGGGGCGCATGGGAGCAGCGCTAGGAGGTTCGTCGTGTGTGCGGGAAGCCAGGACGATGGTCCCGGGTGATCGGTAGTGGCGGCTGGTCCTACTACCATGCATGGGGTACAGATCTGATGCAACGAGTGTGGTTCTGGTACCGGCTGACGCGGTGTTTCTTTGTGGCTTGTGGTGCTACGATGGAGTGTCGTGTGGCGGTGTAGGAGCACAAGGGGCTCGGCGGCATGGATCTGCCGTCGTGGGGTCATGCGATGGCACAGTGAGGGACTACAGCTCGGGCGCAGTGGGCCATGGGGTGGTCTAGTGCAATTGGGATTTGAGTCCTAGCGCCCAGATCTGGCGGTTGCGGCGGCAGACGTCGCGTACACGGTATCGGCCGGTGCCATGCGCTTGAGTAGGTTGTCACTCGGATGTGCTCTGGCATGCTGTCCAAAAGATATGGCGGTGGCCACAGACTGCAGATGTGGTGGCGCGGCAGACCATGAGGTGGCCTGATGTGTGGAGACCTCTAGCTACGACTGTCGCAGTTCTGGTCTCCAGAGAGCACGGTCGGCGCATCTGATGCATGGTTGCGGCTCGGAATCATGTTGGTTCTTGGCGTCGGGCAGTGCTATATTGTTTCTTGCGCTCGACAGGGCACAACGACTCGCGCTGCGTTCGGTGGCTATGCGCTGGACGACCGTTGGTGGATCTGGCGCCTCGTGATGGAGGTTAGCCGCCGGTGGTCTCCGCGAGGTGCTGATGGCTGTTGCGGATCTTGGGGCTTCTTTGTCGGTGGAAGTTTCGATGGTGGTGGTGATTGGTGGGCTTGCCGGATCCTGTGCGAGATGATGTGCGGCTGAGGTGGTGTGGGAGCTTGGGTGAAGACCCTGTCTCGGCTTTTGTGTTGTGACCAGTGATGGCGGTGGCTGTGACCATCATTGACCTTCCTGGAGGTATAATAGTTTTGCTGTCGCACCACTCCCACGCGGATCCGGCCATCACGACCTCTCCGGGTGAAACCCTTGATCTTGTGTGACTGTGGCGTGCCTTGGTGTCGTATCCCGCTCAGGGGCTTCATCTTGGGAGTTCGGCATCGGCAAGTGGGACTGGCGGATGACGAGGTTGTGGCGTCCAGACTTATGTGGCAACGATGATGGAGGTAGCGATGTTAATGACCCAACAATTGTTGTTGTAGTCGACTCTTCTCTGACGTGTCCGCGGGATTGCCTCATTTGTTTTTCATCTCGAAGTCAAAGTTGCGGTGGCGGGTCCATATGGTGTGCCTGGTTTGTCCTTCGTAGTTCTCCGTCAAGTTTGGAGTTGCGTCTAGAATCATCGGAGGGCGTGCGAAGCTGTGTCTCCGTCGGATCTCGCGGGATTCAGTCGGTGATAGTCTTTGGTGAATCTGTTTGGATCCGGTCTTCGTTCGTATTTGTTTGGGTGTTTACAGATTTGATCCTTCTGATCTACGACTTTTTTCATAGGCGATAGTTGCTGCTCGGGTGTGCTGGTCCTATGGGCATTGGCATGACGACTTCCCGACTGTCGACTACAACAAGATTTGCTCGGCTCCAGCGAGGAGGGCCAGTTACGGCGGTGCGCCTTCGGCTCGCTCCAGTGCTTGTAGTCGTCGCTAGATGGTCCATAGACCTAGTGGTAATTTTTATTACCTCTATTGTTCTTTGTACTATCATGATTGAAGATGAATAGATTGACAGTTTCTCACGCGAAAAAAGTTTGGAGTTGCGTTGTCTGGTTGCCACAATTACATTTTATGGGAACCTAAAAATAATTACTTTCGTTATACTATTATTTTTTACTGAATACGTGTGGTATGTAAAGTATTTTTTATATAAAATTCTTTTTTCAGGCAGGACCAAAGAACCATTTCACCTCCCGCCATTATTTCCCTCTTGCCCCTTAGCAAATTTTACAGCCCATCTCCTATCGGCCACGTGCCCACGTCCTCCCATCCCTCACCCCTTTTCGCTCTGATGAAACCTCCCCCGCCGCTTCTTCTCCTCTCGCTTCCCCGCCGCCATGCGCCAACCCCGCCATCAGCCGTCGATCCGGCTGCGTACTTCCACCCTCGTCGCCCTCCCTAGTCCAGTAACGTCACTCGCTACCTTCAACTCCCGTATAGGTCTTCGTGGCCCTCAGATCTGGCAGCCCTCAGCCACGACGCTGCCGGATCTGGTCGGCTTGGCCTCGTCGCCCCAACCAATGGTGCTCGACGCCTCTCCTCTGCAGGACCGCAGCGGTATTCTTCGTCGGCTCTCTATCCCTCCACCTCCTGCGCCATGTATCGGCCTTCTGCCCTTTCTTGAAGCTCCTCCTCATCCAAGTGGTCACCTGATGTTGCCGAGTGGACCACGCTCACTCGCGCCTTCGCCCGCCAGTACCAGGTTTGGTCGCCACCTCCTTTGCACAATTCGTCGAGCAGGTCATCTGTGTGGCGTATGTGTGCTGTTGTAATGGATGGTGTGCTTTTTTTTCTGGTGGTTGGGGTGCAGGATTTGCTCGTGTGTTTCAAGTTGAATACTGGGGAGATGGAGGAGATGTGCCACGGCAGGCTACTGTGGTGGTGAGTTTCAGGTTCTACATCGAGGCCAATGGCCATGGTTGTTTGCATGTCTGTTTAGGTCTATTTTTTATATGGTTGTTGAAAAACAAAGCCAAGCCTATTAGTTTTGAAAATAAAGTCAAGCCTATGTGTTGAAAAATAGTTTGATTAACTAGCGAATGGACATTTGGTGCCAGTGAGGTGAGCTAGCTGACTTGTGTTGATTCATGTATGTTTGGTCAAGGCTAGCTAATTGCAGCAGTTGGCACTATAGTACAGAGAAGAGACACTGTGTCAGCGTGTGTAATCAGGATCGGGATGTATACTTCATACTACTGTATAGCTTAACTAGCAGTCCCTGCCAAGCAAACCAATTAACATTGAAGAGGCCCTCCATTCATGGAGTATGTACATTCCTGGTTACTTTTCCTTCAGTTTTGGTTTGTAGATGTAATTGTAAGTTTTGCAATCTTGCTTTTGCTTTTCTTCTCAGTATTTTGTAGTTCTGGAACATTTAACTCATGTGCCTAAGGTTGATGCAGCCACTGACATGTTAACATCATGTCCCGTGTGTTCTTTCTCAAATATGTAGAGCAGGGGGTTCTTACTTGTTATACTTAAATGCACTATGCTATCATGCAGGTCTAAGTCGGGCCTATCTGAAGAGTAAGAATATAAAGCTTTTGAGCTTAGGCACATGAATCAAGCCCCCAGAATCCGATGGTTTACTGAGCCAGTTTTATGCTGGGCGAGGAAGGGTGGAACAGTGAACCTTGCCACACAACGGCACCCCCTTCGCCTGATGATCTTTTCCAATCACGATGACCTTCCGTCGCTGCTGAAGGTATTTTGTTTCTTCTCTTTTCATCTGCAGACTGCAGAGTATCTTGTTTGTTCAATTCTGATAAAAAAAACTAGATGTTCTAGTCAAAGCAGTACTGCAGTCATGCAGTATTTACTTGTTGCAGTATTACGTTTATCTGTTTCTGGATGAGATACTTTCAAAGTTGATTTATAGTGACAATGCGAGAGTTGTAGATAATTTTCTGTACTTCCAGTGTACTTGATTATTAATTCTTAGTATAAGAGTATCTAAGGGGCACAATTGGGTTGAACTCATATAGGCAGAGATGTTGCTATAATTAATTACAGTCAAATCATTTGCACAGAGAAAAATACTTCAACATTAGACAATATGATTAGACAATATGCCAGGCGTCCTCCTTTCTAGCTTTTGGCTTTCCCTGTACTAGCTTTGCTCTTTGGGTCCTCAGCTTTTGAGACCTTGATGCTTTTGAGAATGTACGACAAACTTGGTTTCATTATAGCAAATCTTGGTCTGACCATAGCACATGTTTCTGGACATAGGATTGTTACAGTGAATTAGAATAATGTCATGTGCTTTGAATTATATGAATGTTACAAGTAATTCGAAAAGCATGATGTGATCTGAACCACTGCAAACTTATAATGAAATTGAAATCAGTGTGGTTTATTGGTAGATTATTCCTTTTGTACACAGAGCAACGTGTAGTACTGTCTATCATTTGGAGTGTGTTCCTTCTGATTGATATTACCCTGAAAATTGCATGTGAAGGATCAAAAGATGAATACGTAGTTATACTGTTAGATAGCAGCTAACCAGTCAATTAGAACATCTAAGTTTTTTTAACTGTATCCACAATTAAATTTCAACTGTATTGCATCATATTTAATCTCCCTTACAACTTATCTAATCATTTCTTAGGAATTGGAAACAGTACTGGAGGAATTGTGATCTATGGCAAGGGTGATGATGTCTATGGAAATGATTGTTGAGTGTTATGGTACATATGGTGATGAAGGGTGACGAGTCTAATGTCTTTCGTCAAGACATGCAACAAAGTGAAGTTATGAAGTTCTGGTCAATTTAGCTTATGCATAATGCTTGGACCATTAGATCTTAGTTACTATTTTGTTTTGCGTTTCAAACTTCCTACATAGATCACGGTGATCAATGTAATTTTGATGCAACATTCTGAAAGGTGTGCTAAATATAATAGTATATGTTACTTGGTCATCTGTGGGTTGTGCAATTATGAGATATATTTGAAATGGAAAGCAATCCTTGAAGGGTGACTAATGGCCTACCATGGAACAAGCATCACAGCTACATGATATGCCAATGGAAACTTCACACCATCGGTGAATCTATGTATTGAGGGTGTCGTTTGGCCTCTCAACTAAAGGAATCCCTGTAGGGGTGTATACATAGTCAGCGGTCATACTAGTTGACAGCTTGGTCCTCCTCTCGGCTATAATGAACCCCGAGGGTCAAATATATGCCGTCAACTATTACAAAAGTCGAAGGCAAGTCATAACTGTCAGAAAATAAATACCCCGACAGGGAACCGTCAGCTATAAGCGTCGTCAAGTTTCTGTGAGCCGGCTGGTGACCAAAACATGTCCGACGGCTCACCGTCGGCTAATTACCGTTGGAGAAGGTATTACCCTACAATACCGTCGGCTATTACGGTAATGGCCGACCAAGCATAGCCGACGGGAGATTGCCAACGGTGTACCGTCAGTTATACAGAAATCCGACGGTGAGCAAAAATATCCGACGGTAATTTGACCCTCGGCTATAGTGGGAAATCTAGTAGTGAATAGACCATATGAAAATTGCAGCGAGCAACGCATCGCTTGTCTTTTGGATCAACATCTGAAGGTTGCCATGCTACGAAAACCAACAACTCTGCCCATAAAATGCAAACCAATCTAAAACAGTGCCTTGCATGCACATACTTTGGTAGAGGATTAACCATGTATATATCTCCATAGAAATCAAACATGCCTGATGTAAGAGAAAAAGTCACTCAACTCATCTTTCGATGTTATTAATAGCCACCTTCTCATCCTTCAATTGCGCCTTGTAGGAGCAGTACTACATAAAAATGAATAGATGCAAGTCGAGAACTGAATCCAGCGCACAAGAATATTAGGTCTGCGCAATAATAAAATCAACCCCACAACTACAATAAAAAAACTGAATCCCCACAAAGAAAAATCAAAATTGAATGTCCTGCAGGTATGA
The DNA here is from genome assembly GCA_011799875.1 of Thinopyrum elongatum. Classification (NCBI taxonomy): domain Eukaryota; kingdom Viridiplantae; phylum Streptophyta; class Magnoliopsida; order Poales; family Poaceae; genus Thinopyrum; species Thinopyrum elongatum. The sequence continues at coordinate 536,649,704 of CM022301.1, read as the reverse complement.
TTGGGCCAATCACAAGCAGTGAATAAAATCAAAGAAGATGGGACATACATGACTAACTTTTTCAGTGTGCCATCGGCCTGGACGAATATTCGAGAAGCATTTCCAACTTTTTGATATCAGGCTTAATATTTAGTCGAAATTTCACAAGCTCTCTCCATTATATGGTCACAGTCATCTTCCTCCTTAAATACACATGCAAATGGAAGATTAAAATGAGCGCAATAAATTCTGGGTATGAGCATTAGAACTACCTAACAATCAGGATACACTTCAGTGATCAAATCATGCAAATATATCTATAATGAAGATAGTTCAGGTAGTTGCAGCGCTTTGCTTCATCCGACTATTCAAGCATCCAGAAAAAAAAAACTGAGAATAGCTAACCTTAACGACGATTGGCGGTGTAGCTCGAGTGGGATACATTTGAATATATAGCTAACCTTAACAACGATGTTATACTTGGCTTCAACCCAAGAGTCTCTCAGGTTCAGGGCGCAAACCAAAGAGTCTCTCAGGTTCTGAGCCTGCGCCGGAACCTGCGAAAACACCATGAGAAAAGTCTGTTAGAGCACGGCATGGCCATCAGACTGATTAGAATAAGCACCAACAACATACGTTTTTTTTCCTTCAATGGCAATACCGGGATACTCTGTCTCTATAGTATGAAAAAAAATTAACAGTTCACCTTCATTTTTATCATGGATCGACGATTTGGGGATGAACCAATGGACTGGAAACTAAGTCCAGCAGCCAAGAAAGTACAGTAAGTTTTGAAACAGATTTGTATCCAAGGAAACTCAACATAAACTCACAAAAACAGAGGACTAAAGTGTGTCCAGGGAGAACGAATTGCACCTTTAGCATGTTGAGGATCTCCTCATGCTGACGCCGCCACGGCCTCATCTCTGCGAACAAGACGCCCGGAGAGGAAACAGTGAAAATGCACACCGCGTCTGACATTTCGCTCGAGCGCGACATCCAAAAAAAGCGAACTCCGGGGGAGGGGGAGGAATGGGAGCAGGTGCGGACCTCCCCGTGGCCGGCGAGGGAGGTCTTCTCCTTGTTGAAGAAGGCGATGTTGAACTCGACCGACGGCATGGAGGCGCCGACCTTGGCCGGACCTTGGCCAAGGCTGCGACCATGGCGGCAACCGTGCGGCGGCTCGCGCCCAAGAGGACCAGGGCGCGTGCGGGGTGGGATGCGGCCATGAAGAAGGCGACGGAGGAGGATGCACTAGTAGAAAACAGGGCTTTGGTTCAGCCCAGAAAAGGGCATTAATCCCGGTTCTCCTATGAACCGGGACCAATGGGTGCATCAGTCCCGGTTCGTGAGGCCACCGCGCCGGCCGGGCCTCGGGAGCCATTGGTCCCAGTTCGTCTGACCCCTTTGGTCCCGGTTCCAGACACGAACCGGGAACAAAGGGCCTCGCTCCTGGCACTGCCCTTTAGTGCCGGTTGGTGGATGGAACCGGGATTAAAGAGCAGGCTTCTGTCCCAGTTCTAGCCACCAACCGAGATTAAAGAGATGCCTATATATATGCTCGCCCCTGCCCGCTCACTCCTCTGTTTTTTCGCCGGCCGGCGTGTGCAGGTGTGTGTTGCTCTGCTCTCACCTCCTATGCACATGAGGTGTTCGATGAAATGCCCGAGCCACACTTAAGCTTTCTCCTCTCTAAGCTCGACCTCCGAGCTCCATTTTCCTCAAGATTTGTTTAGGTTTGGCGGTCCGTCCCGTCCCGTCCCCATCCTCACCGCCGTCGATCGCCCACGCCGATCTCGTCGTCGGCACCACCGTGGTGAGCCTCTTATTCTTCTCTTCTTTCTAAAAGAAAAAAATTCTTACTTGTATGATTTAGATAGATACTTGTATAATTTTCTTACTTTTATTATTGTTTGTTATTATATAGTGCCATGGTTTTGGTATTCGCCCCCGTCGGCCCTCGTCCTGTCTATGATTCGGATGTGGTATATTATCTTTTATTATGATTTGTTTCATTTAGTGTTTATGACAATTATGCCGACCAACGTGACATAGATGTTTTTATCTAGGAGGTATGTGAACCAGAAATTCCAACCGACCCTCTTGTCGAGAGGTTAAATTTAGTTGACAAAGAAAATAATTACTTAAAGAAAAAATTGAAAAAAATTGAGGAGGAGAAGATGGAATTGGAGTTGCATGTTGCGGATGTCGTCCATGATCACAAGATCAAGATGGATGCAATGCGCTTGAATATTAGAAAGATTAAAAAATATGCCATTCATACTGAGACTTGGTATCATTATGCCATTGGATCAATTGTTACCCTAGTTGCGATTATGATCGCATTTGTTGTTGCATTGAAATGTTTTACATAGTTTCAATGTATGTTTTAATTAGATGCTCTAGAGAGCTATATATTGTTCTATGAGAACTATGTATGAACTTTATGTATTTATTTTTTCAGTAATAACATTTGATCACTACTGTACTTTTGTTTTAATGTGATGATGAACTTGTATTAATTTGGTCACTTCTCTATTCATGATGTTCTGTAATGGTTTTTGATACACTTAATTTTATAATGCACGCAGATGAACCGGCAATGGATGTACGGTGACAGACGCACCTCCGAGTACATTGAGGGCCTGCATAATTTTCTCGAAGTGGCTGAGGCAAACAAGCATAATGGTTTTATGTATTGTCCATGTCATATCTGTGGGAATACGAAGGATTACTCTGACTCGAAAACCCTTCACGTCCACCTGCTTGAGAAGGGTTTCATGCCACACTATAATGTTTAGACCAAGCACGGAGAAAGAGGGGTTATGATGGAAGACAACGAAGAAGAAGAGGATGATGACAACTATCCGCCCCCTGAATACGGTTATACTGCAACGGGGGAAGCTGAAGATCAAGAGGAACCAGACGATGTGCCCGATGATGATCTTCGCCGGGTTATTGTTGATGCAAATAGACAATGCCAAAGTGAAAGGGAGAACTTGAAGTTCGATCGCATGTTAGAGGATCACAAAAAAGGGTTGTACCCAAATTGCGAAGATGACAACACAAAGCTCGGTACCACGCTGGAATTGCTGCAATGGAAGGCAGACAATGGTGTATCTGACAACGGATTTGGGAAGCTACTGAAAATATTGAAGAAGAAGCTTTCAAAGGATAACGAATTACCTGACAGTATGTACGAAGCAAAGAAGGTTCTATGCCCTCTAGGATTGGAGGTGCAGAAGATACATGCATGCCGTAATAACTGCATCCTCTACCGCGGTGAGTACGAGGAATTGAACGCATGCCTGGTATGCGGTGCATTGCGGTATAAGATCAGACGAGATGACCCTAGTGATGTTGAGGGCGAGCGCCCCAAGAAGAGGGTTCCTGTCAAGGTGATGTGGTATGCTCTTATAATACCACGGTTGAAACGTCTATTCAGAAACAAAGAGCATGCCAAGTTGATGCGATGGCACAAAGAGGACCGTAAGAAAGACGGGAAGTTGAGAGCACCCGCTGACGGGTCGCAGTGGAGAAAAATCGAGAGAACGTGGGGGGTACTTTACAGGTGACGCAAGGAACGTATGGTTTGGTTTAAGCGTAGATGGCATTAATCCTTTTGGGGAGCAAAGCAGGAATCATAGCACCTGGCCCGTGACTCTATGTATCTATAACCTTCCTCCTTGGTTGTGCATGAAGCGGAAGTTCATTATGATGCCAGTGCTCATCCAAGGCCCTAAGCAACCCGGCAACGATATTGATGTGTACCTAAGGCCATTAGTTGAAGAACTTTTACAGCTGTGGAATGGAAAAGGTGTACATGTGTGGGATGAGCACAAACAGCAAGAATTTGACCTACATGTGTTGCTGTTTGTAACCATCAATGATTGGCCAGCTCTCAGTAACCTTTCAGGATAGACAAACAAGGGATACCACGCATGCACGCACTGTTTAGATGACACCGAAAGTATATATTTGGACAAATGCAGGAAGAATGTGTACCTGGGACATCGTCGATTTCTTCCGACCAACCATCAATGTCGAAAGAAAGGCAAGCATTTCAAAGGTGAGGCAGATCACCGGAAGAATTCCGCCCTCTGTACTGGTGATCACATACTTGCTATGGTCAATGATTTACAAGTAATCTTTGGAAAGGGTCGTGGCGGACAATCTGTTCCGAATGACGCTGAGGGACGTGCACCCATGTGGAAGAAGAAATCTATATTTTGGGACCTACCCTATTGGAAAGACCTAGAGGTCCGCTTCGCAATCGAAGTGATGCACGTGACGAAGAATCTTTGTGTGAACCTGCTAGGCTTCTTGGGTGTGTATGGTAAGACAAAAGATACACCGGAGGCACGGGAGGACCAGCAACATGTGCACGAAAAAGACGGCATGCATACAAAGCAGTATCAAGGTCCTGCCAGCTACGCTCTTACCAAAGAAGAGAAGGAAATCTTCTTTGAATGCCTACTCAGTATGAAGGTCCCGTCTGGCTTCTCGTCCAATATAAAGGGAATAATAAATATCCCAGAGAAAAAGTTCCAGAACCTAAAGTCTCACGACTGCCACGTGATTATGACGCAACTGCTTCCGGTTGCATTGAGGGGGCTTCTACCGGAAAATGTTCGATTAGCCATTGTGAAGCTATGTGCATTCCTCAATGCAATCTCTCAGAAGGTAATCGATCCAGAAATCCTACCAAGGTTAAAGAATGATTTGGTGCAATGTCTTGTCAGTTTCGAGCTGGTATTCCCACCATCCTTCTTTAATATCATGACGCACGTCCTGGTTCGTCTAGTCGAAGAGATTGCCATTCTGGACCCTGTATTTCTACACAATATGTTCCCCTTTGAGAGGTTCATGGGAGTCTTAAAGAAATATGTTCGTAACCGTGCTAGGCCAGAAGGAAGCATCTCCACGGGCCATCAAACAGAGGAGGTCATTGGGTTTTGTGTTTACTTCATTCCTGACCTTAAGAAGATTGGTCTCCCTCAATTGCGGTATGAGGTGAGACTGACTGGTAAAGGCACGCTAGGAGCGGACTCAATAATATGTAGGGACGGGCATTCTTGGGGTCAATCACACTACACAGTTCTACAGAATTCTACCTTGGTGACCCCGTATGTCAATGAACACAAGAATATTCTGCGCTCCAAACAACCGGAGCAATGTGACAATTGGATTACATGTGAACACATCAGGACTTTCGGCAGTTGGTTGCAAACACATCTCATGGGTGACAAGATTGTTGGAGATGAGTTGTACTCGTTGGCCAGGGGACCATCTTCGACTGTATTGACTTACAAAGGGTACGAGATAAATGGGAATACATTTTACACGATCGCCCAAGATCAAAAGAGCACCAACCAAAACAGTGGTGTCCGCTTTGATGCAGCAACCAATAGGGGAAAGGACACATATTATGGTTACATAGTGGACATATGGGAACTTGACTATGGACATGATTTTAAGGTCCCTTTGTTTCGGTGCAAATGGGTCAATCTGTCAGGAGGCGGGGTACAGGTAGACCTGCAGTACGGAATGACAACAGTGGAACTCAACAATCTTGGGTACACAGACGAACCATTCGTCCTAGCCAATGATGTGGCGCAGGTTTTCTATGTGAAGGACATGTCTACCAAACCAAGAAAAAGAAAAGATAAGGAAGCGAATACATCATACGATGAGCCAAAGCGCCACATAGTTCTTTCAGGGAAGAGAGACATCGTGGGAGTGGAGGGCAAGACAGACATGTCTGAAGATTATGAAAAGTTTCATGAAATTCCTCCCTTCAAAGTGAAGGCTGACCCAAGCACATGGTTAAACGATGAAGATTATCCATGGTTACGGCGCAATAAGCAAGGGACACATGCGAAGAAAAAGTGAAGACTTTCTCTCTAGAACTATTCTGATGATGGCTTTTATCTAGAATATCACTGCAGTTACATGTCAAGAAATGAAATCCGTTTTGTAACAGATGAGTTTTCGTCCGAAACCCTGATACTTCGAAAGAGATTGTCCATTTTGTACACGAAGTGCATCCAGTTTTTGCCGTAACCCTCTCAACTTTTTAGCACGTGCTATGTGGGTGGAATGATGATACCATGCCAACTTTCAACCTTTTCAGAGTTCATTTGTAGTGCTTTTCAATTTCAGGATCATTTAGCTAAAAAATCAGTAAATGCATGAAAAATAGCAAATGAAGTCAGAAAGGGTTGAAAATTGATGATGTGGCTTTGAATGGTGCATGTTGAACGCACAAAAAAGTCTGGAGTTGAAATAAGTTCAAAAAAATAAAATCCCTTTTGTAACAGATGAGTTTTCGTCCGAAACCCTGATACTTCGAAAGAGATTGTCCATTTTGTACACAAAGTGCATCCAGTTTTTGCCATAACCCTCTCAACTTTTTAGCACATGCTATGTGGGTGAAATGATGATACCATGCCAACTTTCAACCTTTTCAGAGTTCATTTGTACTGCTTTTCAATTTCAGGTTCATTTAGCTCAAAGAAAAGATTAAATGCATGAAAAATAGCAAATGAAGTCATAAATGGTTGAAAATTGATGATGTGGCTTTGAATGGTGCATATTGAACGCACAAAAAGTCTGGAGTTCAAATAAGTTTAAAAAATATGAAATGCCTTCGTAACACATGAGTTTTCGTCCGAAACCCTGATACTTCGAAAGAGATTGTCCAGTTTGTACACGAAGTGCATCCAGTTTTTGCCGTAACCCTCTCAACTTTCTAGCACATGCTATGTGGGTGAAATGATGATACCATGCCAAGTTTCAACCTGTTCAGAGTTCATTTGTAGTGCTTTTCAATTTCAGGGTCATTTAGCTCAAAGAATGAACTAATAGCAAAAAGAATGTACTAAAAAGCTTTTACAAAACTCTAATAGCAAAAGGAATGAACTAAAAATAATCAATTAATTTTTTTTGTTATGATCAACTAAAACAAAACTATAATATTCTTCAACAGCAAAGAGAATCAACTAAAAAGCTTTTATAAACCTCTAGTATTTTTTAAACTAAAATTATATAAAATTTATGCAACTAAAATTATGAAAGTATTTTTTGTTCAAAACATTAATAGCAAAAAGAATTTTCATAAAGTATTTTTTGTTAGAAACTTTAATAGCAAACTAAAATAATAAAATCTGTTTTTGATTCAAACACCCATTTAAAATAACCTAAAAATTACCAAATTGAATATAATGATAAAACACACTAATATGAAATAGCACGAAAAAGAATCACTCAAAAATCTATTTTTAAAGTAAAGTTATTCACAAACTAGTGATTCACACAAATTTCAAAGAATTCAAATTTAAACTATTCAAATTTGAAAACTAATGGCACTAACAGAATATTTATAATTTTTGTGACCTAAAGCAAAAAGAATCACTCAAAAACTCTAAGTATTTAGCTGTAAGTAGAAACAAAAGAAAATAAATAAAGCAAAAAACAAAACAAAAATACTGGAAAAAATTAAAAAAAATGCCGCCTAATGGGCCACCACGGTGTGCATACGACTAGAAACCCAACCCGCTAGTTGGGCCAGGATGCAGGCCCGCAGCAGGCCCAGTAGGCCCATAGGCAGAGAGAGTGCGTTTAGGCCCATAGGCCTGCATAAGAGAGGAGCTCGAAAGGGTTGGCGCAGCCGCGCTTATAAACCACTCTCGACACCTCTCAGCTAGTGAGGTGGGACTAAACATCCACCCGCCTGACGCCGTGCCAGCCGCAGACCTTTCGTCCCGGTTGGTGGCACCAACCGGGACCAATGCCACCCTTTCGTCTCGGTTGGTGGCACCAACCGGGAGACCAATGCCCACCTTTCGTCCAACAATGGAGGAGGAAGGAGATCATGACGGCTCCGGTGACCGAATGGCGGAGGAAGGAGATCATGATGACGGCTCTAGTGACTGAATGGAGGAGGGAGCCTTAACTGTTGCAAATTCCGGCGAGGTATATATATATATATTAATTAAGCCTGTGCTGACTTGATGCATTAATTGTTTTGGTATGTACATATATATACTAACGTTTCTTTCTTCTTTTAGCCCTCCGGCTCGAGCCAAACTTCCGTAAGGAGACGAGGCTCGAAGAAAAGGTTGCGCCAGGATGAAAGGTTCACGATCACAGAAGTGACAAAAGATGGCCAACCTATTGCTCCCAAGCGGACCAAGGACGCATTTGTACATCAGTGCGGAGTTGTTGTTAGGGACAGCGTCCCGATCAGCATTGTGCAATGGAATAAGAATAAGGACGACCCTGAAGTTTCTTATGTCTAGGATAGACAGAAAGATGATCTTTGGACCTCGCTGATGACAAATTTCAGCCTACCGCCAGAGGAGGAGCCAAATAACCCAGTTATAGAGCGAAATGTCAAGGCATTTGCTCTTAAGAAGATGGCAGAACTATTCAGAAACTGGAAGAAAGAGTTGAACACAAAGTTTGTTGACAAACAGAAGACTCCAGAATTCATCGGTTGATATGACAAGATAAGAGATCACTGGCCCGCATTTGTGGCCTACAAGAAATCGGAGAAGGGTAAGAAAAGGTCACTGACAAACAAGCAAAATGCTGCAAAGAAGAAGTATCACCATCACACGGGGTCAGGTGGCTACTACAAAGCCCGGCCGTTGTGGGACAAAGCTGAGCAAGACCTGCTTGCTGAAGGGGTCCAACCAGCGACATTGCACTGGACAGATCGTTCAATGACTTGGTTCTTCGGGGTTGGGGGAACTTTGGACCTAGAAACAGGGGAGTGTGTTTGGACGGACGAGCAACTTGCAATACCCATCAAGAAGCTTCAGGCAGCAATCAAGGCAGCGCAGGAAGGGACGTTCATTCCAGATAGAGAGAAGGACGAGCTGACAGAGGCCCTCAGGAATCCTGAACACCCTGGACGAACACGAGGCACACCAGGCTCCATTCCATGGGTGCATGGTTTTCCCGACAGCGGTGGTTATAGAAGCCGAGAGAGAAAGAGGAAACTGGAAGCAAGCAAAATACAGAAGCTGAGTGCAAGATTAGCAAAGCTAGAGGAACTTGAGAGCCAACGAGCTACCGGCCAACCATCTCAGCGGCACGAAGATCCTTGCTTCGACGCTGCCCCAGAAGCTACCCCACCATCTCAGCAGAGAAGCAGCGTGGCTTCCACGGAGCTCGTTCAACCTGATTTCATGGCTCCTTGCTACCCCGTGGATAGTATCACGGAGGCTGAAGATTGCAAGCTAATGATGAAATGCCAGAACCTGACCTTGAAGGCGGCGGTCGGCTCTGTTGTACCTCCTCAAGATGAGGGAACTTTTCATTGCTGTCCGATTCCACATGGCTATGCTGTTGTGACGGTGGATGAAATAATGGAGGGATTTGAGGAGCTGGAGCTTGACTACCCTACAGGTGATGGGGAGATTCATCTGGAAAATGCTTTAAGGAGTACCTGTCTATGGAGAAAGGAGTACATCAAGCTTCCAAACTGGACGCCTCCTCCTCCTCCGGCAAGTCAGGGCACTCCGCCTCCTCCTCCGCCGCGTCAGGGCACTCCGCCTCCTCCTCCACAGCATCAGGGCACTCCGCCTCCTCCTCTGCCTCCTCCGGCGTGTCAGCGGACTCCGCCTCCTCTGGCGTGTCAGTGGACTCAGCCTCGTCAGCAACGACGGAAGAGAGACTCCGTTGCTCTGGCGGCTAGCAGTACAAGAGGTGGGAAGAAATACAGATTTGGTCCAAGCCTGAAGCCTCTTCCAAAGTTACCATATGAGAGGACTAACAAGGAAACCGATGAAATCGTGGAAGCCGGAGTGCAGGCCCATTTTTAATAGAAACCTCCACCTCCGAAGGAAACGGCAGATCCGGTGAAAGTGAAGCGCACTTTGGATGCCCTTAAGCGACCACCACCATCTCCGCCGCAATCCAACTATGATCGCTGTATTGGAATAACATATGGTGAAGCACGGCGGTCGGGAAGTACTACCAATGCTGCAAGGCTAGCAAAACAAAGAAGTGGGAAAACAATTCCCCAGCTCGGTGAACAGGAGAAGCAATCGTGCCCCCCGCTCAAGGTGTCTAGCGATATCGTCGCTAATCATCCGGGGCTACTGCCCGGTACTGATACGTCCATTTTGCATCATGCTTTTATATCAATATTTATTGCATTATGGGCTGTTAGTACACATTATGGCACAATACTTATGCCATAATCTCTCTTATTTTACAAGGTTTACATGATGAGGGAGAATGCCGGCAGCTGGAATTCTGGGCTGGAAAAGGAGCAAATATTAGAGACCTATTCTGCACAATTCCAAAAGTCCTGAAATTTCACGGAGAGTCATTTTGGATTTAATAAAAAATATTGGGCGAAGAAAGTACCCGAGGGGGGCCACCTGCCATCCACAAGGGTGGAGGGCGTCCCCTACCCCCTGGGCGCGCCCCTCGTCCTTGTGGGCCACCTGGCAGGCCCCCGATGCCCATCTTCTGCTATATGGTGTGTTTTGACCTGAAAAAATAAGAAGAAAGCTTTCGGGACGAAGCGCCGCCGTCTCGAGGCGGAACCTTCGCAGGACCAATCTAGGGCTTCGGCGGAACTATTCTGCCGGGGAAACATCCCCCCGCGAGGGGGAAATCATCGCCATCATCATCACCATCGATCCTCTCATTGAGAGGGGGTCAATCTCCATCAACATCTTCACCAGCACCATCTCCTCTCAAACCCTAGTTCATCTCTTGTACCCGATCTTTGTCTCAAAACCTCAGATTGGTACCTGTGGGTTGCTAGTAGTGTTGATTACTCCTTGTAGTTGATGCTAGTTGGTTTATTCGATGGAAGATCATTTGTTCAGATCCTTAATGATAATTAATACTCCTATGATTATGAACATGAATATGCTTTGTGAGTAGTTACGTTTGTTCCTGAGGACATGGGAGAAGTCTTGTTATAAGTAATCATGTGAATTTGGTATTCATTCGATATTTTGATGAGATGTATGTTGTCTCTCCTCTAGTGGTGTAATGTGAACATCGACTACATGACACTTCACCATGATTTGGGCCTAGGGGAAGGCATTGGGAAGTAATAAGTAGATGATGGGTTGCTAGAGTGACAGAAGCTTAAACCCTAGTTTATGCGTTGCTTCGTAAGGGGCTAATTTGGATCCATATGTTTCATGCTATGGTTAGATTTATCTTCATTCTTCTTTCGTAGTTGCGGATGCTTGCAAGAGGGGTTAATCATAAGTGGGAGGCTTGTCCAAGGAAGGGCAGCACCCAAGCACCGGTCCACCCACATATCAAATTATCAAAGTAACGAACACGAATCATATGAGCATGATGAAAACTAACTTGACAACAATTCTCATGTGTCCTCGGGAGCGCTTTGCTTTATATAAGAGTTCGTCCAGGCTTCTCCTTTGCTACAAAAAGGATTGGGCCACCTTGCTACACCTTGTTTACTTTTGTTACGTATTACCCGTTACGAGTTATCTTATCACACAACTATATGTTACCGATAATTTCAGTGCTTGCAGAGAATACCTTGCTGAAAACCGCTTGTCATTTCCTTCTGCTCCTCATTGGGTTTGACACTCTTACTTATCGAAAGGACTACGATAGATCCCCTATACTTGTGGGTCATCAAGACTCTTTTCTGGCGCCGTTGCCAGGGAGTGAAGCGCCTTTGGTAAGAGGAATTTGGTAAGGAAACATTTGTATAGTCTGCTAAAATTTACTGTCACTTGTTACTATGGAAAATAATCCTTTGAGGGGTTTGTTCGGGGATCATACACACAAATGCACGTGATCAAGCCTAAGGACTCACTTGAAGATATCACAACACAACTCTAAAACATAAATAAAGGCATACAAGCATTATATTACAAGCCAGGGCCTCGAGGGCTCGAATACATAAGCTTGATGCCAAACAAGCATCAGCGGAAGCGTTAGATATCTGAGTACAGACATAAGACAGAGAGATAAGCCTTTAACAAGGCGGGACAAAACAAAAGCTACGATCGAATGGCGCAGGCCTCCTGCCTGGGACCCTCCGATCCTACTCCTGGTCGTCGGCCAGCTCGTAGAAGTAACCACTATCGAGGTGGTAGTAGTAGTCGTCGTCGGGGCAGCTGTCTCAGGGGCTCCGTCATCTGGTTGCATCAAATGGATATGGGGAAAAAAGAAAGCAAAGCAACCGTGAGTACTCATCTGAAGTACTCAGCAAGCAAGGATCTACACTACATATGCAACATTATCAAAGGAAGGCTGTATATGTGGACTGGGCTGCAGAAATGCCAGAGTAGTGTCATCAACCTCGCCCAGAGATCCTTCCTCGACTCCCTGCGAGAAAGCGATCCTAGAGCCCTAATATTCAAGTATCAACCTCGACCAGAGATACTTCCTCGACTCCCTACGAGAAAGCGATCCCAGATCCATACTATCCATTTCTCATCACAAGTATCCAGTTCTAGTTGTATCGATCGGGATACAACTCCGAGCATCCGTTACCGAGGATCTGGCTATGCATAGATTAGTTCTTCCCTGCAGGGGTGCACCAACTTACCCACCATGCTTGATTAACTCCGGCCGGACACACTTTTCTGGGTCATGCCCGGCCTCGGCCAAATGACACACCGCAGCCCTACCTAGAGCTCAGCAGAGAGGTCCCCGCTGGTCTACATCCTAAGCACTCCGGGGTCTTGGGCCCATCGCCCGTTGCACTCCGGGTCGTTGTGTGCAGGGTGGATACCAGCACTGCCTCGGATGGCCGGCACGATCCGACCGTGCCGCAATGCTGAACTGGATGTCTGACAGAGCTTTCGGCTCATACCATGATGCAGAGTGCCCATAACTATTCCCGCGTGATGGTTAGTGCTATCGGGCCAGAGGCCCACTCAGATCACATATCCGAATCGTTAGTGTATTGGTAGCGCGGTAACAAGCAGAGACTCACGATCGATGTGACCCCATCGCCCCGTCTCGAGGACTTGCGGCAAGGGCTAAGAATGCCCGTCCACGCCTCGTATTCATATCTCGGGCACCCTCCAGGTCAACCCGTCTCCACAATACTCGCGGGTACCCCTCAGGGTCGACCCGCCTTTTTCAAGTAACAGTAGTAAAGTCCATGTAACCGTGTGTCCATAACATCCGGGGAATCTGAGGTTACACCCTAATTGGATTCCTACTCGATGTATCCGTCAAGGTGAACTCGGAGGAATCACCCTCGATGAGTTCACACTTGAGGTGTCGCACGACAGCGTCGTTATCGGAAGTGGTGAAGGAGGAATCACCCTCGAGGACCACAACCGATGAACTAACCTACAAGGTTAACATTAGAAGTGCTGACGAGGTATCACCCTCGGCACTCGATAGTAATGCTGCAGTGTCCTACAACTAAGGGGGTGATATGCGGTGACAGGGTCTGGTCTTCGATCCCGTTGATCGGGTCTTCTGATAATCTAGCGGGCAGTTGGGTCAAAGTGGGGGGCTCATATGGGTCACTAACCAGCCTATACTAAGAAGTTTGGATATCAGGCAGGTATCAACAGTAGTTATAAAAACAAGCTATGCAACAGAATAGGAGCAATCAATTATAGCAGCAAAATCTAATGTAAGCATGAGAGAATAGAATGGGCGATATCAGGATGATCAAAAGGGGTGGGGGGCTTGCCTGGTTGCTCGGCGGCAAAGGCAGGGTCGTCAGGTGTCGACGATCTTCGGAGTTGCGTCGATACCGGGCTCTATCGAGAGAGAAGAGGGGGAGGAGACAGATAAATATACAGCAAACATATGCAACGCAGAGCATGCTATGCTAACATGCAGTGCAGGGTTGCCTAAAGATGCAGCTAGGTCATTTTAGTTATTTTAGGGTTAAAGTGGGATTTATTAACTGGTGTATTTGCACTATTCATCTACCGGAAACAGGATAAATTTACCTGTTCTCCTACGTAGAGGGTCCCGACATGAAAACAGATAGCACGGTTGGATTCGTCTCGTCTTTCTGAGCAACTTTCATGTAGAAAGTTTTTTTGATCCGAGCTACGGTTAGTTTTAAACGATTTTTCGAAGTTTAAATCATTTTCTGAAATTACCGAAATTCTGCAAAGTCCTCAGTTTTAAACATCATTTAGCTATTTTCCACAGGCTATAACTAGTGTTCTATTCATCCTATGAATTGGTGCCTTATACCAATATTGATCATTTTCCTGTGGTCTACATGATGGTATCAATTGCATCTCTGTTAGATCCCTGTAACTTGTTTATTTTCTACTCCAAATTTGCTATGGCAGTATATCTGTTATTAGTTCTTCCAGTTAACAGAACATAGACTTTTGTCATTTTCATAGGAATTAATCTAGGCAACTTTTGGATTTGGTCCACTGGAAAGAATCGAACCTTGTCAACTGTACTACCCACACATATTTATTTTAGCTATGTTAAGCTTTGTTTAGTTGCTGTTTTGAGGCTATTCAGGGGGCTATCTAGTGCAATTTTAGAAAAGCTAGCATCTGCTACAGTAACTGCACTAGCAGCAGCAGGGGGGCCGTGGCTGCGTCAGGGAGCGGCGGGCGACGGCCGCGGCAGCCAGCACCAGTTACAAGCGGCGGCAGCAGGCGAGAAGCAGCAGCAGAGCAGAGCACGTAGAGCAGCTGCGGTGAACCCAACAGCACGGTGGCAGGAGCAGCTCGCAGGGGCGCGCGTGCGCGTGCGGTAGCGGGTGGACGGGCGTTGCGAGGTGAGTGCGGTAGCGCGCGTGATTCGAGCAAAAGTGACCGGAGTTGGCCAAAACGACGGCGTCGGGCGGCGGTGGAGCTACGGCACGCGACGACGGATATGCACGAGCTCAAAACCGAATTAGCTAGAAAAGGGGAGGATGCGGGGGCTCACATCGGAGCACACGGAGGCTCGTCGGAGCTTGTAGCGCAGCATGGCGGCGTATCAAGGACGGCGTACGACGGCGGCAGTCGGGGAAGACGGGTCGATGGTGAGGCTCCATGGCGTCCCGAGGCTTGTCCTGGCACTGGGAGGACGAGGGAGACGAGGGCGAGCTCTCATGTGCAGTTCAGGGCGTCGAGGAGGCGACTGGCCGCGGCCACGATGAAGCATGGCGGCGGGCGCGGTCGGCGGAGGCAGAGGAGGGTGAGAAAGCACGAGGGAGAGGAAGAAAGGGGAGAATGGATGAGGACGGAGGGGAGAGAGCGAGGGGGTCCTTATCCCCTCCTCGGCTGTCGGTGGGCGACGCGCTGTCGACGAACGACCGGAGCGTGCGCGGCGGCCACGGGGATGGCGACACGTCGACGAGGAAGAGAGAGAGATGAGGCAGGCCGGCTGGGCTGGGCTTGTGCTGTTGCTAGCTGGGCCAACAGGGCACAGTGCTCTGCTGCCCCTTTTTCTTTTCCGAAAGGAATTAGCTCCTGTAGATTTATTTTGAGCTAGCAAATGATTTTTGTTGAGAGGGAAAATTGGCACATAATTCAAGCACATTACTTTGGGGTTGCACAAAAAGTTTGGGTCCAACAGAAGTTGTCCAAGCATTCTTAGGAAATGGAAAGGCCATTTAAAATGCTGCTGGACCAGAGAGTAAATTCCCAGGGGCAATTTGGGAATTTGCAAAAAGGTTGGTACTGTTTTTATAATTGCTTTGGAATTACTGGCAACATTATAAACATTTTAGTTCTTGGATTTGAACAACTTTTATTTTCACTTTAGGTTTGAAATTCCATTTGAATTGGAATTTGAAATGAGATTTGATATTATTGATGATCAAGCACTGTTAAGCATGGTGACTTGGCATTATCAAGAGGTGATCACTGTAGTAATAGAGGGGGGGGGGGTGTTACAATTCTCCTCCACTGCAAGAAATCTCGTCCCGAGATTTAAGTGGGGAAGTAAAGAGTAACTTCAGGAGAACTGACCTTTGCAAGGTCGACCAGCTGGTGGACAACTCCGGGAATGCGACAGGAAGTATCTCTCGAGCTAAAACTTAAGAAAACATCGAGAGCAAAGTATGGAGGTACAATAGGAAGTTCTCAATCAAGTAGGCAATCGTTCGGTGCCTAAACCAGAGGGTGAAAAGGGGTTCAGAGCAACGGGAATAAGTATTGCATATTATACCAGAATAGATCACCTCTCGGAAGATGGCTCGTGAATTACATACGAAGCCAAGCATGAGGAATAACTTTGAAAATAGGGTGTACGGGAGAGTCAGGTTTCGATCCTGTGGAACTGTGCGTTATGGGCCCACCATGGGGGTTAAAAGTGGGAAGGCACTGACTTCTTGCACAGTCATGATAGCAATGTATGTTAGAGGCTAGTCTGTCAGTTATGTTGGCAACAATCGCCGGTACCAAGGGCGAGGGATGAAGAAAACCATTTTCCTGCTCGTTGAAATGAGGCAGACCAATAGGCAAAGTTCTCGTCCAACAAGGTGGAACCACGATTGCAAAGGATCTATTCACAAATACAACATAAACTTATTCCAAGGAAATAATTATTTTTACGAGCAGCTTCCATGATAAGTTCTACATCGGGTCCATGGGCATGAACACAAAGGTTCAAGGTCGACTCCCACTTCTTCAATGCATGACCTTTCATTCACTTCTCGCTTTTAATGAAGTTGAAATGTTGAAAATTTATCTGGCGTAACACCAGTAGTGAGTGACCCGTAGAAGTTTCTGGGTTCTCGCAGATGGTAGAAGCATAGATACAACCCATCGGGACATTTTACGAGTCTATACAATCATCCACCAAAGCAAGGGATACGAGTTCGAAGCAAAGTGTCGAAGCCAAAGCAGATGATACAATTTACCGAAGGTATTTGCATCAGGGAAGAACTCACAAGGTTATTGAATACGATGTACAATCGATTGCAACTTGATTAGCCGAGATCCAACTCATGTCCAAATTGACGTCTGAGCTAGGAGGACGAATTCTAGGAATCGACTGATCATTGCGAACATTGGCAGCATATTGATTCAAGGGATTCAGAATAGTAATATCAAGGAATGTCAATTAGGATTACTTGACATATGGAACTATCCATAATGCCAGCAGGCACGAATTTCAAGAGCAATAGGGTGCAGAGAATTTTCGAAAGATCGATTAACAATGGGAATGATGTTGCGAAGCACATGATCAACTAGGGATGAATGAATCCCTGATAAGTGTGAGGAATTATCCGCAGTGCGAAAGAAGCTGCACGGTAGTAGGCTCAAAGGATTCCCAGGTTAACGAGGGGTAATTCGGGGTAACTCATACATAAAGGAGTAACTGGGAATGAGGATACAAACGGCAAAGATGTGTAGCTGTTCACGGTAATCATCAGTAGTAGGGAACTTGCAAGAGCACTGGGCATAAGGGTCTCGGGAAACTTCGAGGAGTATCCTCGGAGTCTTCTGATGATGACATGCCATCTTCTGGAATGAGGGGGGGGGGGGGGGCCGGGCCCTCTTTCGGAGAAAGCGGTTACGAGAACCTAGAGTTAGAGTTAGCAAAATCTTTAACCTGAATAGAAGAGAGATCAGAGTCCCAGAGTAAAGACGAGGAATAAAAGATCCTAATACCACCCTATTGGCGACGTGGGCCCGTAAACCACACAGCCAAGTTAGTAAAACAGTTTTTCAGATATTAGACTCAACTTCGGCCAAGGAGTTGGAAAGGGGGATCCTACAGGCAGTCGGCTTTGATACCAACCTGTGATGCCTCGGCTTAATCGTGCACTAATCATACACGCAAATGCACATGATCAAGCCTAAGGACACACTTGAAGATATCACAACACAACTCTAAAACATAAATAAAGGCATACAAGCATTATATTACAAGCCAGGGCCTCGAGGGCTCGAATACATAAGCTTGATGCCAAACAAGCATCAGCGGAAGCGTTAGATATCTGAGTACAGACATAAGACAGAGAGATAAGCCTTTAACAAGGCGGGACAAAACAAAAGCTACGATCGAAAGGCGCAGGCCTCCTGCTTGGGACCCTCCGATCCTACTCCTGGTCGCCGGCCAGCTCATAGAAGTAACCACTATCGAGGTGGTAGTAGTAGTCGGCGGCGGGGCAGCTGTCTCAGGGGCTCCGTCATCTGGTTGCATCAAATGGATATGGGAAAAAAATAAAGCAAAGCAACCGTGATTACTCATCCGAAGTACTCAGCAAGCAAGGATCTACACTACATATGCAACATTATCAAAGGAAGGTTGTATATGTGGACTGGGCTACAGAAATGCCAGAGTAGAGAGAAGACCTAGTCCTATCGAAGACTAGCATCTTCAGCGGTCTCGCGGAATCATCTTCAGCGGTCTTGGAGCATTAGAAGAGTACAGAATAGCATAATGTAAAGTAGTAATAGTAGTGTCATCAGCCTCGCCCAAAGATCCTTCCTCGACTCCCTGTGAGAAAGCGATCCCAGAGCCCTAATATTCAAGTATCAACCTCGGCCAGAAATACTTCCTCGACTCCCTACGAGAAAGCGATCCCAGAGCCATACTATCCATTTCTCATCACAAGTAACCAGTTCTAGTAGTATTGATCGGGATATAACTCTGAGCATCCGTTACCAAGGATCCGGCTATGCATAGATTAGTTCTTCCCTGTAGGGGTGCACCAACTTACCCACCACGCTTGATTAACTCCAGTCGGACACAGTTTTCTGGGTCATGCCCGGCCTCGGCCGAACGACACACCGCAGCCCTACCTAGAGCTCAGCAGAGAGGTCCCCGCCGGTCTACATCCTAAGCACTCCGGGGTCTTGGGCCCATCGCCCGTTGCACTCTGGGTCGTTGTGTGCAGGGTGGATACCAGCACCGCCTCAGATGGCCGGCATGATCCGACCGTGCCACAATGCTGAACTGGACGTCTGACAGAGCTTTCGGCTGATACCACGATGCAGAGTGCCCATAACTATTCCCGCGTGATGGTTAGTGCTATCGGGCCAGAGGCCGACTCAGATCACATATCCAAATCGTTAGTGTATTGGTAGCGCGGTAACGAGCAGAGACTCACGATCGATGTAGACCCGTCGCCATGTCTCGAAGACTTGCGGCAAGGGCTAAGAATGCCCGGCCACGCCTCGTATTCATATCTCGGGCACCCTCCACGTCAACCCGTCTTCACAACACTCGCGGGTACCCCTCAGGGTCGACCCGCCTTTTTCAAGTAATAGTAGTAAAGTCCAAGTAACCGTGTGTCCATAACATCAGGGGAATCCGAGGTATCACCCTCAATGGATTCCTACTCGATGTATCCGTTAAGTGAACTCAGAGGAATCACCCTCGATGAGTTCACACTTGAGGTGTCGCACGACAGTGTCATTATCGAAAGTGGTGAAGGAGGAATCACCCTCGAGGACCACAACCGATGAACTAACCTACAAGGTTAACATCAGAATTGCTGACAAGGTATCACCCTCGGCACTCGATAGTAACGCTGCAGTGTCGTACAACTAAGGGGGTGATGTGCGGTGCCGGGGTCTGGTCTTCGATCCCGTTGATCGGATCTTCTGATAATCCAGCGGAGCAGTTGGGTCAAAGTGGGGGCCTCTGATGGGTCACTAACCAGCCTATACTAAGTAGTTTGGATATCAGGCAGGTATCAACAGTAGTTACAAAAACAGGCTATGCAACAGAATAGGAGCAATCAATTACAGTAGCAAAATCTAATGTAAGCATGAGAGAATAGAATGGGCGATATCGGGATGATCAAAAGGAGGGGCTTGCCTGGTTGCTCAGCGACAAAGGCAGGGTCGTTAGGGGTCGTCGATCTTCGGAGCTGCGTCGGTACCGGGCTCTATCGAGAGAGAAGAGGGGGAGGAAACAGATAAATATATAGCAAACATATGCAACGCAGAGCATGCAATGCTAACGTGCAGTGCAGGGTTGCCTAAAGATGTAGCTAAGTCATTTTAGTTATTTTAGGGTTCAAGTGGGATTTATTAACTGGTGTATTTGCACTATTCATCTACCGGAAACAGGCTAAAATTTACGAGTTCTCCTACGTAGAGGGTCCCGACATGAAAACAAATAGCACGGTTGGATTCGTCTCGTCTTTCTGAGCAACTTTCATGTAGAAAGTTCTTTCGATCCGAGCTACGGTTATTTTTATACGATTTTCCGAAGTTTAAATCATTTTCTGAAATTACTAAAATTCTGCTAAGTCCTTAGTTTTAAACATCATTTAGCTGTTTTCCAGAGGCTATAACTAGTTTTCTATTCATCCTATGAATTGTGCCTTATACCAATATTGATCATTTTCCTGTGGTCTACAAGATGGTATCAATTGCATCTCTGTTAGATCCCTGTAACTTGTTTATTTTCTGCTCCAAATTTGCTATGGCAGTATATCTGTTATTAGTTCTTCCGGTTAACAGAACATAGACTTTTGTCATTTTCATAGGAATTAATCCAGGCAACTTTTGGATTTGGTCCAATGGAAAGAATTGAACCTTGTCAAGTGTACTACCCACACATATTTATTTTAGCTATGTTAAGCTTTGTTTAGTTGTTGTTTTGAGGCTATTCAGGGGGCTATCCAGTGCAGTTTTAGAAAAGCTAGCGGCTACTACAGTACTGAATGTTATTGTAGCAGCAGGCAGCGAGCAACGCAGCAGCAGGGGGCGGCAGTGGCGTGGCACGCACGCGCATGCGGCGAGGCCGGCCGGCCGTGGCTGCATCAGGTGCAGTGACGGCGTCGGGCGGCAGCGGAGCTACGACACGCGACGGCGGATATGCACGAGCTCAAAACCGAATTAGCTAGAAAAGGAGAGGATGCGGGGGCTCACATCGGAGCACACGGAGGCTCTTCAGAGCTTGCAGCACAGCACGGCGGCGGATCGAGGACGGCGTGCGACGGCGGCAGTCGGGGAAGACGGGTCGATGGTGAGGCTCCATGGCGTCCGAGGCTTGTCCTGGCACCGGGAGGACGAGGGGGACAAGGGCGAGCTCCTAGGCGCAGTTCAGGGCGTCGCGGAGGCGACTGGCTGCGGCCACGACGAAGCATGGTGGCGGGCGCGCTCGGCGGAGGCAGAGGAGGGTGAGAAAGCGCGAGGGAGAGGAAGAAAGGGGAGAATGGATGAGGACAGAGGGGAGAGAGCGAGGGGGTCCTTATCCCCTCCTCGGCTGTCGGTGGGCGACGCGCTGTCGACGAACGACCGAAGCGCGCGCGGCGGCCATGGGGACGGTGACACGTCGACGAGGAAGAGAGAGAGAGGGGAGGCAGGTCGGCTGGGCTGGGCCTGTGCTGTTGCTAGCTGGGCCAACAGGGCACAGTGCTCTCCTGCCCCTTTTTCTTTTCTGAAAGGAATTAGCTCCTGTAGAATTATTTTGAGCTAGCAAATGATTTTTGTTGAGAGGGAAAATTGGCACATAATTCAAGCACATTACTTTGGTGCTGCACAAAAAGTTTGGGGCTAACAGAAGTTGTCCAAGCATTCTTAGGAAATGGAAAGGCCATTTAAAATGCTGCTGGACCAGAGAGTAAATTCCCAGGGGCAATTTGGGAATTTGCAAAAATGTTGGTACTGTTTTTATAATTGCTTTGGGATTATTGGCAACATTATAAACATTTTAGTTCCTGGATTTGAACAACTTTTATTTTCACTTTAGTTTTGAAATTCCATTTGAATTGGAATTTGAAATGATATTTGATACTATTGATGATCAAGCACTGTTAAGCATGGTGACTTGGCATTATCAAGAGGTGATCACTGTAGTAATACAGGGGGGGTGTTACATCTTCACCCCGACCGGAAGAGCAAAGAGTTGCCCCTCAACCTACTGCACCTACTGAAAATATTTATTATGAAATTCCTTCGGGTATGATAGAGAAACTGCTAGCTCATCCTTACACAGGAGATGGAACATTACATCCTGATATGCATCTAATCTATGTGGATGAAGTTTGTGGATTATTTAAGCTTGCAGGTTTGCTCGAGGATGAAGTCAAGAAGAAGGTCTTCCCTTTATCTTTGAAGGAGAAGGCATTGACATGGTATAGGCTATGTGATGATATTGGATCATGGAACTACAATCGATTGAAATTGGAATTTCATCAGAAGTTTTATCCTATGCATCTGGTTCATCGTGATCGGAATTATATATATAATTTTTGGCCTCATGAAGGAGAAAGTATCGCTCAAGCTTGGGGGAGTCTTAAGTCAATGTTATATTCATGCCCCAATCATGAGCTCTCAAGGGAAATTATTATTCAAAAAATTTATGCTCGGCTTTCTCATAATGATCGATCCATGCTCGATACTTCTTAACTAGTTCTTTTATGAAGAAGACTACTGAATTCAAATGGGATTTATTGGAAAGAATTAAACACAACTCTGAAGATTGGGAACTCGACGAAGGTAAGGAGTCAGGTATAAACCTTAAGTTTGATTGTGTTAAATCTTTTATGGCTACCGATGCTTTTCGTGATTTTAGCACTAAATATGGACTTGACTCTGAGATAGTAGCTTCTTTCTGTGAATCATTTGCTACTCATGTTGATCTCCCTAAGGAGAAGTGGCTTAAATATCATCCTCCCATTGAAGTTAAAGTAGTAGAACCTATTAAAGTTGAAGAAGAAACTATTACTTATAATGTTGATCCTATTGTTCCTACTGCTTATATTGAGAAACCACCTTTTCCTGTTAGAATAAAGGATCATGCTAAAGCTTCAATTGTGGTTCGTAAGAGTTATACTAGAACACCTACACCCCCTGAGCAAATTAAAGTTGAACCTAGTATTGCTATGGTTAAAGATCTCTTGGTTGATAATATTGATGGGCATGTTATTTATTTATGTGATGAAGCTGCTAGATTTGCTAAACCCGATAGTAAAGATAAACATAGACCCGTTGTTGGCATGCCTGTTGTTTCAGTCAAAATAGGAGATCATTGTTATCATGGCTTATGTGATATGGGTGCTAGTGTGAGTGCAATTCCTTTTTCCTTATATAAAGAAATTATGAATGATATTGCACCTGCTGAGATAGAAGATATTGATGTTACTATTAAGCTTGCCAATAGAGATACTATTTCACCAATTGGGATTGTTAGAGATGTTGAAGTCTTGTGTGAGAAAATAAAATAGCCTACTGATTTTCTTGTTCTTGCTTCCCCACAAGATGACTTTTGTCCCATTATATTTGGTAGACCCTTCTTGAATACTGTTAATGCTAAGATAGATTGCGAGAAATATATTGTTACTGTCGATTTAGGGGATATGTCTTATGATTTTAATTTCTCTAAATTTCGTAGACAACCCCATGATAAAGAATTTCCTAGTAAGGATGAAAGTGTTGGTCTTGGTTCTATTGCCGTGCCTCCTATTGATCCCTTAGAACAATATTTGCTAGACCATGAGAATGATATGTTTATGAATGAAAGAAGGGAAATAGATGAGATATTCTTTAATCAAGGGCCTATTTTGAAACACAATTTGCCTGTTGAAATCCTTGGGGATCCTCCTCCACCCAAGGGTGATCCCGTGTTTGAGCTTAAACAATTACCGGATACTTTGAAATATGCTTATCTCGATGAAAAGAAGATATATCCTGTTATTATTAGTGCTAACCTTTCAGAGCATGAAGAAAAGAAATGATTGAAAACTCTGAAGAAGCACCATGCCGCTATTGGATATACTCTTGATGATCTTAAGGGCATTAGTCCCACTCTATGTCAGCACAAAATTAATTTGGAGAATGATGCTAAACCAGTTGTTGATCACCAACGACGGTTAAATCCTAAGATGAAAGAAGTGGTAAGAAATGAAATACTAAAGCTTCTGAAGGCAGGTATAATTTATCCTATTGCTGATAGTAAGTGGGTAAGTCCTGTTCATTGTGTCCCTAAGAAGGGAGGTATTACTATTGTTCCTAATGATAAAAATGAATTGATCCCACAAAGAATTGTTACAGGTTATAGAATGGTAATTGATTTTCGCAAATTAAATAAAGCTACTAGAAAAGATCATTACCCTCTACCTTTTATTGATCAAATGCTAGAAAGACTATCCAAACATACACATTTTTGCTTTCTAGATGGTTATTCTGGTTTTTCTCAAATACCTGTGTTAAAAGATGATCAGGAAAAGACCACTTTTACTTGCCCTTTCGGTACCTTTGCTTATAGATGTATGCCTTTTGGTTTTTGCAATGCACCTGCTACCTTTCAAAGATGTATGACTGCTATATTCTCTGATTTTTGTGAAAAGATTGTTGTGGTTTTCATGGATGATTTCTCCGTTTACGAAACTTCTTTTGATGATTGCTTAAGCAACCTTGATCGAGTTTTGCAGAGATGTGAAGAAACTAATGAAGGTATTGTCTTGGGGCATAAAATTTCTGAAAGAGGTATTGAAGTTGATAAAGCTAAAGTAGATGCTATTGAAAAGATGCCGTGTCCTAAAGATATCAAAGGTATAAGAAGTTTCCTTGGTCATGCTGGTTTCTATAGGAGGTTTATTAAAGACTTCTCTAAAATTTCTAGGCCTCTCACTAATCTCTTGCAAAAAGATGTTCCTTTTGTTTTTGATGATGATTGTGTAGAAGCATTTGAAATACTTAAGAAAGCCTTGATTTCTGCACCTATTGTTCAGCCACCTGATTGGAATTTACCCTTTGAAATTATGTGTGATGCTAGTGATTATGCTGTTGGTGCTGTTCTAGGGCAAAGAGTTGATAAGAAATTGAATGTTATTCATTATGCTAGTAAAACTATAGACAGTGCCCAGAGAAATTATGCTAGTACTGAAAAAGAATTTTTAGCAGTTGTCTTTGCTTGTGATAAGTTCAGATCCTATATTGTTGATTCCAAAGTAACTGTTCACAATGATCATGCTGCTATTAAATATCTTATGGAAAAGAAAGATGCTAAACCTAGACTTATTAGATGGGTTCTCTTGCTACAAGAATTTGATTTGCATATTATTGATAGAAAGGGAGCTGAGAACCCCGTTGCAGACAACTTGTCTAGGTTAGAAAATGTTCTTGATGACCCACTGCCTATTGATGATAGCTTTCCTGATGAACAATTAGCTGTCATAAATGCTGCTCGTAATAGTCCATGGTATGCTGATTATGCTAATTACATTGTTGCTAAATTTATACCACCTAGTTTCACATACCAGCAGAAGAAAAAGTTTTTCTATGATTTAAGACATTACTTTTGGGATGACCCACACCTTTATAAAGAAGGAGTAGATGGTGTTATTAGACGTTGTGTACCTGAGCATGAACAGGAATAGATCCTACGCAAGTGCCACTCCGAGTCTTACGGAGGACACCACGCTGGAGATAGAACTGCACATAAGGTATTGCAATCTGGTTTTTATTGGCCTACTCTCTTCAAGGATGCTCGTAAGCTTTTCTTGTCTTGTGATGAATGCCAGAGAATTGGTAATATTAGTAGACGTCAGGAAATGCCTATGAATTATTCACTTGTTATTGAACCATTCGATGTTTGGGGCTTTGATTATATGGGACCTTTTCCTTCCTCTAAAGGGTATACACATATTTTAGTTGCTGTTGATTACGTTACTAAGTGGGTAGAAGCTATTCCAACTAGTAGTGATGATCATAGCACTTCTATTAAGATGCTTAAAGAAGTTATTTTTCTGAGGTTTGGAGTCCCTAGATATTTGATGACTGATGGTGGTTCACAGTTTATTCATGGTGCTTTCCGTAAATTGCTTGCTAAGTATGATGTTAACCATAGAATTGCATCTCCATATCATCCTCAGTCTAGTTGTCAAGTAGAATTGAGCAATAGAGAGATTAAATTGATTTTGCAAAAGACTATTAATAGATCTAGAAAGAATTGGTCTAAGAAACTTGATGATGCATTATGGGCTTATAGAACTGCTTATAAAAACACTATGGGTATGTCTCCATATAAAATGGTTTATGGAAAGGCTTGTCACTTACCTCTTGGACTAGAACATAAAGCTTATTGGGTAATTAAAGAGCTCAACTATGATTTCAAACTTGCCGGTGAGAAGAGGTTATTTGACATAAGCTCGCTTGATGAATGGAGAACCCAAGCCTATGAGAATGCTAAGTTGTTTAAAGAAAAAGTTAAAAGATGGCATGACAAAAGGATACAAAAGCGTGAGTTTAATATAGGTGATCATGTTTTGCTATATATCTCTCATTTAAGATTTTTTGCAGGAATGCTTCTCTCTAAATGGGAAGGTCCTTACATTATCGAGGAGGTCTATCGTTCCGGTGCCATAAAAATCAAGAATGCCGAAGGCACAAATCCGAAGGTGGTAAACGGTCAAAGAATCAAACATTATATCTCAGGTACTCCCATAAATGTAGAGACCAATATAATTGATACCGTAACACCGGAGGAGTACATAAGGAACACTTTTCAGAACGTTTCAGACTCCGAAAAGGAATAGGTATGTGGTACGATAAGTAAACCGACTCCAAAACATTTCCAATGATAATTTTTCTCTGTTTTGGAATATTTAAAAAATTAGGAAAATTAAAAGTAGTCCGAAAGAGACACGAGGCGACCACAAGGGTGGAGGGCGCGCCCTACCCCCCTGGGTGCGCCCCCTGACCTTGTGGGCACCTCGTGTGCCCTCCGGACTCCGTTTTCTTGCACAATACTTCTTTTGGTCGGTAAAAATTCATTATATAATCTCCCGAAGGTTTTGACCAACGTACCACGACAAAATCCTCTGTTTTTGTTTTGAGTTGTTTCTGCAGCAGATTTAGAGCAAAATGTCTTCGCAAGAGTCGGTCGGGGAGAGTCGTGTACCTCACCTGACATCGGGCCCAAGAGCATACAGCGAAGCTGACCACTTCGGGCAATCAACGGAGGAAGAGATGGAGGCTGACTTGAAAAGGGTGGATGCCATGGAGGAGGATCAAGAAGTAACCTCTCGTCTTCAAACCGGATTCATGCTGGAGGAACTTCAGAGCTCAGCAATACCAAATTCGGTCATTCCTCCCAATGCTAGATTTCTCTCTTATGAAAATATGAAAAAGAGTGTTGCCTTTTCTCCCGCAGCTATAAAACATCCATGGGTGAATGGAGCTCTAGCCGTCACAGGTAAACTTCGCAAGGAAGTAATGGAACTTAAGCAGCAAATTAATAAGCTCGAGGAAGAGAATCGCATCCTAAAGGGCATCATCGCCAAGAATATCACATCATCACCTCCGAAGAAAGAGACATAAATACATGGGTATGGGCACTCCCTTTGGCAACTGCCATGCTTGGGGGAGGTGCCCCGGTATCGTATCACCATCACACCTTTACTTTTATCGTTTTTCTTAGTTCAATCCTTCTGGTTATATCTTGATCTAGTAGAATAAAGTTTTAGTATGATCTAGCTTTGAGTTTTGATTTGATCTCTATCTATGTAATCGAGTCCGTGAGTTATATAATAAAGAGTAGTTTTGAGTTGAGGGCTTTGTTTTCTTGCTATGGTCTTGAGGGAATAAAATAATAAAAAGAAATAAAAAGATCATATATTGATCTTATGGAGAGTAATGACTTCACATATAAAGAGTATGATGAATAAAATTTGTTGGGAATTGACAAACATAATTTTGGTCATTGTTGCAATTAATAGGAAGTAATAAAGAAAGAGAGGTTTCACATACAAATATACTATCTTGGACATCTTTTGTGATTGTGAGCACTCATTAAAATATGACATGCTAAAAGTTGATGTTGGACAAGGAAGACAACGTAATGGGTTATGTTTTCTTATATCCGAATAGAAGTTATATTGTCATGGATCCTCCAACATGTTGAGCTTGCCTTTCTCTCTTATGCTAGCCAAATCCTTTGCACCAAGTAGAGATACTACTTGTGCATCCAAATATCCCTAAACCCAGTTTTGCCATGAGAGTCCACCATACCTACCTATGGATTGCGTAAGATCCTTCAAGTAAGTTGTCATCGGTGCAAGTAATAAAAATTGTTCTCTAAATATGTATGATCTATTAGTGTGAAGAAAATAAGCTTTATACGAACTTGTGATATGGAAGAAATAAAAGCGATGGACTGCATAATAAAGTTCTTTATCACAAGCTGCAATATAAAGTGACGTTCTTTTGCATTAAGATTTTGTGCATCCAACCATAAAAGCGCATGACAACCTCTGCTTCCCTCTGCGAAGGGCCTATCTTTTTTACTTTTATCTTCTACCCTTATACAAGAGTCATGGTGATCTTCACCTTTCCTTTTTACACTTTTTCCTTTTGGCAAGCACTATGTGTTGGAGAAAGATCCAGATATATATATATATATCCACTCGGATGTAGGTTATCATAAAGTATTATTGTTGACATTACCCTTGAGCTAAAACATTGGGAGGCGAAACTATAAGCCCCTATCATTTTCTATGTTTGATGGAAGCTTTGAACCCATAAGTATCGCGTGAGTGTTAGCAATTGTGAAAGACTAAATGATAGTTGAGATGTGGACTTGCTGAAAAGCTCTCAAATTGACTCTTTCCGATGTTATGATAAATTGCAATTGCTTCAATGACTGAGATCATAGTTTGTTGGTTTTCAATGAGGTTCTTGATTCATACTTTACCTTGTGAATGAATTGTTACTTTAGCATAAGAAATTATATAACAATATATGTTGCTGTTCTAAGGATGATCATGATGCCCTCATGTCCGTATTTTATTTTATCAACACCTCTATCTCTAAACATGTGGACATACTTTTCGATATCGGCTTTCGCTTGAGGACAAGTGAGGTCTAAGCTTGGGGGAGTTGATACGTCCATTTTGCATCATGCTTTTATGTCAATATTTATTGCATTATGGGCTTATAGTACACATTATGGCACAATACTTATGCCTTTTCTCTCTTATTTTACAAGGTTTACATGAAGAGGGAGAATGCCGGCAGCTGGAATTCTGGGCTGGAAAAGGAGCAAATTAATATTAGAGACCTAATCTGCACAACTCCAAAAGTCCTGAAATTTCACGGAGAGTCATTTTGGATTTAATAAAAAATAATGGGCAAAGAAAGAACCAGAGGGGGGCCACCTGCCATCCACAATGGTCGAGGGCGCGCCCTACCCCCCTGGGCGCGTCCCCCGTCCTTGTGAGCCACCTGGCAGGCCCCCGACGCCCATCTTCTGCTATATGGTGTGTTTTGACTGGGAAAAAATAAGAAGGAAGATTTCGGGATGAAGCGCCGCCGTCTCGAGGTGGAACCTGGGCAGAACCAATCTAGGGCTCCGGCGGAGCTATTCTACCGGGGAAACATCCCTCCGGGAGGGGGAAATCATCGCCACCGTCATCACCATCGATCCTCTCATCGAGAGGGGGTCAATCTCCATCAACATATTCACCAGCACCATCTCCTCTCAAACCCTAGTTCATCTCTTGTACATGATCTTTGGCTCAAAACCTCAGATTGGTACCTGTGGGTTGCTAGTAGTGTTGATTACTCCTTGTAGTTGATGCTAGTTGGTTTATTTGGTGGAAGATCATTTTTTAGATCCTTAATGATAATTAATACTCCTCTGATTATGAACAGGAATATGCTTTGTGAGTAGTTACGTTTGTTCCTGAGGACATGGGAGAAGTCTTGTTATAAGTAATCATGTGAATTTGGTATTCGTTCGATATTTTGATGAGATGTATGTTGTCTCTCCTCTAGTGGTGTTATGTGAACGTCGACTACATGACACTTCACCATGATTTGGGCCTAGGGGAAGGCATTGGGAAGTAATAAGTAGATGATGGGTTGCTAGTGTGACAGAAGCTTAAACCCTAGTTTATGCATTGCTTCATAAGGGGCTGATTTGGATCCAGATGTTTCATGCTATGGTTAGATTTATCTTAATTCTTCTTTCTTAGTTGCGGATGCTTGCGCGAGGGGTTAATCATAAGTGGGAGGCTTGTCCAAGGAAGGGCAGCACCCAAGCACCGGTCCACCCACATATCAAATTATCAAAGTAACGAACGCGAATCATATGAGCATGATGAAAACTAACTTGACAACAATTCCCATGTGTCCCCGGGAGCACTTTGCTTTATATAAGAGTTCGTCCAGGCTTGTCCTTTGCTACAAAAAGGATTGGTCCAGCTTGCTGCACCTTGTTTACTTTTGTTACTTATTACTCGTTACGAATTATCTTATCACACAACTATCGGTTACTGATAATTTCAGTGCCTGCAGAGAATACCTTGTTGAAAACCGCTTGTCATTTCCTTCTGCTCCTCGTTGGGTTCGACACTCTTACTTATCGAAAGGACCACGATAGATCCCCTATACTTGTGGGTCATCAGGTACCAATCTTGGTGATTACGTGGGCGATGATGTACAGTTTGAAATGTTAGAGACAGTAGAGATCTTTAGATACGAGCACGGGAAGCCTCTCGTCAAACCTGATCATCCTCCTCTAACAACGATGATGCGAAGATTGCATCAATGGTACATGGATACCTGCAGGAAGTCTGGGACCGATAGTTTGATGCTAAGAATAAAGAAGAGCACGACCTCATTGGAGTCGACCTGATGCCTGTTGAATTTGTGGAATTATTTCAGTTATTCAATCAAGAGGCCCTCGATAAACAACTCATGACTTGCTACTATCTATAAGTATTACTTATGTAATTAAGTCTCTAGCTCAACTCGTTCATTGCATGTATATATAATTATCCTCACTATATTATGCAGATTGAAGATCGTCGAATGCAAAACAGGACAAGTCTATGACATTGGGTTCACTAGCCCAAATACCTTAAATGAATGGTCGGTACAAGAGAGAGCCGAACTTACTGAGGAAAACTTGCTAAAATCGTTCCTTCGACATCAAAACAAAGGGAAAATAATCTTTCCTTACAACTTCAAGTGAGTGTTACTTTCTTGTGCATATTCGGTTTCGCTTACTCGAGGTTAAGTAATGTAATTGATGAGTTATGCGTGCGCAGCTTCCACTTTATTCTGCTAGAGATTAAGCTTGACGGGGGAGTAGTAACTGTCTTAGACTCGAGACGTAAAGATCCCCAGGAGTATGCGGACATGACTGCAATGCTCCAGAAGTAAGTTCAATCATTATCGCACCATATCGGCAACTTTCGTTCATTTCCTGATATCAAGTAATCATTTTTTTTGCCTGGCAGGGTTTGGAAAAAGTTCACCGGAATGGTTCCAGGTCTACAGAAGGAGCTGCGATTTACACACCCCAAAGTAAGTAGTACTAGCTAGTTCCGCGCATCTCTCATTGATTCTAGTTTCATCAATACCATTTATCATGCTTGATTATCAGTTTGATTGAACTCTATTCTCGTAAAGTGCTTGTGGCAGGAAGACGGGAATAATTTATGTGGATACTACGTTTGCGAGTTCATGCGCCACTCGACCTGTGAGCGGGGCTACTCTGACAAACAATATGAAGTACGTAAACAATATTCACAATTTTATTTTATTACCATCAATTGTGTTGAGTTTCATTCATATATATGTATTGACCCCCTTCTTTAAATTAGATGTGGCAGATGCAAGATGAACTCCTACCACATGATTGCATACGAGCAATTCAAGAGGAATTGGCAGGATTCTTTATTGACCACGTCATACATGAGAAGGGAGAATACCATATGGAACTTCAAATGGATTTTCTGTAGATGATGTCAAGGATCGTAAGAGATGTTATATTGTATATATGTAGTAGCGTCGGATAGAAATACGAAAACTTATTGTTCGACCAATCTCGGAGAAAGAGAGGTCACTTCTCTCTATATATGTTCATGACGATCTTGTGTAATTAATGGTTCCTTCATTTGCTTACTAGTGTCAAGTTCTCTCTATATGTAGTAGCTAGCGTCGACCAAGCATGGAGAAAGAGAGGTCACTTCTCTCTATATGTAGTAGCTATAGCTAACATAATATGAAACCCCTAATTAAACCATCCAAAACCCCTAATAAACCCCCCCTTTCAAAAAAATACAAAACCCCCAGCGCCTGGGAGCTGCTGACGCGTGGCTGCCCTTTTCTCCCGGTTGGTGTTACCAACCGGGACCAAAGGCCCTCCTCCCTGGGCGCCCCACAGCGGCCACGTGGACCTCCTTTGGTCCCGGTTCGTAAGCCAACCGGGACTAAAGGTTTTGGGCATTAGTCCCGTCTATTTTGTCCCGGTTCCAGAACCTGGACTAAAGGCCCTCTGGAACCAGGAGTAATGCCCTGTTTCCTACTAGTGACCAACCGGGACTAAAGGTCTATTTTCAGCAGCCCAAAGGGCAGGAAGCAGAGACCTTTAGTCCAGGTTGGTGGAACGAACCGGGACTAAAGGGTGGCATTGGTCCCGGTTGGTGGCTCAAACCGGGACCAATGCCACCCTTTCGTCCCGGTTCGAGCCACCAACCGGGACCAATAGCCTGGCACAGCGGTGTGGTGGGAGTTTAGTCCCACCTCGCTAGTTGAGAGAGGGCAGGACTGGTTTATAAGGCGCACTGCGGCTGAGCTTTCAAGCTCCTCTCTAACGCAGGCAGTACTTGCCTAAACTTTGTCACCGCCATGTTGGGCCTGTTGGGCCCGCGGGCCTGCATCCTGGCCCATGTATAGATGGGTTTCTAGTCGCATGCAGGTCGTGGTGGCCCAGTCGGTGGTATTTTTTTTATTTTTATGTCATTTTAGTTTGCAATTAAAGTTTTTAACATAAAATACTTTATGAAAATTCTTTTCGCTATTAAAGTTTTTAACAAAAAATACTTTGATAATTTTAGTTGCATAAATTTTATATAATTTTAAGTTAATATTATTTTGATAATATTTTTTATTTTTTATGTCATTTTAGTTTGCTATTAAAGTTTTTAACATAAAATACTTTATGAAAATTCTTTTTACTATTAAAGTTTTTACCAAAAAATACTTTGATAAATTTTTTTTTAGTTGCATAAATTTTATATAATTTTTGTTAATATATTTTGATAATAACTAGAGGTTATTTAAAGCTTTTTAGTTGATTCTTCTTGCTATTGAAGAATATTATAGTTTTGTTTTAGTTGATGATAACAAAATATTTTAATTGATTCTTTTTAGTTCATTCTTTTTGCTATTAGAGTTTTATAGAAGCTTTTTAGTTCATTCTTTTTGCTATTAGAGTTTTATAAAACCTTTTTAGTTCATTCTTTTGAAAAGCACTACAAATGAACTCTGAAAAGGTTGAAAGTTGGCATGGTATCATCATTTCACCCACATAGCAGGTGCTAAAAAGTTGAGAGGGTTACGGCAAAAACTAGATGCACTTCGTGTACAAAATGGACAATCTCTTTCGAAGTATCAGGGTTTCGGACAAAAACTAATGTGTTACAAAGGGATTTCATTTTTTTGAACTTATTTCAACTCCAAACTTTTTGTGCGTTCAACATGCACCATTCAAAGCCACATCATCAATTTTTAACCCTTTCTGACTTCATTTGGTGTTTTTCATGCATTTACTGATTTTTTTAGCTAAATGACCGTGAAATTGAAAAGCACTACAAATGAACTCTGAAAAGGTTGAAAGTTGGCATGGTATCATCATTTCACCCACATAGCATGTGCTAAAAAGTTGAGAGGGTTACAGCAAAAACTGGATGCACTTTGTGTACAAAATGGACAATCTCTTTCGAAGTATCAGGGTTTCGGACGAAAACTCATCTGTTACAAAGGGATTTTATTTTTTTGAACTTATTTCAACTCCAGACTTTTTGTGCGTTCAACATGCACCATTCAAAGCCACATCATCAATTTTCAACCCTTTCTGACTTCATTTGCTATTTTTCATGCATTTACTGATTTTTTAGCTAAACGACCCTGAAATTGAAAAGCACTACAAATGAACTCTGAAAAGGTTGAAAGTAGGCATGGTATCATCATTTCACCCACATAGCATGCGCTAAAAAGTTGAGAGGGTTACGGCAAAAACTGGATGCACTTCGTGTACAAAATGGACAATCTCTTTCGAAGTATCAGGGTTTCGGACGAAAACTCATCTGTTACAAAAGGGATTTCATTTCTTGACATGTAATTACAGTGATATTCTAGATAAAAGCCATCATCAGAATAGTTCTAGTGAGAAAGTCTTCACTTTTTCTTCGCGTGTGTCCCTTGCTTATTGCGCCGTAACCATGGATAATCTTCATCGTTTAACCATGTGGTTGGGTCAGCCTTCACTTTGAAGGGAGGAATTTCATGAAACTTTTCATAATCTTCAGACATGTCTATCTTGCCCTCCACTCCCATGATGTCTCTTTTCCCTGAAAGAACTATGTGGCGCTTTGGCTCATCGTATGATGTATTCGCTTCCTTATCTTTTCTTTTTCTCGGTTTGGTAGACATGTCCTTCACATAGAAAACCTGCGCCACATCATTGGCTAGGACGAATGGTTCGTCTGTGTACCCAAGATTGTTGAGATCCACTGTTGTCATTCCGTACTGCGGGTCTACCTGCACCCCGCCTCCTGGCAGATTGACCCATTTGCACAGAAACAAAGGGACCTTAAAATCATGTCCATAGTCAAGTTCCCATATGTCCACTATGTAACCATAATATGTGTCCTTTCCCCTATTGGTTGCTGCATCAAAGCAGACACCACTGTTTTGGTTGGTGCTCTTTTGATCTTGGGCGATCGTGTAAAATGTATTCCCATTTATCTCGTACCCTTTGTAAGTCAATACAGTCGAAGATGGTCCCCTGGCCAACGAGTACAACTCATCTCCAACAATCTTGTCACCCATGAGATGTGTTTGCAACCAACTGCCGAAAGTCCTGATGTGTTCACATGTAATCCAATTGTCACACTGCTCCGCCTGTTTGGAGCGCAAAATATTCTTGTGTTCATTGACATACGGTGTCACCAAGGTAGAATTCTGTAGAACTGTGTAGTGTGCTTGACCCCAAGAATGCCCGTCCCTACATATTATTGAGTTCGCTCCTAGCGTGCCTTTTCTAGTCAGTCTCCCCTCATACCGCGATTGAGGGAGACCAATCTTCTTAAGGTCAGGAATGAAGTAAACACAAAACCCAATGACCTCCTCTGTTTGATGGCCCGTGGAGATGCTTCCTTCTGGCCTAGCATGGTTATGAACATATTTCTTTAAGACTCCCATGAACCTCTCAAAGGGGAACATATTGTGTAGAAATACAGGGTCCAGAATGGCAATCTCGTCGACTAGACGAACCAGGACGTGCGTCATGATATTGAAGAAGGATGGTGGGAATACCAGCTCGAAACTGACAAGACATTGCACCAAATCATTCTTTAACCTTGTTAGGATTTCTAGATCGATTACCTTCTGAGAGATTGCATTGAGGAATGCACATAGCTTCACAATGGCTAATCGAACGTTTTCCGGTAGAAGCCCCCTCAATGCAACCGGAAACAGTTGCGTCATAATCGCATGGCAGTCATGAGACTTTCGGTTCTGGAACTTTTTCTCTGGGATATTTATTATTCCCTTTATATTGGACGAGAAGCCAGACGGGACCTTCATACTGAGTAGGCATTCAAAGAAGATTTTCTTCTCTTCTTTGGTAAGAGCATAGCTGGCAGGACCTTGATACTACTTTGGATGCATGCCGTCTTTTTCGTGCACACGTTGCTGGTCCACCCGTGCCTCCGATGTATCTTTTGTCTTCCCATACACGCCCAAGAAGCCTAGCAGGTTCACACAAAGATTCTTCGTCACGTGCATCACTTCGATTCCAGAGCGGGCCTCTAGGTCTTTCCAATAGGGTAGATCCCAAAATATAGATTTCTTCTTCCACATGGGTGCACGTCCCTCAGCGTCATTCGGAACATATAGTCCACCAGGACCCTTTCCAAAGATTACTTGTAAATCATTGACCATAGCAAGTATGTGATCACCAGTGCGGAGGGCAGGCTTCTTCCGGTGATCTGCCTCACCTTTGAAATGCTTGCCTTTCTTTCGACATTGATGGTTGGTCGGAAGAAATCGACGATGTCCCAGGTACACATTCTTCCTGCATTTGTCCAAATATATACTTTCGGTGTCATCTAAACAGTGCATGCATGCGTGGTATCCCTTGTTTGTCTGTCCTGAAAGGTTACTGAGAGCAGGCCAATCATTGATGGTTACAAACAAAAACACATGTAGGTCAAATTCCTGCTGTTTGTGCTCATCCCACACATGTACACCTTTTCCATTCCACAGCTGTAAAAATTCTTCAACTAATGTCCTTAGGTACACATCAATGTTGTTGCCGGGTTGCTTAGGGCCTTGGATAAGCACTGGCATCATAATGAACTTCCGCTTCATGCACAACCAAGGAGGAAGGTTATAGATACATTGAGTCACGGGCCAGGTGCTATGATTGCTGCTTTGCTCCCCAAAAGGATTAATGCCATCTGCGCTTAAACCAAACCATACGTTCCTTGCGTCACCTGAAAAGTCCTCCCACGTTCTCTCGATTTTTCTCCACTACGACCCGTCAGCGGGTGCTCTCAACTTCCCATATTTCTTACAGTCCTCTTTGTGCCATCGCATCAACTTGGCATGCTCTTTGTTTCTGAATAGACGTTTCAACCGTGGTATTATAGGAGCATACCACATCTCCTTGGCAGGAACTCTCTTCCTGGGGCGCTTGCCCTCAACATAACTAGTGTCATCTCGTCTAATCTTATACCGCAATGCACCGTATACCGGGCATACGTTCAATTCCTCGTACTCACTGCGGTAGAGGATGCAGTCATTAGGGCATGCATGTATCTTCTGCACCTCCAATCCTAGAGGGCATAGAACCTTCTTTGCTTCGTACGTACTGTCAGGCAATTCGTTATCCTTTGGAAGCTTGTTTTTCAATATTTTCAGTAGCTTCCCAAATCCGTTGTCAGATACACCATTGTCTGCCTTCCATTGCAGTAATTCCAGCGTGGTACCGAGCTTTGTGTTGTCATCTTCGCAATTTGGGTACAACCCTTTTTTGTTATCCTCTAACATGCGATCAAACTTCAACTTCTCCCTTTCACTTTGGCATTGTCTATTTGCATCAACAATGACCCGGCGAAGATCATCATCGGGCACATCATCTGGTTTCTCTTGATCTTCATCTTCCCCCGTTGCAGTATAACCGTATTCAGGGGGCGGATAGTTGTCATCATCCTCTTCTTCTTCGTTGTCTTCCATCATAACCCCTCTTTCTCCGTGCTTGGTCTAAACATTATAGTGTGGCATGAAACCCTTCTCAAGCAGGTGGACGTGAAGGGTTTTTGAATCAGAGTAATCCTTCGTATTCCCACAGATATGACATGGACAATACATAAAACCATTATGCTTGTTTGCCTCAGCCACTTCGAGAAAATTATGCAGGCCCTCAATGTACTCGGAGGTGCGTCTGTCACCGTACATCCATTGCCGGTTCATCTGCGTGCATTATATAATTAAGTGTATCAAAAACCATTACAGAACATCATGAATAGAGAAGTGACCAAATTAATATAAGTTCATCATCACATTAAAACAAAAGTACAGTAGTGATCAAATGTTATTACTGAAAAAATAAATACATAAAGTTCATACATAGTTCTCATAGAACAACATATAGCTCTCTAGAGCATCTAATTAAAACATACATTGAAACTATGTAAAACATTTCAATGCAACAACAAATGCAATCATAATCGCAACTAAGGTAACAATTGATTCAACGGCATAATGATACCAAGCCTCAGTATGAATGGGATATTTTTTAATCTTTCTAATATTCAAGCGCATTGCATCCATCTTGATCTTGTGATCATGGACGACATCCGCAACATGCAACTCCAATTCCATCTTCTCCTCCTCAATTCTTTTCAATTTTTTCTTCATGTAATTGTTTTATTTTTCAAATAAATTTAACCTCTCGACAAGTGGGTAGGTTGGAATTTCTGGTTCACATACCTCCTAGATAAAAATATCTATGTCACGTTGTTCGGCATAATTGTCATAAACACTAAATGAAACAAATCATAATAAAAGATAATATACCACATCCGAATCATAGACAGAACGAGGGCCGACAGGGGCGGATACCAAAACCATGGCACTATATAATAACGAACAATAATAAAAATAAAAAAATTATACAAGTATCTATCTAAATCATACAAGTAAGAATTTTTTTCTTTTAGAAAGAAGATAGGAACAAGAGGCTCACCACGGTGGTGCCAGCGACGAGATCGGCGCGGGCGATCGACGGCGGTGAGGACGGGGACGGGACGGGACGGACCGCCAAATCTAAACAAATCTTAAGGAAAATGGAGCTTGAAGGTCGAGCTTGGAGAGGAGAAAGCTTAAGTGTGGCTCGGGCATTTTATCGAACACCTCATGTGCATAGGAGGTGAGAGCAAAGCAACACACACCTGCACACGCCGGCCGGCCAAAAAACAGAGGAGTGAGCGGGCAGGGGCGAGCATATATATAGGCATCTCTTTAGTCTCGGTTGGTGGCTAGAACTAGGGCAGAAGCCTGCTCTTTAGTCCCGGTTCCATCCACCAACCGGGACTAAAGGGCAGTGCCAGGAGCGAGGCCCTTTGGTCCCGGTTCGTGTCTAGAACCGGGACCAAAGGGGTCAGACGAACCAGGACCAATGGCCCCCGATGCCCGGCTGGCGCCCTGGCCTCACGAACCGGGACTGATGCACCCATTGGTCCCGGTTCGTAGGAGAACCGGGATTAATGCCCTTTTCTGGGCTGAACCAAAGCCCTGTTTTCTACTAGTGCATCATCCTCCGTCGCCTTCTTTATGGCCGCATCCCACCCCGCACACGCCCTGGTCCTCTTGGGCGCGAGCCGCCGCGCGGTTGCTGCCATGGTCGCAGCCTTGGCCAAGGTCCCGCCAAGGTCGGCGCCTCCATGCCGTCGGTCGAGTTCAACATCACCGTCTTCAACAAGGAGAAGACCTCCCTCGCCGGCCATGGGGAGGTCCGCACCCGCTCCCATTCCTCCCCCTCCCCCGGAGTTCGCCTTTTTTGGATGTCGCACTCGAGCGAAATGTCAGACGACGTGTGCATTTTCACTGTTTCCTCTCCGGGCATCTTGTTCGCAGATATGAGGCCGTGGCGGCGTCAGCATGAGGAGATCCTCAACATGCTAAAGGTGCAATTCATTCTCCATGGACACACTTTAGTCCTCTGTTTTTGTGAGTTTATGTCGAGTTTCCTTGGATACAAATCTGTTTCAAAACTTACTGTACTTTCTTGGCTGCTGGACTTTAGTTTCCAGTCCATTGGTTCATCCCCAAATCGTCGATCCATGATAAAAATGAAGGTGAACTGTTATTTTTTTTTCATACTATAGAGACAGAGTATCCCGGTATTGCCATTGAAGGAAAAAAACGTATGTTGTTGGTGCTTATTCTAATCAGTCTGATGGCCATGCCGTGCTCTAACAGACTTTTCTCATGGTGTTTTCGCAGGTTCCGGCGCAGGCTCAGAACCTGAGAGACTCTTTGGTTTGCGCCCTGAACCTGAGAGACTCTTTGGTTGAAGCCAAGTATTACATCGTTGTTAAGGTTAGCTATTCAAATGTATCCCACTCGAGCTACACCGCCAATC
Organism: Thinopyrum elongatum; assembly: GCA_011799875.1. Taxonomy (NCBI): domain Eukaryota; kingdom Viridiplantae; phylum Streptophyta; class Magnoliopsida; order Poales; family Poaceae; genus Thinopyrum; species Thinopyrum elongatum. The sequence continues at coordinate 536,610,209 of CM022301.1, read as the reverse complement.
GTCGTTAAGGTTAGCTATTCTCAGTTTTTTTTTCTGGATGCTTGAATAGTGGGACGAAGCAAAGCGCTGCAACTACCTGAACTATCTTCATTATAGATATATTTGCATGATTTGATCACTGAAGTGTATCTTGATTGTTAGGTAGTTCTAATGCTCATACCCAGAATTTATTGCGCTCATTTTAATCTTCCGTTTGCATGTGTATTTAAGGAGGAAGATGACTGTGACCATATAATGGAGAGAGCTTGTGAAGTTTCGACTAAATATTAAGCCTGATATCAAAAAAGTTGGAAATGCTTCTCGAATCTTCGTCCAGGCCGATGGCACACTGAAAAAGTTAGTCATGTATGTCCCATCTTTTTTGATTTTATTCACTGCTTGTGATTGGCCCAATCATACCTGCAGGACATTCAATTTTGATTTTTCTTTGTGGGGATTCAGTTTTTTATTGTAGTTGTGGGGTTGATTTTATTATTGCGCAGACCTAATATTCTTGTGCGCTGGATTCAGTTCTTGACTTGCATCTATTCATTTTTATGTAGTACTGCTCCTACAAGGTGCAATTGAAGGATGAGAAGGTGGCTATTAATAACATCGAAAGATGAGTTGAGTGACTTTTTCTCTTACATCAGGCATGTTTGATTTCTATGGAGATATATACATGGTTAATCCTCTACCGAAGTATGTGCATGCAAGGCACTGTTTTAGATTGGTTTGCATTTTATGGGCAGAGTTGTTGGTTTTCGTAGCATGGCAACCTTCAGATGTTGATCCAAAAGACAAGCGATGCGTTACTCGCTGCAATTTTCATATGGTCTATTTAGTTAGCTTTTGTCTGATGTCATCCTGGTACAAGGCAATTCTGCCAAATGTATTTCTTGATACTGGTAGGAAACATAAACACATCTACATGAGCTGTTTCAAGCTTTGCTTTCCTATGTTATGTTATTAACTTCCAATAGCATATTACATGAAATATTCATTGCATCTTATTTTTGTAGGAGATATGCCCTAGAGGCAATAATAAATGTTATTGATTATCTCCCTGTTCATAATTAGGTTTATGTTCCATGCTATAACTGCAACGATTCTCGAGTCTACAAATAAAACGAGGCTTGGAGGGAAACTCATGTGCACGTGTGGGATAATAAACGGTAAAATGTATTCCTAGTCAAGCCTCTATGACTGGCTCAAGTATTGCATGATGATCCTGTTTTCCTGATCATGGGCATGACTATGCCGGCAATTTTGAGGGCACAATTGTTAGCAGAACATTTGTGTTGAATCGACCCAAATTGATGTTATGCTATGAGATTCTTTCGTCACAAGTTAATGGTTAATAACACAGAGATGGTTAAAGTTTGCATAATTCCTCAGACCATGAGAGTATCGAGTTTCTTCATGCTTGATTCATGAACTTTGGGGTTTGTTAAACGTCATCCGTAACTGGATGGCTATTACAGCGGCTTACGGGTTCATGGGAAAGTATGTCAAGTAACTTGATAGCTCAAGATTGGGATTTGCTCCTCCGATGATGGAGAGATATCTCTGGGCCCTCTCGGTGTTATGGTATCCATCATCGTCTGGCCAGACACAGGGTGATTTGATCACAGGGATGCCGGAACACAGTAACGAGAAAAGAGAACAATACCGGTAACGAGGTAACTAGTATAGTGGACAAGTTGTTGATCCACGGGAATGCCAACATGTCTCACCTCGGGTATTTGTAACATATCGCGAAGCAATAGGAATAGCATACGGCAACTGGAGGTTCACTCGAATATTCATTCGTGTGGGTATAGGGGTCAATATGGGTGTCCATGGCTCCGATGTTGATCATTGATCGGAAGGGGTTCCAGGTCATGTCTATACTTCACCGAACCTATAGGGTCACACGCTTAAGGGTCATCTATCTGCTGAATACTAGACAGGGAGTCTGAGAGAAAATCACCGAAAAAGTTCGGACACCGAAAAGTTTCGGACAGCGAAAAAGTTCCGCAGAGAGAGGTCACCGGATGAGTTCCGGTGAAACTGAAAAGTTGTTTCAGGGGATACCATTAAGTCAAAATGGTTTCGGCACATGCCTGATAATTCTTGGAGGATGCCAGAATCATTCTGGAAACTTCTGGGAATTTTCTGGAAGAAAAACCGGAAATGTTCCGGGGCTGCCGGAACCGCTTCAGATGCTTTTCGCAGATGAAATCACTAAACTGGAATTGTTCCAGAACGCGTTGAAAATTATTTTAGTGGGTACTGGAAATGTTCTAAGCCCACATAAATATTTTCAGTTCGAACGGACGCTGAAAAATGTCGTCGTGAATAGTGAAAGTGCTTTTTGGAATTTTTTGGAAAACCACCTTTTAGGGCTTTTGCTAAAGGCTTCTAGAAGGTGATGTGGATGGATGAGAGCCCTCTTTGGGGGGGACCCCTAGGGGGTGGCCGGCCACATGTGGAGCTCCTCCTTGGAGCTCCACATGTCCTTTGGTTTCTCTCTTATGCCCTTGGAAAGAGTTTCCTTCATGGGTATTTTGGTATTTCTTGAATGCCCATCCTACCCCTTGGTTTTCCTATATAAGGAGGAGAGGGGGCTGCTCAATCCTTCATCCCTTCTCACATACAAATGCCATGCAATGATCTGGCTTCTCTCTCCCTCCCACGAAAAGAGTTTCATAGAGCCGAAAGGCTGTCTGGGTTCCGGTGGGAACTAGTTCTGGACGGCGAAGCCCTGCCGGATAGATGACACCGTATGTGTGCAACTCTTTAGAGAGGTTGTAGTTTCGATCTTAGTGCCCGAGGGGCTGTTCGAGAGTGCCTCCCGAAGGGCTGTCCAAGTGACGGTCCGAGTTCTGTGAGTCCTCCCGAAGGGCTGTCCGAGTGACCGTTAGAGTTTCGAAGGTCCTCCCGAAGGGTTGTCCGCGACACCGTCCGGTGGACTGTTCGACCGCCTCCCGGAGGGCTGTCTGAAGGGAAGACAAGGGGATACATCCTCGCGGTTGGGAGGTTGTAAATCCTCGCTGCGGGGATCTGCACCGCCGATCGTCATCGACTCTACTTCCGCTGCGCTACAAGTCGGTAACGAAAATGATCAAACCTTATATGCAGTCTCCATAGTGGTCCTGGGCTGGTGCGTAGGTCGGAAATTTTTGTTTTCTGCTGCGTTTCCCTACAGTGGCATCAAGAGCCGTGCTATGCGTAGATGCAGGTTGCGATCTAGAATACATAGTGATGTATGGGTGTTGCACAATATAATTAGGTAGTAGATGAGTTCTATTACTGAAAATTATTTGTGCGGGTAGCAGATGAAATCTGTTACCCGATGTTCTTGTTGCTTCCCTGGAATTTGCATATTTCTGATCTTGATAACAGCATGGTGGAGTTTCAATGTTCTGGCAATCCACGATCCTGATTGATCAACGAAGTGCTAACAGTTCATTGAATTCCACCATAGTTAAAAAGAAAGATGAAATTTCACAGACAAAAGGGCAATGCAGATATGATCTGCACGGGGGTCATGCGTATGACGAAGTTTAGTATGGGGTTCAAGATTTTATTATCTCGTGCTTCATACACCCCGCATTGTTAATCTAGCGACTTGAATTATCATACTTGATGATGGACGTTGGTAGCTTCGGTTTGTTTCGAAACCTTAGAAGCCACGTAAAACAAGTTTTTGCTGGAACCAATTAGAGGCGTCTAACTTGGTTTTGCAGGAGGGTTTGCATGTGCATGTGATGTGGTATAGCAGTGCTCATAATAATTTGATTATGTATGAGATGACTATATAATGTAAATTTAATAACATGACTTGCGTGTCATGATTCGGCATGATGGCTGGAGCCATATGATTGCACTTTAATGACCTGCGTGTCAACCTTGTTGTAATGCATTATTTTATTAGCTATAGAGATAGCAATATTATCTGGTGCATCAACAAGGTGGTGGCAATCTTCGCTAAGGAGAACACCGACGTGAATGCCGAAGACGAAGAAATACAAGACTTCTCCGTCAGAAAGGGCTATACCATATCATGCTTTTATGAATTGCTTGAGATGTTTATCCCTTATGATGCACCCTTCTTGATTGCGCGGTAGTCGCTTTTTATTAGGGTGATCTCTCACAAAAATATCAAGTAGTTAGTGTTCTCCCAAGTGTAGCACCGTCACGGCACCTAACTTTTCGGGGTATCACAGGATCTCCCTGGGTACGAACGATTAGGGATGTGTGAGGCGGGTGAGTTGAGACCTCGCAGCAAGATCACTTGGTTGTCTTGACGTTCTGGAAGGATCTCCCTGAGCTCGGAACACGCCCATCGAAAGATGAACAAGAGTCACATAGAGATGTGATCGGCAAGTTTGCCTACCGATTGAAGTTCGCGCCATCAGTGTTCATCTCGTTCAATGGCGTTGAATGGAAATGCGGGTCTTGTATCACTCACAATCAATTATGAGAGATATTGATTTGAGTGGGAGCGCAATGTTGAATTAACTTGTTTAATTCTCAGTGCAATTAATTGTGGACACTGTCTAAGTGTTATATGCATAATAGTTGTAGAATAATGGCTCGCGTTTCCACCTTCCCTATTAAAATTGAATAGCTATTAAATATCTGGTTAAAACTTTACGGTTGGTAACGTAATGTGAGGATTGTCCTCAAGAGTGCCGAGAAGGACTTTGTCCTATCGCATACTTTCAGTATTCTCTTGCTTATGCTATGGATCATATGACTCTCGTCCTTCGATCCAAAAGCTAGAATTCCGTTTCACTCAAGTGCAATATGTTTGCTTCCATGAGACCCGAACTTCGAAAGTTTGGATAGTTATGTGATATTCATGGAATCTGAAAATCATTTTCAGAGACAGACAAAGGCTAAAAGATATGAGATATCCAAAGCAATGTTTGTTTGCAAACTATTAGTAAAAGAGTTTACTATGCATTAGACTGATAAGAGAGGGATCCAGAAGAACGCCTGTCATATGATGAAAGGTGAATAAAACAACAACTTAAAGAGAAAGGAAGTGTCCGAAGGGTGTTAGTGAAACTTTCACGCCTAGGAAGTCCGGGGCTAACGCCACTCTTAAGTTGGGTGCTTCTTCTGAGAGTAGGAGAAATACTAAAAGTTAAACTGTTAGAAGTATAATGGCAGAAAGAAAGAAGACTGGAATATCCAGCTCATGTATGAATGTCATACAAGTTTTTGATGTATAAAAGACTAGCCAGGAATGAGGTTTAGGTATACACAGGGAACATAGTAAATGTTACTATACCTTCCATCGGTGTATTACCGTCTGTATTTATTTTCATAATTCATTTAGAGTTTTACAAACTCTAGCCTTTGCATAAAGTAATCTTGCAAGAAGGTTGTTCATAAGAGAACTTTTTATGTTCGATGTTATGAATAACATAAGGGCCATACTTTCATTGAGAATGAGATGCATGTTATGAATAATGATATTAATATATTACCTCTGGATTTACTTTCATAATTCATTTTAGAGTTTTACACACTCTAGCCCATTGCACAATGTTTGTTGCAAAAGAGTTGTTCATAAAAGAACAATTGTTGTTCAGTATTATGAATAACATGAAGGGCCATACTTCCATCCAAGATGGGATGTATGTTATGAATATTGATGGTAAAATGATACATCCATAACACTGACGCTAAATGTCGCAAGACTAAAAGAATACCACACAAGTGTGGCACTGCATTTGGTCACATTGGAGAAACCCGCATGAAAGATTCCATTATGATGGATTTTGAAGTCGTTTGATTTTTGAATCATCTGACACTTGCAACTTTCCTTTGAAAAGTGAAGTGACTGAAAGACCGTTCACAGGCCATAAGGAACGAGCAAAGAATTTATTGGTGATCATACATTTTGATGTATGTAGTCCGATAAATGTTTTTGCAAGTAGTGGATTTATCTATCTTCGGAAATGACTCAAGTAGATATATGGATATTTACTTGATGAGACGTAAGTTTGAATTTTTTGAATTCATTCAAAAGGTTTTCAAATATGAAGTAGAAGTTATTGTAACAAGAAGATTATGTTTCTACAATTCGATTGCAGAAAAGAATATTTGAGTTACAAGTTTAGCGAATGTCTGATGAGTTGTGAAAGGGGTTTCATAACTTGCACCTCCCGGAACACCACTGCAAGTGGAAAGTCCGTGAAGATGTAATCGAACCATTTATGACATGGTAAGATCAAAGATGGCATAAATAAATTTGCCATTATCCCTTTTAAAGAGTGATGCTTTAGAGACTGCGGCTTTTACACTGAAAAGCGCTCCATCGGGTCTGTTGAAATGACACCATGGTATGGTACGCCCAACCATGTTATATCTTTTCTTAACATTTGGAATATGGGGCTTGTGTAAAAGGTTACAAACCTATTCCAAATCAGACAAGTGCTACTTTGTAGGTTATCCCAAGTCATTGGGTATTCCCCCACCACTATACCGAGGCAAAAGTTTTTGCCACAAAATGGTATGCTTTTAAAGAGAATTGTTCTTGCAAAAGGTGAGTGGGAGGACAGTGCAACTCGACGAGATAACCAGTATCTTCGTCATCAGGTCAAAGGAAAGGAACCTTGGAAGTGATTCCGGAGTTTCCTACTGCGACTGATACGGAAGTCTCTACAATAAAATGTATGGACTTTGGTCGAACTTGCAACTGAACCACGTAGGCAAGGCTCGTGCAAACCTCTCAGGTGCGCAGACGAGATATTGTTATTAGACAACAGTATACCTACGATACACAAGGAAGCGTTGATGGGCCCTGACTCCGGGATTGGCTAAATGCCAATATAATCCGAGATAGTTTCCATATAAATGATTCAAGATCATATCTTGATGACCCCTTCAGAAGACTTAGAGTCTAACGAACTTTTATGGAACTATAAACTGATATGGATAAAATGTTTTATCCATAAAGCTCGACTTGTTGAAATAACAAGTTCAAGGAGTTGACTATGATGAGGTTGTTTCATCGTAGCGATGCTTAAAGTCAGTTCAGGTTGAACTAGCAATTAATACAAATTTCATATCATGAGATATGAAACAAGGGATGACAAAAGGATTTCCATCTGATGGAAATGAAACCAAGGACTTGCATGTGTTACAGTCCAAGGTATTTTGTGAGTCCAGAGGATGCTAGTAAGGGTGCAAACTTCAGAGTTCCAGCGATGGACAGAAGAGAGCAAAGTGGAGTTGGAATCTTCGTGTTTTGATGAAATGGTCAAAGGAGTTTGACTTCATCAATGGGTAACGAAGATGCTTGTAATTCAAGAAAGTAAGTGGGAGCCTAATAATATTTCTAAAAACCTTGTGTGCTTGACACATTGTTAATTGGAAATAAAATTCTTGACACGAATTAGGACTTCATTTGAAAATAGTTTTTCGATGAAGTGCTTGGGCTAAATAGCCTCAATATTAGGCATAATGATCTATGGAGATAGATTTACCTAATGGGGCTAAGCAATAAATACATATTGACAAGATGCTAAAACTTTTTAGCATTTAAAACGCCAAGGAGTGATTCTTGCCGAAGTCACATGGAAAGAGATTTGCAAGACTCGGTGTCCCAAAAACACTGATGAGCAAAATACATGATGGAGATTCCTCACACCTTCGTGTTTGGATTAATCATGTATTCCATGGTATGTAAAACAACCAGTTTTGTCCGATACTCCCAAGGTGTTGCGAGTATAGATACCAAAGTGATCAAAAGTACTGATCATAGGACAACAGTGAAAAGTGTCATTGAATGCTAGAGTAGCACTGATGACATGTTTTCTCGCAAGTGGAGATCATGAAGAGTTCGTTGTAAAATGTTACATCGATACAGTCTTCATCATTGCTCCAAGCGATTTTCGATTTAAATAAAGGGTTTTGTGTAATACATAATATGGTGGCACGGTAGTTGGAAATTGTTCCAAACAAGATACTGTGGCGAATTCTATAACAGAGGCGAAGTATGTTGCCGCTTTTTAAGCGACAAAGAAGATGTTGAATCATATAGTTCATTCATGAACTTAGTATGGTTCCAAGATGACTTTTGTCAATGGGACACTACTGCAGGTAGTTGCTCCATACCTCAGTCTGAGGAATCCAGGTTCGACCTGTGATTCACATACATACAAAGTCAAGTCCACACAAAATATGAATTTTGTGAAAGCATGAAAATGCGAAGGATATGCAAAGAGACACACGGAGCTGAAGTCGTCAGATCCGTTGGACATCAGGCTATACACCATGCGAAGCATATTTACACAGGTGTGCCACAGGTGTAAAGTGCATTAGCATTAACTAGATTATTGACTCTAGTGCAAGTGGGAGTCTGTAGGAGATATGCCCTAGAGGCAATAATAAATGTTATTGATTATCTTCCTGTTCATAATTAGGTTTATGTTCCATGCTATAACTGCAACGATTCTCGAGTCTACAAATAAAACGAGGCTTGGAGGGAAACTCATGTGCACGTGTGGGATAATAAACGGTAAAATGTATTCCTAGTCAAGCCTCTATGACTGGCTCAAGTATTGCATGATGATCCTGTTTTCCTGATCATGGGCATGACTATGCCGGCAATTTTGAGGGCACAATTGTTAGCAGAACATTTGTGTTGAATCGACCCAAATTGATGTTATGCTATGAGATTCTTTCGTCACAAGTTAATGGTTAATAACACAGAGATGGTTAAAGTTTGCATAATTCCTCAGACCATGAGAGTATCGAGTTTCTTCATGCTTGATTCATGAACTTTGGGGTTTGTTAAACGTCATCCGTAACTGGATGGCTATTACAGCGGCTTACGGGTTCATGGGAAAGTATGTCAAGTAACTTGATAGCTCAAGATTGGGATTTGCTCCTCCGACGATGGAGAGATATCTCTGGGCCCTCTCGGTGTTATGGTATCCATCATCGTCTGGCCAGACACAGGGTGATTTGATCACAGGGATGCCGGAACACAGTAACGAGAAAAGAGAACAATACCGGTAACGAGGTAACTAGTATAGTGGACAAGTTGTTGATCCACGGGAATGCCAACATGTCTCACCTCAGGTATTTGTAACATATCGCGAAGCAATAGGAATAGCATACGGCAACTGGAGGTTCACTCGAATATTCATTCGTGTGGGTATAGGGGTCAATATGGGTGTCCATGGCTCCGATGTTGATCATTGATCGGAAGGGGTTCCAGGTCATGTCTATACTTCACCGAACCTATAGGGTCACACGCTTAAGGGTCATCTATCTGCTGAATACTAGACAGGGAGTCTGAGAGAAAATCACCGAAAAAGTTTCGGACACCGAAAAAGTTCCGCAGAGAGAGGTCACCGGATGAGTTCTGGTGAAACTGAAAAGTTGTTTCAGGGGATACCATTAAGTCAAAATGGTTTCAGCACATGCCTGATAATTCTTGGAGGATGCCAGAATCATTCTGGAAACTTCTGGGAATTTTCTGGAAGAAAAACCGGAAATGTTCCGGGGCTGCCGGAACCGCTTCAGATGCTTTTCGCAGATGAAATCACTAAACTGGAATTATTCCAGAACGCGTTGAAAATTATTTTAGTGGGTACTGGAAATGTTCTAAGCCCACATAAATATTTTCAGTTCGAACGGACGCTGAAAAATGTCGTCGTGAATAGTGAAAGTGCTTTTTGGAATTTTTTGGAAAACCACCTTTTAGGGCTTTTGCTAAAGGCTTCTAGAAGGTGATGTGGATGGATGAGAGCCCCCTTTGGGGGGGACCCCTAGGGGGTGGCCGGCCACATGTGGAGCTCCTCCTTGGAGCTCCACATGTCCTTTGGTTTCTCTCTTATGCCCTTGGAAAGAGTTTCCTTCATGGGTATTTTGGTATTTCTTGAATGCCCATCCTACCCCTTGGTTTTCCTATATAAGGAGGAGAGGGGGCTGCTCAATCCTTCATCCCATCTCACATACAAATGCCATGCAATGATCTGGCTTCTCTCTCCCTCCCACGAAAAGAGTTTCGTAGAGCCGAAAGGCTGTCTGGGTTCCGGTGGGAACTAGTTCTGGACGGCGAAGCCCTGCCGGATAGATGACACCGTATGTGTGCAACTCTGTAGAGAGGTCGTAGTTTCGATCTTAGTGCCCGAGGGGCTGTTCGAGAGTGCCTCCCGAAGGGCTGTCCAAGTGACGGTCCGAGTTCTGTGAGTCCTCCCGAAGGGCTGTCCGAGTGACCGTTAGAGTTTCGAAGGTCCTCCCGAAGGGCTGTCCGCGACACCATCCGGTGGACTGTTCGACCGCCTCCCGGAGGGCTGTCTGAAGGGAAGACGAGGGGATACATCCTCGCGGTTGGGAGGTTGTAAATCCTAGCTGCGGGGATCTGCACCGCCGATCGTCATCGACTCTACTTCCGCTGCGCTACGAGTCGGTAACGAAAATGATCAAACCTTATATGCAGTCTCCATAGTGGTCCTGGGCTGGTGCGTAGGTCGGAAATTTTTGTTTTCTGCTGCGTTTCCCTACAATTTTGCATCCTGGTCCAGTCACCAAAATAGGGGCAGCCAACAGTGTTTTTGTTAGGATTGCAATGAAGCAAAGTAGAATCTTGTATTAACTTGTATCAATCTTTTTTTTGTCAGTCTTGCAATGAAGCAAAGTAGAATCTTGTATTAACATGTATCAATCTTGTTTTTGTAAGGTTCGCAATGGAGCAAAGTAGAATCACAAAAGGACACAATTGCTTCGATAGTAAAGTGCAATATGCAATACATTGCTTAAATGTTTAATATTAGTAGCACATGCCTTATAATTGATCTGCGGTGATTGCGACAACACTAAGCTAGAACCTAGGAGTGACTCATTCGGTGTGGGCACGCTGCTAGATATGCATGTGTGTCAATGCTTGTTTTATATGGAGCTTCATGTTGTACATTGACCATGATGATCATTTCATTTTTATTCCACTATTTTTTTAATCACAACTTAAGGATTCACCGATTGTAGTAAGTAGTGGGAGCGCAAGGTGAAAATATACTTGGCTACTTGATATGTACTTCGTCTTATTGTGAGATTGATTAATGCTTTGATGGCTTTCGATTTTCTCACCAAAACTACAAGGCTTCACTGAAGGTATGACAAGACTTAAGTTCAAGGCATTGAGGGAGTGATACTTGTTACAGACCGAAGTTGCACCCATCGTATGTGGGTGTCAAAAATCTGAAATCACGAGAATAGAGAAAGTTCTCATCCTTCAACTTATTTGTATATTTTTATGTAATATGATTGGTGACACTTCAGTGGTCAAGGATATAAAATGATATTTACTTTTAATGGGTTTTGTAATGTGCTTTCATTGAATTATATGAGTAGAGATGCACAATGTGACTACAAGATTGCTACACTCTTATCATTAAGTTAGACAACATGTAAAATTCAGAAGGTCCTCTTGCCTACACTATATAACATATGGTCAGTTTCATCTCATAGACTTGTTTTTTTTCACAGAATGTGTGTATGCAAGGGTCCTTTCCTTTCAAAATGAGTGGTTGTGGTGTATGTATATCAATTGTCATCTGCATAGACTTGTTTTTCTTTTTCACAGAATGCGTGTATGCAAGGGTCCTTCCCTTTCATATTGAGTGGATGTGGTGTATGTATATCAATTGTCATCCCTTATCCTCTCATCCATGATTGGGAAAGTTGCTTTTCTTGGATCACTTAAAATTGTACTGGCCATATTACTTTGCAAAATTGATTTTATTTTGGTGGTTTAGGATCTTAAATCCTTAGTCTACTACCCCTATTGCATTTAGACTGTCTGAGGTCAGTCATATGAAATACTCCATATGAAGGCGATATGGTCTGGTGCTACTAACGTTGTCATGCAAAGTTCATTCTGTGAGGATTCTGTATTGATTGTATTTTGCGTTCCCGTTAATCATTGAATGAGAATAGGATCACCAATGAATATTGATGTGTGGGATATAAAACAATATAGACAGCTGCTCTGGTTAGTATACCAAATAAGAAGCTGGTATGTTTCAATGGAGTTGGGTTCATATTGCTTTGACAATCATTTTTGTCAAGATATGTAAGCAATTCTGAACGTAAGTATAATTCTCCATGTGTTGTGCACCCGTTGGCACTGATGCATTGCTTGATAGATTTGTTTTCAAATGTTGTTTTTAGTTTTGTTACTTTTCCCTCAAGAAACAGAAAAGATGCATTAGGACTATAATATTTGGATATATTTTCTACAGTGGATTTTTCTGCAGAAGACACATAGAAATTCATGGATTATCAACTTTCTATGATTTATCAATTTAAATAAAATGCTTGATTTAATTGTATGATGTGCGTTGCACGTGCCCGTTTACTAGTGCAAACTAACACACAAATCAACATGCAAGCCACCCAACAGGCGCACCCCAAGTGAAGAGAACACAAGGAGACATGCCCCAATCGACACCCAACTCCCTGCGTGCACATGCGGGGATGGAAAACAAGTTAAGAAAATTCGCGGTGGAGTCGCTACGTCCACATGAGATCATACCCCGCCAGATACCAAACTAATACGCGTGTCAGTCGTCGGTTGGCCAGTTTAAGCTAAGGAAACAAGTGAAGAAGCATAGGAACACATCTCTATTTAGAAATAGGGTTCTTTGTATGAAAGCTGATATACACATGATAAGATGTGGCCGACGCCTGCACGATTCATACATGGCGGCACCAACAGTGAGCATGCACACAGGAGTGCTGTTGGGGAGGGTGCATTGTTCACAGGTCGTGCAAAAACTATCATGCATGAAGCAATTTCATCTCGGTATTTGTTTGAGTGATGGCTAAATGTACTATGTTTTCAATGTTTTTGGATAGGGATGAAGTCTTTTTTTTAGGTGAAGAAGGCTTTCTTTTCTTTTCTTTTTTGAGGGAAAGTTGAAGGCTTGCAGAAACTTTGGAAAAACAGCCAACTTTATATGGGCCATCGGTTGGGCTTGGGCTATCCGAAGTGCACTAGGCCCATCTTGTTGAAATTGGTTGCAGCGGGAGAACGCTCTGTCCGTCGTTGTCTATATAGCATCTCCCTCTCCTTCCTCCCCTCCCATCCTTTCTCGTAGCTTCCATCCTTCCGCGCACTCCGTCTCCTCTTCATCTACTCATGCCCGTGGTTCTAGGGAAGCTGTTTGACCAAGGCGAGGCGAGATGAGGGACAAGCAGAAGGCGGACGCGGAGCCAGAAGGAGAGCCGCGTCCAAGTGCAGGGCGGACGGAGACTACAGACAGCGACGATGCTTTGTCGGCGGCTGCAGGCATTGGCTTGCAGCCGCTTCCAGCAGCTAATCATGGAGGCTTCCTCGACCTCTCTTCCCAGTCGCCTCCGGGAAATCCAGGTGCGTTCCCTCGCAAGACAACACCAAGTTCTTTCTTTCTATTCAATTTTAATTTGAATTTGTATTTTCTTTGGACAGAGGGCACTTTCTAAATTCCAAATGGAATATTTGGGAAAGTTTGAACATTTCATTGGGGTATTATGGACATATTTTCACTGCACTTGCATTTTATTTTGAATTTGAATTTGGTTTCAAAACCAAACTTTTTCAAATTCAATTTAGAAAAAAGGCAGAGGGTCAAGAATATTATTTGGACATATGAAATATCATTCCCTGCCAAATAAAATGCAAAACCATTTTTGAATAGTCCCCTTTGGCCTTTGAATTGATTTCAAAATTAAATTAATTCAAATTCCTTCTAGGGGAATCATTTTGGCTTTGATATTCTTGGGACTTATTTAGGTTAGCCTTGTGCCCAAAAATATTTCAAAATGGCTTGGTATTTACCAAAATTAGCTAGGGTTTCACTAGTGGCATTTGGATTTTCATCCTTCTAGGCAACAATCAAACAAATCAAAGCCATTCACAAGAAAACCTAGGCAATCATAGCAAATACCTAGAAATTTTTTAAATCCCTATGATTTTTTTAACATACCAGATTTGGGAAAAATCTGGGATGTGACAGTGTTGAAGGACGGCAGTGCGACGGGCGATGCGTTGAGCGGTGGACAATGTGAATCTTCGATGGTGAATTATCAAGAAACGTCTCACGCAAATCACGCTTTAAAAATCAGATGATACCTTCCCATCCAAGGACACATGCACATGACGTCAGCCACATCCAAACTAACACACAAATCAACATGCAAACCCAACAGGCACACCCCAAGTGAAGAGAACACAAGGAGACATACCCCAATCGACACCCAAACCACTAAGTGCACACGCCGGATGGGAAGCACGTTAAGAAAATTCAAGGTAGAATCGCTACGTCCACACGAGATCGTACCCCGCCAATTGGTCGATTTGAGCTAAGGAAACAAGTGGAGAAACATAGGAAGACATCTCTAGTTAGAAATAGGGTTCTTGGTATTTGTTTGAGTGATGGCTAAGGGCCCGTTCGGAAGTCCGCTGGCTTCCCAAAGTGGCCAGCTTCTCAGGGAGCCTACGCTAGCCAGCTTCTTGGCGGAGTCAGCGACGCGTTCGGCAGCAGCGGCTGCTCTAGCTCTCGTCTACATGGGCCGGCAGCCCAGGAAGCAAGCATGAAGCCCATTTAGGTGGTTTCTCGTACGGGAGAGAACGTATCGGTGAGAGAAACATATTGATCGAACCGGTACGCTGCCCCAGAGTTCACTTGGCGGTGGCATATCGGGTAATTACGTCCAACTCCACCTCCTTTGATTTTTGAAGCTAGGTTCGACCTGCTTCTCGTTTTTGCACTACGAGGGCAGTTCGCTCCGCGAAGCTGGCTTCTAGGAGCTGCCGCGTTCGGGACGGCTCCATGCGCTGACCAAAGAAGCTGGGAGTAGGAGAGGATCTGAACGGGGCCTAAATGTACTATGTTTTCAATGTTTTTGGAGCGGGATGAAGGCTTTCTTTTCTTTTTTTTAGGGAAAGTTGAAGGCTTGCAGAAACTTTGGAAAATCAGCCAACTTTATATGGGCCATCGGTTGGGCCTGGGCTATCCGAAGTGCACGAGGCCCATCTTGTTGAAATCGGTTGCAGCGGGAGAACGCTCTGTCCGTCGTCGTCTATATAGCATCTCCCTCTCCTTCCTCCCCTCCCATCCTTTCTCGTAGCTTCCATCCTTCCGCGCTCTCCGTCTCCTCTTCATCTGCCCACGCCCGTGGTTCTTGTGAAGCAGTTCGACCGAGGCGAGGCGAGGCGAGATGAGGGACAAGCGGAAGGCGGACGCGGAGAGCCAGAAGGAGAGCCGCGTCCGCATGCAGCGCGGACGGAGACTACAGACGGCGACGACGCTTCGCCGACGGCTGCAGACATCGGCTTGCATCCAATTCTAGCAGCTAATCATGGAGGCTTCCTCGACCCCTCTTCCCAGTCGCCTCCGAGAAATGAAGGTGCGTTCCCTCCCAAGAAAACAGCAAGTTCTTTCTCTCTGGTCCGTGCAGTTCTTGGTTCTTCATTGACGCCGAAGTTCAATTTCTTGCCCCCCTCTTGGATTTCACCTCTTGGTCGCGGCGGCGGGTTGGAGCATGGGGGATTCTCTCAGTCGCAACTGATGACGGCAGCGACTATGCCCGCTCTAGGCCTCCCATCCGACGCCTCTTCCCAGTTCGTTGGAGTTAGGTGCCCAAGAAACCGGCGTCCTTGGTTCTTGCGTTGGTGTCCGCTTCTTTGATTGTAACATTCGATATGATACCTTCGTTTCTTGCAGCTCTCGGTCGCGGGGGCGGTCGGGGCATGGGGACGAGGGATTCTCTCAGTCGGAGCCGCCGCTGGGCGATACAGGTGGGTTCGCTTCCAAGAAAAGCTCCAAATTCTCTCTCTGGTCCATGCGGTTCTTGGTTCTTTATTGACGTCAGAGTTTGATTTCTTGGTTTCTGTTGTGAGATTGTCTTGTAACATCGATCCTCTGCCTTCGTTTCTTGCAGCTCTCGGGGGCGGGTTCTCCCAGTCGACACCGACGACGATTCTGTTCGACAGCACCTACAGGTCGTCCCCCTGGTGACTAACGGCCTCTACCTCCACTCCCGCACGTCTCCAACAGTCTAGAGCACGTCATGCGCCGTGCGCGCCCCGCACGTCCTGCCATGCAGGACTGCCGTTGTAATCGCTTCCTCCCCCTCTGTACTTCTGTTGTAACTATATATAAGCCCATCGAGGCCAGGCAATACAGAGTGTGAGAGTTACAGAACCTAACTTGGTATCAGACGCTCATCCGATCCTATTCCTCCGCTTCCGCTATGCATCGGCTCCTTCGCCGCACCCGCTCCGCCGACCTTGACAAGCCGGCGATCAACCCCTTCGCCCCTTTCCCTCTGGCCGCCGCTCCTCCGGCCGCGCCACCGGCGGCCCCTGCTCCCTCGGGCGCGCCCCGCGTGGCTCGCCTTGCGCCCGACGTCCTCCGCGGCAAGCAGGCCGTGCCCGAGGCCGCTCCTACTTCCTCGACTCCGGCGGCCGCACCCACTGCGCCGCCCGCCGCGGCAGCTCTCCGCACGGCGGGGAGCGTCCCCGGTCAGCCGCTCACGCTCGGCGGCTCCAGCGGCGCCCTGGCACTTCGTCCCGACGCGCCCGACGTCGGCTCCTCCACCGCCGCGATCGGCCTGCCACCCTCCATCAACCACTTCTTCCACCACCGGCTCGAACTCGAATCGGGTAACTACTCCAAGTGGCGCCAGATCTTTTACGTCGTCTGTTGCAAGTATAATGTGCAGCACCATCTCGACGTGGCCGCCGAGCCGCTTCTCCAGAGCGCCGTGTGGCGCAACGATGACCTAACCATCGTCCTCTGGTTCCACGGCGTCGTCGCCGACGAGCTCCTGGACGTGGTCGCCTCGCCGGACAGCACCGCCTTCGACATCTGGTCGCAGCTGCATCTTCTCTTCCGCGACAACCAAGCCGGCCGCGCGGTGATCCTCGGCGCGGAATTCCGCAATCTGGTTCAGGGGGACCTCTCCATTGCCGAGTACTGTCGGCGTCTCAAGTCCCTCGCCAGGGACCTCGGCGACGTCGGCGAGCGCATCACCGACCGTACGCTGACCCTCCAGCTCATCCGCGGCCTCAACCGCAAGTTCCAGATCATGGCGACCCTGCTCCCCATGCAGACACCCTTCCCGACGTTCGTGCAGGCGCGCTCGAGGCTGCTGATGGAGGAAATCTCCGCCAACGAGCGCGCTCGCCTCGACGGCCGCCCGGAGGCCACCACCACCGCCCTCACCATCGGCTCCGGCTCGCGCTCCTCCGGCTCCTCGGGCAACCCCGGCCTCTCCATCGACCGCGGCTCCACCGATAAGGGCAAAAGCGTCACCGCTCCCGCCGCCGATCGCGACACCAGAGGTCGCGGGCGTGGCCGCGGGCGTGGTCGTGGCCGCGGGCGCGGCTCCTCTTCCCCTGGCGGCGCCCCGTCCGGGCGCGGTGCCCCCGCCCCTGCTCCCGTCGCCAACGCGCAGCTCCACGGGTACTTTACCCCGTACGGTGCTCTCCTGGGCCGCGCCGAACGCCGCAGGCGTCCTGGGTCCTCGACCGCCGCCGCCGCAGCAGGCCTACCCGGCGGTCCATGCAACTTCGTCCGCAGGCCCGACGTGGGAACAGTACCATCAGCTGTACGCCGCTCTGCAGAACCTGTCGATGCAGCAGAACGCCGGCGGCAGCCAGGACTGGATACTTGACACCGGCGCCTCTTCCCACGTGACTGGTATGGCCGACTCCCTCTCTCAGTGTTTTTCTCCATCTTTGCGTCACTCTTCGGTCATACTAGTTGGCAACGGCTCTCGTTTACCCGTCACCGCTGTAGGCTCTACCAAACTTTCTTCCTTCTCTCTCAATGATGTGCTTGTTTCCCCTACTGTCATCCAGAATCTCATCTCTGTACGTCGCTTTACCGTTGACAACTCATGCAGTATAGAATTTGACCCGTTTGGTTTTACCGTGAAGGACCTAGCCACCCGCAAGATCATCATGAGGTCCAATAGCCATGGGGACCTCTATCCATTCTTCAGCAACTCCGGCGTGCAAGCTCTTCTCATGGTGGTCGGCCGCGACATATGGCACCGGCGCTTGGGGCATCCTAGTGACAAGACCATTTCTACCTTAGCTCGTTTTTTTCTTCCAACATGTAATAATGGTGTGCCATCAACTACCTTATGTACGGCATGCCAGCTAGGCAAGCAGCCACGGTTGCCTTTTTCCCATTCCAAAACATTTACTACAGCACCCTTTCAATTGCTACACTGTGATTTGTGGACCTCTCCCATTTGTAGTTTTTCGGGTTTCCAATATTATCTTGTGATCCTAGATGACTACTCACACTATTCTTGGACGTTTCCTTTACGACACAAGTCCGATACCGTCGATACAATACAGCGTTTCCACGCGTACGTCCTCACACAATTCCATGTTCCCATCCAGTGTATGCAATGTGACAACGGCGGCGAGTTTCTCACCACTTCTCTTCGCGATCTCTTCTCTCGCTACGGTGCCTCACTTCGCCTCTCGTGCCCTCACACATCACCACAAAATGGGAAAGCCGAACGCCTACTCCGTACTACCAATGACATACTCCGCGTTCTCCTCATCCATGCCAACCTACCCCCCGCCTTCTGGGTTGAGGCTCTTCACACCGCGACCTACATTCTCAACCGACGGCCCTCCACCGCTATTGCGTCCGAGACTCCCTACTTCCGTCTCCTCGGCAAACACCCCACGTACGATCACATGCGCGTCTTCGGGTGTCTTTGCTTCCCTAACACCATCGCTACTAGCCCCCACAAGCTTGCACCTCGCTCCTCACGTTGTGTATTTCTCGGGTATCCCTTAGAACACAAGGGCTACCGGTGTCTGGACTTAGCCACGCGCAAGGTCATTATTTCCCGACATGTCACGTTTGACGAATCTGTATTCCCCTACCTCCCCACTCCACCCGCACAGCAGCCCACCCATCGGCCGGCCGCAGCACTCGGGCCCCAAATCTTTCCCGAACTCCGTACTATCGATCCCTTCTATCGGCATCCGCCAGCGCGACCCTCGGGATCCCCCTCCCCCCGATCCCTACTCCCCACCACCTGCCCGCCGGGATCAGCGCCGCCTGGCCCCTCCACGCGCCCAATCCGTGCGCCTCCCTCCCCACGCGCCCGCTCTGCGAGCCCCACCCCACCCGCCTTGCCCCCTCCCACGCAGCATCCTGCGACCCCACCGGACCCACCATCCCATGCACATGCACGTCCACCAGCTTCGCCCGGCCCCCCTCCCCTGCATGCACGTCCACCCTCTCATGCACGCACATCCGCTACTCCCACGCTCCTACCGCGCGCTGTACCAGTGCCGCCACCCACCAACCTTCATCGCATGCGTACACGGGCCAAGGCCGGGTTTGCCCAACCCAAAGCTCTCGCCGCCGCCACATCTCCCTCCTCTCCCATTAGCCCCATCCCTTCCTCTTACCGCGTTGCTCTCCAAGACGAGAACTGGTACAACGCTATGCTCGACGAATATAACGCACTGATGCAGAATAACACTTGGAGTTTGGTGTCGCGTCCTGCAGGTGCTAATATTGTCACAGGGAAGTGGATTTTCCGGCACAAGTTTCATCCTGACGGCTCTCTCGCCCGGTACAAGGCGCGTTGGGTGCTTCGCGGCTTCACACAGCAGGCGAGCGTGGACTACGACGAGACGTTCAGCCCCGTCGTCAAGCCGGCGACCATCCGGACTGTCCTCAGCCTGGCTGCCGGGAGGGGCTGGCCCATTCATCAACTCGACGTCAAGAACGCCTTCCTCCACGGTCACCTCGCCGAGACGGTCTACAGCACCCAGCCGTCCGGCTTCGTCGACGCCGCCTCGCCTACACATGTGTGCCGGCTGAACCGTTCCCTCTACGGTCTCAAGCAGGCGCCGCGTGCGTGGTTCTCACGCTTCACCAGCTACCTGCGCACACTCGGCTTCGTCGCGTCATGGGCGGATTCGTCCGTGTTCATTCTTCGCCGTGGTGACCACCTCGCCTACCTCCTGTTGTACGTGGACGACATCATCCTCACGGCCAGCTCCACCGACGTGCTCCGCTCCATCATTCAGGCCCTCCACCGCGAGTTCTCGATGACCGACCTCGGCGCACTTCATCATTTCCTCGGGGTCAACGTCACCACCACCACCCGCGGCCTCTTCCTCTCCCAAGAGCAATACGCCTTGGAGATTCTTGATCGGGCCGGCATGTTGAACTGCAAGCCGATCTCTACGCCTGTCGACACCCTCGCCAAGCTCTCCACCGACGACGGCCCGCTCTTCCACGACCCATCGCTCTACCACAGCTTGGTTGGCGCGTTGCAGTACCTCACCTTGACGCGCCCCGACCTCTCCTACGCCGTGCAGCAGTGTTGCTTATTCATGCATGCGCCGCGGGACAGCCACTTCCAGCTTGTCAAGCGGATTCTTCGGTACCTACGCGGCACGACGCACCTCGGGCTTCAGATCCACCGCGACACCGCCACTCATCTGGTCGCGTACTCCGACGCGGATTGGGCCGGCTGCCCCGACACACGCAAATCCACTTCCGGGTACTGTGTTTTCCTCGGCGGCAACCTTCTCACCTGGTCGTCGAAGCGGCAGAACACCGTCTCCCGCTCTAGCGCCGAGGCCGAGTATCGCGCGGTTGCCAACGCGGTCGCCGAGTCCGTCTGGCTGCGACAACTCCTCGGCGAGCTCCACCAACCTCCCTCGCGAGCTACGGTGGTCTACTGCGACAACATCAGCGCCGTTTACATGTCCAGCAACCCGGTACAGCATCAACGGACGAAGCATATCGAGATCGACCTGCACTTTGTCCGCGAACGTGTTGCTCTTGGAGAGATCCGCGTTCTACACGTCCCCACGAGCTCGCAGTTTGCGGACATTTTCACCAAAGGGCTCCCGACGCACATCTTCGATGATTTCCGGACCAGTCTCAACGTCGGCGAACCCCACGTTGTGACTGCGGGGGGGGGGGGGGGGGTGTGTTCGACAGCACCTACAGGTCGTCCCCCTGGTGACTAACGGCCTCTACCTCCACTCCCGCACGTCTCCAACAGTCTAGAGCACGTCATGCGCCGTGCGCGCCCCGCACGTCCTGCCATGCAGGACTGCCGTTGTAATCTCTTCCTCCCCCTCTGTACTTCTGTTGTAACCATATATAAGCCCATCGAGGCCAGGCAATACAGAGTGTGAGAGTTACAGAACCTAACTGATTCTCCAGCAGCCGGTGGGCAATCAAGGTGCGCTCCCTTCCCTCCCAAGAAAAGAAAACGCAAAAATCATTTCTCTCTGTTCCGTGCGGTTCTTGGTTCTTCACTCACGCCGGAGTTGGATTTCTTGGTTTCTGTTGTGCAATTCGGTTACAGGTGGTGCGAGTGCGCCGAGCGGCCAGAACCAGACGGGAACAGGGCAGCCGCAAGGCCACTCCGGCGGGGTAATTTCAATTTGCGATGCATTCGTTATTTGGGCTTGTCCCGCCGCCATGAACTCACTGATTTCTTCTTGCCTCTAATATATATTTTCGCTCTTGGAGGTGGATTTTTAGAGCACTTGCACCCAGGCCCTGCTATCTTAACTCTTCAATATCGCTTTAAGATTCATGCGACACAACTAATTTTCTATATGAATTTTTTTTTGTTTCTCTCACATAGAACATATCTTGAAGTTCAAACCTATGCAGCGTGGCAAAGCTTTCTAACTAGAATTTAGGATAAATCTTTTAGAATTTTTTGTCCGGCATAAATACTAAAAATATGATTTTTTTTAATCAAACAAAACGTATTTTGTATATTTATGTTTGACAAAAAAATCTGAAAGATTTATCCTAGATTCTACTTAGAAAACTTTGCCACGCTGCATAGGTTTGAACTTCAAGATATGTTCTATGTGGAAGAAACAAAAAAGAGAAATGTATTTGCATGAATCTTAAAGCGTGAAATGGATGGCTAGATAGAGAGGGCCTGAGTGCATGTGCTCTAATATATATTTTCGCTCTTTGAAGCCTTCTTCCCCGATCTCTTCACCGGCACCGGCACCGGCAGGGGCAAGTGCTCCACCTCCATGCTGCACTGGTTGCAATGAGCCTGCGGCGGGGGTTTGGCGGTGGCTGCACGTGTGCATGGATTGCTACCGAAATCGCTTCTCCGGCGCGGTAATCTCAATTTGCGATGCATCAATCACGAACGATTCATTCGTTATTTGGGCAAGCTTGAGCTTGACCCGCCGCCCTTCTTTTTATATCTCGCCTTTTCCACACACGCTGAACCGAATCTTCGCCGGACTAGCTACTCCCTAACCTATGATACATGCATACCAAAAGCAAACTAAAATGCTGATACAATAATATCAAGATTAATGCTAACAGATGGCGCCTCCCCCTCGTTGAGTGGGCTCATCATGAAGATCGTGGAAGAGGGGAACGCCTGGTGTACGGCCAGCCTGCTCAAGGGAGACTGGAATGGCGTAGCAGCGGAGTTAGCAAGGTGGGCGCGAGGCGAGTAGTCGTAGGGCTTTCCTCTCCGAGGAGTAGTAGATGTGGGAGCTCGGCTCATGATGTACTAATTATGTAACATCTACGGTGGATTTGGGTTCTTTACCCACCCCTTCTATATAATATGATACGCACACTCGTGCGTATTCGAGAAAAAAAAGTTCGTTGACATACGATTTCTACTCATTTGCAGCGAATGGGAGTGACTCGGTCTCTGGCGGGAACCTGCATACAGGAACAGGGCAGCCCGAGCTCACTGACGGGGTAATGTCCTCCTGCAGCTGCAGTACGATTCTTTCCTTATTTGGGCTTGTCCTCCTGTCAACAACTCAACTCACTCATTTATCTTGGCTCTTTGTAGCTCGAGCCAGCGCCAGCACCACAGAGTGGTCAGGAGCCGGAGGGTGACCAGGCTTCTTCCTGAATGGTTTAGTATCAGTTAAACCATCACGACACTTGTTCTCTGTACATACCTGAAACAAGTCAACACCTTCTCTGAAGAATGTTCCTGTGATGTGGCCAAATGTGGCTATGCATACTTGAGTAGATCGAGGAAACTATATACTACCTGTAGGACTTGTTTCC
Source organism: Thinopyrum elongatum (assembly GCA_011799875.1). Lineage (NCBI taxonomy): Eukaryota > Viridiplantae > Streptophyta > Magnoliopsida > Poales > Poaceae > Thinopyrum > Thinopyrum elongatum. Next base: position 536,587,152 of record CM022301.1, on the reverse strand, counting down.
CTGTGAAGTCTCTACTAGATGACACAGTACTTGCTGTGGATCCCATTCAGTGTGCAGTCTGATTCGTTAATCTTTGGTTCTCATATGACGCTTTAGTTTTGCCACAAGTGCTTTCACTTTAACCAAACGAGTACTCAGAGTTTAGTTCTAGTAATATGCTATGGCCAATATCTGTAACAGATTCAGTGCTGCATATGCTTGTGGCTCTTTCCTTTTATATCTTTCAGTCCTTTGTCGCCGGTAAACGATTTGGCATGGAGACTAGGCTGTAGATGCTTTGGTTTTGCCTCGTATGCTTGAATGGTTTATTTTCAGTTAAGTCAAATGAGCGCTCAAATTTCTTTATCTGAACTTCCTGTCTCTGAACATACCTGAAGAAATCGACACCTTGTCTTTTCTTTTTTCTTTTTCTTTTTGAGGGAAAAAATCGACACCTTCTCTGAAGAATTCGACAGCTACGAGTATCAAGACGCGAACCGGTACTCTGCCAGGGAAACGGACGGATAGGATGTGCTCCAGTTATGAAAGATCAACGCCTCTTGAAGACTAAGGGCTCCCCTGTTCATTGTCTGACAACAGCTACAGTTAACTGAAGTTTAACTGCTGTAAAGTTCAGTTAACTCTGTTTCACTGCGTGCAATTTCAGTTCCTCCTATAAGTAGCTTCCGTCATTCGTGGATCAAGTTGTCATCTTCTTCTCCGAGTATTACTTGTAGCTAGTGCTAGAACTAGAGTACTTGGTAGTTCAGATCGATCGCCATGAACTGTATCCAGTGACTTTAATCTGGTACTAGAAGCATACGCGTGCTTTGCTGCGCAGTTTTCCCCACAAACGCACAAATCAGCGTGGATATGTCATTCAGTGGATCTGTGGCTCTTTTCTGACGCTTTCGTTTTGCCTCAAGTATTTGACTGATTAACTTCCAGTTTAACCAAATTAGTAATCAACCGCAAAACAAAAAAAAACAAATTAGTAATCAGAGTTTAGTTGCTACTGTTCCGGTTTAAGCTTATGAGTGATGATCAAAGTAATATGCTATGGCCAATATACATATATATATATATATATATATAACAGATTCAGAGCTTCATATGCTTCCGGTTTTTGTCTTGTATGCTGACTTGTTTAATTTCAGTTATACCGAATGAGCACTCAAATTTTGTTCGGACTATGCGTCAGTACACTAATTCTCTGAACTTCCTGTCTCTGAACACACCTGAAGAAATTGACAACTTCTCTGAAGAATTCGACAACTGCCAGAAAGACAGACGGCTAGGATGCGCTTCACTTGTGAAAGATCAACGCCCCTCAGAGACCAAGGGCTCCCCTGTTCAGTGTCCGACAAGGGCTACAGTGAACTGAAGTTTAGCTGCTGTAAACTTCAGTTAACTCTGTTTCACTGCGTGCAATTTCAGTTCCCCCTATAATAGCTTCTGCATTCTGACCGATCGTTGATTGGGTTATCGTCTTATTCTCCAAGTATTATCTATAGGTATTGCTAGAACTAGAGTACTTGGTAGTTCAGGTTGATTGAACTAGTGTGCTGTTTGATTCACTAATCCTTGGTTCTTTTCTGACAATTTGATTTTGCCTCAAGTGTTTGACTGGTTCACTTTCAGTTAAACCAAATGAGTACTCAGAGCTTCATTGCCACTGATTATTCAGTACAAGTACATTTTATTATAGAAGCGATTGATCATTGCAGATCCTAATAGTATGCTATGGCCAATTGAACATATAAACCCTCAAGAACTGCTAGGAAGGAGAAAGCCCTCCACGTCGCCCCCTAAATCGCTATGAACAGTGATGTGCCACCGCCTGTAAATTCTGCACCCCGCCGAGGGCATTTTAGTCTTTTCATGTGCAGGGGTATAAATCACAGCCGCTGCCGTGGAGAAACCCTCGCCGCCGCCTCCCGTCCCACTCGCCTCCCCCTCCTCGTCACCCTCTCTCTCTCTCGCTTCTCTCCTCCCCGCTCCCTCAGTCCCTCTCTCCCAACCCTAAACTTTTTCCCTCAGTGCCCCGCAGCCGCCTCCCCCAGCCCCTCACCCCCTCCACTCCATTGAGGCCGCCTCCTCCCAAAAAATGGCACCTCCTTGGAGAGCTCGGCACGATGGGGTGGCCGTGGAGCGCGCCCCGTCCAGAGAGACAAGGCGGCTCCCAAGCAGGGCATCCAGCTGCGCTGGCTTCTCCTCTCCTACGCCACCGCTGCCCACCCCTCCTCATCTCGTGCGGGCACGGAGGTGAGCTTCTCCAGCGGCGGCGGTGACCTGCAGTCAAAGGGCGACGTCGGCGGCACTCGATTTGATCTACAGGAGAGAGAGAAGATGAAAGGGAGAGAGAGAAGGAAGGAGAGGAGGGAGAATTAGAGAGGAAAGAGGAGAGGGAGGTGCGGCCGCGGACAGGAGAGGGTCAGTGGAAGGAGCGCCGCCAGCTCGTCTGTCGTTCACACCGCGCCGGAGAAAGAGGAGAGGGATGTGCGGCGGCGGACGGGAGAAGGTCGCCGGAAGGAATAGCTGGTCATCGTTCACACCGCGCTGGGCCAGAGATGGCTCTGTACAGCCCACACGTCCGCAGGTTCCTTCTTCCTTCCTGCTGCTCTCCTCTTTTGATTAGTTGTAACTGCATGTTTGGGTCAGTGCTATGCCTGCTGTCGCTGGGCAGTACTTTAGGCAAGTCAACCTTCCAATTCAGTCGATTTGAGGGTATGCTGAATGTGATATTTAATGAATATGGTCATTCTGTTGTTCAGAGTACATAAGTGGTTGCCCCTGAAGTCTCCTCTTTGCCCGGCTTATTCATTAAGGTAAGATTTTGATTGTCTCAATTTGTCGCTTCAGTTCCACATTAACCATGAATTGTTGTGTGTAAATGCTCATATCCCGTTAAGTTCATGTGTATAAATCAAGTTGGTTGAAGTGTGCTGTGAATTTCCTCAAGAAGTTTACTTGAGATATTATATGCATGGTGTGGATTTTTGAGTTTGCTTGGTTAACGGAATGCCATGCCTATGCAGATCAACGGGGGGAAGGTCCAGGGTGAGACTTTCAAGAGGGATTTGATGTTGCTATTATTTCAGTTTGCAGATAGAGGATGTGATTCCAGCAAGACAGCTACGATGGTGATGACAAGTGAGATTTATGTTAAGGAGTATTAGCATATGCTCACAGGATCACTTGAAGCATATAAAGGTATCCACAATGATGGTTGCTTTCTTATCGACAAAGAATTGAATTATAATTATAGACGGTAAGAGTAGTTGTCTTTTCATTTGTTAGAAAACATAGTGTACCTTTATAATCGTAGTTGTATGCAATGATCCATCATGTATTTCTGTTTAAAACCGCAACCTGTAATTGTTTGATGTCGTGAAATGTCTATATATATTTTTTGTTTACATTCTTTAAGTTAGCCTCCAGACTATCTGCATTGTCATGGTAACCTTTTTAGGTTATAATATGCAGATCGATAATCCCGGTTCAGTTTGAGCTTTCCATGTGATTTTTTACCCGAATATTAGGATCACAACTTAACTTAAATTAGCAGTATAGTGTCAATGGGCATCATCTGAAGCTAATAAGATGTTGTTACTGAAGAACAGCCCCTTGCTACTTGCACCGTACATGAAAAACACCCTAAATAGATTAAAGAAATCATACTTGACTGTGATTGCATTTGGTTGACGCTTACGTGTATTTCCCATCGGTAGATCAAGGGGGTAATCTTCTACATTTCAGGTCCAAGCTTTCAATGCATTTTTCTATCTTTTTTTCATATCCCAGTCATCATCTGCAAGGCCGAATTATGCCATTGTTGATGGTGCACAGGTCTGTTGCATGGTAAACCCAGTATTGGCCTTCCTTTCAAGCTCCTGTGCTCATTCTAGAGAAAATTCTGGAAAATACATCTGAACTATCTTTTAATCTTCCAACAGTGTACTGCTACGATTATATATATGGATACATCAAATCGATGTGTCTAGGGACCTAAAGCCTTAAGAGTTAAGTGCCAAACTGGGGATCGATGTCATAACTGCAGATGGGCTTTATTCAGTTATTTTCTTGCCTAGAATGATGATGTTTGTAGATGGGCGTTGTTCAGTCATAAGAGCTTATCGGTTCAGCCTGCATAGTTTTGTTTCTTCAGTGTACTGTGTCTGAGGAAAACCTTTATTTTGTTTCCTATTTAAGTGAATTCATGGCTGAGATGGACGAATTTCTATTGTGTGAGCTGGAGGTTCTTGAGGTAGGGCACCAGCACTAGCTAAGGGTAAAATGTATGACATGCTTGATGAGCATGCATGTCTATATGGTTTTGTGGCACTGATTTCATTCCATGCCAGTTTATTTCCAGCAGTTGGTCTGCTTCTTCATAGAGAATTTATCAGTATACTAAATTAAATAAGAAACTGAATGTGTACTGCTTTCACCTTCAGTTTGAACATGATTGTCTTATTTGTGACATAGGTGAAAATTAGCAAGCAAGCTACAGTCGGTGCATGGATGACCAAGTTTACTTGTTACTTTATGAAGATGATGATTCCTAAATAGAATTACGAGCTAGGTCCTGCATGTTGATCGTGCTTCAAGGTACAGTTGTTCGTGCCTTATAAAATTGTAATGCTTTTTATTGGTTGTGCATCCTAGGACCAAAAGCTTGATTCATAGATAGCCGAAGAACTGAGGAATTTTACTCTCTTTCGTTGCAGGGTAGAAGAGGATGGGAGGAGGGGACGCGCGCTCCATATTTTTTTATGCACACCTTCCTAAACTATACTTTTCTTCTTAACATATGTTCATTGTCCAGCAGAAGCTGTAGATTTCAGCGTACAATAATTTCCGAAATGGTAGAAGGTAAGAACCATGTTATGTGATCCTTTTGTGTTCTCTTGATTTAAAGTAACACGTACCTGTTAAACTTGGTGATGATTTTCGAGGTGTATTTATAAATTATCTGCCAAGGTTATTCCTTCAGGCAATTTTTCTCTCTGAAGCCTAGGCATATTGGTTGTTTGGTTGGCTCTCTTTACTAGCAGAAAGATAACTACTATGTGTTGCTTAGTTATTAGCGGATTGAGTGTATGAATGATCTTATGTTCACCCAGAGTTATAGGTTTCTAAATACTAGGCTCTTGGGACTTAATTCTAATGGTTAGTTTTTTTTGGATTCATGTACTCTGGTGCTACAGCCTAGGTAAAGCCCCTTCACAATAGTGTTTAAAGCTTATATTGATAACTCCATCAGAGTTCAAGCATTAGGCTCTTTGCTTTGCCAAGTGTTCTATATAATGCTCTGATGTTCCTTTGTCACTATTTGATGTTCTGCCTTGGGTGGCCTCTGTCTTGGTTTACAGCTCCATATGGCTACCTATGTATACCTATGTAGGTTTTGTTTGAACTGTACTCAAATCGCGCAGATGTTTCCATATTCTTGCCTTCCTCTTTTTAACTCATGAGATTGTTAGATAGTTGAATATCATTGGTCTCTGTCGGCATTCTATTTTCGCAGTTTGAAATGAGTATTGGTCCATTGATATTAAACTTCACAATAGGTAGTGGCATCTTCAGGAAAAGGTAGTGGCAGATATGCTGGAGATTTCTTTTCTGCTGCAGGAATGACACTATTGCCCAAATCCTCAACACATATTTTTTAGTAACTGAGAGGATTATTCACCTTTGCTGTTGTAGGCGTTCAAGACCTGGCAGGGCTGGGTCAACCGGCCCTTCGTGTTCAAGACCCGGCTCTGATGAGCCTTGACAGCCGTGCTACCGGCTGGGCATCTTCATCCTGAGCCGTGTCTGGAACCAGACCAGCAGGGGCACCCTGAGCGAGCACTCGAGGCATGCTGTCAAGTTGGACGAGTGCAACTAGGCCAGCTGCCGCGTGTGTCCACGGTTCATACAGTCAAGGTGTTCGCTCATCTTGGGCCAGAACGAGCACTACAAGAGGAACCCCCCATATTTTTCATTCCTTGATAGATGGTTACATTGTTGTATGTTGGTTAAAGACAATGTTTTTCTTCTCGAATTATGAAACCTCAAACAACAGTAAGATATAACCGTTTTGTTCGTTTTGCAATCAAAGCTTCCATCGAATAATATTTTAGAATTGTGCTCCGTCTTATTCATAAACTGTGGCTATTTTGTAGATTCATACAAGATACGGCTTTGTGTGCATTGAAATAGCAACAAGTTGGCCTCCCCGTCTCATTTCTGTATACATTTGACTCATACACGCAGCCAGCGTGTCCATGTGATCTGGATGAATTTCTCTATCCTGTTTTATGTTGTGATGTCTTTGATTTTTGTCTCTTCCAGATTTACGTATAGATGCCTCGGTGAATACTCAAGAATTTTGTGTTCTTCTCTATTGACGGCCTTTAGGTAATTTTATTTTTATATTTATAATGATTCTGAAACGAGGTCACTCCTACTAATCTTGCTCTCCAGGCCTGGTGGCAGGATGCTTGGTCCAGAATGCAGGGTGAGCAAAAGAAAACTATAAACGCTTTTATGTCTCTGGTCGTCTAGAGCATATGGAGGGAGCAAGATAGCGGGCTTTGACAGTGTCTTCACACCGCCCCGGAGGGGGTGCCACTAAGGGCTTTCTCATGAAACGCGGTGCAATGTGGTTTTATGCACGCCTATGAGCAGGCTACCCTGCACGCTGGTCTTCTACTGCTTTCCCAAGCCTATTACTTCCCCCTGAGATGCTTCCAAGGGTTCTATTCGGATCCATTGTATTTTTTCTTTTTCTTTTTTGATTGCTTTTCCTTCTCTGTTTCTTTTTTTATATGCAAGGCCATAAATTTTTACCATGCATCCTTGCTTACACAGAAAATTACTTCAAAATACACATGCTTCTAAAAATGCACATCCTTTTCAAAACTATGTATATCTTATTATCAAAGGTTATAAGGCAGAATGTGTTTGCCCACGACTAAAACAAGTAATACATTGTACTTTTTTCAAAGCATGCGTGGAATTAGCGGGCTCCTTCGGGTATTTCAAGGGAAAAACAGAATCTGTTTAACTAATTTTCTATATTGCTTATTTACGCATTTGTGACCATAGCTTTCCACTTTAGCTCATAAACTGGATGGCAAATTAGAGTTTGCCCATTTCACATCTATGTTGTCGTATTAGGAAAATAGATTTTGTTTTATAGCTGATGCTTAATATGTTTTATCGACTGGTGAATGCTCAACTTTAGCTCATAAACTGGATGGCAAATGCTAATTTTGATGGGGCTTTTGCCACTTATTGTTTTATGGTTGTCTAGACAGCTGATGGCATGCTTCTTTCTTGCTAATTGTCAATTCTTTTGTACAGGGTCCCTTAGCTACTTATGCTTTGCTAGACAATGAGAGTATGTAGATAGCATGTATGGTTTTTACATTGTTTTGCGCAGGTTGAGATGCATCACATGATGTTTTCCTTTTACATTTATGAGTATTACAGAGTCATTTCTTTTTCCACAAGGGGCAGTAGGTGTGTCATTTGATTCGAAGGACAGAGAGTTGATCACAAAGGGGTAGCATTCAGGATATATACACAAAAGAGTATAGAACCAAATTATATGATGTAATTGACCACTATTTTTATTAACTTCTCCTGTACACAATGTTCACGAGTTCATGTATTAAGTATATTTTATTGTGTCACTTGTGTTTACTCTTTTTTAATGCAAGTTTACAGCTACTCGGAGTTCCTAATTGTAGACTCAACTATCTTTACCTATCGATGATCTAATTTGTGGCATTATTACCTTAAGAAAATATTTGCATTTAATTTCCTTTATATATAGGGGTATAAGTTCTTACCAAATGTACTCAAATATACGGTTATCGAAAAAATGCAAATATTTTCAACACGAACATGGTTTTAAACGGGTCTTTGCGCCATTTGGCGCAACTGGTCATCTAGTATGTATAACAGATGAGTGGTGCATATGCATATGCTTGTGGTTGTTTCCTTTTATATCTTCACTCAGTAGATGATTTGGCGTGGGGAATAGGCTGATTCGTTTCTAATCTTTTGTTGTTTCCTGGCGCTTTAGTGTTACCTCATCGGTTTTACTGATTCAGTTTCTTTTTTCTTTGGAACTATTATGTATCTCGATTTCTGAACCATGGAGTTTGGCGATATAACTACCTAAAATTTGACAAGATCATCTTCAATATCATGTACTAATGATGTACCAACTCTGAAATGTACAAGATATATTGCAGTACATTTCATAGTTGTACAGTTATGCATGCTGCATGCTGCTTTCAGTGTCATGTTCGATTCGTAGTTTTGAGCTCCGAGTTTTGATTGAAACTTTGAAGCACTTGTATGGTTTGCCGGATGAGGCCGGCGATGTTGCTGCTTCTTTGAATCATCTGTTTCCGTGGTAGTGGCCACTAAAATGGATGCTAATCTGGCACAAGTTTAGACGAATCGATTCTGAAGTTTCGTACAGTGATTTTGAAGTTTTTTTTTTGCGGGATAGTGATTCTGAAGTTTTAGTACCATATATCTTGGAAACATTAGTAAAGACCGCTGAGGCACTGATCTGCTACGTGGGGGGACAATGGACACACTTGGTGAAGAGCTTGAGCACTTAACTTTCAAGCCACACACACCCTTAGTAATTAGAGCATCTCCAACAGGACCCCCCCACCCCCCTCCCCCTCCCCACTACACATACGGGCAGGCAGCCTGGACAAGAAACGCCACCCAACCAGACCCCCAAACCCATCACAAATGTGAAGGCTATCCGACACCCCTCAACCCCAGCCCAATATGTGCGGGGATTTTGGGCCATCCGGACGCGTCCACCACGTCTGAAATTCCTCCAAATTGATCGATCCACCCCTGCATTCTCTCCCGTGTCCGTCCACCCTTTCCCGCCTCCGTGCGCTCGCCCTCCTCCGCCGATCATCCTAGATGTTGACGCCCGGGACACCATCCGCCGCCGCCATATAGGATGGCTCCATGCAGTCTGTGGGGGTCCCTACCGTCATGAACAAGGCGGAGAAAGTAACTCGGCTGCATATGCTTCCGGTTTTGTTGTGTTTAATTTCAGTTATACCGAATAAGCACTCAAATTTTGTTCGGACTATGCATCGGTACACTAATTCTCTGCAGTTCCTGTCTCTAAATGCACCTGAAGAAATCGACAACTTCTCCGAGGAATTCGATAGCTACCAGAAAGATAGACGGCTAGGATGCGCTTCACTTGTGAAAGATCAACACCCCTCGAAGACAAGGGCTCCCCTGTTCAGTGTCCGACAACGGCTACAGTTGACTGAAGTTCTTTTTGAAAACACACAGTTAACTGAAGTTTAACTACTGTGAGCTTCAGTTAACACCTTTTTTTTTACGGGGGGCAGTTAACTCTGTTCACTGCGTGTAATTTCAGTTCCTCCTGTAAATAGCTTCCGTGATTCTTTGATCCTGTTATCATCTTCGTCTCCAAGTATTATTATCTGTAGCTACTGCTAGAACTAGACTCCTTGGTAGATCAGATCGTTCCCCATGAACTGTGTCCAGTGACTTTAGTACATCATCCTGCCTTCAGTGTCACGTTCCAAGATAGATGTTGCCTGTTGGCAGTTTTCAGCTCTGAATTTTGAATGCAACTTTGAATCACTCGTATGATACCTTAATCAGGCCATTGAATTGGATGGATGCTAATTTGGCGCAAGTTTTGACGCCTGGATTCTCAAGTTCTGAAGTTCATAACTTCAGTAGAGGCGCTCTACAGCCAGTATAAATTATAAAATGCCCAACATGCTAATTCAAATACACTTTGAGGCAAAAAAACGTCAAAGACAAAGGACAGACGAAACATCACACTTGGATATTCATTCGTTAAACTTTGGTTCAAACCAAATGAATACTCAGTGCTTCGTTGCTACTGTTTCAGTTTAAGCTAATTACATGTGACCATGATTATAAATTCTAATAACATGCTACGGCCAATACATACTATTGAACTTCTCCATACACTACAAGCCTGACACAAAGGCATGGAGTCATGTTGTGCTTAATTGTGCGTGCCGTAACATTGTTTCCAGACATCACTTCGGTTCGGTTCGCCATCAATTGGGACACCTGCACTTGCAGAATTAAACAAGTTGGTTGTGTGGGGTGACGCAGATCAGGCCTGTGAGGCTGTGACCAACTCATATCTTCATTTCCTTTGCTATTTGTCTAGAAGAAACGCGATTTTGGAGCATTTTTTATTTCAGAAACAGTTCTTCGTTCTATAAGACTTGCCAATTTAATAAGCAAAATTTTCTCTCTCTGACCTACAGCTTGCTTATATAATGTCATTTGTATTTTGCTAACTAAATCTGAAAGAAGTGAAAATGTCTCTGCACTTTTTTCAAGCCACGCGCTTTTTATCCCTGAAAATGTCTCCTTATAAATTGGTCTTGCATACAACAGAATCTCTCAACTACCAACTCACATTATAGATTTACATCAATTACCCCTGCCAATTTGACAGTTCTTTCTCTTGTGTTACAATGATGACTAGTCGTGCTACTGACGAGCTGCGATTCATCGCATCTTGGAAATACCCAAGGGCCTCCGGAGCCATGGTGGACTGGCAGCGAGAGGGCACTGAGACGAATCTGAGAGGAGACAAACTTTTATAGAAAGTCAAAGGGAGAGGGGCAACAAATGCTCAACAAAGGTTGCACACAGGAAGGAACTTCTGAAAAAAGATTAAGAGCAAGTCTTACAGGTAGCAGAGAAGCACTCTAGATAAAATCAATAACCTAACCACTTTTGGATTCATCTAACATTGAGCTGATCATCCCTACGAAAATTTGGTATGAGAAATTTAGCCAATCTACCAATATAGTTGCTCATGCTTCATGAAAACTTCCTTCTCTTCCCCAGTTCATCCACAATGAAAGATGGGCAAGTCGCCTTGAGATCCTTTAAGCGTTGGGTTCCCACCACATCATCCATGAAATTTGATAATTTGATAAATTCAAGGCAAGCATCCTTAAGCTGGTGGCAGTTATGTCGGTCAGCAAAAGCCAATGTGGTTGTGATGGTGTCCACATTCAGATCCTCGCAAAGGATGCTTTGGCAAACCAGCTTGAGCCTATCCATTGCATATCTATCCGCGGCCACTAGTAAAAGCTGGATCATCTCTGTATCCTCGCCGCTAGGCAAAGAGTCAGTATAGATGAAATGGAGCAGGGCCTTGAAAACGGCAGGTTGCATGTCCTTGATGGTTATGCACTCCCCCAGCCTCGCCTCCTGCATCGACCCATAGAGCTCTGCTTTGAAAACAGGCGACCTCATAGCGAGAACAAACCTATGTGCTTCAATGGTCTCTCCTCCGACAATGAAACTCACATCAAATCCTGTCATTTCTTCAAGTTGTTTGCTGACATGCTCAGTCATGTCAGTTTGTGGCATGTCGATTTTGGGGAATGATTTGGTTTCAGTAACATGTGGCATCTTGAAAACAGTGACGATGCATTCGATCGTCAAGCGATCATCCCTAAGGTACGCAGATCCCTCAAACTCGCTTTGCCTCATGAAATAAGGAGTCTCAGGAGCAAACTTAGTGATGTCACCGGAACTGAAAGTTCTAGGTTCTGTTTTATGCACTGAAAACGGGAATCCAGTGTACTGGCCCACGAGCCTCATATCGCAGGATGCCCGGAGTTTAGTGTTGTCGCTCAAAAGCGTGAGATATACTGAGATGTAATCTAGGCCATATCCATTAAACCCGTCGGGAAAGAAGAAGATTGCCCAGTCGTGGCCGCCGACGGAGAAAATCCCGGACCGTATGTAGCCGTCAAGGTCATGGCCCATGCCCTTGTGCTTGCTGTAACCCAAGATATCAAACACATGTGTGCCTTGATCCTCCTCCAGTGGGGTGCACATAGACACCGTCTTAGATGTTTTCATCTGGTGACCAGGAGGAAGATTGCAGGCCGGAGTAGAAAAATTGCCGCGAGGGCGCCCCGCGCGCTAATCTGATGGTGTTAAAGAAAAGGGGTATTAATCCCAGTGGAAAGCAGAGGGAAAGAGAAGCAGCACAGGGGGGAGCCGATCGAACCTTCAGGTGTGTGATGGAAGAAGGCGGCCGTGGCGAGATGAGTATGGGGAGATGAAACCACGAGGTACTGCTGGGCGTGGGGTTTCTGGTATCCAGCACTCCTACGGAACCGGATAGAAACAGAAGAAATAAACGATACCAGATTGGAGCAAGATTAGTTGGTTATAGGAACGCTAGAAGCTAGCGAACGAGGCAAACCCTAAACGGCGCCTTAAGCGTCCGTTTATGGCTTATTCGCAAACAGCGCACACCCCCTGCCTTCCTTTCGATCTAAATGTGCCGGCCCATTTACGTTTTTTTCTATCTTCAAAAGTGTAAAAATAAGTACACGGGGGGCAGCGACAATCGAACCTGCAACCTCCGCCTTCCTGGATCAAGGCACTAACCACCACGCCACACAAATTTTTATGGGTTATTCGCAAACAGCGGACACCCCCTGCCTTCCTTTCGATCTAAATGTGCCGGCCCATTTACGTTTTTTTCTATCTTCAAAAGAGTAAAAATAAGTACACGGGGGGCAGCGAGAATCGAACCTGCGACCTCCGCCTTCCTGGATCAAGGCACTAACCACCACGCCACACAAATTTTTATGGGTTATTCGCAAACAGTGGACACCCCCTGCCTTCCTTTCGATCTAAATGTGCCGGCCCATTTACGTTTTTTTCTATCTTCAAAAGAGTAAAAATAAGTACACGGGGGGCAGCGAGAATCGAACCTGCGACCTCCGCCTTCCTGGATCAAGGCACTAACCACCACGCCACACAAAATTTTATGGGTTATTCGCAAACAGCGGACACCCCTTGCCTTACTTTCGATCTAAATGTGCTGGCCCATTTACGTTTTTTTCTATCTTCAAAAGAGTAAAAATAAGTACACGGGGGGCAACAAGAATCGAACCTGCTACCTCCGCCTTCCTGGATCAAGGCACTAACCACCACGCTACACAAATTCTTGTGTATATGTACGTCTTTCTCAACCATTTCATCATCTACTTTCCTTTTTCCTTTTTTTTTCTTCTTCCTAGTTCAATGAACTTTTCAATTTTTTCGTGAACCTATTCGAAAAACCAATGAACTTTTTCTTTAATTTTTGATGAACTTTTTTTTGAATCAATGATTTTTTCTCAAATTTGATGAACTTTTTTTCAAATTCGATGAACTTTTTTAAATCCGATGAACTTTCTTCAAATTCGATGAACTTTTTCCAAATCCGATGAAATTTTTCCAAATCCGATGATTTATTTTTTTCAAAATCAGTGAACTTTTTTCAAAATCGGTGAACTTTTTTTCAAAGTCGATGAACTTTTTTTCAAAATCGATGAAATTTTTTCAAATTTGTGAACTTTTTTGAAAATTGATGAACTTTTTTTCAATTTTTATGAGCCTTTTGAATCGGTGAATGTTTTTTGAATACATGAACTTTTTTTTTTCTAATTCGTGATGTTTTTTAAAATCTGTGGACATTCAAAATTTGTTCACATTTCTTTTCTAAAGAATCCTGTTTTTCTAAATAGCGTGGCTGAATTATAGTTCTTAGACATTTCGTGTTGCAAATTTTTCGTAAGGGCTTAATAGGTCTAGTGGTTAGCCAATCATGTACTGGAGCTTATAGTGCAGTTTCGAATCCTCACGAGAGCATCGTTTCGGTGGTTCTTTCGTGACATAATTTTTTGCACTGCCCCTGCGTCTTCATGGGCCGGCCCACTGGCGAGCTGCAGCGGGCGCCAGTTGGGCCAACCGGCGCATAAGGCGCCCTATAGGAGCTCCCAGCGAACGATTGTGTTCGCTAGTACAACGTCCCAGCGCGGACCCTCTTTGGGCCCTGTCTATAAAAAGGCCCAGAAAAACAAAATCTCAACGTAAAAAAACAGGGGGAAAAAAGCACTGGGCCAATCGAAAATCCAAAAAATCTAGGAAATTCATAAATGTATGTCCACATGATTTTTGGGCCACACTACGCGTCGGCCGGCGGATCGTTTTAAAACATCTGTCGCCCATCATCGAATTGAGGCATAAATAGCCGTTTGATCTCCCAAATGAGGCGTGTGAGGAATTGCAACAAGGTAGATGTTGCGCAACTCGCTCTGCAACAATTGCTTTGTTGCAAAACCACTGAAGCATTATTTTCATCCAATTTTTTTTCTTCAACTATTTTTGCAACATAGATGATGTTGCGGGAGGACATTTGCAACAGTTGTGTTGTTGCAAAATTATTTTTTTCGTCTTCACCTTTTTGCAACATAGATGATGTTGCGGGAGGACTTTTGCAACATGAATAATGTTGCAGAATTTTTTCACTGAAAAGATGTTGTCATCTGCGGTGTGAATCAAGAAATTTATGCAACAAAGATGATGTTGCGAGAGGACTTTTGCAACATTGTTGATGTTGCAGAATTTTTTTTGCAATGAATGATGATGTCCCGGCAGCACCATCGTCGTTGCCATCGCCTTTTGCATCTCTATTGTTGCAATTGCAACAGAGAGATGGCCGATGATGGTCGGGGATGACATGGATGAGGACGGGGGCGACTGTCCCAAGCTCGGGAGCACCGCGATAGCCGACAGCCCTACGGCGGCTGACATTCATGGTGGAGATGGGTGGCAGCGGGTGCGCCCACACCTAGCCCAGATGCAACGACATCGATTTTCATGTCACGTGCGACCTCATCTCTAATGGCTAGGCCTTATCCACTCGTGAGAGAGAGAGAGAGAGTTCAAAGAGGGAAGAAAGGTCTAGCGCTAGGTTGGCTGCCTCCTTATCCTTTCATCAGATAAAAGAGAGAGATCGACTAGAAAACGAAGGCCCGAAGTAGGAAACGTGTCGCACGGACGAGGCAGCGGACGCTCGGGTGCGATCCGCCGGCTGAAGGTAAGCATTTTCCTTATTGCCATGCTCTAGTGAATAAAACTAGGAAAACTATTCCCATCAGCCGGCGGATGCTACTATTGCATCGATCTTCTCCATCGATAGACACGTGTCCTTGTGGTCCGAAGCAACACGTGCCCCTTGTCTAGAAAAATCATGAGCATTGCATCTCCTTCTCCGCCTCTTTTATGCCTGCTTGCAGCCATGGCCACCACTCGAGTGCGCACGCCCAAGCACCGCTCTGGCCACCATCGGCCCAGCTGCGCCGCTCCAGCCTCCCGTCTCGCCCTCCTCCGTCGCTTCGACCGGCGATGCATTTTATACTTTTTGCAACAAGCACCTTGTTGCATAAGTCCTCCCGCAACATCATCTTTGTTGCATAAATTTATCAATTCACACTGCACACGACGTCATCATTTTCAGCGAAAAATCTCCGCAACATCATTCATGCAAAAATCCTCCCACATCATCATCTATGTTTCAAAATGTAAAGACGAAAAAAAATCCTGCAACAATGCCTGTGTTGCAAAAGTCCTCCGGCAACATCATCTATGTTGCATAAAAAGTGAAGACAAAAATAAAAAAATTCCAAGCAAAACCAACGCTTTCGGTGTTTTTGCAATAAAGTTGTTGTTGCAGAGCGAGCTATGCAACATCTATCCTCTTGCAATCGTGACGCACCTCATCAGGGAGATCTGACGGCTATATGTGGCTTAATCCAGTGGCGCAGGAGGCGGTTGATGTTTTCAATTAATCTACCGGTGGACACGTGCGCTCCCCATAAAACTACCACGTATTTGTTTAAGAAAAAATCATAGTGAACTACAACAAGTGCAAAAAAAATGACATAGTTAATGAGTAGGTTTAGGAAAAATACGCAACATAGGGGGCAGCCTTCATGTTGATGTTATATAGGATTACATGCCTTGGAGGCCAAGGGAGATCTCACTGATTCACAAAATATTCGGTAGGTTGAGATATTCCTATACAAAGCAACTATACAGAGGAGTCAGGCAACCCAGTTATTGATCCATGACACAAGTCAGAATTGATGCATATAATGGCATAAGGTCCGAGGAAGTCACCGGTGGCTCCGCAGAGCATCTGCTCCCGATAGAGTGGGTAAGACTTAGGCGCGGTGTGGTGTCGTTCCTCGAGGTCTTGTTCGGTCGAGAGGATTTCTACCCACTTGTCATTCAGCGTGTTCTGATCGGCTTGCAGCTGTTGATGCTTCCTTTTCATACTCCTGGTAGTAGCTACCAGGTGCCGTCTGAACCGCTTCTGCTCAAAGGGGTCTTCGGGGACTACGTAGTCATCGGTTTTGAGGCTCTCATCCTCCTCGGATTCAGGTAAATAATTGCTGTCAACCCCGTCGAACAGATCATCGGGGTCCTCATCCTCAGATATTCCCGCGGGGCTATTTTGCTATTCTGGGGAGGCTTGAATGTCCTCTACCTGGTTATCAAGTTCGCCGGCCGCTGTGCTGTCGGCAGTGGCGATGGTGTCGTGCCCGCTGGGCCCCCCGTTGGTACCCTTCGGGCGTCTGTGCCGACGTCTCGATGGATTCTTAGGTGTGTCCACCATGTATACATCGTAGGTGGACGTTGCGGTCCACCTGCCTATATTGCTCAAAGGCATAGCGGTATCTGGAGTGCCGTCGACATCTTCATCCATGTTGATGGCCTCACCGTAGTCTAGCACATTGGTTAAGTCATCGACTGTGATGACTAGGTGGGTGGTGGGTGGGATGTAATTTTCCCTGTCATCGGCTTTAAGTCCGATCGTGTCGTAAACTGAAGTCTGATCGTTCAATATTGATAAGCTATGAGTGCGATCTAGCATCTCATTAAGGTGAGACAGATCTTCAAGGTTCATGGCCTGGCTAGAGGCCGGGCAGACTCGAAGCATGACCCGGGCGCTGCTTGATGCGAGCTTGGGGTGTTGGTTGGCCCGATCTGAATCTAGGTCACTAGATGGGGAGATCGGATCCACACTTGAAGTAGGGTCCATGTTTGAATTCAGATTGGGGTCGGGGCCTGAATCGGTGTCGAGGCCCTCGCCTGGAATGATAGCAAGTGATTCCTCTGATGGGATCGAACCCATCAGGAGATCGGATCCGATGTTCAGGTCGGAGGTCGGCTCCGGGGTCGAGCCTGCGGCAACCGAGAGGTTCTTGATCCGGTCTGGAGCCCAGCCAGAAAGAACAAGCTCACCACGGGAATCCGTGGTGTATTCTAGGCTTCCAAAAGTGACCATCTGGTCCAGAGCAAAGTTCTCGTGGGTGCTAGATGGTCCGTCGAGTTGGCATGAAAAACCATGCTACCAAACACGAATAGTTGGCCAGGGGCAAAGATGTCATCCTTGCTGGCGTTGCAGTTGATCCGCAGATTAGCCATAGATCCTTTCTGATCACAGACCGAAACTCTCAATTAAAGCACCAATGTCGGTGGTAAAACCGGCAGACCTCGGGGTAGGGAATCCTGAGCTGTGGATCTCAGATCGATGGTAACAGGAGACAAGGGACATGGTGTTTACCTAGGTTCGGGCCCTCTCGAAGAGGTAATACCCTGCGTCCTGCTTTGATTGTACTGATGATTGTGTATCGAGTACAAGCTTGATCTACCTCGAGATCGTAAGTTGTGTTCTAACCCTAAGGCTAGGTGAATGAGATTATGATTGGGTCCCTTCTACAGGCTAAACCCCTTGGCTTATATACATGCCATAGGGGTACCTAGGGTTACATACTCCATTGTAGATATAGGGATGCGTATGGCGGCGGCCGGGGATGTCCTTGGAGTACACGTCAAGTCTTCGGTGGAGGCTGTGTTGATTACATCGAGGTGTGAGGCTTCTTGAGTCCTTCCTTATGAGAATGAGGGCCTATAAGCTTGGCCAGAGGACTGTGGGCCCACTAGGTTGGTACCCTCTAGTCCAGCACAACGTCACTCGGGGTGTGATACCTTGGGGCCTTTAGCCACAACGCATCTTCCAATTCCTTCATTTCGTGAATCAAATATGTCATCGGAGTTGGAGGATACGAGAGCAAGTCCGGCAACACCTTCATCTTGACTATAGTCGGAGTCGAAGTGATAACTTCTCTTGAAGTGGTTGTCGGAGTCGGAGCGGGAAACCCCATTCACCAACATGAGCTTGATGTCTTCTTCTAGAGTAGCTCTTAGTTGACTTGTCCTTCCTTTTCGAATCCCTGTTCCTTCCAGAAGGTCTTCATTCATAGCGATCATCTCTACTCCACCTCTCTCTATGAGGTGATTCATCTCTTCTACTCTTTCTTCTAGGTGAATCTTCTCTTTTCTTGTGAGGTGCCGTACACTCATTTGAGTAGTGTCTAGGTCTTCCACAATTACAGCAATTACGGTCACGACTTGATGATCTTTTAGTGTCTTGAGTTGGAGCTTCTCTCTTTGCTTCTATTCTTGTAGAACTTGTTGAAGTTCTTCACCATTAGGCTTATCTTCTCATTGGATACTACCTTGTCACTTGATGTTGTAGGAGCATCACTTGAGGCTTTGTACGCACCACTTGACTTGTTGTGGAGCTCCTTCTTATCCTTGAGTGACATCTCATGAGCAACAATCCTACCATTGACTTCCGTGGGCTTGGGATCATTGTAATTGGGCATCATTTGGAACAATGTGCACATGGTATCATATTTTCCATCCAAGGCTCGTAGGATCTTCTTGATGATGAATTTGTTGGTCATCTCCTCACTTCCTAAGCCAGCTATCTCATTTGTGATGAAAGGAAGACTAGAGTACATTTTAGCGACTCCTTCACTATCTTTCATCTTGAACTTGTCAAGTTAACTTTGAAGCACATCCAACTTAGATGTTGCTACTTCTTGAGCTTGCGTTGGTTTTTCCCTTGAAGAGGAAAGGGTGATGAAGCAAAGTAGAGATAAGTATTTCCCTCAGTTTGAGAACCAAGGTATCAATCCAGTAGGAGGTACAAACAAGTCTCCAATCTATGCACCTACACAAACAACTAAACACTTGCACCCAACGCGATAAAGGGGTTGTCAATCCCTTCACGGTCACTTGCAAGGATGAGATCTGATAGAGATAGATATAAAAGATTACTAAAACATAAAACAAAGTAAAAACAAATAAATTACAGCAAGGTATTTTTGGGTTTTTGGTTTTATAGATCTGAAAATATATGATGGTAAATAGACCCAGGGGCCATAGGTTTCACTAGAGGCTTCTCTCTTGAAAGAAAACATACGGTGGGTGAACAAATTACTGTCGAGCAATTGATAGAAAAGCGCAAAGTTATGACGATATCCAAGGCAATGACTATGAATATAGGCATCACGTCGATGTCAAGTAGACCGAAACGATTCTGCATCTACTACTATTACTCCACACATCGATCGCTATCCAACATGCATCTAGAGTATTATGTTCATAAGAACGGAGTAACGCCTTAAGTAAGATGACATGGTGTAGAGGGATAAACTCAAGCAATATGATGAAAACCCCATCTTTTTACCCTTGATGGCAACAATACAATACGTGCCTCGCTACCCCTACTTTGTCACTGGGTGAGGACATCGCAAGATTGAACCCAAAACTAAGCACCTCTCCCATTGAAAGAAGAATCAATCTAGTTGGCCAAACTAAACCAATAATTCGAAGAGAAATACAAAGATATTTAATCATGCATATAAGAATTCAGAGAAGATTCAAATAATATTCATATATAATCTGATCATAAATCCACAATTCATCGGATCTCGCCAAACACACCGCAAAAGAATATTACATCGGATAGAACTCCAAGAACATCGAGGAGAACATGTTATTGAAGATCAAAGAGAGAGAAGAAGCCATCTAGCTACTAGCTATGGACCCGTAGGTCTGTGGTAAACTACTCACGCTTCATCGGTAGGGCAATAGAGTTGATGTAGATGCCCTCCGTGATCGAATCCCCCTCCGGCAGGGTGCCGGAAAAGGCCCCAAGATGGGATCTCACGGGAACAGAGGCTTGCGGTGGCGGAAAAGTATTTTCATGGATGCTTCTGATGTTGGGGGAATATTTGGGTATTTATGGAGCGAAGATTAGGGTTAGGAGGTCTATGGGGGGCCCACAAGCCTAGGGGGCGCCCCCCTGGGGTGCGCCCCTAGGGCTTGTGGCCTCCCCGTAGGTCTTCTAGCCTCCTCTCCAAGTCTCCTGGGTGTCTTCTGGTCCAAGAAAAATCATCGCGAAAGTTTTATTCCGTTTGGACTCCGTTTGATATTCCTTTCTGTAAAACTCAAAAACAAGGAAAAAAACAGAAACTGGCACTGGGCTCTAGGTTAATAGGTTAGTCCCAAAAATAATATAAAATAGCATATTAATGCATATAAAACATCCAAAACAAATAATATAATAGCATGGAACAATAAAAAATTATAGATACATTGGGGACGTATCAAGCATCCCCAAGCTTAATTCCTGCTCGTCCTCGAGTAGGTAAATGATAAAAATAGAATCTTTGATGTGGAATGCTACCTAACATATTTATCCATGCAATTTTCTTTACTGTGGCATGAATGTTCAGATCCATAAGATTCAAAACAAAAGTTTAATATTGACATAAAAACAATACTTCAAGCATATTAATAAAGCAATCATGTCTTCTCAAAATAACATGGCCAAAGATAGTTATCCCTACAAAATCATATAGTCTGGCTATGCTCCATCTTCATCACACAAAATATTTCAATCATGCACAACCCCGGTATTGGCCAAGCAATTGTTTCATACTTTAGTATTCTCAAACTTTTTCAACTTTCACGCAATACATGAGCGTGAGCCATGGATATAGCACTATAGGTGGAATAGAATATGGTGGTTGTGGAGAAGACAAAAAGAAGGAGAAAGTCTCACATCAACTAGGCGTATCAACGGGCTATGGAGATGCCCATCAATAGATATCAATGTGAGTGAGTAGGGATTGACATGCAATAGATGCACTAGAGATATAAGTGTATGAAAGCTCAAAAAGAAACTAAGTGGGTGTGTATCCAACTCGCTTGCTCACGAAGACCTAGGGCAATTTGAGGAAGCCCGTCATTGGAATATACAAGCCAAGTTCTATAATGAAAAATTCCCACTAGTATTTGAAAGTGACAAAATAGGAGACTCTCTATCATGAAGATCATGGTGCTACTTTGAAACACAAGTGTGGAAAAAAGATAGTAACATTGTCCCTTCTCTCTTTTTCTCTAATTTTTTTTGTGGGCTTCTTTGGCCTCTTTTTTTTTGGGCTTCTTTGGCCTCTTTTATTTTTCATAAAGTCCGGAGACTCATCCCAACTTGTGAGGGAATCATAGCTTCCATCATCCTTTCCTCACATGGGACAATGCTCTAATAATGATGATCATCACACTTTTATTTACTTACAACTCAAGAATTACAACTCGATTCTAGAACAAAGTATGACTCTATATGAATGCCTTCGGCGGTGTACCGGGATGTGCAATGATCAAGAATGACATGTATAACAAATATGAATGGTGGCCTTGCCACAAATAATATGTCAACAACATGATCATGCAAAGCAATATGACAATGATGGTGCGTCTCATAATAAACGGAACGGTGGAAGTTAAATGGCAATATATCTTGGAATGGCTATGGAAATGCCATAATAGGTAGGTATGGTGGCTGTTTTGAGGAAGGTATATGGTGGGTTTAATGCACCGGCGGGAATTGCGTGGTACTAGATAGGCTAGCAATGGTGGAAGGGTGAGAGTGCGTATAATCCATGGACTCAACATTAGTCATAAAGAACTCACATACTTATTGCAAAAGTCTTATTAGCTATTGAAACAAAGTACTACACGCATGCCCCTAGGGGAAGGGTTGGTAGGAGTTAACCATCGCGCGATCCCGACCTCCACACAAAGGATGGCAATCAAAAAATAAATCATGCTCCGACTTCATCACATAACGGTTCACCATACGTGCATGCTACGGGAATCACAAACTTTAACACAAGTATTTCTACCAATCCACAATTACTCACTAGCATGACTCTAATATCACCATCTTTATATCTCAAAACAAATGTAAGGAATCAAACTTCTCATAGTATTCAATGCTCTTCATATGAAAGTTTTTATTATATCCCTCTTGGATGCCCATCATATTAGGACTAAATTCATAACCTAAGCAAATTACCATGTTGTTTAGAGACTCTCAAAATAATATAAGTGAAGCATGAGAGTTCAACAATTTCTATAAAATAAAACCACCGTCGTGCTCTAAAAAGATATAAGTGAAGCACTAGAGCAAATTGCCTAGCTCAAAAGATATAAGTGAAGCACAAAGAGTATTCTAATAAATTCACGATTCATGCGTGTCCCTCTCAAAAGGTGTGTACAGAAAGGATGATTATGGCAAACTAAAATGAAAAGACTCATATCATACAAGACGCTCCAAGCAAAACACATATCATGTGGTGAATAAAAATATAGCCTCAAGTAAATTTATTGATGGATTGAAGACGAAAGAGGGGATGCCATCCGGGGCATCCCCAAGCTTAGATGATTGGTTGTCCTTGAATATTACCTTGGGGTGCCTTGGGCATCCCCAAGCTTAGGCTTTTGCCACTCCTTATTCCATAGTCCATCAAATCTTTACCCAAAACGTGAAAACTTCACAAGACAAAACTCAACAGAAAACTCATGAGATCCGTTAGTATAAGAAAATAAATCACCACTTTTGGTACTGTTGTGAACTCATTCTTTATTTATATTGGTGTAATATCTACTGTATTCCAACTTCTCCATGGTTCATACCCCCCGATACTACCCATAGATTCATCAAAATAAGCAAACAACACATAGAAAACAAAATCTGTCAAAAACAGAACAGTCTGTAGTAATCTAGAAACTTCGTATACTTCTGTAACTCCAATTTTTTTGAAAAATTAGGACAACAGAGGCAATTCATATATCAATCTTTTGTAGAAAAATCAGGATTGTATCACGCTTCTGTGATTTTAAACAATTCTGTTACTGGACGCAAAAGTTTCTGTTTTTCAGCAAGATCAAATCAATGATATACCAAAGTATCCCAAAGGCTTTACTTGGCTCAAACACTAATTAAAAACACCAAAACACAATTACTACAGAGGTAATAATGTGTATTCTCATAAAAACAAGAAAGTAAAAATATTGGGTTGTCTCCCAACGAGCTCTTTCTTTATAGCCATTAAGATAGGCTTGAGAATTCAATGATGCTCACATAAAAGATAGTAATTGAAACACGAAGAGAGCATCGTAAAACATGTGACAAACATATTTAAGTCTAACATACTTCCTATTCATAGGCATTTTATAAGCAAACAACTTATCAAGTCAAGCAAAAACTAGCATATGCAAGGAAGAAGAAAGAAGCAATAGCAATCTCAACATAATGAGAGGTAATTTAGTAACATGAAAATTTCTACAACCATATTTTCCTCTCTCATAATAATTACATGTAGGATCATAATCAAATTCAACAATATAACTATCACATGAAATATTCTCTTCATTATCCACATGCATGCAAAGTTGACACTCTTCCAAAATAGTGGGATTAACATTAACTAAAGTCGTGACCTCTCCAAACCCACTTTTCTTGAAAACTTCACGAGATTGAACACTCTCCAAATATGTGGGATTAATTTTACCTAAATTTGATGCTCTTCCAAACCCACTTTCAATATTATTGCAAACATATTCGTCATGAGGCTTAAATAAATTTTCAAGATCATAAAAAGCATTATGACCCCATTCATGATCATTACAATAAGTAGTGGACATAGCAAAATTAGCATCCCTAAGCTTAGGGTTTTGCATATTATTAGCACAATTGATATTAATAGAATTTATAATAACATCATTGCAATCATGCTTTTCATTCAAGGAGCTATCGTGGATCACTTCATAAATTTCTTCTTTTAGCACTTCATCACAACTTTCAGATTCACGAATTTCAAGCAAAACTTCATAAAGATAATCTAGTACACACAACTCACTAGCAATTGGTTCATCATAATTGGATCTTTTAAAAAGATTAGCAAGTGGATGAGTATCTATAAATGCTTTGCTTCTGATTTTCAAAAAACACACAATTATACCAAGCAAACGAGCAAACAAACCAAGTAAGACATAAGGGCAAACGAAAAGATGAACGAAAGAAGGCGAATAAAAAGGCAAATATTTTTGTGATTTTCTGAAAATGTTTTAAAAGTGGGGGAGGGGAAAATGAGAGGCAAATGGAAAATAATGTAATGCAAGAGATGAGAGTTTATGATGGGTACTTAGTAGGCTTGACGTAGAACCTCCCCGGCAACGGCGCCAAAAATTCTTCCTGCTACTTCTTGAGATTGCATTGGTTTTTCCCTTAAAGAGGAAAGGGTGATGCAGCAAAGTAGAGACAAGTATTTCCCTTAGTTTGAGAACCAAGGTATCAATCCAGTAGGAGGTACGAACAAGTCTCCAATCTATGCACCTACACAAACAATCAAACACTTGCACCCAACACGATAAAGGGGTTGTCAATCCCTTCACGGTCACTTGCAAGGATGAGATCTGATAGAGATAGATATAAAAGATTACTAAAACGTAAAACAAAGTAAAAACAAATAAATTGCAGCAAGGTATTTTTGGGTTTTTGGTTTT
The DNA here is from genome assembly GCA_011799875.1 of Thinopyrum elongatum. Lineage (NCBI taxonomy): Eukaryota > Viridiplantae > Streptophyta > Magnoliopsida > Poales > Poaceae > Thinopyrum > Thinopyrum elongatum. Next base: position 536,562,534 of record CM022301.1, on the reverse strand, counting down.
ATAGATATGAAAATATATGATGGTAAATAGACCCGGGGGCCATAGGTTTCACTAGAGGCTTCTGTCTTGAAAGAAAACATACGGTGGGTGAACAAATTATTGTCGAGCAATTGATAGAAAAGCACAAAGTTATGATGATATCCAAGGCAATGATTACGAATATAGGCATCACGCCCGTGTCAAGTAGACCGAAACGATTCTGCATCTACTACTATTACTCCACACATCGACCGCTATCCAGCATGCATCTAGAGTATTATGTTCATAAGAATGGAATAACGCCTTAAGTAACATGACATGATGTAGAGGGATAAACTCAAGCAATATGATGAAAACCCCATCTTTTTACCCTTGATGGCAACAATACAATACGTGCCTCGCTACCCCTACTTTGTCACTGGGTGAGGACACCGCAAGATTGAACCCAAAACTAAGCACCTCTCGCAGTCCAAGAAGAATCAATCTAGTTGGCCAAACTAAACCAATAATTCAAAGAGAAATACAAAGATATTTAATCATGCATATAAGAATTCAGAGAAGATTCAAATAATACTCATAGATAATCTGATCATAAATCCACAATTCATCGGATCTCGACAAACACACCGCAAAAGAATATTACATCGGATAGAACTCCAAGAACATCAAGGAGAACATGGTATTGAAGATCAAAGAGAGAGAAGAAGCCATCTAGTTACTAGCTATGCACCGTAGGTCTGTGGTAAACTACTCATGCTTCAACGTTGGGGCAATAGAATTGATGTAGATGCCCTCCGTGATCGAATCCCCCTCCGGCAGGGTGCTAGAAAAGGCCCCAAGATGGGATCTCACGGGAACAAAGGCTTGCGGTGGCGGAAAAGTATTTTCGTGGATGCTTCTGATGTTGGGGGAATATTTGGGTATTTATGGAGCGAAGATTAGGGTTAGGAGGTCTACGGGGGGCCCACAAGCCTAGGGGGCGCCCCCCGGGGCATGCCCCTAGGGCTTGTGGCCTCCCCGTAGGTCTTCTGGCCTCCTCTCCAAGTCTCCTAGGTGTCTTCTGGTCCAAGAAAAATCATCGCGAAAGTTTTATTCCGTTTGGACTTCGCTTGATATTCCTTTTCTGTAAAACTCAAAAACAAGAAAAAAACAGAAACTGGCACTGGGCTCTAGGTTAATAGGTTAGTCCCAAAAATAATATAAAATAGCATATTAATGCATATAAAACATCCAAAACAGATAATATAATAGCATGGAACAATAAAAAATTATAGATACGTTGGAGACATATCAGATACCTTGACAGATTCCTTCCCAAATTCCTTTGCATTCATAAGGCGGCTAATCTGGTTGAACTCCTCAGGGCACAAACCGTTGAAGAGAATGTCACGTGCTTGAGCATTGTATTGCAATATCTTCAATTCTTTCATGGTTGCTTCACGATCAGGTTCTTTACCATCCTCAAATAATTCACCTTGCAAGCCAACACGAACAACAGCCAAACAGCAGGGTTATGACCAAGAATATGCATTTTCATCTTATGCTTCCAACTAGCAAAGTTTGTACCATCAAAATATGGACCTCTACGGTGATAATTTCCCTTTACTAGACACCATTCTTGAAGGAAATATGCCCTAGAGGCAATAATAAAGTTATTATTTTATATTTCCTTATTCATGATAAAGGTTTATTATTCATGCTAGAATTGTATTGATCGGAAACTTAAATACATGTGTGAATACATAAACAAATACCGTGTCCCTAGTAAGCCTCTACTAGACTAGCTCGTTGATCAAAGATGGTTAAGGTTTCCTAACCATGGACATGTGTTGTCATTTGATAACGGGATCACATCATTAGGAGAATAATGTGATGGACAAGACCCATCTGTTAGCTTAGCATAATGATCGTTCAGCTTTATTGCTATTGCTTTCTTCATGTCAAATACATATTCCTTCGACTATGAGATTATGCAACTCCCGGATACCGGAGGAGTGCCTTGTGTGCTATCAAACGTCACAACGTAACTGGGTTATTATAAAGATACTCTACAGGTATCTCCGAAGGTATTTGTTGAGTTGGCATAGGTAGAGATTAGGATTTGTCACTCCGAGTTTTGGAGAGGTATCTCTGGGCCCTCTCGGTAATACACGTCATAAGCTTGCAAGCAAATGACTAAGGAGTTGGTCATGAGGTGATGTATTATGGAACGAGTAAAGAGACTTGCCGGTAACGAGATTGAACTAGGTATGAAGATATCGACGATCGAATCTCGGGCAAGTAACATACCGATGGACAAAGGGAATTACGTATGTTGTCATAACGGTTCGACCGATAAAGATCTTCGTAGAATATGTAGGAGCCAATATGAGCATCGAGGTTCCGCTGTTGGTTATTGACCGGAGAGGTGTCTCGGTCATGTCTACATAGGTCTCGAACCCGTAGGGTCCGCACGCTTAACGTTCGTTGACAATATAGTATTATATGAGTTATGTGATTTGGTGACCGAATATTGTTCAGAGTCCCGGATGAGATCACGGAGATGACGAGGAGTCTCGAAATGGTCGAGAGGTAAAGATTGATATATAGGATGATGGTATTCGGATACCGGAAGTGTTTCGGGGGTCACCGGGTACTTATCGGGTCACCGGAAGGGGTTCCGGGCACCCCCGGCAAAAGATATGGGCCTTATGGGCCAAGAGGGGAAACACACCAGCCACAAGGGGCTGGTGTGCCCCCCATATGGGCCGGCCAAGGTGGAGAAGGAAAGGAGAAGGAGGAAAGGAAAGAAAGGGAATAGGATTCATCCCCCTTCCTTCCACCTCTCCCCCCTTTCCTTCCCCCTCTGATATATATGGCAGGGGGGCGCGCGGCTTGGGAGGAGCCCAAGTAGGATTCGGTCCTACTTGGGGCATCTCCTGGCCTCTCCCCTCCCCCTCCTACCTATATATATGTGGGAGGGGGGCGCCCTAGCACATACTAGACAATTGCCTAGCCGTGTGCGGCGCCCCCCTCCACCGTTTACACCCCCGGTCATATTTTCGTAGTGCCTAGGCGAAGCCCTGCGAAGATCACTTCACCATCGCCGTCACTATGCCATCATGCTGACAGAATGCATCTACTACCATGATGTCTTGCTGGATCAAGAAGGCGAGGGACGTCACCGAGCTGAACGTGTGCAGAACGCGGAGGTGCCGTTCGTTCGGTGCTTGATCAGTTGAAGCGCGAAGAAGTTCGACTACATCAACCGCGTTGTGAAACGCTTCTGCTTACGGTCTACGAGGGTATGTAGACACACTCTCCCCCTCATTGCTATGCATCTCCATGGATAGATCATTGCGTGTGCATAGAATTTTTTTTGTTTTCCATGCAACGATTCCGAACAGTGGCATCATGAGCCAGGTCTATGCGTAGATGATATGCACGAGTAGAACGCAAAGAGTTATGGGCGGTGATAGTCATACTGCTTACCACCAACATCTTATTTTGATTCGGCGGTATTGTGGGATGAAGCGGACCGGACCAACCTTACATGTCCACGTACATGAGACCGGTTCCACCGACAGGCAAGCAACTAGTTTTGCATAAAGGTGGCTGGCGGGTGTCTGTTTCTCCTACTTTAGTTGAATCGAATTTGACTGTGCCAGTCCTTGAAGAAGGTTAAAACATCAAACTTGATGAATCATCATTGTGGTTTTTGCCGTAGGTAAGAACGGTTCTTGCTAGAAGCCCGTAGCAGCCACGTAAAACTTGCAACAACAAAGTAGAGGACATCTAAACTGTTTTTGCAGGGCATGTTGTGATGTGATATGGTCAAGACATGATGTGATATACGTTGTTGTATGAGATGATCATGTTCTGTAAAAGTTATCGGCAACTAGCAGGAGCCTTATGGTTGTCGCTTTATTGTATGAAATGCAAACGCCATGTAATTGCTTTACTTTATCACTATGCGTTAGCGATAGTTGTAGACGCAATAGCTGGCGAGACGACCACGGCGCAACAATGGAGATCAAGGTGTCAAGCCGGTGACAATGGAGATCATGACGATGCTTTGGAGATGGAGATCAAAAGCACAAGATGATGGCCATCTCATGTCACATATTTTGATTGCATGTGATGTTTATCCTTTATGCATCTTATTTTGCTTAGAACGACGGTAGCATTATAAGATGATCCCTTCACTTAATTTCAAGATAAAAGTGTTCTCCCTGAGTATGCACCGTTGCTACAGTTCGTCGTGTTGAGACACCACGTGATGATCGGGTGTGATAGACTCTACGTTCACATACAACGGGTGCAAGACAGTTTTTCACATGCGGAATACTTGGGTTAAACTTGGCGAGCCTAGCATGTACAGACATGGCCTCGGAACAATGGAGACCGAAAGGTCAAACGTGAATCATATAGTAGATATGATCAACATAGAGATGTTCACCATTGATGACTACCCCATCTCACGTGATGATCGGACATGGGTTAGTTGATTTGGATCACGTGTCACTTAGATGACTTGAGGGATGTCTATTTAAGTGGGAATTCTTAAGTAATTTGATTAATTGAACTTAATTTATCATGAACTTAGTCTTGATACTTTTTGCATATCTATGTTGTAGATCAATAGCTCGCGTATAGCTCCCCTGTTTTATTTTGATATGTTCCTAGAGAAAACTAAGTTGAAAGATGATAGTAGCAATGATGCGGACTGGTTCCGTGATCTGAGGATTATCCTCATTGCTGCACAGAAGAATTATGTCCTTGATGCACCGCTAGGTGACAGACCTATTGCAGGAGTAGATGCAAACGTTATGAACATTTAGCAAGCTCGATATGATGACTACTTGATAGTTTAGTGTGCCATGCTTTACGGCTTAGAACCGGGACTTCAAAAACGTTTTGAACGCCACGGAGCATATGAGATGTTCCAAGAGCTGAAATTGGTATTTCAGACTCATGCCCGTGTCGAGAGGTATGAGACCTCTGACAAGTACTTTGCCTACAAGATGGAGGAGAATAGGTCAACAAGTAAGCATATGCTCAGAATGTCTGGGTACTACAATCGCTTGAATCAAGTGGGAGTTAATCTTCCAGATAAGATAGTGATTGACAAAGTTCTCTAGTCACTATCACCAAGCTACTAGAACTTTGTGATGAACTATAATATGCGAGGGATGACGAAAATGATTCCCGAGCTCTTCGCGATGCTGAAATCAGCGATGGTAGAAATCAAGAAAGAGCATCAAGTGTTGATGGTTAACAAGACCACTAGTTTCAAGAAAAGGGGCAGGGGAAAGAAAGGGAACTTCAAGAAGAATGGCAAGCAAGTTGGCGCTCCCATGAAGAAGCCCAAAGCTGCACCCAAGCCTGAAACTGAGTGCCTCTACTGCAAAGGAAATGGTCATTGGAAGCGGAACTGCCCCAAATACTTGGCGGATAAGAAGGATGGAAAGTGAACAAAGGTATATTTGATATACATGTTATTGATGTGTACTTTACTAGTGTTCATAGTAGCCCCTGGGTATTTGATACTGGTTCAGTTGCTAAGATTAGTAACTCGAAACAGGAGTTGCAAAATGAACAGAGACTAGTTAAGGACGAGGTGATGATGTGTGTTGGAAGTGATTCCAAGGTTGATAAGATCACCATCGCACACTCCCTCCACCATCGGGATTAGTGTTGGACCTAAATAAATGTTATTTGGTGTTTGCTTTGAGCATGAATATGATTGGATCATGTTTATTGCAATACGGTTATTCATTTAAGTCAGAGAATAATTGTTGTTCTGTTTACATGAATAAAACCTTCTATGGTCATACACCCAATGTAAATGGTTTATTGAATCTCGATCGTAGTGATACACATATTCATAATATTGATGCCAAAAGATGCAAAGTTGATAATGATAGTGCAACATATTTGTGGCACTGCCGTTTAGGTCATATTGGTGTAAAGTGCATGAAGAAACTCCATGCAGATGGGCTTTTGGAATCACTTGATTATGAATCATTTGATACTTGCGAACCATGCCTCATGGGCAAGATGACTAAAACTCCGTTCTCCAGAACAATGGAGCGAGCTAATGACTTATTGGAAATAATACATACCGATGTATGCGGTCCGATGAGTGTTGAGGCACGCGGCAGGTATCATTATTTTCTAACCTTCACATATGATTTGAGTAGATATGGGTATATCTACTTAATGAAACACAAGTCTGAAACATTTGAAAAGTTCAACGAATTTCAGAGTGAAGTGGAGAATAATCGTAACAAGAATTTCATTTATGCGCCCTCCGCATCCGCCACCAACCCTGCGCAGTGCATGCAATACACGTGGCAGAGGCACTTGGGGCGGGAAGGATAATGGGGTGGCGGTTACCGCCCCGTGAACGTGGGATGTGTGCACTACCCACAGATCATGGCCCATTATCTTCCCCACCACAATTGGCGTTACACGACGAGCGGAAGAACCGGAGACTGGCCTGGGCTCAGGTTAATGGAGAAGCAAAGAAGATCTCAAAGGACGAAGCAACTGCTACCCTCTTGCCTGTGCACTAGATAGGGCCTACCCCAACGACACCCGGCAGCGCGTTCGGGCCAGGCCCGGGGACTCCTGGCGGTACAACAAACCATGGGTCTGTTGCCCAGACTGTGCACAGGCCTAAAAGAGTAAAGTTGTAACATCCAAGTCCAGATCAAGCAAGGAGAGATGGCTCTTTGAGAAATCAAAGGGCAGGGCAAGACGACCAAGACAAGCTAAATGACGAAGACACTGCTAAAGAGAGACCTCCCTTGCCGGGCAGGCGAGCCTGGTGAGGACGAGGTGGCCCCGAAGACAAGCCTCAAGACCGTCCCGGCAGGCCTGCCGGGCACTACGAAAGCAAACCACCCCGCCAAGGCTTCACTGCTCCACCTCACAGCGATGCAAGTCATCGATCGGTGTGGTGTCAAGCCCCCAAGTGACTAAGTGGCTGTTATTCAACACATGGCAGCCATTTCCAGAGGAAACCACCTCCAAATGACACCCGTCCAGAGACGTGTCAAGCAGACATGCAAAAAGGTGGCCGAGCAGCCCAGCAAGGCTTGCCGGGCAGGCTACGATGTGACACTAAGCGGCGCATTTAATGCGCTCTGCTCTGCCTGCAGAGTTAGGTATGATAGCACTATTTGCTATCTAATCAGTACACAATGACTGATTTGCCACTGTGGTAACCCCTTGATCTATAAAAGGAGGGCCATGGCAACCAGAGAAAGGGTTCCGAACCTTGTACACTCGTACGCGCGTAGCTGCTCTCGCCCTAAGGCAACCCTGCTGGGCAAGAGCGCTGCGTTTCCACCTCAATCCACCATCAATCCACCAAAGCAGGATTAGGGTTTTACGACTCGCGGCGGCCCGAACCTGGGTAAAACTGCCCGTGTGATCTCTGTCATGCTGCGCTACGGTCCTCCGCTCTTTGTGCAATGTGCTCAGCCCCCCTGCCGAACCAAAAGGGGCTGATGGCCCCATAGGTGGCTGTGGTTTCCCACAACAAATTCCTTTGGGTGTGATAGAGATACTGCTAGCTAATCCTTACGCAGGAGATGGAACACTACATCCTGATATGCATCTAATCTATGTGGATGAAGTTTGTGGATTATTTAAGCTTGCAGGTTTACCCGAGGATGAAGTCAAGAAGAAGTTCTTCCCTTTATCTTTGAAGGAGAAGGCATTGACATGGTATAGGCTATGTGATGATATTGGATCGTGGAACTACAACCGATTGAAATTGGAATTTCATCAGAAGTTTTATCCTATGCATCTGGTTCATCGTGATCGGAATTATATTTATAATTTTTAGCCTCGTGAAGGAGAAAGTATCGCTCAAGCTTGGGGGAGGCTTAAGTCAATGTTATATTCATGCCCCAATCATGAGCTCTCAAGAGAAATTATTATTCAGAATTTGTATGCTCGGCTTTCTCGTAATGATCAATCCATGCTCGATACTTCTTGTACTGGTTCTTTTATGAAGAAGACTATTGAATTCAAATGGGATTTATTGGAAAGAATTAAACACAACTCTGAAGATTGGGAACTCGACGAAGGTAATGAGTCAGGTATAAACCTTAATTTTGATTGTGTTAAATCTTTTATGGATACCGATGCTTTTCGTGAATTTAGCACTAAATATGGACTTGACTCTGAGATAGTAGCTTCTTTCTGTGAATCATTTGCTACTCATGTTGATCTCCCTAAGGAGAAGTGGTTTAAATATCATCCTCCCATTGAAGTGAAAGTAGTAGAACCTATTAAAGTTGAAGAAGAAACTATTACTTATAATGTTGATCCTATTATTTCTACTGCTTATATTGAGAAACCACCTTTCCCTGTTAGAATAAAGGAACATGCTAAAGCTTCAACTGTGGTTCGTAAGAGTTATACTAGAACACCTACACCCCCTGAACAAATTAAATTTGAACCTAGTATTGCTATGGTTAAAATATCTTGGTCGATAATATTGATGGGCATGTTATTTACTTCTGTGATGAAGCTGCTAGAATTGCTAGACCCGATAATAAAGACAAACATAGACCTATTGTTGGCATGCCTGTTGTTTCTGTTAAAATAGGAGATCATTGTTATCATGGCTTATGTGATTTGGGTGCTAGTGTGAGTGCAATTCCCTTTACCTTATATCAAGAAATTATGAATGATATTGCACTTGCTGAGATAGAAGGAATTGATGTTACTATTAAGCTTGCTAATAGAGATACTATATCACCAATTGGGATTGTTAGAGAATTTGAAGTCTTGTGTGGAAAAATAAAATACCCTACTGATTTTCTTGTTCTTGGTTCCCCACAAGATGATTTTTGTCCCATTATATTTGGTAGACCTTTCTTGAACACTGTCAATGCTAAGATAGATTGTGAGAAAGAAACAGTTAGTGTAAGTTTTGGGGATGTGTCCCATGAGTTTAATTTCTCCAAATTTCATAGACACCCCCATGAAAAAGTATTGACTAGTAAAGATGAAATCATTGGTCTTGCTTCTATTGTTGTGCCTCCTATTGATCCTTTAGAACAATATTTACTAGACCATGAAAATGATATGTTTATGAATGAAAGAAGGGAATTAGATGAGATATTCTTTAAACAGATGCTTGTTTTGAAACACAATTTTCCTGTTGAAAATCTTGGAGATCCTCCTCCACCCAAGGGTGATCCTGTGTTCGATCTTAAACAATTGCCTAATACTTTGAAATATGCTTATCTTGATGAAAAGAAGATATATCCTGTTATTATTAGTGCTAACCTTTCAGAGCATGAAGAAAAGAAAATATTGAAAACTCTGAAGAAGCACCGTGCCGCTATTGGATATACTCTTGATGATCTTAAGGGCATTAGTCCTACTCTATGTTAGCATAAAATTAATGTGGAGCCTGATGCTAAACTAGTTGTTGATCATCATCAACGATGGTTAAATCCTAAGATGAAAGAAGTGGTAAGAAATAAAATATTAAATCTCCTAGAAGCAGGTATAATTTATCCTATTGCTGATAGTACATGGGTAAGTCCTGTTCATTGTGTTCCTAAGAAGGGAGGTATTACCGTTGTTCCTAATGATAAAAATGAATTGATCCCGCAAAGAATTGTTACAGGTTATAGAATGGTACTTGATTTTAGAAAATTAAACAAAGCTACTAGGAAATGCCATTACCCTCTACCTTTTATTGATCAAATGCTAGAAAGACTATCCAAACATACACACTTTTTCTTTCTAGATGGTTATTTTGGTTTTTCTCAAATACCTGTATCACAAGAGGATCAAGAAAAAACTACCTTTACTTGTCCTTTCGGTACCTTTGCTTATAGACGTATGCCTTTTGGTTTATGCAATGCACCTGCTACCTTTCAAAGATGTATGACTGCTATATTCTCTGACTTTTGTGAAAAGGTTGATGAGGTTTTCATGGATGATTTCTCCGTTTACGGAACTTCTTTTGATGATTGCTTAAGCAACCTTGATCGAGTTTTGCAGAGATGTGAAGAAACTAATCTTGTCTTGAATTGGGAGAAGTGCCACTTTATGGTTAATGAAGGTATTGTCTTGGGGCATAAAATCTCCGAAAGAGCTATTGAAGTGGATAAAGCTAAAGTTGATGCTATTGAAAAAATGCCGTGTCCTAAAGATATCAAAGGTATAAGAAGTTTCCTTGGTCATGCTGGTTTCTATAGGAGATTTATTAAAGACTTCTCTAAAATTTCTAGGCCTCTCACTAATCTCTTGCAAAAAGATGTCCCATTTGTTTTTGATGATGATTGTGTAGAAGCATTTGAAATTCTTAAGAAAGCCTTGATTTCTGCACCTATTGTTCAACCACCTGATTGGAACCTACCCTTTGAAATTATGTGTGATGCTAGTGATTATGCTGTTGGTGCTGTTCTAGGACAAAGAGTTGATAAGAAATTAAATGTTATCCATTATGCTAGTAAAACTCTAGACAGTGCTCAAAGAAACTATGCTACTACTGAAAAAGAATTTTTAGCAGTTGTGTTTGCTTGTGATAAGTTCAGATCTTATATTGTTGATTCCAAAGTAACTGTTCACACTGATCATGCTGCTATTAAATATCTTATGGAAAAGAAAGTTGCTAAACCTAGACTTATTAGATGGGTTCTCTTGCTACAAGAATTTGATTTGCATATTATTGATAGAAAGGGTGCTGAGAACCCCGTAGCAGATAACTTGTCTAGGTTAGAGAATGTTCTTGATGACCCACTACCTATTGATGATAGCTTTCTTGATGAATAATTAGCTGTCATAAATGCTTCTCGTAGTACTCCATGGTATGATAATTATGCTAATTACATTGTTGCTAAATTTATCCCACCAAGTTTCACATACCAGCAAAAGAAAAAGTTTTTCTATGATTTAAGACATTACTTCTGGGATGACCCACATCTTTATAAAGAAGGAGTAGATGGTGTTATTAGATGTTGTGTACCTGAGCATGAACAGGAATAGATCCTACGCAAGTGTCACTCCGAGGCCTACGGAGGACACCATGCTGGTGATAGAACTGCACACAAGGTATTACAATCTGGTTTTTATTGGCCTACTCTCTTCAAGGATGCTCGTAAGTTTGTCTTGTCTTGTGATGAATGTCAAAGAATTGGTAATATTAGTAGACATCAGGAAATGCCTATGAATTATTCACTTGTTATTGAACCGTTTGATGTTTGGGGGTTTGATTATATGGGACCTTTTCCTTCCTCTAATGGGTATACACATATTTTAGTTGCTGTTGATTATGTTACTAAGTGGGTAGAAGCTATTCCAACTAGTAGTGCTGATCATAACACTTCTATTAAAATGCTTAAAGAAGTTATTTTCCCGAGGTTTGGAGTCCCTAGATATTTAATGACTGATGGTGGTTCACACTTTATTCATGGTGCTTTCCATAAATTGCTTGCTAAGTATGATGTCAACCATAGAATTGCATCTCCGTATCATCCTCAGTCTAGTGGTCAAGTAGAATTGAGCAATAGACAAATTAAATTGATCTTGCAAAAGACTGTTAATAGATCTATGATACATCTCCGCCGCACCTACTTTTCCTAACGCTTTTCCTCTTGTTTTGGACTATAATTTGCATGATTTGAATGAAACTAACCCGGACTGACGCTATTTTCAGCAGAACTACCATGGTGTTGTTTCTGTGCAGAAATAAAAGTTCTCGGATTGGAACAAAACTTTGCGAGGATTTTTTATACAATAAATGTGAATTACTAGAGCCAAGAACCACCGGAGGGGGCCCCTGGGAGAGCACAACCCACCAGGGCGCGCCCCCCTCCTGGCGCGCCCAGGTGGGTTGTCCCCACCTGGTGGCCCCACAGACCTTGAATCCAACTCGATAAATACTTATCTTTCCAGAAAAAAATCGAGGAGAAAGAATTATCGCGTTTCATGAGACGGAGCTGCCGCCAATTCCTGTTCTTCATCGGGAGGCCAGATCTAGAGTCCGTTTGGGGCTCCGGAGAGGGAGATCTTCCATCTTCATCATCATCAACCCTTCTCCATCGCCAATTCCATGATGCTCCCCACCGGGAGTGAGTAATTCCTTCATAGGCTCACTGGTCGGTGAGGGAGTTGGATGAGATTCATCATGTAATCAAGTTAGTTTTGGTAGGGCTTGATCCCTAGTATCCATTATGTTCTGAGATTGATGTTGCTATGACTTTGCCATGCTTAATGCTTGTCACTTTGGGCCCGAGTGCCATGATTTCAGATCTGAACCGTTTATGTTATCACCATTATATCTATGTTCTAGATCCGATCTTGCAAGTTATAATCACCTATTACGTGTTATGATCCGCAAACCCCGGAGTGACAGAAGTCGGGATACTTTCCGGTGATGACCGTAGTTTGAGGAGTTCATGTATTCACTATGTGTTAATGCTTTGTTCCGGTACTCTATTAAAAGAAGGCCTTAATATCCCTTAGTTTCCAATTGGACCCCGCTGCCACGGGAGGGTAGGACAAAAGATGTCATGCAAGTTCTTTCCATAAGCACATATGACTATTTACGGAATACATGCCTACATTATATTTATGAACTGGAGCTACTGCCGTATCGCCCTAGGTTATGACTGTTATATGATGAATATCATCCAACGAATTCACCGATCCAATGCCTACGAGTTTTTCCATATTTTTCTTGCTAAGTTACTACTGCCATCGTTACTGTTACACTTGCTACTAAATCATTGCTATCACTATTACTGTTACTCTTGCTGTTGCTACCATTATCAAAACTATCATACTACTGTGCTACTGATCACTTTGCTGCAGATAATTAATCTCCAGGTGTGGTTGAATTGACAACTCAGCTGCTAATACTTGCAAATATTCTTTGGCTCCCCTTGTGTTGAATCAATAAATTTGGGTTGAATACTCTACCCTCAAAAACTGTTGCGATCCCTATACTTGTGGGTTATCAAGACCTTTTTCTGGCGCCGTTGCCGGGGAGCATAGCTATATTTGTTGAGTCACTTGGGATTATTATCAAATTATCACTATGAAGAATCTGAAGGATGCTAAGACAAAGATTTTTCCCTCTAAGACGAGGGGAGGTAAGGAACTGCCATCTAGCTCTGCACTTGATTCACCTTCTGTTATGAGTAGACTTGAAACACCACCACATGCTATTAGTCCTGATATGTCGCAAGTTATCGATGATGCTACTTTTGCTATGAATGATACTCATGATGATGATAGTACCTTGCTTGATGATAATGTGCCACTAGGTGAATTTCTTGATGAACAACTTGCTAGAACTAAAGCTTTTAAGAATGCTGAAACTGATGAGATTATTGAAACTGATGAAGAGCTTGAAACTAGAAATCTTGAAACACCTATTAGACCAAGCTCTCCTAGATATGAATTGCCTAAGATACCGGAAGGTTATGTTATGGATGAGGAGACAACAAGAGACTTTCTTGCTTGCAATGATAGAGATGATCTTAAGAAATTATTATGCAAACTGAAAGAAAAATCCTTGAATGCTAGAATGAAATGTGATCCTAAGTTTGCTACTTCACCTATCTTTGTTGATGATAAGGATTATGAATTCTCTGTCGACCCAGAGTTAATTACTTTGGTTGAATCTGATCCTTTCCACGGTTATGAAACTGAAATTGTTGTGGCACACCTTACTAAGTTGAATGACATAGCCACCCTATTTGCTCATGATGAGAGAATTCGCTACTATTATATTCTCAAGTTATTTCCGTTCTCATTAAAGGGTGATGCTAAGACTTGGTATAATACTCTTGCTCCTGGTTGTGTGCGTAGTCCTCAGGATATGATTTACTACTTCTTTGAAAAATATTTTCCTGCTCATAAGAAACAAGCTGCTTTACAGGAAATATTTAACTTTGTGCAAATTGAAGAAGAGAGTCTCCCACAAGCTTGGGGGAGGCTTCTCCAATTGCTTAATGCTTTGCCTGATCATCCTCTTAAGAAAAATGAAATACTTGATATCTTCCATAATGGACTAACCGATGCTTATAGGGATTTCCTAGATAGTTGTGCTGGTTGTGTTTTCAGGGAACGAACTGTGGAACAAGCTGAAGAATTATTTAACAACATATTGAAAAATTATGATGATTGGACTCTCCCTGAACCACCGCTTAAACCCACTCCGAAGAAGAGGGGTATTTTATATCTCAGTCCCGAAGATATGCAAGAGGCAAAGAAATCTATGAAGGAAGAAGGTATTAAAGCTGAGGATGTCAAAAATCTATTGAAGAGATACATGGGCTTGAAACACCACCACCACCCAAGGTGGTAGAGGTAAATTCTTTAGTGAAATTCAATGACAATCCTTATAATATGCATCCTAGTCAATGCCTTTTATGAGTTTGATAATTACATTAGAAAGCAAGATCACTTCAATGCAAAAATTATGAAACAATTCAAATACAATTCTGATATGATTGCTCGCTTGAGTGACTTGTTATTTAGAATTACCAATGATGTTAGAGGTGTAGGAAAGCATGCCTCTATGGTTCAAACTCAACTAGAACAAGTTGCCAAATCTCAAAAAGAATTGCTTCATGAAATGAACAATAATATCAATGATCATGCTGTTATAGTAATGACTAGACACTACAAAAAAAAGACATATCCCTGACATTTTGGGCCGAACGAATTTTTTTTCTGTCATGCTTATGACACTTCTATGACGATAATTGTGACAAAAGCACGTATCATCATAGATGTGCTGGGCTACTACTTCTATGACAAAAAATCATGACAGAAAATGGGCTTTTTGTCCTGGGCGGGCCGAAGACGCAGCTGCATGTCATTCTTTGGGCCGTCCATGACGGAAAAAATCATGGTAGAAGCGAGGGCGAGGAAAATATCGGGGAGTTCCCGGTTACGGTGGCTCGTCGGGGCCGAGCGATGCATGGAGGTTTCCGCGTTTCTCTCGTGTACGCTCGTGTGTGCGAGGCGTTGGCTAACTAAACCTGAGCGATCGCATGTTACTGAACCCGAGCGATTAATCCCTTGGCTGTTAATTGAACCCGAGCGATTCATTCGCTGCTGACTGAACCCGAGCGATTCCTTCGCTGCTGCTTCTAATTGAACCCGAGCGATCGATCACTGTTGCTGCTTACTGAAGTCGATCGAGCCCCCATGCGAGATGTAGCCAGCCGGTGTTGGGTTGCCTCTCGATGAATAGTGATTGTTGCTACCGTGCGCGCGGTATGTAGAACGAGTCGAGACGTGGTGAGTCGAGCCGGTTGGTTGGCTGTGGATGAACAGTTCCCGGTGGGGGTTGGATGAACAGGACCCCGTCGTAGTAGGCCGTTGCCGTTGGATGAACAGGACCCCGAGGAGGCCGCCGCACCCCAGCCGGTTGGGGGTGGATGAACAGTAGCCGGTGGAGGCTGGATGAACAGTAGCTGGTGGAGGCTGCAGGAGCTCGACGGTGGATGATCCGTTTTGCGGTACGCCACACCCCTCCCGATCAACAGGACCCTGTTTCGACCATAGGCACTCGAACACAATTCCGATTCCTCCGTTTTGCGGTACGCCAGACCCTTCCCGATGAACAGGACCCCGTTTCGACCGTACGCGGTCGAACAGAAGGCCCGTTTCCTCCGTTCTACGGTGCGCCAGACCTCGTTTTGGCTGTTCCGTCCAAGCCGTTGGCTCCCACTGAACACGACGTATTCCATTGCCTCCCGATGAACACAATGCATTCCGTTGCCACCCGATGAACACGACGCAGTTTCTCCGTTCCGACCCAGCTAGTTGGCTTCCGATGAACAGGACGCCGTTGCTGCCGTCCGTTGCCTCTCCATGTACACGAGGCCTGGCCGTACGTATGCGCGAGTACGCATTCGAGACCCCGCCCGTATGTACGTACGTGGCCATATTTTTTGGCATCTGGCTGTACATACATGTACACGGTTTTGACTGGACTGCCTGAACTGCTACCGCTCCTTACTCGGCCACGGTTCATCGTGGCAGACAGATCGATTGACCGGTATGTACACAGACAACGCTACGTACGCTTCGACCGGGTGGGTCCCAGCTGTGAGGGAGGATAAGGACACACTTCCTTGTGTGCGAAGATATAGCTGGTGGGTCCCAGCTGTTAGGGGGAAGAATCATTTTTTTGCCCATAATAAGGACGCACTTCCTTGCGTGCGAAGATGTAGCTGGTGGGTCCCAGCTGTCAGGGGGAGAAATCATTATTTTTCAGGGTAAAAAGGATGCAGTTGCATGCATGCGTCCATGGGCGTACGTGGTGCGTCCCCACTGTCAGCCTCTTCACGTATAGTCATCTTTCGATGACTCTCATTTGTTGACCACGTTGACCACACCGTGCAGAGCGCACCAAGGCCGGTGGACGACGGCGAGGCCCCAGACTGGAACACCCCAGAGATGGGGAAGACGTGATAGTGGAGTCGCAGACATAGAGGAGTGGGAAACTTGACTTGTTCGGGTGCGGGGTGGGCCTACACTCGGCAGAGAATACCAGGAGGTGCGGAGTAGTGGAGGGATGGCCTGGCCGTCGGTGGGGTAGCGTTTCGCTATGAGGCACGCAAAACAGCGCCGCTGGACGCCGGAGGCTAGAGCAGGCGGTCCCGTCAGCGCTGGGGGAAGAAGACGAGAGATTGAAGAAGAATGCCGGCCGTTGGATGTAAATCCAACGCCTTGCTTAGGCTTCGACCTTTGTATTTTTATTTTTTGCGAAAGTGCTTAGGCTTCGACCTACTGGCCCACATGTCAGCCAGTCCATTTGGTTTTTTTAGTCCATTTGGTGGGCTGGGTGAAACAATGATGTAGCTTCTATGCAGCCCGTTTATATATTATGTTAGAATTTAAAGCCCATTTGCATTTTTCTCGAAATCCGTGGACTTGCTGGGCTGGCTGAAAATATCATGTTGGGCTGGACGGAGAAATATTATAAAAACATAAACACATGATTGCACGTCTATTACTGCATTGGTCAGTAAAATCTTTTTGCAAGCTTATGCACGCAATCACCAGGAGTTAACTTGCCAAGTTATATATGAATAATAATTATTATTATTTTGTAAGAACTTTCGATTTACGAAGTAAAATATCACTTTAATTTGATGAGTTAATAGGACGTGGGGTATTATTATTTTTAGGCTAGACGTGGGACAGTTGAGTTGGTTCTAGGGAAAAGTACTGGGAGAAAACTCAGATTACATCGAAAAAGAAAGTGAGAGAAAATTCAGATATAGGATTAATAAAAACGAAAAATAAAGGAAGTGGGAAGGTCTATACAATGGTTGGACGAATGACAGGTTTAACGGAACCTTATGTTGTTTCTATTATATATATGTAATAAAATAAGATATAAATATATATATATATATACTATTATAGAAGGGAAAACATAGGTTCAGCTTTGCATTCTTATAGAAAAATAGAACTGATTTGTGCGTCGTCTTGAAAAAACAAACATAACTTGGGCTGCTGATGTTATAGACAAGCTAGGCTGGGAGGCCCAGAGGCCGCTTGATACCTGCTGGACCCCAAAAAAAAGTTCAACCAGCTGGATCAACTGTGTCTGCATGTCGTGGGCTGCGCATGTTAAACAACAAAACCTAGGCCATGGACCTGGTGGGCCCGGGATTGTCAGCCTCTTGATGAATAGTCGTCTCCCGATTCCTCTCGTTTTGTTGACCATGTTGGGAACGACAGATGGCGGCACCGCGGCGAGAGCACCAAGGCGGAGGACGACGTCGAGACCTCGGACCGAACGAACCAGAGCTAGAGAAGACGTAGGTGGAGGGGATTATGAGGGTTGACTTGTTCGGGTGCAGGGTGGGCCGGTGGAGCTGCGGCCGCCGGAGAATGTGTTGGAGTAGAGGGATGGCCTGGCCAGCGCCATAGGCTAGGATGGGTCACCGAGGCATGCGCGACAGCGCCGCCAGCCGCTGTAGGAAGAGGACGAAAGATTGAACAAAATAAAGAAATACAAATGGATAGGTGGTTGGTCCCAGATGTCTGTGTACGAGACCTACTGGGTCCACCTGAGAAGGGGAATATGTTGGGAGGAAGGAGATTCAAAGCACGACAGCCCAGTGAACTAGTTACATACATAAGCAAATAGCCACTAAAAAAAGCAAACATGTTATTGGGTTCTTAGACGAAATATTTCGGACAAAACAGATAATTACGACGCATAGGCTAATGCATGAAACACTCAGATGATAAAGGTGCTTAAATAGATAAATTCCATCATCTAGACCTTCCTGGCACGCTTGATCATGATGCTATGGCTGTCCGTGTACTCGTCGGTAACGGGAAGCAGACACGCCCTCATGTCCAAGATCCGCCTGTACATGTCGTAGCATGCGTATGCATCCTTGGCCACGTAGGTTATGTAGGCTAGATTCAGAGGTACCTCCCACGTGTTCAGGTTCTTGGTATCGGGGTCTTCTTTCATGTTGGTGTAGCAGGGGTCGATGATGGTCGCGGCAAGGTTAACCACGGAGTCCTTCTCCTGCCCATTACCGATGATCTTGTATTGCTTCTGGATGTCGACAAGCTTGTTGCACTAGATGCTCCAGAACCTCTAGTGGTCCTACAGCAGTGGTAGACAAGAACCTCGTCCTGCACGCATACCTGGGCGACGGTGATCCGCTGGTCCCTGTCAGGAGATGAATGGATGGGCACAAGGCCTAGTCCCGCGACCTTGTGCTTTCTCCTCCTGTGGGTACTGCTTGAACTTGGTGAGGCAGAGCTTCACCGAGTCCAGATCATTGGTGCACATCACATTCAACTTGGTGCTGCCATGGGTCTGAACGGTGAACTCAAAGGTGCACTCCTTGCTGAAGTCCATATCCAGCAGGCTCACCCCTCGGATCACCATTGGAGTCTCTTCTCACGCAGCGTTGATGTGGCGGTTCCCATTTGTGGGGATTGGGGGCAGGGGGATGAAGACGATCGGTGTGTACTGGGGTACTGGGGGGTGGCACCGCCGCAGCAGCAGTTCGTTTTTCCAATCTTGGGGAACTGCAATCAACGGTGAACGAGGGGGTAGGCGGCGACAGCAGTTCGTTTTTCAGCTCTTGGGGAACTGCATCCAACAGTAAACTGAATGTGTACAGGCGACAATAGTTACTACACCTCCTTCGCCCGCTACACGCCCGGCAGAACATGCCCCCTCGGGTTCACGAGCGGGTCTGCATTGGTACTGTAATAGCAAGTGTTAGTGGTCACTTTACATAAATTTTATTAGCTTTAATTAAAATTTATTCTTAAAACAACTAAAGCATTGGCTCGTTCTATCAGTGCCACAGGATCAACATGCACAGCAATTAGAATTATTATTCTCAGGACGCAAACGATCAGCTCATTTGCCGCACTTTTTTTTCGAAACGGAGGCAAAATATTTGCCTCATCGATTAATTAAGAAGAAGAGAGTTGCCGCACTTTCACACAGACAATACTACCAAGTTTGAACAACTAGTTATGGTTGCTGTCCTCTGCATCATCATGCCATGTTTCCAAGCTTGCAAGATTCGGTACCAACCAATATGATTCAAATAATAAGTAAAACAAAGATGCCTACACATCACAATGATTCCCAGCTTGCAAGATTCAGAACCAACCCATTAGATTCATATAATAATAAATACAACAAAGATGCCTACACATCTCAATGATTCATAGCTCAGAGCCAATCGTAAGTGTACAACTCAAACGTTGTGAGAATGTGAACAAATAAATAAAAATTGATTGATGCTTCATGTAAGCAAACTGATCCAAGGATTTGCTTAAACATTGAAACCAGTCCTTTTTAAGGCCACGCAGGTCAAACATTGGTAGCTGAAATATTCTGCATCACTGGTGGCACTACCACTTCCAATATATGCACAAGAGGGCCTTTCTAGATTTTGAAGTAGTGTGTATAGAGCCTCATCCTTAGTATTTAACAAATACACGTAGCAGAATCTAGTGGAATCATCAATCAATGTCCTGAAATATATCTTTCCACCTTGCACACAGTCATGGCACTTTAGAGCCTTTACATAAAGTGAATCTCGTGATTAAATCCATCTTGGCTAGCCGTGTCATGCAACCCTGGGCGAATGCTTTTGACCATCACAACATCTGTAGTTGAGTATTCCTGTTTGCATAGATAAGAAAGAGTATGATTACAATAATATTGGCACTAGTTAAAGCAACTTTATTTCCAAAACGAGAAAAGATTGCGATAGAATAGCTTTATCAAAAAAATACACCATTAGCATAGTATGAAAAAGCACAATCATGTTGATAAAGGACAGTACTGACCTGTGTGAGATGACTTTGGGAGATCAAGTTATTCTTCATGTCCCCGTATCTTGCCATGAAGATGATTCGTTGACATCCATTAACACCTCAGTGTGGCAGTAGAAGGAAGAGCGTCGACTCATTTCAATCACTTTTTTTGTGCAGTTCAACTAAAATTGTGGCGCCCACCAGTTAGAGAGGTGGCCCGCGCCACCTCAACAGTAGGCGTGATGGACTCAACTAGTTCAGTGCAGCTATGTGATTGATGCAGTGCACATGGACTTGATTCTGCAGGATAGGTCTTCTGCAAGCTATCTACATTGGAAATGAAATGGTAGCTAAGACAGTAGCTCTATTTTAAATGTATTATTACTTCATTTTATCAGTGGCAGTAGCAGTGCCAAAACAGTAGCACAAGATCACTAGCTGGATGCAGAGTCAAAATCAACCAAAAAGGAACATACCCGGTCATGGGAACCATAACTGAGAGAGGGGCCCTATGCCGCCACGACTCGATGTGGTGAACCTGCAACTCCACTCGGATGATTCAATTCATGCGACTTTTTCTGCAGTTCACCTGAAATGAAGCAAAGATTGCATCATTCAGCTAGCAAGAAGTAGTTGCTCTCATGAGCTGGCAGGCTCTTCTTTAGTAGTTGCACTAAAATTGAGCAACATTAAGGTTGGCTGTCCTGCTCATGTAAGGTGTAACTATAATTTGCTTATCCTTTTGTGCAGTTCCACTAAAATAAAGTGCCATTGTGGTGACAGTGACGGCTCATCTTGCAAAGGCTGATAAAATGTTGCACGAGATTACCAGCAGAGTTTGACGGAGATTTTGGAAACTCCAATCACCATTTTGTGCAGTTCCACCAAAATTGAGAGACATTGCCCATGTGACATTTTAGTTGAACTGCACAAGACACTCATTCCAAAAAAAAGTGTTTTGTGTAGTTCACCAAAAGGTCACAATAGCAACGAGGTGAAATGGATATCCCTATCCACACAAAAAGATAGAAAGAAAACAGTTACTGGTCAATAACAAGATACAAAACATACACGAAATGAAAAGAAGCATCTTGATTATGTTCATGGCAATCATGCAAGGACAGTAGAAATTTTAAAACGGCAGCATTGCTTCATGTTACCAGAAGCATTACGATCAACAATGACATTCGTCAAATATGGGATTACTTTAATGGTGACATTGCTTGTTTACCATATACAGTAGATCAACAGAAGCTAAAGAGTTGGTTTAAGGGCATGGAACAGTGGGGACACCAGGACACTCAGCAGCGTAAAGAAGAAACTTACCAGGACACTCAGCAGCGTAAAGAAGCAACTTACTTATCATACTGGGAAAAATAGCAGGAGTACCATTTGTAACACAGTTTAATTGCATCGTATTACTAGAGGCATAAGATTAACAATAACACTGCACTACTAGGGAAAAGCTTACCAGTAGCGCTGGTTTTTGAGCTATCAGTAGCGCTAGTACCCGCACTACTCCTACGTCGCTATAGCTATTTTGTAGCAGTAGCGCTTGTTATACCCAGCGCTAGTAGCGCTTTTCTGAGGCGCGCTACTGGTAAATGAGTGCTGCTGCTAAGCTTTTAGCCTGCGCCACTGCTAAAATTTATGTTTATTTTTTCTGCATTTTGGCGCTGTACATGTTTAAACAGATATATCTTTTATCCAATAACAACTCATCATGAACTAGTCTGTTTAAACAGCATATTCATTGAAAAATAAGTGAAGTCATCACCACCAAATAAATCATCATGGTCAACATCATCATCATATTAATAAAAAACTCTTGCATCATAGTCATCACCACCAACACTAGCTAATAATCATCATAGTCATATGATAAGCAGTACTAGGTAGTCATATAGTCACACACATATATAGCAGTTCTACTAGGTAGTCATACAGCCACACACATATGTAGTTCTAGATGATATCGATGACGATCATCATCCTCAAGCCTTGGCGGTGGGTGTTCCTGATAGTAATTATGATGGCCTGTCCAACACGAACATTCTGGCCAACGAGGAAGCTCTTCCACCCAACCGAGCTTAAGTGTGTGCGACCGTCCGTGTCCACACCGTACGCATAGGTGGTGACGGAGCTCCTTGCGGTAAGGCGTATTCCAGCTGAGCCTTCTTTATCAGGCTCAATACCACAACTCACAGATAGGCTTTTTGGCAATTTCTGAATAAGAAAAACATATTAATTAATAAGTAGCCTCGCACATACTCTTGCAAATATATTTCTACTAAGTATAGATTTCTACACTATCAAAAGACACAGTACTACATTTCTACTAAGCATGAATTCTACTAATAAGTATGGATTATCTACACTATTAACAGTTCCTTGGATTCTACACTAATAAGCATGTCATCGGACTCTACACTAAAGCATATCACTGGCTAGCTTCCACACAGCATATCATTGGACTCTACACTAAGCATATCATCGGATTCACTAAGCATATCATCGGATAATTTGCATTTGTAAGTATAACAATAAAGCATATATATCATCAAATTACTACAGTAAGTATAACATACGATGACAAGCCGATCAACCATGGTACTTGTCAGGCAGGTCATGAATGGCACCCCGACAAAGTCAGCATGTGGCGGAATTATGTCCCATAGGTTGCACACCTCCTCCTCGCTCAGCCTCATTCTTTGAGCATAGATGGTTTCATCAAGTGGGTCCTCATCATCTTCATCAAGTGGGTCCTCATCATCTTCATCATCTTCCTTCGTGTTAACATAAATGACAGCCAACTTGGGTCTTTCTGCTCTGAAGGAGAAGCTGATCAACTCACCACCAGTGATACCCATGTGGGCGAGGAAACGGACCCATCCATCTCCTCCAATCTGCGACATATTGCGTCCTTTCTCGACCTCCATAGTGTAGGGGCCCCCCGGAGCCTCAAAGGTCACAGTGTCTCTGGTCAACTTGTTGAATTTCAACCTCATATTGCATGGGACGATCTGTGTAAAAAAGCAAAATGACACAATGCATTAATGCCAATTACACTAAAAACAAAATAGTTGTTACATGTTTCATATAATTTGTTACCGCCACATGAAGAAAACTCGACTGGAAGTAGATGCCGAACAGCGTGCCAGTTGCAAGGCTGCTGGCGCACCTTGACTTGCACAGTCGACATGGTGGTGGTGGGGGCGCCATTTTCCTAAAGCAATATGAGCAAAGGATTAACTATCCAGTTCACAGGAAAGAAAAATAGTAGCATGTGATATTTTTGGTTCTTCTTCAGTTATATTTTCATAGTGGAACCCGATCCCAAAAAGTAAACATAAAGTTCTCAATTAACTTACTAACACCTTCTAGAATAGAACCAACAACTAGCAGGTAAATGCCAAATAAGCCAACAAGACTCACAGCTAGCAGACTACAGTGCATCGATCTTAATCGGAAAATAGAATATTCAGGTTTAGTAACTAAAATCAAGAGCATGCACATGGTTCCGTCCAGCTTTTATATTTACATAAAAATCGTCAACACTTGCAAGTTGCAATAGGTCGTACAAGCGACAGAAATATCTAGTCACAAAGGCTAATGAACACATATGACGATTTTGGACAATCTTTGCTGTTTATCTTGTGCATATAAACAAAACAAAATTTCAAAACTTATTAGATTCTGTAGTGTGAGGACATTACATATAACAAGAACTGCCATGTATATCACCGATATCTCTAGATGAAGAGATTCTTCCGTGAGAAGCAATTTGATGGACAATTATAATCCTAAGATCTAGTAACATATAAGATGATATGTGATACTAATTAATAGTAGGATCTAGAGATGCTAGAATTAACCCAATTAATCCATATGCGACCAATTGCACAGCTACAATAGCATCAAAAAACAACTACTGTGAGAAACACAAAAACCACAACCAAAGCAGCAGACACAGAATCATCGGACTACTACACTAGATGCGGATGCATCTCGATCGGTAGCCTACACTACTACACTAGAGCAGCGCGGCTAGGTCAGGCGGGTAGGGTTCTGGTGTCGGGTTTCTCTCGATATAGCCCGAGCCGGCCGGAGTGCGGGTGGCGGCGGAGTTGCATGGGGGGGCGGCCGGGATAGTGGGGCAGCAGGGTGGAGTGGGGAGGCGGCCGACGAGAGTGCGCGGGTGGCGCCAGAGGGGGCGGCGAGAGGGGGGAGGAGCAGCGGAGGAGGGGACGACAAGCATTACTTGCGGCGGTGGTGGCGCGTGGTGGCTGGGGTGCGGCAGCGGCGGCGGTGGCTGGGGTGAGGAGGGGAGGAACCCAAACCGCGGCGGCGTCGGGCGGAGGGGAGAGGACGATCGAAGTGAGAGAGGGTGCGGGGGGGGGGGGGGGGGTTCTTTTGGTGTAGTAGTAGCGCTGCGTAGGGGCCGGCGCTACTGCTAAGCCCACTAGCTGTAGCGCCGATTCACAGCCCACGCTACAGCTAAGTGGGCTACCGTTTTGGCCCTGCGGCCCACGTAACAGCAGCGCGGCCCATGCTAACCAACATTGCTGCAATTAAGTAGCAGTAGCGCGTGTTGTACCTGGCGCTACTGGTACATACCAGTAGCATGGGGGCCCAAACAGGCGCTACTGGTAAACTTCTATGTATAAGCATTTTCCTAGTAGTGTTGGTTAGACATGTGATGCAGAGCATCCCATGTACACTCCAACTACTCTCCAAGCCCCAAGAGGACATATGACGAGACCTCGAACATACGCCATTGGACACAAGGTGAACTCGCTCATGTCCGAACCGTCACTTTCCACGTGTGAGATATGGCTACTACCTCAAACTTGTGTGCTATGCATGACCAGGAACCAGGAGGAAAGCCATGGAACAACTCCAAGCATTGGACAAGATCGCGAGGACACCAAGCGCGAGGAACAAGAGAAGGAGCTGCCAGAAAGCTACAGCTCTCGGACGTCCGACGACCTCCGGACGACCGACACCTGTCGGACGTCCGACGCCTGGAGGCACCAGCCAGCCTGCCGAATCCCAGCCTATGGACGCTCCAGCAGCCAGACGACCGACACCGACCAGACGTCCAACACAGTCCAGCCACCAGACGATCGAGCTCCTCCACACGACCGTGACCAACAGTCCAGAACGAAAACGTCAGAAGTATGGAGGCCACCGGACGTCCGACGCCACCTGTCCAGAGCCAAAACCTCGGACGTCCGACGACTACCGGACGACTGAGCACCTAAGAGCCGCCGGATGTCCGATAGCTGTCGGACGTCCGACGCCTGTCTGCGCACAGCTTCGGGCCCGAGGCCCATGTACCCGTTTTGCCCCTCACTTACCCCTTCGTGGCTCCAGACTATATATACTCCTCCACCTCCACCATTTGAGGGTTAGCATAGGTTTAGTTCATTTAGAGATAGAGCTTTGCTCATCCTTGTGGTTCTTCTCGATCGAGAGACCGCGGCCTTTACGGAGATGATCCACGCTTGGATTCAAGACCCCTCACGGGAAGACCCCTCGCGGGCTCAAGGCCTCCTCACGGAGATGAACTAGCTACTTGTATCGTCCTTTGTTGATCGTGGATCGTGTATCTCTTTGTGTTTCGAGGATCTAGCTCATGTGTAATCGAATCTTGTTGGCTTGAGTGATTCCTCTCGTGTTTCCCCTCGTGTTTTCCCCTCGTGTTCTTCGCTGGATCCGCTCCAATCGTGAAAGATCGGGCATCTAGGGTTCTACCCTACATCATCTTGGTATCATAAGCCACGTTGATTATGAATTTGGAGCCCCTACCCCCGTTTTCTAGCCTTGTTTTGCTTGATTTCGTCCTAAATTTCGAAAATCCCCACCAAAAATAGCCCCAATTTTTTTTTGTGATTTGTTGGTATGATAAAGTTTTGTTGATTTTGATCCATGGATTTGCCTGGTTTCAAGTGGATCTATCATTTCCCCAAGTTTCCCCTCTTTCCATCCACAAAGTCTCCTCAATTTTGCCCCCAAAATCATCCATTTCCGCCGAAAATCGCGTCCCGGATCTAAATCCCGAGTTGACCACCCACCGGACGACCGACACTTTCTCGGACGTCCGAGCCCTTGGAACCACCGGACGTCCGACACTCACCGGCGACCGGAACCACGCAACAGAGACAAAATCTTGGATTTCCGAGCTCTTCCGGACGTCCGACGACCGGACATCCGACACCTTTCGGACGTCCGACAACTGTAGATATCGACTTCGGCTGATTTTTGTTTCGCCCGTAACTAATTCATCCGGACTCCGATTTTGACGTTATTTAGCTCGTTTTGAAGCTCTTGACATCTCCCATACCAAAAAAAAATACCACCAACATCATTTGAGTCCATCAAATTTCTGGAACTTTGCATCTTTGCCTAGGGCTTCCACCATATCTTCCGCATTACCACCACCGACTTCTGCAACCTAACCCATTTTGTTCCCCATAGCATTTGTGGTTGTTTGAGTAGTGATTCGAGTCTCCTAAGGTGTTTCGGCTACTTAGGGACGGTTACTTCGTCATCAACCACTACCCTCACTTCTGCATAACCTTGCCCACCATACATTTTTGCCACACCAACTTAACCCAATTTTGTTTGAGCTTGTTTGAGTTGTGGCTTGTGTCTCCTAAGGTGTTTCGGCTACTTAGGGACGGTGATCACAACTTCGACTCACATAGCCCATCATTCCACTTCCGCATTGATGAGTGCAAAACCACCACCGCTTTCCGCTACCACCATTTGACATTTGCCTTTGGAGATTTTGAGTTTGCGGTTTTTTCATTTCCTAGGGTGTTTCGGCTAACTAGGAACGGGTCGACATCAGCAACACCGCCTCTCATCATCGCCACGGACGGTAACCTCGATGACATCATTGTATATTCCCCTTGCCATTGCATTGATAACCCCTAGCCCATTTTGCGTCACTTGCCTATCGTGACTAACCATTGAGTATTGCCGGCAACGTTACTTGTGCACATTAGTGATCATCAATCCGTCCTTCCATTGCATACATACCATATCATCTTGGTATCATCATATCATCTCTTGTGTCACAAGATTGTTCCCACATATACACAATTGCTATCTTGGTTTGTGCATTTCGCATAGTGGTCATATAAAAAAAAAGAATAAAGCTTTTAAGCAAAAGAGAGAAAGAACAAAGAGCTTGTAAGCAATAGCCATAGCATCATACCACATTGCATATAAGATCATCTTGGATCATCTTGAGAGGAACACCGGGAACCATATATACATAGCATACTTGGGATAGAAGTCGTTGCATTTTTGTCTCCTATAGGATGTGCACAAGTGTCGTATCTGCCTATTGAGCAATCGTGCTAGCGTCTCTCTAGAGTTGTGCAACAAGAGCATTTTCCGTGGATTCCACATTTTGAGCTCATTCCTTGGTTGCACGACCCCATTTATCTATCCGTGTGTGCGTTTCCGTGTGCCACATATTGCTATTGGTCTACTTGTTTCACTCACGAATTTGTGAATCTCTTTCAACATTATTGACTCTTCCTAACATTTTGCATCAAATTTTTGTGCCACTATCCTCACCAAGCTACTCCATAAGCCTTATTTGTGTAGGTGTGAGAATTGACAAGATCTGGTACCAATTGTGCTATTTCCTTGTTACATTATTGAGTGATCATTGATCCATCTTCAACATTGGACAAGGTACATTTGGTCTAGTTCTTCTCTTTCTCCCACTCACATTTGCTTGAGTCTTGTGATGGATAGGCAAAGCATTTCATCTCCGGTCTTCCACGACAATGACGGCGCGAACAACTACATCACCAAAACGTCCATCTTCGAACTACAACGAGCAACGAAAGCCACCCAATCAAGATTGTGAGAGCACATCGACAACCTCGCCATTAACATACGACACTCCGAAGCACATACAAGAGACTACTTCGATAACAAGCTTTCCGCACAAAAGGAGGAGCAAGATGTAAGGATTGAAGAGATTCAGGCCTTGGTCAAGTCTACTTCCCCTTTGTCATCTTCAAGGCGGCGGCGACCAAGTCGACCATCTTCGGAGCACCCATGCGATGCAAGCGCAATTCGTCCATGTCCACATCTACATGGCGACCATCATCACATCCGTGATTCACATCGTCATGAAGGGCAAGTCACCTCCAAGCATCATGTGCATGACAACGACGAACGACATCTACTATGAGCTCAAGCACGACAACGACACCATCAACATGAAGATGCGCGAGACGCGCAAACCTACAAGTCCCAACAAGCTCTACATCAAGCTACGGCCAACCTTCATGAGCACAAGAGAAGACCGCGAGACAAGCACCACCAAGAGGAAGCTATGGCTAACACCACCACTTCGGCATCTTCGCCAAGTGTTATCAAGGCATCTTCGCCTTTGGACGTATGGCATCTTCGCCTACTTCCCATGAGTTCGCCTACATCGACATCATCAAGTACAAGGCGACCACCTACAAGCGAGGGCGACACTTCCATCTTCGGAAGCCCTTCAAGGAAGATGGCCGAGCATGGGAAGTTCCCTTCGGTCATCCCACGTTCTATGTATAAGCAATTGCCTAGTAGTGTTGGTTAGACATGTGATGCAGAGCATCCCACATTCATCCCCATGTACACTCCGACTACTCTCCAAGCCCCAAGAGGACATATGATGAGACCTCGAACATACGCCATTGGACACAAGGTGAACTCGCTCCTCTCCGAACCGTCACTTTCCATATGTGAGATATGGCTACTACCTCAAACGTGTGTGCTATGCATGACCAGGAACCAGGAGGAAAGCCATGGAACAGCTACGAGCATTGGACAAGACGGCGAGGACACCAAGAGCAAGGAATAAGAGAAGGAGCTTCCAGAAAGCTACAGCTCTCGGACGTTCGACGACCTCTGGACGACCGACACCTGTCAGACGTCCGACGCCTGGAGGCACCAGCCAGCCAGCCGAATCCCAGCCTGTGGATGCTCCAGCGTCCGGACAACCAACACCAACCGGACGTCCAACACAGTCCAGCCACCGGACGACCGAGCACCTCCGGACGACCATGAACAACAGTCCAGAACGAAAACGTCAAAAGTATGGAGGCTACCGGACGCCCGACGCCACCTGTCTAGAGCCAAATCCTCGGACGTCCGATGACTATCGGACGATCGAGCACCTACGAGCCACCGGATGTCTGATAGCTGTCGGACGTCCGACGCCTGTCTGCGCACAGCTTCGGGCCTGAGGCCCATGTACCCGTTTCGCCCCTCACTTACCCCTTCGTGGCTCCAGACTATATATACTCCTCCACCTCCACCATTTGAGGGTTAGCATAGGTTTAGCTCATTTAGAGATAGAGCTTTGCTCATCCTTGTGGTTATTCTCGATCGAGAGACCGCGGCCTCTACGGAGAAGATCCACGCTTGGATTCAAGACCCCTCACGGGAAGACCCCTCGCGGGCTCAAGGCCTCCTCACGGAGATGAACTAGCTACTTGTATCGTCCTTTGTTGATCGTGGATCGTGTATCTCTTTGTGTTTCGAGGATCTAGCACATGTGTAATCGAATCTTGTTGGTTTGAGTGATTCCTCTCGTGTTTCCCCTCGTGTTTCCCCTCGTGTTTTCCCCTCGTGTTCTTCGTGTTCTTCGCGGGATCCGCTCCAATCATGAAAGATCGGGCATCTAGGGCTCTACCCTACATCAACATGTCCTTACGGTAACAGTGTGATTGCTTCATTTTACATGTGCCCTTATATTAACAACTGCAAAAGGTTGGTATAAGGACATGCGACAGTGGACGGATCAGCACAATGTACCTACAAGGAGGCATGAAGTGGTGATGCCGAGTTTGTTCATACTCTATGAGGGCAGAAAATCTAATCATGGATACGTTTTACTATGTGAGGGCAGCAAATCTAATCCTGGACATACTCTGTTGCCTTGTCCACCAGCCGCCATTTTCTATCATTTTTTTCAACCAATAATAGATATGTTCCTTATCTAGTTTGTACTGCCTTTTCCTTTTATTTCCCTTTTCAACCAAGAGACCAGTTCGGTATCCAGTCTCTACTTCTTTCCCCCTGTTATTTCCTCTTTGAATCAAGTCCTAGATTCATGCTACGACTTTCCCCCCTTTCTTCGTTGTTTGAACCAAGTCCTATATTCGACTGCATGAAGTAGCTTTACCTCTAATAATACTAAAAATTTAGATGGCTTTGGAAGAGCTGATGGAAGTAGAAAAAGATCCACATGCAGACACGTGGGGAGCTGGGGCAGTAGAGCAAGGCCGCTTTCGAAGGAACTTATACTTGAGGGTAGTCGGGGTGTGGCTAGGAGGCCGGTGGCAGGTCGGATCTACGCACAATACGGCAGGGAGGAAGAAGGGTCGGAGGACCTCCCGAGCTGGCACAGTGTCGGAGAGAATGGCACGGGGAGAGGATCGGGACCCACTGGCAGCTGTGGGTTTCCGCCCTTGCCGCCAATGACCGCGTGAACGATGCACCTAGTCCTCTACACACACCGACCGAAGGGATCCGGCCGGATCTGTGACCAGCGGTTAGTAGAGAGAAAAATGTCGCTACCGCTATCTTGTTTAGATCTGGAGAGGATGAGAGAATGAAGAGAGCAACCCTAGTAAAGCAAGCGCTCAGGCCCCTGCCTATATATATAGTGGAGTGATTATCTTTTTCTCTCCACAACAAGCGTTTCAATTTGTGTACGTGGCATTAAAGAAAAGAAACTCTCTATTTAACGTGACTAACTGTACGACTCATAGTTACTAGTAGTAGTATTGTTCACTTGTGCTCCCCGGCCCTCCATTCATTGAACAACCCCACGGGTGAATAAACATACAGTCCTAGTATTTATATAGAACGAACAAGCTCAAACTATTTTGGCTTTGAGATATCGATGGTACAGTTTGACCACATTGCATCAATGGACTCAGTACTTTGAAGTAACCTATACGTATAAACACATGCACGGTTTACATTCCGAATCGCTAGCTAGAGCTTGAACTGTATTTGTTTACATGTACCACCTTTTTCTTTTGGTTTTTTGCTCGATGGCGCAATTCATCGATACAAAATTATACTATGAGTAGTTAAAAGTTGAGGGCGGGGCTTTTCCCGGGCAGTACGTGCGGCAGTTTTTGTGCAGGCGGTTTGACAGAGAGGCGAAGAGGGTGAGGGAGTAGCGGATTCAACTTACTGCTGGAAAGGTAGGGCTGTGCAATTTGACGGCGCGTTACTGCTGGAAAGACGGGGTCTTGTGATATGACTACTCACTATAGTCATTAATTACTGGCGCTACGACCGGGGTGATGCCCCCCCTTCCGTTCCCCACTCTAATCTGGTGCATGACACATCGACCCGGATGCTGGCTCTACCACATATCGGCGAAGTAAGAAGGAGCAAAGAATTATGCGGTATATATAGTGTATATACTAGTACTACTACTCACGTCGGAGGAGTGCAAACCACGGCAGCCCAGTGAACCAGCAGGCGATAGACCATAGAAAACAATGTGGTGATATGGCCACAAAAAGCAATGTGCTACAGTCCAGTCTCTAGCATGTACAGTACTCCTCCTCCTCCTCATCCTCTCGGTTCATCGCCATCATACTTTCCCCATTCCTGTGTTTTCAGTATCCTGCGAATCAAAGAGGCCCTTAGACTGGTTTAGGTCCGGTCGTTTATTATAAATGTGTTATGTCCAAAATTTAATGAGCGTGCTCCGGTTTCTACGAAAATAATCCGGTTTTCATGTAGTAATTCATTTATTTATTTATTCTTCTGCAGGGGGTTTGCATGTAATTCGTGAGGTCTGAAATGTAAAGTATGCCGGCATGGTTGCATATGCTCCGAGTCATGCATGCACTACGACCCAGATGCTCTATATCCCACATGTCGGCGAAAGGAAGCACGTGGAAATAGCCTAGGAGTACATATAGGAGGATAAATGCGTGAAAAAATATGTACTATCAAGCGTAGCTACGGTTAGAAAAGGAGACCTAAAGTGATGACAGGTATAGGTCACACGCACCCAACTAGTGGTACTAGACGTACGACTACTTTTTCCCTAAAAAAAAAGAGGTACGAGTACTCAGTACTCCTATTCTATCAACATGAGTCCCATCTGACAACAGCGTCCGTGCTACAGCTAGCTCTTCCCCCTCGTTTCTCTCTTCTAATTCTAACTCAGCCGACTCACGGTGGGCGGGGTGGGGATTTGCCGATAGTCAGTTTGCTCAACTGCGGCCCCACCTGACAGTGAAAATGCTAAGACAACAAGTGTTCCCTAGCTTGAGCGGCGTGCTGGACAGACCATGTGAGGGTGCGACGCGAACGGCAGAGGCATGCTGTACTTGTTCCACTTTCTCGTTTTGAACTCGTGACATATAGTAATGCTCAGTTTTGAATATATAAGTTTGGTTGTCGCGCCAATATATACAGTACTCCCTCCATGTAGGTTAGGTCGCTGAAGTCAAAATTGGACACAAAACACGATGGTGACAGACCAGTCTACTTCCATCCTGGTTTATTGCTCCCCATCGTAATCTGTGCCAAATTTTGACCATAAATTTGACTAACAAAAGGTTCATGCATGTCACCAAAATTATATCATTGAAAACTATGTTCAAATACAAATCAAACGATATAATTTTTGTTGACATGCACTAACATTTTGTCAGTTAAATCTTTGGTCAAAATTTAGCACAAATTACAAAAGGGACTAATAAACCAGGACCTAGGTAGTACACCAGGACGAAGACAGTGATACTACATATAATTAATGCCAAATAAGGGCAAGGGATCACACATGTCATTTACGACTGGAATAAAAATGCCATACACTAATAAAACATTAAGGCCACGAGGTGATGCAGTGCTGGTTATAGGAGGCAAGAAGAAAGATGCATCCATCAACGACGTCCACCTCCTCGTCTCAGGGCGCCGGCCCACCGAACGGCGGCTAAGTAGCAGCGGCTTTCGTGGCCAGGTCGACGTGCTTCTGAACAATGGCGTCCAAAGATTCCAGCCGCTGGAAGAAGGCCAATGTCTTTCTGTCCTTGCTGGCCTTGTACTGGCCTAAGTAGATGATTTCCTCATAGACGTGGATGTGCAGGTCGACGATTTCTTGCATGGCAAGGCACTGCGCGGCGAGTGCGGCCTCGAGGTGCACATTCTTCGTCGCGACCTCCGGCAGCTGCAGGGCCACCAGTGCTTCAAAGAGTTCGTCACCTTGGAGGCCGATGAGGGTGGCAGGCAACAAGGAGCCTGGGCGCGCGAGCTGGACCAGTACGGCAAGGTCGTTCGCGCGCTTCTTGACGGCGGTAAACTCGCGGATGGAGCCGACCATCATCTTGCACATGCGAGAGGCAAAGCCGGCGTCGACGAGGGCTATGACACCGGCGGTCGCCAGCACCGTCTGGAAACGTTGCGTGGTGCGGGGCCGTAGGCCGGCGTCTTGGACGATCCGGCACAGCCGACTGCCGCTCGCGTCCATCGATGCCATGGGTGCTTGTGGCTTCTGGTCACTTGGTCTTGGTCTTGGATTGGAGTGGGCAGTGTTGAGCAGAGACTAGGAGTAGATGGATTGGAGTGGTGGGGCACCTTTATATGAGAGTCCAAACTGCGTTGCATTCACATTGTGCTGGCTCCATTCTGCTTCTCCAATTACTTACCTCTGCATGCTAATTGAATGCGGAGGCATCATTGACCGTTCAACGTTTCGGTGACCGCTACCCTCTCCCTCGTTGGCATTCAAGCCGTATCAATGTAAATGTGTGTCAAAAAGAGACTAGTCGTAGTAGTATCCTCAATATTGTGCACCGCGACCAAGGCAGAGAGGAAAATGAGAGAACTTAATACGTATTTATTTACGGTGTAGATTCACTCATTTTGCTCTGTATGTACTCATTTACGGTGTAGTCACTTGTTGAAATATCTAGAAAGACAAATATTTAGGAACGGAGGGAGTAGTCCCTCCTTTCCGGTTTACAGGGCTATACTATTAAGAGCAAGTACAATAGTGGGCTTATAGCCTGCTTACATGGCAATTTTGTCTATGTGGAGGAGAGAGACATAAAAAAGTTAGAGGAGTGGGCTCTCATGCAAGAGCCTGGCTATATGCGTGCTCCAAGGCAGATGCAATAAATGTGAGGAAATAGATAGAGAGAAGATGAGAGGCAGATGCAATAAATGTGAGGAAAGAGATGGAGTACTAATCTTAAGCTTGTTGTATATATACTAAGTGACTATATGTGTTGGCTATAAATGATATGGCAACATCTTATAGTCAGCAGTTGGCTGTATTATTAACTTTTTTATGTCTCTCTCCTCCACATAGGCAAAGTTGCCATGTAAGCCCACTATTGTACTTGCTCTGAACTAACCGCTGCATGCCGTGCTAGGTACTACGTCCCACGTTTCTCATTGGTTGATTCCTATTCATGTGTAGAAACAAGAAACATGGTCGGGTTTGTTTTGGGATTATTTGATTTTCGTAAGATGACTATTACTAGCAATCGCCACAATAATTGTAAGATCTGCATTCGACGGTGGCATCTATTGGACGAAACAGTAGTAGAAAAGAATTGCCGCAAAACTGCCGCACCACGCCCCACCCCTACACAAAGACTGCCATGCAAGCGTTCACAACTGCCACGTTTGGGTTGCACTTGGCTCTTCGCCTCTTCGAGAAGACGAACAATGATGTTACTACTTCTACAGTATCGAATCAACTGTTGCATGTCCATCCATCGCATGCAGGAGGGATAGCTTGTTGTAGTAAGCAAAAGCCTCTCCTCGTCTGCGAGCCACCGCGCGCATGGGCGAGGGAGAGGGCGTACTAGTAGTAAAATCAAGCTTCTGCTCGTTGTACGAGTTGACGCGACACATCATAGCACTGGCCCCACATGCTTGCCTCTAAACTTGGCTAAAAGACCCGCAGTGTACAATATATTTGCTGCAACCTCTAACATTTACCCCCGCCACAAATTAAATTATATATTCCTCTCTTGACCAGATCAGCGTGCAAACTACAATAACTAGGATGACAGGTAGGGCCAAAAGATTATTTTAATCATAAAAATGCTTCGAGACGGCCTCATAGCATGTAGCCGACTCGAATGATTTTAAGCTTAGAGGCACGATATACGCTATCCTAGACTATGTTACTATACTACCTCCCCTACACATGAAACTGCCACATGAGCATTCGGGTTGCGCTTGGCTCTTCGCCTCTTCGGGAAGTCGAACAATGATGGTACTACTATAGTGGAGTACTACTAGTATGCTTCTGGCCATCTGACCCCGAATGAACTGCTGCATGTCCACCACGTGCGGGAGGGACAGCGTGTAGCGAAAGCTTCTCCTAGTCCTGCGAGCCACCACACTCATGGGCGAGGGAGAGTGAAAACTTCTCCTTGTTGTAGGAGTTGACGCGACACATCAAAGTAGTGCACTCGATATATTTCAATAATTTGCGTTTACCGATGCATTAATTACAATGCATGCATGCATGCCGTGACTTTCCTTTTGATACTTGCATGTGTTGATTTAATGCACCTTGAAGTAGTATGAATATGTGATGGTAAAACTTTCTAATGCCCTGGCCCTAAAGCGAGAGATGGTGGTGCACGAGGAGGGCGAGATCATGACGACGGAACAGGACCCGACGATGGAGCTCTCTATGGTCTCTATGGACCTCACCTTGCTCCACTGCCCCTTGTGCCTCCGCCCCTTGAAGCCTCCAATGTATGAGGTTCGAATACACCTCGTCCGTTCGGCTGATCGAGCAAGGTGCAGGTTTCTTGATTGATGTGTTGTTCGATTGATTTGTGCAGTGCAAGGGAGGGCACCTCGCCTGCGCGGACTGCCGCGGCGAGCGCCCCGGGAACCAGCGGCAGTGCCAGAAGTGCGAGCGCGGCGGCGGCTTCGACATGTGGAACACGGCGATGGACGCCGTCCTCTCCTCAGTGAGGGTCGAGTGCCCGCACGAAGGCTGTAGGCTCTACGTCACTTACCACAAGCTCGCCGATCACCAAAGCGTGTGTTCGCTCGCACCCTGCAAATGCCCCGTGCCCGTCTGCGGCTACGAAGGCCCGCCGCCAGTGCTCCCCCACCACATCAGCACTATGCATCCCATGCCCGTGCACAGGATCTAGTATGGCAAGGTGCTCGACATCGGTGCGCCTATCGCCATGTTGGTCGTCTGCATCAGAGCGGGGGCGTCCCCACCGCCGCACTACGCAGCCAAGGTGTGGGCCAACGGCCCGCCAGGAGAGCCCAAATGCAGGACCGACGCCGTCAAGGTGGAAATCGAGGTGACAAGCAGCAAGGATCCTGGCGACGTCGCCGTGTAGGAGCTGACCTTCTTCACAATTCCGCCCAAGCTGCTGGCCGGGGCTGGGTTGTCGAGGACGGTGTCCCTCCACATTCAGATTGACAAGCTCACCTCCTAAATGGTTCTATAGTGCCTTCTGTTTATCTTAGTAATATGCTAATATAGGGGTTAGCTCGGTCTACTTTAGCTTAAGAGATGGTGGATTTTGGTGACGATGCAACAATTATTTTGACATCAGATCAGCAATTAAAGTAATTTCCAAAGTCAAACGGATATTTTGTGTCTATTGGATATAAAGATCCTTTGGGTAAGAAGTATAAGCTGCTTATATGCTTGTTTGTTGAGGAAGTGTTGCACACTTCTGCGAGTTGACGCAACACATCAAAGTAGTACTACTACTAGTAGTACTCACCCAACTGTGCACCAGGCAGACGAAGCTCGTGTCGTGTTGGTGTCGTGTGCGGCCCGCACATTAACCAAACCTCGCGCCTCCAGCTTAGCCTCCGCGTTTTAAACTTCTCAATCTCAAGGCCAAGGAGCAACGGGAACCTATGATAGAGCCAATCGGATGGTTGAGAACACTACAATTCGTAGCTACATATGCATGTGTGAGAGAGGATGAGTGCGTGCATGCACCTCTTCTCTTCGTGTATAACATACTAAACTCAGATTACAAGTGTATGTGGGTGGCGTCGGCCTAGGGAGCTAGAGATGGTGCGTGCGAGAAGTCCCGAGAGACTAGGTGTGTGCGTGGGAAAGAGGGAGAGAGATTATATGTGTCGATGTAATGCGTGTGAAAAAAAGACTAGTCTATAGCTCGCCATAAGGCTATTCCTGGCGAATGCCCCAATAACCGTAAGATATGTATCCGACGGTGCCAGTTATTGCACGTACACAGCAGTAGAAAAAGAAGTACTATGGCATATTACAAAACTACTACACCACGGCCGAGAACGTGTGCCCACATTACGCCATCCGGGAATAGTGCCGCACTTTGAAACTAGAACCGTCAATAAATTTTGAGCTTGCGTCTCGTCACATTCCAAATTACTACCATGCTATATTTAATTGCAAACCTGTTCACACCGATCAAAACCTAAACGGTTTCCCACATAGGAGCGTATTAGTACTCGGTTATAAATACTCTACTCCAAGATGACTGCACATTCCTCCTCAACTCCTCGTCCACAAAAACAAACAAGTCTTTCATCGTCGTTCCCTTGCGTCTGCCATGGCCCGCATGAGTTCTGGGTCGAGAGATTACTACCAGGGGGAGGCGAGCATGGAAGCGGAAGCACGAGAGATGTCCCGCCTCGCCGCCATAGCAGCTGACATGTCCCGCCGCGCCGCCGTGGCAGCACAGAGGTCCCACCGCGCCGCCGAAGCAGCACAGAGGTCCCGCCACGCCGTCGATGTAGCAGACTGGTCCGACCATGCCGCGGAAGCAGCAGAGATGTCCCGCCGTGCCGCGAATGCAGCAGGGAGGTCCTCCCGTGCCGCGGCGGCCTGGGAAAATGTCTCGCGGGCAGGCGAGGACCCTCACAGGCGCATGCACGCTATGCTCGATGGCCTGATGTATCGGATCTCCGGCTGGATGAAGCTGCAGAACGAGATGAGTGCCTCGTTTGAAAATGCTACCGCCATCATCCGGGGACTAGGGGAGGACAAGGCGAAGCTCCACACCGAGCGTGACCTGTGGAGGGCGACGCAGGCGGAGGAGACCGCTGCCTTATTGAAGAGGACGGGCGTCATCATCAAGAAACTTATGGACGAGAATGCCATGCTCCACATCGAGCGTGAAAGGCTGGTGGAGGAATCCGTGGATGCTGCCAAGCAGCGTATTAAGGACATGAAACTGATGAAAGAGATCATCGCCGCTCGCCGCGAGAACTAGTCTCCGCGACCTGAAGCGCATCAAGAAAGTAGAGATCAGTGAGCCAGATCGTTGTATGCGTCTTCCTTCTTCTTTTGCCCTTGTGTATTTCGGGCGTAGCCGCATGTGGCATTTTTAATTATCTTCCTAAATATGTAAGACAATTATTATCCACTGTCGTCGTCCTTATATATTCATCAGTCTTGCTATAAGTCGCAATAGATGCTATATAGGTCCGTCGGATCTTACATCAAGATCCGTGTAAAATTTTCTTTTCAGATTTTCTTTTTTCTCTCTTAAATCTCAGTCGAGTGACATAGCCACGCCATTAAACGGGGGCTCGGGCACCATTAATTGTGACCTTGGGAGAGAGGTGGGCGGCAGATGGAGGTCAAAGGGCTCTCCTCCCGATAAGCACGCGCAGGGGTCTGATCGCACGCCTCCCGTACTCAAATAGCTACCCTGCACGGCGCCTCCTAGCAAATAAAAAAAGGAGACGTGTGGCGGCACGTAAATGGTAAGTAGAACGCCCACGGTTTCAATAATACTTGTGTTTCCGATTGTAACGTGACAACACTTGATCCAAAATGACTTTGTTGATTATTAATGTGTGCGCCTTCGCAAATCGGACATCAAAATTACCACAACATGTTGGTGCCATGTCATGACACCAAGCCAAGTTTCATGATTTTCATGCGTGTTTTGGATTTACAGGAATTAGAAAACCAAGTTTCGCAATGTTTCCGGCCGAGCCACGACGCCGAGATGTTTGAATTTCATTCTCATTTCTTGCATGGGACCTAGAAATTCACCCGACGACACACATGTTATTTTTCAACCAACTTTGGTGCACTGGAGCATGTGCTTGTAGTTCAAATTTGAATTATGCACATTAAATGACCAGAAACTCAATTAATGTATAAAAAAGGCCAAACGAACCCGGAATAATTCCAAAATTTAACACGACACTCATATAGTTCTATGTTGCCTCTGTAAAGAAAATCAAGGGGGGCGGCGTATATCGTTTCGCACATAAAGGTGACACGTTCCCTCTCAAAACCACGAGCCTTCTTGAGAGAAGCTCCGGTTTGCAAGAAGCTTATACCAAAACTTGTTCCAATTCGGCCAATTTTTTTACCAAAGCATGTTAGTTCCATGACATGACACCATGCCAAGTTTCATGATTTTCAGGCATGTTTTGGATTTACAAGAATTTAAAAACCAAGTTTCGCAATGTTCTCGGCCGAGCCACGACGCCCAAATGTTTGAATTTCATTCCCATTTCTTGCATGGGACCTAGAAATTCACCCGAAGACACACATGTTATTTTTCAACCAACTTTGGTGCACTGGAGCATGTGCTTGTAGTTCAAATTTGAATTATGCACATTAAATGACCAGAAACTCAATTAATGTATAAAAAAGGCCAAACGAACCCGGAATAATTCCAAAATTTAACACGACACTCATATAGTTCTATGTTGCCTTTGTAAATAAAATCAAGGGGGGGCAGCGTATATCATTTCGCACACAAAGGTGACACGTTCCCTCTCAAAACCACGAGCCTTCTTGAGAGAAGCTCCGGTTTGCAAGAAGCTTATACCCAAACTTGTTCCAATTCGGCCAAAAAATTTACCACAGCATGTTAGTGCCATGACATGACACAAAGCCAAGTTTCATGATTTTCAGGCGTGTTTTGGATTTACAAGAATTTAAAAACCAAGTTTCTCAATGTTCTCGGCCGAGCCACGACGCCCAGGTGTTTGAATTTCATTCCCATTTGTTGCATGGGACCTAGAAATTCACCCGAGGACACACATGTTATTTTTCAACCAACTTTGGTGCACTGGAGCATGTGCTTGTAGTTCAAATTTGAATTATGCACATTAAATGACCAGAAACTCAATTAATGTATAAAAAAGGCCAAACGAACCTGGAATAATTCCAAAATTTAACACGACATAGTTCTATGTTGCCTCTGTAAAGAAAATCAAGGGGGGCAGCGTATATCGTTTCGCACACAAAGGTGACACGTTCCCTCTCAGAACCACGAGCCTTCTTGAGAGAAGCTCCGGTTTCCAAGAAGGTTATACCAAAACTTGTTCCAATTTGGCCAAAAAATTTACCACTGCATGTTAGTGCCATGACATGACACCATGCCAAGTTTCATGATTTCCAGGCGAGTTTTTGATTTACAGGAATTTAAAAACCAAGTTTCTCAATGTTCTCGGCCGAGTCACGACGCTGAGATGTTTGAATTTCATTCCCATTTCTTGCATGGGACCTAGAAATTCACCCAAGGACACACATGTGATTTTTTAACCAACTTTGGAGCACCGGAGCATGTGCTTGCAGTTCAAATTTGAATTATGCACATTAAATGACCAGAAACTCAATTAATGTATAAAAAAGGCCAAACGAACCCGGAATAATTCCAAAATTTAACAGGGCACTCATATAATTCTATGTTGCCTCTGTAAAGAAAATTAGGGGGAGGCAGCGTACATCGTTTCGCATACAAAGGTGACATGTTCCCTCTCGGAACCACGAGGCTTGTTCAGAGAATCTCCGGTTTGCAAGAAGCTTATACCAAAACTTGTCCCAATTCGGCCAAAAAATATACATATGAAAACAGGGTTTAGATTATCCCGAACATCTCGCTACCTAGACCAATGTACTGTGATTTGAATTCAACATAAAATGGATACAAATATTTGAATTGGAGATCGTATGGTACATGTAGTTCATATTGAAATATGATTACTACTATATGCATGTTTTCTGTTATCAAGATAATATTTAAATGATGGTATAACTTGACAACAATCATATTCAAATAAGGAAAATTGATTAAAATTTAGTCCATATGGTAGACGACAATATATATATTCATAGGGTGGAGTAAAATGTTCATATAAGATGGAAGATCAAAATGTAGGACTACATCCATTATAAACCGCAAGATCACCTAACGATATATTCGAATTCAACATAATGTGGATTCAAAAATTGAAATTCGAGATCCTGGCATTTGTAATCATATAAAAAGGGACATGACTCTTTCTTGTGGTGGGAATTGATTTGTTTTTGGTGTTGTTGAGGGAAGTGCGAATTGATTTGGTACTGTACACGCTAATCTTGTTCTCCCGATTTTTTTTACATTTTTCTTGTAGTTTTTTCAATGGCATTTATAGCAATATAGTAAAAGGGGACATGACTCTCTTGTGTCTTGTATGAATTGTTTTTTTTGTACACGTTAAGTTTGTTCTGCCGAACATGGAATCCGCGCCTTGTTATCCTGAAAATTTCAAGCTCGAGTATCTTTTGTCTCTTCAGCTGTGAAACTCCCGCTTCTTCAACCAGCGTCGCGCCTTGTTATCCTGAAATTTCAAAGGGCGCGAAAACTCCCTCCTCATCCGAAATCAGTCCCGCAGCCCAGACACGCGAAATCCCCCTTCTACCCCTCAGCCGGAAATGCCGCCTCGATGTCGCGTGGTCAAAACCGGTGGGGGTACGTTCGTAACTTACCCCACATTTCGGACAAGTGCGTCCCTAAGCCATGGCTCCCCCCACCTTCCCCTTCGTCCCCCTCCCCCCATTCGTACACCGAGGCCGCCAAAACCCGCGAAACCCCACGCTCCTCCGTCGGCCTCCCGACCGCCACCCAGCCGGAGACTCTTCCCCGACAATGTCGTCCACAGCAACAGCTCGACGTCCCTCATCCACCGCACCAGATGAGGATCTGTCATCGATCTCATCGTCCCGCCGGATCAGCCGCCCCGTCCTCCATCTCCAAGGAGTTGCCCCAACGTTCGCCTCGTCTATCACGCCACCTCCATCCCCACAGCGTCGTCTTGACCTGCCCCACCAGAACCGTAGCACCCTCACCAATTCCTTTGATGAAGCCGAGGCCTACTCGGCGCCACCAAGGAGGTTCTGCACTCACCGCTGCATTTTATCTTTTATTCGATCTCACGGGGCTGCTGGTGCTCGATACCGAACAACCATGGCGGGTCTCCATCAACGGCTCCGTCGCCGGCCACTTCCTCCACAGCGTCTCATCCCTAAGTCGTTGCTTCCTCGGCGGCGACTTCCACACCAGCACTAGCTGCTGCTGCTCCAGCTCTCGCTCGCACTGCGGCTCTATTTTTGCTGTCGGTCGCGTTGCTGCACTGCTCTTGCTTTCATTCGTACTGCTGCTCTGCTCTGCTATTGCTGTCGGTCACGCTGCTGCTCCGCTCTTGCTCTCATTCATGCTGCTGCTCTACTCTGCTCTTGCTCTCGCTCGCGCTACTGCTGCTGCTACACGACCTGCGGCATCTACAGGAGTTGCTGCTTTAGCACTCGCTCGCGATGCTGCTGCACGAGTCACTCTCTGCTAGTGCGTTCCCTGCTCGAGCGGCTGCTGATTTAGATTACTGCTTCTCTGCTACAAGTGCTCAAACGCCCTAAACTTCTATTGCAATGCTCTGCTACTAGTTCAA
Organism: Thinopyrum elongatum; assembly: GCA_011799875.1. NCBI lineage: Eukaryota > Viridiplantae > Streptophyta > Magnoliopsida > Poales > Poaceae > Thinopyrum > Thinopyrum elongatum. Next base: position 536,519,532 of record CM022301.1, on the reverse strand, counting down.
TTAGTTTCGACGGTAAAATTCAGTTTCGACTGTAAAGTTTAGTTTCTTCAGTTAAGTTCAGAGTGGACAGTATTTACAGCATCTGTCGGAGCGGCCATGGCGCGGCTGATGCATTTTACATCTAGCACTTTTTGGTGATGTATTTTACATCATCTATTGCAGATGCTATTAGAGTCCCACTTCAGATTAACATTGTCTATCTTGTCGTGCTTCAGCCTCGCCGTTGTACACCTCACCGAAGCTGCTCCAACGACGGAACCGTCCATCACAGCGGAGCAGTACCCTCGACGCCGTCTCCAGAGGCCTCAGATCTTCTTCCCCGCCTCCGAGAGTTACACCAGCATCACCATCCTCCACGTCCAACCCAATGATGCTGAGGTCGACAAGGCTATGCCAAAGAGGTTGTACACTCGTCGCATCACTTTGTTACTCTGCATTCATGTCGATCCCTCAGGGATCCTTTGGTTCAAAGCAGTTGCAAATCTAGAAATAAATGAATCGTGGTCACAAAGTTAGCAGGGAGAAAACTAAATGCTCTTTTGAACCACAATTTGAATCGGTTTAGCAAGATAGCCATTATATGATACTCACGTGGATCAAATCTAAGCTCACAAAATATTTCGAGGGCAGGCTTCAGCCTGTTGAAGACTGCCTACTAGAATCGCCACTGGTTCAAAGAAAAAGTGAAGGAAAACATAGGAATTGGAAACTTTACTATGGTACTACTATTCGTGCATTTGGTTAGAAGGAATGGAGCAAAGCAAAACTGGAGGATTTTTTTTCCTTTGGTGTCTCTTTCAAAGAAAAAACGTAGGAATTTTAATATCCACTTGGACGTCCTTTTCAAATTAATATGCATGAAGAACTGGACAAATTGCATTACTGGCATAATAAGATTCTTATTTTACATTTTCATGTGGTTTGACTTTAATTTGAGCATGTTTCTCCATTCCTGTGTTCTTCCAATTCATGTGAAACAAACACCCAGGTTGACAGAAATCCAATGTTTGCAAATGCTATGTTTTGCACGTGCATTCCTATCCTATTCCTGTGTTTTTCCTGTCCCTGCGTTTATAGAATCCTCCAATTCTAAGGAGCCCTCACAGATTTACTTCATTTCCAGATAGGTGTCAAAGAAAACTCTGTGTGTTATGTCCTGCTCCTGCCGTGCCATCATCCACCCCACCTGAGGTGCACCATCGACAGAAGCATTCACTGCAGCAGAGATTCCCCCTGCAGACTTTCTTTCGCCAACTCAGATCATCTTCCCCGTTGCCGGCAGCCACGCCAACTGCATTACCATCATCGACTGAGTAGATGAACCTGAGGACTACATAGTTCCAGAAGAGAGGTCGCACTCTTTCGTGTCTGCTTACTTTATACATCGGTTATTATTACCTGCTACTTTATCATCCTGTTCACCTCTTAGACTCCGAGTCAGGTGCAAACTAATGTTCAAACTTGAGTTTTAAAATGCCTGTGGGGCACATATCGAGGCAGCAACGAATATTATCTGTCTACTATCTGGTTCATCTGGGGTCTTCTATGTGGTTCATGTTTGGTTGGCAACAAACAGTAGATGATCCATCGTCTATCTTTTTAAACTGAAGCTATAATCTTCCTGCTATCATTAGTTTTGGATCTATCCACTCATTTGCTACCATCAGTTTTGATTTCTACATGCACCCCTTATGCCTTACAAAATCTAACTATGTTTTTTATTATGCATGTCAGTTATTGTACACAATCGTACTGAACATGTAGAGAAAAAGAGAAGACCGTTATGTGGGAATATAATGTCATGCAGACGCTGCTCCATGGTGGGCGAAGTGGGCCCCCCTCCCCCCATTCTAGATTGTATTCCAGAGGAAGATAACTGTTCAGAGGGGGATTCAGAGGGAGCCGACCACTCCTATTTACCCCCTGAGGTGTTTGCTCTAACCAGGCATGCTGATGTTGGTCATATCATGCATATGGCGCCTCGCATTGCTTACATTATACATCTTATATGTCATCAGCTTAGTTTAGATTTTCTTTGTGTGAGTGCCACCTGTTTGGTTTCTATATCATACTCCCACCATTCCTAAATATTTGTCTTTTTAGAGATTTCAACAAGTGACTACATACGGAGCAAAATGAGTGAATCTACACTTTAAAATATTTCTATACTAGCAAGATGCCCGTGCGTTGCACGTAACATCAAGATGCATTTGTATGAGTAGTTTATCTTGTGACAGAAAAGGATGAACGAGGGAAGGCCTTATTTGCAAATGTGGAGAGGGGTGTGGGTATCTTTTTGCAAAATTGCCATAGTTTCCTTCCTATCCGTCAGATATAAATTGGACGGCCTATATTGCAGGATGGCAGGCACACCATCATCACCAACTTTGTTTTTTATAAGAGTAGAGATACATCCGTATGTGGTAGTCCATTTGAAATCTCTAAAAAGACAAATATTTAGGAACGGAGGGAGTATATGTGAATTATGCAATGCCATCTTCTTTAGCCAGGCATCATATACGTGAATCATGCAATGCCATCCTGTTTAGCCAGTCATCGTATATGTGAATTGTATCGTGCCATATATTTTTTTCATAATGTATTCCATTTGTCAACAATGTTTATACATTCATCTACTCTTCCTGTGCATCAGCCATTTGAGTCGGTCATGGGAAAAATCTGGAGTGAAAACAAGGTCTTCTGAGCAGTCGGTGCTACCTGTCGATGCAGATTTCTTGCTGGTTACAGATAGCTCCTCAGAGGAGGATTCAGAGACAGATGACCAGTCGTATTCCCCCCCCCCAAGGTGTATGCTCTAACTTGGAAGGGTTATATTGCTCATATCATGCATATGGTGTCTTGCATTGCCATGCCATTTGCTTACATTAGACATGCTTTGTGTGAATGCCTTCTGTTTGCTTTCTATATCATATATGTGAATTATGCAATGCCATGTTTTTCAGCCAGTTATCATATATGTGAATTATGCACCGCCATGTAGCCAGGCATCATATATGTGAATTATCTCATGCCATCCTTTTTTTCATTACGTATTCCATTTGTTGACAATCTGTGTATATTGAACTACTCTTCATGTGTATCAGCCATTTGAGCCGGTTATGGAAAAATCTGGAGTGAAAACCAGGTCTTCAGAGAAGGCAATGGTACCTGTTGAAGCATATATCTCGATGGTTACAGGTAGCTCCTCAGAGGAGGATTCAGAGACAGATGACCAGTCCTATATCCCACCTGAGGTGTATGCTCTAACTTGCAATGTTTATATTTCTCATATCATGCATATGGTGTCTTGCATTGCTTAGTTTAGACATCATATACACAATATTCAATGCCATCTACTTAGTTTAGAGATCATACATGCGAGTGCCAGCTGCTTAGTATATGAATCAATTATGTGAATTATATCATGCCATCCTGTATACTTAGACAACATGTATGTGAATTATTTCATCCCAACCTATTTTAGAAAGACATCATATAGTTTTGTCATGTCATCTTGTTTAGATACTCATCATATGTTGAAGTATGCCATTATATCCTATTAAGTTATCCATCATATATTTGAAACTGTGTCATGCTATCCTGTTTAGTTAGCCATCATATATGTGAAATTGTGTCATGCTGTCCTATTTGGTTAGACAACATATATGAGAATTACCACACCTGTCTATCATACAATGTCTGTACTTTCAATTTCTTTTCTTGTTTATCAGCCATTTGAATTGGAGAGGGTGATGGCAGTATCTACGGGAGTAAAAACCCGTTCTTCACAAAAGACGGTGCTACCCGTCGATGCAAATAGAACCATGGTTGTACTGGCCCACGAACTAGCCCCACCACACATAATCGAGACTCTTCCAGATTGTACACTTACACCGTTGGACAGAGAACCAGCTACACCCCATCTAACCCCAACCCTAGCGGATAGTAACCCACTTCTAGTTGACACAGCACCATGTCCACCACAGAGTACCCCCACACGAGCAGTTTGTAAAGCAACTGCAGTGCCCAAAGCATGAAGACCACCACAGCGAACCCAAACTCCACGTTTAAAAGCAGAAGAGCAACTGTTCTCAGGTCAGATTCCGTAGCTATGGTCTATACTCCTTTGCTCTTGCATCACTGTATTTACTCATACCAACTAATTTCGAATTTGAAGGATCCAATTGAAACTCCAATGGAGCAATAGGTTTGTTTTAAACCTATTTCTTTAACTGGATTGCTGTTCTAACTTCTTGCTATATGTTAATTTCAGTTTCAGTTGTATAAACAGTTATGTTCTCATGTCATGCACATTACAAGTGTTGCCAGTGGTGTGTATTTTCCCACACTTATGTTATGTCTATGCTGCTGTGTCTTAAAAATATATGATTTGAACTGTGTCTCTATCTTGATTTGGCAACATAAACTAGAATGATATGGACAATACAGTGACCATAGTACATAGATATATGTTTGTTTCATGCTGTTATCCTGTCCACCTTACTACTGAACCGGTTTACCAAAATGAGTTTCATATACTACATGCTAAGCCTGTGATGTGTCTGCTTGTTTCTCTTGTAGAATGCGAACAGAATATTGGAGAAGAGCACCCCATTATGCAATGGTAGAGAAAGTAATGCAGATAAGGTTCAAGATAGTGAGACAACCCTGTTGGTCTCCAAGAAAGGTGATAAAAACTATCTTGTAGACAGTGAGACAACCCCAAAGTCCTGCGTTGATATAGTGTTCGAGTTACTGGCCACTACCGCTGGCACAAGCTCTTCGAACTCGCTGCCTGAATCACTTCGGCTTCTTCAGTCTCAGCTACAAGCTGAATGGCATCAGCCAGCTATGCTGCGGCAAGAAGCCGAATGACTGAGGAAGTCCCTGCAGAATTCAGATGCATACTTTCTGGTGCAACAGCAAGCGCCGGACGATTTTAGCACAAAACAAGAGAAAACTAATAAGCTTGCTAAGCTTCTTGCCAGCATGGTGGGTATCCAGGATATCGTTTCTTGAGCTCTTCTAAAGTGGTTTCAGTTCTGGACTTGTTTTGCTGCCACGTTTATTTTCACTGGTGGCCAATTTAGACGCCCAGTGTATGTAATATGCTGCTTTGTTCACTATATTTGCACTGGTGGCGAACTTTGATGCCCAGTGAATGTAATATTTGTAATAGCCGTAATAGCCTAGCGTAAGTTGCTTCCTTATTTATTTCCTTGTTGTCTTGTTTATTTGTTTGCTTGTAGTCAGTGCAGTTTTTTTCCGCGGTTTGCTAGTGGCCGCAATAACCTATTTTTTAAAACTAGGCCACAATAACCATGGGCTACATATTTACTGTAGTGACCATGGGCCTCCTACGGGCCGTAGAAACAATGGGCCTTCTACGGGCCGTAGAAACAATGGGCTTCTACGGGCCGTATGATCGATTGGCCAAACAAGGGCCAATAACTGACCGCATTATGGGCCGTAAACGGGCTAGAGTTGGTATCATCCGTTCATGGGCCGACCATAACGGGCCGTCGCTAATCGGCCGTATTTGATGACGCTATGAAAACAGCCCAACAGATTAATGGGCCACAAATGGGCTGACTTTAACCACGGGCTGAATTTGGCCCACAACCGGAACAGACCAGTAACGGACCATAAGTAATCCAATGCTACAAATCAGCCAAAGAATAAATGGGCCCTGAGAAGGCCGAAAGATAACACGGGTTGGAAACAGCCCAATGGAATAATGGGCCATTAATGGGTATAAAGCGATACACTGTTCATTACGGGCCAGTTTCACCATGGACCGTTAATGGGCCAAGAGTTACAAAGGGCCTCATATGGGCCGAAAGACGTCATGGGCCATACATGGGCCAGAAGTTACAACGGGCTAGAATCATATTGGACGGCCCAGATGACACTATTGGGCCTAATTCGGATAGGCCATAATGGGTCGTGAGTTAGTGGGCTGTAAATGGGCTATATGCGAACAGGCCGCTAGCAGGCTTTAAGTGTGCCGGCCATTACCTTTTGACCAGGTCAAACGGGCCGGCCTTTTTGACCGGAATGGGCCACTGTTGGGCCGAGCCACGTGTCGACCGCTGGTGAATGAGAATTTTACACGTGGAAAATCCCCATTGGTCCAGGCTGTTAACGGGTTATCGGATCCAAACCCGAACCCGATAGCTTAACGGCGACCCGTTACCGTGGATACCATGTGTCGGTTACCCTTGACGAAAGCACTTCCATGACACGCCATTTATCGTCATAAAAGTGGACACTTCCATGATGATAATTTTGGTATTTTCATGGAACACTTCTACGACAGCACAGGTATGACTATCTTGATTCTGTCATAAAATTGTCATGGATGTACATGCATGACAGAAAACGTGACCTACTGTGACAAACACGAATCATCATGGAAGTGTATTTTTTTTGTAGTGAGAGGAGGTAGAATGAATCAGGAACCACTTTATCCTGAGGGACACCCAAGAAGAATTGAACAAGAATCTCAAAGAATTAACACTGATGCACCTAGTCCTTCTAAAAAGAAAAAGAAGAAGAAAAATGATAGGACTTTGCATACCTCTAGCGAACCTGAAATAGAAAAGCCTCCTGATAATGATAATGATGTTTCTATTTCTGATGCTGAAACTCAATCTGGTAATGAACACTCACCTACTGATAATGAAAAATATAATGATGAGGTTCATGAAGACACTCAAACAAATAATAAAGAACCAGATAATGATGTTGAAATAGAACCACCTGTTGATCTTGATAACCCACAACCCAAGGATAAAAGATATGATAGAAGGGACTTTGTTGCTAGAACACATGGAAAAGAAAGAGAGCCTTGGGTTCAAAAACCAATGCCCTTCCCACCAAAATCAACTAAGAAAAAGGATGATGAAGAATTTGAACGCTTTGCTGAAATGCTTAGTCCAGTCTTTTTGCGCACTCGTTTAACTGATATCTTAAAGATGGCCCCTTATGCAAAATATATCAAAGACATCATCTCTAATAAAAGGAAGATACCTGAAGCTGAAATCTCCACCATGCTTGCTAATTATTCTTTTAAGGATGGAGTACCTAAAAAACTTGGAGATCCGGGAATACCATGTGGCGCCCCGCCTGATTACCACTGTAGCCAGACGGTCGCCACGCATACCAGCCCAGGAAATCACTCTGGCATGCACGTTTACAAAAAGTATCATGAACACAGGCATTTCTATTAATGGATATATAAGTCTTACATGATATCTTACAAGAGTGATGACAGCGGAAAAGCTCTATCTAAGGCAGCATGGTCTTCGTGCGGCTCCAATCCACAGGGTTCTGACTGGGTTACGCTCCGGCTACTCGATGATGGACGGCAGATCCTTATGTGAACCTGGCCACATTGAAGGCCGCTGAGTACTTTTGAATGTACTCGCAAGCAAACCAAACTAACATATACACCAAGCAAAGCAATCCATGGCATTCAAGCATGCATTTGTTATTAGAGCAACAGTAATTATCATGGCATAGCATACCTATCTAGCAATATAACTACTAAAGTAAAATACAGTAAAGTAAAGCATATCAAGTAAGTGATCCATACTCCGAACAATCTCAGGATCCAATCCAACTCTTTCGGTCATCTGACCATCTCTTTCATAGCCATTCCATGGCTATCATATCAAATTCCTGACACCATCCGATGTCTATGCATCTGCACTACAAGTCTGATAAACTTATTCTCTTCCGTGTTGCCTTACAACCCTCAGAATACTCATGATCCACCGAGTACTTCAGGGCATAAGACGAGTTCTTCCATCATTATTATCACTATTACGGTTGACCAACTAGAGAGGTCTGGACGGACTGTCCAATACCGTGGACACGGCTATTTGAATAGATTTTACACTCTACAGAGGTTGCGCACTTTACCCACACCATGGAGCACCTGACCTCGTGATCCCATTTGGGTGGACCAGGGTCGCTCCAACAAAACCTGCCTAACCCATGACTCCTCCACCGTACCACCGGCAATCATCCTCCCCTGGAGTCCTGCCCTGGGTGGCCCCTGTGTCACCTTGTGACACCTGCCACCGTCTTGGCCAAACTAAACTGTCCCAAACGGGGACTCCCGGGTTAAACAATCAACTGTGCTCACAAGGTTATCGCCGCCTACAGGGCCAGGGTAGCGCACACGCATAACCTTTCCTAGTTGGCGGTACTGATAAAAGAGCATGCGATTAGACCAAGTCAAGGCCGTCCCATACCGGCAAATGTGGTTGCACGGATAAGTTCAGACAGGTGACTCTGGATCAACCGACTAGGTTTAGCTTTAGCCAGTATTTAGCAAGCATGGTTGTTTATCACAATAACTTAACATGGCGGGGACTATGCATGAGGTAACAACTGTGGAAACATAACTACCTATCTTCATATAACATCACAATGAGTTATTAATGAAACAAGATTTAAATGGCAAGTCATCACCTTACAAGTTCTAGCTGTAAGTTACGACCATCGGAACCCTTGCACAAAACCGGCAAAGAAACCAGTAGCCACCAGAACGGTCTTTACAACTCAGATCTGGGACATTACCGGAATAACTCAACCCCGGCTCAAGACGGCTGGAAAGCAGCTCAGAACATGAGACGGTGTTTATAAGAAGAATGTAGCAGTTCCCTAAGACGGCCGAAAAATAGCTCAGAGCATAGGGTCACTGCTACGAAAAGAAATTCAACAGCAGCCCGCGACGGCCGAAAAGCAACTCAGAACACGGACAGTTGCTGACAAGAGAAATAAAAGTCGGCATCCACCCCGGACAGCCGGAAACAGCTCAGAACACAGGCGTGGTGCCGTCATCGAAGAAAGTGCAAGCAAGGGTTCGTCGGAGTCACATACAGCTCACTACTACATAGACAAGCACAAGCATATTAATTTAAACATGCAAGAAATATCACAGAGCAATGCTTTAGGGCATATATCAGATGGTTGGCTTGCCTGGGGGCCAAAGAAATACTCCGGGAAGAAGTGTGGTGAAGCCACGGAAGAATTCGCCGAAAAAGATTCTCTCTCAGAGGGGCTGATAGAGAGCAAGGGCAAAATGGTCATTTTCACCATCGGCACGGGCTCGACGAACTGAAGACGTGGGCATTGGATTCACCTGAATCCGAGTTACGGTTGCGGAGATACGGCCGTACGTTCGTTAGTAGAAAAACAAATAAAAATATATGCTTTTCTTATGCTAACGGGTGAACGCTCATAAAATAATGGATTTGGTCGGCGGGGTTTAGACAGAAGGCGTATTTCAGCGAACACGTTTTCAAACAGAGAAAACGTATTCTGTCCCGAAGAAGGAACGGGATACGCTTTCTAAATGTGAACACGTAATCCACAAACTAGGCTCCCACTTATTCCCGCGGGCCCGAGGATTAGGTCGCTGACGGCTGGGACCCGCTGGCAGGCGAGGGGGAGCTGGCGTCGTCTCTTTCCTCGTGCCTGCCCGTGAAGCAGAGAGAGGCCGCCGGCGCCGGCGCTCGCCCGACCGGCCCCGGCCATCCCCCGTGGCGCCCCGGCCACCAGCACGCTCAGGAGAGGACGCCGCCTCCATCCTGCATGAGCACAGACGGCGACGAGGACCCGAGCGGTGGCGGCGTGGGCTCCAGCGGTGAGGCCTTCGGCCGAATTCGGAGATGAGGCCATGGGTGCCCCGGGGGTAGAACGAGGATAGGGGAAGGCTCGCCGTGCTCTGGTGGTTCCATTGGATGGGAAAGGAGGGGAGGTGGGGCTCTGGTCGGCTCGAATTCGAGTTGTGGCTGCCGGCGGAGCTCCGGCCAGAAAGAAGAAGTGGGGGCTCCCCGAGCTCAAATGAGTGGATGGGCAGGGTTCTAGGAGGGAGGAGAGGAGGTTGGAGGTGTTGTGGGTGCCCGGGGAGGCTTGAGTCCGCTGCTTTTATAGCCGCCCGTGGCCACCGGATAAGCTCGGCTGTCGTGGCAAGCTTATCGCCGTCCTAGCGCATCCGGTGAGGTGGCGAGGATTTGGTGGTGCCGACCTGACGAGCTGCAGAGGGACTGGACGGCTCGGGGAGGAAGGAGCCTAGGGAGGAAGGTGACATCTCGAGGGTCACGGGTGTACAGTGCCACGACGGCGATCGCCGTGGCGCGAGGAGGAAGAATCTGGAGGGGAGAAGGATCTGGAGAGGGTCAGGTGGACGCCGCGGAGCCGTAGGACATGCTCGGACAAGCGAGGGCCGACCGGAGATGACCGGGCGGAGCTGACAGAGCATAGAGAACCTTTCTGCGTGGCCACCGCGTGGTCACCATGCCAAAACATGCACTGGTGCCCGACTGGCCATCTCACCTTGTCCAACAGGTGTTTCACTGCTCAAATTAGTGAGGTAGATCACTAGATGGACCAGGAGGAGTCTGGAGAGGTCGAGGGGATCCAGAACAGGTTCTGGATAGAAAGTGTTTGTAGCGTACCAGAGAAGATTGGCTTGGGGTGATGAGCTGGATTTTGGCATACAGAAGTGATCCACTAAGGTGAATGATCTAGCAAAGTTTCAGGTCAAATGGATTAGTCTAAATGGCACTTCCTTTGCAACTTGGCAAACTGGCAAAAAATGCAAAAGAGGGTGCTGGGGAAATTGGCTAGATGAGAACTGCTGAAATTTGGTGGAGACCAATTATTTGATGATATGAAGATACTGGAAAAGTTTCAGCTCATTTGGAAATGCCAAAGTGGTACTTCCTTCACAGAGCTTCGAAATGGACAGAAACTTAGGAAAATTACTGTGGTAGCATGGGTAGATGGATTGAGCTGGGTTTTTTTCCATGAGTGATTTATCAATGTTAACCACCATGAAAAATTTCAGCTCAAATAGATCAAGGGTTCAAGCACTTCCTTTGCAAACTAGAAATCTGGACAGAATTTGCAAATGGATGCTGTGCTCAAACCTTGAACTATGGGACTTGGGTTTTGATGGAAATGGTGAAGATATGGATTGGGTAAGCTCCACAATTTATTTGGGATTTTTCCTAGCTACCAAAATGGTAGTTCCTTTAGAAAGTACCCAAAATGCAATATTGGCTTTAAATAGGAAATTGCAATTTCCCATATTTAATTATGGCCAATATTTTTATGGGAGCCCAATATGATCACAAAGAATATCTCCACAAGTTTTCATGAACTTTGGACATGGATAGATATTTTCCTGGATTTAATTCCTTTAATAGGCAGAAAAAGGAATTAATTATAAAAGAAAATTATTGCAAATGACTTGGCAATATTTTTGCATATCCAGGGTTTATAAGGATAGGATGATCACTGGGAGAAGTTTGGGAGGCAACTGATCAAGGAAATTGGGGTTCCTTTGCAACTGCAAGAGTTAGGGTTTCCCTTCCGGTAACTCGGAAGGTAGGGTTTCGGCGGTAGAACCCCGAGAATAGATCTTGGGTGGCAAGGTTGGACTGGAGAGAATCTCTGGTGGGATAGGAAAGGCAAGGTTGAATGACCATCTTCATATACCCAAGAGCGAGAGAAATCTGATAACACTGAGAAAAAAAAGATGGGAGTCAAATCCCGCGAAGGAAAAATCCAAGAGCGAAAACCAGGGTGTTACATACCAACTATACCTTGCTCCATCAAAAGAAACTATGTGAAAACTGCTTTGTGTGATTTAGGAGCCGGTGATAGTGTTATGCCTTTCTCTTTATGCAAAATACTTGATTTGAATAAACTCACACCTACTGAAATATCTTGGCAAATGGCTGACAAATCAACTGCCATACCTATCGGTATTTGTGAGGATGTGCCCGTTGTTGTTGCTAATGTTACTATCTTAATGGACTTTGTTATGCTTGAGATGCCCGAGGACGACAACATGTCGATTATCCTTGGTAGACCCTTCTTGAATACTGCAGGGGTTGTTATTGATTGCAATAAAAGCAAGGTCACTTTTCATATCAATGGTAATGAGCATACGGTGCACTTTCCGAAGAAACAATTCCAAGTGAATGGTATTAATGTTATTGAAAAATCTCCGACAATCACTATTGGAAGTTTTAAACTACCTCTACCTACTGCCAAAAAAAATATGAAATGCTTATTGTTGGGGACGTGCATATCCCCATTGAGGTTACTTAGTGTTTTACGAAAGTTCTACGGTTTCATGCTGATCGAAGGTGGTTGTTAGTAAGACTTGATCAACCTTATTAATGCATCACTTTTGAGAGGTATGAAGTTGATGAATTTAGTAGGCACCACTTTCTGTCCTTACTTTTATTTTCTGTTTTTCTTAGTTAAATAAAATAAAGTGCCATGTTTTATCTGTTTTCTGAATTTCCCTGCAATAAAAAATGACCCAAAAATAAAAGTCCTCAGAATTCTCTGAAAATTTAATACGAATTTTTTCTGATTATTTAAGAATTTCTGGTGCAAATAACATCAAAGGGGGGTGCACCAGGTGGGCACAACCCACCTGGGCGCGCCAACACCCCCAGGCATGCCCTGGTGGGTTGTGGTCCCCACAAGGGCCCCTCACTTATCTCTTTAGCCTATGTCATCACCTACCTCCAGAAAAAATTCACCATTGCTCTCTCTCTCTCTCTCTCTCTCTCTCTCTCTCTCTCGTCTTCTTGCTCTCGAACCCGTGGATTTCGATCTCTTTGCTCGAAGCTTTGTTTCCAAAACTGTTTTGGGGGATTGCTACTTGGTATGTGACTCCTCCATTGGTCCAATTAGTTTTTGCTTTAGTGGCTTATATTTTGAATAATTAGCTACTCTTGGTGCTGCTGTAGATGAGCTTGCATGTTGAATTCTTAGAGTTCTAAGTAGTTTGAATGCTTGATATGGCCTCTATGCACCCCTATGAGTAGTTGCTATCAATCTTGTGAAGTTTTGTTGAGAAAAATTTTGTGGACTAAATTTTTTAGAATTTTGTTCATGGGAAAAAATGAGTTTCTTTAGGAAGTTTGCTTCCAAGAAGAACTCCAAGGGAGTTATTGGGGAGTCATCGGACAATGACCTCCACACCCGGAGAATGGCGGAGGTACGACCATGCGAATGGCCGCACAACTCATTCATGGATGGAGCCGAAATCCATCAAGAGTTTGCACAATTCGCTGCTAATGCCGGCCTCACCAACTTCAACGCAGCTGAATGTGAACAGTATCATCTCCTCATAAATTCCTTTGTGCAAAGTTTTCATTTCATGAGTAAGAATAATTCCCCTGAGGTGCAGTTTAATTTATATGCTGAAACCTATCAGATACCACTTACTGAATTTTGTGATATATGCTTGATCCCTTCTGACGGGGATTTAAGAGAGCCTAGGCCCGCAGAGTTTGATGGTTTTTACCGCACTCCGTCAGTTGGAGATGATAAAGGGGTGTCGGGTGCCACCGCCACTAGCATGCAGTTTCCTTCAGTGCATTATTTTACTCTATTCATTGCAAAGTGTTTACTTGCTAGAGAGAAGGTTGGTGCACTTAGTGCCCCCGATTTTGCTGTTATGTGCCGTGCACTCTACGGCGACAACACATATAGCTTGGGAGCTATTGTGGCACGTCGCCTCCACATTAACAGATCCAAGGATAAAATACATGGCGGTATTTATGCTACTCACTTGGTGAGTCACTTTAATGTTCAGATACGCCAGCATGATTATCGCTTGTCCAAAGTTTATTTAGATCGCTAGGCTATGGCACATCATCAGTTTATTGATAACGAGAACACTGACATTCCGATTCCCTACAACCTGGTTTTCAGTGAGAACACTCGTGATATTATTCCGTTGCCTGCACCTGCTTTGTTTGGTTCTATTGTCAGGGGCGGATACAGGATCATGCCAGAGGATATCATTGCCTATCGGAATGCCCAGGTAGCAGCAAAGGAGGAACCTCAAGAGTGGGACCCTCAGGTGCCTGCTCCCCAGCACTTCAATATGGGACCTGATGTCTTCTTCGAGTGGTGATTACCAAGCTAGGCCAAAAGCCTAAGCTTGGGGGAGTACGTATTTCCACCGACATTGCATTCATTGTTCACACATCTCATTCCAGTTGTCGGTGTCGACACTTTTTCATTGTATCATCCATGTTAGATTTATTTTCTCGCTTTCTTCTTGTGTGTTTGAAAACCTTTGAGAAAATACAAAAATATTTCCTGCTTCTTTTCGGTTTTTCTTTCTAGCATAGTTAGTTGTATTATTAAAAGAAAACCCAAAAAGATTTCTCAATTCTTCTTCTTGCTTGTTGGGAGCTTTCCCGTGTAAATAGTTTTTCTTGTTTTTGTTTTTCCCTTTTATTTTCTTTGTCCAAGAAAAACTAAAAACTCCAAAAATATTTCAGTGTGTTTCTCTGAATTTCTTTTGTGATTATTGAGTCATACCAAGGAGAAGACCACGATAAAATTGTTGAGTGGCTCTCATATGCAGTATTGTTGATCTAACAAAGAGCCCAAATTACCTTGTCTTCTCCTTTTGAATAAAATTGTTTGCAGATTCCATCTTAGTCCACGGCACTCTTGCACTATTATTACTTTCAAGTCGTTCGGTCCTGCAAGTGAAAGGCAATAATGATGATATATGATAAACTGGCGGTGGCAGAGAGAAACGGGTATGAACTCAACTTATTTTGTTTTGGTAAATATGTTTAACCTAGTATCCATGATTCAGCCTATTATGATCAAACATGTTTGCAATGACAATTAGAGATTATAGTTTCTCATGCCATGCTTAAGTAGCTAGGAGTGAATAATGATTTATCTTGGACGTCAACATTGCGTTAAAATGATTGTGATGTAGTATGATGATATGGTATCCTCCTCTGAATGTTCGAGTGGCTTGACTTGGCACATGTTCATGCATGTGGTTTGTCACGGGAAACCACGGCCACCTATGGGACCAGGAGGCCCCTTGCTGGTTCGGCAGGGGGGCGTCGCGTTGCACAAAGAGCAGACGAGCGTGTGGCAGCACAGCAGAGATCACACAGGCATTTTAACCCAGGTTCAGGCCGCCGTGAGGCATAAAACCCTAATCCTGCTTTGGTGGATTGATGGTGGAAAGGTGGTGGTGGAGCGTAGTACACTTGCCCGGCAAGGGTTGCCTCAGGGCGGCAGTGGCTACGCGTGTATGGGGGTCTGAGTTATCCAACCTTCTAACCCTCTCTAGGGTCGCCCTGGGCCTCCTTTTATAGATTAAGGGGTCACCACAATGGCAAAACAGGCATTATGTACTGATAAGATAGCAAACAGTGCTATCATACCTAACTCTGCGGGCTGACAGGGTGCATTAAATGCACCACTCAACGTCACATCGTTGGTTGCCCGGCAAGGCTTGCCGGGCTATCTCGCCAGCTCCATGCCTGCTCGCTTGACACGTAGTAGGACGGGTGTCATCTGCAGGTGTTTCCTGTAGGGAGAGGCTGCCATGTGGTGAATGGCTGCCACTTAGTCACTCTGCGGTTCGACACCGCACTGATTGACGACGTGGGTCGTGGTGGAGTAGTTGGTGAGGTGGTTTTTCCTTCGTGTGCCCCGGCAGGCCCTGCCGGGACGTCTTGGACGTCGTCTTCCGGGGGTGGCCTCGCCCCTTGCCGAGCTCACCTGCCCGGCAAAGGAGGCCCTTCTCCTGATGGTGCCTTGCTTCTTTGGCTTGATCTTGGTCCCTCTGATCTGCATGTTAGTCCTTTGAACCTCTTAGTCCCTTGTATTCTGACTTGGGTTGGTGCTTCAATCTCGTCCCCGTGCCTGTGCACAGTCTGGGTAACAGACACAGGGTTTGTTGCATCGACAAAAGCCCCCGGGCCTGCCCCGAATGCACTGCCGAGCATCGTCGGGATAGGGCCTAATAAGTGCACAGGCGGGGTCGCTGAAGAGGCTGATCTCTTGAGGTCTTCTTTGCTTCTTCATTAGCCTTGATTTCGGGCCAGTTTCCGGTTTCTCCCCACGTCGTGCGCAATGCTGTGGAAGAACTTTGATCGTGGCCTGCGGGTTCTCCTCGCCCCATGATCACGGGGCGGAAACTGCCATCCCACTTGCCTCCCGTTTCGCACGCACCTGCCACGTGTTTCGCATGCATTGGGTGTGGTAGGCGGTGGATGTGGAGGCCATGGGGAGGAGTGCCATGGCCGAAAACCGAGCGCTGATGGTTGGCACGGAGGGTCGGCCTTGATCCTCAGAGCTCCAGAGGGTGCAGCGGGGCCGTATTGGAGGAGCGGGGCGGCCAATTCCCGTATGAGGAGCCAGCCCCCTACCTCGTCCCCCTATAAAAAGGGGCAGGGGCGGTGCCTCTCTGCACACACTTCTTCTTCTTCTCCGCAACTCTTCCCTTCTAGCCATGGTGAGAGGGCGAGGGCGCGACGTTGCCCCAGCGGCGGCGACGAGGGCTTCTACTCGACAGCGCATCCCTCCTCCTCCGGAGCCTGTGGTGGCAGAACCCGCCGCGAGGGGAGGAGGGAGGGGACGAGGTCGAGGTCGCCGTGGTGCTCGAGGAGGAGGAGGGCGGGGCGGCGCCTTGGCTGCGCCCCCGCCGGCGGCTCCTCCCCCGATGGAAGGCCACGTCGGGGACCAACCTCGAGAGTTCATCATCAGGCTATACAAGCCCCTGTGTGGTCATCTTCGCCTTCCAACTCCCTTTGCGCGGGAGATGGAGCTCGAGCAACCGCGCGCTCTGAGGTTGCACATGAGGGGCTGTGGGAACGGCAGCATGTGGGTTGATGTCGACTTCCCTGCCCCTCACGTCATGTACCTTCGCCGTGGCTAGAAGACTTTCGCCCGTGCCCACGGCTTCTCGGAGGGGCACGTTCTCCAGTTCAAATTAATGGAGAGCGTCCTGCTCTCCGTCAAGATCTTCAGGCGCTCGGGAGGTCGCTTAGGGTGCTGCGCAGAGCGCTCGACTGACGACGAAAGCTCCTCCTCAAGCGGAAGTGACAAGGAGGACAGTGACGGCGATGACGACGGCAGCGGGCGGGGGAGCGACGACTCTGACTCTGGCTGATCGCCGCCCGCACCATCTTCATCAGGCGGCAGCACCATCATCTGCATCCGCATCTCCTTCCCGGCAGTGCGATTTGCCGGGGAGTTGGATGCAGAGGTGGGGATGCTGCTCTCGGGCTCCTCCAGCAGTCCTCCAGCTGGACCCCGGCAGGCTTCCTCTCAGGCTGCAGCTCCGTTAGCCCTTCCATGTCCTGCTGGCCCTGGTGGCGGCGGTCGACGGGTCGTCTCCGCCTTGCTCTCCATCGACGCGTTCCCCGGTGCTCCTGCTCCCGTCGGGCTACCTCTCCCGAAGCCCGAGGGGGGCGGGCTGGGCTCCCGCCCAGGCACTCCTTTTACCCCCCTCGCCTTCGACGTCCGTGCCTAGGAGGAGAGGGACAAGAAAGGGCATTACGGGGCACTTATCTTTTTTCAACCTTAAATCCGCAGGCACTTGCCAAATTCTAATTCAAATAATGTAATCTCTCGAGTCCATGTTTGTGTTCTGTAATGCTTGTACTTGTATCAGCATATTAATGAAAAAGATGAACCTTGCCGGGAACCCATGCATGTGTATGTCCATGCAGAGGCGAGATGCCTCTTTAGTGTAAATAAATGAGTTTTCCCCGGCAGGCTACCCTACCGGCACCTTTTCTGTCTGCCGGAGAACTGTGTCTACCGGGTAACAGGCAAAGGGGCCAGCCCCCCGACAACTTCTTTTTACCAAACGCCACTACGACCATCCCGTCCGAAGAAACGTTCGAGTCAGGGATGGGAGCACCTAAGTCTCAAAAGAGTGGCGGGGTTTTCTTATGCACAAGTTATAACTTACAGAACACTAATGGATAGGAGGTAGAACTTATCTGTTTGGCTTGCCGGGCAATCTTCTCAACTCCTTGTCAAAGCCAAGTTCATGGAAGGAACTTGCAGCTTCATGCGGATAAGAATGAATGCAGGATGCGATCCTATCTATATGCATATGCAAATGCTCATGAAATGCTTATGCAGTGATCTTGGAATGCTCATGCATGCATGCAATCTTGGTCGGGGCCCCCCCACAGTGCTTCTTTATTTTCTCTTGCACAGGGTCATCGCCCTGGCTTTGTACAAGGGGTTACATGCAGCTGAGGCAAGGCCTATACAAAAGGGTGGCTGCCGGGCAGGGCCCGACAGCCGTGCCTTACGGGTAGAACTTGCGGAGATGCTCAATATTCCATGAGTTTTGCAACTGAATGCCATCTCCGGTCTCCAGACGGACTGCGCCAGGTCTGGTGACTCGTACTACCCGGTAAGGGCCTTCCCACTTCGGTGACAACTTGTTTGTACCCTTGGCGGACTGAACGCGCCTAAGGACAAGGTCACCTTCCTCAAAACACCGGGCGTGAACCCTGTGGCTATGATAGCGCCGCAGGGCTTGCTGATAGCGTGCAGCACGTGTAGCAGCCCGGAGACGGTTCTCCTTGAGTAGCACAGCATCGTCACGCCAGTGCTGATCTTGCGCTACTTCATCATAGGCAAGCACTCGAGGCGACCCGTAAATGAGTTCCGTGGGGATAACTGCTTCTGCCCCATAGACCAGGGAGAAGAGAGTCTGCCTGGTAGCCCGGTTTGGTGTCGTTCTGAGGGACCAGAGGACTACCGGCAGCTCCTCGATCCACCGCCTGCCGTGCTTCTGCAGCGTATCAAAGGTTCTCGTCTTGAGTCCACGCAGCACTTCAGCGTTCGCCCTCTCAGCTTGCCCATTGCTCCGGGAGTGTGCCACAGAGGCAAATGAGATCTTGCATCCGAGGCATGAACATATTGCATGAAGGCGCGGCTCGTGAATTGGGTGCCGTTGTCGGTAATGATCCTTGCCGGAACTCCGAAACGACACACCAATTCTTTCAAGAACTCGATAGCTGACTGAGCAGTCACCTTTCTCACGGCAGTCACTTCCGGCCACTTTGTAAACATGTCGATAGCAACGAACAAGAATTCAAAGCCCCCGATTGCTCGGGGGAAGGGGCCGAGGATATCGAGCCCCCAGACCGAAAATGGCCATGATAGAGGGATTGTTTGAAGAGCTTGGGCAAGCAGGTGGGTTTTCTTGGAATGGAACTGGCAGGCTTCACATTTGGTGACTAGCTCGACCGCATCTTGGAGGGCTGTGGGCCAATAGAATCCTTGCCGGAATGCTTTCCCAACTAGTGCCCTTGATCTAATGTGGGAGCCGCACATGCCTTTGTGTATCTCAGCCAGCAGTTCCTTTCCTTCTTCCTGGCAGACACACTTTAATTTCACACCGTTGGGCCTCCTTCTGTACAGAGTGTCATCGACAAACTGATACATACTGGCCCTCCGGGCTACTTTTTCAGCTTCGTCTTGGTTGCCGGGAATCTCTCCGGTTTGGAGGAAGTGGACAATGTGCCTTGCCCAAGTTGGAGCCTGGGGCTCGGCAACGAGGACTAGCGGCACCTCCTCTGCTACGGGAGCACATGCCTCGTTCGCGGGGTCCATGGTCCCGGCTGGAGGGTGTGGTCCGGCAGACTGCGAGGAGTTGTTTCCGGCAGGGTCTCTGCCAGGAGCGGACGGCTCTACCGGGAGAGGCTTACCGGAGTCCAACTTTCTCCTTTTCCGGGCCATTGTTGCTGGGGATACGGAGGGCTGAGTGAGATGGAGAACAAAAGTCCCTGGTTCCATAGGGAGCTTCTGCACAGCACACTTTGACAGATGATCAGCTATGCTGTTTTCCGCACGGGGTACGTGCTTTGTTTGCAATCCGTCAAAGTGCTCCTCCAATCTCCTCACTTCCTCGACGTATGCCTCCATCAATGGACTTTGGTAATCCTTGTTAACTTTTCTCACCACAAGCTGTGAATCTCCTCGAATGATCAGCTTATTAATTCCCAATTCAGCTGCAATCCTGAGCCCGGCAAGGAGCCCTTCATATTCTGTTGTATTGTTGGTTGCTTCTTCCCGGGCAAAATGCATTTGGACGACGTACCTCAAGTGCTCCCCGGAGGGGGCAACAAGAAGCATGCCAGCTCCTGCACCTTGTAGGGAAAAAGCACCATCAAAATACATAATCCATTCTTGGGGTGATTCCTTGCCGGGGATAGCTGTCTCCGTCACTTCCTCATCAGGGGTTGGCGTCCATTCTGCAATAAACTCTGCCAATGCCCTGCTCTGAATAGTTGATGTGTTTTCAAACTTCAAACCAAAACTGGATAACTCCAAAGCCCACTCCACTATTCTGCCGGTAGCCTTAGGGTTTTGGAGTATCCGTTGCAACGGGAAACGAGTGACAACTGTGATCTCATGGGCTTGGAAGTAGTGGCGCAGTTTCCTCGAGGCCATGATGAGACCAAAAATCAACTTTTGCACGCCAGAGTACCTCGATTTAGCCCCCTGTAATAAGGAGCTAATGAAGTACACTAGGCGCTGCACCACTTTCTTCCTTGCCGCGTCCTTGGGGTTGCTCTCGTTGCCGTGCTCATTGCTGTCCTGATCCTTCTCTGACTCTGCCGGTCTCTATTCACTCTCTGCCTCATCCACTTCTCGCTGCGCTACCAAAGCTGCACTGACTACTTGGTTGGTTGCCGCTAGGTACAGCAGCAACAGCTCCTGGGGTTTGGGAGCGAACAAGGTAGGCACGAAGGACAAGTAGGCCTTCAACTCTTGCAAAGCTGCATCTGCTTCCGGGGTCCACTTCATGGGTCCTGCCTTCTTCAAAATTTTGAAGAACGGAAGGGTGCGCTCGGCAGACTTGGAGATGAATCTACTTAGCGCGGCAACGCATCCTGTTAAACGCCTCACATCCTTAACTGTCCTTGGTGCTTGGATCTGCTCGATAGCCTTGATCTTGTCGGGATTGGCTTCGATCCCGCGATGGGATACAAAGAACCCAAGCAACTTGCCGGAGGGAACACCAAATACACACTTCTCCGGGTTGAGCTTCAAATTGATTTTGCGCAGATTAGCAAATGTCTCCTCCAAATCTTGAATAAGGGTGGCCCTATCCTTGGTCTTGACCACAATATCATCCATATAGGCTTCTATGTTTCTGTGCAACTGTGGCTCAAAACCAATCTGGACTGCCCTTGTAAAGTGGACCCGGCACTCTTTAATCCGAATGGCATGCGGCCAAAACAGTACGTACCACATGGAGTGATGAACGACGTCTTCTCTTCATCTTCCTTGGACATGAAGATCTGGTGATACCCAGAATACACATCCAGAAAG
Source organism: Thinopyrum elongatum (assembly GCA_011799875.1). Classification (NCBI taxonomy): domain Eukaryota; kingdom Viridiplantae; phylum Streptophyta; class Magnoliopsida; order Poales; family Poaceae; genus Thinopyrum; species Thinopyrum elongatum. The sequence goes on along the minus strand of CM022301.1, from coordinate 536,498,352 downwards.
GAGAGCAAATCACAACCTGAAGTGGAATCCACAATCTGATCGATACGCGGCAAGGGAAACGGGTCTTTCGGGCAAGCCTTGTTGAGATCTGTGAAATCTATGCAAAGCCTCCACTTCCCGTTAGCCTTCCGGACAACCACTGGGTTCGCCAACCACGTGGGCTGTAGTACTCCTCTGACCAATCCAGCTGCCTCTAGTCTCTTGATCTCTTCTGCAATGAACTGCTGCCTCTCCAAGGCCTGCTTCCGGACTTTCTGCTTGACAGGTCGGGCATGTGGGCAGACAGCAAGGTGGTACTCGATTACCTCCCTGGGAACACCAGGGATATCAGATGGTTGCCAGGCAAACACATCGATATTCGCCCGCAGGAAGGCAACAAGCGCGCTTTCCTATTTGTCATCGAGGGTGGCGCTGATAGTGAAAGTACCATCAACGCCAGCCAGCCCTGCCGGGACCTTCTTCACTTGGGGTGCAGCGACCTTGGATCTCTTGCAATTGGAACACTCCGGCACGTCGTCGACGGGTGCCATGCACTCGGTGGGGGCACGCTTCCCGGACTCTTTGCCGGAGTCCCTGCAATCCCTCTTCTTTCCTTTGCTTTCCTTAGCGGGAGCTGCCGCTGCCTCTGCTGCGACCGCATCCCGGTACATCTTGTCCACACAAATGATTGCATCCTTCTCATCTGATGGGACGGTGATGACTCCCAGTGGCCCAGGCATCTTCAAGGTGTTGTAGGCATAGTGAGATGCTGCCATGAACTTAGCCAGGGCCGGGCGTCCAAGAATCCCATTGTATGGCAGGGGGAGATCAACCACATCAAACACAATCCTCTCAGTCCGGTAGTTCAGTTCTCCCCCAAACGTTACCGGCAACGTGATCTTTCCCTTAGGATGGCTCCTGCCAGGATTAACTCCTTGAAACGTGCCGGTAACCTCCAGCTCTTCCTCTGCTATCTGAAGCTTGCTGATAACTGCTGGGGAAATCAGATTCAACCCGGCCCCGCCATCCACCAACATCTTCATGACTTTGAGGTTGCGGATTATTGGGGAGACCAACAATGGCAAACACCCTACCGCAGTGGTACGGCTAGGATGATCCTCCTCGTCAAAGATGATGGGCGTATGGGACCACTTGAGCGGCTTTCGGGCCTCGGGCGCTGGCTCCGCGGCATTGACTTTCCACGCCCACCGCTTGAGTTGGCGGTGAGAGGTGTGCAGAGATGCACCCCCGTCAATGCGCAGGGCGTCGGTGGCCTTCTGAAACTCTTGCTCACTGGTTTCTTCTTCATCCCCTCTATCACTCTCATCACCACAGGCTTCCTTCTCTCGACCTCTGGCGGGTTTTCCTTGGTTCCGAAAGGGTTTGTTGGGGCGATTTACTTCACCACCTCGGCCCTTGCCGCCAGCAACATTCTGATCCTTTTCCTTGTCATGCTTCTCATACTCTGCTTTCTGTCTTTTGACAAGCTACTCAACCTGATAACACTCTTGAAGGTCGTGGCCCTTGGTCCGATGAATCTTGCAATATGGCCCATCACCTTTCCCGGCTTTCTCGGCAGCAGCGGCTTCCCGGCAGTCAGCGCACATGGCAGCTTCCTTGCCGGGGGCCTCAGCTTTGGCCTTCTTGCCGGTACTAGGCGTACCCAATCCTTCAACAGTCATTACGCCTTATCCCTTCACTTCTTACTGCGCTTCTTGCTCTTCTTCTGACTGGTTGATTCATCCTCATCCTCTGAATCAATATTGGTGCAATCTTCCTCTCCGGGCAACTTTCTTCCCTCCTCCATCCGAGCACACTTATCCACCAATGTATAGAGCTCCTTCACAGTCTTGGGCAAACGTACGTTCATCTTGGAACGAATCCGGCGGTTGCGCACATTGGACTGGAAGGCGGCTATCACGGCTGCCGGATGGATATTTGGGATATTTCTATGAACTTTGCTGAATCTCTGTAAATACTTACCGAGGGTCTCTCCTTCCTTTTGTTGGAGAAGCTGCAAATCGCTGGGTCGGCCCGGCTCTTGGTGGCCACCGGTGAAGGCACCGATGAACTCATGGCACAGGTCTGCCCATGACGAAATGGAGTTCTCTGGTAGGTGCATCAGCCAAGACCTCACATTGGACTTGAGGGCCAAAGGAAAGTAGTTGGCGAACACCTTCTCATCTCTTCCCCCGGCAGCCTGAACAGCGATGGTGTAGATGCTCAGGAACTCTGCCGGGTTCAGCCTCCCATCATACTTCTCAGGTATCTCTGGCTTGAACGTGCGAACGGACGGCCAACGGACTTGCCGCAGCTCACGGGAAAGGCAGGGCAGCCAACCTCGAAAGGTAGGCACCTGCCAATACCGAGCGCGGGCTCGTCGACGCCAGGGCCGTCGCACCCATCGGTCCGGCGGAGGTCGTCGCGGCGTTGCTCGACAACGGCGCGTGTGTCTCCTCTCCGCCTATCCTTCGGGGCTTGTCGTTGGCCTGGACACGCTCGAGGGTCAGAAGAGGCCATCGAGACGTCGTTGGGGTTTTGATTCTGTTGCGCTCGCGCTAGCTGCCGTGGCGGGGACTGCACCGTGGGGATGGCCCCTTCTGTACGGTCAGCAGCATGAGCCCTTACTGTCGCTTGGGGCGGCCGTGGCGGGCCAGCTCGCCGTGAGCCCCCAGCTTCGACGAAAACGAGCAGACTTTGGATGGTGGCACGCCATTCATCCATTTGCTCGGCCACTGGCGGAAACCTCAGCAGCAGCTGAGCCCGCGCCATGGCCTTCGAGGCTGTACTTGGCATGGGTGATGATGAAGTCGATCGCACCATCGCTCGGCTCCTGACGGTGCCAGTGGCGGCAGCACTACGCCCCCGCTGCTGCGGGGCGACCACCTGGATGGTAGGGTGGTGCGGTGAAGGCTCTCAAGGGCCAGTGGCTCAGTCGGGCGCAGCGGCTTGGTCGACCCGTCCCGGGGTAGGTGCATGCGCTGCGACCGCGCCCGTGGTGGGAGCGGTCGGAGGGCGGCGATTCGCCCCAGCCTGAGCGCCGTTGCTGCGGTTGTGCCAGTCGGCGGGCGGAAGGGGCGCAGATGGAGTAACCCCTTCACTCGGGCCTTGTGGAGCGTGGCCGTCGGGATGTTGCTGATGCTGCTCTCCTCCGATGTCTCCTGCTCCTACGTCGGCCACTTGGGAAGTGGTGACGGCGCCGCCTGCTCCGACCACATCCCCAGCAGCGTCCACGTCATCGCGTGTCTCCGCACCCCCCGCAGCGTTAGAGGCCGCGGGCGGCGGAGCCTTCGAGGTGGAAGGACGAGCCGAAGAACTGGGTTTCTTCTTGGGTGCCATGGTCGATGGCGTCGTCGATGATGTTGATGGTGATGAAGGTGACGCGCTACACACGCCTTCAGGTTCGCGCAAGCGATACCCCTACCTGGCGCGCCAAAGATGTCGCGGGAAACCACGGCCACCTATGGGACCAGGAGGCCCCTTGCTTGTTTGGCAGGGGGGCGTCGCATTGCACAAAGAGCAGACGAGCGTGTGGCAGCACGGCAGAGATCACACAGGCATTTTTACCCAGGTTCGAGCCGCCGTGAGGCGTAAAACCCTACTCCTGCTTTGGTGGATTGATGGTGGAAAGGTGGTGGTGGAGCATAGTACACTTGCCCGACAAGGGTTGCCTCAGGGCGGAAGTGGCTACGCGCGTATGGGGGTCTGAGTTATCCAACCTTCTAACCCTCTCTAGGGTCACCCTGGGCCTCCTTTTATAGATTAAGGGGTCACCACAATGGCAAAACAGTCATTATGTACAGATAAGATAGCAAACAGTGCTATCATACCTAACTCTGCGGGCTGACAGGGCGCATTAAATGCACCGCTCAACGTCACATCATTGGTTGCCCGGCAAGGCTTGCCGGGCTATCTCGCCAGCTCCACACCTGCTCGCTTGACACGTCGCAGGACGGGTGTCATCTGCAGGTGTTTCCTGTAGGGAGAGGCTGCCATGTGGTGAATGGCTGCCACTTAGTCACTCCACGGTTCGACACCGCACTGATTGACGACGTGGGTCGTGGTGGAGTAGTTGGTGAGGTGGTTTTGCCTCCGTGTGCCCCGGCAGGCCCTGCCGGGACGTCTTGGACGTCGTCTTCCGGGGGTGGCCTCGCCCCTTGCCGAGCTCGCCTGCCCGGCAAAGGAGGCCCTTCTCTTGATGGTGCCTTGCTTCTTTGGCTTGATGTTGGTCCCTCTGATCTGCATGTTATTCCTTTGAACCTCTTAGTCCCTTGTATTCTGACTTGGGTTGGTGCTTCAATCTCGTCCCCGTGCCTGTGCACAGTCTGGGCAACAAACCCAGGGTTTGTTGCACCGACATAGTTGAATCAAAACCAACATAGCCTCTATGATATTTATGTTCATGGTGTTTCATATCCTACTCATGCTAGTATCCAATGTTACTTATGCATAATGCATGTTCATGACCGTTTTTGCTCTCTAGTTGGCTGCTTCTCAACCTATTTGCTAGCCTTCGCCTGTACTAAGCGGAATTACTGCTTGTGCATCAAAATCCTGAAACCCAAGTTATTCTAGATGAGTCCACCATACCTACCTATATGCGGTATTACCCTGCCGTTCTAAGTAAATTTGCATGTGCTACCTCTAAAAACTTCAAATAAATATCCTTTTTTGTGTGCCTGGATTGTTCATAGAGCGACAGAAGGTAGTCAGTATCTTCCATGCTAAGCGGGTTATTCTCATGATGAGTGTTTATTCACTCGTCCTTGCACGAGAGGGGCGGTAATAGGGATTCCCAGTCCCGAATTCAAATTGCAAATAATTAAACAAAACTCCCCCAGGACTGATGTTGGTATGGACGATACCCGTGGATTCGGTTAGCCGTGGAGTGTGTTTGTTGGTGGAGGGGGAGTAAACCTTTACTTTTTATCGCTTGGGATACGCCACTAATGTGTTTAGCATCGAAGATACCGATAACTAATGGTCGCAAAGTAAACAAGAAGGGTGAATTTCTCAAAATTTCATTTACCTCTGTTTTAAAATTTTGAGCTCTGGCACCGCTGCAAATCACTGCTTCCCTCTGCGAAGGGACTATCTATTTACTTTTATGTTGTGTCATCACCTTCTCAAATAAGCGCCAGATCCTGAGAGCACTATTGTCATCCTCATGCATTGTGTGTAGCTAATGTTGGGTGCATCATGATTGGATCTTTTCTACCATGAATTATAATGTTTAGTCATTGCTTGAACTTTGGAGGTGCTCTGCATTTATGTTTTGCAGTTTCAGAAAGGGCTAGCGAGATACCATTATTGTCATATTATATCATGGTTGTTTTGACAAAGTGTTGCCATTTGAGATATCTTATTATTGCTCGCTAGTTGATTATGCCATTGATATGAGTTAACATAATTTTTAAGAGTTATTGTCGACATGGTTAGTCATGATCTTGGCTGAAAACCTGGGTGCTACTTAAGCTTATTTATGTAAACAAGAGCAAAAGATTTCATAAAAGTTTTTCTTTTTCACTTTCAGTTTATCAACTGAATTGCTTGAGGACAAGCAAAGGTTTAAGCATGGGGGAGTTGATACATCTCCGTCGTATCTACTTTTCCTAACGCTTTTCCTCTTGTTTTGGACTCTAATTTGCATGATTTGAATGAAACTAACCCGGACTGACGCTGTTTTCAGCAGAACTACCATGGTGTTGTTTCTGTGCAGAAATAAAAGTTCTCGGATTGGAACGAAACTTTGCGAGGATTTTTTATACAATAAATGAGAATTACGGGAGCCAAGAACCACCGGAGGGGGGCCCCTGGGTGAGCACAACCCACCAGGGCGCGCCCCCACTCCTAGCGCGCCCAGGTGGGTTGTCCCCACCTGGTGGCCCCGCAGACCCTGAATCCAACTCCACAAATACCTTTTTTCCAGAAAAAAATCAGGGAGAAAGAATTATCGCGTTTCACGAGACGGAGCCGCCGCCACCTCCTGTTCTTCATCGGGAGGCCAGATCTGGAGTCCGTTTAGGGCTCCGGAGAGGGGGATCTTCATCATCATCAACCCTTCCCCATCGCCAATTCCATGATGCTCCCCACCGGGAGTGAGTAATTCCTTCGTAGGCTCGCTGATCGGTGAGGGAGTTGGATGAGATTCATCATGTAATCAAGTTAGTTTTGTTAGGGCTTGATCCCTAGTATCCATTATGTTCTGATATTGATGTTGCTATGACTTTGCCATGCTTAATGCTTGTCACTTTGGGCCCGGGTGCCATGATTTCAGATCTGAACCGTTTATGTTATCACCATTATATCGATGTTCTAGATCCGATCTTGCAAGTTATAGTCACCTATTACGTGTTATGATCCGCAAACCCCGGAGTGACAGAAGTCGGGATACTTTTCGGTGATGACTGTAGTTTGAGGAGTTCATGTATTCACTATGTGTTAATGCTTTGTTCTGGTACTCTATTAAAAGGAGGCCTTAATATCCCTTAGTTTCCAATTGGACCCCGTTGCCATGGGAGGGTAGGACAAAAGATGTCATGCAAGTTCTTTCCATAAGCACGTATGACTATTTACGGAATACATGCCTACATTATATTTATGAACTGGCGCTAGTGCCGTATCACCCTAGGTTATGACTGTTATATGATGAATATCATCCAACGAATTCACCGATCCAATGCCTACGAGTTTTTCCATATTGTTCTTGCTAAGTTACTACGGCCATCGTTACTATTACACTTGCTACTAAATCATTGCTATCACTGTTACTGTTACTCTTGCTGTTGCTACCACTATCAAAACTATCATACTACTGTGCTACTGATCACTTTGCTATAGATAATTAATCTCCAGGTATGGTTGAATTGACAACTCAGCTGCTAATACTTGCAAATATTCTTTGGCTCCCCATGTGTCGAATCAATAAATTTGGGTTGAATACTCTACCCTCGAAAACTGTTGCGATCCCCTATACTTGTGGGTTATCAAGACCTTTTTCTGGCGCCGTTGCCGGGGAGCATAGCTATATTTGTTGAGTCACTTGGGATTATTATCAAATTATCACTATGAAGAATCTGAAGGATGCTAAGACTAATATTTTTCCCTCTAAGACGAGGGGAGGTAAGGAACTGCCATCTAGCTCTGCACTTGATTCACCTTCTGTTATGAGTAGACTTGCAACACCACCACATGCTATTAATCCTGATATGTCGCAAGTTATTGACATTAGCTCACTTGATGAATGGAGAACCCAGGCCTATGAGAATGCCAAGTTGTTTAAAGAAAAGGTTAAAAGATGGCATGACAAAAGAATACAAAGGCGTGAATTTAATGTAGGTGACCATGTCTTGCTATACAATTCTCGTTTAAGATTTTTTTGCAGGAAAGCTTCTCTCTAAATGGGAAGGGCCTTATATTGCTGAGGAAGTTTATCGTTCTGGTGCCATCAAGATCAACAACGCCGAAGGCAATAATCCAAAGGTGGTAAACGGACAAAGAATCAAACATTATATCTCAGGTACTCCCATAAATGTTGAAACCAATATTATTAATACCATAACCCCGGAGGAGTAAATAAGGGAGACCTACCAGAACGTTCAGACTCCGAAAAGGAATAGGTATGTGGTACGGTAAGTAAACCGACTCCAAAACTCACTACACCACAGCACTAGTTCCCCGACAAACAGATTGGTCGGGAAAACAGCTTTCGCTGACAAACAGTCGGTTGGGGAAGACTATTGCCGACCGACACAGTCTACTGGGGAAAGTCCAGACGGGGAAGCCTTTTCCTAACCGACATATTTTTCCCGACCGACTGTTGGACGGCTATAGGAAACATTACCGACCGACTTTCTGTTGGCCCTACCACAAACCTTTCCTGACCAATTTTCTCTTACAAACCTTTCCCGACCGATTGTTCGACGGCAATATCTTTGCCAACCAACTTTCCGTTGGCCCTGCCATGAACCTTTCCCAACCAACAATCTGATGGTATTATCTTTGCCGACCAACAGTCCATTGGCCCTAGCATAAACCTTTCCCGACCAACAGTAGGATGGTGCTTCCTTTTGCCGACCGATAGTTCGTCTGCACTTTGCCAATGGTATTTGGCACATTACATTATCAAAACAATATCAATCAGGTTACATATCTGATCATTATCTATCAAGTTACAATAACTTGCATGTACTCTGAAATATTAAACCAGAACCAAACAAAAATAACACTAATAATTCTCATAATAGAGGTAACTAAATAAGAGGAAACATTTGTCTAGGTGACCAAAACACCCGATAGGTTTACAAAATGATAGATAAATATCCGACGATTCAATGCTTGCTCCGTTACACAAGATATCCTTTACAAAATGGTAGCTACACGATGGATTGTTTTTGCTCCATTACAGAAGATATCTAGTTGACGCAAACTGACAGCTTCACGGTTCCTTCTTAGTCCTCTTGTCTTCCCTACACAACCAGACAGCAACCTGGAAAGACAAAAAAAACATAAAATTAATATAATTGCAAGCTGATGAAATTTCCTTTTCAGTGAGTACTACTGTACTACCTGTTCAACTTGAGAGAAAAGAGCATTAGGCATGAAACATAGAAACCAAATTAATATACAGCCGCTAACTTTTAGGTGAATAAGTTTGATTTGCAGGTCTGTAAACTTGGCATCCTTGCGGAAGTGTCAAACCAAGAATAACCAAAGTCAACCAGGAGACCCGACCCCAAGTTTTGAGAAATAATTGGATGATTGAATCATTTCATGACTATCTTCAAATGATTTATATCACAGGGTGAAAAAAATGTTGTGCACTGACGGTTTATGTTATGCTGTGAACCTGAAAATAATTCATGTCGAGGTGCATAACAGGGAACATAAACAAATGTTGTAGCTGTAGCTATGTTGACTGCTACACTCATCTAGTTATAACTACAGGAAGCTAAGTACTAGCGGCCTTTCGACAATGATGATGAAGAAAAGATATATTCTCACATTTTCTTGTCGACAATGACATAAACAAATGTTGTCTTTCCACCACCATCAGAGATCTGCAAGAGAGAAAGAATATGAGACATAAAAGGCGAAGGGAAGTCCAGTTCACTACAGGTTTCACACGCATCTGTCATCTGTTGATGTTTGACTTTCTGTAAGAGAATTCCTCAGACAAGATTAACATGGAGGGTGGTTTAAGAGGCGTAATTGAAACTGTAATTTTTATTTCTTGAACAGAAGAAAGAGCTATGTGGTCATGTAACTTGTTTTTCTAGGGAACTGGTACCGTATAGCTAAGTATTAGAGATACACCTTTCATTGGTTTTTCTATCCATGTGAGAAGTACAGTATTTCAGTAATCTTTATTTACTCTTCAGTAGTGGCCATAAATTGAATGGTACTGAAAGGGATGTTGCTATCTTCCTGGTTGCAGCAATAGATACATGGACACAGATAACATAATGCTATCTTCCTGGTGGCAGCAATAGATACATTGGAATATACTACAGTTTTGATATGTGGATGGATATACTACAGTTTTGATTCAGCAGGATGACTTACTTCAAATACCGAAGATCTCCAATAAGTAATAAGGGTCTTCCAGTCAGCTTCACCAATTCTGCAATCACGTCTTTTCATAAGTTGTGCATCAGTCAGCACAGCATCAAACTTGTACATCTTTAAATCTGACTTGCAATCCTTCCATTGTTTGTGTGAAGTGTTGATAACAAAGCTCAAAGCGGTTGAGTCCAGCTCATAAAATGCCTATTAAAATGAGAGAATGCAGGATGCTCAGTTAGATGGCATTGAAACTACAACAATTAGGGGCGAGTTAATTTGCACTGTCCTGGGACTTTTACAAACTAATATGCGAGAAGTATGCGTAGTAATCCAGTAGTATTTGCATGTTCTTATAGATTTGTGGTTTGCTTCTTCACTATAAATAATCACACGCTCTTCTAATTTCTTTTACAAGAATCTTGCAAACACAGAAAAGTCAGGCTTTGACAAGGGATCGCGTGTGGACCGATCTTGGACTCGATGACTATGTATGCTCCTTCTTTTATTTTCTTGATTGTTTTTCTTGTCACTTATCATACAAGAGGCCTACAAATTTCAAGACAAAGAAACCATGTATATACACGCTATTAAATTTTCTTCATGGGTTTCCATGCACACGTTGGAGCTCTGAAAAAAGGAACATGCCCAGCAAATGTCAATATTGATCTAGGTTTGCAAAGCTGTGTGTTGAGCTATACGCAGCCTAGTTTAAAGACATATTAAAACGGGTGCCCCTTTTCCCCTTTTGTGTGTTTTCGAGTCTATTTTTGTGTGTACCTATGAGGTCAATATTGATCTAGGTTTGGCAACAAATACACTAGAAGTACACATAATAATCTAATAGTATCGCACTCTTCTTATAGATGGATGTATGCTTCTTCACTATGAGTAATCACACGCTCTTGCAATTTCTGTTTACAAGAATCTTGCAAACAGAGAAAAGTCAGGTTTTCGGAAGGAGTTAGGTGTGGACCAACCTCAGTCCCCAACAACTATGTATGCTCCTGGTATTTCTCTTGCTTGGTTTTCTTGTCACTGACCATACAAGAGGTCCATCATATCTTGTTGAAGTTTATTATAATAAAAGGATTATATTTTTTCTCATAAGATTTTAGTGCTACTTAGTCTGTTTATCATAGGAGTGATGCGCGACATCATCAATGTGAGATGCTCAGACCTTGCTTTAGGAGGTTTGTGATTGAAGTTAACCAGTGTTATTAATGTAAAGTATTCCTTGGCCACTGATGTCGCATTCAACATGGCACCCACCGGGTTCGGGTGTGGGTAATGGTCGCTCAAACCCATACCCGTCTCATTATTTTTTGCCCATTCCCATACCCATACCCGCACCTCGGGTTTCAAACTGTTCCCATACCCGTACCCGGTCAGGTGTGGGTAATACCCGCAGGTAAAAATACCCATCTCGGTCACCTTACCCAATTCACACTTCATCATGTATTTTTCAACATTTACACATATATACACAACATTTTAGTATGTATACTTCAACATTTAAGTACATATATACCACATTTTAGCATTTGAGCACATATAGATGAGGATTTGTCGTGCGATGGAATGATAAGAATGATATTAATTTTCAGAAATGGATAGCAATAAGCACGAAATAGATGGCACTAAACAATGTCCAGTTATATACATGGATGAGTAGCCTGTACGTGAACTTTTAGAGAAACATTCACATCTATTCTTTTTTTTTTCAATTACAAGATGGACACAATTTTCTTTAATTTTCTTTTATTGAAGGTACTTCTGCAGCCCCTACATCGAAATAAACAACCAAATGAGACTATATAATAAGATCAACAAAACCGTGAGTTTACAAAACAAGATCAACGCATTTAAACAAGATCATGCACATGCGTAAGGGGAGAGGATTTTGGGTCGAGGTTAGCGGTTGTGTTAGCCTAGGGTACAATGGCTAGGTTCCTTTAGTGAATGACACATGGAGCCTACTGTTAGAAGAAATTAGTATATGGGTATGCGGGTGTGCGGGTATGGGTATTGCATTCCCATACCCATACCCGGCTTAACCGATGGGTACAATTTTTTCCCATCTATAAATCCATGGGTATTTATTTGTCCCAAACCCTTACCCTAATAGGGTTTTTACCCGCCGGGTTCGTGGGTTGCGGGTACCCATTGCCATGTTGATATCGCATACCATGGTTCTTTCGAAAGCCATCACATACTACTTTTGGTTAATAGAATTTCAGTACCAAATGGTTCCTGTTCAAAAAAAAGTACCAAATGGTTGTTACTTTGTGCAAAGATATTCAGGATGGCGATATCACGCTGAACAGAATAATAATAATATTTTTTGGAGAAATCCTCATTATATAATAATTTGTGATACATTGTACTCCCTCCGATCCATATTACTTGTCCCTCAAACGGATGTATCTAAATGTATTTCAGTGCTAGACACATCCATTTGAGCGACAATTAATATGGATTGGAGGGAGTATTTTTTATGCACCGTTTGGTCCCTGGCTTTAAAAAGGCATGTATCTAATCGCATAGCATTGGTAGGACGGAATACCTGTTTGAAATGCAGTGCAAATGGAAAGAACGATGCACGCATATGTTGTCTCTCATCTTTTCTTCTGTCTCAATGGGTAAAAATACTATACAGAGCTAGAGGAAGACACTGTCATTGCTCTTCGTGTGTGGCTGCCAAATGCGAGGTTACAGTTGTTGCATGGTCTTCATCCTTTATGTCCATCCGTCAGCTCTGCTGGTGGTAACCATGGTCAAACAAAATTGCAAACCCAAGTGCGGCAGTAGCATAAAAAAGAACCAAAAATGATGGGCACAGTCCACATGTCAACAGAAAGGAAGTATCTGGAGACTGTAGTGGTTACAAAATGGAAAGGGAGATACCCATGTGTTGCGACAACATAGAATGAACAATTTTGCCTGCGTATTTTTATTCAGTAAAAATAAACGGGGTGGGATTTGAATAAGTGAGTTGCTAGGATGCATGTTAATTGTAACAGAGATGTAGAACTTAAATATAATCTCAGCAAATTCAGATTACGATTTTATTTATCTTTTCATAACAATGCCTGTATTCCGTGCGCGCATTCAACTAGTGTGATTAGCTGGAGCAGCACAAACACTAGAAACATCCATTGGTGCTGCAAAGAAGCTTCGATTTCGAGAGAACCAAGCTATTTTCACAATTTTTGACAAAGAAGTTGCAGGCTGCCAACATAACTCAGTACTGTAATAAAAATTAAATCTAACATAAATCGATTTCCATCTAACATAACTCAGTACTATAAAAAAATTAAATCCACCTAAATAGCGTCTACCAACAGAGTACTGACTGGGCAAATAGCACAGTCTTCTAGCCATAATCCACGATGAACTCCTTCACTCCCAGTTCATCACTTAACAAACTTTGTAACACAAAATTGATGCGGCAAAATAGCTGAAGGCAAAGACATAGGAATGTATGGAGGGAGGAGCTGTACCTCAGCCGCTTCGGTGCCCTTGCCCAGCCAAAGACAGAGAGGGATGCCCTTGCCCAGGCGCACGCTGCCCCGATCCAAATTTGCCGCTGCGTGTGTCTCCGTGAGCTGGACGGTGGGGATGGGGAGGTCGGGCCAGGGAGGATGGAGAGAGGCGGCCAACCGGAGAGAGAGCACGAGGGTGTGGAGCCGGTGGCGGAGAGAAGCACGACCGAGTTGGGCTGCGTTGTAGGGACAGGGCGGCGTGGGGCGGTGCTACAGAGGAAGGGCGGCGTGGGGCTGTGCTACAGAGGAAGGGCGGCATGGGGCAGCGGTGGGATAGACAGGCGGTAGCCCCAGGCGGCGTGGGGCGGCGTAGGAGGCGTGGGGACTGACCGGCGTGGGGCGCCGGCGTGCGTGGGGAACAGGAGAGAGCTAGGGATTTCGTGGGTGGGGAACGAATGGAGCGTGGGGCGGCGGTTTGAGGGGGAAAACTTCGCGGGTTGGGCCGGTTTGGCGCTAAAATTTTCGGCTTTTCACGCACCAGGCCTAGTTTAGCGTCGGACTGTTGGTCAGGGTTATTTACCGACCGATGTTCCATGGGCCATAATAGAATTCCCGACCGACTGCTGGCGGGTATATGCTGTACCATTCCTCGCCGACAGAGGGTAAGTGTACACAGGTTTCCCGACCATAGGCTGTTAGAAATTTTCCTGACAGACTGTGGGTCGGCAATAGTGACTTTTTTCCGACAGACGTCAGTAGGGAATTATGATGCGTTGTGTAGTGACTTTTTCAATAGCAATTTTACTCCGTTTTGGAATATTTAAAAAAATTAGGAAAATTAAAAGTAGTCCGAAAAGTGCACGAGGAGAAGACAAGGCCTAGGGGAGCGCCCTACCCCCCTGGGCGCGCCTCCCTGCCTTGTGGCCACCTCGTGTGCCCTCCGGACTCCGTTTTCTTGTGGAATACTCCTTTTGGTCGGTAAAAAATCATTATATAATCTCCTGAAGGTTTTGACCACCGTACCACGGCAAAATCCTCTGTTCTTGTTCCGTGCTGTTTTTCTGACAGATCTGAAGGCATGTCGTCCCAAGATTCGGAGGGAGAGAGCTATGTAGCTGATTATATTGCAGACCCCAGGGTCTACGGGGATTTGGAGCATTATGGTTGGACCATGGAGGAAGAAGAAGACTATGATCCGAAGGGAAAGGAAGAGACAAGTTCCGAGGAAGAGGAAGTCCCATTACCCCAACCTGGGGACATGCACGTGGAGTTCAAAAAGTCAAGTCTCCCCACTAGAGCAAAGAAACCTAAGATCGAGTTTATCCTTTTCCGTCTTTTGCAGGAGAACAAGCAAGAATTATGCAAAAAGATACTAAAATTAGAGCAGGAGATCGATGACCTGAAGGAGGAAAATTCTATCCTCAAGCATAAACTGAGGAAGAAGGGCAAGCCTCCAACATCATCAACTCCAACATCACCACCTCCGAAGAAAGAAATCTAAATACATGGGTATGGGCACTCCCCTTGGCAATTGCCAAGTTGGGGGAGGTGTCCCAGTATCGTATGACCATCACATCTTTACCTTTATCGTTTTTCTTAGTTCGATCCTTTTGGTTATATCCTAGTTTAGTAGAATTAAAGTTTTTAGTATGATCTAGCCTTGAGTTTTGCTTTATGTTCCCTCTATGTAAGCAAGTCCGAGAGTTATAAAATAAATAGTAGTTTTGGGTTGAGGGCTTTGCTTTCTTGCTATGATCTTGAGAAAAAGAAATAAAGAAAAGAATAGAATTAAAGAAATAAAAATACTATATAATGATCTTATGGATAGTGATGATTTCACATAAAAAGAGTATGATGAATAAAATTTGTTGAGATTTGACAAACATAGTTTTGGTCATTGTTGCATTTAATATAAAGTAATAAAGAAAGAGAGGTTTGACATATAAATATAGTATTTTGGACATCTTTTGTGATTGTGAGCACTCATTAAAATATGACATGCTAAAAAGTTGATGTTGGACAAGGAAGACAACATAATGGGTTATGTTTTCCTATATCCGAATAGAAGTTATATTGTCATGGATCCTCCAACATGTTGAGTTTGCCTTTCCCTCTTATGCTAGCCAAATCTTTTGCACCAAGTAGAGATACTAGTTGTGCTTCCAAACATCCCTTAAACTAGTTTTGCCATGAGAGTCCAATATACCTACCTATGGATTGAGTAAGATCCTTCAAGTAAGTTGTCATCGGTGCAAGCAATAAAAATTGCTCTCTAAATATGTATGGTCTATTAGTGTGAAGAAAATAAGCTTTATATGAACTTGTGATATGGAAGAAATAAAAGCGACGGACTTCATAATAAAGTTCTTTATCACAAGGGGCAATATAAAGTAACGTTCTTTTACATTAAGATTTTGTGCATCCAACCATAAAAGCGCATGACAACCTCTACTTCCCTCTGCGAAGGGCCTATCTTTTACTTTTACTTTCTACCCTTATACAAGAGTCATGGTGATCTTCACCTTTCCTTGTTACACCTTTTTCCTTTTGGCATGCACTATATGTTGGGGAAGATCCAGATATATATATCCACTCAGATGTAGGTTATCATAAAGTATTCTTGTTGACATTACCCTTGAGGTAAAAGGTTGGGAGGCGAAACTATAAGCCCCTATCTTTCTTTGTGTCCGACTGAGGCTTTGAACTCATAAGTATCGCGTGAGTGTTAGCAATTATGAAAGACTAAGAGATGGTTGAGTATGTGGACTTGCTATACAAAAAGCTCTTATATTGACTCTTTCCGATGTTATGATAAATTGCAATTGCTTCAATGACTGAGATCGGAGTTTGTTGGTTTTCAATAAAGTTTGTGATTCATACTTTACCTTGTGAATGAATTATCACTTTAGCATGAGAAGTTATATGTCAATATATATTGTTGTTCTAAAGATGATCATGATGCCCTCATGTCCGTATTTTATTTTATCGACACCTCTATCTCTAAACATGTGGACATATTTATCGATTTCGGCTTTCGCTTGAGGACAAGCGAGGTCTAAGCTTGGGGGAGTTGATACGTCCATTTTGCATCATGCTTTTATATTGATATTTATTGCATTATGGGCTGTTATTACACATTATGGTACAATACTTATGCCTTTTCTCTCTTATTTTACAAGGTTTACATGAAAAGGGAGAATGCCGGCAGCTGGAATTCTGGACCGGAAAGGGTGCAAATCTGAGAGACCTATTCTGCACAACTCCAAAAGTCCTGAAAACTTACGGAGAATTATTTTGGAATATATAAAAAATATTGGGCAAAGAAAATACCAGAGGGGACCCACCAGGTGACCACAAGGGTGGGGGGCGCGCCCTACCCCTCTAGGCGTGCCTCCCTGGCTTGTGGGCCACCTGTCAGGCCTCCGGTGCCCCTCTTCTGCTATATGATGTCTTTTGACCTGGAAAAAATCATAAGGAAGCTTTCGGGATGAAGCGCCGACGTCTCGAGGCGGAACTCGGGCAGGACCAATCTAGGGCTCTGGCGGAGCTGTTCTGCCGGGGAAACTTCCATCCCGGAGGTGGAAATCGAAGCCATCGTCATCACCAACGATCCTCTCATCGAGAGGGGGTCATTCTCCATCAACATCTTCACCAGCACCATCTCCTCTCAAACCCTAGTTCATCCCTTGTATCTGATCTTTGTCACAAAACCTCAGATTGGTACCTGTGGGTTGCTAGTAGTGTTGATTACTCCTTGTAGTTGATGCTAATTGGTTTATTCGGTGGAAGATCATATGTTCAGATCCTTAATGATAATTATTACTCCTCTGATTATGAACATGAATATGCTTTGTGAGTAGTTATGTTTGTTCCTGAGGACATGGGAGAAGTCTTGTTATAAGTAATCATGTGAATTTGGTATTCGTTCGATATATTTATGAGATGTATGTTGTCTTTCCTCTAGTGGTGTTATGTGAACGTCGACTACATGACACTTCACCATGATTTGTCCCTAGGGGAAGGCATTGGGAAGTAATAAGTAGATGATGGGTTGCTAGAGTGACAGAACCTTAAACCCTAGTTTATGCGTTGCTTCGTAAGGGGCTGATTTGGATCCATATGTTTCATGCTATGGTTAGATTTATCTTAATTCTTCTTTTGTACTTGCGGATGCTTGCGAGAGGGGTTAATCATAAGTGGGAGGCTTGTCCAAGTAAGGATAGCACCCAAGCACCGGTCCACCCACATATCAAATTATCAAAGTAATGAACGCGAATCATATGAGCATGATGAAAACTAGCTTGACAGTAATTCCCATGTGTCCTCGAGAGCGCTTTGCTTTATATAAGAGTTTGTCCAGGCTTGTCCTTTGCTACAAAAAGGATTGGGCCACCTTGCTGCACCTTAGTTACACTTGTTACTTGTTACCCATTACGATTTATCTTATCACAAAACTATCTGTTACCGATAATTTCAGTGCTTGCAGAGAATACCTTGCTGAAAACCGCTTGTCATTTCCTTCTGCTCCTTGTTGGGTTCGACACTCTTACTTATCGAAAGGACTACAATAGATCCCCTATACTTGTGGGTCGTCGAGGAGCGTGAGGTGCTGCTTGGTCTTTACCATGATGTCGTCCACATAGACGTGGATGTTGCGGCCGAGTTGTGGCAGCAAGCATTTCTGCATGCAGCGCTGGAAGGTGGCGCCGGCATTCTTCAAGCCGAATGACATGGTGATGTAGCAATATGCCCCAAAGGGCGTGATGAAGGACGTCTTCAGGGCGTCGGCCGGGTCGAGCTTTATCTGATGATAGACGGAGTAAGCATCCAGGAAGGACAGAAGCTCATAGCCGGCGGTGGAGTCGATGACTTGGTCGATCCACGAGAGGGCGAAAGGATCCTTGGGGCAAGCCTTGTTTAGGCTGGTGTAGTCTATGCACATGCGCCAGGTCTTGTTCTTCTTCAGGACGAGGACTGGGTTGGCCAGCCACTCGGGGTGGAACACTTCCATGATGAAGCCGGCTGCCAAGAGCTTGGTGACCTCTTCGCCAATGGTTCTTCTCTTCTCTTCCGAAAAATGATGTAGGGGTTGACGGACAGGCTTGGCGTCCTTGCGGACATGGAGTTTGTCCTCGGCGTACTTCCTCGGAATACCCGACATGTCCTTCGAGGTCCATGCAAAGATATCCCGATTCTCACGGAGGAAGTCGACGAGCTCGCCTTCCTATTTGCTGTCGAGGCGGGTGCCCACGACGACGTACTTGCCGCAGCTGGGGTCTTCCGGGTTCAGCTTGACCTTCTTGGTTTCCTTGGAGGGCTGGAACGAGGCCTCGGTAGCCAGCTCCTTAGCCAAAACCGGCACGGCCGGCGTCTCGTTAGCCAGCGCGACGATCCGGTCGAGCTGGCGCCGCTCCTCGGCTATGACCAGCGACTCGGCCAGTTTGGCGCCGGCTTGGGCACATTCCAGGGACTTGCGGTAGTCGCCGGTGATGGTGATGAGGCCCTTCGGACCCGACAGCTTCATCTTTAGGTAGGCGTAGTGGGGGACCGCCATGAACTTGGCGAGTGCCGGACGGCCCAGCAGCGCGTGATACGCGCTGGATAGATCCACCACCTCGAACCAGAGCAGCTTGCGCCAGAGGTGGTCGCAGGTGCCGAACAGGACGTCGAGCCGGATCCGGCCGATAGGGGAGCAGGAGAGGCCGGGCACGATGCCGTGGAAGATCATCCTGGATGGCTCCAAGTCCTTGGCCTCGAGGCCGAGCTTGGTCATGGTGTCGCGGTAGAGGATGTTGATGCTGCTGCCGCCATCGATGAGGACTCGTGAGAATTTGCATGTGCGCCGGGGCGCGACGATGGTGGGGTCGAGGACGAGGGCATAGCCACCCGGGTTCGGCATGACGGCCGGGTGGTCTTCTCGGGTCCAGGTGACCGGGCGCTCCGACCAATGCATGTACTCCGGCTTGGCCGGGATGACCGTGTTCACCTCCTGCCGGAGCAGGCTCTCGCTACGCTTGTCGTCGCCGAGGCACGTGAAGACGATGTAGGTCGCGTTCTGGGCGGGGTAGACGTTGTCGGGCATTGCGCAGTTAGCCAGGGGCGGAGGAGGAGGAGGCGGAGCCGGCGGTCCCGCCCCGGGCAGGGGAGGCGGAGGCGGCGGGATGTCGCCCCTCATGAAGCGCTTGGTGATGGCGCATTGGCGGAGCGTTTGCGTGGACGGCCGTGCGCCGCTGTGGTGCTTGCAGGGGGCATCGAGCATCTCCTCGAAGCTCATGGCGGGTTGCCACGCCGTCTTGCCAGTTTGCCGGCGCTTGGCGGCCGGCTCAGCCGCGGGCGCCTCCTCGGCGGCCGCTACGAGGCGGTCGTTGTAGCGCTGAGCCGGTTGGTCGGCCTTGTGCCTGTTGTTCTACTGGTTCTGCTGGCGGCTGCTTTCGCTGGCCGGCTTGGGGGGCGGGACCGGCTTTGCCTTGCCAGCTTCATCCAGCGCCACTTGGATCTTCATGGCGGAGTCGGCGTTGGCGTACTTGTCCGCCGTCACCATGAGCGCGGCCATGGTGGCCGGCTCGGATCACAGGAGCTTGTGCTTGAGGAGGGTGCCATCCCGGCAACCGCTGACGAAGTACTGGATGGCCTGGACCTCGTGGACGCCCTCGCAGCTGTTTTGGAGTTCGGTCCAGCGTGCGAGGTACTCGTGGCCGGTCTTCGTTGGCCCCTGTACGCACATGGCGAGCTGGCTGGGGCGGCCGGGCCGCTTGTAGGTGCTGGTGAAGTTGCGCACAAAGGCTTGCTCGAAGTCGACCCACGCGTTGATGCTGCCAGCCGGCAGGCTGTTCAACCACGTACGGGCCGAGCCCTGAAGCATGAGCGGAGCATAGCGTACGGCGAGGCGGCGATTGCCGCCCGCGATGCCGATGGCGGTGGTGTAGTCGATGAGCCAGTCCTCCGGCTTGATGGTGCCGTTGTACTTGGGGGAGTCGCGGGGAAGCGTGAACCCTTTGTGGAAGGGCTCGTCCCGGATGCGCGGGCCAAAGCAAGCCGGCCCGACCACGTTGTTCTCCTCCAGCTCCAAGGAGAGGGCGAGTTGGTCGAGGCGGTGGCGAGCATCGGTGGTGTCGATGGCGTGCGGGCCCAGCCGGCTAGCGACCGCGCCGTGGGGGGCCAGGTCAGCCGAAGCCGAATGATGGCTGGGCCGCAGGGGAGGATCGCGCTGGCGCCGATCTTCCGGGACCGGCTCGCGGCCAAGCCGCCGGCAGTCGCCAGGACGCGGTTGCGCCGGGTCCGGGTGCGGCCGGAATGAGCTTCGCCGGGTGGCGAAGATGCCGTGTTCTGCTGCTCGGCGTCGTCGGTGTGGCGCGAGGCGGATCCCGCCGGCTTGTTGAGGCGGTTGAGGCGGTCCTGCTACGTGTTGGCGGCGTCGAGAAGCTCGTTCACCCGCTGAAGGCGGTCCTTCAGCTCCTCGCCCTGCAGCTGGTCCAAGCCGACTGCGGCCGCCTGCCCGGCGCGCATATTTTTCACGGGGGTTTCGTAGACGGGCGGGAGCGCGCCGAGAGCGCGGCCGATGGCGCCGCCCCGGGTCCGCACTTCGGTGACCCGGCTTGGCTCGGCGGCGGCAAGCGTGAAGCTGTAGGCGGTGTCGCGCTCCCACTGAGCGGAGTCCAGGCGATGCTGCATGGCAGCCAGCGTCTCGGACAGGTCCAGCAGGCGCTGGCGATCTTCCTCGAGCCGGGCCCTGGTCTCAGCAGCGTTGGAGGCGTCGACGTCGGTGGCGATGGGGACGCGGAGGTCCTGGATCACGGCGCGCAGTGGGTCGGGCGGGTTGGCGCGATCCGCTGCGGCCTTGGCTTCGGCGGCCTTCCTCGCAGCGCTGGACGAGGAGCCGGTGTCGGTGGCGAACACCTCTACTCGAACACAGAGGTCCATTCCCCCGGCGGAAGCGTCGTCGCTGAGGGAGATGGGAGAGTCGGAGATGTCAAGCACCCCGCTGGGGTACTTGTCGACCGCGGGCGCATCGGAGATGCGCAGCGCGGCGAAGGAGGCAGCGAGCACGCCGATGACGTCGTCCGCCAGCGTGACGGGATTGTCAGAGTCGGAGAGGAGCCCCGTCTGGAACATGTCTCCGGCCGGGACCTCGAGCTACCCCAGGATGGGCGCCAACTGTCGTGGTGGGCGCACGGCAGATGCCAAAGGATGGCTAAAGAGAGGAGGAGGCTCGAGAGCACCGGTGGGCTCCAGAGGCGAGGTCGGCATGAGCGAGCGAGGGACGCAAGACATACCCAAGTTCGGGGCTCTCCGGAGAGATAATACCCCTAGTCCTGCCGAGCATGGTTTATATGTATCGGTACAGAGTTGCTCCTTGAGCTGTTTGGAGGAAGAAGGAAGGCTAGCCAAGGCTTAGGCTACTCCCTTCCCTGGTGTGCGCGTGTGTCTACGTGAGTTGCCTCTCTTTTGTACATGAGGCCTCCTGGGGGGTTTATAGGTCAACCCCCTAGGGTTACAATGGTAAAGTTACAAGGCCGTGGGGCCGGGTTGTCATCGTCCGGGAAGCCGGTGCTGGGACCCGCCGGGTGTGAGGGCTCACCGGGTTTTCCGGGCGCAGCCCCATGTGCCAGGAGGCATTCTTTGCCGTCTTGTCGATCGTCACAGAATGGCCGGGTCGAGTCCGCTACAGTGGCGCTCCGCCAGGTCGCCGTCTGTTGGCGTCAGCGGTGACGATGGGCGGGCTGTAGCCATGCCGGCCTCGGTCAGTAGGGTAGGTGGGGCACTGTTGCCACGCCTCTGCCAGTCAGAGGGGTTGGTGGGGTACTATCGCCTCGCTCATCCCTTTTACTGGAGACTCGTCCCATTGCCTGTCTCGGATGGGACGGGAACCGACCCGTGGCCAGGTTGAGTAACACGCCACAAGGGAGCTAGCATGATGGAGAAGTCTTGGTGCGCCGGGTTCGGCCTGCTTGCACCAGCCGGCAGGGCCGGGTTGCCGTCTTGGTCGGGTCAAAGAGTTCGGCCGGGTTGAGGGACTTGGCCGGGTCGAGGAACCCGGCCAAGTGCGAGCCGGATTGAGGGCGATGCTGGCCCCAATGTTTTTTTAAAATGGATCTGGGTTCCGTTACCTGCCCGGGGTTCATCCCCCCGACAAAGAGACAAGTTCCGAGGAAGAGGAAGTCCCATTACCCCAACCTGGGGCCATGCACGTGGAGTTCAAAAAGTCAAGTCTTCCCACTAGAGCAAAGAAACCTAAGATCGAGTTTATCCCTTTCTGTTTTTTGCAGGAGAACAAGCAAGAATTATGCAAAAAGATACTAATACTAGAGCAGGAGATCGATGACCTGAAGGAGGAAAATTCCATTCTCAAGCGTAAGCTGAGGAAGAAGGGCAATCCTCCAACATCACCACCTCCGAAGAAAGAGATCTAAATACATGGGTATGGGCACTCCCCTTGGCAACTGCTAAGCTTGGGGGAGGTGTCCCGGTATCGTATCACCATCACATTTTTACCTTTATCGTTTTTCTTAGTTCGATCCTTTTGGTTATATCCTAGTTTAGTATAATTAAAGTTTTTAGTATGATCTAGCCTTGAGTTTTGCTTTATGTTCCCTCTGTGTAATCGAGTCAGAGAGTTATATAATAAAGAGTAGTTTTGGGTTGAGGGCTTTGCTTTCTTGCTATGATCTTGAGAAAAAGAAATAAAGAAAAGAATATAATTAAAGAAATAAAAAGACTATATAATGATCTTATGGATAGTGATGACTTCACATAAAAATAGTATGATGAATAAAATTTGTTGAGATTTGACAAACATAGTTTTGGTCATTGTTGCAATTAGTAGGAAGTAATAAAGAAAGAGAGGTTTCACATATAAATATACTATCTTGGACATCTTTTGTGATTGTGAGCACTCATTAAAATATGACATGCTAAAAAGTTGATGTTGGACAAGGAAGACAACATAATGGGTTATGTTTTCCTATATCCGAATAGAAGTTATATTGTCATGGATCCTCCAACATGTTGAGTTTGCCTTTCCCTCTTATGCTAGCCAAACCTTTTGCACCAAGTAGAGATACTACTTGTGCTTCCAAACATCCCTTAAACTAGTTTTGCCATGAGAGTCCACTATACCTACCTATGGATTGAGTAAGATCCTTCAAGTAAGTTGTCATCGGTGCAAGCAATAAAAATTGCTCTCTAAATATGTATGATCTATTAGTGTGAAGAAAATAAGCTTTATACAAACTTGTGATATGGAAGAAATAAAAGCGACAGACTTCATAATAAAGTTCTTCATCACAAGGGGCAATATAAAGTGACGTTCTTTTGCATTAAGATTTTGTGCATCCAACCATAAAAGCGCATGACAACCTCTGCTTCCCTCTGCGAAGGGCCTATCTTTTACTTTTACTTTCTACCCTTATACAAGAGTCGTGGTGATCTTTGCATTTCCATTTTACACCTTTTTCCTTTTGGCAAGCACTATATGTTGGGGAAGATCCAGATATATATATATCCACTCGGATGTAGGTTATCATAAAGTATTGTTGTCGACATTACCCTTGAGGTAAAAGGTTGGGAGGCGAAACTATAAGCCCCTATCTTTCTCTGTGTCCGACTGAGGCTTTGAACTCATAAGTATCGCGTGAGTGTTAGCAATTATGAAAGACTAAGAGATGGTTGAGTATGTGGACTTGCTATACAAAAAGCTCTTATATTGACTCTTTCCGATGTTATGATAAATTGCAATTGCTTCAATGACTGAGATCATAGTTTGTTGGTTTTCAATAAAGTTTCTGATTCATACTTTACCTTGTGAATGAATTATCACTTTAGCATGAGAGGTTATATGTCAATATATATTGTTGTTCTAAAGATGATCATGATGCCCTCATGTCCGTATTTTATTTTATCGACACCTCTATCTCTAAACATGTGGACATATTTATCGATTTCGGCTTTCGCTTGAGGACAAGCGAGGTCTAAGCTTGGGGGAGTAGGTATGTCCATTTTGCACCATGCTTTTATATTGATATTTATTGCATTATGGGCTGTTATTACACATTATGGTACAATACTTATGCCTTTTCTCTCTTATTTTACAAGGTTTACATGAAGAGGGAGAATGCCGGCAGCTGGAATTCTGGACCGGAAAGGGTGCAAATCTGAGAGACCTATTCTGCACAACTCCAAAAGTCCTGAAAATTTATGGAAAATTATTTTGGAATATATGAAAAATATTGGGCGAAGAAAAAACCAGAGGGGACCCACCAGGTGACCACAAGGGTGGGGGTGCGCCCTACCCCCTAGGCGCGCCTCCCTGGCTTGTGGGCCACCTGTTAGGCCTCCGGTGCCCCTCTTCTCCTATATGATGTCTTTTGACCTGGAAAACATCATAAGGAAGCTTTTGGGACGAAGCGCCGCCGTCTCGAGGCGGAACTTGGGCAGAACCAATCTAGGGCTCCGGCGGAGTTGTTCTGCCATGGAAACTTCCCTCCCGGAGGGGGAAATCGAAGCCATCGTCAGCACCAATGATCCTCGCATTGAGAGGGGGTCAATCTCCATCAATATCTTCACCTGCACCATCTCCTCTCAAACCCTAATTCATCTCTTGTATCCGATCTTTGTCACAAAACCTCAGATTGGTACCTGTGGGTTGGTAGTAGTGTTGATTACTCCTTTTAGTTGATGCCAGTTCGTTTATTCGATGGAAGATCATATGTTCAGATCCTTAATGATAATTATTACTCCTCTGATTATGAACATGAATATGCTTTGTGAGTAGTTACATTTGTTCCTGAGGACATGGGAGAAGTCTTGTTATAAGTAATCATGTGAATTTGGTATTCGTTTGATATTTTGATGAGATGTATGCTGTCTTTCCTCTAGTGGTGTTATGTGAACGTCGACTATATGACACTTCACCATGATTTGGGCCTAGGGGAAGGCATTGGGAAGTAATAAGTAGATGATGGGTTGCTAGAGTGACTGAAGATTAAACCCTAGTTTATGTGTTGCTTCGGAAGGGGCTGATTTGGATCCATATGTTTCATGCTATGGTTAGATTTATCTTAATTCTTCTTTCATAGTTGCGGATGCTTGCAAGAGGGGTTAATCATAAATGGGAGGCCTGTCCAATTAAGGACAGCACCCAAGCACCGGTCCACCCATATATCAAATTATCAAAGTAACGAACGTGAATCATATGAGCATGATGAAAACTAGCTTGACAGTAATTCCCATGTGTCCTCGGGAGTGCTTTGCTTTATATAAGAGTTTGTCCAGGCTTGTCCTTTGCTACAAAAAGGATTGGGCCACCTTGCTGCACCTTAGTTACACTTGTTACTTGTTACCCATTTCGAATTATCTTATCGCAAAACTATCTGTTACCGATAATTTCAGTGCTTGCAGAGAATACCTTGCTGAAAACCGCTTGTCATTTCCTTCGGCTCCTCGTTGGGTTAGACACTCTTACTTATTGAAAGAACTACGATAGATCCCCTATACTTGTGCGTCATCACCCTGGCTGCCTCCCTCTCCCCTCCCACCTATATATACATGGGAGAGGGCACCTAGTACAACCCAGAACATTGTCTGAGCCATGTGCGGCGCCCCCGTCCACCGTTTACTCCCTCGGTAATATTTTCGTAGTGCTTAGGCGAAGCCCTGCGGAGATCGCATCACCATCACCGTCACCACGTCGTCGTGCTGCCGGAACTCATCTACTACCTCATCGTCTTGCTGGATCAAGAAGGCGGAGGACGTCACCGAGCTGAACGTGTGCTAAACGCGGAGGTGCCTTACGTTCGGTACTTGATTGGTTGTATCGTGAAGAAAGTTCGAATAGATCAACCGCGTTGTGAAACGCTTCCACTTACGCTCTACGAGGGTACGTAGACACACTCTCCCCTCTCGTTGCTATGCATCTCCATGGATAGATCATTGCGTGTGCGTAGAATTTTTTTTTCCATGCAATGTTCCCCAACAGTGGCATCATGAGCCAGGTCTATGCGTAGATGATATGCACGAGTAGAACACAAAGAGTTGTGGGCGGTGATAGTCATATTGCTAACCACCAACGCCTTATTTTGATTCGGCGGTATTGTGGGATGAAGCGACCCGGACCAACCTTACATGTCCACGCACATGAGACCGGTTCCACCGACTGACATGCAACTAGTTTTGCATAAAGGTGGCTAGCGGGTGTCTGTTTCTTCTACTTTAGTTGAATCAAATTTGACTATGGCCGATCCTTGAAGAAGGTTAAAATAGCAAACTTGATGAATCACTGTTGTGGTTTTTGCGTAGGTAAGAACGGTTCTTGCTAGAAACATGTAGCAGCCACGTAAAAATCGCAACAGCAAAGTAGAGGAAGTCTAACTTGTTTTTGCAGGGTATGTTGTGATGTGATATGGTCAAGACATGATGTGATATACGTTATTATATGAGATGATCATGTTTTGTAAGTTATCGGCAACCGGCAGGAGCCTTATGGTTGTCTCTTTATTGTATGAAATGCAAACGCCATGTAATTGCTTTACTTTATCGCTATGCGTTAGCAATAGTTGTAGAAGCAATAGTTGGCGAGACGACCACGACGCAACGATGGAGATCAAGGTGTCAAGCCGGTGACGATGGAGATCATGACGATGCTTTGGAGATGGAGATCAAAAGCACAAGATGATGGCCATATCATGTCACATATTTTGATTGCATGTGATGTTTATCTTTTATGCATCTTATTTTGCTTAGTACGGTGGTAGCATTATAAGATGATCCCTTCACTAAATTTCAAGCTAAAAGTGTTCTCCCTGAGTATGCACCGTTGCCAAAGTTCGTCGTTTGGAAGCACCTTGTGATGATCGGGTGTGATAGACTCTACGTTCACATACAACGGGTGTAAGACAGTTTTGCACATGCAGAATACTTGGGTTAAACTTGACGAGCCTAGCATGTACAGACATGGTCTCGGAACACTGGAGACCGAAAGGTCGAACATGAGTCATATAGTAGATATGATCAACATAGAGATGTTCACCATTGATGACTACCCCATCTCACGTGATGATCGGACATGGGTTAGTTGATTTGGATCATGTATCACTTAGATAACTTGAGGGATGTTTATTTAAGTGGGAGTTCATTAGTTATTTGATTAATTGAACTTAATTTATCATGAACTTAGTCCTGATAGTATTTGCATATCTATGTTGTAGATCAATGGCCCGTGCTACCGTTCCCCTGAATTTTAATGCGTTCCTAGAGAAAGCTAAGTTGAAAGATGATGGTAGCAACTATACGGACTGGGTCCGTAACTTGAGGATTATCCTCATTGCTGCACAGAAGAATTATGTCCTTGATGCACCGCTAGGTGATGGACCTGCTGCAGGAGCTGAAGTAGACGTTTTGAACGCCTGGCAGGCTCGATCTGATGACTACTCTATAGCTCAGTGTGCCATGCTTTACGGCTTAGAACCGGGACTTCAAAGATGTTTTGAACGTCATGGAGTATATAAGATGTTCCAAGAGTTGAACTTAATATTTCAAGCAAATGCCCGGGTTGAGAGATATGAAGTCTCCAACAAGTTCTATAGCTGCAAGATGGAGGAGAATAGTTCTGTCAGTGAACACATACTCAAAATGTCTGGGTATTATAATCACTTAACTCAGCTGGGAGTTAATCTTCTAGTTGATTGTGTTATTGACAGAGTTCTTCAATCACTACCACCTAGCTACAAAGGCTTCTGTGGCGCCCCGCCTGATTACCACTGTAGCCAGACGGTCGCCACGCATACCAGCCCAGGAAATCACTCTGGCATGCACGTTTACAACAAGTATCATGAACACAAGCATTTCTATTAATGGATATATATGTCTTACATGAGATATTATAGAGGTGATGGCAGCGGAAAAGCTCTATCTAAGGCAGCATGGTCCTGGTGCGGCTCCAATCCACAGGGATCTGACTGGGTTACGCTCCTACCCACGGACACTCCAGCTCCTCGTCGACGGACGACGGATCCTTATGTGAACCTGGCCACATTAAAGGCCGCTGAGTACTTTTGAATGTACTCGCAAGCAAACCAAACTAACATATACACCAAGCAATGCAATCCATGGCATTCAAGCATGTATTTGATATTAGAGTAACATTAATTATCATGGCATAGGATACCTATCTAGCAATATCAATTATCATGTTATAGCAGGTTTATCCAGCAAGATAACTACTGAAGTAAATGCAGTAAGGTAAAGCATATTAAGTAAATATTCCATACTCCAAACATTCTCGTGAACCAACCTGAATCCGATCCAACTCATGTGGTCATCTGACCACTCATCATATAGCCATCCCATGGCTAACATATCATACTCCTGACATCATTTGATGTCTACACAAGACAAGCTCTTCCATCATTATTATCATTATTACGTTTGACCACCTAGTGAGGTCTAGACGGGCTATCCAATACCGTGGACGCGGCTATTCGAATAGATTTTACACTCTGCAGAGGTTGCGCACTTTACCCACACCATGGAGCACCTGACCTCGTGATCCCATTCGGGTGGATCAGCATTGCTCCAGCGAAACCCGCCTGACCCGTGACTCCTCCACCATACCTCCGGCAATCATTCTCCCCCGGAGTCAAGCCCTGGGTGGCCCCTGTGTCACCTCGTGACACCTGCCACAATCGTGGCCCAACTAAACTGTCCCAAACGGGGACCACGTGCAAACAAACAACTGGGCTCACAAGGTTATCGCCGCCTACCGGGCCAGGGTAGCGCGCACGCATAACCTTCCCTGTCTGGCGGTACCGGTGAAAGAGCACAGAGCCAGACCAAGTCAAGGCCGTCCCATACCCGCAAATGTGGTTGCACGGATAAGCCCAGACAGCTGACTCAAGATCAACCGACTAAGTTCATTTAGCAAGCTTAGTGGTTCATCACAATAACTTAACATGGTGGTAACTATGTGTGAGATAACAACTGTGGAAACATAACAACCTTTCTCCATATAACACCACAATGAGTCATTAGTGAAACAATATTTAAATGACAAGTTATCAGTTTACAAGTTCTAGCTGTAAGTGACGACCATCGGAACCCTTGCACAAAACCGGCAAAGAAACCAGTAGCCACCAGAACGGTCTTTACAACTCAGATCTGGGACATTACCGGAATAACTCAACCCCGGCTCAAGACGGCTGGAAAGCAGCTCAGAGCATGAGATGGTGTTGATAAGAAGAATGTAGCAGCTCCCTAAGACGGCCGAGAAACAGCTCAGAGCATAGGGTCACTGCTACGGAAAGAAATTCAACAGCTGCCCGAGACGGCTGAAAAGCAGCTCAGAACATGGACAGTTGCTGACAAGAGAAATAAAAGTCGGCATCCACCCCGGACGACCGGAAACAGCTCAGAACACAGGCATGGTGCCGTCACCGAAAAAAGTGCAAGCAAGGGTTCGTCAGAGTCACATACAGCTCACTACTATACAGACGAGCACAAGCATATTAATTTAAACATGCAACAAATATCACAGAGCAATGCTTTAGGGCATATATCAGATGGTCGGCTTGCCTGGGGGTGGAGGAGTACTCCGGGAGAAGTACGATGAAGCTCCGGAAGAATTCATCGGAACGGATTCCCTCTTGGAGGGGCTGGATATAGGGTAGGGGCAAAATGGGTATTTCTAGAAAGTGCAAACATTGTGAGAGTGATGTCATCGGAACGGGCTCGGAAAAATGTGAAGGTAGGGTTTGGAATTGATCAGTTCGGAGTTACGAGTGAAAAGATAGAAGGGTTTAAAGACCAGTGACTTATCTGCAAATAAAGTATTTACCACTAGGTCCCTGACCGATTTTCTGCGGAAAAAGAAAAACGGCACTGATGACCCTGGGCCGAAACTGCTGCGGCTGAGGCTGCTATTCTCCTGGGCCGGCCCACCCGCGCTGCCACTTAAAAAAACAGAGGGATAAGCCACCGACGGGCCGGGCCCATCTTATCCCCTCGCTCTCCTTGGTCGTCTTCTTCTTCATTCTTGACAGAGAGACGGGGAGACACCGGCCGCCGTGCTTCCCGCAGTTCCATCGTGAGAGAAGCTGGGGCGCCGGTCCAGGAGGAAGCTCCGTTCGACACCGCGCTCGTAGGTGGTCGCCTTGGCTGCAGGGGCTGCCAGAGTCGGGCGGCGCATCATCAGGAAGGACAGCAGCGTCGAGCGTCGGGGTGGCGAATGGCTCAGGCACAGAGGAGGGCATATGGGGTGTTGGGGAGGTCCGTGGTGGCGAGGTGAGTCTGCTGGGGTGGATCAGAGGGAGAGAGGGAGCTCAAATGGCTCGAATTTGAGCATAGGCCAGCAGCATGGCTTCGGCCAGGGAGGGAAGGGGGAGCTCCTCGAGCTCAAGAAAGATGACTGGGAGCTGCTGGTGAGAAGGGAAAGCTCGAGACGCATTTATATAGGCTCGGGGAGGAGCTACACGACGATGGCCGAAGCTTCGAGAGCTCGTCTCCGTGGCGGCGACCTAGTGGTGAATCTATGTCGGCAGGGGTGGCCAACGAGCTAGAGGATGAGGGAAGAAGGCTCCAGGCAGCGTACGTGTGCGGTGGGCAGCTCGCCGGCACTCCCGGACAAGCCGGAGCCTGCCGGAGAGGGCTCCCGAAGCCTCTGGTCACGCGGTGCACTGTCTTGGCGTGCACTGCACGCGGTCACCGCGTGGCCATGGTGTTGCCGCGGCGCACACGAGGTCAAACCATGTCTGGGGTTATCTACACACTTCGCTGAGTTGACCTGACCTCTCAAGAAAGAACAAGAAGCTCAGACATGACTGCACCTTGGTCAAATGACAGCTGGCACCAAGGTGTTTGACAGGTGGTGTGGTCATCACAGTGCTCCTCTTGGCCTGATCCTTGGCATAGAGTAATAATCTACCAAGGTGATCATCTTGGCCAAAATTCAACACAAATGGACCAGTGTATCTAGCACTTCCTTTGTAACCTTGCAATCTGGCCAGAAATGAAGATGATGGTGCTGGGGAAAATGGCTAGGTGAAAACATCTGAAATTTTGTGGAGACCAATTATTTGTTGATATGAAGATACTGGAAAAGTTTCAACTCATTTGGATGCACCAAAAGGGTACTTTCTTCACAGGGATTCCAAATGAGCAGAAGCTTAGGAAAAATGCTGTGGAAGAATGGATGGATGGATTGAGCTGGTTTTTGGTATCCATGGGTGATTTAGCAATGTTAACCACCATGAAAAATTTCAGCTCAAATGGATCAAGGGTTCAAGCACTTCCTTTGCAAACTAGAAATCTGGACAGAATTTGCAAATGGATGTTGTGCTCAAACTTTGAACTATGAGACTTGGATTTTGATGGAAATAGTGAGTATATGGATAGGAGAAGCTCCACAATTTATTTGGGATTTTTCCTGGCTACCAAAATGGTAGTTCCTTTAGAAACTGCCCAAAATGCAATATTGGCTTTAAATAGGAAAATGCAATTTCCCCTATTTAATTATGGCCAATATTTTTATGGGAGCTCAATATGATCACAAATAATATCTCCACAAGTTTTCATGAACTTTGGAGATGGATAGATATTTTCCTGGATTTAATCCCTTTAAATAGCAGAAAAAGGAATTAATTATAAATGAAAAATATTGCAAATGACTTGGCAATATTTTTGCATATCCTGGGTTTATAGATATAGGATGATCACTAGGAGAAGTTTGGGAGGCAACAGATCAAAGGAAATCGGGGTTCCTTTGTAACGGAAGAAATCAGAGTTTCCCTTCCGGCAACTCGGAAGGTAGGGTTTCGACGGCAAAACCGTGAGAATAGGTCTTGGGTGGCAAGGTTGGATTGGAGAGAATCTCTGGTTGGATAGGAAAGGCAGGCTAGATGACCATCTTCACATACCCAAGAGCGAGAGAAAACTGATAACAACGAGAAAAAAAGACGGGAGTCAAATCCCGCAAAGGAAAAAAACAGGAGCGAAAACCAGGGTGTCACAAACCTACCCCCCTTAAGAAAATCTCGTCCTCGAGATTTCCGGGCTTACCTCCCGGTGAAGGGGGACTTACCTGTGTGCGACTTGGATCCATCAGCGGTATTGTCTTTGTTGGTTCACTGACCTTTTAACTGCCTCTTCTGATGGACCATATGTTGTCTCTGCACACAGTTTCCTTGAATTCTTCTCTTTCCTGTCAGGTGTACTTTTTGTCCTGGTAGTGGTGTTGCTGGGTGGGGTAGCGGTTAATACCAGCAAACCGATCGGTTTCCATGGCCTATAAGTGACTGCTCCGGGTTTTATTGCGATACCTCGTACTCTGACTGTAATGGGCAAGACATCCTTTGCTGGTACCAGCTCACGTGCTCGTATGGCCTCGGGTCAGTGGGAGTGGCTTTCTTTTTGCTGTGTCAGAATACTCAATCTGGCTGTGAGTTCCGTAGGAGGTGTTCCCTTCTGCCTTAGGCATTCCGACTTTGTCCTTAGGTGATTCGCAATTCAAGGAACAATATAACCGAGCCATTGTTGCTATATCCTCAACTGAAATATGATCACAAAGTAGTCATAGACAGTAATCTCTTATTCCAATGATGTCATGATGTCTACGAGTTGTTGGTGCTGACGTGCTTTGAGCCGTTCTATCTGAATGTCTTGTTTCAAACTCTGTCGCTCGTGGAGATGGCTCTGTCATATATAGCTTCTGTAGTCCTTGTTATGACCACTGAGCTGAACGTAGTATCGCTATCATCCGGTGTATTTTTTTTTGGAGCATAGCCTCTTATCTTGGTTGATGGCCCATATTTAGGGTGAGTATGGCATGCTCACTTGTAACCACAAGTAGTGCATTGTTGTGGCCGCATATGCCAGAGTCTGACGAGGATTGGTAATAATACCTTGTCTGTGCAACTGTATCTTGTTGACCGGCACGGAGGTTGTTTGTCCACAACTTCTTGATTCTTGAGGATTCCTTTGATGGACCTATGATGACCTGCCAACACGGCTCCTTGATTGTTTTTCCTGATTTGTCGGGCTTGTTCTCACAACTTACTCTTGCATATCTCGTAGGGATTGTTGTGCTCATATTCTTCTTTTCAACATGGGGCCAATTCTCCTCTAAACATAGTCATTCCCGTGTACGAGTGGCTCGCATGAACTAATCCACTTGACTGCATGCTCACAACATATGCAGGGTAGGATAAATCCTTTCATAACCACTGAATTCTAAGGCAGACGGGTGCCTGGGCTAGTTCGTGCTTCTGATAGGATTGTCGTGGGCACGGGGTGTGTTGAAGAAGGCTGAATTCCTTATGCTTGAAGCTTCTGCCAAAGTAGCGTGCTGCAGAAGGCTGGGTATCGTACCTCAGAAATTTACCTTCATGTGGCTTGTGGTGGAAGGTCAGGTGCCTTATGACGGAAGTTTCCCGCGGTAGCACGCTGAAAAAGATTGGAGTGTTGTATCCCAGAAGATTTTTCTCACCAAGTGGCGTACCGAGGAAGTTTGGCAATCTGGTAGCTTGCGAAGGAAGGCTGGGTTCCTTATGCCAGAAGCCTTTCACTGTGTATGCAATCGGAGCTATGGCCGATTCTGGCTTCCTTCCGAAGTATCTGGAATTTTACTCATATCGAAACCAAACTTGGTATAGGCCATACCTTGTCTGAATATATTCCATTGGTCATGCACATCGTTTGTCCTTCTGCTGGTCTGCTCATTGCTGCTGTAAGGGTTGCAGAACTGATGTGGGCTTCGTGTTGTTAATTAATTCAGAATACCCTTTGCCTTCAAACCAAGTGTTGCTGATAGTAAGCAATTGGCGGATAATTCCATTCGGTTCAGCTGAGTTTCCTAATCATGTTAGGTGCTCCTTGATTCTGGATGCTTGGAAGCTCAGTGATTCTAGGCAACCGTGAGCTCATCCATATTCCTTGCAAACCTTGTTCACAGTACCCAGAAAATTTTGCTTACGCACCGGTGAATTCCAGAATATGCTTTGCAATTTGCATCAACGTACCGTAGTTTTGTTGTTGCTATTGGCACGTTCACATTCATGAAATATGTCTTCAGTGGGGAATAAACGATTCTTGGGTCCATTGAGAAAAGACCCGGTTCACCTCACTGACTGAAATAGTCCTCGTGTCGCGGACGGAATAATTTGTCCTTACTGGTGTTCATTCTTGATAACTCATCTGACTGTTCCTTAGGCATGATCTACTTTGAGGCAAACTTTCTCATGTATATTCTGGCCTTGTCTGTTGCACACAAATTCTACTTCTGACCCATTCTTCATTCTTGACAGATCCGGTGCTGCTATTCTGAATACCAGGCAGTTGGCTTGGCTTGACTCTTGCTGAATTGGGATTATTGGGTATTATCCCAGTTGTATGCTGGTCTTCTTGACGGCACTTGCGGATGGATCCAGTCAGAGCGAAGAAACAGAATGGACAAAAGAAACAAGAACCGCAAAAACCAAAAAGCAAATAAAGCTCAAATATTGCGGACCTTACACATGTGGCCGAGGATCCACTACTATAACTAATATAGCGCACTATGATGTACCTCTAAGGATTTAGAAGCGAAACCACACAATGCTCCTGGTAGCACTGGTGTCCAGCTCCTACTAATTCCTTAGGGAACATCACACTCGACGCACGTTGGCTATGGTCGTGCGATTCTAGGGTTATCGGGGAAAAGATAGAATTTATAAGTGTTTCCCAAAGGAAACTAGAGTTAAGAAGAGAAATGCCATGGCTAGCAAGCAGGGTAAGGGTATCTGGTTTACCTAGGGGTTTCAGGGCTCACGGGTCGTTGCCTGGTGCGGATATTTCATACCAGAGGCAAAGGCCACGAGAGTTGGGGTCTGATGGAGCCAAAACCTATGGGGTTGCCATATGATCAATAGTAGTCATGCATGTTTGGCAGAGATGGCTGAAATCCATCTGGGCTTTCTACTGAGCACAAGACAATGAAGTCTGGCTAGGGGTAACCTATAGTCAGCCTGGCT
Source organism: Thinopyrum elongatum (assembly GCA_011799875.1). Taxonomy (NCBI): domain Eukaryota; kingdom Viridiplantae; phylum Streptophyta; class Magnoliopsida; order Poales; family Poaceae; genus Thinopyrum; species Thinopyrum elongatum. Next base: position 536,463,335 of record CM022301.1, on the reverse strand, counting down.
GCTCTGATACCATCCGTTGTGGCGCCCCGCCTGATTACCACTGTAGCCAGACGGTCGCCACGCATACCAACCCAGGAAATCACTCTGGCATGCGCGTTTACAACAAGTATCATGAACACAGGCATTTCTATTAATGGATATATAAGTCTTACATGAGATATTATAGAGGTGATGGCAGCGGAAAAGCTCTATCTAAGGCAGCATGGTCCTGGTGCGGCTCCAATCCACAGGGATCTGACTGGGTTACGCTCCTAGCCCACGGACGCTCCAGCTCCTCGTCGACGGACGACGGATCCTTATGTGAACCTGGCCACATTGAAGGCCACTGAGTACTTTTGAATGTACTCGCAAGCAAACCAAACTAACATATACACCAAGCAATGCAATCCATGGCATTCAAGCATCTATTTGATATTAGAGTAACATTAATTATCATGGCATAGCATACCTATCTAGCAATATCAATTATCATGTTATAGCAGGTTTATCCAGCAAGATAACTATGAAGTAAATGCAGTAAGGTAAAGCATATTAAGTAAATATTCCATACTCCGAACATTCTCGTGATCCAACCTGAATCCGATCCAACTCATGTGGTCATCCGACCACTCATCATATAGCCATCCCATGGCTAACATATCATACTCCTGACATCATCTGATGTCTACACAAGACAAGCTCTTCCATCATTATTATCATTATTACGTTTGACCACCTAGTGAGGTTTGGATGGGCTGTCCAATACCGTGGACGCGGCTATTCGAATAGATTTTACACTCTGCAGAGGTTGCGCACTTTACCCACACCATGGAGCACCTGACCTCGTGATCCCATTCGGGTGGATCAGCGTTGTCCAGCGAAATCTGCCTGACCCGTGACTCCTCCACCGTACCTCCGGCAATCATTCTCCCCCGGAGTCAAGCCCTGGGTGGCCCCTGTGTCACCTCGTGACACCTGCCACCATCGTGGCCCAACTAAACTGTCCCAAACGGGGACCGCGCACAAACAAACAACTGGGCTCACAAGGTTATCGCCGCCTACCGGGCCAGGGTAGCGCGCACGCATAACCTTCCCTGACTGGCGGTACCGGTGAAAGAGCACAGAGCCAAACCAAGTCAAGGCCGTCCCATACCGGCAAATGTGGTTGCACGAATAAGCCCGGACAGGTGACTCAAGATCAACCGACTAAGTTCATTTAGCAAGCTTAGTGGTTCATCACAATAACTTAACATGGTGGTAACTATGTGTGAGATAACAACTGTGGAAACATAACAACCTTTCTCCATATAACATCACAATGAGTCATTAGTGAAACAATATTTAAATGACAAGTTATCAGTTTACAAGTTCTAGCTGTAAGTGACGACCATTGGAACCCTTGCACAAAACCGGCAAAGAAACCAGTAGTCACCAGAACGGTCTTTACAACTCAGATCTGGGACATTACCGGAATAACTCAACCCCGGCTCAAGACGGCTGGAAAGCAGCTCAGAGCATGAGACGGTGTTGATAAGAAAAATGTAGTAGCTCCCTAAGACGGCCGAGAAACAGCTCAGAGCATAGGGTCACTGCTACGGAAAGAAATTCAACAGCTGCCCGAGACGGCTGAAAAGCAGCTCAAAACACGGAGAGTTGCTGACAAGAGAAATAAAAGTCGGCATCCACCCCGGACGGCCGGAAACAGCTCAGAACACAGGCATGGTGCCGTCACCGAAGAAAGTGCAAGCAAGGGTTCGTCAGAGTCACATACAGCTCACTACTATACAGACGAGCACAAGCATATTAATTTAAACATGCAACAAATATCACAGAGCAATACTTTAGGGCATATATCAGATGGTCGGCTTGCCTGGGGGTGGAGGAGTACTCCGGGAGAAGTGCGATGAAGCTCCGGAAGAATTCGTCGGAAAGGATTCCCTCTCGGAGGGGCTGGATATAGGGCAGGGGCAAAATGGGTATTTCTAGAAAGTGCAAACATTGTGAGAGTGATGTCATCAGAATGGGCTTGGAAAAATGTGAAGGTAGGCTTTGGAATCGATCAATTCGGAGTTATGAGTGAAAATATAGAAGGGTTTAAAGACCAGGGACTTATCTACAAATAAAGTATTTACCACTGGGTCCCTGACTGATTTTTTGCGGAAAAAGAAAAACGGCACTGATGACCCTGGGCCGAAACTGCTGCGGCTGAGGCTACTATTCTCCTGGGCCGGCCCACCCGTGGTGCCACTTAAAAAACAGAGGGATAAGCCACCGACGGGCCGGGCCCATCTTATCCCCTCGCTCTACCTGGTCGTCTTCTTCTTCATTCTCTTGACAGAGAGACGGGGAGACACCGGCCGCCGTGGTTCCCGCAGTTCCGTCGCGCAAGAAGCTGGGGCGCCGGTCCAGGAGGAAGCTCCGTTCGACACCGCGCCCGTAGGTGGTCGCCTTGGCTGCGGGGGCTGCCAGAGTCGGGCGGCGCATCTTCAGGAAGGACGGCAGCGTCGGGCGTCGGGGTGGCGAACGGCTCAGGCACAGAGGAGGGCATATGGGGTGTTGGGGAGGTCCGTGGTGGCGAGGTGAGTCTGCTGGGGTGGATCAGAGGGAGAGAGGGAGCTCAAATGGCTCGAATTTGAGCATAGGCCAGCAGCATGGCTTCGGCCAGGGAGGGAAGGGGGAGCTCCTCGAGCTCAAGAAAGATGACTGGGAGCTGCTGGTGAGAAGGGAAAGCTCGAGACGCATTTATATAGGCCCGGGGAGGAGCTACACGATGATGGCCGAAGCTTCGAGAGCTCGTCTCCGTGGCGGCGACCTAGTGGCGAATCTATGTCGGCAGGGGCGGCCAACGAGCTAGAGGACGAGGGAAGAAAGCTCCAGGCGGCGTACGTGTGCGGTGGGCAGCTCGCCGGCACTCCCGGACAAGCCGGAGCCCGCCGGAGAGGGCTCCCGAAGCCTCTGGTCACGCGGTGCACTGTCTTGGAGTGCACTGCACGCGGTCACCGCGTGGCCACGGTGTTGCCACGGCGCACACGAGGCCAAACCATGTCTGGGGTTATCTACACACTTCGCTGAGTTGACCTGACCTCTCAAGAAAGAACAGGAAGCTCAGACATGACTGCACCTTGGTCAAATGACAGCTGGCAGCAAGGTGTTTGACAGGTGGTGTGGTCATCACAGTGCTCCTCTTGGCCTGATCCTTGGCATAGGGTAATAATCTACCAAGGTGATCATCTTGGCCAAAATTCAACACAAATGGACCAGCCTATCTAGCACTTCCTTTGTAACCTTGCAATCTGGCCAGAAATGAAGATGATGGTGCTGGGGAAAATGGCTAGGTGAAAACATCTGAAATTTTGTGGAGACTAATTATTTGTTGATATGAAGATACTGGAAAAGTTTCAACTCATTTGGATGCACCAAAAGGGTACTTTCTTCACAGGGATTCCAAATGAGCAGAAACTTAGGAAAAATGCTATGGAAGAATGGATGGATGGATTGAGCTGGTTTTTGGTATCCATGGGTGATTTAGCAATGTTAACCACCATGAAAAATTTCAGCTCAAATGGATCAAGGGTTCAAGCACTTCCTTTGCAAACTGGAAATCTGGACAGAATTTGCAAATGGATGCTGTGCTCAAACTTTGAACTATGAGACTTGGATTTTGATGGAAATGGTGAGTATATGGATAGGAGAAGCTCCACAATTTATTTGGGATTTTTCCTGGCTACCAAAATGGTAGTTCCTTTAGAAACTGCCCAAAATGCAATATTGGCTTTAAATAGGAAAATGCAATTTCCCCTATTTAATTATGGCCAATATTTTATGGGAGCTCAATATGATCACAAATAATATCTCCACAAGTTTTCATGAACTTTGGAGATGGATAGATATTTTCCTGGATTTAATCCCTTTAAACAGTAGAAAAAGGAATTAATTATAAATGAAAAATATTGCAAATGACTTGGCAATATTTTTGCATATCCAGGGTTTATAGATATAGGATGATCACTGGGAGAAGTTTGGGAGGCAACAGATCAAAGGAAATCGGGGTTCCTTTGTAACGGAAGAAATCAGAGTTTCCCTTCCGGCAACTCGGAAGGTAGGGTTTCGACGGCAAAACCCTGAGAATAGGTCTTGGGTGGCAAGGTTGGATTGGAGAGAATCTCTGGTTGGATAGGAAAGGCAGGCTAGATGACCATCTTCACATACGCAAGAGTGAGAGAAAACCGATAACATCGAGAAAAAAAGACGGGAGTCAAATCCCGCAAAGGAAAAAAACAGGAGCGAAAACCAGGGTGTCACAGCTTCGTGATGAACTATGATATGCAAGGGATGAACAAAACAATTCCCGAGCTCTTCGCAATGCTTAAGGCTGCGGAGGTAGAAATCAAGAAGGAGCATCAAGTGTTGATGGTTAACAAGACCACTAGTTTCAAGAAAAAGGGCAAGGGAAAGAAAGGGAACTTCAAGAAGAATGGCAAGCAAGTTGCCACTCCTGGGAAGAAGCCCAAAGCTAGATCCAAGCCTGAAACTGAGTGCTTCTACTACAAAGGGAGTGGTCACTGGAAGCGGAACTGCCCCAAGTATTTGGCGGATAAGAAGGATGGCAAAGTGAACAAAGGTATATTTGATATACATGTTATTGATGTGTACCTTACTAATGCTCGTAGCAGCGCCTGGGTATTTGATACAGGTTCGATTGCTCATATTTGTAACTCAAAACAGGAGCTGCGGAATAAACGAAGATTGGCTAAGGACGAGGTGACGATGCGCGTCGGGAATGGTTCCAAGGTCAATGTGATCACCGTCGGCATGCTACCTCTACATCTACCTTCGGGATTAGTTTTAGACCTGAATAATTGTTATTTGGTGCCACAGTTAAGCATGAAGATTATATCTGGATCATGTTTACTGCTAGATGGTTATTCATTTAAGTCAGAGAATAATGGTTGTTCTATTTATATGAATAGTATCTTTTATGGTCATGCACCCTTGAAGAGTGGTCCATTCTTGTTGAATCTCGATTGTAGTGATACACATATTCATAATATTGATGCCAAAAGATGCAAAGTTGATAATGATAGTGCAACATATTTGTGGCACTGCCGTTTAGGTCATATTGGTGTAAAGCGCATGAAGAAACTCCATGCAGATGGACTTTTGGAATCACTTGATTATGAATCATTCGATACTTGAGAACCATGCCTCATGGGCAAGATGCCTAAAACTCCGTTCTCCGGAACAATGGAGCGAGCCAATGACTTATTGGAAATAATACATACCGATGTATGCGGTCCGATGAGTGTTGAGGCACGCGGCGGGTATCATTATTTGCTAACCTTCACAGATGATTTGAGTAGATATGGGTATATCTACTTAATGAAACACAAGTCTGAAACATTTGAAAAGTTCAAAGAATTTCAGAGTGAAGTGGAGAATCATCGTAACAAGAAAATAAAGTTTCTATGATCTGATCGCGGAGGCGAATATTTGAGTTACGAGTTTGGCCTTCATTTAAAACAATGTGGAATTGTTTCACAACTCACGCCACCTGGAACACCACAGCGTAATAGTGTCCGAACGTCGTAAACGTACTTTATTACATATGGTGCGTTCTGATAAGTCTCCAACGTATCTATAATTTATGAAGTATTCATGCTGTTATATTATCATTCTTGGATGTTTTACAATCATTTTATAGCAAATTTATATCATTTTTTTGGGACTAACCTATTGACCCAGTGCCCAGTGCCAGTTGCTGTTTTTGCTTGTTTTTTACATCGCAGGAAATCAATATCAAACGGAGTCCAAACACCGTGAAACTTTTTGTGGATTTTTTATGGACCAGAAGACATCCAGTGGGCCAGAGAAGCACCTGGGGTGCCCCGAGGGGGGCACAACCCACCAGGGCGCGCCTGGGGGCCCAGGCGCGCCCAGGTGGGATGTGCCCACCTCGGTGGCCTCCCGCACCCCCTCTTTGCCCTATAAATCACCAAATATTCCAAAAACCCTCGGGGTAACCCTAGAATAGAAGTTCCACCACCGCAAGGCCTCTATATCCAAGAGATCCAATTTAGACCCCGTTCCGGCACCCTGCCGGAAGGGGAAATCATCACCGGTGGCCATCTTCATCATCCCGGCGGCAACCATGATGAGGAGGGAGTAGTCCACCCTCGGGGCTGAGGGTTTGTACCAGTAGCTAAGTGTTTAATCTCTCTCTCTCTCGTGTTCTTGAGATGTCATGATCTTGATGTATCGCGGGCTTTGTTAATATAGTTGGATCATATGGTGTTTCCCCTCTCTATCTTGTTGTGATGAATTGAGTTTTCGCTTTGAGATTTCATTTTATCGGATTGAATACTTTTATGGATTTGAGAGCACTTGATCTATGTCTTGGCACTCAACTCGCGGATTCCCGAGGTGACATTGGGGTAATCTATGCATAGGGGTTGATGCACGTTTTCATCCTTGTTTCTCCGGTAGAAATCTTGGGGCACTCTTTGAGGTTCTTTGTGTTGGATCGAGTATTATGAATCTGAAATTGTTTGATGCGTATTGTATAATTAACTCATGGATACTTGTGGTGACATTGGAGTATCTAGGTGACATTAGAGTTGGTTGATGCGTATCATATGGTGTTATTTTAGTACGAACTCTTGGATAGATTGAATGGAAAGAATAACTTTGCGTTATTTTAGTACGAACTCTTGAATAGATCAAATTGAAAGAATAACTTTAAGGTGGTTTCGTACCCTACAAACAATTTCTTCTTATGTTCTCCGCTAGATAAGAACTTTGGAGTGATTCTTCATCACACGTTGAGGGATGGTTATATGATCCAATTAGATTAGCATTGTTGAGAGATTGCACAAGCGAAAGTACGGACCCTAGGCCTTGTTTTCAAGCATTGCAATACTGTTTGTGCTTCGTTTTATCACATGCTACCTTGCTGTTTTTATTTATTCAGATTATAAAAATATATTTCTACCATCCATATTACACTTTTATCACCATCTCTTCGCTGAACTAGTGCACCTATACAATTTGCCATTGTATTGGGTGTGTTGGGGACACAAGAGACTTTTTATTATTTGGTTGCAGGGTTGTTTGAGAGAGACCATCTTCATCCTACACCTCCCACGGATAGATAAACCTTAGGTCATCCACTTGAGGGAAATTTGCTACTGTCCTACAAAACTCTGCGCTTGGAGGCCCAACACGAGTCTACAAGAACAAGTTGTGTAGTAGACATCAAGCTCTTTTCTGGCACCGTTGCCGGGGAGGTGAGTGCTTGAAGGTATATCTTTAGATCTTGCAATTGAATCTTTTAGTTTCTTGTTTTATCACTAGTTTGGTTTATAAAACAAAACTACATAAAAAAATGGAATTGATGTTGCATCATATTATTGATCATCTTTATAATATCTTTCTTGAAAATGATGGATCAGAAAATTGTGCTCAATTGTTAGAAGAAGAAGTCAATAAAATGTTTGGCACAAAATATTTGAATGATGAGCATGATTGCAATGTTGTTAGTATGAATTCCTTGAATATCCAAAATGCTAATGATTATTGCACTAGTCATGAGAAAAATGTCTCCTATAAGAATGTCAATTTTTGCGGAGTGAATTGGGAGTGCAATTGCACACCAAAAAGGGAAGATATATTTTGTAAGAGGCATAAATATTTAGAAACGAAAAAATTGCAAGAGAGGCTAGATGATTGTGCTGAAAGATTTAATTTTTTTCGCCATCCTTATGAACTTTGCAATGAACATGGTCATTTAAATCTCCACTGCAAATTCTTTCATGATCAAATCATGTCCAAAAATTGTGATAACTTGATTACCCTTGAGCATCATAAAGAGCTTAGTCATCTTTTGGGGTATGAAGAAATGAAACATATAACTAAGGGTATTCCAAAATTTAATCTCAAGAGATTTCTTGATTTTGATCTAGAGGAAATTTATATGTTTTGTGCGGTAAATTGCATTGAGAATCGTTATATTGCCAACTATCTAAAGACAAGAAAACAAATAGAATATGAAGAGAGTACTAATGAAAGGGAAAATATTTCCCAATACCCTCCTAGTGTTTATTATGATGAATCAGGTAACGAGGAGGAGCTTCCTAACCAATCAATCTCTTCAACAAGAAGCTTGAAAAATTAATTAAACCCACACATGATATGGTGAAGAAGAAGAAAAGAAGAAATAATAAAGGTAAAAAGGCATCTCTCCCAAATAATGTTGCTCCTATTATTGTTGTGCCTCATGAAAATGAATCAAAAATAATTGTGGAAGATGATGCACTTGATGATGATTTTGTTATGCCTATTGCTTGTTGTACTGATTATGATTGGAAAGATAATGATACTTCTTATAATCTTGGAAATCTTTTTGGCACCAACTTGGGAAATTATGATGATAGCAATTGTTATACCGTTGGTGCTATTCATCCTATTAATGATGAGAGTGATTATGCTTATGATATGCCAAGCCACAAGCTTGGGGATGCTATGTTTGATGAGAATGGCATGTTTGAGAATTTATTTGCTGAAATTAATGTTTGTCCCAAGCTTGGGGATGCTATGCTTAATGAAGATGATCTTTTTAGCCCCCATACTTTGAATGATCAAATTTGCTATGATGATTGCATGCCTCCTATCTATGATGAGAACAGAGTTGCTACTTATGATGATTATTGTGATGATACTTATGTTATAAAAAGTAGTGATGATTATATTTATAAAACTTGTCATAGTTATGATTACTCTTTTCCTGAACATTACTCTTTTAATGTGGAAACAATTTATAGTATTCGAGTTTCATATGATACTCCCACCATTGTGAATGAGAAGAAATTTTCTTATGTGGAGAGTAATAAAATTTCTATGCTTGTGGATCATGAAGAGAATGCTTTATGTGATGGTTATATTGATTAATCTATTCATGATGCTACTGAAAATTATTATGAGAGAGGAACTTATGATTCATGATGCTCTCTTTATGTTTTAATTCTTATCTTTTATGCGAGCATCATTGAAATCATCATGCCTAGCTAAAAGGCATTAAAGAAAAGCGCTTGTTGGGAGACAACCCAACATTTACCCCTAATATTTTTATGTGTTCACATGATTATGATACTGTAGTAATCATGTTTTATTGCTTTTGTTTCAATAAAGTGCCAAGTAAAGCCTTTGGGATAGTGTGGATGATAGTTGACTTGAATCTGTGCAAAAACAGAAACTTTTGCGCTCAGTCCAGGAATTTTGAAAATTCACTGGAACGTGATTTTGATCTGAATTTTTTACAGGTGATAGATATACAAATTATTTACATTTTCCTAATGTTTCAGAATTTTTTGAGTAGCAGAAGTATGGTTGTAGTACAGATTACTACATACTGTTCTGTTTTTGATAGATTCTGTTTTCAATGCATAGTTTGCTTGTTTTCTAGTTTCTATGGCTTATATTGCTCAATATAAATTATGTAAATGATATGCTTCAGTATTAATTGTGTGTAAAAAATTATGAATCTTGTCTTTGACAGTACCAAAGTGAAATGGTTTGCTCTTTATCATACTAACCTATCTCACGAAGTTCCGTTAAGTTTTGTGTGATTGAAGTTTTCAAGTTTTGGGTGAGATGTCGATATGAGGAGAATAAGGAGTGACAAGACCCTAAGCTTGGGGATTCCCAAGGCACCCCAAGTTAAATATCCAAGGAAGATCCAAGCAACTAAGCTTGGGGATGCCCCGGAAGGCATCCCCTCTTTCGTCTTCAACATTATCGGTAATCACACTTGGAGCTATATTTTCATTCGTCACATGATATGAGTTTTGCTTGGAGACTCATTTTATTTTATTAGGATTTGCTTTCTGTTAGTTATAATAATGTTTTGCATCTTTTATTTCAATAAAAGTGGCAAGGATAGCCATCACCATGCTTATTTTGCAAATATATGAGTTGCTGTTTCAAAACAGAAAGTTTATCGCTGTTGAAATAAATATCCAGAAAATTCAGAATGTGATAAAATGTTGAAAATTTCTGAAAAATAAGCTCTGATAAATTTTCTACAGTGTGGTAAATTTTCATAATTTTTGGAGTTTAAGAAGTATTGATACTCTTGCATTCTTTACAGACTATGCTGTTTTGGCAGATTGCTGTTATGTTTGCATATGTTTGCTTGTTTAATGATTCTATTTGAGGATAGGAGTATTAAATATGCAGAGGAATTTAGTATGCAATGTTGAATAATAATTTTAGTGATTTGATACAGTAGAGAATGATAAGGTTTTTGCATTGGTTTGTACTAACTTATCTCACGAGTTCTTGTTGAGTTTTGTGTGGATGAAGTTTTTAAGATTTAGGGAAACCGTCATATAAAAGGAATTAAGGAGACACAAAAGCTCAAGCTTGGGGATGCCCAAGGCATCCCAAGTTAATATTCTAATAAGTCTCAAGCATCTAAGCTTGGGGATGCCCCGGTAGGCATCCCACCTTTCTTCTTCAACAATTATCGGTTAGTATCGGTTGAGCCTAAGTTTTTGCTTCTTCACATGAGTTGTGCTATTCTTGGAATGTCATTTTGTTTTGTTTTGCTTGCTGTTTTAATAAAATACTTAGATCTGAAAGTTTTTAAATAAGAGAGAGTCCTCAATTAGCTACCCCTTTACTTAACTACTCGCTTGATCTTCACTTATATCTTTTTGGAGTAGTTTGTCATTCACTCTTGTGCTTCACTTATATCCTATGAGTAAATTGTTGTATGAATTGAATATCATGAAGTTGAAATTATATGTTCATATCATGCCTAGTGGTAGCTTCACATTGGGTTTAGAAAGTGAAATCTTTTGAGGCTTGACAATCACAATATTGGTCATACAAGCAATTCATGAATGATTAGTAGAAGGAAGAGAACTTTCACATGCAAATACACTATCTTGGAAATCTTTTGTGATTGTGAGCCCCCATCAAAATATTATATGCCAAAATTGTTGACGTTGGACAAGGAAGACAACGTAATGATTTATGTTTGCTCATATTCACATAGAAGTTATATTGTCATAGATCCTTCAACATGTGGTGCTTGCCCCCCATCTTTGCTAGCCAAAAATTCCGCACTAAGTAGAGATACTACTTGTGCATCCAAAAACTCTTAAACCCAAATCTTATTTTCAAGAGTCCACCATACCTACCTATGGATTGAGTAAGATCCTTCAAGTAAGTTGTCCTCGGTGCAATAAGGCAATAAAAATTGCTTCTAAAAGTGTAAGATCATTTAGTGTAAGAGAAAATTGAGTGTTGTATGAACTTGTGATGGTAAAGAAATAAAAGCGACAGACTGCATAATAAAGGTTGCCATCACAAGGGGCAATATAACGTGACGTTCTTTTGCACTAAGGGGTTGAGGATACAAACAAATAAGCGCATGGCAACCTCTGCTTCCCTCTGCGAAGGGCCTATCTTTTACTTTTATGTATTTACTTTTATGCAAGAGTCAAAGTTTTTCTCTCTATTCCTTTTTATTTTTCTCCTTTGGCAAGCATCATGTGGTGAGGAAAGATCTAGGCACATATGTCCAGTTGGATATGGGTGGGATGAGTTATTATTGTCGACATCACCCTTGAGGTGAGTACGTTGGGAGGCGAAATTATAAGCCTCTATCTTTCTATGTGTCCGGTTGAAACGTTTTGCTCATGTGTATGCGGTGAGTGTTAGCAATCATAGAAGACTATATGATGGTTGAGTATGTGGAGCTCTTACTTAGACTCTGTTGAATAAGTTGAATTGCAATTGTTTGGTGACTGAGAACATAGGTTGTTGAGTTTCAAGAGAATTCATTGTTTGAACCTTAACATGTGAATTGGTTGCTACTTTAACATGAGAAGTTTTATAAGAAAGAATTGCTATTATGATGCTAGGAAAAGTGATTGAAATTGTCATTGATCAAACTTGTGCACTTTGCTAGCATTCACACTTCATAAATTATTTCTTTTATCATTTACCTACTCGAGGACGAGTAGGAATTAAGCTTGGGGATGCTGATACGTCTCCAACGTATCTATAATTTATGAAGTATTCATGCTGTTATATTATCATTTTTGGATGTTTTACAATCATTTTATAGCAACTTTATATCATTTTTTTGGGACTAACCTATTGACCCAGTGCCAATTGCTGTTTTTGCTTGTTTTTTACATCGTAGGAAATCAATATCAAACGGAGTCCAAACACCGCGAAATTTTTTGTGGATTTTTTATGGACCAGAAGACATCCAGTGGGCCAGAGAAGCACCTGGGGGGTGCCCTGAGGGGGGCACAACCCACCAGGGCGCGCCCAGGTGGGTTGTGCCCACCTCGGTGGCCTCCCGCACCCCCTCTTTGCCCTATAAATCACCAAATATTCCAAAAACCCTCGGGGTAACCCTAGATCAGAAGTTCCGCTGCCGCAAGGCCTCTATATCCACGACATCCAATCTAGACCCCATTCCGGCACCCGGCCGGAGGGGGAAATCATCACCGATGGCCATCTTCATCATCCCGGCGGCCACCATGATGAGGAGGGAGTATTCCACCCTCGGGGCTGAGGGTTTGTACCAGTAGCTATGTGTTTAATCTCTGTCTCTCGTGTTCTTGAGATGTCATGATCTTGATGTATCGCGGGCTTTGTTAATATAGTTGGATCATATGGTGTTTCCCCTCTCTATCTTGTTGTGATGAATTTAGTTTTCCCTTTGAGATTTCATTTTATTGGATTGAATACTTTTATGGATTTGAGAGCACTTGATCTATGTCTTGGCACTCAACTCGTGGATTCCCGAGGTGACATTGGGGTAATCTATGCATAGGGGTTGATGCATGTTTTCGTCCTTGTTTCTCCTGTAGAAATCTTGGGGCACTCTTTGAGGTTCTTTGTGTTGGATCAGGTATTATGAATCTGAAATTGTTTGATGCGTATCGTATAATTAACTTATGGATACTTGTGGTGACATTGGAGTATCTAGGTGACATTAGAGTTGGTTGATGCGTATCATATGGTGTTATTTTAGTACGAACTCTTGGATAGATCGAACGGAAAGAATAACTTTGCGTTATTTTAGTACGAACTCTTGAATAGATAGAACGGAAAGAATAACTTTAAGGTGGTTTCGTACCCTACAAACAATTTCTTCTTATGTTCTCCGCTAGATAAGAAATTTGGAGTGATTCTTCATCGCACGTTGAGGGATGGTTATATGATCCAATTAGATTAGCATTGTTGAGAGATTGCACTAGCGAAAGTACGGACCCTAGGCCTTGTTTTCAAGCATTGCAATACCGTTTGTGCTTCGTTTTATCACTTGCTACCTTGCTATTTTTATTTATTCAGATTATAAAAATATATTTCCACCATCCATATTACACTTTATCACCATCTCTTCACCGAACTAGTGCACCTATACAATTTTCCATTGTATTGGGTGTGTTGGGGACACAAGAGACTTTTTATTATTTGGTTGCAGGGTTGTTTGAGAGAGACCATCTTCATCCTACACCTCCCATGATTGATAAACCTTAGGTCATCCACTTGAGGGAAATTTGCTACTGTCCTACAAAACTCTGCGCTTGGAGGCCCAACACGAGTCTACAAGAACAAGTTGTGTAGTAGATATCACGTTCTATGATGTCTCTTACTGATTTACCACTATCGTTTTGGGGTTATGCATTAGAGACAGCTGCATTCACGTTAAATAGGGCACCGCCTAAATCCGTTGAGACGACACCGTATGAACTGTGGTTTGGCAAGAAACCTAAGCTGCCATTTCTTAAAGTTTGGGGATGCGACGCTTATGTCAAAAGGCTTCAGCCTGATAAGCTCGAACCTAAATCGGAGAAGTGCATCTTCATAGGATACCCTAAGGAAACAATTGGGTACACCTTCTACCACAGATCTGAAGGCAAAATCTTTGTTGCTAAGAATGGGTCCTTTCTAGAGAAGGAGTTTCTCTCGAAAGAAGTGAGTGGGAGGAAAGTAGAACTTGATGATGTTATTGTACCTTCTCTCGAATTGGAAAGTAGCACATCACAGAAAATCGTTCCCGTGATGCCTACATCAACTAGAGAGGAAGCTAATGATAATGATCATGAAACTTCAGATCAAGTTACTACTGAACCTCGTAGGTCGACCAGAGCATGATCCGCACCAGAGTGGTACGATAATCGTGTCCTGGAAGTCATGTTACCAGACCAAGGCGAACCTACGAACTATGAAGAAGCTATGATGAGCCCAGGTTCCGACAAATGGCTTGAGGCCATGAAATCTGAGATAGGATCCATGTATGAGAACAAAGTGTTGACTTTGGTGGACTTGCCCGATGATCGGCAAGCCATAGAGAATAAATGGATCTTCAAGCAGAAGACTGACGCTGATGGTAATGTTACTGTCTATAAAGCTTGACTTGTCGCAAAAGGTTTTCGACAAGTTCAAGGGGTTGAATATGATTGGACTTTCTCACCCATAGTGATGCTTAAGTCCGTCCGAATCATGTTAGCAATTGCCACATTTTATGATTATGAAATTTGGCAAATGGACGTCAAAACTGCATTCCTTAATGGATTTCTCAAAGAAGAGTTGTATATGATGCAACCAGAAGGTTTTGTCGATCCTAAAGGTGCTAACAAAGTGTGCAAGCTCCAGCAATCCATCTATGAACTGGTGCAAGCATCTCGGAGTTGGAATATACGCTTTGATGAGGTGATCAAAGCATATGGTTTTATACAGACTTTCGGTGAAGCCTGTATTTACAAGGAAGTGAGTGGGAGCTCTGTAGCATTTCTGATATTATATGTATATGACATATTGTTGATTGGAAATGATATAGAATTTCTGGATAGCATAAAAGGATACTTGAATAAGAGTTTTTCAATGAAAGACCTCGGTGAAACTGCTTATATATTGGGCATCAAGATCTATAGAGATAGATCGAGACGCTTAATAGGACTTTCACAAAGCACATACCTTGACAAAGTTTTGAAGAAGTTCAAAATGGATCAGTCAAAGAAAGGGTTCTTGCCTGTGTTACAAGGTGTGAAGTTGAGTCAGACTCAAAGCCCGACCACTGCAGAAGATAGAGAGAAAATGAAAGTCATTCCCTATGCCTCAGCCATAGGTTCTATCATGTATGCTATGTTGTGTACCAGACCTGATGTGTGCCTTGCCATAAGTTTGGTAGGGAGGTACCAAAGTAATCCAGGAGTGGATCACTGGACAGCGGTCAAGAACATCCTGAAGTACCTGAAAAGGACCAAGGATATGTTTCTCGTTTATGGAGGTGACAAAGAGCTCGTCGTAAACGGTTACGTCGATGCTAGCTTTGACATTGATCCGGATGACTCTAAGTCACAAACCGGATACGTATTTATATTGAATGGTGGAGCTGTCAGTTGGTGCAGTTCCAAGCAAAGCATCGTGGCGGGATCTACGTGTGAAGCGTTACATAGCTGCTTCAGAACCAGCAAATGAAGGAGTCTGGATGAAGGAGTTCATATCCGATCTGGGTGTAATACCTAGTGCATCGGGTCCAATGAAAATCTTTTGTGACACTACTGGAGCAATTGCCTTGGCAAAGGAATCCAGATTTCACAAGAGAACCAAACACATCAAGAGACACTTCAACTCCTTTCGTGAACAAGTCAAGGATGGAGACATAGAAATTTGCAAGATACATACGGATCTGAATGTAGCAGACCCGTTGACTAAGCCTCTTCCGCGAGCAAAACATGATCAGCACCAAGACTCCATGGATGTTAGATTCATTACAATGTAATCTAGATTATTGACTCTAGTGCAAGTGGGAGACTAAAGGAAATATGCCCTAGAGGCAATAATAAAGTTGTTATTTTATATTTCCTTATTCATGATAAAGGTTTATTATTCATGCTAGAATTGTATTGATCGGACTTAAATACATGTGTGAATGCATAAACAAACACCGTATCCCTAGTAAGCCTCTACTAGACTAGCTCGTTGATCAAAGATGGTTAAGGTTTCCTAACAATAGACATGTGTTGTCATTTGATAATGGGATCACATCATTAGGAGAATGATGTGATGGACAAGACCCATCCGTTAGCTTAGCATAATGATCGTTCAGTTTTATTGCTATTGCTTTCTTCATGTCAAATACATATTCCTTCGACTATGAGATTATGCAACTCCCGGATACCGGAGGAATACCTTGTGTTCTATCAAACATCACAACATAACTGGGTGATCATAAAGATGCTCTACGGGTATCTCCTAAGGTGTTTGTTGAGTTGGCATAGATCGAGATTAGGATTTGTCACTCTGAGTATCGGAGAGGTATCTCTGGGCCCTCTCGGTAATACACATCATAAGCTTGCAAGAAAATGACTAAGGAGTTGGTCACGAGGTGATGTATTACGGAAAGAGTAAAGAGACTTGCCAGTAACAAGATTGAACTAGGTATGAAGATACCGACGATCGAATCTCAGGCAAGTAACATACCGATGGACAAAGGGAATTACGTATGTTGTCATAACGGTTCGACCGATAAAGATCTTCGTAGAATATGTAGGAGCCAATATGGGCATCCAGGTTCCGCTATTGGTTATTGACTGGAGAGGTGTCTCGGTCATGTCTACATAGTTCTCGAACCCGTAGGGTCCGCACGCTTAACGTTCGTTGACGATATAGTGTTATATGAGTTATATGATTTGGTGACCGAATGTTGTTCGGGGTCCCGGATGAGATCACGGACATGACGAGAAGTCTCGAAATGGTTGAGAGGCAAGTATTGATATATAGGACGATAGTATTCGGACACAGGAAGTGTTTCAGAAGGTACCGGGTACTTATCGGGTCACCGGAAGGAGTTTCGGGCATCCCCGGCAAAGTTATGGGTCTTATGGGCCAAGTGAGAGAACACACCAGCCCACAAGGGGCTGGTGCGCCCTCTATAGGGGCCGGCCCTATGGGGAGGGAAAGGAAAGGGAGGAGGAAAGGAAAGTGTGGAGTTGTACTCCTACTTCCTTCCCTCTCCCCCCTCTTTCCTTTCCCCCTTGTCCATACAAGGAAAGGGGGGCGCAGGAGGGCAGGAGCCCTAGGGCCGGCGGCCAGCCCCTAGGGGCGCGCCCTGGCTGCCTCCCTCTCCCCTCCCACCTATATATATATGTGGGAGGGGGCACCTACCACAACCCAGAACATTGTCTGAGCCGTGTGCGGCGCCCCCATCCACCGTTTACTCCCTCAGTCATATTTTCATAGTGCTTAGGTGAAGCCCTGCGAAGATCGCATCACCATCACCATCACCATGCCGCCATGCTACCGGAACTCATCTACTACCTTGCTGTCTTGCTGGATTAAGAAGGCGTAGGACGTCACCTAGCTGAACGTGTGCTGAACACGGAGATGACATACGTTCGGTACTCGATCGGTTGAATCGTGAAGTGTAGGGAAATGTTGCATGAAAACAAAAAAATTCTACGCACACGCAATGATCTATCCATGGAGATGCATAGCAATGAGGATGAGAGTGTGTCTATGTACCCTCGTAGACCGTAAGCGGAAGCGTTTCACAACGCGGTTGATGTAGTCGAACTTTCTTCGTGCTCCAACCGATCTAGTACCGAACGCACGGCACCTCCGCGTTCTGCACACGTTCAGCTCAGTGATGTCCTCCACCTTCTTGATCCAGCAAGACGGCGAGGTAGTGGATGAGTTCCGGCAGCACAACGGCGTGGTTACGGTGATGATGATGTGATCTTCGCAGGGCTTCACCTAAGCACTACGAAAATATGACCGAGGGAGTAAATGGTGGACGGGGGCGCCGCACACGGCTAAGACAATGTTGTTTCATTGCTAGGCACCCCCCTCCCACATATATATAGGTGGGAGGGAGGGAGGAGCAGCCAAAGGAGGTGCCCAAGTAGGAGGAATCCTACTTGGAGTCCCTCCCAAGCCGCGCCCCCTGCCTTATATAGGTGCAGGGGAAAGGCAGGGGAGGGTGGCGCCCTCCCCTTTCCTTTCTCCCATGAGAGGGAAAGGCAGGAGGGGCTAGCCCTCCCTCCTTTCCTTCCCTTAGGGCCTGCTGTCCAAAGAAGGGGCGCACAAGGGGCTGGTCTGTCCCCCCTGAAAGTGCAATGTTGCACTAAATTGTTTTTGACATCTATGACAACTTCATTTGTGTTTCTAACCACATGCTCTAGTGTTAACAGCACTGATTAAGCTAAAGTGAAGCATGGATCGTTATTCCCTCTTATATTGGAAAAAGGAAAAGCGGAGTGCCCAAGAAAAGAAGAGTACCATAAAGTTTTCTTGTTTCTTGAGTCCTTAGGGCAGCCGCACTATTAAGAGGGGGTGCATCAGAAAAACATCCGGGGAATCAACTTACCTTCTCTCATTGATCTGAAAATCTTAGTGTAATGTTTCTGTTCAGGCCGGAACTTCCGGGACGGCCGGAACTTCCGGGGACCGGAAGGTCCGGCAGGGTTCCGGGAAGCTTCCGGGGTACCCAGAGAAACTGCTCTTTTTGTGCAAACTCTCTGTGTAGCCCGGAACCTCTCCGGACCCTGGCTAGAACTTCCGTCCCCCGGAACTTTCGGGCGGCCGGAACTTCCGGGCTGCGGAACTTCCGTCCCCTGTTTCAGCAGCTTTCGGGGTACTGCTGAGTTTGTGCAAACTCTCTTAATAGCCCGGAACCTGGCCGGAACTTGGCTGGAACTTCCGGGGTCCGAAACTTCCGTCCTTGGCCGGAACTTCCGGGCTACGCAGAAATCTGCCTCCAACGGCCAGATTCCATCCCCACCTATAAATAGTCTTCTTCTTCCTCACGAAGAAGGTGACGACTCCATTTCTCTCACCTCCATTTTCAGACCTCGATTTCTTGGAGATATCCCTCCTTAGCCAACCAAAGCTCTTGATCTTTTGAGAAGCGAAGGAGAAGTGCTCGATCTACACATTCACCAAAGAGAAAGTTGATTCCCCCTTGTTTTTGTGGTGCATCTTGTTACCCTTGGAGGTTGGAGACTCCTAGGCGGTAGGAGTGCTCCGGTGAGGAATCGACCATTGTGATTTCCCCCGGAAAGTTTGTGAGGGTTTGGAGACCACCCCAAGGTCTACCACTAGTGGTTGAGAAACGCCTTCGTGGTGTTGTCTCAAAGGGAGAATAGGGTGAGCCTTCGTGGCGTTGGTGTGCCTTCGTGGTAACATCCACCTCTCTAACGGTGACGTAGCTTCCCTCCAAGGAAGTGAACATCGGCATACATCCTCGTCTCCCGGAGTTGCGGTTATTCCTAACCCTAACTCTATACTTGTGGTCACTTGTCTCCTAGCACTTACTTATATCATATTGTGCTTGCTTACTCATACTTGTGTTACTTGTTTATCTTGCTTAGCTCTTAGCATCATACTTGCAATTGTTAGGCTCACTTTTATATTCTGCATTATTGCCTAAAATTGCTAAGTAATAATTAAAATTTGTAATTGTACCTATTCACCCCCCCCCTCTAGGTCCATCTCGATCCTTTCAATTGGTATCAGAGCCTCGTGCTCTATTCTTGTGGCTTAACCACCCTAGAGCGAGATGAACCCTGATGGGACTCCCCTTGTTGCGGATCCGAAGAATACGGGTGCGGCTTCCACGGAAGTCAAGTCCTTCACTTCTGAGGATCTAGAACGGGCGCTTGCTAAGCAAAAGGATGAGCATGATGCTTCTCTTGAGGCCTTGGTCCAAATGAGACTAGGCACACTTACCACGATGCTTGCACCACTCTCTGGTGGTGCGGTCTCGAGGCCAGTTGTGCCTACTCCTTCACTTGGCCAACAACCTCCTAGCAATGAACACTCCAGTGTTCCTTGGCTTTATGCAAGACCTCAAATAGAGAAACCAAAGTATAACCCTCAAGGCAAACCTCCTTTACTTGATGACACTACCGATTTTGCTTTGTGGAGAGTTGCTATGCAGGATCATCTTCGATATGGAAATGATGAGATGCTAGAGATCTTGGAGTATGGCTACCAAGCTGTTGATCCGAAGAATCTTACTCCAAGAGAGGTATATGACAAGAATCTCAATGACACAGCAACCATGTGCATAAGGAGAGGTATGACTGACAAGCAAAGGAGACCATACATACATATCACAAGTGCCAAGGAATTATGGGATAGCATTGTGAGAACCAAGACCGGTACCTCCACTCTCCGGCTTGCTCAATATGAAATTGCCAAGGGTCAATTGCAAAACTTTTGTATGGAGAAAGGTGAATCTCCCAAGCAACTCCTTGAGCGTCTCATGACTCTCACCGCTGATATCGAGTCCTGTGAGTGTGACAAGACACAAGATGGATTCAACTTGACTAAGCGATTTCTCGTGGATAAGTTGCTTCATGCTCTTGCCCCATATCATCATCAAATGGTGTGGGACATAAGACAACACCATGGATTCAAGGAAATGACTCCGGATGACATCATATCAACCTTCCAACTATTTGAAGAGTCAACGGCAAATGCTACAAAACATCTTGCCATGCATGGTACCTCAACATAAAAAATCAATCTTGCATTGAAGGCCAAGCATGTATATGAAGAAGAGCAAAGTGAAGAAGAGGAAGATGATGAGGATGAAGATGGTGATGATATTGACTCCGATGAGAGTCCTTCATATGAAGACATTGCTCTCTTTGTCAAGAAGTTTAGCGCGGGAAAATTCAAGGGAAGATTCCAGAAGAAGAAAGTGAGAAAATGCTACAACTGTGAAGAAACCAACCACTTCTCAAATGATTGCCCTTATGAGAAAAGAGAAGATAAACCAAGGTTTCCCAAGACCTTTACCAAGAAGAAGTTGCCAAACCCTTTGAACACCAAGCTCAAGAAGAGAGATGGGAAAGCAATGGTTGCTCATGAAGAATCTAATCCGGATGATGTTAGTGGTGTTGCCGGAGTAGCCCAAGATTCTCAAAACACTTTGAGACTAGTCAACAAGAGTGGTGATGTTGTCACCTACAACTACATGAAAGACTACAAGGGCAACGCTCACAAGTGCCTAATGGCAAAAGCCGTGGTAGAAGATGGAGAGGATCAAAACTCTCCTGACAAGGTCAAGGTAACCCCACGGTCAAACCCTCCTCTTTTTACTCCTTCTACTCCTAGTGATGAGTATCTTGATGTGGAGGATAATTATGATGATAATGATATAGATGACCCATGTTTGCTAAATTAAATAAGGTCATGTGCTCCCTCAAAGGAAAGAAGCTCACTATGTTTCGTATGCTTATGGAGATGGTGGGTAAGCACACCGTCACCATTAAGGAACTCGAAACCCTCGTAACCGAGGAAAAGGAAAAATATGAAATCCTTGAGTGGAAAGTCAAATATGAGGAAGCACGAAATGATGAACTATGCTTGAAAATTGGTGCAAACATTGATGCTCATGCTAAAGATCTTGCCTCTTTGAAAAAGGCTAAGGACTCTTGTGAAGAGTTGATGAATGATAAAAGTAAGCTTGTGAAGTCTCATGCATCTCTCTCTAAGGATTGTGAGCTTCTATCCATGTCTCTCAAGACTAAGGAAGAGGAGCTCACCCTTCTTACAAAGAGTTTTGAGACGCTCAAGCTTACTTATCTTGAAACTCTTGCCAAGGCTTACTCTTCTCCTATTATCAATATTGATGCTTGTACTACTAACTCTAGTAGTGACCTAGCATCTATTCTTGAGGAGAATCATTTTCTCAAGGCTCAAATCGAGAAAGGTCTCATGACATGTGGTCAAGGACAAAAGAACCTTAATGAGGTATTGAGCCAACACAATGAGGTGTTTGCCAAAGAGGGGCTCGGGTTTGACCCAAGCACAAGCAAGAAGAAGACGTCTTCCTCTCAAAAGTGCACCACTCCTCTAAAAGAATCATTTGTACGAGAAGGGCACAAGGAGAAAGGTAAGGTTCTTAGTGGGAAGGCCACAAGGGGCATGCCCACTCTCAACAAGCCAAAAGAGTTCATGCCTCCATCTTATGTACTTCGTAAAACTAAGGATGGAGAAGTTTATGAAAAATTTGTTGGTCCTCGAAATGCATTCCGGTTCTATGCTATTTGGGTCCCTAAGACCCTTGTGACTAACTTGAGAGGTCCCATTGAAAAATGGGTGCCTCTAACCAAGTCATAATTGTGTGTAGGTTGCTTTCTCCGGTGGAGTAAAATGGGTGATCGACAGTGGATGTACAAATCATATGACCGGAGATGGCAAGTTCCTCTACGATTTCATGGAAGCTATTCAACCATTTATGAGCATTATGTTTGGTGGAGGATCAAAAGGACAGGTACTCGGGTTGGGCAAGGTGGCTATCACAAATGACATGTCTCTTGCAAATGTCATGCTTGTCCAATCCCTTAAATATCATTTGCTTTCAGTTCGCCAATTGGCTTCCGTTGGTTATGATACATGTTTTGGACTAACAGATGTGAAAGTCTTTAAGAGAGATACTCTCGAAGTGGCCTTTGTTGGAGAGTTGGATGGCAACCTTTACACGGTTGATTTCTCGAAAGAGAGCACATTCCATGCAACTTGTCTAATGGCCAAGGCCGACAAGGGGTGGCTATGGCATCGCCGGCTAGCCCATGTCGGCATGAGAAATCTTCAAGATCTCTTAAAGGGTAATCACATCCTTGGACTAACCAATGTCTCTTTTGAGAAAGATCGTGTGTGTAGTGCATGCATAGCCGGGAAGCAACATCAATCAAAGCAACCACCCAAGAATATTGTGTCTACTTCAAGGCCTCTGGAGCTCCTTCATGTGGATCTTTTTGGGCCACCTTCATGGGATAGTCTTGGTGGGAAAAAGTATGGTCTTGTCATTGTTGATGATTACTCAAGATATACATGGGTGTTTTTCCTCAAGTCCAAGGACGAGACGAAGATCACCTTCATTGATTTTGCCAAGCAAGCACAACGCAAGTTTGACAAAGAAATCTTGGCAATAAGAAGTGATAATGGCTCTGACTTCAAGAACTATACCTTGGAAGAATTTCTTAGTGATGAAGGGATTGAGCATCAATATTCAGCTCCATACACTCCTCAGCAAAATGGTGTAGCCGAAAGGAAGAACCGTACACTTGTGGAGATGGCAAGGTCCATGTTGGATGAATACAAGTCGCCACATAGTTTTTGGGCCGAGGCTGTCAACACCGCATGCCATGCATCAAACCGGCTCTTCCTCCGCACTATATTGGAAAAGACTCCATATGAGCTCCTAACTGGGAACAAGCCGAATGTCAAGTACTTTCATGTATTTGGGTGCAAATGTTTCATCCTCAACAAAAGAGAACGGTTAGGAAAATTTCAATCCAAAACCATTGAGGGCATATTTGTTGGCTATGGATCAAACTCTCACGCCTATAGAGTCTACAACAAATCCAATGGATGTGTTGTAGAAACTTGTGATGTGGTGTTTGATGAATTTAATGGCTCCCATGGGGAGCAAGTTGATCTAAATGATGTAGGTGAAGAAGATTCTTCTCAAGATATCTTGACCATGGGTGTTGGTGCACTTCTTCCAATGGAACAAGAACCTCATGATGATGAAGAAGAAGATGGAAGCTTCACACATCATCAAACTACTTCAACACCCATACCACCACAAGCTCCTATTGCTCAACCAATGCCCTTAGACCAAGTACAATAAGATGATCAAGTCCCTCTTCATGATAATCGTCAAGAACAAGATCATCATCAAGGGAAAGAACAAGAAAGTGCAATCATTGACGATGAACCTCAACAAATGCAAGATGAAGAAGAAGATCTTCCACCACACATTAATGATCCATTTGTTGAGGACGTGGATGATGGACATGAAGTTGAACCTCGCGAAACTCTAACCTCCATCATGCCTCGAGTGGCCGGTCGTGTTGATGTTGACAAAATTCTCACCGGCATATCAGAAGGTAGAGTCACTCGTAAACATTTGACAAACTTTTGTGCTCACTTCTCGTTTGTGTCTAGTGTTGAGCCTCTCAAGGTACAAGATGCATTGATGGACAATGATTGGCTCGTTGCTATGCAAGAAGAGTTGAACAGTTTTGAACGCAACCAAGTGTGGTCTTTAGTCGAGAGGCCAACTACGGAACACAATGTCATTGGAACAAAATGGATTTTCAAGAACAAGCAAGATGAGAATGGTGTAATCATCCGCAACAAGGCAAGGTTAGTGGCACAAGGGTACTCACAAGTTGAAGGTTTGGACTTTGGTGAGACCTTTGCTCCTGTTGCCCATCTTGAATCTATTCGCATCTTACTTGCTTATGCTGCTTTCAAAGGCTTTACATTACATCAAATGGATGTGAAGAGTGCTTTCCTTAACGGTCCTCTACATGAAGAAGTATATGTATCACAACCACCTGGGTTCGTTGATTCCGATCACAAAGACTATGTGTATAAACTTCATAAGGCTTTGTATGGCCTCAAACAAGCACCTCGTGCTTGGTATGATCATCTTAAGAAGTTTTTACTCGATGATGGTTTTGTGAGAGGGGTGATCGATCCCACTCTTTTTACTAAGAGGGACAAAGGTGATTTGATCTTATGCCAAATCTATGTAGATGATATCATTTTTGGTTCCCCTAACATTCATTTGTGCAAGAAGTTTGCGGCCTCCATGACCAAGAACTTTGAAATGTCACTCAATGCGGATTTGAAGTTCTTTCTCGGTTTCCAAATTCAACAATTTCAAGAAGGAATTTTCTTGTCTCAAGCAAAGTACCTCAAGGATATTCTAGAGAAGTTTGGAATGTCTGATGCTAGTCCATGTAAGACACCTATGCCTACAAAAATTGTACTCACTGAAGACACAAACGGTATCCCTTTCGACCCTTCTATTTACCGCTCTATGATCGGTTCATTGCTGTACCTTTGTGCATCTAGACCAGATATCATGTTCAGTGTATGCATGTGGGCTAGATTTCAAGCTTCCCCTAGGGAAAGTCATCATAAGGCGGTTAAGCATATCCTTAGATACCTTGTTCACACCCCAAAGTTGGGTCTATGGTACCCCAAGGATGCTAAGTTTGATCTCATTGGGTACACGGATGCGGATTGGGCTGGAGACAAAGTGGATCATAAGTCCACCTCAGGTGCATGTCAATTTCTTGGACGCTCCTTGGTAATTTGGTCCTCGAAGAAACAAAATTGTGTTGCCCTCTCCACCGCCGAAGCCGAATACATTGCAACCGCCAGTTGTGCAACTCAATTACTATGGATGAGGCAAACTTTAAAGGATTATGGTATCACCTATAGGCATGTGCCTCTTCTATGTGATAATGAAAGTGCCATCAATATTGCTGAGAATCCCAAAGATCATACCCGCACCAAGCACATTGATATTAGGTATCATTTCTTGAGGGATCATGTGGAAAAGGGTGACATTGATATTGCTCATGTTGGTACAGATATGCAACTTGCAGACATTTTCACCAAGCCATTGGATGAAGCAAGGTTTTGTCAACTTTGGCGTGAACTTGGTATCTTGGAGCTTGACAACATTATGTGAAATCTAGTACTCATCCATGCATTTACTTCATGTCTTGTCTAGATGTAGGCATGTATTTAGGGGGAGACATTCAACTCATGAGTTATCTCACCCTATATGATGCATAAATAAACCAAACACTCTCAAAGTTACTATGTTATCACTTTGTGACTTAGTACTTTAAAATGATGGAGTTGTGATGTTGGGCTCAAGGTTAAAATCTTCGCAGTGCCAAGTCACATATACTCAAACATGGTGGACTCGTCCACCACCCTCTCTTAGAGAGGCTGGACTTATTCTTCATCTCCTTTTCTGTGTGTTTGTCCGATGTTTGTCTCTCTGTTTGAGTATTCTCGTTATTGCTCTTGTGTTTTGTCATGTGTGTTGCCCCTAGCTCAGGTTCTACCCAAGCCTCTCTCATCTCAAAACCATCTGATATTTGTCTAGTGTACAAGCTTCAAATCATAACCACATAAATGTTGATGTGGTGTGTGCTTGTCTTGGGAGCTTTCGGACCCGCTTCCTCTAGTTCTCAGGAGTTCAGAGAGACTGTAATCTCTCTGGATATCCCGGAACTTCCGGGATGGTGCCCGGAACTTCTGGCCGCCGAAACTTCCGTCCTTTCCCGGAACTTCCGGGTGTCGTGGGTCTTGGGCACATATTATGGGTAGGGGATAACAAAGGGGTATTTTCCCCCTTCTCCTCTGTTCCACTGCTCTCTCTCCCTGCGGCGCCCCTCACCCATCAACAACTTCCGGGCGAGCTGCCGGCCCCCGGAACCTCCAGCTCCTTCTTCCCTTCATCGTGCTTAGAGGGCATCTGTGCTCTCCACCATCTCCATGGAGGAAGGTAACCTTAGCTTCTCTCTGCTCTCTCTAGATTCCTAGGGATTGTAGGCTACGCTTATGGTTCTAGGATAAACACAAACTTCACATCTCGAGTCCTGCATCCACTTTAGATCTGCAATACTCCATCTCTTTCATCCCTCAGTGTTCGATCCATGCCTGTCCCCTGTTCAGATTCGAAAGGTACCCTGCGACCATGCTGGTGCCCGGAACTTCTGGGGCAGGCCGGAACTTCCGGCCTCGCTCGGGTTTCCATGTCCGGGCCGGGGCCGGTACTTCCGTCGGCCAGAACTTCCGGGCTCCCCGGAACTTCCGGGCTCCGGAACTTCCGGCCTCTGCCCCGGAACTTCCGGCCTAAGCAGAGTTCTGCCACATCTTCGGACAATGAGATTCTTTGATTTTCTATTTTTTAGGCTTGTGTACTTATTCTATCCCCATGCTATTCTCTCATCTCTGTCAGCAGGAGGGTCTGGTTCGCGTGCTCACTCATCCAAGGTGTATGAACGGAAATCCAAAGCTTGAGTCAAGAAGACAACGGCTATTGTTTTGGGGCGTGAGAACATGTTTGACTGCCACCCTGAGGAAGATGCTGAAGCTGAAGACAGTGCATCTCCTCCTGCTGCTCCCGTCCACACCAAGAAGCGGAAGACTACTTCCAAGAAGGCCAAGGCACCAAATGTTCAACCTCCTCCCCCTGTGCCAGTCACTATGAGGGAAATGCCCGCACCGGAGTGGATTGCTCTTCGCCGAGTCAATCCCTATTGCCATGACCGTGATCTTGTGGCTGATTCCAAGTTTTGGACACTTTTCCAGCAACGCAACTATGAAGAGATCTTCTCTCAGTTTGTCAACAAGTGTGTCATTCAGAAGAATATCAACATTGCTCACTTTGACAAGACTCCAACAAATTCTGCGTATTTTGATGGGATTCTGAGCATGTGTGTGAAGCTTAACCTTCTTCCACTCATGCGCTTTCAACATGATGTGTCACCGCCTCTTGTGGCTCAGTTCTATGCCACGGTGCATTTTGGGACTGATATGCAGCGCACCCTTACTTGGATGAGTGGTAATGAGAAGTACTCTGCTCCGTTCTTAGTGCTGGCCAGTCTTTTGGGATATGAGTATTCTGACACTACTATTGACCGTGGCTGCAAGATCCATGACAAAGGGGTCTACCAGGCTATTCACTTGGCTGATTTGTATCCTCCATCCGGAAAAGTTGGATCTGTTGGTGATCTTCTACCTTTCTATGACATCATGCACCGGATTTTTTGAGAGATACTTGCTGTCAAGGTGGGTGACAAGAACAAGATTCGTGGTCACCTCATCAACCTTCTTCACTACACTTGTCACAACTCCGAGCAGGGCCCCATTGATGTGATGGACTTTATGTGGCATGAGATGTACAGTGTGGTGATGAACCGCAAGGTTCCTATCTATGCTCCTTATATTACTGCCTTGATTGCTGAGATTGCTCCTGATGCACTTGCGGGTCGGTGTCTGACTGTTCACTCCAGTGTTAGCTTGCTTGTTAAGAAGGGCAAGGCAACTGCTCATGAGGGTGATGATGATGAGGAATGGAGCTACATGCTGGAGATCCACACCACTTTGAGCTTCGTCCCCACTCTCATACTTTTCAACGTGGGGAGCCCAGTGACTCTGGGTCCAAGAAGAGCAACAAACTTTGGCGTCTTCTCAAGAACATGTTCTGTCTGCAGCAAGATATGCACAAGAAGCAGTGGGAGGAGCACAAGTCTAGGAAGGAGAGCATGAAGGCTCTTAAGGATGGTATGCGTGCATCTGGTATGGACATTGCTCACGGTTCCGAGTCCAATGTGACTCCTTTTGAGAAATACCAGTCCAGGTTTGCTCGGTTTGATGTTGAAGCCGGCGATGAAGCCTCCTCACACCGCCCTCATGGCTCAGAGTCTTCTGAAGAATCATCTGATGACCCTTCTGCGTCCCTCTCCAAGGGGCTGGTTATGGATTCCACCATCTTTCCTTTTTGCCATCTTGGTGACAACAGGGGGAGATGTGGTGCTTGATAGGGCTTATCGTTTATCTTTGTTTATCTGCCTATTTTATGTTGCTTGGTGAACCTTTGCTTTCATTTTCTCCTATTTGGATCTTATCTTGCTATTTGAACCTATTATGTTCCGTTAAATAATCTATCTGTGTGTGAGTATCTTATGGCAAGGAGGTTACATGGCATATTATGAGAGACATGGCATATTATGAGAGACATCTATCAGGAAATGTTATATCTATATTTGTATCAGGAAACAAAGGTTACTAAAGCGTTCTATGTCGATATATCATTATTGTGTGGGTATGCACAGTGATAGGGGGAGTTTCCTCTAACCATGTCATTTCATCCAAATGCAATCCTAAAATAGGGCATGGGTTGTGGGGTATTACCTACCTTTCATTGAAATTGCTTTATTTATATATCATTTAAGTGTTTACCCTCTCAAGCATTGTTGTCATCTATGTCAAAAAGGGGGAGATTGAAAGTGCAATGTTGCACTAAATTGTTTTTGACATCTATGACAACTTCATTTGTGTTTCTAACCACATGCTCTAGTGTTAACAGCACTGATTAAGCTAAAGTGAAGCATGGATGGTTATTCCCTCTTATATTGGAAAAAGGAAAAGCAGAGTGCCCAAGAAAAGAAGAGTACCATAAAGTTTTCTTGTTTCTTGAGTCCTTAGGGCAGCCGCACTATTAAGAGGGGGTGCATCATAAAAACATCCGGGGAATCAACTTAGCTTCTCTCATTGATCTGAAAATCTTAGTGTAATATTTCTGTTCAGGCCGGAACTTCCGGGACGGCCGGAACTTCTGGGGACCGGAAGGTCCGGCAGGGTTCCGGGAAGCTTCCGGGGTACCCAGAGAAACTGCTCTTTTTGTGCAAACTCTCTGTGTAGCCCGGAACCTCTCCGGACCCTGGCCGGAACTTCCGTCCCCCGAAACTTCCGGGCGGCCGGAACTTCCGTCCCCTGTTTTAGCAGCTTCCGGGGTACTGCTGAGTTTGTGCAAACCCTCTGAGTAGCCTGGAACCTGGCCGGAACTTGGCCGGAACTTCCGGGGTCCGGAACTTCCGTCCTTGGCCGGAACTTCCGGGCTACGCAGAAATCTGCCTCCAACGGCCAGATTCCATCCCCACCTATAAATAGTCTTCTTCTTCCTCACGAAGAAGGTGACGACTCCATTTCTCTCACCTCCATTTTCAGACCTCGATTTCTTGGAGATCTCCCTCCTTAGCCAACCAAAGTTCTTGATCTTTTGAGAAGCGAAGGAGAAGTGCTCGATCTACACATTCACCAAAGCGAAAGTTGATTCCCCCTTGTTTTTGTGGTGCATCTTGTTACTCTTGGAGGTTGGAGACTCCTAGGCGGTAGGAGTGCTTCGGCGAGGAATCGACCGTTGTGATTTCCCCCGGAAAGTTTGTGAGGGTTTGGAGACCACCCCAAGGTCTACCACTAGTGGTTGAGAAACGCCTTCGTGGTGTTGTCTCAAAGGGAGAATAGGGTGAGCCTTCGTGGCGTTGGTGTGCCTTCGTGGTAACATCCACCTCTCTAACGGTGACGTAGCTTCCCTCCAAGGAAGTGAACATCGGCATACATCCTCGTCTCCCGGAGTTGCGGTTATTCCTAACCCTAACTCTATACTTGTGGTCACTTGTCTCCTATCACTTACTTATATCATATTGTGCTTGCTTACTCATACTTGTGTTACTTGTTTATCTTGCTTAGCTCTTAGCATCATACTTGCAATTGTTAGGCTCACTTTTATATTCCGCATTATTGCCTAAAATTGCTAAGTAATAATTAAAATTTGTAATTGTACCTATTCACCCCCCCCCCTCTAGGTCCATCTCGATCCTTTCACCCCCTTTGGCCCATTAGGCCCATACACTTACCGGGGCTGTCCGGAACCCCTTCCGGTGACCCGATGACTACCCGGTGCACTCCGAAACTGTTCTGGTGTCCGAATACCATCGTCCTATATATCAATATTTACCTCTCGACCATTTTGAGACTCCTCGTCATGTCCGTGATCTCATCCGGGACTCCGAACAACATTCGGTCACCAAATCATATAACTCATATAACACTATATCGTCAACGAACGTTAAGCGTGTGGACCCTACGGGTTCGAGAACTATGTAGACATGACCGAGACACCTCTCTGGTCAATAACCAATAGCAGAACCTGGATGCCCATATTGGCTCGTACATATTCTATGAAGATCTTTATCGGTCGAACCGTTATGACAACATACGTAATTCCCTTTGTCCATCGGTATGTTACTTGCCCGAGATTCGATCGTCGGTATCTTCATACCTAGTTCAATCTCATTACCGGCAAGTCTCTTTAATCATTCCGTAATACATCACCTCGTGACCAACTCCTTAGTCATTTGCTTGCAAGCTTATGATGTGTATTACAGAGAGGGCACAGAGATTCCTCTCCGATACTCGGAGTGACAAATCCTAATCTCGATCTATGCCAACTCAACAAACACCTTCGGAGATACCTGTAGAGCATATTTATGATCACCCAGTTACGTTGTGATGTTTGATAGCACACAAGGTATTCCTCCGGTATCTGGGAGTTGCATAATCTCATAGTCGAAGGAATATGTATTTGACATGAAGAAAGCAATAGCAATAAACTGAACGATCATTATGCTAAGCTAACAGATGGGTCTTGTCCATCACATCATTCTCCTAATGATGTGATCCCATTATCAAATGACAACACATGTCTATGGCTAGTAAACCTTAACCATCTTTTATCAATGAGCTAGTCTAGTAGAGGCTTACTAGGGACACGGTATTTGTTTATGTATTCACACATGTATTTAAGTTTCTGATCAATACAATTCTAGCATGAATAATAAACCTTTATCATGAAATAAGGAAATATAAAATAACAACTTTATTATTGCCTCTAGGGCATATTTCCTTCAGTCTCCCACTTGCACTAGAGTCAATAATCTAGTTCACATCGCCATGTGATTAACACCCAAAGAGTTTACTAGAGTCAATAATCTAGTTCACATCGCCATGTGATTAACACCCATAGTTCACATCGCCATGTGACCAATACTCAAAGTGTTTACTAGAGTCAATAATCTAGTTCACATCGCCATGTGATTAACACCCATGGAGTACTAAGGTGTGATCATGT
The DNA here is from genome assembly GCA_011799875.1 of Thinopyrum elongatum. Taxonomy (NCBI): domain Eukaryota; kingdom Viridiplantae; phylum Streptophyta; class Magnoliopsida; order Poales; family Poaceae; genus Thinopyrum; species Thinopyrum elongatum. The sequence continues at coordinate 536,431,801 of CM022301.1, read as the reverse complement.
TTTGCTTGTGAGAGAAGTTTAGTCAATGGGTCTGCCACATTCAGATCTGTATGTATTTTGCAAATTTTTATGTCTACGATGCTCTACATGGAGCTACTCTAGCTAATTGCTCCCACTTTCAATACATATCCAGATTGAGACTCAGAGTCATCTGGATCAGTGTTAAAGCTTGCATCGACGTAACCTTTTACGACGAACTCTTTATCACTTCCATAACCGAGAAATATTCCCTTAGTCCTCTTAGGTAACTAAGGATAATTTTGACCGCTATTCAGTGATCTACTCTTGGATCACTATTGTACCCCCTTGCCAAACTCATGGCAAGGTACACAATAGGTCTGGTACATGGCATGGCATATTTTATAGAACCTATGGCTGAGGCATAGGGAACGACTTTCATTCTCTCTCTATCTTTTGCCGTGGTCGGGTTTTGAGTCTTACTCAACTTCACACCTTGTAACACAGGCAAGAACCCTTTCTTTGATTGATCCATTTTGAACTTTTTCAAAATCTTGTCAAGGTATGTGCTTTGTGAAAGTCTTATTAAGTGTCTTGATCTATCTCTATAGATCTTGATGCCCAATATATAAGCAGCTTCACCGAGGTCTTTCATTGAAAAAATCTTATTCAAGTATCCTTTTATGCTATCCAGAAATTCTATATCATTTCCAATCAATAATATGTCATCCACATATAATATCAGAAATTCTACAGAGCTCCCACTCACTTTATTGTAAATACAGGCTTCACCGTAAGTCTGTATAAAACCATATGCTTTGCTCACCTTATCAAAGCGTATATTCCAACTCCGAGATGCTTGCACCAGTCCATAGATGGATCGCTGGAGCTTGCTCACTTTGTCAGCACCTTTAGGATCGACAAAACCTTCTGGTTGCATCATATACAACTCTTCTTTAAGATAACCATTAAGGAATGCAGTTTTTGACGTCCATTTGCCAGATTTCATAATCATAAAATGCGGCAATTGCTAACATGATTCGGACAGACTTAAGCATCGTTACGGGTGAGAAAGTCTCATCATAGTCAACCCCTTGAACTTGTCGAAAACCTTTTGGCGACAAGTCGAGCTTTGTAGATAGTAATATTACCATCAGCGTCAGTCTTCTTCTTGAAGATCCATTTATTCTCTATGGCTTGCCGATCATTGGGCAAATCCACCAAAGTCCACACTTTGTTCTCATACATGGATCCTATCTCAGATTTCATGGCCTCAAGCCATATGTCGGAATCTGGGCTCATCATAGCTTCTTCATAGTTCATAGGTTTGCCTTGGTCTAGTAACATGACTTCTAGAACAGGATTACCGTACCACTCTGGTGCGGATCGTGCTCTGGTTGACCTACGAAGTTCAGTAGTAACTTGATCTGAAGTTTCATGATCATCATCATTAGCTTCCTCTCTAGTTGGTGTAGGCATCATGGGAACGGTTTCTTGTGATGAGCTACTTTCCAATTCGAGAGAAGGTACAATTACCTCATCAAGTTCTACTTTCCTCCCACTCACTTCTTTCGAGAGAAACTCCTTCTCTAGAAAGGACCCATTATTAGCAACAAAGATCTTGCCTTCAGATCTATGGTAGAAGGTGTACCCAATAGTTTCTTTTGGGTATCCTATGAAGACACACTTCTCCGATTTGGGTTCGAGTTTATCTGGCTAAAGCCTTTTGACATAAGCATCGCATCCCCAAACTTTAAGGAATGACATCTTAGGTTTCTTGCCAAACCATAGTTCATACGGTGTCGTCTCAACAGATTTAGACGGTGCCCTATTTAACGTGAATGTGGCTGTCTCTAATGCAAAACCCCAAAACGATAGTGGTAAATCGGTAAGAGACATCATAGAACGCACCATATCCAATAAAGTACGGTTACGATGTTCGGACACACCATTACGCTGTGGTGTTCCAGGTGGCGTGAGTTGTGAAACAATTCCACATTGTTTTAAATGAAGGCCAAACTCGTAACTCAAATGTTCACCTCCACGATTAGATCGTAGAAACTTAATTTTCTTGTTACGATGATTCTCTACTTCACTCTGAAATTCTTTGAATTTTTCAAATGTTTTAGACTTGTGTTTCATTAAGTAGATATACCCATATCTACTCAAATCATCTGTAAAGGTTAGAAAATAACGATACCCGCCGCGTGCTTCAACACTCATCGGTCCGCATACATCGGTATGTATTAGTTCCAATAAGTCATTAGCTCGCTCCATTGTTCCGGAGAACGGAGTTTTAGTCATCTTGCCCATGAGGCATGGTTCGCAAGTACCAAATGATTCATAATCAAGTGATTCCAAAAGTCCATCTGCATGGAGTTTCTTCATGCGCTTTACACCAATATGACCTAAACGGTAGTGCCACAAGTATGTTGCACTATCATTTTTAACTTTGCATCTTTTGGCATCAATATTATGAATATGTGTATTACTACGATCGAGATTCAATAAACCATTCACATTGGGTGTATGACCATAGAAGGTTTTATTCATGTAAACAGAACAACAATTATTCTCTGACTTAAATGAATAACCGTATTGCAATAAACATGATCCAATCATATTCTTGCTCAATGCAGACACCAAATAACATTTATTTAGGTTCAACACTAATCCCGAAGGTAGGAGTGTGCGATGGTGATCGTATTAACCTTGGAATCACTTCCAACACACATCGTCACCTCGCCTTTAACTAGTCTCTGTTCATTCTGCAACTCCTGTTTCGAGTTACTAATCTTAGCAACTGAACCGGTATCAAATACCCAGGGGCTACTATGAATATTAGTAAAGTACACATCAATAATATGTATATCAAATATACCTTTGTTCACTTTGCCATCCTTCTTATCCGCCAAGTATTTGGGGCAGATCCGCTTCTAGTGACCATTCCCTTTGCAGTGTAAGCACTCAGTTTCAAGCTTAGGTCCAGCTTTGGGCTTCTTCACGGGAGTGGCAACTTGCTTGTCATTCTTCTTGAAGTTCCCTTTCTTTCCCTTGCCCTTTTCTTGAAACTAGTGGTCCTGATAACCATCAACATTTGATGTTCTTTCTTGATTTCTACCTTCGTCGATTTCAGCATCGCGAAGAGCTCGGGAATCGTTTTCGTCATCCCTTGCATATTATAGTTCATCACGAAGTTCTAGTAGCTTGGTGATAGTGACTAGAGAACTCTGTCAATCACTATCTTATCTGGAAGAATAACTCCCACTTGATTCAAGTGATTGTAGTACTCAGACATTCTGAGCACATGCTCACTGGCTAAGCTATTCTCCTCCATCTTGTAGGCAAAGTACTTGTCAGAGGTCTCATACATCTCAACACGGGCATGATTCTAAAATACCAATTTCAGCTCTTGGAACATCTCATATGCTCCGTGGCGTTCAAAACATTTTTTAAGTCCCGGTTCTAAGCCGTAAAGCATGGCGCACTAAACTATCAAGTAATCATCATATCGAACTTTGCCAAACGTTCATAACATTTGCATCTGCTCCTGCAATAGGTCTGTCACCTAGCGGTGCATCAAGGATATAATTCTTCTGTGCAGCAATGAGGATAATCCTCAGATCACGGACCCAGTTCGCATCATTGCTACCATCATCTTTCAATTTAGTTTTCTCTAGGAACATATCAAAAAATAGTGAAGCTATATCGCGAGCTATTGATCTACAACGTAAATTTGCAAATACTATCAGGACTAAGTTCATGATAAATTAAGTTCATAATCAAATTACTAATGAACTCCCACTTAAATTAACATCCCTCAAATTATCTAAGTGATACATGATCCAAATCAACTAAACCATGTCCGATCATCACGTGAGATGTAGTCTTCAATGGTGAACATCTTCATGTTGATCATATCTACTATATGACTCATGTTCGACCTTTCGGTCTCCAGTGTTCTGAGACCATGTCTGTACATGCTAGGCTCGTCAAGTTTAACCCAAGTATTCTGCATGTGTAAAATTGTCTTACACCCGTTGTATGTGAACGTAGAGTCTATCACACCCGATCATCACGTGGTGTCTCGAAACGATGAACTTTCGCAATGGTGCATACTCGGGGAGAACACTTTTATCTTGAAATTTAGTGAAGGGATCATCTTATAATGCTACCGTCGATCTAAGCAAAATAAGATGCATAAAAGATAAACATCACATGCAATCAAAATATGTGACATGATATGGCCATCATCATCTCGTGCTTTTGATCTCCATCTCCAAAGCATCGTCATGATCTCCATCATCACCGGCTCGACACCTTGATCTCCATCATTGCGTCGTGGTCGTCTCGCCAACTATTGCTTCTACAACTATTACTAACGCATAGCGATAAAGTAAAGCAATTACATGGCGATTGCATTTCATACAATAAAGAGACAACCATAAGATTCCTGTCGGTTGCTGATAACTTACAAAACATTATCATCTCATACAATAACGTGTATCACATCATGTCTTGACCATATTACATCACAACATGCCCTGCAAAAACAAGTTAGACGTCCTCTACTTTGTTGTTGCAAGTTTTACGTGGCTGCTATGGGCTTCTAGCAAGAACCGTTCTTACCTACGGCAAAAATCACAATGGTGAATTATCAAGTTTGCTGTTTTAACCTTCTTCAAGGACCGGCTGCAGTCAAATTAGATTCAACTAAAGTAGGAGAAACAGACACCCGCCAGCCACCTTTATGCAAAACTAGTTGCATGTCTGTCGGTGGAACCAGTCTCATGTACGTCGACATGTAAGGTTGGTCCGGGACGCTTCATCCCACAATGCCGCCAAATCAAAATAAGACGTTGATGGTAAGCAGTATGAACATCACCACCCACAACTTCTTTGTGTTCTACTTGTGCATATCATCTACGCATAAACCTGGCTCTTGATACCACTGTAGGGAAACGTTGCATGAAAACAAAAAAATTCTACGCACACGCAATGATCTATCCATGGAGATGCATAGCAACGAGGAGGAGAGTGTGTCTACGTACCCTCGTAGACCGTAAGCAGAAGCGTTTCACAACGCGGTTGATGTAGTCGAACTTTCTTCGTGCTCCAACCGATCTAGTACCGAACGCACGACACCTCCGTGTTCTGCACACGTTCAGCTCGGTGACGTCCTCCGCCTTCTTGATCCAGCAAGATGGTGAGGTAGTGGATGAGTTCCGGCAGCACAACGGCGTGGTGACGGTGATGGTGATGTGATCTCCGCAGGGCTTTGCCTAAGCACTACGAAAAAATATGACCAAGGGAGTAAACGGTGGACGGGGGCGCCGCACACGGCTAAGACAATGTTGTTTCATTGCTAGGCACCCCCCTCCCACATATATATAGGTGGGAGGGAGGGAGGAGCAGCCAAAGGAGGCGCCCAAGTAGAAGGAATCCTACTTGGAGTCCCTCCCAAGCCGCGCCCCCTTGCCTTATATAGGTGCGGGGGAAAGGCAGGAGAGGGTGGCGCCCTCCCCTTTCCTTTCTCCCATGAGAGGGAAAGGCAGGAGGGGCTAGCCCTCCCTCCTTTCCTTCCCTTAGGGCCTGCTGTCCAAAGAAGGGGCGCACCAGGGGCTGGTCTGTCCCCCCTTTGGCCCATTAGGCCCATACACTTACCGGGGCTATCCGGAACCCCTTCCGGTGACCCGATGACTACCCGGTGCACTCCAAAACTCTTCCGGTGTCCGAATACCATTGTCCTATATATCAATCTTTACCTCTCGACCATTTTGAGACTCCTCGTTATGTCCGTGATCTCATCTGGGACTCCGAATAACATTCGGTCACCAAATCATATAACTCATATAACATTATATCGTCAACGAACGTTAAGCGTGCGGACCCTACGGGTTCGAGAACTATGTAGACATGACCGAGACACCTCTCCGGTTAATAACCAATAGCGGAACCTGGATGCCCATATTGGCTCCTACATATTCTATGAAGATCTTTATCGGTCGAACCGTTATGACAACATACGTAATTCCCTTTGTCCATCGGTATGTTACTTGCCCGAGATTCGATCGTCGGTATCTTCATACCTAGTTCAATCTCATTACCGGCAAGTCTCTTTACTCGTTCCGTAATACATCACCTCGTGACCCACTCCTTAGTCATTTGCTTGCAAGCTTATGATGTGTATTACCGAGAGGGCCCAGAGATACCTCTCCGATACTCGGAGTGACAAATCCTAATCTTGATCTATGCCAACTTAACAAACACCTTCGGAGATACCTGTAGAGCATCTTTATGATCACCCAGTTACGTTGTGATGTTTGATAGCACACAAGGTATTCCTCCGGTATCCGGGAGTTGTATAATCTCATAGTCGAAGGAATATGTATTTGACATGAAGAAAGCAATAGCAATAAACTGAACGATCATTATGCTAAGCTAATGGATGGGTCTTGTCCATCACATCATTCTCCTAATGATGTGATCCCGTTATCAAATGACAACACATGTCTATGGCTAGGAAACCTTAACCATCTTTGATCAACGAGCTAGTCTAGTAGAGGCTTACTAGGGACACGGTATTTGTTTATGTATTCACACATGTATTTAAGTTTCCGATCAATACAATTCTAGCATGAATAATAAACCTTTATCATGAAATAAGGAAATATAAAATAACAACTTTATTATTGCCTCTAGGGCATATTTCCTTCATGAAGAAAGTTCGACTACATCAACCGCGTTGTGAAACGCTTCCGCTTACGGTCTATGAGGGTACGTAGACACACTCTCCCCTCTCGTTGCTATGCATCTCCATGGATAGATCATTGCGTGTGCGTAGAATTTTTTTTGTTTTCCATGCAACGTTCCCAACAGAAGGGTCCACGAAGAAGCAACCTTGCCTGTTCCATCATGGCTTACGCCCATGAAGGACTAGCCTCATCGGGTAGATCTTCACGAAGTAGGCGATCTCCTTGCCCTTACAAACTCCTTGGTTCAAATCCACAATCTTGAAGGCTCCTAAGTGACACCTAACCAATCTAGGAGACACCACTCTCCAAAAGGTAATAGACAGTGTTGTTGATGATGAACTCCTTGCTCTTGTGCTTCAAATGATAGTCTCCCCAACACTCAATCACTCTCTCAGAGATTTGGCTTTGGTAGGAGAGGGGATTGAATGGAAAGCAACTTGGGGAAGGCTAGAAATCAAGGTTCAAATGGTTGGATTGGAATCTCTTGATCTCAACACATGAGTAGGTGGTTCTCTTCTCAGAAAATGAGTAGTGAAAGTTGTGTTTCATTCTGATGGCTCTTTTAGAGAGTAGGTGGTGGTGGAGGGGTATAAATAGGCAGCACCAAAAATCCAACCGTTACAAGTCTTTGACCCAACTCAGTGACACCGACATGAAAATCTCAGTGAGACCGACTAGTGCAAAAGACTTGACCGTTAGGCTTTTCGGTGAGACCGATTATACCAACTCGGTGGGACCAAAGTGCGATGGCTAAGGCAAGACCTTGTTTCAGAAATTCTGATCAGTTCATCTCGGTGATTCCGAAATGAAGCAACTACATCATAGAAACTTGGTCAGGCCATCTCGGTGAGACCGAGATCCATTCCGGTTGCACCGAAGTATTAGGGTTTGGCATGTGGCAGTGTATACGGTAATCTCGGTGGGCCCGGATGAGAGTGTTTCGGTGGCACCGAGATCAACTTCACGATTTTGGATGGGAATGAATTGGAGAAATATTTGAGGGTTTTGGAGCAATATCACTAAGCACTTGTGCAATTGAGTCATGACCAAAACCTCATCCCCTTTTAATAGTATTGGCTTCTCCTATGGACTCAATGTGATCTTGGATCACTTAACCAAAAATGTAGATCCTTGAAGCTTTACCAATCTTTGTCCTTTGTATTTTGAGGGGTCCACATCCACTAGTCTTTGCCATGCCATTCATTGATCTTCTCTGAAATTTATTATCAATGTGCATTAGATCAATGATATATATGTTGTTATTAATTACCAAAACCACCCGAGATTACTTGCACTTTCACTAGCCAATGTTGCTAGAGAAATAAAGGATGGTACCTTTTATTGATTAAGCGAGTTTTCTCATTAAAAAAACTTAGAAGCCACAGATCGATCCTATAAATCCGTCGCTCGTGATAGGACTTCCATCCGCGCCGTGTACGTATTGTTCGGCCTTTGCACACACTACGCGGCAGCCCCTGTTAGGCCTTTTTCGAGCATCATCAAACTGGGCCAAGTTGGGCCAAAAAAATTGTTATCGTGGATGATCAAACTCTTATGACCTCCCTTTCGAGGGTTCAACCAGTTCAACTAGCTTTTGATTGTGATAAAAGACATCATTCACTTTTTTTTGAACGGTAAAGACATGATTCACTTATGGCTTATTAATCAATAGTCCCGCCTCGCTGTTTTATACCGGATATCACCAATTTACATATGTCTGTGTGTAGACAATCAACAAGCCCCTTTAAAGGAAAGAAAAGAATTATGATAAATAGGGTGAGATGTGAAACATATATGATTGATTGGCTCTAATTTAAGCAGGACCGTGGAGAAAAACTATTAGTGGTATTTATAGACTGGAGCCAAAATATTTGAAGAAGATAACATACATGGCTGATTGGCTCTAACTTAAACGGGATTGTGGGAAAAAATATTTCAGGAATAGGCCAGGCAAAGGTGATCTTTAAAGGAGAGAATGTGACCAGTGATGACATGCAGGGTACAATCAAATAATGCTTTGATTCATGTGGCAACGCCTGTCCATTTAGTATTGGGCCGTCATCCCATGAAGATGTGTATGAGGTGTGTGGGGGGGGCAGCTTGGCCTTGCGTCTTCAATAACAATCATGTCGAGCAGTCGGCACCTATCCATTTTGTATTGGGCCGTGTCATCCCATGGAGACGGGTATGAGGTGTTGGGGGGGGGGGGGAGGTGGGGGTGGGCTAGCAGTCGACACCCGTCACCAACACGCTCTAATCCTAGGCGTCTACCTTGCTCGACCAGTTGTCATCCGTCACCAACGCAGGAGTACTCAATCGGAATCGAAATTGAAATCTAAAACTCCATGTTGTGTCTACCATAAATTGTTTTCATGTTTTTAAGGACTTATTTTTTCCGTTACAACACACGCTTTTTTTTTGCTAGTCTAGGAGAAAATAACGTTCTTGATGAGGTTTCCACACGAGCGAACGATCCAGCCTGGAACATGCTCGAGGCAATCTCCAAATCTGATGGTTCGGTACGTAGCTATGCGCAGTAGAGACCGCTTCAAATCCTGTAAGTTTGGGACCTACTACTAGACACCCTTTGGAACTCCAGGCCCAGCCAGATTAATTCTAATGAGAGCAGATGTGTTGAATGCAACTTCCTTACAACAAGTACTGGATACCTATTGTGCAAGCTCAGGACAATTGGTGAGCCTGGCAAAATCAAGCATATTTTTCAGTCCCAATACAAGTGTGGTGTCAAAAGCAGAAATCAGTCAAATCCTTCATATTGACACAGAGGCCTTATCAGATAAATATCTTGGGCTACCAGCTATAGTTGGGGCAGATAAGAGTGTTTGTTTCAGGCACTTTGTTGAAAGAATTAAGGTGAAATTATTAGGGTGGATGGAGAAACAATTGTCCACTGGGGGCAAAGAAATATTGATAAAAGCTGTCACATAAGCTATTCCAGTTTTTGCAATGTCAGTGTTTAGTATTCCTAAGGGGATATGCAAGGAAATTACGGATATTATTGCTCAGTTTTGGTGGGGTGATGATGAAGATCATAAGAGGATGCACTGGATGGTATGGCGGTGAAAACTTTGTATTCCTAAGAGTGAAGGAGGGATGGGGTTTCGTGACCTATACTCTTTCAACCTAGCTATGCTCGCAAAACAATATTAGAGACTTGTTACTGAACCGAACTCTTTGGTGGCAAGAGTTTTAAAGGCTAAGTACTATCCTAATGGGAATATATTAAATGCTACACCAAAGAACGGGTCCTCTTTCACATGGCAAAGTATCCTAAAAGGATTGGAAACCTTCAAAAAAGGGTACATTTGGAGAATCGGTACAGGAGAGGAAGTGAACATTTGGAAGGACCCTTGGATTTCTTCTAGCTCGGACATGAAAGTAATCACGCCAAGGAACCAAACAATTCTCTCAAGGGTTTGTGAACTTATAGATCCGGTGTCCGGCACTTGGGATGAGGACCTTGTGAGAGATATATTCTATCCAGTGGATGCTCGAAGAATACTGCAAATTCCTATTCACCATGAAGCATTCGATGATTTCATAGCATGGCAACCGAACCGTTCAGGTTTCTTCTCGGTCCGAAGAGCTTACCATTTGCAATGGTTACACACTTTCAGGGCGCATGCAAATAGGATGGAGTGGCCGAGTGGTTCCCACCTTTGGCAATATGGAATACGCTATGGAAACTACCAGTGCCACGTAAAGTTCAGGTATTCGGATGGAGGGTTTTGTGTGGAATCATTCCATTAAAGGCTATCCTGACGAACAGACATGTCGGTTCGAACGGAGCGTGCCCAATCTGTCATCAGGGGGCGGAGGACATCAAACACTTATTATTTTAGTGCATGCATGCGAAGGATCTTTGGCATCGGCTGGGCATGTGGGAGCTTATTGAACAATCGATTCCAGTTGATAGATCGGGTTCAATTATATTTGAGCATATCCTATCGCTACCTGATCGTCAACTATCTTTACACCCGAATGTTAACTTCAAGCAAGCCTTGGTTGTAGGAGCGTGGTACCTGTGATGGATTAGGAGACAAATGACGCAGAATGAGGCAGTCCCACCTCCTTGGAGATGGCCAATATCAATTCTTTCAATCATTCAGAATTTCCAATCATCATCTACTAGGGCATTGGTGTTGTCTCAAACAAAATGGTCAGAACCAGATCCGGGATTCACCAAACAAAATGTGGATGCAGCGTTCTTTGCAGATGAAGGAATGGGGGCGACATCGGCTGTTCTTTGAGATGGAAGGGGAAATTTCATCGCCTGCCAATGCAAATTTATTCCTATTGCAGCTGATGCAATCACTACTGATGCTCTGGCAATGAGAGATGGTCTTTTATTTGCTAATTCTCTTGGCTTTAATCGGATAGAGGCGGAATCCAACTCTCTCCAAGTTATTAACTTTTGCGCTGGTCATACACGATGGTGGGACGAAGCAGCGGCAATGTTTGCAGAATGTGTGGATATAGTCTCTTCAATTGGAAATGTTATCTTTAAGCATTGTTTACGTTCTTGTAATCAACCAGCTCATGCGCTAGCGAAATTTAGTTTCTGTAATAAGTACTCTCTTAGTTGGTTGGATGAGCCTCCTGACTGTTTGGTGAAGGAGCTCGTGGACGATGTAAACGTTATTTCTACTCAATAAAGCTAGCCATGATGGCCTTTCCTCAAAAAAAAAAAATCTCACATAAAAAAGGGAAGTCGAGGCGACTAGATCCTCAGCACCGCCACCACAGCCGCAACCTCCGGTCACCATCGAAGGCCTGAAGGTACACCTAGATGACTCCCATGTATCCTGATTCTCTTTCCCTCTGCTTTTCTCTGGGATTAATGCGTTTTTCCTTCACATCAGCACCCAGCGGCGCAGTCGCGGCGATTCTTTCTCCTCTGTGCCGGCAATCTTTCCTTCTCTTCATGTGATGAAGACATGTAAGACGATGTCTATGTGCACCCCACTGGAGGAGGCTCAAGGCACACATGTGTTCAATATCTTGGGTTACAGCAAGCACAGAGGTATATGGGCCACGACGACAACAACTACATACGGTCCGGGGTTTTCATGGTCGGTGACCACAACTGGGCCATACGCTTCTACCCTGATGAGTGCAAAGGAGAAGGCCAAGATTACATCTCAGTTTATCTTGAGCTTGTGTGCATCACTGAACTCCGGGAGTCCTGCGACATGAGGCTGGTGGACAAGTGCACTGGAATCTCGTATTCAATGCATAAAACAGGTCCTAGGATTTTGTCCGGTGATATTAGTAGGTTTGCTCCACTGACTCATATTTTCATAAGGCGAAGTGAGATCGAGGGATCCGTGTACCTTAGGGATGATCGCTTGACGATTGAATGCACCGTCACTGTTTTTCAAGAGGCCACATGTTACGGAAACCAAAATCGACATGCCACAGCTAACATGACTGACCACGTTGCCAAGCTGCTCAAAGAAAAGGAGGGATTTGATGTCAGTTTTATTGTTGGAGGAGAGATGATTGAAGCACATAGGTTTGTTCTTGCTATGCGGTCGCCTGTTTTGAAAGCATAGCTCTATGGGTCAATGCAGGAGGCGAGGCCGGGGCAGTGCATAACCATCTAGGACATGCAACCTGCTGTTTTCAAGGCCCTGCTCCATTTCATCTATACTGACTCTTTGCCTAGCGGTGAGGATACTGAGATGGTCCGACTTTTACTAGTGGCTGCGGATAGATATGCAATGGATAGGCTCAAGCTGGTTTGCCAAAGTATCCTTTGTGAGGATCTGAACAAGTACACTGTGGCAACCACATTGGCTTTAGCTCACCAACATAACTGCCACCAGCTTAAGGATGCTTGCCTTCAATTTATCAAATTATCAGGTTTCAAGGATGTCAAGGTGACTTGCCCATCTTTCATAGAGGACGCATTGGAGAAGAGAAGAAAATTTTCATGAAGCATGAGCAGCTATATTGGTAGATTTGCTAAATTTCTCATACCAATTTGTCGTAGGGATAATCAGCTCAATGTTATATGAATTCAATAGTGGTTAGGTTAATTCTCAAGTGATATGAATGGCGTGAAAGTTGCCCTAATCAACCTGTCCAAAATCTGAACTTTTTATTTAGGAGTGCTTCTCTGCTACCTGTAAGATTTGCTCTTAATTTTCTTTCAAAAGTTACTTCTTGTGTGCAACCTTTATCGAGCATTTGATACCCAGATGGTCTATGTCAGCATGCAATGAGAATGAAATAGGATTTCCCTCTTCCTTTCACTTTCTATACTAGTTCGCCTCCTCTCAGATTTGTGTAAGTGCCCTCTTGCCGCCAGTTGACCAAGGCTCCGGAGGCCCTTGGGTCTCTCGAAGACGCGACGAATCGGAGCTCCACGGTAGCTTGACTTGTCATAATTGTAACACAAGAGAAAGAACTGGCAAATTGGCAGGGGTAAGAGATGTAAATCTATAATATAAGTTGGTAGTTGAGAGTTTCTGATTTATGCATGACCAGTTTATAAGCATCTACCTTCCCAGGGATAAAAAGCGTGTGGCATGAAAAAATGCAGAAACATTTTCACTTCTTTCAGACTATTTAGTTAGCAAGATACAAACAGTATCAGTGATGCAAGCTGTAGATCAGAGAGAGAAAAATCGGAAATCCCTTTTGGAGCTCGGCTTCCAGTGAGGCCTCCAAATTCAAATTTGAAATTTCATCGAAATTCATATTTTGACATTTCAAAAAATTCTGAAAAAAAAATATAAATATACATGAAGGCATAACACACATGTGTGTAAATTTTTAGTTCAAAATACATGGAAATGAGGGCTGTGCAAAAAAGACAAATCTGAGGCTATTTAACACATGATACTATTCATCTGCCCAGGCCATGAATTTGTCTTTTTTGTATAGGTCGCAACTCAAGGTATTTCATCATGAATTTTTACACACATGTAGGTTACATCCTTACATTCACGCATTTTTCTTCAGAATTTTTTGAATCATAAAAGTTTGAATTTGAATTTTTCAAAAATAAAGGCCTCCATGGAGCTCGGCCTCCAAAACGCCTCTCTCGAGAAAATTTTGCTTATTAAATTGGCAAGTCTTGTAGAATGAAGAAGAACTGTGTCTCCAAAAAAAAAAGCATTCAACTGAAAAGAAAATGTTCCGAAATCACATTTCTTCTAGACGAAATAGCTAGCTAAGGAAATGAATATATAAGTTGGTCACAAGCCTGATCTGCGTCACCCCACCCCACAAGTGCAGGTGTTCCCGGTTGATGGCGGTCTGTCCATTTGAGTGTAACTGAAACCGAACCTAAGCGAGGTCTAGAAACATAGATTTTTTTTATGAGAAACAACGTTGTGGCACCTGTTAGATGTGTATAGCCCTTTTCGTATATACCCATAGCATAAGGGGTGTTTCTGCACTTTACCACACACGTATATGTATTGGCCTTTGGCCCTCAGCCAATACTAGTTGCTCATTATCCAACACGGTATCAGATGCTAGGTTACCCTCCCTCTCCCGCACGATGCAGCTCCGTGCGCCTTGTACCTAGTCTCCGCCAGCAGCCGGCCATCTCCGCCCGTCACTGGCCGTCTCCTTCTTGGCCCCGACCGGCTCCGCCGCCTAGCTGCCTGGCTCCGCTCCCGCCTGTCTTCTCCAGCCGCGTCCTCCTCTCAGGCTGTCGCGTTCTGCTCCGCCCCATCTCCGTTCGGCCGCCGGCGTCCTCTGCCTGATCGGCTGCCGCTGCCCCAGGCTAGCCCGGCCGCCGTCGTCCCAGGCCCGTCCGCCGCTGCTCCCGGTCCGTCCGGCCACTGCCTCCCCCGGCCCGTCCGGCTGGCTCGTTCCGGCCGCCGACAGCCTCGGCTGGTTCCCGCGAGGCTGTCTGCCTGGCTGGTCACGGCCGCCAGCGCCTCCGCTCTGCTCCCGCCAAGGCTGCTCCCTGCTCGCGCGGGCTGCTTCCCGCTCGGGCGCCTGGCTTGAGCGAGCGAGTCCCCTGCCCGATCCAGATCTGCATCGGTTGACTTCCAAAAAAAAGAGGAAGGAAAGAAAAGTGAGCTCCTCATGTCTTCTTCGGGCTATGTTGCTGTTCCTCGCTGCTCGGTGATCTTCGATGGCACCAAGTATGCTGAGTTTGCGGGCTTCATGTGTATCCATATGCGCGGTCTTCTTCTGTGGGGCGTTCTCTCTGGCGAGGTTCCCTGTTCGCCGTGCCCTGTTGCTCCCGTGGCTCCTACTCCGCCAGTGCCGCCGGTTCTTGCTGTTGATGCTTCTCAGGCTGATCGGGATGTAGCCAAGGCTCTCGATGATGCTGCAGTTGATGCTTATGATCAGCAGTTTGCTTCGGAGTTCATGGGCCTTGGCACTGTTGCAGCGATGTGGTCTTATCTCTGTCAGCGCTATCAGCCCTCTGGTGATGCTCTCTACTTATCTGTGGTGCGTCAGGAGCATGCTCTTCAGCAGGGCGACTCTTCTGTTGATGAGTTCTACACACAGAGCTCTGCCATCTGGTGCCAGCTTGACTCTCTTAGGACAGTTGTTTGTGGATCCTGCCGCTGCTGCCAGACTATGAGGTCCGACCTGGAGTTTCAGCGTGTCCATGAGTTCTTATCTCGCCTCCGCTCCGAGTTTGAACCTTGACGTGCTCACTTGCTTGCTCGTGGTCGTGTTCCTATCTCGGAGGTCCTTGCTGAGCTTCATGCTGAGGAGGCCCACCTTCGTTCTGTTGGGTTGCTTGCGGTTCCTTCAGTGTTGGCTGCCCGCGCTCCTGTGTCGTCTGCTCGTCTCACGGCTCCACCGCTCCTGCCACCTTCAGGGGGGTGGGTCGCCCTTCTTATGCTGAGAAGGGCCGGTCGCGCCGTGACACCTTCTGTGGCTACTGCTCCAGGCCAGGTCACCCAGAGTCTGATTGTCGCCAGAAGCAGCGAGACCAGAGGCGCTCCTCTTCCAGTGGGACTCCTGTGTCGTCATCGACTCCGTCACTCACTGACCAAGACATTGTGCGGCTCAAGCACCTTCTGGCTTCCTCCGGTTCTTCATCGACGGGTTCTGCTGCTGCTGTGACTGCTTTCACCTCTTCATCACCGCCGGCATCTACACCGTCAGGTACATCTTCGTGGGTTCTGGACTCTGGAGCTTCCTTCCATATGTCTTCTGATTCTTCAGCGTTGTCTTCTCTTCGACCTCTTCATTCTCCTATTAATGTTCTTACTGCCGATGGCACATCTCTTCCTGTTGCTAGTCGTGGTATTCTTTCTACTCCGTCTTTTTCTATTCCTAGTGTTTCACATGTTCCCCGCCTTACCATGAATCTTTTTTCCGCTGCCCAACTTACTGATTCTGGTTGTCGTGTCATTCTTGATACCGACTCTTGCTCCATTCAGGATCGTCGCACCAAGGCTTTGGTTGGTGCTGGCCCCCGGCGCCGTGAGTCAAAGGGCCTTTGGGAGGTTGACTGGCTTTGTGTTCCTTCCGTTGCCACCACTTCTGCCAGCTCTCATGCTCTTGTTGCCTCCTCGTCTGCGTCCTTCCAGCAGTGGCATCATCGCCTTGGTCACATCTGTGGCTCTTGCTTGTCATCATTAGTGCGTCAGGGCCTCTTAGGGGCTGTCTCTGGAGATGTTTCTTTACATTGTAATGGTTGTAGACTTGGAAAACAGACCCAGTTACCTTATCCTACCAGTGAGTCGATATCTCAGCGTCCTTTTGACTTAGTTCATTCTGATGTCTGGGTCCTGCTCCCTTTGATTCGAAAGGTGGTCATCGCTACTATGTTTTGTTTATTGATGATTTCTATCGCTACACTTGGCTCTACTTCATGAAATCTCGTAGTGAGGTTCTCTCTATATACAAACGATTTGTTGCCATGGTTCACACCCAGTTTTCTACGCCTATTCGTACTTTTTGTGCTGACTCCGCTGGAGAGTATATCTCCCAGATGTTGCGTGGTTTTCTCGCGGAACAGGGTACTCTTGCCCAGTTCTCATGTCCTGGTGCCCATGCTCAGAATGGCATTGCAGAACGTAAGCATCGTCATCTACTTGAGACGGCTCGTGCGCTGATGATTGCCGCTTCCCTTCCACCCCACTTTTGGGCTGAGGCTGTTTCTGCATCCACCTATCTCATCAACATTCAGCCATCGACTGCCCTGCAGGGTGGTATTCCTATGGAGTGTCTCACTGGTCGTTCTCCTGACTACTCCGCTCTTCGTATGTTTGGATGTGTGTGCTATGTCCTTCTTGCCCCGTGAGAACGCACCAAACTGACTGCTCAGTCGGTTGAGTGTGTTTTCCTTGGCTACAGTGATGAGCACAAGGGCTATCGCTGTTGGGATCTTGTTGATCGTCGCGTGCGCATTTCGCGTGATGTGACTTTTGACGAGTCTCGTTCTTACTACCCACGTCCTTCTTCCTCGAGCTTCTCTGTGAATGATATTTCTTTTCTTCTCCTTCCCGATACACCCTGCTATGTGCCTCATGTTCCACCTCTTCCTCCAACACCTCTCATTCATTCTCATTCGCCAGCGACACCATCTTCCTCCTCCTCCCCATCCTCCTCCTCCACCTCTCCACCATCATCTCCAGTCCGTCGCCCTCTCTCACCGTTTCCTCTCCACTATACTCACCGCCCTCGTACTGAGGAGGATTCCCCTGACACGCCTTCCACCTCCGGCGCGCCTCGCCTCACGCCTACCCCGGTTCATAACCTTCGTACTCGGCCTCGGCCCCCGCCTGATCGCTATTCTCCTGATCGGTACGGTCTCTCTGTTATTGCTGAGCCCACTTCCTATCGGACTGCCATGACTCAGCCTGAATGGCAGCTTGCGATGGCCGAAGAGCTTGCTACCCTTGAGTGCTCTGGCACATGGGATCTGGTTTCCCTTCCTTCCGGTATTCGTCCCATCACCTGCAAGTGGGTCTACAAGATTAAGACTCGCTCCGATGGTTCTCTTGAGCGCTACAAAGCTCGGCTTGTGGCCCGTGGGTTTCAGCAGGAGCAGGGACGCGATTATGATGAGATATTCGCTCCTGTGGCCCATATGACCACTGTCCGCACTCTCCTTGTTGTGGCTTCTGTTCGTCATTGGTCTATCTCTCAACTTGATGTCCAGAACGCTTTTCTCAATGGCGAGTTGAGTGAGGAGGTTTATATGCAGCCACCACCGGGGTACTATGCTCCTGATGGTATGGTCTGTAGACTTCGCCGCTCCCTCTATGGTCTTAAACAGGCCCCTCGCGCCTGGTTCGAGCGTTTCGCCTCTGTGGTGACTGCCACTGGCTTCTTGCCCAGTGATCATGATCCCGCGTTGTTTGTTCACACGTCTCCTCGTGGTCAGACTCTTCTCCTTCTCTATGTTGATGACATGATCATCACTGGTGACGACTCTGACTATCATTGCATTTGTTAAGGCTCGCCTTCGTGACCAGTTCCTCATGTCTGATCTTGGTCCACTTCGCTATTTTCTTGGGATTGAGATCTCCTCGACCTCTGATGGCTTCTACATCTCCCAGGAAAAATATATTCAGGATCTTCTTGCTCGCGCCGCTCTCGGTGGTGAGCGCACTGTTGTGACTCCTATGGAGCTCAACGTTCAGCTTCATGCCTCTGACGGTGACCCTCTTCCTAATCCCACTTGCTATCGTCACCTCGTTGGCAGCCTTGTCTATCTTGCTGTTACGCGCCCTGACATCTCCTATCCTGTCCATATCCTGAGTCAGTTTGTTTCAGCCCCCACCTCTGTCCACTATAGTCATCTCCTCCGTGTTCTGCGATATCTTCGTGGCACGATCTCTCATCGCCTTTTCTTTCCCCGCTCCATCTCTCTCGAGCTCCAGGCCTACTCTGATGCTACGTGGGCTAGTGATCCCTCTGATCGACGCTCGCTGTCTGCTTACTGTGTCTTTCTTGGTAGCTCTCTTATTGCCTGGAAGACAAAGAAACAGACTGCACTTTCTCGCTCTAGTACAGAGGTTGAGTTGCGAGCAATGGCTATGTTGACGGCTGAGGTGATCTGGTTACGGTGGTTACTTGAGGATTTTGGTGTGTCTGCTACTACCTCGACTCCCTTACTGTCAGACAGTACCGGTGCTATCAGCATTGCGCGTGACCCGGTGAAGCATGAGCTCACCAAGCACATCGGTGTGGATGCCCACTTTGTGCGTGCTGCTGTGCAGGATCAGACTCTCGCTCTTCACTATGTGCCTTCTGAGTTACAGTTGGCGGACTTCTTCACGAAGGCACAAACTCGAGCGCAGCATGGCTTTTTTCTCTCCAAACTCAGTGTTGTTGACCCACCATGAGTTTGGGGGGGGGTGTTAGAAGTGTATAGCCCTTTTCGTATATACCCATTGTATAAGGGGTGTTCCTCCAACAGCACCCACAATTAAGCACAAGAGGGCTCCAAGTGTAGCTACTCTTGTGTTCTTTACAGGGGGATTGGAGAAAGTTGTAGTCTGGATGGTAGTTCAGTAGTATGTATTGGCCATAGCATGTTATCAGAATTTACAATCATGGTCATATGTAATTAGCTTAAACTGAAACAGAAGCGACGAAACTTCAGAATCAAGGCGTCAAAACTTGTGGCAGATTATGGGCTTTTTTTTTTTGAGGAACTGGCAGCTTGCACTGCCTATATATTAAGGAGTAAATAAAGTACAAAGGTTGCGTTACGAAGCCGTTGTTTAGGTGGCCAAACCCAAAGAAAATTAGAGAAGAACATCAATCAGGTTCAGGTTCTGGGCTGTTCTCGGCTGTGTATATTGCTGCAGTTTTTGCCTTCTTGCCCAGGCTGGAGGCGAGGTCGTTCCACCACAGAGGGATAGATGTTGCAGGTTGAGCAGTAGGCAGAAGCGCAGGGATGCCCAGATCATCAGCCACAAGGAATCAAACAGTGCGAGCGTAGGGGCCGTTGAGGATAAGGTGCATAGTGGTCTCGTCCTGCTGGTCACAGAGGTTGAATCTCTCACTGTGAGGTATCCCATGGGTCTCCAGATGTTGTTCGTAAGAATCTTGCCGCGTAACCAGACCGACATAAAGAAGTGGCACCTGGGTTCTACCTTGGCAGACCAGAGCCTGTGGAAGTGCATATTGGCAAAGGAACCAAGGAATTTCATACGAGTGATTCAAAGCTGCATTCAAAATTCAGAGCTGAAAACTGGCAACAGGCAACATCTATCTTGGAACGTGACACTGAAGGCAGTATGCAGAGTGCGACCTGAGAATCAAACCAACCTTAAAAAATAGCACCTTAAAAGTAACAGCTACTATGGATCAACCCCCCCACCCCACCCCTTCTCGCGAAACTCCAGGTTGGGTTTAGAAGTAGAGAATATTTTGCAAAATTTTAACTGAAACTGAGTCAGTCAAACATATAAGGTAACAGTAAAGCGCCAGGAAATATATGATGTATTGGTATCGAACGAGGAGGAGGGAAGATGTACTGAAATCACTGGACACGGTTCATGGGGATCGATCTGATCTACCAAGTGGACACACTGAACAGGGGAGCCCTTGGTTTTCGAGGGGCATTGATCTTTCACAAGTGGAGAGCATCCTAGCCATCCGTCTTTCTGGTAGCTGTCGAATTCTTCAGATAAGGTGTCAATTTCTTCAGGTGTGTTCAGGGACAGGAAGTTCAGAGAAATTGACACAAGTAGTACTGGTGAGTGCAGCATATCGATAAAAATCGATACATCCAGGTTTAGTACACCAATTATCCATCATGCGTCGGCAAACTTAGAATACCAACTATGTGAGCTAGCTTCGTCTTTGTAAATTAGAAAAGAAAGAATCAGATAGCTAGCTTACTACACGTACTGGAATCAATTTGATAGATGTGTCTCTATAAATTAGATGTAAGAAGTATTGAAATTGGACTTGTGGTCCCTTTGTAAACTTCATATATTTCATATTATCATCCTTGCTCAGGTCATAATTTTGTTGTATCATTAAAATATATTTTAGAGAATGTTCTAAGTGTAACCAACCGCCCAAAAAATATGTAAAAGATAGAACTTGGGTCGACCCGGGATACCCATCGGGCTAGCGAGGTCGCTGACTTCTTTTGAAATGGGTCGGCCCATGGCCTCCAAAATTGGCCTCGAGGCCAACAGGGCCAGGTCGGCTCATTCCCATCCTGATCAGCCTCCTCGAAAGTACCATTAAGCTCGTGGATCTGCGGCTCCAAATCAATCCCAGGCGCTTGGTGCAGATCACTCTTGTCGGCCAGCGCCACCACTTGATAGTACATGCAGTGAAACTTGTCTCAAAAAAAAAAAAACATGCTGTGAAACAGAGTTAACTGAAGTGTGCAACAGTTAAACTTCACTTATCTGTAGCCGTTGTTACTCCGCCAAAAGAAGAAAAGTTTAGCCGTTGTCAGACACTGAACAGGGGAGCCCTTGGTCTTCTAGAGGCGTTGATCTTTCATAACTGCAGCGTACCGGTTCTTACTTGTAGCAGTCGAATTCTTCAGAGAAGGTGTCCATTTCTTGAGGTATGTTCAGAGACAGGAAGTTCAGAGAACTAGTGTACTGACGCAAAGTCCGAACAAAATTTGAGTGATCATTCGGTTTAACTGAAATTAAACCAGTCAAACATATGAGGGAAAACCAAAGCATCCACAGCCTTATTCTCCACGCCGAATCACTTACCGACGACAATCAGTTAAACCCTAGCGACGAAGCATTGAGTACTCGTTTGGTTTGAACCAAAGTTTAACGAATGAATATCCAAGTGTAATGTTTTGGCTGTCCTCTTTGACGCTTAACGAATGAATATCCAACTTGTTTAACGAATGAGTACTCTTTGACGTTTTTTTGCCTCAAAGTATATTTCAATTAGCATGTTGGGCATTTTATAATTTATACTGTCTGTATAGCACCTCTACTGAAGAAGTGAACTTGAGAATCGAGGCGTCAAAACTGAATCAGTCAAACATACTATGAGGTAACACAAAAGTTTAATTGTAGGATCACTTGTAGTAATAGTTCTAGCACTATCTACAAATAATAATACTTGGTGAAGAAGATGATAACCCAATCCACGAATGGCGGAAGCTACTTATAGGAGGAACTGAAATTTCAGCAGTCAAACTTCAGTTAACTGTAGGCATTATCGGACACTAAACAGGGGAGCCCTTGGTCTTCGATAGGCGTTGATCTTTCATAACCGGAGCGCATCCTAGCCGTCTGTCTCTAGCTGTCGAATTCTTTAGAGAAGGTGCGATTTCTTCAGTTATGTTTACAGAACTAGTGTACTGACACATAGTCTGAATGAAATTTGAGCGCTCATTCGGTTAAGTGAAATTAAACCAGTCAAACATAAGAGTAAAACTAAAGCATCAGGAAACCAAAGCATCCACAGCTATGTCCACGCCAAATCACTTGCTGACGACAAAGGAAACAGCCACAAGCATATGCAGCACTGAATCTGTTGTATGAATCTGTTGTATGCATATTACTAGAAATTACAATGATCATCACTTGCAAGCTTAAAACGAAGCTCTCAGTAATCATTTTGATAAACTGAAAGTTAATCAGTCAAACACTTGAGGCAAAACCAAAGATTAACGAATTAACACTGACATCTACAGCAAGTATGAAGTACCATTTAGTAATGTCAGAGCACTTGAATATAGCAAACAAAAAAAAAGCAAAGCATAAAAGGCTCAGCAGTTAAGAGGACATTCTCACTCAGCATAACCAGCATCAGACCAGGAGCGAACTGAACAGATGGACTAGCCACCGAGCCCTGGCGGTGGCAGTGGCGATGGCTGCGGAGAACTTGAGCGCATCCTAGCTTACCGGTTCGGTTCTTGATAATGGTAGCTGTCAAATTCTTCAGACAAGGTGTCGATTTCTTCAAGTATGTTCAGAGACGGGAAGTTCAGAGAACTAGTATAAGAATTTGAAATAATGATCACTTGTAAAATGTAAGTTTAATCTAAATAATCAGTAACAAGGAAGGTCACTCATTTGGTCAAACTGAAACTGAACCAGACGAACACTTGAGGCAAAACTGAAGAGTCAGAAAAGAACCAAAGACTAACGGATATATATATATTTTTTAAACAAGGCAAAAGACTTGCCATTTTCATTGATTAAGAAGAAGTGGGAATTGCCCGGTTAATTGACGGAAAACCGGGCTATAACCGATACAACCCAACCCGTATAACATGGGCACCACCGGCCAACCTGGCCACCGACATGAAACATGAGCTGCAAAGAAGAAAAGACATCCGCCGAGGAGTCGCAAGCGTCATCGTCATCACCGGTTACCTCCGAACGGGCGACTCCGACTTCACCATAGAGCTCCACCAACGAAGCCGCTCCACAAACAGCTGCACAGAAGCAATGACGGCACATGCCAACAGATGGCCACACGCGTGAACAACCGACAGCTCCGACTTTGACGACGAGCCTCACAAGGGAAATATGCAGGACTTGCACCGGTCGTGCCCTCCGCAAACGACCACCGGGTAGTTTTATTTACTAATACCATAGCACTGACAAGGAGACAAGCACAAGTATATAGTTTCATTGATCTACTCTAGTATTTATCTAAAAAAGCACAGGCATAGAGGTGCTGATCCTTCACAAGTGTCGTCTGTGTCCCTGGTAGATGTCGAATTCTTCAGAGAAGGTGTCGATCTCTTCAGGTATGTTAAGAGACAGGAAGTTCAGACAACTAGTGTACTGACGCATAGTCTGACCAAAATTTGAGTGCTCATTCAGTTTAACTGAAATTAAACCAGTCAAACATTCGAGGCAAAAACAAAGCATCCACAGCCCTATTCCCACTTACCGACGACAAGCTTTAAAAAGTGTTAACTGTCCCGCAAAAAAAAGTATTAACTGAAGCTTACATCAGTTAAACTTCAGTGACATCAGTTAAACTTCAGTTAACTGTGTGTTTTCAGAAGAAAAAAAACTTCAGTCAACTGTTGCTGTTATCGGACACTGAACAGGGGAGCCCTTGTTCTTCGAGAGGCACTGATCTTTCTTCAGGTCTGTTCAGAGACAAGAAGTTCAGAGAACTAGTGTCCTTACAACTGAAACTAAATACTTCCAGCACTCATTCGGTTCAACTGAAACTAAACCAGTCAAACATAGGAGGCAAAACCAAAGCATCCACAGCCTTATTCTCCACGGCGAATCACTTACCGACGACAAGCATACGACGCAGCGCTGAATCTGTTCTATATATATTGGCCGTAGCACATTACTAGTATTTACAATGATCATCACTCGTAAAATTAAACTAGAACAGTAGCAACTAAACTCTGATTACTCGTTTAGTTAAACTAAAAGTCAAACAAACACTTGAGGCAAAACTAAAGCATCAGGAAACCAAAGCATCCGCAGCCTATTCTCTGACGAAAAAGATATACAAGGACTGAATCTGTTATATGTAGTATTGGCCAGAGCATAAGCTTAAACTGGAACAGTAGGAACTAAACTCTGAGTTAGAGCACTCATTTGGTTAAACTGGAAGTGAATCAATCAAACACAAAGAGCCAAAAATCAGTTAAAACAAGACAGGCAAAACAAAAGCGTCAGAAAAGAGCCAAAGATTAAGGAATCAGACTGCACTAGACTGAATGACATCGATCCACAGCAAGTATATAGTATCATTTACTAAGTGACAAGGAAACAAGTCCTACAAGTACATATATAGTTTCATCATCTACTCAAGTATGGATGCATTCGGACTGATCACATCACATTTGGCTACATCAGGAAACCAAAGCATGTATTGAAGCAACGCTCGCACACTGGAAACCCCTCAGACATCCGCGTGGGCTCCAGCGCTCCGCAGTTATGGCATCCTTGAGCGTGGGGCGGCGGCGCGGAAGAAAACTGGCCGTGGTCGAGCTGGCGCTGCGGACCAATGACAATGCCCCGACCCTGAGCCAGAGCCTCAGCCACTTCCTGGTGAGCCCGAGCCTTGTCAGCCTGAACCTGAGCCAGAGCCTGAGCCATACGCTGCTCAGCCCGATCCTTCTCAGCCCCAATCAGAGCCTGAGTCTGAGCCATACGCTGCTGGTAGGAAGCTATTTTGAAGCAACACTGGACGTAGCAAGGCCCGCAGATGGGCACCCAGTCCGACCACAGCCCCGCGGGAAAATTGCAACAAACGCACAGGCGGGGCGTTACTGCATGCGGTGCAACAGAGAGAGAGAATTACACAAGAGAAACCAAGAAATCCAACTCGGGCCATTCCAGCAGAGAGAAAGAATTGGTAGGGAACGCACCTGGATTGTTGCCTGCCCACTGAGAGTGAGAGAACCAGCCGACGCGACCGTTAGCTGCAAGAAACGCGGGTATCGACCCGGCGCCGCAACCGACAGCTGCAAGAAAGAAACCGCGCGCTAGCTGTTAGTACAAACCAAGAGAGAGCGCAAGAACCAAGGACCTGTAGAGGCAAGATATTGCTCTAGATGCTGTAGAGGACCTGTAGAGGCAAGATATTGCTCTAGATGCTGTAGAGGCCTGGCGTGGGCGAAGATTTTTCTGTCGCAATCCTCGCACAAGGGCAGCGGGGTTCCCACCCGTGTACCTTGCACAGTCGTCGCGCTCCAAAGCCGTAGTGTGGCCACTTTGCAAATAGTGCAATCCCGTTCCAGTGAGGCTACAAAAGAATTACACTACACATCAAGAACCGCATCGCACGAACCAGAGAGACAGAATTTGGCGCTTTTCTTGGGTTGGGACTGGGAGGAAGGGAAGGGAACGCAACGCACCTGGATCGTCCACGGGCGGCATCGACTGACAGAATCCACCGAACTGCCAGCGGTTGCCGTTCTGGCCGCCACCTCCAGCGAACTGGGAAGAAGAGGTGCCGGAGTTGCCTTGCGGCTGCTCTGTTCCCGTCTGCCCGGGGTTGGCGATCTGGTTCTGGCCGCTCGCCGCGTGGATGCCGAAGGCCGCACTCCCACCGGCTGCAACAGTCAGAATTACACAGCAGAAACCACGAAATCCAACTCCGGCGTCAGTCAAGAACCAGGAACCGCACGACAAGCAGAGAGAAAGAATTTTGCCATTTTCTTGGCAGGGGAGCGGGGGGAAGGGAACACACCTTGACTGCCTAGAGTCGGCTGGAGCATCGCCGCCGGTGGCCTCGAATGCAACTGAGAGAATCCCCCGTGCCCGTCAGCTGCAACAAACCAAGGTTTAATCTGACAGATGTTAGAATCCAAGAAGCGCTGAAACCGAGAGAATTACGCAACAGAAACCAAGAAATCCAACTCCGGCTGGCGTCAATGAGGAACCAGAGAGAAAGAGTTTTGCGCTTTTCTTGGGTTGGGAGGGAGGGAACACACCAAACTGAGAGAATCCCCCGAACCCCGCCCCTGACCAGGCGCCGGAGTTGCCGTGTAGGTTGGCGATCTGGTTCTGGCCGCCGAAGGGCGCACTCCCACTGGCTGCAACCACAATTACACAACAGAAACCAAGAAATCCAAATCCGGCGTCAGTCAAGAACCAAAGAAGCGCACGGAGAAGCAGAGAGAAAGAATTTTGCCATTTTCTTGGGAGGGGAGAGAAAGCACCTTGATTGCTCAGCGGCTGCTGGAGCGTCGTCGGTGTCTGTAGCCTCCATTGCAACTGAGAGAGCCCCGACCCGCCCCCGCCACCGGGAGCTGCAAGAAACGAAGGTATCGGATCAGATGTTACAATCCAAGAAGCGGGCACCAACGCAAGAACCAAGGACGCCGGTTTCTTGGGCACCTACCTCCACCGAACTGAGGAGAGGCGCCGGGTGGGATGCCTAGAGCGGGCGTAGTCGCCGCCGTCACCCGTGGAAGCTCCTGCAAAATCCCGCCGCCGGCGGCAGTCTCCGTCCGCCCTGAAGTCTGCGACGAAGTACCGGCAGTGTCGTCGACGGCTTTCCCCTTCCCCTTGTCCGCCATCTCGCCTCTCGGTCGAACAGCTTCGCAAGAACCGCGAGCGCACCCCAGATGAAGGAGAGGGAGAGGGCGGATGGAAGGAAGCTACGTATGAGAAAGGATGGGAGAGGAGGAAGGCGAGGCGAGGGAGGCTAGCTATATAGACGACGACGGACAGAGCGCCCGCTGCAACCGATCGATTTCAAGCGGTTGGTCGTCGGTTGGTTTTGGAGGGAACAACACGGGCGGGAGGAAGGAAGAGCCTCAGAAACGGGCCTAATGCAATTCGGATAGCCCAATCAATGGCCCAAATCATCAATAGCCAGGGCCAGGCCGATGGTATCCAGTTTTATCATTTTCTTTCTTTCTTGGAATATCATTTTCTACAAATTAAGTTTCATCCAGTTTTATCAGTTTTATCCAGTTTCACCTCAAAAAAATATCATTTTCTTTCTTGGAATTCTAGAGAAACTATTCCGTTATTTTCTACAAATTAAGTTTCAGTGTTCCATTCCTCAAAAAAAACATTCAGTGTTCCAAATGAAAATAAATGGCACTGGATTTTTTTTTACCTATTTGTCAGACTGCTCAAAAAATGAAACTACCAATAAAAGGTTTACCATGAACGCGTTTGTATAGCCCGCATGGTTCACTAGTAGAAAACAGGGCTTTGGTCCAGACCAGATAAGAGCATTAATCCCGGTTCTGCTACGAACCGGGACCAATGGGTGCATCAGTCCCGGTTCGTGAGGCCAGGGCGCCGGCCGGGCCAGGGTCCCGGTTCGTCTGACCCCTTTGGTCCCGGTTCCATACACGAACCGGAACTAAAGGGCCTCGCTCCTGGCGCAGCCCCTTTAGTCCCGGTTGGTGGCTGGAACCGGGACTAAAGGTTGTCCTTTAGTCCCGGTTTTAGACACAAATCGGGACTAAAGTTTTCCCTATATATATCCACGCCCCCCCCCCCAATCTCCTCTGTTTTTTGGCCGTGGAAGGGTGGGAGGTGTGCTGCTCTCTGTGTTTCACCTCCTATGCACATGAGGTGTTCGATAAAACGCCGGAGCCACACTTAAGCTTTCTCCTCTCCAAGCTCGACCTCCAAGCTCCATTTCCCCCAAGATTTATCTAGGTTTGGCGGTGTACCTACTACACAAGTATTCTAAAAGGTTAGCTACTTCATCCTTTCATCTCTCACTGCTAGTTTAGCTCATTTCAAATGCTCTAGAAGTAGAGTGGTTTGTGGATTTTAATGTAGGAGTGTATGTGGGAGTTCTTTTGATTTAGATGCACAATTTGAGCTCAAATTAACTTCTTAGAGTCTGCACATGTGTAGGGTGTCGTCCCGTCCCCGTCCTCACCGTCGTCGATCGCCCGCGCCGATCTCGTCGCCGGCACCACCGTGGTGAGCCTCTTGTTCTTATCTTCTTTTTAAAAGAAAAAAATTCTTACTTGTATGATTTAGATAGATATACTTGTATAAATTTCTTACTTTTATTATTGTTTGTTATTATATAGTGCCATGGATTTGGTATCCGCCCCCGTCGGCCCTCGTCCAGTCTATGATTCGGATGTGGTATATTATCTTTTATGACTATTTATTTCATTTAGTATTTATGACAATTATGCCGACCAACGTGACATAGATGTTTTTATCTAGGAGGTATGTGAACCGGAAATTCCAACCGACCCTCTTGTCGATAGGTTAAATTTAGTTGAAAAAGAAAACGGGTATTTGAAAGAAAAATTGAAAAGAATTGAGGAGGAGAAGATGAAATTGGAGTTGCATGTTGCCGATGTCGTCGATGATCACAAGATCAAGATGGATGCAATGCTAACTTTCAACCTTTTCAGAGTTCTTTTGTAGTGCTTTTCAATTTCAGGGTCATTTAGTTAAAAAAAATCAGTAAATGCATGAAAAATAGCAAATGAAGTCAGAAGGGTTAAAAATTGATGATGTGGCTTTGAATGGTGCATGTTGAATGCACAAAAAGTCTGGAGTTGAAATAAGTTAAAAAAATGAAATGCCTTTGTAACAAATGAGTTTTCGTCCGAAACCCTGATACTTCGAAAGAGATTGTCCATTTTGTACATGAAGTGCATCCAGTTTTTGCCGTAACCCTCTCAACTTTTTAGCACATGCTATGTGGGTGAAATGAT
Source organism: Thinopyrum elongatum (assembly GCA_011799875.1). Lineage (NCBI taxonomy): Eukaryota > Viridiplantae > Streptophyta > Magnoliopsida > Poales > Poaceae > Thinopyrum > Thinopyrum elongatum. The sequence goes on along the minus strand of CM022301.1, from coordinate 536,403,043 downwards.
GATACCATGCCAACTTTCAACCTTTTCAGAGTTCATTTGTACTGCTTTTCAATTTCAGGGTCATTTAGCTCAAAGAATGAACTAATAGCAAAAGGAATGAACTAAAAAACTTTTATAAAACTCTAATAGCAAAAAGAATAAACTAAAAAGTTTTTATAAAACTCTAATAGCAAAAAGAATGAACTAAAAAGAATCAATTAAATATAATATTCTTCAATAGCAAAAAGAATCAACTAAAAATAATCAAAATAATATTAACTAAAATTATCAAAGTATTTATTTGTTAAAAACTTTAATAGTAAAAAGAATTTTCATAAAGTATTTTTTGTTACAAACTTTAATAGAAAACTAAAAAGCTTTTATAAAACTCTAATAGCAAAATGAATCAACTAAAAAGAATCAATAAGAAATAAAACTTATGTAACTAAAATTACATAAAATTTATGCAACTAAAATTATATAACTAAAAATAACATATGCAAAAAATAACATAAAAAATTTAAAAACATAACAAATGCAAAGAAAGGCCCACCTACTTGCCATCACGGCCTGCATACGACTAGAAACCCTAGAAATGGGCCAGGATGCAGGCCCGCAGTGCAAGCAGGCCCAACAGGGCGTCAAATAGGCATGTACTGTCTACAGTAGAGAGGAGCTCGAGGGGGTTGCGGCAGCAGCGCTTATAAACCACTCCGAGCCCCTCTCAACTAGCGAGGTGGGACTAAACTTATGGATGCGGCAGCACAACCCTTTAGTCCCGGTTGGTGGCTCCAACCGGGACGAAAGGGGCATTTCGTCCCGGTTCGAGCCACCAACCGGGACTAAAGGTCTCTGCTTCCCACCCTTTCGGCTGCTGAAATTGACCTTTAGTACCGGTTGGAGCCACCAACCGGGACTAAAGGGTTGGGTGTATAAGCCAACACTTAGCAAATTTTCCCCAACCTTCCATTCTCCTCCCGACGCTCTGCCCCGACGCCGACGCTGCCAGGCTGCTGCGCCGCCCTCCCGACGCCGACGCCCTGCCCCAAGCCCGCACTCTCCTCATCGCCGCCCCAGACGCCACCCCCAGTGAGCTCCGCCCTGACCCCTTGCCCTGCGCTGCCGCCGCGCGCCGTTGCCGCCCCTGCCCTGCTGCTTAGCCGCCGCCCCTGCCCTGCATTTTTTTCATATGTTAGAATTTTCATATGTTCATATGCAAAGTTAGAATATGTTCATATATATATGTATGTATGTATGTATGGATGGATGGATTGATGGATGGATGGATGGATTGATGTATAGAATTTTTATGTTTATAGAATTTTTTTTCTTAATTTTTTTTATGTTCATAGAATTTTTTTGTCCATGTATGTATGTATATATGTATGGATGGATGGATTGATGTATATAGAAAATGTTCATATGTTCATATGTTTGTAACAAAGTTAGAATTTTTTATGTTCATAGAATTTTTTTTCGACATGAGGGGGGGGGGGTCCGCAAGTACCGTGTAGTGAGGGGGGTCCTATATCGTGTAGTGCCGCGTTAGAACACCCCTAACTCTCTCGGGAATTCAACATATCCCAGATAACTTCGACATGAGGGGGGGTCCGCAAGTATCATCGACGACCATGAGAGAGGCGGTCCGCAAAGTATCCTCTCCCAAAAGATAGGACGACTCATCAGACATGAGGGGGGAGGAGTCCTCGATGATCGTCTGAAACTGACTGTCACGAGCAGCTAGCATAGTGAACCTGGAACCGTCCCCCTCCGGTTCATCTGTTCGAAAATGCAGACTTCGGGAAAACATTCCCGGATGTTATCCCCCTTCACCTATATCATGTAGTGTCGCGTTAGAACACCCCTAACTCTCTCGGGAATTCAACATATCCCTGATAACTCAGACATGAGGGGGGAGGAGTCCTCGACGATCGTCTGAAACTGACTGTTATAAAACTTGTAAACTTTGCATGATGTTTGCCACTAATCCATTGCTCGTATGCATATGATTCCTTGTTGTGATTAAGTCCATGCTTGCCACTAATCCATCTCTCATGTTTGTATATTTCCATGTTGTAATATGTGCAGAAACTATGGACAGAGACTTAGAAAAAGAAGAGTTGTTGGGAGATATAATCCGCGACAGAGGTGATATCACCTTGTCGTTTCTCAACGACACCGATGGTCAGGAAAGAGAGGATGACGGCTCCGGTGATCCAATGGAGGAGGAAGAAGATCATGACGGCTCCGGTGACCGAATGGAGGAGGAAGGAGATCATGACGGCTCCGGTGATCGAACGGAGGAGGGAGCCTTAACTGTTGCAATGTCCGGCGAGGTATATATATATATATATATATATTAAGCCTCTGCTGACTTGATGCATTAATTGTTTTGTATGTACATATATTAACGCTTCTTTCTTCTTTTAGCCCTCCGGATCAAGCCAAACTTCCGTAAGGAGACGAGGCCCGAAGAAAAGGTTGCGCCAGGATGAAAGGTTCACGATCGAAGAAGTCGCTCGAGATGGCCAACCGATTGCTCCCAAGTGGACCAAGGACACATTTGTACATCAGTGCGGAGTTGTTGTTAGGGACAGCGTCCCGATCAGCATCCAAGAATGGAATAAGAAGAAGGACCCTGAAGTTTCTTATGTCCAAGATAGACTGAAAGATGATCTTTGGAACTCACTGATGACAAATTTCAGCCTACCGCCAGAGGAGGATCTGAATAACCCAGTTATACAGCGAAAGGTCAAGGCGTTTGCTCTTAAGAAGATGGCAAAACTATTCAAGAACTGGAAGAAAGATTTGAAGAAAAAATTTGTCGACAAAGACGAGACTCCAGAATTCACCGGTCAATATGAGAAGATAAGAGATCACTGGCCCGCATTTGTGGCCTACAAGAAATCGGAGAAGGCTAAGCAAAGGTCACTGACAAACAAGCAAAATGCTGCAAAGAAGTAGTATCACCATGTTACGGGGTCAGGTGGCTACAGGAAAGCCCGGCCTACGTGGGACAAAGCTGAGCAAGACCTGCTTGCTAAAGGGGTCCAATCAGCGACATTGCACTGGCCAGATCGGGCAAGGACTTGGTTCTTTGGGGTTGGGGGAACTTTGGACCCAGAATAAGGGAAGTGTGTTTGGACGAATGCTCAACTTGCAATACCCGTTAAGAAGCTTGAGAAAGCAATCCAAGCTGCGCAGGAAGGGAGGTTCCATCCCGACAGAGAGAAGGACGAGCTGACAGAGGCCCTCGGGAATCCTGAACACCCTGGACGAACACGAGGCACATCAGGCTCCGTTCCGTGGGTGCATGGGTTTCCCAACAGCGATGGTTATAGAAGCCGAGAGAGAAAGAAGAAAGAGGAAGCAAGCGAAATGCAGAAGATCAATGCAAGATTAGCGAAACTAGAGGAACTTGAGAGCCAACGAGCTACCGGCCAACCATCTCAGTGGACGAAGATCCTTCGTTCGACGCTACCCCCGAAGCTACCCCACCATCTCAGCAGAGAAGCAGTGTGGCTTCCCCGGAGCTCGTTCAGCCTGATATCATGGGTCCTCGCTACCCCGTGGATAGTATCACGTAGAATGAGCATTGTGTGCTAATGGCGAAATGCCATAACCTGACAGTGAAGGTGGCGGTCGGCTCTGTCTTACCTCCTCGAGCTGAGAGAACTTTCCATTGCCGTCCGATTCCACATGGCTTTGCTATTGTCGGGGTGGATGAAATAATGGAGGGATTTGAGGGGCTGGAGCTTGAGTACCCTACAGGTGAAGGGGAGATGCTTCTGGAAAATGCCTTAAGGAGTACATGTCTATGGAGAAAGGAGCACATCAAGCTTCCAAACTGGACACCGCCTCAGCAGACTCAGCCGGATCCTCAGCGGACTCCTCCTCACACTCCAGCTCTGCTATCTCCGCTGCCTGAGTCGTCTCCGGCGAGTCAGGCGTCTCCGCCGCCTCAGCGGACTCTAACGGAGGAGGCCCCTCAGTAGAATCCTCCTCCGCCTCAGCTGTCTCCGGCGCGTCAGCCGTCTCCGCCTCCGCAGCCGTCTTCGGCGCGTTAGCGAGCTCCGCCGCCACAGCAACAGCAAAAGAGAGGCGCCGTCGGTCCGGCGGCTAGCAGCACAACAGGCAAGAAACTCAGAGCTGGTCCAAGCCTCAAGGCTCCTTCAAAGTTACCATATGAGAGGACTGACGAGGAAAACAAGGACATCGTGGATGCCGAAGTGCGGGCCCATTTTGAACGGAAACGTCCACCTCCGAAGGAAATAATATATCCGGTGAAAACGAAGCGCACTCTGGATGCCCTTAAGCGACCACCACCGCCTTCGCCGCGATCCAACTATGACCGCTGTATTGCAAAGACATATGATGAAGTGCGGCGGTCGGGAAGTACTACCAGTGCTGCAAGACGAAGTGGGAAAACAATTCCCCAGCTCGACGAACAAGAGAAGCAATCGTGCCCCCCGCTCAAGGTGTCTAGCGATATCGCTAATCATCCGGGGCTAGCGCCCGGTACCACTCTTGGTGATTACGTGGGCGATGACGTACAGTTTGAAATGGCTGAGGTAGTAGTGCCCTTTAGATATGAGCATGGGAAGCCTCTCGTCAAACCTGATCAGCTCCCGCATCTACCAATGATGATGCGAAGATTGCATGACTGGTACTTGGAAACCTGCAGCAAGGATGGGACCGACAGTATATTGCTGGGAATTAAAGATGAGCATGACTTCATTGGAGTTGAGGTGATGCCTGTTGAATTTGTGGAATTATTTCAGTTATTCAATCAAGACACCCTCGACAAACAACTCATGAGTTGCTACTGTCTGTAAGTATTATTTCTGTAATTAAGTCTCTAGCTCAGCTCGTTCATTGCATGTATATATAATTATCCTCACTATATTATGCAGATTGAAAATAGTCAAATGCAAAAGAGGACAAATCTATGACATTGGGTTCATTAGCCCAAATACCGTAAATGAATGGACGGTACAAAACAGAGTTCAAGATACTGAGGAAAACTTGCTAAAAGCGTTCCTTCGACATCAAAACAAAAGGGAAATACTCTTTCCTTACAACTTCAAGTGAGTGTTACTGTCTTGTGCATATTCGGTTTCGCTTACTCGAGGTTAAGTACGGTAATTGATGAGTTATGCGTGCGCGGGTTCCATTTTATTCTGCTATCCATTAAGCTTGACGGGGGAGTAGTAATTGTCTTAGACTCGAGACGTAAAGATCCTATGGATTATGCAGACATGAGTGAAATGCCGCAGAAGTAAGTTCAATCATTATCGCACCATATCAGCAACTTTCGTTCATTTCCTGATATCAAGTAATCATTTTCTTTGCTGGGCAGGGTTTGGAAAAAGCTCACCGGAATGGTTCCGGGTCTGAAGAAGGAGCTGCGATTTACACACCCCAAAGTAAGTAGTACTAGCTAGTTCCGCGCATCTCTCATTGATACTAGTTTCATCAATACCATTATCATGCTTGATTATTAGTTTGATTGAAATCTATTCTCGTAAAGTGCTTGTGGCAGGCAGGCGGGAATAATTTATGTGGATACTACGTTTGCGAGTTCATGCGCCACTCGACCTCTGAGCGGGGCTACTCTGACAAACAATTTGAAGTACGTAAACAATATTCACAATTTTATTTTATTACCATCAATTGTGTTGAGTTTCATTCATATAGTAATTAGTTAATTAACCATGTTTAGATTAACCTAGTTTAATTAAATAGTAATTAGTTAGCTAATCACTAATTAACCTAACAGTCTATGACAGGTGGGACCCACGTGTCAGATGACTGCTGACGTCAGCATGAGGTCATGCTGACGTCATAAACACTGTTTCGGATAATTCTAATTTAAATAATTAATTAAATTCCAGAAATTGTTTTAAAATTTAGAAATTAATATAAAATAATCCGTAGCTCAGATTGAAAAACTTTGTACATGAAAGTTGCTCAGATCGACGAGATGAATTCGGATACGCGGTCCGTTCGTCCGTCACGCGTCCCTATCTATCCGAACATGGAACCGTCCCCCTCCGGATTGTCTGTCCGATAATTCAAAGACCCAGGAAATATCGTCAGATATTCTCCCGCTCCGTCTGATACGTGTAGTACTGCGTTAGACTACCCCTAGCACCGTGTATCGTATTTGTCATGCTCATGTTTGCTGTGTATTTATACCGTTCCCTCCCCCTCTTCTCTCTCGTTAGACCCCAACACCGACATCGTCCCCGAGACCGACGCAGCTCCGGAGACTGACGCCACCTTTGACGACCTTGCCCTTGCCGCCGAGCAACCAGGCAAGCCCCCCTTTTGATCATCCCGATATCGCCCATTCTATTTCTCATGCTTGCATTAGAATTGCTGTTGCTGCTGCTTTACCTATTCTGATGCATAGCCTGTTTATTGTAACCTGCTGTTGATAATTACCTGCATATCCTAAACTGCTTAGTATAGGCTGGGTAGAGACCTATCAGTGTCCCCACTTATCCCGACCGCCCCGCTGGATTATCCGAAGACCCGATCAACGGGATTGAAGACCAGGCCCCGACACCGCACATCACCCCCCCTTAGTTGTAACGACACTGTAGCGTTATTATCGAGTGCCGAGGGTGATACCTCGTGCAGCACTTCTGATGTTAACTCTGTAGAGTAGCTATTCGGTCATGGTCATCGAGGGTAATTCCTCCTTCACCGCTTCCAATAACGACGCCGTCGTACAACACCTCTAGTGTGAACCCAGTGAGGGTGATTCCTCCGAGTTCACCTTGACGGAGACATCGAGTAGGAATCCAACGAGGGTGATACCTCGGATTCCCCTGACGTTATGGACACCCGGATACTTGGACTTTACACTGTTACTTGGATAGGCGGGTCGACCCTGAGGGGTACCCGCGTGCGCCTGAGAGGTGAGTGTTGTGAAGATAGGTGCCGGTATGGTGCCCGAGTGATGAATATGAGGCGCGGCCGGGCATTCTTAACCCTTGCAGCAAGTCCTCGAGACGGGGCAACGGGGTCACATCTTTCGTGAGTCTCTGCTCGTTACTGCAAGCCCAAGGTACTAACGATTTGGATATTTGATCCGAGCAGGGCTCTGGCCTAATAGCACTAACCATCACGTGGGCATAGTATGGGTGTTCTGCATCGTAGCATCAGCCGATAGTTCTGTCAGATGTCCAGTTCAGCATTGTGGCACGGTCGGATCGTACCGACCCTCCGAGGCGGTGCTGGTATCCACCCTGCACACAACGACCCGGAGTGCACAGGGCGATGGCCGAAGACCCCTGAGTGCTTAGGATGTAGACCGGCGGGGACCTCTCTGCTGAGCTTTAGGTAGGGCTGCGGTGTATCGTTTGGCCGAGGCCGGGCATGACCCAGGAAAGTGTGTCCGGCCGGAGTTAATCGAGCGTGTTGGGTAAGTTGGTGCACCCCTGCAGGGAAGAAAACATCTATCGATAGCCTGTCCTACGGTAAAGGACACTCGGAGTTGTATCCTGATTGATACAATTTAGAACTGGATACTTGGATACTATGGCTTTGGGATTGCTTCTCGCAGGGAGTCAAGAAGGGATCTCAGGACAAGGTTGATGACTGTATGGCTCTGGGATTGCTTTCTCGCAGGGAGTCGAGAAAGGATCTCTGGGTGAGGATGAGACTTAATGATACTGCTACTTTATATTGATCTGTTCTGCTCTCTTCTATTGCTGCAAGGCCGATGAAGATGCTAGTCTTCGATAGGACTAGGCCTTCTCTCTATTCTGGCATTTCTGCAGCCCAGTCCACGTATACAGCCTCCCTTTGAAAATGTTGCATACGTAGTGTAGATCCTTGCTTGCTGAGTACTTCTGAGTACTCACGGTTGCTTTGTTTTCCTTTTCTCGCCATATCAGTTTGTCGTGACCAGAGGACGGCGCCCCCTGAGACAGATGCCCCGTCGATCGACTAATACTACTACCCAGAGGATGGATACTACTTCGAGCTTGCCGTCGACCAGGGGTAGGATCGGAGGGTCCCAGGCAGGAGGCCTGCGCCTTTCGATCGCAGTGTTTTATTTTGCCCCGCCTTTCTAAAGGCCTTTCTGTGCCTTCTTTTATATCTGTACTCAGATATCTGATGCTTCCGCTGACGCTTGTGCGCAAGCTTATGTATTCGAGCCCTCGAGGCCCCTGGCTTGTAATATAAAGCTTGGATGACTTTGTTTATGTTTTAGAGTTGTGTTGTGATATCTTCCCGTGAGTCCTTAGGCTTGATCGTGTGCATTTGCGTGTATGATTAGTGCACGATTAGGCCGGGGGCGTCACATCGGGCTTCTCCGGAAACGCGGCTACGGAGCACGGGGAGAGGCGTGAGTGGGCTCGCCGGGCTCCTGGGAGCACCAGGAGCTCGGTAGTGAGCTCGGACGCGAGCTGCGGCAGCAGTGGCTACGGTGGCGGGTACGGCCTTGACGGAAACGACGACTACGAGCAAGGAAAATGGCAGGGAAAAGAGGGGATCGACGCGGGTGCTCACCGTGCGGGCTCAGGAAGGCCCCTTGGGCGGACGGGAGCGCAGGGGAGGCCGAATTGACGGCGGCGGTGTCCGGCGACCCGGGGAGGAAGAAGAAGGGGATCTGGCGTTGCGGGGCTTGCCAGCTCCAGCGAGCGGCACCAGACGATGAGGCGGAGACGGCGGAGCCCTCGGGCAGCTTGGAATGGCAGAATGACGCCGGTGGCCGCGGCTGCCACGGCGAGCGGTGACAGAGGCGCTCGGTGGAGAGGGAGAGAGCTCGAGCGCGAGGGGAAGGAGAGGGGAAAGAGTGAGGAGGGTGACCAGGGGGAAAGGCTGGGGCGATCCTTATCCCCTCCTCGCGCCGGTGGCGTCGTCGTGTCGTCGGCTGGTCGGCGCGCGCGCTCAGCCACGGCGCGGCCGACACGGCGATGGGAAGTGAGAGAAAGGAGAGGTGGGCTGGGCCGTCCTTTCCTGTGCACTTGGGCCGCGGTGCACAGGGGCTCTTTCCCCTTTTTCTCCCAGATAAAAAGAAATAGCCACTGTTTTCATTTATTTGAGTGAGCAAATAATTTTTGCTAAGAGGGATACTTGGCAAATAAACCAAGCATATTATTTTGGTGTTGTACAAAAAGTTTGAGGCCAATAGGAGTTGTCCAAGCATTTTTAGAAAATGAAAAGGCCATTTAAAATGCTGCTGGACCAGAGAATAAATTCCCAGGGGCAAATTGGGATTTGCAAAAATGTTGATTTCAACTTGACAAATATTTAGAGATTATTTGCCATGGGATGAACTATTTTGTTTGCATGACAGATGAAATAAATATTTGACATGCATTTGAATTTTGAATTTGAATCAGATTTTAGACAAGTGGCATTTTAGCTTAGTAAAGCATGATGTCAAGGCCACCATAAGAGGGGGATTACTGTAGAGTGATACTGGGGTGTTACAAATCTCCTCCACTACAAGAAATCTCGTCTCGAGATTTAAGTGGGGAAATAAAAAGTAACTTCGGGAGAACTGACCCTTATAGGGTTAATTATCTGGTGAACAATTCAGGGAATGTGGTACAAGTATCTCTCGAGTTGAAACTTAAGAAAACATCGAGAGCAAGGTATGAAAGCACGATAAGAAGTTTCAAGCGAATGGACATCCGATCGATACCTGAACAGAGTGTGAGAAGGGGGTTTAGAGCATCGGGAATAGATCATCTCTCGGAGGGTAGCTCGTGATAACACACAAAGCCAAGAGCATATGATACTTCAGAATCAAGGATATACAGGGGAGTCAGGTTCTGATCCTGTGGAACTGTGGGGGGGGGGGGGGGGGGTGTCGATCAGAAGTAGGGAGAACGGTGACATCTTACCGGTCACGACAACAAGGTATGTCAGAGGATAGGCTGTCAGTTATGTCGGTGGCAACATCGGTACCAAGGGCGAGGGACGTAGAGAACCATTTTCCTGCTCGTAAGAACGAGGCGGACCAATAGGCAAAGTTCTCATCCATCGGTGGCTACCGGAAGGTCATCCACAATAGTAACAGGGTCTTACTGTCAGAGTTGTACACCGAGGCGTTTACATAAGCAGGGAATTATCACTGCCCAGATATGTTATATTACAGGAAAGGTTAAACGAAACAATGGAAAGAAAAGTGTAGACTCGAATCAGTTAACGGTGTCCTCGAGTGTCTAACAACTCAGAACCCGTGGAAAATTGGAATCGGCGAGAAATAATAGTTGATGAAGAACTCATAAGAAGGTATGTAGTTCCGTGATATTCTCGAGATACCAGAGGGTAATACTCGAAGGTAGAACAAAATAACGATTGGGCAGGTGCATTGATCGGTAGAAGACAAGTACTACAACTTGTCTGAGAAAGGAATCAAAGAATATTAATATGGCCGGAACCATGATTGCAAAGGAACAATTCACAGATACAAGATGAACTTATACCAATGGAACAATTGATTTTAAGAGAAGCTTCCATCATGAGATCTACATCGTGTCTATGGGCATGAACACAAAGTACAAGGTTGACTCCCACTTCTCCAATGCATAATCTTCCATTCACTTCTCGCTTTTGAAGAAGTTGTAGAGTTGAAATTTTATCCGACGGAACGCGAGTAGGTATAACCCGCATAACTTTCAGTTCACACAAATTAGGGAAGGCATATGTTCAACCCATCGGGGCATCTTAGGAACATATACCACAAAATGTAGGAGTAATTAACGCAAGCTCGACAGCAGAGCATGGTTGACAAAAGGAGAGGATACAATTTACCAAAGGTATTATGTATCAGGGAAAGAACTGACAAGATTTCAGATGTTAAGGACACTGTCGGATAACAACCCAACAATGGATATGGCAATTCACGACGGAATTGATGTGAGTATCGGTAATCAATCAGAGGGAGAAGGGATGCAAAGGCATCGGCTTATAGAAACATCTGAATAATTCGATGTTCAAGTTGAAGGGAACTATGTGGACAATCAATTGCAACATGATTGGCCGAGATCCAACTCATGTCCAGAATAACGTCTGAGAAAGAAGGAACCATAATGCAGGCAGACAAGGCTTTCGGAAGCACTAGGCTGCAGAGGATTTTCGGGAGATCGAATTGCATTCAAAGAATTTTGTGAGACATATGAACAACTGGGGATGAACGAATCCCGGTTAAGTTAATTTTCTACAGTGCGAAAAGAGGCTGCAAAGTAGAAGATACAAGGATTCTCGGAACAACGGAGAGTATTAGGGGTATCTTGTAACAACAGGAGCAACTGGGGATGAGGGTACAACGAAAAGGATGTTATCCACGGGGATTTATCGGTGGTAAGGAATTGCAAAGATAGTGGGCACAAGGGTCTTGGGAAACATCGAGGAGTATCTGCAGAATCTTCTAGCGAAGCAAGCGATCATCTGTGGTGAAGGAACTCTCCGGGATGAAGTGGTTACGAGAACCTAATGTAAGAGTTAGTAAAATCTTTAACCCGAGTAGAAGAGAGATCAGAATCCTAGAGTAAGGAAGAGGAATAAAAGATCCTAATACCACCCAATTGGTGACGTGGGCCCGTAAGCCAGACAACCAAGTTAGTAAAACAGTTTTGGACGACTAGACTCAACTTCGGCCAAGGAGTTGGAAAGGGGGATCCTACAGGCAGTCGGCTCTGATACCAACCTGTGACGCCCCCGGCTTAATCGTGCCCTAATCATACATGCAAATGCACACGATCAAGCCTAAGGACTCACTTGAAGATATCACAACACAACTCTAGACACAAATTTAAAATGATACAAGCTTTATATTACAAGCCAGGGGCCTCGAGGGCTCGAATACATAAGCTCGCTTACAAGCGTTAGCGGAAGCATCAGATATCTGAGTACAGATATAAAAAAAGACAGAAAGGCCTTAAGAAGGCAGGGCAAAACAAAGACTATGATCGAAAAGGCGTAGGCCTCCTGCCTGGGTCCCTCCGAATCTACTCCTGGTCGGCTGGCTCAATCCAGTAGTACGTGCCGTCTGGGCCCTCCTGGTAGTAAGCTCCTGCGGTGTCATCTGGCTCCTGAGCTCCATCGTCTGATGTAACATCAAAAGGGGTATGGGGGAAAAAGAGGTAGCAAAGCAACCGTGAGTACTCATCCGAAGTACTCAACAAGCAAGGATCTACACTGCATATGCATCATTATCAAAGGAAGGCTGTATATGTGGACTGGGCTGCAGAAATGCCAGAATAGAGAGAAGGCCTAGTCCTATCGAAGACTAGCATCTTCAGCGGTCTTGCAGCATTAGAAGAGTGTAGATCAGCACAGTATAAAGTAGTAGTAGTGATAAGTCTCAACCTCACCCAGAGATCCTTTCTTGACTCCCTGCGAGAAAGCAATCCCAAAGCCATACTATCCATTTCTCATCTCAAGTATCCAGTTCTAGCTGTATCGATCGGGATACAACTCCGAGCATCCGTTACCGAGGATCCGGCTACGCATAGATTAGTTCTTCCCTACAGGGGTGCACCAACCTACCCACCACGCTCGCTTAACTCCGGCCGGACACACTTTTCTGGGTCATGCCCGGCCTCGGCCAAACGACACACCGCAACCCTACCTAGAGCTCAGCAGAGAGGTCCCCGCCGGTCTACATCCTAAGCACTCAGGGGTCTTGGGCCATCGCCCTGTGCATTCCGGGTCATTGCGTGCAGGGCGATCCAGGCCACCTCCACTGGGGCGCCGACCAGGCCGTGCCACAACGCTGAACTGGACGTCTGACAGAGCTTTCGGCTGATGCATACGACGCAGAGTACCCATATTTATTCCTGCGTGATGGTTAGTGCTATCGGGCCAAAGGCCCACTCAGATCAAATATCCAAATCATAGTGTATTGGTAGCGTGCGGTAACGAGCAGAGACTCACGATCGATGTGACCCTGTCGCCCCATCTCGAGGACTTGCGGCAAGGGCTAAGAATGCCCGGCCATGCCTCGTAATTATCTCTCGGGTACCCTCCAGGTCAACCCGACTTCCCATCACTCGCGGGTACCCCTCAGGGTCGACCCGCCTTTCCAAGTAACAGTTGTAAAGTTCAAGTATCCGTGTGTCCATAACATTAGGGGAATCCGAGGTATCACCCTCGTTGGATTGATCCTACTCGATGTATTCGTCAAGGTGAACTCGGAGGAATCACCCTCGATGGGTTCACACTTGAGATGTTGCACGACAGCGTCGTTATCGGAAGTGGTGAAGGAGGAATCACCCTTGATGACCATGACCGAATAGCTACTCTACAGAGTTAACATCAGAAGTGCTAAACGAGGTATCACCCTCGGCACTCGATAGTAACACTGCAGTGTCATACAACTAAGGGGGTGATGTGCGGTGCCGGGGCCTGGTTGTCGATCACGTTGATCGAGTCATCTGATAATCCAGCGGGGGCAACTAGGTCAAAGTGGGGTCTCTGGTGGGTCTCTATCCAGCCTATACTAAGCAGTTCAGGATAAGCAGGTAGGTATCAACAGCAGTTAGAAAAACAGGCTATGCATCAGAAATAGGAAAAACAGTAGCAACAGCAATTTCTAATGCAAGCATAAGAGAGAAAGAATAGGCGATATAGGCATGCTCAAGGAGGGGTGCTTGCCTGGAAGCTCTGCGGCAAAGGACTGGTCGTCAGGGGCGTAGTCGAACTCCGTAGCTGCGTTGGTCTCGAGGACTACGTTGGTACCGGGATCTACCGAGAGAGAAGAGGGGGAAGAAACAGATAAATACACCGCAAACATATGTAACACAGAGCATGCTATGCTAACGTGCAGTGCAGGGTTGCCTAAAAGCATGTCTAAGTCATATTAGTTATTTTAGGATTAGAGTTGGAATTAATAACCTGTATGTATGCACTATTCACCTACCGGAAATAGGCTAAAAGTTGCGGGTTCACCTCCGTAGAGGGTCCCGACACGAAAACAGATGGCACGGTCGGATTCGTCTCATTTTTCTGATCAACTTTCATGTAGAAAGTTTTTCGATCCGAGCTACGGATTATTTTCTATGAATTTTCAAAGTTTTTTACATTTTTCTAAAATTTAAATCAATAAAGAAAATAACAGAAAATACTAATTACGTCAGACGTCACTGTGATGTCAGCCAGTCAAACTGCCAGGTCTAGGTCAAACCTGACCTGCGGGACCCACCTGTCATAGACTGTGGGTTTAACAGGGATAAATTTAAACTAATCTAAGTTAATTAGTTGGTGGGCCCAGTCTATCAGTGGGTATTTTAACTAATATAATTAAGTTTTAATTAAAAACCATTTAGTTAATTTAATTAACCGGCTGGGCCCACATGCCAGCGTCTTAGGGTGAACAGTGCCCCGCATTGACCGGAGTCAACATGGTCAAACGCGCGGCGGGGCCCGCTGGCAGCGACACTGGGTGGGACCCAAGCCACGCCAGGTCAGAGACGGCGCCGGCAAGCACTCCGACGAGCTCGTTTGCGACGGCGCGACTCCGGCGAGATGCGGGTTTCCGCTACACGGCACCAAACCACGCGCCGCGACCACCATTCGGACGAGGGACGAGTGCCGCGTCGATCTGGAAAACTGGCGCGAGCTCCGGTGGCCTATAATGTCGACTACGACGAGCGCGGGCGGCGGCCGGAATTGGGCTTCTCCGGAAACGCGGCTACGGAGCACGGGGAGAGGCGTGCGTGGGCTCGCTGGGCTCCTGGGAGCACCAGGAGCTCGGTAGTGAGCTCGGACGCGAGCTGCGGCAGCAGTGGCTACGGCGGCGAGCACAACTACGGCGGCGGGTACGGCCTTGACGGAAACGACGACTACGAGCAAGGAAAAGGGCAGGGAAAAGAGGGGATCGACGCGGGTGCTCACTGTGTGGGCTCAAGAAGGCCCCTTGGGCGGACGGGAGCGCAGGGGAGGCCGAATCGACGGCGGCGGCGTCCGGTGACCCGGGGAGGAAGAAGAAGGGGATCCGGCGTTGCGGGGCTTGCCAGCTCCGGCGAGCTGCGCCGGACGATGAGGCGGAGACCGGCGGAGCCCTCGGGCAGCTTGGAAGGGCAGAACGACGCCGGTGGCCGCGGCTGCGACGGCGAGCGGCGACAGAGGTGCTCGGTGGAGAGGGAGAGAGCTCGAGCGCGAGGGGAAGGAGAGGGGAAAGAGCGAGGAGGGTGACCAGGGGGAAAGGCTGGGGCGATCCTTATCCCCTCCTCGCGTCGGTGGCGTCGTCGTGTCGTCGGCTGGTCGGCGCGCGCGCTCAGTCATGGCGCGGCCGACACGGCGACGGGAGGTGAGAGAAAGGAGAGGTGGGCTAGGCCGTTCTCTCCTGTGCACTTGGGCCACGGTGCACAGGGGCTCTTTCCCCTTTTTCTCCCAGATAAAAAGAAATAGCCACTGTTTTCATTTATTTGAGTGAGCAAATAATTTTTGCTAAGAGGGAAACTTGGCAAATAAACCAAGCATATTATTTTAGTGTTGTACAAAAAGTTTGAGGCCAACAAGAGTTGTCCAAGCATTTTTAGAAAATGAAAAGGCCATTTAAAATGCTGCTGGACCAGAGAATAAATTCCCAGGGGCAAATTGGGAATTGCAAAAATGTTGATTTCAACATGACAAATATTTAGAGATTATTTGTCATGGGATGAACTATTTTGTTTGCATGACAGATGAAATAAATATTTGACATGCATTTGAATTTTGAATTTGAAGCAGATTTTAGATAAGTGGCATTTTTGCTTAGTAAAGCATGATGTTAAGGCCACCATAAGAGGAGGATTACTGTAGAGTGATACTGGGTTGTTACAAGAACTTCCGTCGGCGCTTTCGGATGCACACAAATCTTTTTAGGACCATTGCAAAAGCCGTTGAGAAGTACGATGAATGGTTCAAGCTCCAGAGAAATGCAAGCAGAGAGACAAATGCAAGCCCTATGATGAAGTGCATTGCGATGCAGTTGACGACTATGTCCGCATTGGTGAAGACACAATCTTGGAGGTCGTTCGAAGGTTCACTAAAGCAGTGATCACTGTTTTTGGACCAGAGTACTTGAGAGCACCCAACGAGGAAGACACCCAGAGACTAATGACAGAGAGTGAAGCAAGAGGATGGCCAGGGATGCTTGGATCACTTGACTGTATGCACTGGACATGGAAGAATTGCCCTGCAGTATGAAAGGGTCTGTGCAAAGGCCACTGAAACAATCCAACGATCATTCTTGAGGCAGTTGCAACGAAGGATCTTTGGATATGACATTCATTCTTTGGTTTGCTTGACTCTCACAATGACTTGAATGTGCTGTCGTGATCACCACTGTTTTCTAGGCTTATTACAGGAGATGCTCCTGCTTGCAACTACTCGGTCAATAGGACAACTACTCGATGGGTTACTACCTTACGAATGGAATCTATCCACCATGGGCCACATTAGTCAAAACAATTACGCATCCAAAAGGTAAGAAAAACATTCACTTTGCCTAATGTCAAGAAGCTGCTAGGAAAGATGTGGAGAGAGCCTTCAGTGTGCTTCAGAAGCGCTTTGCAATTGTCTGTGGCCATGCCGAGTACTGGAGCTTCAAGGTTCTATGGCAGATCATGACTTATTGAATCATATTGCATAACATGGTCATTGAAGACGAGAGTGATATGCCTGAGAACTTTCGATGCATTACCAATGGGACTCCAATTGAGCCAGAGTATGATCCAAATAGTATCCTGGCATTCCTTGAAGAGCATCGCATGATCGAGAACCGACAAATTCATACTCAACTCCAAGAAGATCATATTGAGCATCACTGGCAACTTCATAGCGCTTCCTACTTGTGTTATTTGCTACATTTGAACCATTTGGTTTGTTTAAATTTGAATAATTCAGTTTGTAAACTTTGAATTCGGTTTGTAAACTTTATTTGTGATTTGCTTGAACCTTCATATTTATGTTTAGTTTTTACAAGTGTGCTAATATGTAGTTGCAATGTAAACTAGAATTGCATAACTTACAAAAAGCAAAATTTCTCCGTTATATTTAGGGGATCGGCTAGGTCCGACCAAAAGTTAGTGGAGTAAATATACTCCACTAATCTTTGCTCGGTCGTATCCTCCTCTATTTTATAGGGGATCAGTTAGAGTTGGCCTAATGAATATCATCATGCATATTTTTTCTTCTTTTTGTTATTTTTGATAAAGGACGGTTTTATTACCTTAAAATGTAGCATCAAGTGGATACAAAGCATTATGAGTAAAAACCGGCCTCTGTATAACTAAGATGCACACAGACAAATTCAAAAGTCTGACAAAAAATTATGAAATAAATAACTGACAAATCGGCAACAGTGGAGTCCTATAGACCGACATTATGCCTACGTCGAAGAAGGTGATGGATCAATCCGTAGATTATACTGTCATGAATGTTGGAAAAAAAAATCTCTGTAGCCACCTGCTCCAATCACGTACACAGAAGTGTTATAAAATTCATGTTCATTTGCTTGAAAGCTTGAACTTGTGCGTGTCAACAGCGGCTTAAACATGGCTGAACCTGAACATATAAAATGCGTTCATGTTGTACACCGGTGGATCTTTACTTTCAAGGCCAGCGAATGCACGCAGATTCTGCAAGTATTTGTATCGGCTCCCTATCTTTCTAGTTATGATTTTTGGCTCCCGATCTCCATGGGACTCAAACTTTCACAAAAATCGAAATTCAACCTTTTATGTTTCAAAAGATATTGGAAAAACATACATATACATAGGAAATGTATACTTCATGTTTGTAAAGTTTCATGATGAAATACGGTTTGATTTGAATCTTGAACAAAAATACACATATACATAGGGATGTATGCTTTACAAACATCTAGTATGTATGTATGCTAATTTTACAGGTCTAGTTTACAAACATCAAAACGTATTTCATCATGAAACTTTACAAACATCTAGTATACATCCACCTACTGGTCTAGTTTTTTTTATAGGGATGTATGCTTCATGTCGGTAAGTTTTCATGATGAAATACGGTTTGATGTGATCTCCACCAAATTTTTTTATGAACTTTTACAATGAATAGTACATGTGCTTTGCCAGAAATTTATGGTTTTATTTTCTTGTGTTGCTCACATCAAAACGTATTTCATCATGAAACTTTACAAACATCTAGTATACATCCTATATAAATGTGTATTTTTTTCTCAGATTTTTGTGAAATTAAATATATCTTTTTTTTTTCCAAAATTCAGGACCCATGGAGCCTCCACCCCTGATCCCAGTCCCATGGATATCCCTCTCTTTCTTGTTTTGTCACCAAGGTTCGCCGTTTGGATAAGGATTTCGGGAGACTAGATGATACCCCGCACGTTGCTTCAAATTTTTGATAGAAATCCATAAATAAGTGCTAGATAAACTACATGTATGTAACCGTATTTTGCATGCCTTAATTATCTAAAAAAGACATACATGAGTTGATGAGGTGGCATATTTTGCATAAATAAATTAATGTAAAAGGTAATTTTTGACTGTATGCATGATTTAGTGATTGGCATTGTTGCATTCAGAGAGAAATTAGATACGTGAATTATAACATTATAGAAATAGAGTTTTGTTTGAGAGAGGCGTTTTGGAGGCCAAGCTCCATGAAGGCCTTTATTTTTGAAAAATTTAAATTCAAACTTTTATGATTCAAAAAATTCTGAAAAAAAATATGCGTGTATGCAAGGATGTAACCTACATGTGCGTAAAAATTCATGATGAAATACCTTGAGTTGCGACCTGTACAAAAAAGACAAATTCATGGCCTGGGAGGATGAATAGTATCATGTGTTAAACAGCCCCAAATTTTTCTTTTATGTATAGCCCTCATTTCAATGTATTTTGAACTGAAAATTTACACACATGTGTGTTATGCCATCATGTACATCTGTATTTTTTTCAGATTTTTTTGAAATATAAAAACATGAATTTCGATGAAATTTCAAATTTAAATTTGGAGACCTCACTGGAGGCCGAGCTCCAAAAAGGATTTCCGGTTTTGTTTGCCCTTTCCACAAAAAAAAGTTTGGGCTTCCTCCTTCTACATTCAATTCACAAAGAAGTTATTGTGGGATAAGATCAACTTTTCTTTCAATCAATCAAATCAATCGAGAAAAGAAAAATGGGCAACAGCACCCACTCTCCACGTCAGTCTGCTGGCTACACGCCACAGGCTGACAAACCTATATAGCCCCTTCTAGGTAGGTCGGTGTAGGGCCATGGATGTCTAAGGCAAAGAGCTCGGACCTGCCATTGTCACCGAAACTCCATGTCTCTGCTGAGAGCAGGTATGATGATGGGCTATAAGAGCAATTCCAACGCGGCGATTCATTTTGTCCGCGGGCGTTTGTTTGGGTCGGCGTGAACACAAAAGTCAGCCCAACACGTCGATTCAAATGGACGAGCGTCTGTTTTTTGTCCGCCTGCCGACCCATTCCCGGCTCATTTTTGAGTCGGATTTGCGTCGGCGCGGACACGAAAAGAACGCGCGCGCGCTCGCCTTCTCCTTCCCCTGACCCGCTGGTCGGTGGCACATTCCAACAGCAAACCCTCGCCCGCCTCCTTCGTCGCGGACGCCGCCGCCCATTTTTTCCGGTGACTCTGCCAGCTGCTGGCGCCGCAACATCCCTTCTGCAACGCCGCCACCTCCCATGTCGCCCGCCACCGCCATCTTGCCGTCGGGGAACCGACAGCTTCCCACCTCCGCTCCCCCGACACAGCCGCGACCGCGACCAAGAAGCCGCCTCGCCGCCCCGGCCAGATCCTCACCGGCACGCTCGTCGGACGCCGGCAGGGCAGCTAGCTGGTCCGAGCGCGCCGCGACTCCCTTCGCCGGCCGTCTCCTTCGTCGACGCCCGCAAGCTGTTCGACAGTTTGCCAAGGTACAAAATGGACTCCGCCGACATGTTCTTTTGTCACAATTTCCTTTGCGACTCTGACGATTCGTCGTCCGATGATGAGGAGGAGATATTGGCTGCCGTGTTGGTCCATCACCATCTCAATAGTCAGCGCTCGGCGTTCCGTGGCTCCATTCCGGGCCACCTTCCGGCGTTGAATCGCAACCGAGAGAGCGGACATTTCCTTCTTTGGAAGGACTACTTTGATACAACAAATCCGTTGTTCAAACATTAGAAATTCCGCCGCCGTTTCCGTATGAGTAGACATCTTTTCAACCGTATTAGAGATGGGGTGGTCGGCTATGATGACTATTTCGAGTGCAAAGAGGATGCCGTTGGAAATATTGGTTTCTCCTCTTATCAGAAATGCACTGCCGCCATTCGAATGCTTGCATACGGAGTGCCCGGTGATCTCATTGACGAGTACGTTCGTATGAGCGAGTCTACATGCCTAGACTCCCTGTATAAGTTCTGCAAGGCTGTTATTGCTGTGTTTGGCCCTGAGTACTTGAGAGAGCCGACTCCTGAAGATACAACCCGTTTGTTGGCGATGAATGCAAGCAGGGGCTTCCCAGGGATGCTTGGCAGCATAGACTGCATGCACTGGGAGTGAAAGAACTGCCCTTCTGCTTGGCAAGGGCAGTATAAGGGCCATGTCAGGGCTTGCACTGTCATACTAGAGGCCGTGGCGTCTTATGATCTCTGGATCTGGCACTCTTTCTTTGACATGACCGGATCACACAATGATATCAACGTGCTTCAGCGCTCGCCGGTGTTTGCTAGGCTTGCCGAAGGCAACAGCCCATCGGTGAACTTTATTATCAACGGTCACAACTACGACAAAGGATACTACCTGGGTGACGGTAACTATCCTCAGTGGACCACTATTGTGAAGACAATCCCCAACCCTGTCGGAGAGAAGAGGAAAAGATTTGCCCAAGAGCAAGAGAGTGCTAGAAAGGACGTCGAGCGTGCCTTTGGTGTTTTGCAATCTCGATGGGGGCATCGTTCGGTATCCTGCTAATACTTGGAGCACGCAGAAACTGTGGGAGGTGATGACTGCTTGTGTGATCATGCATAATATGATCATAGAAGATGAGCGCCCGGAACGTCTGTACGATCAAGGGTTTCAGTTTCAAGGTGAGAATGTTGTGCCTGAGCATGAAGGAGCGGGAACGTTTGAATAGTTCACCGAATTTCATCATGACATGCGTGATTGAGAAACTCACATGTAACTGCAAAATAATTTGGTTGAGCATATATGGGCTCATGTTGGCAACCAATAAATGTATCTTCTTTATTCGGCTTGCAAAACTATGTGAGACATTTTTACTTTTATTCGGCTTGTAAAACTATGCTATTTTATTCGGTTGAAAATATATTATTTATTTGGTTCTGTACTATATGTTTGAATGCAAAAGTTGTGTCTGAAACAATGCAAAAAATGAGCTATTTGTTGAAATAGGGCGGCCAGCCGGCCACGCCGGCACATATGGGTCGGCGCGTTGAGCGCACTTCTAACCCAAATCTAAAACAGGGCGGACGCCGGGCGGGCGGCCGACCCAAACGGACAAAAAGCGGACAAAAGCGCCGTCCGTTTGGGTCGGCGCGTTGGAGTTGCTCTAAGCCTGTTTACGTGATATTTTTGTCTATGTGAAGAAGAAAGACAAATAAAAGAAACTTAATGACCTCTAATACAATAGTCAGCCTTTTCACGTGCTCCTAGGTAAAATGAGTAAATGGAAGGAAAGAGAGAGTGACAAAATCACAAGCCTTATAGCCAACCCTATTGTATGAGTGAATGAATTACTAGCTCTTGATGACATGACAATCTTATATAGCCAGTTATTGGCTATCTTATTAACCATGCTCTGAGGCGGCTTCGGCAAGGAGGGGCAGTTGCTGCTTCTCCTCGTCGTCTGAGGAGAGCATTGCATCCTCCTTAGATGATGCCGTGGAGGCTGAATCCCTCAGAGAGCATGTGCGGCGGCGCCACGATCTGGATGTGCGCGAGAACCATAGCTATTCGTTGGAGATAGTTCATCAAACTTAGTTCTTCATCGGATAGATTAACTAAATACAAAATATACTATATAGACGAAGTGGGCGGCGGGCATTTCTTCGCCCGCCCCTTCCCCTTGCTATCACCTCCGCAGCGGCAGTAGTCCTTCGTGTAGGCGTCCCGGGGGTTGTGCTTCGTCGTCGTCCATGCTCGTCGTGCCGTTGTCCGACAGTTACAAAATGAAGACGGAGAGACGACGGAAGGCGCGGGCTGCTCCTTCGTGTGCCGCCTAGGCCTTAGCGGTCTCCTTCTGCCTCGCGAGGCGCTCTGACTCTTCGATTCCGAGTCAGACCGTCTTCATGGTTTTCCGACGGAGGCGCGAGCTGCTCCTTCGTGTGCCGCCTTGGCCTTGGCGGTCTCCTTCTACCTCGCAAGGTGCTCTAACTCTTCAATTCCGAGTCAGACCACCTTTGCGGTCTTCCGATGGAGGCGCCTCGCATCTGTCTCCGCCATGATCAGTGAACGGCGGAGGATATCGCGGTGGAGCTGCTTCTCTTGGTCAACATGCGCTCTCGGCTGCCCTGTTCGTGGCCTACTGTCTCTCGCGACAGGCAGCTTTGGCCACCGACTCCGACAACTATATCAAAAGCCAGCACGAGCACCAAACGCGGACAACGAAAGGCTCACGAAACTGTCAGACGCAAGAGTGTGACGGAGCATGCTCGGATCCCTTGATTGCATGCACCGAAAGGCTCAGGGAAATGGAAGAAGTGCCCATATATTAAACAAGGCAATTCCAAGCTCATGTTAAGAAGTCTACCATCATTTTTAAAACAGTTGCATCACAAGACCTCTAGATTTGACACTCTTTCTTTGGCATGCCTATGTATCATAATGACTTCAACGTGTTGCAGCGGTCTTCATTGTTTGCTAGGTTGCCTGCAGAACAAGCTCCTCCATGCAACTGTGCCATCACTGGTCATGACTACAACATGATATATTAGCTAACCTTTTTCAAGACCATCTCTGAGCTAAATGCTCAGAAAAGATATCACTTTGCCCAAAGACAAGAAGAAGTTAGAAAGGATGTGGAGATGCCATTTGAAGTGCTCCAAGCCCGTTTTACAGATGTTCTTGGACCTTTTAAACAATGGGCTCTAGAGATGTTCTTGGACCTTTTAAACGAGGGCGGCCGTGGCCCTTCTCCTCCCTTCTTCCGCCTCGTCAAGCCGAAGACCGAGCCGACGCTCCTTCCCGTGAGGAAGGAGCAAGAGGCCATGGCCGCCGACGAGGAGACCGGCCTCAAATGGGCGTGGGACGACTACGTCCGGCAGAAGATGGAGCGCCAGTGCCGCGCCCTCGAGGAGGGCGGCGGCGGCGTCCTCGACGACAGCGACGACAACACGCCTGGACCGTCCAACCCCGTCCGCCACGGCGACCCAGGGCAGGGGTGCAGCAAGGACGGCGGCAGCGACAACGACGGTGGCGACTACACCAACTTCTACATGCTCCTCGGCATGTAGAAGGCTCGGGCGGCGGCGGGCGGCGTAGTTTTTTTTATGTTTTATTATGTCTTCTTTAAGTATGTACAGGTAAAAATGAAAACCGCCGAATATTTGCCGAATTCATGTATTTCTCGTCTAATTTTAGCCAAATTATAGTTCAAACAATGACGTCTGGGGCTGATCTGGGGCCGTGGTTGAGAACCCGACCACCCTCACGCCGATTTTATCGTCGGTTGGCCTCCAAGCGGCGCTATTTAAAGCCCCGGAGGCCGAACGGCTGGAGATGCTCTAAGAGCATCTCTAGTAGACCCCTTAAAAGTGGTCAAACCCGTAAAAATCCGCGTTTTCAGTTCCGCGGTGTCAAAAAACGTCCCGAATAGAGCCCGTAAAAGTGGTTAAACCCGTAAAAAAAATTCAGGCCCCTGAGAATCCATCCTCGTGACCTTTTTATTTACAGATTTGGAGGCAAAATATAAGGGGGACTGAAAACCGGTCAACGCTACGCGACAAGGAAATTCTGCCGTGCACACACGGGCTCCGGTGGCCTTCCGCCACGGAACTCGCTGGAATCTCGCCGGAAACTCGCCGTTTACAGCTGCTGCGGCGACGGCCTGCGGAGTAGATCGCGGGAGCAGCGGCGGGAGACTCGAGCAGCTACGGCGATGAAGGAGCTCCTGATCGATCCGGCCAAGGACGAGCTAGCTAGCTAGCAAGCCTGGATCGACCCGGCCACGAACGAGCTAGCTAGCTAGCTCCTGGATCCAGCCGGCCGTGGACGAGCTAGCTAGCTCCTGGATTCATCCGGCCATGGACGAGCTAGCTAGCTCCTGGATCCATCCGGCAACGGAGGAGCTGGCTCCTGAATCAATTCGGCGACTACGGCGGACAACGGGAGCTGACTATGAACACGGGCGATAGGAAGAACAAGACGTGGGGAAAAATATACGTGAATATTCGGTTTTATGGTCCGAGTTTAAGGGGTCTGTTCGGCCGCAGCTCAAATCAATCCTTAAAATGCATTTTTCGCGAACTAAAAATCGTGTTTTCAGCTCCGCGGTTTGTTTAAGGGTACGCTAAAGATCCTCTAAGCCCCTCGCGGTCTAGCCTCGAGCCCAACAAGCACGCTTCCTTTAACACCGCTGCAGAATGCAGAGTGTTCCTGCCACGGATAAGACAGGACGTTGACGGAAGTCCAGCGCTGCTGCCGATGCATTATCGAACCAGAACACCGTCTTCATAAACTCCACAGATGCGTTTCGCTTTGTTCCACTCCGGCAGGGCGAGTGAGCCATGTCCAACAGTCAGCCCGGCAAGGCGAGTGAGCCATGTCCATGTTCAAGGCAGGCGCTACGAACCAGCTGTGCTGCTCATGGCGTTCTTCGTCCTCGGCTTCTCTGTCCGCATGGATCATTTAGGAATTTGTGGCTTGCAATATTTTATATGTCCACTGCATTGTTATACTCCCGGAATAAAAAACCTCGGTGTGGAAGTATTCGTGAAAATAACAGGGAATATTTGATGTGGAATTGTACTTAAGAAAGTATACTTAAGGAAGCTGGTACGGCTATACTGAAATACAGACCACAGTGTATATGAATTAGCTGGAATTATACCCGAAAACAGTACAGAGCGGAATGCCAGGTTGTTCGTAGGATTGGCTCTATGAATTGTTAATGCCCGCGAGTTTAATTTTGAATCCAAACTCGGCGCATGACTCACACATGCGTGTATGTGACCTAATTGATTAACATTATTTGGTCTCGATAACTAGCTATTAATTATTGTGGTTGGTTTGACAAGTCACGAGTCCTAACTGGAAACATATTGCAATATCTGGAACTTGGAGTCTATATAAGAGCTTCTACAACCGGACCTCTCAAACCCGCCTCATACGCCCGGGCGGGCCGACCGGTTACTGTCCGGTCACGATTTTTTGACCCAGATGGGCCTCTCAAACGACCGGGCTGACCGGCACCCCCCATACCCAGCCCAAATATGGGGCCGAAAAGGGGGCGCCCGGGCGCGCCCGGGCACGCCCGCCACGTCAGACTGACGAAGGGGTCCCAGCCGGAAACGCCCTCAAACCCGGCGGTCCGAAGCTCGTCTCCTCCGTCGGACCAGTGGCTCCGCGTGGCGCAGCTCCGGCGGGCGCCGTAGTGCATTGCCCGGCTATTTAAATCGACCGGCGGCACCGAAACCCTACCATCTATCCACATTTTCCTCCTCCTGTTCGCCGCCGCCGCCACTTTCCACTCCACCCGTCTGCCTAGTAGCCATGCCCCCACGCCACCGGGTGAGGAGCGAGCCCTTTCTGACGCCGGATCGCCGGCTCGAGCTCCTTGAATAGATCCGGGCTAGACGTGAAGCCTGGATCGCCGCGGGGCTACCTCCGGATGCAGTGGATCCGGAGAATGAGTTGGAGGAGGAGGAGGAGGAGGAGGATTAGCCGGAGGAGGAGGATGTGGGGGACGCTGGCGACGGGGATCTGCAAGCGGAGCAGCAGGTCATCCTCGATTCCCTCCGGTCGGAGTCGGCTGCGGAGGCAAGACACCGTCGCCGGCAGGAGATGGAGGCGCAAGAAGCCGCAGAGGAGGCGGAGATGTTCGCCTACATGGATGAGGTCGAGCAGGAGGAGGATGAGCCGGAGCCCTCCTACCCGCCCGTCCAGCCGGCGCCCGAAACTATCGTCGTGGACATCTCCGACGAAGAAGAGTAGCTAGGGTTGTACGTAGGATTTGAAGGAAATATGCCCTAGAGGCAATAATAAAGTTGTTATTTTATATTTCCTTATTCATGATAAAGGTTTATTATTCATGCTAGAATTGTATTGATCGGAAACTTAAATACATGTGTGAATACATAAATAAATACCGTGTCCCTAGTGAGCCTCTACTTGACTAGCTCGTTGATCAAAGATGGTTAAGGTTTCCTAACCATGGACATGAGTTGTCATTTGATAACGTGATCACATCATTAGGAGAATGATGTGATGGACAAGACCCATCTGTTTGCTTAGCATAATGATCGTTCAGTTTTATTGCTATTGCTTTCTTCATGTCACATACATATTCCTTCGACTATAAGATTATGCAACTCCCGGATACCGGAGGATGCCTTGTGTGCTATCAAACATCACAACGTAACTGGGTGATTATAAAGATGCCCTACACGTATCTCCGAAGGTGTTTGTTAAGTTGGCATATATCGAGATTAGGATTTGTCACTCCGAGTATCGGAGAGGTATCTCTAGGCCCTCTCAGTAATACACATCATAAGCTTGCAAGCAAATGACTAAAGAGTTAGTCACGAGGTGATGTATTACGGAACGAGTAAAGAGACTTGCCGGTAACGATATTGAACTAGGTATGAAGATACCGACGATCGAATCTCAGGCAAGTAACATACCAACAGACAAAGGGAATTGCGTATGTTGTCATAACGGTTCGACCGATAAAGATCTTCGTAGAATATGTAGGAGCCAATATGGGAATCTAGGTTCCGCTATTAGTTATTGGCCGGAGAGGTGTCTCGGTCATGTCTACATAGTTCTCGAACCCGTAGGGTCCGCACACTTAAAGTTCGATGTCAATTTGGTATTATATGAGTTATGTGTTTTGGTGATCGAATGTTGTTCGGAGTCCCGGATGTGATCACGGACATGACGAGGAGCTCCGGAATGGTCCGGAGCTAAAGATCGATATATAGGACGATGCTATTTGGTCTTCAGAATGGTTTCGGAATGCACTGAAAAGTTATCGGAATACCGGAAGGGGTTCCGGATGCACCGGGGGAATATTTGGCCTTATTGGGCCATGTAGAGGGAACACACTAGCCCACATGGGCTAGTGCGCCCCCTCTAAGGCAGACATACCCAATTAGATGGAAGGGGCAGGCGCCACCTCCTCTTACCATATCCCGGAGAGGGGAGGAAGGAAAGAAGGGGGCGCCTCCTCCCTTTCCTTCCCCCATGTGCCAATTTTTGGCAGGGGAGGGGGGGGGGGGGGGGGGGGCGCACCAAAGGGAGGAGCCCTAGGGCTGCCGCCGCACCACTTGGGGCGCCCTAGGGGCTGCCTCCTCCTCTCCCACACCTATATATATGTGGGGAGGGGTGCCACACAATACACAGCTTATTCCACGCCGTGTGTCGGCACCCCTCCGCCTCTAGTTTACTCCTGCACTCTAGATCGTCGCAGTGCTTAGGCGAAGCCCTGCGGAATTGCTTTACCATCACCGTCACCACGCCGTTATGCTGACAGAACTCATCTACTACCTCACTCCGCTTGCTGGATCAAGATGGCGAGGACGACACCGAGCTGAACGTGTGCTGAACACGGAGGTGCCGTACGTTTGGTACTTGATCGGTTGGATCGTGAAGAAAGTTCGACTACATCAACCGCGTTGTGAAACGCTTCCGCTTACGGTCTACGAGGGTCCATAGACACACTCTCCCCTCTTGTTGCTATGCATCTCCTTGATAGATCTTGCGTGGGCGTAGGATTTTTTTTGTTTTCATGCAACGTTTCCCAACAGTGGTATCAGAGCCAGGTCTATGTGCAGATGATATACACGAGTAGAACACAAAAAAGTTGTGGGCGGTGATGTTCATACTGCTTACCACCAACGTCTTATTTTGATTCGGCGACATTGTGGGATGAAGCGGCCCGGACCAACCTTACATGTCCACGTACATGAGACCGGTTCCACCGATTGACATGCAACTAGTTTTGCATAAAGATGGCTGGCGGGTGTCTATTTCTCCTACTTTAGTTGAATCGAATTTGACTGTGGACTATCCTTGAAGAAGGTTAAAACAGCAAACTTGATAATTCACCGTTGTGGTTTTTGCCGTAGGTAAGAACGGTTCTTGCTAGAAACCCGTAGCAGCCACGTAAAACTTGCAACAACATAGTAGAGGACGTCTAACTTGTTTTTGCAGGGTATGTTGTGATGTGATATGGTCAAGACATGATGTGATATACGTTATTGTATGAGATGATCATGTTTTGTAAGTTATCAGCAACCGGCAGGAGCCTTATGGTTGTCTCTTTATTGTATGAAATGCAAACGCCATGTAATTGCTTTACTTTATCGCTATGCGTTAGCAATAGTTGTAGAAGCAATAGTTGGCGAGACGACCACGACGCAACGATGGAGATCAAGGTGTCGAGCCGGTGACGATGGAGATCATGACGATGCTTTGGAGATGGAGATCAAAAGCATGCGATGATGATGGCCATATCATGTCACATATATTGATTGCATGTGATATTTATCTTTTATGCATCTTATTTTGCTTAGAACGACGGTAGCATTATAAGATGATCCCTTCACTAAATTTCAAGATATAAGTGTTCTCCCCGAGTATGCACCGTTGCGAAAGTTCGTCGTTTCGAGACACCACGTGATGATCAGGTCTGATAGACTCTACGTTCACATACAACGGGTGTAAGACAGTTTTACACATGCAGAATACTTGGGTTAAACTTGACGAGCCTAGCATGTACAGACATGGTCTCGGAACACTGGAGACCGAAAGGTCGAACATGAGTCATATAGTAGATATGATCAACATAGAGATATTCACCATTGGTGACTACCCCATCTCACGTGATGATCGGACATGGGTTAGTTGATTTGGATCATGTATCATTTAGATAAATTAAGGGATGTTTATTTAAGTGGGAGTTCATTAGTAATTTGATTACTTGAACTTAATTTATCATGAACTTAGTCCTGATAGTATTTGCATATCTATGTTGTAGATCAATAGCTCGTGTATAGCTCCCCTATTTTATTTTGATATGTTCCTAGAGAAAACTAAGTTGAAAGATGATAGTAGCAATGGTGCGGACTGGGTCCGTGATCTGAGGATTATCCTCATTGCTGCACAGAAGAATTATGTCCTTGATGCACCGCTAGGTGACAGACCTATTGCAGGAGCAGATTCAGATGTTATGAACGTTTGGCAAGCTCGATATGATGACTACTTAATAGTTTAGTGCGCCATGCTTTACGGCTTAGAACCGGGACTTCAAAAACGTTTTGAACGCCACGGAGCATATGAGTTGTTCCAAGAGCTGAAATTGGTATTTCAGACTCATGCCCGTGTCGAGAGGTATGAGACCTCTGACAAGTACTTTGCCTACAAGATGGAGGAGAATAGCTCAACCAGTGAGCATGTGCTCAGAATGTCTGGGTACTACAATCGCTAGAATCAAGTGGGAGTTAATCTTCCAGATAAGATAGTGATTGACAAAGTTCTCTAGTCACTATCACCAAGCTACTCGAACTTTGTGATGAACTATAATATGCGAGGGATGACAAAAATGAATCCCGAGCTCTTCGCAATGCTGAAATTGGTGAAGGTAGAAATCAAGAAAGAGCATCAAGTGTTGATGGTTAACAAGACCACTAGTTTCAAGAAAAAGGGCAAGGAGAAGAAAGGGAACTTCAAGAAGAATGGCAAGCAAGTTGCCACTCCCATGAAGAAGCCCAAAGCTGGACCTAAGCCTGAAACTGATTGCTTCTACTGCAAAGGGAATGGTCACTAGAAGCGGAACTGCCCCAAAATGCTTGGCGGATAAGAAGGATGGCAAAGTGAACGAAGGTATATTTGATATACATGTTATTGATGTGTTCCTTACTAGTATTCATAGTAGCCCCTGGGTATTTGATACCGGTTCAGTTGCTAAGATTAGTAACTCGAATCAGGAGTTGCAGAATAAACAGAGACTAGTTAAGGGCGAGGTGACGATGTGTGTTGGAAGTGATTCCAAGGTTGATACGATCACCATCGCACACTCCCTCTACCTTCGGGATTAGTGTTGAACCTAAATAAATGTTATTTGGTGGTTGCGTTGAGCATGAATATGATTTGATCATGCTTATTGCAATACGGTTATTCATTTAAGTCAGAGAATAATTATTGTTCTGTTTACATGAATAAAACCTTCTATGGTCATACACCCAATGTGAATGGTTTATTGAATCTCGATCGTAGTGATACACATATTCATAATATTGATGCCAAAAGATGCAAAGTTGATAATGATAGTGCAACATACTTGTGGCACTGCCGTTTAGGTCATATTGGTGTAAAGCGCATGAAGAAACTCCATGCAGATGGGCTTTTGGAATCACTTGATTATGAATCATTTGATACTTGCGAACCATGCCTCATGGGCAAGATGACTAAAACTCCGTTCTCTGGAACAATGGAGCGAGCTGATGACTTATTGGAAATAATACATATCGATGTATGCGGTCCAATGAGTATTGAAGCACGCGGCGGGTATCATTATTTTCTGACCTTCACAGATGATTTAAGTAGATATGGGTATATCTACTTAATGAAACACAAGTCTGAAACATTTGAAAAGTTCAAAGAATTTCAGAGTGAAGTGGAGAATCATCGTAACAAGAAAATAAAGTTTCTACGATCTGATCGCGGAGGCGAATATTTGAGTTACAAGTTTGGTCTTCATTTAAAACAATGTGGAATTGTTTCACAACTCACGCCACCTGGAACACCACAGCGTAATGGTGTGTCCGAACGTCGTAACCGTACTTTATTAGATATGGTGTGATCTATGATGTCTCTTACCGATTTACCACTATCATTTTGGGGTTATACATTAGAGACAGCCGCATTCACGTTAAATAGGGCACCGTCTAGATCCGTTGAGACGACACCGTATGAACTGTGGTTTGGTAAGAAACCTAAGCTATCATTTCTTAAAGTTTGGGGTTGTGACACTTATGTCAAAAGGCTTCAGCCTGATAAGCTCGAACCCAAATCGGAGAAGTGCGTCTTCATAGGATACCCTAAGGAAACAATTGGGTACACCTTCTACCACATATCCGAAGGCAAGATCTTTGTTGCTAAGAATGGATCCTTTCTAGAGAAGGAGTTTCTCTCAAAAAAAGTGAGTGGGAGGAAAGTAGAACTTGATGAGGTAATTGT
The DNA here is from genome assembly GCA_011799875.1 of Thinopyrum elongatum. Classification (NCBI taxonomy): domain Eukaryota; kingdom Viridiplantae; phylum Streptophyta; class Magnoliopsida; order Poales; family Poaceae; genus Thinopyrum; species Thinopyrum elongatum. The sequence goes on along the minus strand of CM022301.1, from coordinate 536,371,691 downwards.
TCCTTCTCTCGAATTGGAGAGTAGCACATCACAGAAAACTGTTCCAGTGATGCCTACACCAACTAGAGAGGAAGCAAATGATGTTGATCATGAAACTTCAGATCAAGTTGCTACTGAACCTCGTAGGTCAACCAGAGCACGATCCGCACCAAGTGGTATGGTAATCCTGTTCTGGAAGTCATGTTACTAGACCAAGGTGAACCTCCGAATTATGAAGAAGCTATGATGAGCCCAGATTCCGATAAATGGCTTGAGGCCATGAAATCTGAGATAGGATCCATGTATGAGAACAAAGTATGGACTTTAGTGGATTTTCCCAATGATCGGCAAGCCATAGAGAATAAAAGGATCTTCAAGAAGAAGACTAACGCTGATGGTAATGTTACTGTCTACAAAGCTTGACTTGTCGCAAAAGGTTTTCGACAAGTTCAAGGGGTTGACTACGATGAGACTTTCTCACCCGTAGCGATGCTTAAGTCCGTCCGAATCATGTTAGCAATTGCCGCATTTTATAATTATGAAATCTGGCAAATGGATGTCAAAACTGCATTCCTTAATGGATATCTTAAAGAAGAGTTGTATATGATGCAACCAGAAGGTTTTGTCAATCCTAAAGGTGCTAACAAAGTGTGCAAGCTCCAGCGATCCATCTATGGACTGGTGCAAGCATCTCAGAGTTGGAATATACGCTTTGATGAGGTGATCAAAGCATATGATTTTATACAGACTTACGGTGAAGCCTGTATTTACAAGAAAGTGAGTGGGAGCTCTGTAGAATTTCTGATATTATATGTGGATGACATATTATTGATTGTAAATGATATAGCATTTCTGGATAGCATAAAATGATACTTGAATAAGAGTTTTTCAATGAAATACCTCGGTGAAGCTACTTACGTATTGAGCATTAAGATCTATAGGGATAGATCGAGACGCTTGATAAGACTTTCAATGAGTACATACCTTGACAAGATTTTGAAGGAGTTCGAAATGGATCAGTCAAAGAAGGAGTTCTTGCCTGTATTGTAAGGTATGAAGTTGAGTAAGACTCAAATCTCGACCACGGCAGGAGATAGAGAGAGAATGAAAGTCATTCCCTATGCCTCAGCCATAGGTTCTATAAAGTATGCCATGCTGTGTACCAGACCTGTTGTGCACCTTTCCATAAGTTTTGCAAGGGGGTACAATAGTGATCCAGGAGTAGATCACTGGACATCGGTCAAAATTATCCTTAGTTACCTAAGAGGACTAAGGAAATGTTTCTCGGTTATGGAGGTGATAAAGAGTTCGTCATAAAGGGTTACGTCGATGCAAGCTTTGACACCGATCCAGATGACTCTAAATCTGGATACGTATTGAAAGTGGGAGCAATTAGCTAGAGTAGCTCCATGCAGAGCATTGTAGACATAGAAATTTGCAAAATACATACGGATCTGAATATGGCTGACCCGTTGACTAAACTTCTCTCACAAGCAAAACATGATCACACCTTAGTAATCTTTGGGTGTTAATCACATGGCGATGTGAACTAGATTATTGACTCTAGTAAACTCTTTGGGTGTTGGTCACATGGCGATATGAACTATGGGTGTTAATCACATGGTGATGTGAACTAGATTATTGACTCTAGTGCAAGTGGGAGACTGAAGGAAATATGCCTTAGAGGCAATAATAAAGTTGTTATTTTATATTTCCTTATTCATGATAAAGGTTTATTATTCATGCTAGAATTATATTGATCGAAAACTTAAATACATGTGTGAATACATAAACAAATACCGTGTCCCTAGTGAGTCTCTTCTTGACTAGCTCGTTGATCAAAGATGGTTAAGGTTTCCTGACCATGGACATGAGTTGTCATTTGATAACGGGATCACATCATTAGGAGAATGATGTGATGGACAAGACCCATCCGTTAGCTTAGCATAATGATCGTTCAGTTTTATTGCTATTGCTTTCTTCATGTCAAATACATATTCCTTTGACTATGAGATTATGCAACTCCCGGATACCGGAGGAATGCCTTGTGTGCTATCAAACGTCACAACGCAACTGGGTGATTATAAAGATGCTCTACAGGTATCTCCGAAGGTGTTTGTTGTATTGGCATAGATCGAGATTAGGATTTGTCACTCCGAGTATCGGAGAGGTATCTCTAGGCCCTCTCGGTAATATACATCATAAGCTTGCAAGAAAATGACTAAAGAGTTAGTCACGCGGTGATGTATTACAGAACGAGTAAAGAGACTTGCCGGTAACAAGATGGAACTAGGTATGAAGATACCGACGATCGAATCTCGGGCAAGTAACATACCGACAGACAAAGGGAATTGCGTATGTTGTCATAACGGTTCGACCGATAAAGATCTTCATAGAATATGTAGGAGCCAATATGGGCATCTAGGTTCCGCTATTGGTTATTGGCCGAAGAGGTGTCTCGGTCATGTCTACATAGTTCTCGAACCCGTAGGGTCCGCACGCTTAACGTTCGATGTCAATTTGGTATTATATGAGTTATGAATTTTGGTGACCGAATGTTGTTTGGAGTCCCAGATGTGATCACGGACATGACGAGGAGCTCTGGAATGGTCCGGAGGTAAAGATCGATATATAGGACAATGCTATTTGGTCTTCTGAATGGTTTCAGAATGCGCCATAAAGTTATTGGAATACCAGAAGGGGTTCCGGAGGCACCGGGGGAATATTGGGCCTTATTGGGCCATGTAGAGGGAACATACTAGCCCACATGGGCTGGTGCGCCCCCTCTAAGGCAGCCACACCCAATTAGATGGAAGGGGGAGGCGCCACCTCCTCTTACCATATCCCGGAGAGGGGAGGAAGGAAAGAAGGGGGCGCCTCCTCCCTTTTCCTTCCCCCTTGTGCCAATTTTTGGCAGGGGGGGGGGGGGCACCAAAGGGAGGAGCCCTAGGGCTGCCGCCGCACCACTTGGGGCACCCTAGGGGCTGCCTCCTCCCCTCCCACACCTATATATATGTGGAGAGGGGTTCCACACAATACACAGCTTATTCCACGCCGTGTGTCGGCACCCCTCCGCCTCTAGTTTACTCCTTCGCTCTAGATCGTCGCAGTGCTTAGGCGAAGCCCTGCGGGATTGCTTCACCACCACCGTCACCACGCCGTTATGCTGACGGAACTCATCTACTACCTCGCCCCACTTGCTGGATCAAGATGGTGAGGACGACACCGAGCTAAACATGTGCTGAACGCGGAGGTGCCATACGTTCGGTACTCGATCGGTTGGATCGCGAAGAATGTTTGACTACATCAACCGCATTGTGAAACGCTTCCACTTACAGTCTACGAGGGTCCATAGACACACTCTCCCCTCTTGTTGCTATTCACATCCTTGATAGATCTTGCGTGGGCGTAGGAATTTTTTTTGTTTTCATGCAACGTTTCCCAACAGGATTACTTTTGCATGCTTTGTATGGATTTAGGGGATGAAATATGAGAAAGGCGGATGCAAAGTGGCTAAATTGAGGTGTGCCCGATCAGTGCCCGCGGACGCGCCCGGGTGCATTCGCGGGCGTTTGAGGGGCCGGATTTGCAATGTTCGGTTATAGATGCTCTGAGGTCCCACCCTCTAGTCTCAATATGCATTGTGAGCGGCACCACCAATAAGGCAGAGCAATAGAGGGTAGGCCATTTAGCTCCAAAACCCTAATTTTCTAACAGACCAGACCAACGCTGTCGACGGCACCTATGGGTGGGACCTCTACATGCGTGTCATCCTCAGACGCTACCTCCTCTGCATCACTGCCTGCACCGCCGCAATGCTTCTCCTCTACGTGAGGATGGCGGTTGACCGTGCCACGGCGGCCGACGCCTCGAGGGGATCGCCTCTATCGTCTGGTGGAAGAGAGCATCCCTTCGCGCATTACTCCTCCTCACCGTCGGCCTCTCCGCCGCCTCCTCGCTCCTCGCCGTCCTCGTGTTCCAGGACAACCTCTGCTACAGGACCGGCTGCACCGTCCACGTGGCGTGGATCGGCTTGCGCTCCCCCATGATAGAAATGCTGACAACCTCGGTGATTGTTGTGCACGGCGCCTTTGCGTGTGCGGCCTGCAAAGGGGTCAGGGAAATTTTGTCCTTGTCACAACTAAAGTTGCTCTATTGGCTTATCCACTATTGGATATGTGTGTATTTTCTCTCTCGATCAATTCCTTTCCAGTTTTAGAAATAAGTTCAAAGCGATTTCATTTATTTTAGAACGGTGAGTTCTCACTACCCGGGCTACATGCGCATCCTGTTTATTTTTACTAGAACAATGCCCGTGCATCGCAATGGGATATAAATCTTCTAGTATGTGGGCTTGTGATTTACCTGTCTATAATAATGCGATTGTGTAAATAAATGATCATCAAATTCTACCCATGAATTATGTTATATTTTGATCCGAAATTTGGTATGTAAATTATAGTGGAACTGGTTCAGAAGGTAAGTAAATTAAGTTGATTTATTATCATACAAGGAAGGTTGGACGAAGGGGTGGTGAGAAAAAAGGTGAAATGAAAACCTTACGTTCTTTTTAAGTAGTAGAGATATTATTAAGAAAAGGGACCGCTCCTGCGGTTTAATATAAAAAACCAAGATTTCCTTACAATCCAAACAGACCACCACCTAGAAAGACAGACTCCAACCTGGACTAAACCTAGCTAAACAGCCTAGGCAGAGCAACAGGAAAATCAAATCATGCTCCAAGAAGGAAACAGAATGACACTAAAGCCACCACGATAAAGATCCATCTTCCAACCTCGGAATCCACGGCGCCCAACTTCTTCTTGCATGAAAAATCTCAGACACGACTTGCTCCAATAGCTTTGCACGTCGTCGCAGTCCCAGCTTTGCATCCTTCCCCCCTTGCAACTTACTCCAACCAGTAATCTAATATGATACTCTGTAAAGAACAACTATAGGTTCAGAGGGTCATTTGTTCTGGAAACAAGCTAGATTGTAAGCATTCCAGATACTCCATAACACAACTGCAACCCCAATAGAAAATATTTTTCTTTTTTCAGATCCCATGTTCTTAAGCCAAACACTAAAATAGGTTGTTGCATCTGAGAAATACATTTAATCCCGAGACTACAACTAACTATGTTCCAAATGTATCTAGCTAGGGGGCATTGAAAAAAGATATGATTAATAGATTCATACCACATAAAAGACTCAGGTTCAGAGATTCCCCCCTCAATGAAGAAGAACACGTCTAGATAGAATGTTTTTTTAAACCAACCAGAGAAATGTTTTCACTCTAGGGGGGGGGGCTCTTAACTTTCCATATAAAGTAATATAGAACCTCGCAACCAACTTGCATAGCAGAATAGAAGGATTTCACACTGAAGATACCAGAACCAGCAAGAACCTAAGTTAATTTGCCCTCAGATTCAGATAAGATAACATCAACACATAAACCTTGCAAATTTCCCGAATGCTCAGCTCCCCCCCTAAGATTAGATAGAATGTCACACAAAGCATTATGATAAAGAGAAATGTTATAGAATCTTGGGAAATTTTGAGCTAGACTATCCTTGCCTAACTATCTATCTTCACAAAATCTTTTTTTACCCATTAACTATACAAAATTTACAACAAGACAGGACCGGTCCTTTACTTTCAGCAAACCTTGCCAAAAGTGACAATCCCCCTATTTTTGTTGCACCTGACCTAAAGTTGTCCCATTAACATATTTATCCCATAGGAGTTTTTGCCATAGACCATGTTCATTAAAAAAATCCAGAGCCATTTAGCTAATAGGTCCACATTCAATAATTCAAGGTCAAGCAGTCCCAAACCAGCGTGATCTTTGGGTAAACATACTACAAGGCAAGATACCAGGTGATATTTCTTTTTGGTTTTATCCCCACTCCATAGAAATCTTGCCCTTGGTCTGTTACTTCTTTTTGACGCCTTTAGGGAGACCATAAAAGTATAATAGCTATAAGGGTAAACTGGTGAGGGAGGAGTTTACCAGGGTGGTTCTTCCTGCAATATTAGGTAACCTACCTAGCCAACACCTCATTCTATTTTCCATCTTATCAACAGAAGGATCCAGTCACTATTCTTCAATATTTTCGCATCAGCAGAAATCCCCAAATATTTCATGCGTAAGACACCTCTACCACAAGTAAAAATCTCCTCAAATAAACCAATCCTTTTACTTTCAATCCCAACACATATCACCTCACTCTTATGATAATTTATTTTTAAACCTGACATCTGCTCAAAAAGACAAAGCAAGAATTTTAGATTCCTAGTTTGTTCCAAGTTATCTTGCAAGAGAAGGATGGTGTCATCTGCATATTGCACGTCCCCCTCATTTTGATATTTGGCTAAGCTAGAAACTAAGCCATGATTCACTGCCCTCCCAACAAGAATCGCAAATACATCAACATCTAGTTCAAAAAGCCAAGGTGATAATGGATTACCTTGCCTCGGGCTCTGGTGAGTGTTAAAATAAGGATCCATTTCCACATTAACTATTATACCAACTTTCCCTCCAGATTTTGATATCATAACCAGTGATTCCATTTGTTTCATTTTCAGAGTTTGAAGTAGGAATGGCCATTTGACCTTGTCAAAAGATTTTTTTTAAACCTATCTTGAAAGGAAACCTAGGGATTTTTCTTTTATGCAAATCAGTGGGATCTTTGTAACCATTTTATCTCTTCTTCTTTAAGAATAATTTTTAGATCCTGCTAACATTTCAACTTTTGAAGTCTGTCATCAAAACTCAAACAATTAATCTCCTCCAGTTTATCCAACCTATCAATTTCCTCAATAAGATCTTGTTTATGTCTCCTATAAATACCTTCAAAATTCCAGTTCCAACCATTAAGATTTTTTACTAAGAGCTCTAGCACTATTTCAAAACCTCTCAATATTAATCGACCCAAGATAGTGTTGGTTCCACACCTTCCTTACAATCCCTTCTAAGTCTGGCCTATGAAACCAATATTTTTCAAATTTGAAAATATATGGGATTTTCGGAATTTCTCCAGAGGAAATATGAAGAGGTGTATGATCAGACTACTCCCTAGTGAGAGCAAAAACATGAAGTAGAGGGGTTTTTCTTTCGATGTGTGTGAAATTAGAGCCCTATCCTGCAATTCATAAGTGGGATCCTCATGATTATTGCACCAGGTGTATTTTCTCCCCACCATAGGAAGCTCCAACATTTCCCTCGAAGAAATAATTGGATTCAAAAGAACACTCTATTTTTTCTACCCTCTAAGTTTATTTCTATCACTAGCTTCCCTAGTCAGCTTAAAGTCCCTTACAATAAACAAAGGATCTTTGGAACTGTTAGAAGATCCACCAGCTCAACCAAGAATTTTGGTTTACATGCTGGTTGTGTATCTCCATAAACAATGACTAAATCCCATCTAAAACCATATGAAACATTACTAACATTTATCTTAACAAAAATATTCACCTAACTCAGAATGAAACATGGTCAAAGAATCCTTATTGGTTCCAACCAAGATTCCACCAGACCTACCTCTGGGTGGTAACCAGGTCCAATCAAAATTATTCTGGTCAAACAATGCAAAAAGTTCAGGTGAGGGAAAAAATCTCTTTTCAGTTTCCTGTAAGCCAACAAAATTTGAAATCTTACTCACAATATAATAACTTGTAAATTTCCTTTTTTCATGTCTCCAAGCCCCTCCAATTCCAAATTTAACCTCTTAACATTTTCAATCACAAGTTTTTCTTCTTCCTCCTTCTCAGCATAGTTTTAATGGGTGATTTAACTACAGCTGCCCCAAACTGAGGTATGTTTGCAAGTACTCCATCACCCAAAAGACCTGGCATGTCAACGTTAAAAGTTTCAGAGGCCTCAACATCCTCCGACACATCCTTGTTCATATTCAAAAAATCCATTAGAACAGAGTCCACCACCCTGGGGTGTAAGATCTCAATTCCAGGTGGGATTGTTTTCACTTATCTTTTACTAGCCAAGAAAATCTCCATTCTAGATTTCTCATGTGATTTGATATGATCTAAATTGTATTCAACCATATCAAGATAAACACCAAAATCCACACCAACCCGAATTGATATGTCCATTAACTTAAAATTTTATGTATGTAGAACTAAACAGGAAGATTTCATACCTTTCTTGGTAGTCCAAGTTGGCTCTAGCCAAGGAAATAGCTCTGTCCAGGACTGGTATATCATTGCTGTGCTTAGAGGCAAGTCCACCACTAAATCTTTGCCCACCAAGCTCCTCAAAGATTTATTTGCTTTCCAACTTTGGATGCAAGACTTTTGAGGATTTTTAAGGGTGTTTCACAACTTAGTGCCAAGACTAATTGACTGCCCCCCCTCATCATTAATATCATCATCAGATATCTGCACTTTCTCAGTGCTAATGTTAACTGAATTATCACCCACGTTAGCAGAAATAGAATCAGAAACACGAGGCTTATCCAAATTATTTGCAACTACAACCTTGGAATTGTATTGTAACAGATCGACTTCATCATGTGCCTTTAGGTCACCAGGCCTATGCTCGAAAGCCATTTTGGTCATGGTACTGGCATATATGTGACTAGAAATGACCACATCATCATTTACTTAAGCTCTCTTGGGATCTTTGTCTAGCTCCTCATCTTGCTGAAAGTTCATCCAATCTACAAATCCCCGAGAAAGTTCATCCTCATTTTAAACCATCCTTCCTGAACAAACTGCTCCAACTCAAAGGAAATTCTATAAACCATGAGATTATGAGTGGTGAGTTTAGTCCATCTAGGTATCTTATGATGATATACCACATCAAATTTAAGTCAGACCAACGCGGACTCTTGCAAGGTCACCATATCCAAATCCTGGGTAAAACAATCATAGAGCCAACTTCAATTAGACCATGAAAATTTTCAAAGTTTTGGGGACCCATTTTGCTTTGATTCAAACCACAAAGATTGTTCCTACTGATGGCTCTATTTTATACACATTTTTAGAGCTCATTTGTTGCATATTATCTCCATATATCATGTCACATTGAACCAACACATGTCTATTATGCATGATTTCCGGTTTTCACTCGTTTCACTGTGAGCATTAGATAGTTTGTGGTGTTATTTAGTTTTTATTAGTTTCCTTTGTTTTGTTCGTCTACAGATGTTTGGGAGCAACAAAGAACCAAACACGATGAAAAGGCCAAGGTGGGATCAACGCGAAGGGCTTACAGTCACCATACTTAGGCGTTTGGAATGTCAATAACTACATTATTCCAAAGTGCTCAAAATCAAGATATAACACGACAGGTGCATCAGCTTCATTTGTAGGAATCCAATAAGCCCAAAAACATCAAAAATCTGAGTTTGTATGAAGAAATGGCGATTCTTTTACCGAAGGGTCCAGAACACTTGACGGACCTGGGTACGACGACTCATGGTCGTACCTGACCCTGACAGCTCCATAAACCATCCATCATTTCACCGATTTTGCTCATATTTCGTCCTGATGTTTTCTCTATGTTCCTTGTCGAATAAGGGGCATTTTGGGAGAGGATTTGGCCCCCCTAGATCCCTTGGATGAAGGAGGAGGAGTCACATCTACGGAAGAGAACCGAAGAAACCCCTTATATATACACATCCAACCCCTAGCCGCCATCATCAAGTAATCCGAGGTCAATCTTCATTTCCATTGCTACTCCAAGACCACCTCCATAGAAGAAGAAGGGACAAGACAAGAAGGAAGAAGAGCAGGCTCCACAACCACGCCACACCGGCCCAAAGGTCGGTGCCTTCTCCACCGCATCTCCACCTCTGCGCCACCTCCACCGCGCCATCACCGCTGGTGCCACCATCTCCACCAACACGAACATGGCGTTCTCCTTCCCCATCTTGATGATGGCTTGTAACTTGATCCTCTCCTGTATGTTTTACCATCCAGATGTTTTGAGTAGTTGTACTTGTTCTCGGGGATATGGACGAACTCTTTTGTGATTAGAGTTAAATTACTTTAAGGGATCTGATATTGCGGTGATGATTAGTGGTCATTTATGGATATGAGATGGGACATGGCGGCAGCTAGGGTTTGTAGATGGCTTCGGGTTCTCTATTCCGACGAATGGTCTCCTATTGTGAACTAGACGTGGCCCCTTTTATGAAGTCTCAATGGTTGGACGCCCTGGTGTGGTACAACCGCTAGTAGGAGCGGGCGAGCTCGTAGCATGCTGATACGTCCATTTTGCATCATGTTTTCCTAATGCTATTTATAATGCTTTTATGCATAATAATGCTTTATGGAGTAATTCTAATGCCTTTTCTCTCATAATATGCAAGGTTTACACAAAGAGAAGGAATGCCGGCAGCTAGAATTCTTGACCTGAAAAAGCTACTTTAGAATTACCTATTCTGCACATCTCCAAATGAGCTGAAAATTTACAAAGAAATATTTTGGAATATATAAAAAATACTGGAGCAAATAACTACCGGAAGGGGGCCACCTGGTAAGCACAAGACACCAGGGTGCGCCAGGCCCCCCAGGCGCGCCCTGGTGGGTTGTGCCCAGCACGGCCCACCTCTGGTGCCCATCTTCTGGTATATAGGTCATTTTGACCTAGAAAAAATCAGGAGGGGACTTTCAGGATGAAGCAACGCCGTCTTGAGGCGGAACTTGGGCAGGAGCACTTTTGCCCTCCGGTGGAGTGATTCCGCCGGGGGAACTTCCCTCCCGGAGGGGGAAATCAAAGCCATCGTTGTCAGGGATATCGTGCGACATATGCCAGGGGATGGCTTATCGTAGATGGGGACAAAAGTACATCGCCGGGCTCTAGAAGCGGGAGTGAGCGAGACCGCGTACGCTTGCGAATCTTACCCAGGTTCGGGGCTCTCCTAGGAGATAACACCCCTAGTCCTGCTCTGCGGGGTCTCCGCATGATCACTATCTCAACAGGTGGATACAAGCTTGCTCCTTGAGCCACCTGGCTGGAGGAGGAAGAAGGGCAAGGCTAGTCGTACTCCACTCTCTCTGCATGTGTGTGTGGTGCTATGAGTGCTCGAGGAGGCCTCTGCCCAGGAGCCAACTGCCAACCCCCTTGCATGGGGTGACCTGGGGGGTTTATATAGGCCTACCCCCCAGGGATACAATGGTAATCTGGCCAGGCGTAGGACCCGGCCGTCAGTGTCTCTGGTCGCCGGCTTCTCCGCCGACTGCAGGGGCCCGCCTCCTAGTGGGTCCCCCCGGCGGTCTCGTCCTCGGCCGACAAGCTGGGCCCGCCGCTTGCGGGTCCTGTCGGCTGTGTAGCACTGTAGCCGTGCCACTGATGATGCATGCTTGGTCGGGGAGAGCGTGGGTACAGTGCCGCCGCCTGGCAGGAACTCACTGTAGCCATACCCCGTCGTATCTGGTTAATGGCGCACGGACTTCGAGGGAGGAGGAGGGCCGCCTGCTGGGAGCCGGCCTCCCACTCAGCCGACTGGTCTGGGCTCGCCGCCTTCTGGCTTGTCACAAACAGGTAGGGCCCGCCGCCTGCGGCCGTACTGACCGCCCGTCGCGGGAGCATGGCTTCCTCTGCCATGGGTGATGTCATGAGTGGCATGGCAACAGTCCTGCGTTGGGCGCAGGATGCCTGCTCGGTACGCAGTACTGTGGCCATGCCCTGCCCTGGATTCGGGGGTGGCAGGCCTGTACTGTAGCCATGCCCTGTCTCGTCGTGTTTATGTTGGTGCTGACTTCGAGGGCGCGAGGGGCCACCTGCTTGGACTCGGCATCCCAGGAGGCCGCCTGCCAGGAGTCGGCCTACTTCATGGCCGTCTTGTGGACTCCGCCGCCTCCCGGTAACCGGCTGCTTGGACCAGCCGGCCTCAAGAAGGCGGCCCTTGTCCTTGATGTTTGAGGGGCGCAGCCTGCCCTGATGTCTTGAAATACCAAAGGGAGCTGATGGGGCTACCCATGGTCATTTACTACGACAGTAGTCCTCGAAGCTGATGAGGCGCTGCGGCCGAAGGGGCGAGAAGCCTCGGCAGCTTCATATTCCGAGTCGTCTGGTAATTTGCTTCGTCCGTCTTCCGAGGTGCTGACTGGCAGGTGTCGGCCAAGACCAGGCAGTCTGCCTAGCGATTTCGAAACGTCATGGTGGGGACTAGGTGGCGTGCCAGCCTGGCGTCAGGCTTGCCGCCCGCACATGTCGGCCACGTGGCGTCATCAGGTCAAGCCGGCCTGCCAGCCCACGCGCGCGACGGGACGGTGCCGCAGGCCGGGGCCCACCACTACAGTGCCTCGGCCAGCGCGCGGATCCGCTGCGGTCGAGGCGGACTGTCGAACTTCTGTGGTAGTTAATACGTGCCTTTACTGACGCCGTAATAGTGGGATCATGGGGGAGTGGGCGCAGTTAATCCCACGGTCCCCCACGCCCCCGTCCCCTCGGCTTCGCCGCCTGGGGCTATAAGTAGGGGGAGGAGGGGGCGGCAGATGCACGCGCGCCCTCCTCTCCCTTCGCCGTTCTTCATTTTCTCCGCTGCCGTCGAAGTGCTGCCGCAGCCCGCCGTCGTCGAGCGTCCTCTCGCTGCAGCTGCCTTGCTCCGCCGCAGCCTCACCTGCTCGCCACCGCGCCGCGCCTGCGACGAGCTCCTTCGTCCATGGCGTGCTCACGAGCCGGCGACTGGGACGGCTCCAACGTCCACGATGACCATCTCTTCTTCCTCCGTCAAACACGGCGGCTGCCCCGAGAGGCGAACGTGCAGGTGCGCGTTCCTCCCGAAGTAGAAATCTCGCCGACGCCGGAGGACGATGAACGCGTCGTCTTCCGGTCCCATTTCCTTCGCGGCTTTGGCCTTCCGGCCAGCGACTTCCTCCGCTCCTTCCTTGACTTCTACCGAGTCCAGCCGCACCACCTCACGCCAAACACGGTGGTGCTGCTGGCCGCCTTCGTCACCATGTGCGAAGGGTACCTCGGCACTCTCCCCACTCTCGAACTCTGGGGGAGTGCTTCTACCTCAAGCTGGGTACCGCCGCCAAGGGCCAGGCGGCTCAATGCGGATCCTGTGTGGCGGTGCGGCGCCCGGGCACCGGGAACCGCTTCCCGCCTATCTCCTTGCTGCAGTCGGCCAAGCTGTGGCAGAAATCCTACTTCTACGTCAAGAACATCCACCCGACAAGCGACTACGTCAACTTGCCGGCCTACGCAGCCGGCCCGCCAGCCGAGCCGCGCGCCAACTGGCAGTACAGGCCGAGTTCTCTGTCGGCCGCCTCCTCCACCGCCCTTGCCCGACTTCAGGCGATGTCGGAGTCGGAGGGCCTGAAGGGCTCGGACATGCTGGCTGCCTTCGTGACGCGCCGAGTGCTCCCCCTCCAAGCCCGGCCTCACATCATCAGCTGCATGAGCGGGCACCGAGACCCATGTCGGATGTGCACACGGGACCTGGCAGACGTGGAGGTGGTCCGGCTGGTCAACTATATCTCCAACTGCAAGCTGTCGGAGGTGGACTGGCGGTTCGGCATGCGGCCGTACGACCGCGTACATCCGCCGCCTGCGGTGAGTTTTGTAATTCTTCTCTCTTTGCTGGTCCGAGCTCTTGTTTTGCCGCCTGACCAGTCGGCCATGGTGCAGGTCCTTCCGGCCCAGTCGGCCGCCGGCGCTCTGGATCCAGGTGAGGAGTATATGCCGGATCGAACGAGGAGCGACGTGGAAGACCCCGACTTGGGGGCGGCCGCCATGGAGGAGGAGGACGCCACAGGTGGCGGTGGTGGAGCAGGCGGCTCCGGGGGAGGAGGCGGCCTTGAGGACTGGCCGGACGATGATGAGGAGGAGAACGAGCCGCGCCGCCCGCACGGCACCGACAGGGCGGGCGCGAGCTCCTCAGCTGCGCCGACTGCACCAGGCGGCCCAAAAAAGCGCCGGGCGGGCTCGTTGCTGTTTGGCAGCCGGCCGAAGAAGTCCAAGAACGCGGCCGCCGCGACCAGGCAGCAAGAGGCCGCCGCAAGAGCGGCCCAGTTCCAGAGGGCCCCGAAGCAGCCCCCGATGGTGTCCGCGTAAGTGCTTGGCTGTGTTTTCCTTTCTTATTCCTTGCAAACTTTTTCTGAGTTTTTCTCTTGTCTTGATTGAATCAGGGCCCCACTCACTCTTGAGCGGTCTGCCGCTGCCTCCATGATCGGGGAGGCGGAAGGCTCCACGCCGCGTGGACCCGCTCGCCGACCTCCGGGCGGCGACGGAGAGGAACGCACGGGAGGCGCGCGAGGAGCAGGAGGAGGCGGAGAGGCAGGAGGCGGAGGCGGCCAAGGCAGCGCGGGCGGACGCCGCCGCCAAGGCTCGGGCGGACGCTGCCGCCAGGGCGCAGGCGGAAGAAACCACGCGCGGCCAGGCCCCGCAACTTGTCATTCCGTTGCGCGCGGCGCCGCCAGCGCCAGAGATCCCGGTGCCGACTGGAGGAGCCGGCGATGACCAGCCGGTCGTGGAGAGGGGAGGAGGCGACGCCATCGTCTCAGAGGCGGAGGTGCCCCCGCAGGCGCCGACTTCCGAGGCCCGAGGCAATCGGCCTGACGTGCCACCGGCGTCACCGATCGGTGTCGAGTTGGTGGTGGGGGCGACTCCCGTGGTCCGCCCTTTGGTTCACCGGCGTGCGGCGAAGGCGGCCTCGGCGCCGCGGGCGCAGGAGGTCGGGGCCGCGAGCTCGTCGGCCCTAGACGCAGAGGCCACCAGTGCCCCCCCACCGGAATGGACCCCTGGGGGCGGGACGGGCGTGCTGAACAAGGCCGCGCAGGACGTTCAGGCCCAGCTCCAGGACCAAGGCGCCGCCCTCCAGCAGTGTACGAAGGCGTTCTTGGCGACGCGGACGGCCGTTCGGGTATGCTTCTTTGCTTTGTTTTTTTGATTCTTGCAGTCTTCTGTGGGGGCGCGCCAGCGCACCCACTAGGTGTAGCCCCCGAGTTCCGGGCCGGCTGCTGAGCAGGCGGCTCGGAACTTTAAGGTAAGTTCCGAGTGCTAACTTGTTTTCTCTTCTTTTGTCTTCGTTGCAGGACTACCACAACATCCGCGTAGCCGCCTTCAACTCCCAGGTCCAGGAGTTGGCTGAGCGGACCGCCGACCTCACCGAAAGCCGGCGTAAGCATTTTGTCTACTTCCTCGCGGGGGCGCGTCAGCGCACCCGCTGGGTGTAGCCCCCGAGATTTGGGCCGACTGCTGAGCAGTCGGGCCGGATCTTCCGGCAACCACTTTCTTTTTTGGTCATCTTTGTTGATTGTCCTCTCTTTCTCATTTTTGCAGGAGCCAACGCCACACTGCAGCAGCGTCTGGGCGAAGTCCAGACCGAGTTGCGCGTCAAGGAGGAGGAGCGCCATAAGGTGGCCCTGGAGAGCGACCGTCTGGCCAAGAAGTTGGCGGACCAGGCGGACCAGCACAAGGCGGAGCTCCAGAAGCTCAAGGAGGCGGAAGGCGCCCTTTAGGCCGAGTTTGAGGTCGAACGCTCAAAGTGGGCCGGGAAGGAGGCGATCCTCGCCGCTGGCTATGGCGAGATTGAGGACATGATCGACGGTAAGCTTCTTTCTTTGGAATAGCTGCCGACTGCATCGGCAGTCGGCTTCTGATCTTTGTTTTTCTTTTGCGTAGACTTCTTTCCTGGCCACGCCGTCGCCGTCAGCCAGGCCATCGAGGCACGGCGCGACCGGCGTAGGAGGGAAGGAGTGGAGATCCCGCCCGACGTGCCTCGGAACATGAACGAGCAGCTCCTGGCCGTCAGGATGCGTTTACAGCCGATTCACCGTCTGCTCCACCACCTTCAGCGCGCCGGGTCTCAGCTGGTTTCCGCCCTCTGGCCAGGCGGCCAAGCTCCACGCACCCCCAGTCGGATTGCCGACTGGTTGGAGGCGGCGATCGGCCGCTTCGAGGCTTGGAGGGGCTCCTCCGCTCGGGCAGGCGCCCGAAGAGCCTTGGAGTTCGTCAAGGCGTGGTATCCTAGGCTGGACCTAGCCCAGCTGGCCACGTTTCGGCAGGAGGCCATGGAAGAGTTGGCGGCAGCGGGGCCTGCGCTCACCAATCATGCGGTGGCGATCGCCGAGTACACCGACACCGGCGTCTTCTTCCCTGAGCTGGACGAGGAGGGTGCCGAGGTGCCGATGGACTGGTTCGGGCTGAACCCGGACGACGGCGAGGACTTGGCGGAAGAAATCGCCTCAAGCGATGAAGGCGAGGACAAGGAAGATGAGGATGGTGAAGGCGACGCACCGGAGGGCGGAGTGGACGCCCAGCCTCAGCTTGATCAGGCCTCGAGCAACGAGCCGCGTGCGAGTGCACCGACTGCTGCTGGAGGCGACCAAGCCGAGACTCGCCAGACGGTCACTGCACCAGCTGGCGCCGCCGACTCCACCAACCTACCGGACCCACCTGTTGCTCATTTGGCCTAGGCTGCCAACTTATCTTATCTTTTCCTGCTTTGGTAATCTTTAGAACAAACTTTGTTAAATTCGCGCAGTTCCACCCGCTGGGTGTATTCAAACTTTGTTGAATGCTGGCCGAGGGCCTCTTGCTATGTGAATTTAATTCTCGCACAAGATGTGCTTCGCCGAGCTCTGACTTGTCTTGCTTTCTGTTCTTTTGGCTTTTTCCTTTGCCGCTTTCCCTTGGCTGCCGCCTTGCCGGCCATACAGCCATTCTCGGTCTGCTGGCCGGGTCAAGTACTTGGCCATTTTGGGAAGACAAGTACTTTGGCCGCTTAGAACGTAGCAATTTAAGTGAGAAGCCGGCCGGCCGGCTGCTCAGCAACCGGACGGCTAGGCGAGGAGCCGACTTGGCCTATGTGGGTGCTTTCGTCCTTAGCCATTTTTCATATGAGCACCATTTCTTGCCTTCGACTCTTGCCTGCCAGACAGTCGCTCTGCGAGCTGCGGCTTATGGCAAGGGTGGGCTTAGATGCCGGCACACTACTTGTCCGACTGCAGGTAGAGCCAACATAGTACAAGGCGGCAAGCCCCCGGGCTGACTGGTCGGACCCGGTGCCGGGCGTAGGAATGAAATAACATATTCACAGGCATGAAACTTATCATACAGATAAGAAAGGTAGCCCCCGAGTGCTCCTCGAGGGACCCGGTGCCTTTGCCCTTAGTACAAAAGGTAGCGTGGTACATACTGTATTTAATTGTAAAATCTTCGAAGAAGATTTGCGTTCCATGGGCGCTCTGCTTCCTTGCCGGAATAGTCCCTTTTGCGCGCCCTGGGCTTCGGCGCGTCGATGAGGTAATAGGAGTCGTTGCCCAAGGCTCTGCTGATGATGAAGGGGCCTTCCCAAGGGGCCGAGAGCTTGTGCTGGCCGACTGTTTGTTGGATCAGCCGGAGCACAAGGTCTCCCTCTTGGAAGGATCGTGGCTTGACCTTCCGACTATAGTAGCGGCGCAGGCTCTGCTGGTAGATGGCGGATCGGTTGAGTGCTAACAGCCGGCCGTCTTCTCGTGCTTCCTTCGCCTCCGCCTCCGTGTACATGGTGACGCGAGGCGAGTCGAACTCGATGTCAGTTGGGATGACGGCCTCGGCCCCGTATACGAGGAAGAAGGGAGTGAAACCGGTTGATCGGTTCAGAGTGGTGCGGAGACTCCAGAGGACGGCTGGCAGCTCGTCGATCCAGCAGTCGGCCGAGCGCTCCAGCAGCTCGACCAGTCGGGGTTTGATGCCGGATAAGATGAGGCCGTTTGCTCGTTCTACCTGGCCGTTTGACTGCGGATGGGCAACGAACGCTAAGTCCAGTCGGATGCCCTGCGTCGAGCAGAAATGGGCCAAGGCGCCTTTGGCAAAGTTAGTGCCATTGTCGGTGATGACGCTGTGTGGTACACCGTACCGGACGGTGAGATCCGCGATGAAGGTCACAGCAGTCGGACCATTTAGTTTCTTGATTGGTTTTGCTTCAATCCACTTGGTGAATTTGTCCACGGCAACCAGCAGATGGGTCATGCCACCGCGTGCTGTCTTGAATGGGCCCACCATGTCCAGCCCCCAGATGGCAAAGGGCCAGGTAAGGGGAATGGTCTTGAGTGCAGAAGCCGGCAGACGTTGCTTGGAGCTGAATTTTTGGCACCCCTTGCATTTCTTGACCAGATCCTTGGCGTCCTCCAAAGCAGTTGGCCAGAAGAAACCATGGCGGAAAGCTTTGGCGACAAGGGATCTGGAGGCCGCGTGGTGGCCACACTCGCCTTGGTGTATGTCTCTGAGGATTGCCTTGCCTTTCTCTGGTTCGACGCAGCGTTGGAAAACATCGGTCATGCTGCGCCTGACAAGCTCTTTGTTTACTATCGTGTAAGCTCCTGCCCGGCGTTGCACCTGCCGGGCTGAGATCTCATCAAATGGCAGCTCTCCGCCTACCAGAAAGTTGAGGATGGGCTGCGCCCATAATGGTGCTTTGACTTCATCCACTGTCATTACAGTTACTGAAACTAGGGCGGTTGGGTCTGGAGGTGGTGGGGCGGAGTCGGCCGCGTCTTGCTGCGTTGTTGAAGTCCCCAGGATGGCCGCTGCAGCCCTCGGGCAGGGCTGTAGAGTCTCTGGGCCGGGTGCGACTGCCGCAGTCCCCGAGCCGCTTGCCGAAGTCCCCGGGCTGGCTGCCGCAGCGCCCGGGCCGGGTGCGACTGCTGCAGTCCTCGTGCCGCTTGCCGAAGTCCCCGGGCCGGCTGCGGCAGCCCCTGGGCCGGGTTGTAGAGTCCCCGGGCCGGGTGCGACTGTCGCAGTCTCCGAGCCACTTGCCGATGTCCCCGGGCCGGCTGCTGCAGCCCCCGGGCTGGGTCCGACTGCTTTAGGAGCAGCCGGCACGAAGATGGATTCTGATTCCGGGGAAGGCTTGATGGATGGCTTGCGGAGGCGCTGAAGGGACACGCCGGCTGGTATGGCCTGCCTGGTGGAGCCGATCCATGCCGGGGCGTCTGCTTGCTCGTTGTCGGCCCGTGGCACGTGAAGGAATTCGCACCCATCAAAATATCCGCTGATCTGCTGGACGAGGAAGCGGTAGCTCGCCATATTTGCATCCTTGGCGTCCCAGTCGCCGGACGACTGTTGGACCACCAAGTCCGAATCGCCGTAGCACAGAATCCGGCGGATGCCAATCTCCTTGGCCAGCCGGAGTCCGTGTACTAGCGCCTCGTACTCGGCCACGTTGTTGGAGGTGGCAAAGTGGATTTGCAGCATGTATCTGAGCTTGTCGCCTTTGGGAGAGGTGAGGACGACGCCGGCTCCCAAACCGGTGCGCATCTTCGAGCCATCAAAGTGCATCCGCCAATGAGTGGAGTCTGGAGCTGGCGGTAGGTACTGGGTCTCGGCCCAGTCGACGAGGAAGTCGGCCAGTGCTTGGGACTTGATGGCGGCGCGAGGCTGGTAGAAGATGGTGTAGGGGGCCAGCTCGATGGCCCACTTGGCCACTCGGCCCGATGCGTCTCTGCTGCCTATGATCTCCGCAAGCAGGGCGGTGCAGACGACCGTGATGGGATGCTCTTGAAAGTATGGCTTGAGCTTCTTGGCGGCAAAATGCACGCCATAGCACAACTTTTGGTAGTGGGGGTAGTTCTGCTTGGAAGCTGACAGCACCTCACTCAAGTAGTAGACGGGCCTCTGGACCGACAACGCCTTGCCGTCCTCTTGGCGCTCTACCACCATAACTGTACTGACCACAAGGCTGGTGGTGGTGATGTAGAGAAGCATAGGCTCCTTGGCAGCCGGGGCGGCCAGGACGGGCGGCGTGGTCAACATCTTCTTGAGCTGGAGGAACGCCTCGTTCGCCTTGTCGTTCCACTCGAAATGAGTGATCTTCTTCATCAGCTGGTACAGGGGAAGAGCCTTCTCGCCCACCCGACTGATGAAGCGGCTGATGGATGCCAAGCAGCCGGTGAACTTCTGAACGTCTCGCAGTCGGGTGGGCCTCTCCATCCTCTCGATGGCCTTGATCTTGA
This sequence comes from Thinopyrum elongatum, assembly GCA_011799875.1. NCBI lineage: Eukaryota > Viridiplantae > Streptophyta > Magnoliopsida > Poales > Poaceae > Thinopyrum > Thinopyrum elongatum. The sequence continues at coordinate 536,351,801 of CM022301.1, read as the reverse complement.
CAGGGTTGCACTCTATGCCGCGCTCTGAGACAAGGAAACCGAGGAGCTGGCTGGCTGGCACTCCAAAGACACACTTCTCTGGGTTGAGCTTGATTTGAAAGCGGTGCAGATTATCAAAAGTTTCCTTGAGATCTTCCAGGAGGGTACCGCGCTTCTCCGTCTTCACCACAATATCGTCTACATAGACGTGGGCATTTCTGCCGAGTTGCTTGAGGAGGCACTTCTGCATGCAACACTGGAACGTGGCACCGGCATTTCTCAAGCCGAATGTCATGGTCAGGTAGCAGAAGGCTCCGAATGGTGTGATGAAGGCAGTCTTCAGGCGGTCGGCCGGGCTTAACTTAATCTGGTGGTACCCCGAATAGGCATCCAAGAAACTCAACAGCTCGCATCCGGCTATGGAGTCTATCACTTGGTTAATCCGAGGCAAGGCGAACGGATCCTTCGGGCAAGCTTTGTTGAGGCTGGTGTAGTCAATACACATGCGCCATTTGTTGTTCTTCTTTAGTACAAGGACTAGGTTGGCTAGCCACTCTGGGAAGAATACTTCCATGATGAAGCCGGCTGCTAGAAGCCGGGCTATCTCTTCACCAACAATTCTTCTCTTCTCCTCCGACAGGCGGCAGAGGGGTTGTCTGACTGGTTTCGCATCTGCTCTGACATGTAGCTTGTGCTCGGCGAAATCCGTCGGAACACCCGGCATGTCCTTTGGAGACCACGCAAAGATGTCCCGATTCTCACTGAGGAAATCGACAAGCTCGCTTTCCTATTTCCTGTCAAGGTGAGCTCCTATGATAGCGAACTTCTTCGGGTGATCTGGGTCCAAGGGTATCTTCTTGGTTTCTTTGGCCGGCTGGAAAGAGCCCTGAGCTTCTGACTCCTTGGGATCTGGCGATAGGTCCGTCCGCTTGCCGGCCATGGCCACAACCCGGTCAAGGAGCCGCTTCTCGGCAGCAATCACATGGGACTCGGCCAGCCGACTGCTAGCTGCAGCACACTCGGCAGACTTCTGGTAGTCGCCGGCTATGGTGATAATGCCCTTGGTGCCCGGCATCTTCATCTTGAGGTAGGCGTAGTGGGGGACCGCCATGAACTTGGCCAGAGCAGGCCGGCCAAGCAACGCGTGGTAGGGGCTCTCAAGGTCAACCTCCTCGAACCAGATTGGCTCTCGGCGGAAGTGACTATTGTCTCCAAAGAGGACATATATCTTGATCTTGCCGATTGGTGAGCAGGATAGGCCAGGCACAATGCCATGGAAGACAGTCCGGCTAGGCTGGAGTTGTTTCTCTTTGATGCATAACTTCTCCAGGGTGTCGCGGTAGAGGATGTTGATGCTGCTACCGCCTTCTATTAGAATTCGGGAGAAACGAGCAGCTCGCCTCTCTGTTGCGAAGGTGGCATCCAACACCAGGGCATAGGAACCCGGAGAAGGCATCACCTCCGGGTGGTCAGCTCGGCTCAACCTGATTGGCTACTCCGACCAGTGCATGAACTCTGGGGCTTCAGAGGTGACAGTATTCACTTCTCGGCGCTGTTGACGCCGGCTGTGCCTGTCGTCAGTCACGCTGGTGAAGACGATGTAAGCTCCATGCTCTTCAGGAAACTCGTCTTGGATCGCGCCGACTGGGGAGGCGGAGGCGGCGGGCCAGCAGGCGGCGGAGGCAGTCCTTCGCCTCTGGCGATGCGGGTGAGCCAGTGGCACTTCCGGGTGGTGTGGTTGGATGGCTTCGCGCCGCTGTGGAACTTGCAGGGAGCGTCGAGGGTTTGCTCAAATGAGAAGGCGGGCAACCAGGCAGGCTTGCCGCCCTTCTGGCGTTTGGGGCCGGGCTGCTCTTCTGGCTGCTGGTCTTCGACTGTTGCCACTTGCCGGCTGGTGGTAGCCGGCTGCGGGGCCTTGCGCTTATTGTCGTTTGACTGTTGGCGCCGACTGGAATCACCAGCCGGTGTTTGAGGAGCCGGAGGGAGCATCTTTCCTCACGCATCCACCCAGAGTTCCGACTTCATGGACGAGTCGGCAGTGGCGTACTTGTCCGCTATGATCAACAGCTCGTCGAGCGTGGCCGGCTCGTCGTAGAGGAGCCGGTGCTTGAGTAGGGTGCCCTCCCGGCACCCGGCAGTGAAGTATTCAATGGCTTGCACCTCATGAACCCCTTCGCAGGAGTTGCGCAACTCAGCCCACCATGTTAAGTATTCGCGGGTGGACTCGATCAGGCCTTGGATGCACAGGGAGAGCTGGAGAGGGTTGGGCGGCCGCTTGTAGGTGCTGGTGAAGTTGCGGATGAAAACTTCGGTGAAGTCTAGCCAGCTGTTGACGCAGTAGGGCTTGAGGCTGTTCAGCCATGTCTGGGCCGTGCCCTGGAGCATGAGCGGAACATACTTCACGGCGACACGCTTGTTGCCATTCGCTATGTTGACGGCAGTGGAGTAGTCGACCAGCCAATCTTCCGGCTTCACAGAGCCGTTGTACTTAGGAGTGTCCCGAGGGAGCGAGAACCCTTTGGGGAAGGGCTCATCGCGAATGCGGGGGCCGAAACAAGGCGGGCCAATTGCATCTTCTTCTTCCAATGCCAAGGACCGAGACAAGCAGTCGATCCGGTTGCGGGCGTCGTTCTCTCCGACTCCTTCACGGGGGCCCAGCCGGCCTCCGAGAGTCGGATGCTCAACAGGCGGCGAGGAGGCGCGCCTCTCCCTGCGCGGGAGAGGCGGACGACCGTCCCGCCGTTCCACTGCTTATGGGTGGCCGTCTTGGTCACGCTCGATGGAAATGCATGTGCGGCTGCGGCTGGCAACCGGCTCTGGGTCTCCTCGGTCGCGGGCGCCGGCTGTCTGCGTCCGGGAGGTCGCGCCGTGCTCCCGGCGAGGGGGAAGGTTCCCAGCCTATAGGCCGGGTTCCACCACGCGGCGGCCGGCTTCTTGCTGCGCGGCAGCCGCGTCGATGAGCTGCTGGACGCGCTCCGTCATGCAGCGACGTTCGTCGCCCTCCAGGCGGTCCAGCTCATCTGCCGCTGCCTGGGTGGTGCGCAAGTTCTCCATGGGCGTGGCGTAGATCGGGCGGTCGGCCCCCAACATGCTGGCGATGGCGGCGCCGCGCTGCCGGACCGTGCCCATGCGGCTGGGCTCGTCAGCAGTCGGTGTGCCGCAAATGGCGCGGTCGATCTCGCGGTGGTAAGCCTCGGTGAGGCGTCTCATGGCCGCCAACTTGTTGGCGCTGTCAAGAAGTGCGATACAGCATGCCTCCAGCGTTTCACCGCTCGCACCGGGCGTTACGGGAGCGGACAGGTCCCGCATTGCCGCCTGCAACGGGTCCCGGCCGGCCTGGTCGGAGGTTCCGTCGTGGCTGATGACCAGCACCTCAGTGACGGTGCTGGTGCCTGCACTGCTGTCTGCAGCGGGAAGTGGATCGTTGAAGATCACCACGTCACCGGGGAAGGCATCAGGAAGCGCGACGTCGGCGTCGACGACCATGTCGACGAGCAGGTCGGTGGAGCCAACGAGCTTGCCGAGGAGGTCGACGAGGCAGCTCTCGGAGCTAGCTGCGCCCGCGTCGAGTGCGGGCTCGTCGAAGAGGCGGATCCCGTCGATGAGATCAGCGAGGTTGCTTGCGGCACAAACAACTTCCAAGCCGCGCAGCGTGTCGGCCCAAACGCCGTCGGGCGTGCCGGGCTGGCTGCGATCACCAAGGAGGAAGAGGGTTCCCGTCCAGAACGTGTTTCTGGACGACGGTGCACCTAGCCCCACGGTGGGCGCCAAATGTCAGGGATATCGCACGACATATGCCAGGGGATGGCTTATCGTGGATGGGGACAAAAGTACGTCGCCAGGCTTTAGAAGCGGGAGTGAGCGAGACCGCGTACGCTTGGGAATCTTACCCAGGTTCGGGGCTCTCCTAGGAGATAACACCCCTAATCCTGCTCTGCGGGGTCTCCGCATGATCACTATCTCAACAGGTGGCTACAAGCTTGCTCCTTGAGCCACCTGGCTGGAGGAGGAAGAAGGGCAAGGCTAGTCGTACTCCACTCTCTCTGCATGTGTGTGTGGTGCTATGAGTGCTCGAGGAGGCCTCCACCCAGGAGCCAACTGCCCACCCCCTTGCATGGGGTGACCTGGGGGGTTTATATAGGCCTACCCCCCAGGGATACAATGGTAATCTGGCCGGTCGTAGGACCCGGCCCTCAGTGTCTCTGGTCGCCGGCTTCTCCACCGACTACAGGGGCCTGCCGCCTGGTGGGTCCCCCCGGTGGTCTCGTCCTCGGCCGACAAGCTGGGCCCGCCGCTTGCGGGTCCTGTCGGCTGTGTAGCACTGTAGCTGTGCCACTGATGATGCATGCTTGGTCGGGGAGAGCGTGGGTACAGTCCCGCCGCCTGGCGGGAACTCACTGTAGCCATACCCCGTCGTATCTGGTTAATGGCGCACGGACTTCGAGGGAGGAGGAGGGCCGCCTGTTGGGAGCCGGCCTCCCACTCAGCCGACTGGTCTGGGCTCGCCGCCTTCTGGCTTGTCACAAACAGGTAGGGCCCGCCGCCAGCGGGCCGTACTGGCCGCCCGTCGCGGGAGCATGGCTTCCTCTGCCATGGGTGATGTCATGAGTGGCATGGCAGCAATCCTGCGTTGGGCACAGGATGCCTGCTCGGTACGCAGTACTGTGGCCATGCCCTGCCCTGGATTCGGGGGTGGCAGGCCTGTACTGTAGCCATGCCCTATCTCGTCGTGTTTATGTTGGTGCTGACTTCGAGGGCGCGAGGGGCCGCCTGCTAGGACTCGGCATCCCAGGAGGCCGCCTGCCAGGAGTCGGCCTACTTCATGGCCGTCTTGTGGACTCCGCTGCCTCTCGGTAACCGGCTGCTTGGACCAGCCGGCCTCAAGAAGGCGGCCCTTGTCCTTGATGTTTGAGGGGCGCAGCCTGCCCCGATGTCTTGAAATACCAAAGGGAGCTGATGGGGCTACCCATGGTCATTTACTACGACAATCATCATCACCAACAACCCTCTCATCTTTGGGAGGGCAATCTCCATCAACATCTTCAATAGCACCATCTCCCTCAAACCCTAGTTCATCTCTTGTGTTCAATCTTTGTACTGGAACCTTAGATTGGTACCTGTGGGTGACTAGTAGTGTTGATTACAGCTTGTAGTTGATTACTATATGGTTTATCTGGTGGAAGATTATATGTTCAGATCCATTATGCTATTTAATACCCCTCTGATCTTGAGCATGATTATTATTTGTGAGTAGTTACTTTTGTTCTTGAGGTCACGGGAGAAGTCATGTTGCCAGTAATCATGTGAACTTGATAAGTGTTCGATATTTTGATGATATGTATGTTGTGATTCCCTTAGTGGTGTCATGTGAACGTCGACTACATGGCACTTCACCATATTTGGGCCTAAGGGAATGCAATGTGGAGTAGTTATTAGATGATGGGTTGCTAGAGTGACAGAAGCTTAAACCCTAGTTTATGCGCTACTTCGTAAGGGACCGATTTGGATCCAAAAGTTTAATGCTATGGTTAGATTTTATCTTAATACTTTTCTCGTAGTTGCGGATGCTTGCGAGGGGGTTAATCATAAGTAGGAGGTTTGTTCAAGTAAGAACATCACCTAAGCACCGGTCCACCCACATATCAAATTATCAATGTAGCGAACACAAATCAAACCAACATGATGAAAGTGACATGGTGAAATTCCCGTGTACCCTCAAGAACGCTTTGCTTATCATAAGAGACCGTTTTGGCCTGTCCTTTGCCACAAAAGGATTGGGCTACCTTTCCGCACTCTATTTATGGTTACCGTTACTTGTCCGTTACAAATTATCTTGGTATCAAACTACTTGTTACCGACTATTTCAGTGCTTGCAGAAAATACCTTGCTGAAAACCACTTGTCATTTCCTTCTGCTCCTCATTGGGTTCGACACTCTTACTTATAAAAAGGAGTAAGATTGATCCCCTATACTTGTGGCTCATCAAGACTCTTTTCTAGCACAGTTGTCGGGGAGTGAAGCGCTCTTGGTAAGCAGGAATTGGTAAGGAAAAATTAATACTACGTGCTGAAATTTTTGTCACTTGTTACTATGGAGAACCATCCTTTGAGGGGTTTGTTCGGGGTATCTTCACCTCGACCGGAAGCACAATTAGTTGCCCCTCAACCTACTGCACCTACTAAAAATATTGGTTATGAAATTCCTTCGGGTATGATAGAACAACTGCTAGCTAATCCTTATGCAGGAGACGGAACTGAACATCCTGATATGCACTTGGTATATGTGGATGAAATTTGTGGATAATTTAAACTTGCAGGTTTATCCGGAGATGAAGCTAAGAAGAAGGTTTTCCCTTTATCTTTGAAGGGAAAATCATTGACATGGTATAGGCTATGTGATGATATTGGATCTTGGAACTGGAATCGATTGAAATTGGAATTTCACCAAAAAAATTATCCTATGCATCTAGTTCATCGTGATCGGAATTATATATATAATTTTTGGCCTCATGAAGGAGGAAGTATCGCTCTATCTTGGGGGAGGATTAAGTCAATGTTATATTCATGCCCCAATCATGAGCTCTCTAGAGAAATTATTTTTCAGAATTTTTATGCTCGGCTTTCTCATGATGATCGATCCATGCTCGATACTTCTTGTACTAGTTCTTTTATGAAGAAGACTATTGAATTTAGGTGGGATCTTTTAGAAAGAATTAAACGCAACTATGAAGATTGGGAACTCGACGAAGGAAAAGAGTCAGGTATTAAGCTTGAATTTGATTGTGTTAAATCTTTTATGAATACCAATGCTTTTCACAAGTTTAGCATTAAATATGGACTTGACTTTGAGATAGTAGCCTCTGAATCTTTTGCTACTCATGTTGATCTCCCTAAGGAGAAGTGGTTTAAATTTCATCCCCCTATTAAAGAAGAAACGAAAGAACCAGTCAAAGTGAAAGATGAAACTATTATTTACGATGTTGATCCAGTTGTGCCTACTGCTTTTATTGAAAAACCACCTTTCCCTGTTAGGATAAAGGAACATGCTAAGGTTTCAACTATGGTTCACAAAAGTAATATTAGAGCACCTAAACCTGCTGAACAAATTAAAGTAGAACCTAGTGTTGCTATGGTTAAAGATCTCCTGCTAGAAAATATTAATGGGCATGTTATTTACTTCTGCGATGATGCTGCTAGAATTGCCAAACCCGAAAAAAGATAAACATAGACCTGTTGTTGGCATGCCTGTTGTCTTAGTTAAAATAGGAGATCATTGTTATCATGGTTTATGTGACTTAGGTGCTAGCGTGAGTGCTATTCCTTTTACCTTATACCAAGAAATTATGAATGACATAGCACCCGCTGAAATAGAAGACATAGATATTCCTATTAAACTTGCTAATAGAGACACCATCACACCACTTGGGATTGTTAGAGATGTTGAAGTCTTGTGTGGGAAAATAAAATACCCTACTTATTTTCTAGTTCTTGGTTCCACACAAGATGATTTTTGTCCCATTATCTTTGGTAGACCTTTCTTGAACATCGTGAATGCTAAAATAGATTGTGAAAAACAAACTGTCGGTGTTAGCTTTGGTAATGAGTCTCATGAGTTTAATTTATCCAAGTTTAGTAGACAACCACATAAGAAAGAATTACCTAGTAAGGATGAAATAATTGGTCTTGCTTCTATTACCGTGCCCCCTACTGATCCACTAGAACAATATTTGCTAGACCATGAAAATGATATGCATATGCATGAAAGAAATGAAATAGATAAAATTTTCTTTGAACAACGACCTCTACTCAAACACAATTTTCCTATTGAAACTCTAGGAGGTCCTCCTTAACCTAAAGGTGATCCTGTGTTTGCATTAAGCCAATTGCCTGACACTTTGAAATATGCTTATCTTGATGAGAAAAAGATATATCCTGTTATTATTAGTGCTAACCTTTCATAACATGAAGAAGAAAGATTATTCAAAATTCTGACGAAGCACCATGCTGCCATTGGATATACTCTTGATGATGTTAAGGGCATTAGTCCCACTCTCTGTCAGAACAAGATTAATATGGAACCTGATGCTAAACCTATTGTTGATCATCAATGCCGCTTGAATCCTAAGATGGAAGAAGTGGTAAGAAATGAAATATTAAAACTTCTAGAAGGAGGTATAATCTATCCTATAGCTGATAGTAGATGGGTAAGTCCCGTTCATTGTGTCCCCAAGAAGGGAGGTATTACTGTTGTTCCTAATGATAAAAATGAACTTATTCCACAAAGAATTGTTACTGGCTATAGAATGGTAATTGATTTTAGAAAATTCAATAAAGCAACTAGAAAAGATCATTACCCTTTGCCTTTTATTGATCAAATGTAGGAAAGATTATCTAAGCACACACACTTTTGTTTTCTGGATGGATATTCTGTTTTTTCTCAAATACCTGTGTCACAACCTGATCAAGAGAAAACTACCTTTACTTGCCCTTTGAACCTATGCTTATAGACGTATGCCTTTTGGTTTATGCAATGCACCTACTACCTTTCAAAGATGTATGACTGCTATATTCTCTAATTTTTGTGAAAAGATTGTTGAGGTTTTCATGGATGATTTTTCTGTTTATGGAACTTCTTTTGATGATTGCTTGAGCAACCTTGATCGAGTTTTGCAGAGATGTGAGCAAACTAATCTTGTCTTGAATTGGGAGAAGTGCCAATTTATGGTATTGTCTTGGGGCATAAAAATTTTGAACGAGGTATTGAGGTGGATAAAGCTAAAGTTGATGCAATTGAGAAAATGCCATGTCCTAAAGATATTAAAGGTATTCGTAGTTTCCTTGGTCATGCTAGTTTCTATAGGATGTTTATTAAAGACTTCTCTAAAATTTCTAGGCCTCTTACAAATCTTTTACAAAAGGATGTTCCATTTGTTTTTGATGATGATTGTGTAGAAGCCTTTGAAACTCTTAAGAAAGCCATAACTTCTGCACGTATTGTTCAACCGCCTGATTGGAACTTACCTTTTGACATTATGTGTGATGCTAGTGATTATGCTGTTGGTGCTGTTCTAGGACAAAGAGTTGATATGAAATTAAATGTTATTCATTATGCTAGCAAAACTCTAGACAGTGCCCAAAGAAATTATGCTACTACTGAAAAAGAATTTTTTGTAGTTGTGTTTGCTTGTGACAAATTCAGATCTTATATTGTTGATTCCAAAGTAATTGTTCACACTGATCATGCTGCTATTAAATATCTTATGGAAAAGAAAGATGCTAAACCTAGACTCATTAGGTGGGTTCTTTTTCTACAAGAATTTGATTTACATATTACTAGTAGAAAAGGAGCTGAGAACCCCGTAGCTGATAACTTATCTAGGTTAGAGAATATTCTTGAGGACCCACTACCTATTGATGATTGCTTTCCTGATGAACATCTAGCTGCAATAAATGTTTCTCATAATACTCCTTGGTATGCTGACTATGCTAATTATATTGTTGCTAAATACATACTACCTAGTTTCACATATCAACAAAAGAAAAAAAATCTTCTATGATTTAAGACATTACTTTTGGGATGACCCACATCTTTATGAAGAAGGAGTAGATGGTATTATTAGACGTTGTGTACCTAAGCATGAACAGGAACAAATCCTACGGAAATGTCACTCCGAAGCTTATGGAGGGCATCATGCGGGAGATAGAACTGCTCACAAGGTATTGCAATCTGGTTTTTATTGGCCTACTCTCTTAAAGGATGCCCGTAAGTTTGTTTTATCTTGTGATGAATGTCAAAGAATTGGTAATATCGGTAAGCATCAAGAAATGCCTATGAATTATTCACTTGTTGTTGAACCATTTGATGTTTGGGGTTTTGATTATATGGGACCTTTTCCTTCCTCTAATGGGTATACACATATTTTGGTTGCTGTTGATTATGTTACTAAGTGGGTAGAAGCTATTCCAACTAGTAGTGCTGATCATAACACTTCCATTAAAATGCTTAAAGAAGTTATTTTCCCAAGGTTTGGAGTCCCTAGATATTTAATGACTGATGGTGGTTCACACTTTATTCATGGTGCTTTCCATAAAATGCTTGCTAAATATGATGTTAACCATAGAATTGCATCACCTTATCATCCTCAATCTAGTGGTCAAGTTGAACTTAGCAATAGAGAAATAAAACTAATATTACAAAAAACTGTTAGTAGGTCCCGAAGGAATTTGTCTAAGAAATTGGATGATGCACTTTGGGCCTACAGAACAACATATAAAAATCCTATGGGTATGTCTCCCTATAAAATGGTTTATGGAAAAGATTAAATAATCCACAAATTTCATCCACATATATCAAGTGCATATCAGGATGTTCAATTCCGTCTCCTGCATAAGGATTAGCTAGCAGTTGTTCTATCATACCCGAAGGAATTTCATAACCAATATTTTCAGTAGGTGCAGTAGGTTGAGGGGTAACTAATTGTGGTTCCGGTCGAGGTGAAGAGAGCCTGAACAAACCCCTCAAAGAATGATTCTCCATAATAACAAGTGACAATAAATTTCAGCACGTAGTAATAATTTTTCCTTGCGAATTTCCACTTACCAAGAGCGCTTCACTCCCCGGCAACGGCGCCAGAAAAGAGCTTTGATGAACCACAAGTATAGGGGATCAATCGTAGTCCTTTTGATAAGTTAGAGTGTCGAACTCAACGAGGAGCAGAAGGAAATGGCAAGTGGTTTTCAGCAAGGTAATTTCTGCAAGCACTGAAATAGTAGGTAACAGGTAGTTTGATAGCAAGATAATTTGTAACGAGCAAGTAACGGTAATGGTAAATAAAGTGCAGCAAGGTAGCCCAATCCTTTTGTGGCAAAGGACATGCCAAAACAGTCTCTTATGATAGGCAAAGCGTTCTTGAGGGTACACGGGAATTTCATCATATCACTTTCATCATGTTGGTTTGATTTTTGTTCGCTACTTTGATAATTTGATATGTGGGTCGATCGGTGCTGTTCTTACTTGAACAAACCTCCTACTTATGATTAACCCCCTCGCAAGCATCCGCAACTATGAGAAAAGTATTAAGATAAAATCTAACCATAGCATTAAACTTTTGGATTCAAATCGGTCCCTTACGAAGTAGCGCATAAACTAGGGTTTAAGCTTTTGTCACTCTAGCAACCCATCATCTAATAACTACTCCACAGTGCATTCCCTTAGGCCCAAATATGGTGAAGTGCCATGTAGTTGACGTTCACATGACACCACTAACGGAATCACAACATACATATCATCAAAATATCGAACATATATCGAGTTCACATGATTACTTGCAACATGACTTCTCCCGTGACCTCAAGAACAAAAGTAACACAAATGATAATCATTGCTACTTCTTGAGAAAGGGTGATGCAGCAAAGTAGAGATAAGTATTTCCCTCAGTTTGAGAACCAAGGTATCAATCCAGTAGGAGGTACAAGCAAGTCTCCAATCTATGCACCTGCACAAACAATCAAACACTTGCACCCAACGCAATAAAGGGGTTGTCAATCCCTTCACAGTCACTTGCAAGGATGAGATCTGATAGAGATAGATATAAAAGATTACTAAAACGTAAAACAAAGTAAAAACAAATAAATTGCAGCAAGGTATTTTTGGGTTTTTTTTGGTTTATAGATCTAAAAATATATGATGGAAAATAGACCCGGGGGCCATAGGTTTCACTAGAGGCTTCTCTCTTGAAGATAGCATACGGTGGGTTAACATATTGCTGTTGAACAATTTATAGAAAAGCGCAAAGTTATGACGATATCTAAGGCAATGATCATGAATATAGGCATCATGTCCGTGACAAGTAGACCGAAACGATTCTGCATCTACTACTATTACTCCACACATCGACCGACTCCTGCCTGCATCTAGAGTATTAAGTTCATAAGAACAGAGCAACGCTTTAAGTAAGATGACATGATGTAGAGGGATAAACTCAAGCAATATGATGAAAACCCCATCTTTTTATCCTCGATGGCAACAATACAATGCGTGCCTCGCTACCCCTTCTGTCACTGGGTGAGGACACCATAAGATTGAACCCAAAACTAAGCACCACTCCCATTGCAAGAAAAACCAATCTAGTTGGCCAAACCAAACTGATAGTTTGAAGAGAAATACAAAGATATCTTAATCATGCATACAAGAGTTCAGAGAAGACTCAAATAATATTCATAGATAATCTGATCATAAATCCACAATTTATCAGATCTCAACAAACACACCGCAAAAAAGTATTACATCGAATAGATCTCCAAGAACATTGTATTGAAGATCAAAGAGAGAGAAGAAGTCATCTAGCTACTAGCTATCACTACAAAAAAAAACCACTTTCGTGATGATACGTGTTTGTCATAGTAGGTCACGTTTTCTGTCATGCATGTACATCCATGACGATTTTATGACTGAATCAAGATAGTCATACCTGTGCTGTCGTACAAGTGTTCCATGACATTACCAAAATTATCATCACGGAAGTGTCCACTTCCATGACAATAAATGGCGCGTCATATAAGTGCTTTCGTCAAGGGTAACCGACACATGGCATCCACCGTAATGGGTCGTCGTTAAGCTATTGGGTTCCGGTTTGGATCCGATAACCCGTTAACAGCCCGGGCCAATGGGGATTTTCCACGTGTAAAATTCTCAATGGCCAGAGGAACCACATGTCGGCTCAGCGTTGGGACAGATGTCATCCACTCATTGGACGGGAGGCGCCTATGATACGTCGACATGTGGCACGGCCCAATAGAGGCCCATTGAGGTGAAAAGGCCGGCCCATTTGACTTGGTTAAAAGGTTGCAGGCCGGCCCACGAAAAGCCTGTTAACGGCATGTTCGCATATAGCCCATTTACAGCCCGCTAACTCACGACCCGTTATGGCCTATCCAAATTGGGCCCAGTAGCATTATCTGGGCCATCCAATATGATTCCAGCCCGTTGTAACTTCCGGCCCATGTATGGCCCATGACGTCTTTCGGCCCATACGAGGTCCTTTGTAACTCTTGGCCCTTTAAAGGCCCGTGGTGAAACTGGCCCATAATGGAGAGTGTAACGTTTTACACCCATTAACGGCCATTATTCCGTTGGGCCATTTCCAGCCCGTGTTACCTTTTGGCCTTCTAAGGGCCCATTTATTCTTGGGCTCATTTCCAGCATTCGGTTACTTACGGCCCATTACTGGCCTGTTCTGCTTATGAGCCAAATTAAGCCCGTGGTTTCAGTCAGCCCGTTTGTGGCTCGTTAACCTGTTGGGTTATTTACATAGCGTTGTCAAATATGGCCCATTAACGACCCGTGATGCCTGTCGATAGAATTAAGCCCGTTATACATTTCGGCCTATTAACGGCCTGTTATGGTCGGGCCATAAACACACGATTTCCACTCTAGCCTGTTTACGGCCCATTTTGCGGAGCATCATTGGTCCATGAATAATACGGCCCGTATAAGGCCCATTGAATATACAGCCCGTCGAGCGCCAATGGATCCTACGGCCCATAGGAGGCCCATGGTCACTACAGCAGGTAGCAGGACCATGGTTACAATGGTCCGTATGTTGCCCATGGTTATTATGGCCTAGTTATAAAAAATAGGTTATTGTGGCCACTAGAAAAACACGGAAAAAAAACTGCAGTGACTACAAGCAAACAACTCAACAAGACAATATGGAAATAAATAAGCAAGCAACTAACGCTAGGCTATTACGGCTATTACACATATTACATCCACTGGGCATTAAAGTTTGCCACCAGTGCAAATATAGGGAACAAAGCAGCATATCACATACACTGGTTGTCAAAGTTGGCGACCAGTGCAAATAAACACCGTAGCAAAACAAGTCTAGAACTGAAACCACTTCAGAAGAGCTCAAGAAACAATATCCTGGGTACCCAGCATGCTGGCAAGATGCTTAGCAAGCTTATTAACTTTCTCTTGTTTGGCGCTTAAATCCTCCAGCGCTTGCTGTTGCACCAGAAAGTATGCATCTGAATTCTGCAGGGACTTCCTCAGTCCTTCGGCTTCGTGTCACAGCACATCTGATCGATGTCTTTCAACTTGAAGTTGAGACTCAAGAAAACGAACTGATTTAGGTGGCAAGTTTGAAGAGCTTGTGCCAGCAGTAGTGGCCAGTAACTCGAACACTACATCAAGACAGGACTTTTGGGTTGTCTCACTGTCGTCAAGATAGTTTTTATCAGCTTTCTTGGAGACCAACAAGGATGTCTCACTATCTTGAACCTTATCTGCATTACTTCCTTTACCATTGCATAACGGGGTACTCTTCTCTAATATTTTGTCCGCATTCTAAAAGAGAAACAAGCGGACACATCACAAGTTTACCATGTTGTATATGAAACTCATTTTGGTAAATCAATTCAGTAGTAAAGTGGATAGGATAACAGCATGAAACAAACATATATCTATGTACCATGGTAACTGTATGGTCTATATCATTCTAGTTTTTGTTGCCAAATTAAGATAGAGACACAGTTCAAATAATATCTGTTTAAGACAAAGCAGCATAGACAGAATATAAGTGTGGGAAACTACAGAGCAATAACATCACTTGTAATGTGCATGACATGAGAACATAACTGTTTATTCAATTGAAACTGAAATCAACATAGAGCAAGTTACAACAGCAAACCAGTTAAAGAAATAGGTTTAAAACATACCTGTTGCGCCATTGGAGTTTCAATTCCATCCTTCAAATTTGAAAATAGTTGGTATGAGTAAATAAAGTGATGCAAGAGCAAAGGAGTATGAACCATAGCTACAGAACCTGACCTGAGAACAATTCTTCTTCTGCTTTAAGCATTGACTTGGGGTTCGGAGTGGTGGTCCTCGTGCTTTGGGCACTGCAGTTGCCTTACTAACTGCTCGTGTTTGGGTGCTCTGTGGTGGAGACGGTGCTGTGTCAACTGGAACTGGGTTACTATCTGCTGGGGTTGGGGTTAGAAGGGGTGTAGCTGGTTCTCTGTTGAACTGGGTAGGGGTACAATCTGTGAGAGTCTGGGTTATGTGTGGTGGGGCTGGTTCTTGGGCAAGTACAACCGTGGTTCTATCTGCATCGACTGGTAGCACTATCTTTTCTGAAGACCGTGTTGTTACTCCCTTAGATACTGCCATCACCCTCTCCAATTCAAATGGCTGATAAACAAGAAAAGTAATTGAATGTACAGACATTGTATGATAGACAGGTGCAATGGATAGTGGGGAATAAAAGAGGGCATGAAATAATTCACATTTATGTTGTCTAACCAAACAGGATAGCATGACACAATTTCACATATATGATGGCTAACTAAACAGGATAGCATGACACAATTTCACATATGTGATGGCTAACTAAACAGGATGGAAAGACATAGATTAAAATATGATGACTATGTAAACAGGATGACATGATATAACTATATAATGTGTTTATTAAATAGGTTGGCATGCCATAATTCACATACATGTCGCCTATGGAAACATGATAGCATGATATAATTCATGGATAGAATGACATAATTCAAAATATGATGACTGTAAACACTAAACAGGATGAGATGATATAACTATATGATGTCTTTATTAAATGGGTTGGCATGCCATAATTCATATAGATGTTGTCTATGTAAACATGATGGCATGATATAATTCAAATATATGATTTATATACTAAGCAAGTAAGCAGATGGCAATCGCATATATGATGTAAAAACTAAGCAATGCAAGACAACATATGCATGATATGAGTAATATAACCCTGCCAAGTTTGAGCATAGACCTCAGCGGGGAAATAGACATGGTCATCTGTCTCTGAATCCTCCTCTGAGGAGCTATCTGTAACCAGCAAGATGTCTGCTTCAGCAGGTAGCATTGTCGGCTCTGAAGACTTTGTTTTCACTCCAGATACTTCCATCACCGCTTCAAATGGCTGATGCACAGGAAGAGTAGTTGAATATACAAACGTTGTCGATGAATGGAATACGTAATACAAAAAAAGGATATCATGATATAATTCACATATATGATGATTGGCTAAACATCATGGCATTGCATAATTCACATATATAATGCCTTGCAACAAGATAGCATTGCATAATTCACATATATAATGTCTTGCAACAAGATGGCATTGCATAATTTATATATATGGTAATTAGACACTAAATAGGTGGCATTCACACAAAGCATGGCTAAACTAAGCAAATGACATAGCAATGCAAGACACCATACGCACGATATGAGCAACATAACCCTGCCAAGTTAGAGCATACTCCTCGGGGGGGGGGGGGGGAATAGGACTGGTCATCTGTCTCTGAATCCTCCTCTGAGGAGCTATCCATAACCACCGAGATATGCGCTTCGTCAGATAGCATAGTCTGCTCTGAAGACCTTGTTTTCACTCCAGAATTTTCCATCACCGTGTCAAATGGCTGATGCACATGAAGAGTAGTTGAATGTACTAACATTGTTGACAAATGTAATACGTAATGAAAAAAAAGGATGGCATGATATAATTCACATGTAAGATGATTGGCTAAGCAGGATGGCATTGCAAAATTCACATATATGATGCCTGGCTAAACAAGATGGCGTTGCATAATTCACATATACGATAAAGAAACTAAACAGATGGCATTCACACAAAGCATGTCTAAACTAAGCAGATGACACATTTGATGTATAAAGTAAGCAATGCAAGGCACCATATGCATGATATGACCAACATCAGCATGCCAAGTTAGAGCGAAGACCTCAGGGGGTAAATAGGAGTGGTCTTGTCCTTCTGAATCCCCCTCGGAACAGTTATCTTCCTCTTGATTACAATCTGAAATGGGTGGAGGGGGGCTGCCTTTGTGCCCACCATGGAGCGACGTCTGCATGAAATTTTATTGCCATGCAAGGCTCGTCTCTTTTGCTCTACATCTTCAGTTCCATTGTGTACAATAACTGACATGCATAGGAATAAGACATAGTGAGATTATGTAAGGAGTGCATGCAGAAATCCAGAGTGATGATAGCAACCTATGGATAGACCAAAAACCAATGATAGCAGGCAGATAATGGCTTCAGTTTAAAAATACAGATAATGGCTTCTTTACTGTTTGTTTCCCACCCAACATGAAACTCATAGTAGACACCAGGGATTAACCAGATAGTAGACAGATATTATTGATTGTGGCTCCGATATGTACCGCACAAGCATTTAAAAACTCAAGTTTGAGCATTAGTTTGGAGCTGACTCAGAGTCTAATCGGTGAACAGGACAATAAAGTAGCATGTAATATTAAGCGATGCATAACGTAAGCAGACACGAAAGAGTGCGACCTCTCTTGCGGACCCGTGTAGTCCTCGAGGTCATCTGCTCAGTTGATGATGGTAATGCAGTTGTCGTGGCTGCCAGCGGTGGGGAAGAAGATCTGAGGCAGCGAAAGATAGTCTGGAGGGCGGATCCCTGCTGTGGTGGACCCTTCTGTCGTTGGAGCAGCTAAGCTGGGGTGGACGACGATGCAACAGGAGCGGGACAAACCACACAAGGTTTTCTTTGACAACTATTTGTAAGAGAAGTAATTCTGTAAGGGCTTGTTTGAATTGGAGGATTCTAACAATGCAGGGATAGGAAATACACAGTAATAGGATAGGAATGCATGTGCAAAGAATTTAAAATCTTAGGATTTCTATCAATCTGGGTGTTTGGTTCACAGGAATTGGAAGGTCACAGGAATGCAAAGAAGCATGGTCAAATTAAGTCAAACCACAAGAAAATGCACAGTTATAATGGTATTATGCTACTATCACTTAGTCTTGTTCTTCATGAATAGGAATTTGAAAAGGAGGGCCAAGTGGATATTAAAATTCCCATGGTTTTTCTTTGAAAGCGACACTAAAGGTACAAATCCTACAGTTTTCTTTGCTCCATTCCTTTGAACCAAATGCATTAATAGTAGTACCATAGGAAACTTCCCAATTCCTATGTTTTTCCTTCACTTTTCCTTTCAACCACTGGCAATTCTAGTAGGCAGGCTTGAACAGGCAAAGGCCTACACTCCATAAATGTTTTTGTGCTACTTGTACTACTTTGGACCCAGGCCACTACCCTACTACCTCAACTCCCAGGCCCATCTACACATGCACAGCTCAAAAGAAATAAATAATGATGGCTTTCGAGAAAGTCCATCACGGATAGCTAAGTTGCCTGGTACCTCACTGCTTGTCATATAGTTTGAGAAACTAATCGTATTTCACGTAACTATGTGTGCTCAGTGGACAATATATATAACATGTAGAGTAAAAAAGCAATGCAACAAGTGTACAGCCTCTTTGGCGAAGCCATGTCGATCTCAGCATGATTGGGTTGGGCGGTGAGGATGCTCTGGCTGATGTGGCTGTCGGAGGAGGGGAAGAAGATCTTAGGCATCTGGAGATGGAGCTGAGGGTACTGCTCCGCTGTGATGGAGGGTTTCGTCGTTGGAGCAGCTCCGGTGAGTTGTACGACGGCGAGGCTGAAGCAGGACAAGAGAGACAACGTTAACCTGAGTGGAATTCTAATAGCATCTCCAATAGATGATGTAAAATACATACCCACAAAGTGCTAGATGTAAAATACATCAGCCGCTCATCTCTGAACTTAACTGTCGAAACTGAATTTAACTGTCGAAACTGAATTTTACTGTCGAAACTGAATTTTGCTGTCGAAACTGAATTTTACTGTCAAAACTGAACACACTAGTAGCAGAAAAGCAGTAGCAGCAGCAGCGCCCGGAGCAGTAGTGCGTGCGAGAGCCGGGGCAGCTGGTCGTGTAGCAGCATTTCGGGTAGCAGCTGCAGGGGCTCGAGCGAGAGCAGGATCTGCTGCTCGTGCAGCAGCAGCCCGAGCAAGAGTAGAACAGCAATGCAAGCAAGAGTAGAGTAGCAGCGCAAGCAAGAGCAAGAGCGAGAGCAACAACAAGAGCAAGAGCGAGAGCAAGAGCAAGAGCAGACCAGGCAGGGGACCGAGAGCAAGAGCAGAGCAGCAGCGCGAGCGAGAGCCAATGCAGCAGCAGCTCCTACTGATGTGGACGTCGCCGCCGAGGGAGCGACGCTGTGGAGGAAGTGGCCGGCGACGCCACCGTAGATGGAGCCATGCCATGTCGGCTCGAGACCGAGCGCCGGCAGCACCGTGAGATCGAATCAAGAAGAAAATGCAGCGATTAGTGTAGAACCTCTTTGGTGGCGCCGATTAGGCCTCAGCTTCATCCGAGGAATCGGTGATGATGCTGCTCTTCCGGTGGTGCAGGTGAAGACGGTGGTGTGGGAATGGAGGTGGCGCGAAAGACGAGGGGAATGTCGGGGCAGCTCCTTGGAGGTGGAGGACGGGGTGGCTGAACCGGCGGGATGACGAGATCGATGACGGATCCTCATCCGGTGCGGTGGATGAGGGACGTTGAGGTGTTGCTATGGACGACGTCGTCGGGGAAGAGGCTCCGGCTGGGTGGGCGGACGGAGGAGGGTGTGGGGTTTCGCGGGTTTTTGCGACCTCGGTGTATGAATGCAGGGCGGAGGGGATGGGAGGGGGGAACCATGGCTTAGGGACATGCTTGTCCGAAATGTGGGGTAAGTTACGAAAGTAGCCCCACCGATTTGAACTAGGTGGTTATTTCGGTTTAGGGGTATCACAGGAATTTCACGTGTCGGGATTTGGCAGGAGGTGGGAGTTTTTGCGCGCGTTGTAATTTTGGGATAGCAAGGCCCGGGTTGATATGGAGGGAATTTTAGGAGCACAACGAGACAAAGAGATATCTTAAAATTTCGGGAAAACAAGGCGCGGGTTGAAATTTCCGGACAAGCCTAATGTGTCAATTCACACTTCCCTCGACGAAAAAACAAAAAGAAATCAATTCGCACCACACAAGAGTCTAGTCCCATGTACTATACCAAATCAATTCGCACTACAAATGCCATTCAAAACTTTGAATCCATGTTATGTTCAATTAAAATATTTCGCTACGTGTATAATGCATGCAACCTGCTACTCAAATGAACGTTTTAGTGCATTCCAAACGTATATACTACCGCTTCAATATGAACTAAATTTGAATTCATTTCTCTATTTGAATAAGATCTACAATCATGATTGTTGTCAAGTTAAACCATTTGAATTCGTTTCTCTATTTTAATAAGATCTAAAATCATCATTATTGTCAAGTTAAACCATCGTTTGTATATTATCTTCACAACACACCACATGATTACTGTTGAGTTAGATATGAACTATGTGTACTATATGAACTCGAACTTGATTTTTTGAATCCACTTCATGTTGATTTCAAATCACAGTACATTTCAAGCTCTAGCTAGATCTTCATAATCTAAACCATGTCTCATATGTATAATGTGTTTATCACATAATGTATGGTGCCACGCCCCCTACGCCTACAAGTATTTAGATTTGAGTTGCAAACGCCACACATTATCACAAATTCAAATAATATGTGAGTTTGTTCGATATATAGTATGGTTTAGATTGTTCGATATTAAGTTATGAGCTGCAAACGCCACACATTATCACAAATTCAAATAAAATGTGAGATTGTTCGATATATAGTATGGTTTAGATTGTTCGATATTTAGCTGTGGGTTGCAAACACCACGCATTATCACATTATGGTATAACATGTCCAAAACCACACCACGCGTATCATTGCTATATTCATGCATGCATAGGTTTATAACACTATGATCTCTTATTCAAATATATGAATCCACTTTCATATCGAATCATGATCTTTGTTAGTCTCTTACACCCACACAATCCTCTAACCTTTGTAGCTAGCACTAATATTCTCTTGTGCATGCACACGCCCTCCTCGCCCTCTCCCTCCCTCAGCATTCTATCCATCGTGCACATTCATTTTTTTTCTTTAGGTCGTTCTCCCACGGTCTCCACAAATCCTTTCCGACACACACCGATCCATAAACCTCTCCAGCGATGTCTGCCTACCACATACACATGCACTTTCCATCTCCTCCTTTCTGCGTCCGTGCCTCGTGTCTCTCATACGGTCCCACACACGTGTAAACTCTCGCCCCTCTTTTCATCGATCTCACAATCGCGCACTCCTCCCCCTATCTAGCTAGTAGGCCTGTCGCATCACCTCCTAGCTCCATCTCTCTCTCTCTATCCGTCTCTCTGGGCCTTATTTGCCTCTAACAAATGGATGTACACCGACCGATCTCCTGCTATACATATAGCTAGCTAGGTCGTTTATAACTCGTTTTCCCCACGCGCTGATCGATATACCTCATTAGTTGTGTCTCTCCCTTCCTCCGACACTCAACAATTGATCTACCGATCTAGTTAGGTCTGCTTACCAAACACATGGTCCCCCTTCATCATCCATGCATGCCTCCCGACACATCTATCATGCACACGCACACACAGAAACACATCCCCACTCTTCTTGATAATATTGCAGTTGTACCCACAGTTTGTCTAGTAGGCCTCTCCCACCATCTCCGAGAAGCAACTCCAGCACCCCTCCGGCACTCTACCTCTCTCTCTCCCTCTCTCTCCCTCTCTCTATCTCCCTCTCTCTCTCTCTCTCTCTCTCTATGTCCCAACCTATTCCCCGTCCTTCACTTATGTATGGATGTCGACCGATCTCCCTCAAGACATAGCTAGGTCTATCCTTCTCAACACATATACGAGTCGATCTACCTCTCTACTTAGGTCTCTGCCTCCCCCCCACACACCGATACATCGAGCGCTCTAGTCATGTCTCCCTGCCACACACAAACTTGCCCTTTGCCCTCCGACGTTCCGGTAGGTCAGTCGCCCTATATCTTTGACGTGCACACACACAATTTCGATGGCTCTCTTTATCGATCTCACACCCACACACTTGATCCTCTCTTCGACTCTATCGATATCTATGACCCCTCCCTCTCTTCTCGTGGATCGCCCCCTCTATATATGATATAGATAGGCCTCTATTTCACACACATTGCATGTGTCAAAATTTTGTTTGAGATATCATCGACACATATTCCCACAAATACATTCACGAAATCACCCCCCCATAACAAAAAACACTCACGAACGCACACGCCATCTCTCTAGGTTTGTATCTCTCTCACACACACCCACGTAGGTGGGGGACATGCACGAAGAGAAGAGGTGCACGCTCAGCGCACTTACTCCCGTCTCTTTCCCAACCACACCCGCGCAGGTACACGATGGAGCTCATTTCTGTACGAAAAGGCATCCCACGTGGTAATTTGACACGTGTATTGGTTGTCCACTTGATGGAGGATCATGTACCATGGGTGAACAAACAAACTGCGACTTGACGCGTTATTTAAAAAAAGAGGCAAACCATGTGGGTCCTACCTTAGAGGCAAGGCTCTATACACTGGAGATGCTCTGTATTACTTTTGATGTGTCCCATCAACTCGCAGAACAAGGAGAAGCTTGCTTAGTACGCCCTCTCCCCCGCCCACGGGCGCGGTGGCTCGCAGTGTCACAGGACAAGGAGAAGCTTTGCTTACTACACCTATGCCCGCTCCCTCGCCCACGCGCGCGGTGGCTCGCAGGACGAGGAGAAAATTTTACTACTCCCTCTGTTAGACGTATATACACTCCTCGTCCCTACCTTGGTTAGAGATATTATCATATTGTTTGAAATATATGTCTTTTAGCAGATTTCAATATGAACTATGTGTACTATATGAACTCGAACTCAATTTTTCGAATCCACTTTATGTTGATTTCAAATCACAGTACATTTCAAACTCTAGCTAGATCTTCATAATCTAAACCATGTCTCATATGTATAATGTGTTTATCACATAATGTATGGTGCCCCGCCCCCTACGCCTACAAGTATTTAGATGTGAGTTGCAAATGCCACACATTATCACAAATTCAAATAAAATGTGAGATTGTTCGACATATAGTATGGTTTAGATTGTTCGATATTTAGTTGTGAGCTGCAAACGCCACACATTATCACAAATTCAAATAAAATGTGAGATTGTTCGATATATAGTATGGTTTAGATTGTTCGATATTTAGCCGTGGGTTGCAAACGCCACGCATTATCACATTATGGCATAACATGTCCAAAACCACACCACGCGTATCACTGCTATATTCATGCATGCATAGGTTTATAACACTATGATCTCTTATTCAAATATATGAATCCACTTTCATATCGAATTATGATCTTTGTTAGTCTCTTACACCCACACAATGCTCTAACCTTTGTAGCTAGCACTAATATTGTCTCGTGCAAGCACACGCCCACCTCGCCCTCCCCCTCCCTCAGCATTCTATCCATCGCGCACATTCATTTTTTTCTTTAGGTCGTTCTCCCACGGTCTCCATAACTCCTTTCTGACACACACCGATCGATAAAACTCTCCAGCGATGTCTACCTACCACATACACACGCACTTTCCATCTCCTCCTTTCTGTGTCCATGCCTCGTGTCTCTCATATGGTCCCACACACATGTAAACTCTCGCCCCTCTTTTCATCGATCTCAAAATCGCACACTCCTCCCCCTATCTAGGTAGTAGGCCTCTCGCACCACCTCCTAGCTCCATCTCTCTCTCTCTCTATCCGTCTTTCTGGGCCTTATTTGCCTCTAACAAATGGATGTACACCGACCGATCTCCCTCTATACATATAGCTAGCTAGGTCATTTATAACTCGTTTTCCCCATGCGCTGATCGATCTACCTCATTAGTTATGTCTCTCCCTTCCTCCGACACACAACAATTGATCTACCGATCTAGTTAGGTCTGCTTACCAAACACATGGTCCCCCTTCATCATCCATGCATCCCTCCCGACACATCTATCATGCGCACGCACACACAGAAACACATCCCCACTCTTCTTGCTAATATTGCAGTTGTACCCATAGTTTGTCTAGTAGGCCTATCCCACCATCTCCGAGAAGCAACTCCACCACCCCTCCGACACGCTACCTCTCTCTCCCTCTCTCTCCCTCTCTCTCTCTCTATGTCCCAACCTATTCCCCGTCCTTCACTTATGTATGGATGTCGACCGATCTCCCTCAAGACATAGCTAGGTCTCTCCTTCTCAACACATATACGAGTGGATCTACCTCTCTAGTTTGGTCTCTGCCTCCCCCCTCCTCCCCCCCCCCACACACACCGGTACATTGAGCGCTCTAGTCATGTCTCCCTGCCACACACAAACTTGCCCTGTGCCCTCTGACGTTCCGGTAGGTCAGTCGCCCTATATCTTTGACGTGCACACACACAATTTCGATGGCTCTCTTCATCGATCTCGCACCCATACATTTGATCCTCTCTTCGACTCTATCGATATCTATGATCCCTCCCTCTCTTCTCGTGGATCGCCCCCTCTATATATGATATAGATAGGCCTCTATTTAACACACATTGCATGTGTCAAATTTTTGTTTGAGATATCATCGACACATATTCCCACAAATACATTCACGAAATCACCCCCCCATAACAAAAAACACTCACGAATGAACACACCATCTCTCTAGGTTTGTATCTCTCTCACACACACCCATGTAGGTGGGGGACGTGCATGAAGAGAAGAGGTGCACGCACGGCACACATACTCTGGTCTCTTTCCCAACCACACCCGCGCGGGTACATGGTGGAGCTCATTTCTATACGAAAAGGCAGCCCACGTGGTAATTTGACACGTGTACTGGTTGTCCACATGATGGAGGATCGTGTACCACGGGTGAACAAACAAATTGCAACATGACCCGTTATTTTAAAAAAGAGGCAAACCATGTGGGTCCTACCTTAGAGGCAAGGCTCTATACACTGGAGATGCTCTGTATTACTTTTGATGTGTCCCGTTAACTCGCAGAACGAGGAGAAGCTTGCTTAGTATGCCCTCTCCCCTCCCCACGGGCACGGTGGCTTGCAGAGTCGCAGGATGAGGAGAAGCTTTGCTTACTACGCCTACGCCCGCTCCCTCGCCCACGCGCGCGGTGGCTCGCAGGACAAGGAGAAAATTTTACTACTCCCTCCGTTAGACGTATATACACTCCTTGTCCCTACCTTGGTTAGAGAGATTATCATATTGTTTGAAATATATGTCTTTTAGCAGATTTCAATATGAACTACTAGTACATACTCCAAACACTGATGTATATAGACGTATTTTAGAGTGTAGATTCACTCATTTTGCTCTGTATGTAGTCCATATTGAAACGGACGTAGTACTAGTACGCACTCTCCCTCGCCCCTCGACCCTCGCCCACATGGTGGACGTGCAGCAATTCATTCGGTCTCAGATAGCCAGAACCATATACTGTAGTACCATTATTGGTCGACTTCCCGAAGAGGCGAAGAGCCAAGCGCAAGGTTAATATTTTTGAGATGCCAAGCGCAAGTTTTATAGGAGAACGAGTAGTAGTAGTAGTACTAGTAGTACGTACTGTACTAGTGGTACGTACTGTATGAGGAAGAAGGCAACAAGAATGTATGTTTTGCATGACAGTCTCTTCTTACAGGACGTGCTAGACCTAGTGGACCTCATTGTTGTGATGGGAGTACTATCATAGATGGCACGATTCAGAGTGGTGGGCAGCAGGAATAATTCGGAGCTGCTTAGTCTTAAACCCCATGAAGAAGTCCCATCGAAAGGAATAGCCATCCTCTACATGTGCTCCTATGTAAAATGAGTAAATGAGACAAAAAGAGAAAGAGACAAAGTAAAAAAAATCACCAGCCTTAGAGCCAGCCCTATTGTATCAGTGAATGATATTTCTGCGTCGTGATTGACATGGCTATATTATTAACCATGTTGCGGAGGTAGAAGCGGATTTTTATTTATTTGCGGAGGTAGCAGCGGATGGATATTCAACAAGGAGTGAAATGATGGCTGCTTCCTCGGTCAAACATAGAGAAAGGTGGGCCTCGTGATTTGACGGCTTATTAGTCATTATTACTGCCTATACTCTTTGCCCATATAATAACCGCGTGGTAGAGTACTAGTGGGCTATACTTAACCATGCTCGAAGAGAAGAGGTGCACGCACCCACGCACGTAGTACTAGTAGCACTCTTTGCATCTTTTGCGTCTTCCCCAACCACACACGTGACACGGTGGAGCTCATTTCTGTACGATGATGCAGCCCACGTGATAATTTGACGCGTCTAGTACTAGTTACTCACTTAATGGATGGTCGGGAACCACGCATGAACGGTGCTGCGTCATTTATAAATAAAGTTTTTTTCTTCAGTGGCACGTACGCAATATAAATAGGTTCATATGGAGAGAAAAAGAAACCGCTCCACTATATACATAGCCAGGACAAGCCTACACGGTTGCTTGTTGGGGTTGCTCTCTTCACACTCTCTCGCACAAAACGGCTGTGGCCACATCTCTAACATCCGGGCGGATCACGTCCGCCGGGGGAAGGGGTGGATGCTTTGTGTAGATGCGGTTGCCGCCGCCGACGGCAAAAACCCACTGTCGGCGCGTCCCGATCAGGTGTCCCCGCCGTTCTCTCTCACAAAGCCAGTGCGGTTGCCTTCGTCCCTTGCTCACTACGGCGACGTGGGCAATTGCCGCCTCCCACCGCCCTCCTCTAAGCTAGCTACATCCCGACATCCCTCAGGTACAACTTCCTTTATAGCCGGCTTGCACCACTGCCCCAGCTGCCCACATCGCTCCATGTGGATATTTCTCTACTTCTTTGCCCCGCACGTACCTCTACTGCACATGTCTCATCAACTAGTCCCACTAGTCTTATTCTAATCATGCTTCTTCAATTTCTTTGCCACAAGGATGCTCAGCTCGATTTTAGTGAAACTGCACAAAATGATCCGACGGTCAAAGGGTTGCAAACCTCATTTCTTCGGAAGGTTCAACGTCGCCAGCAAATTAAAGCCTGGTTAGGGTTTAGGGTTCAAGGCCTAGGGACTGCATGGATCGTTTTTTTCTTTAGTGGTCTCTGTTCCAAAATAAGTGTCAACTTTAGTAGTAGTACAACTTTGTACTAAAGTTTGTATATAGTTGAGACACTTATTTTGGAACGGAGGGAGTACATATTGGCTATGATCTGTCAATCATTGAGATGCAATAGCATGCATGTTAGTCTCCTTTGTATTTGATGGCTTGTTGCAACGGGGCAACCTTGGACGCATGATACATGAAACAGAAGCTGGAAGCTTCATAGCATTGTACAAATTTATCTCGCTGAGAAATTACAGTACGTACTACTATGTACTAAAGAGTTATGTGTCACACGGTGTCCAGAAAATATGGTGATAGTGTGAGGTGGGCCATGTAAATATGTAATCACTGAGTTTGTGTGTTTTCACTGCTTTCGCACTCCTCCGCTATAAGATTGGAGAAAATTGTAAAGAGTGGAGACGGTCTACCTCCTTTCGCCGAAACGTGGGACATCCAGCATCCGGTGCACGTGTCATGCACCAAAGTAAAGTTTACAGTGCAACTGAGACTCACCACGGTCGTACCACCTCAATAATAATGATCAATGAGCCGTCAAATCACATAGACCCGGTAGTAAGTTGGACGGACGAAGCAACCATCACTCTTGAATCCGCTTCTCCCTTGAACGCAGGCGCCAGTGAGAGGTCGCGTCCACTGTGCCCGGGCATGAATGCAGCACCGATTCTCTGGAACGGCGCTGACCGTTCCGGGCGGGAAGCGCGCGCGAGCGATGAAGGGGCTTTGGGTGGGCCAGGCTAGTCAGGAGCGGGCGTGGCAGCTATCCCGACCGTACGCCCGGAAACGAGAGGATGCACCGACTCTCACGGCTAAATCGTAGTACTACACACCATCTCTCTGTAGGAGTAGGTCGATGTGTCGCTCTCTCTAACACACACACGCACACACAGGTTCATAGAATAGGAATATCATGGGAGTGGGAAGCCACAGGAAGTGAGATAAATGGAGTACGTACAAGAAGAGAAGAGGTACACGCACGTCCGTCGGAGCCTCGCACTATAGCCCAGCCGACCAAAGCACGACGGCTGGATCTGTGCCTCTCCTCTCGTCCCGGCGCCGGCGGTCAGCCGCTATATCTGCAGCCGCGGGATTTGACGCACGCGGCTGCTGGATTTGGAGCATTCCGGCCGCCTGCGACTGCTCCTTGCCATGGAGTGTCCGGGTACCGGGTCGCACAACAATAGCAATGCCTCCACGTCGCGTGCAGGTACTGAATCTGCCTCTAGCCACTCGGATCTATCCCGTCGGTGGATCATCGACAAATACACGGCCGTCCACCATCCGTGCTCGGCCCTGGCCCAGCGGTCAGTCGGTTCACCGTTGCCACTCATAAAGTGCGATGGCTGCCCGCGGCAGGTCCTGTGCCGCGTTTCGACCACGCCACAACATCCCAGATGGGTGTTCATCAAGAGCGAAAAAGATAAGGTGCGTAGTACTTCTCTTGATTCGGCTGTGCTCCCTTATTCAGCGCATGTTCAGCAGCTTATACTCAAACTTGTGTGTAGGATGGATGCAAGTTTTGGTTTGGGAAGAAGAATACATCGATCTATTGATAGCACGAAATTTGGTAGATGCTCATGCACTCCTTGCTAGAATAGAGGCTAGAGATGAGACTAGAGATGATATTACATGTGAAGCAATGTCTAGTTCTCTAGAATCGAAGAAGAAAGAAGTGTGCAAGCTCGAGAAGCCACAGATCAACAATGAAGACATAGAGAAGATATTAATACAATTAGTGGGAGCAGTTATGGAAATTGGATATCTTTTAAAATGTC
The DNA here is from genome assembly GCA_011799875.1 of Thinopyrum elongatum. NCBI lineage: Eukaryota > Viridiplantae > Streptophyta > Magnoliopsida > Poales > Poaceae > Thinopyrum > Thinopyrum elongatum. The sequence continues at coordinate 536,323,024 of CM022301.1, read as the reverse complement.
TAATTGTGGTTCTTGTTTTCTTTGGTCTTGCTCTTCTAGCAAAGAATTGGTGAATGTACTTCCCTGTATCAAAATGTCGTTGATGAAATAAAGAAATGTGCTGGAAAATAAATGTGTTCATATTCCAAGGTGCATTAAATTGATGCATGCAAGGATGAAAAGAAACCAACCAGTGCATGTAACCATTCATACTCATTTAGTGGTCGTCCATGAATATATTGTAATTAATGCAGATTAAAGTTTGAGTAATTTTGTAAACTACGAGATGGAGTACTACATTTCTCCATTCATCATCTGCCTTGGTTGACGAGATTTCAAATTTATGCCCTATTAACCGGAAAGTAGTGAGTAGTTAAAAAATTTGGTCAAACTTTGACAAAAAATATATGACATGGCGTAAAAACTTGGACTGAGGTAGTACTCCCTCCGTCTAGGTGTTAAGCCATCTTACGAAAATCAGATATTCCCAAAATGTTTGGGCGTCGTCCATTAACTTCGCATCTCAATCCCCTCCTAGCCTCATTGCTAGCGAGCGTTACTTACTCTGCCTTGTTATCTCCCCTGGAAACCCAATGCATGAAGCGCAACTACGAGTTGATTAGTCAGGGAATCGAAGCTGACTTACATGCGAGTTAATACTTGGCCCTGCATGGTAGCTATAACGGCATCTCTTAATTGCTGTGATTAATTGTTGCATTTAGAGAGAGAAATCAGGGCTTTGATTGCAGGAAGGACCGGTCAAGTTTCTCCTTCTCCAATCTGCTTGCACCTTGGTCCTGCTGCACCTTCTAACGTGACTTTATACACCTAGACGGGAGGAGTAGTACGAGATACGGTAGCACACTGACTTAGGCCGAATACAAGTGCCCAAAATTATTGGAAGAGAGAAAAGTGTACATACAAAATAATTAAAATTGAATTTCTCATTTTTTTTAAACGGAAGCAAAAGATTTGCCTCATCCATTAAATAAGAGGAGAATAGAGTTTGACAGTTTGCAAGAGACCCTACAAATAAACGGCATGGCAATTACTCTCAATACACCCTAGTTTCTTAGCACCCGCTATAACCCTTAGTACATACAGTGGCACACTGACTTAGGCCGAATACAAGTGCCCAAAATATTTAAAATTGGAGGATGGTGCAGCCCACCTTTCCGATATTTTGACCATGTGTGGTTCAGTTGTTGCTTTACCACACGTGAACGATAGTAAGTGCGACCGGGAGGCATGGAGCGTTAATTTCGAGTTGACTCCTTGGAGCGTTAAATTTTCTTCACGTAGTAGTATTAGCTTTGCCCTACTAGTAGTATTTTTCTTCACTAGTAGTACGTTAAATAAAGAGTTCTGTTTCGTGCACAATTTAAAACGATTTTTATGGAGAGAAAAAGAAAACCACTCCAACTATATACGTTGCAGCCTCAGCTTGTTTTCCAGGGTTTGCTCTCTTCACACTCTCTCTCCACTATATATATACACGCTGGAGCCTCAGCGCTTGTTTTCTAGGGTTTGCTCTCTTCACATTCTCTCTCCACTATATATACACGCTGGAGCCTCAGCGCTTGTAGTTGCTCTCTACACACTCTCTCACTCTATCCAGATCTAAACAAGACTGCGTTGGCCTCTCCTCTCTTTCTCTCATCTCACTCTGGTCAAAGAGCCGGCAGGATCCCATCCGTCGGGGAAGGCAAGGTGGCTTAACGCTGTCATCGTCGGCGAGGGAGGGAATCCACTGCTGGCGCCGCTGTTCTATTTCACCCAGCGGTGGCGCGGGAGGGCCTCCGACCCCTTCCTCCTCGCCGCCGTACATAGTGTGGGCAGATCAGCCTCCGGCCGCCCACCGAGCCACACCCTAAGAACCTTAAGGTATAATTTTCTTAATCCACAGGCATTGCTCTAGCTGCATGTGGAATTTTTTCACTTCTGCACTCGAATCTAGGTGTTGGATCAAATAGGAAAGTAGTGGGGAAAGTTGTATAGCATGAATATAGAATGTGGTTCAAAGAGGAAAGGAAGGGGGAAAGTAGTACAGACTGGCTATCCAACACCTATGTTGGTCGAAAAGGGAAAACAATGACAAACATAGTACACACATCTGTAAGGAACTGATCTTTCTGTGGGTGGGGGACAAGGCTGTATAGTTTGAGCAGGACTAGATTTGCTTCCCTCACATAGGGAAAGGTGTCTAAAGATAACAAAAATGGGACCAACACAAATATGTTCCTTGGTTGTTTGTTGCAACAGACTGTGCATCACCCCTTTATACATCAGTACATGCACATGGTGCGTGTGCGTCCACTGTCCCATACAACTCTTTAGCTGTTGTTAATCTAATAATGCCGCTGGAAAATTGAAGCAATGCCACAGTTAAAAGCAAATTACATGTTTAACGAATTTTATTGTTAATATGAATCAATGCCACTGTTTGAGAAATGCTACTGTCTTGCTTTCTTTCCCATTTAGATAAGTTAGATGCTTCTTTTTGTGGGCTTCTGTGTCATCCACCGTTATTGACCACTAATTATTTCCTTTGCACCTCTGTGTAAACAGGGTTACCTACCTCACCTCGTTGCTATTGCGACCTTTTGTTGCACTGCACAATACACTTTTGTTTTTAGAGTGTTTTGTGCAGTTCAACCAAAATGTCACACCGACAACGTTGCTTGATTGCTTGATCTTAGTGGAACTGCACAAGAGGAGATCTGACTTCCTATCTGTGTTGGTAAATTTGTTTCATATCATCTTCTTGTGAGTTGTTTCAATTCCGCGTCATGAGAGGTCAGTACTGGCCTTCTTCCACATGATTGTGCAGTGTGCTTTCATATATTTTACTACTTATACGGTAATGTTGCTTGATTTTAGTGAACTACACAAAAGGAGACCAGACTTCCAATCTGTATGTGCACCCTAATATCCCATTGAGGTAACATAATGATATTTCGCAACTGTTGACCTGTATATTGCTACTGTCATCAGAAAAGTAATGTTGTTGTTTAGTGCTATACTTGTGCTCCCTAATTGACATGCCAAATCTTAAATTGAAGGCGAATCTTGTCTGTTATTGACCCAAGTGATGAAGGGGAAGAACAAGCGGAAGAAGAACAAAATCAACTCTCGGTGCTGTAATGAAGCCGAACTGTGATGACACAAGTAATGATATAGTTTTGCATCTTAATTTATTGCTATCGCTGGAACGAGCAATTGTTTTGCCACTGTGATTTGATGCCACTCTTAATGTAATATGTAATTATCTCTACTTGTGCAAATAGGGATCTTGTTTGAAGATAACATATATTTTAGTGGAACTGCACAAGAAGATGTTGGAAACATTAAACTAATTGAGGAGTTTATAGTAAGCATGGCAACCACAGTAGATAATAACGGATGGTTCCGGAGAAGTGCTTGATCTGCATGCTCTACACAATAAGCCTCCTGACAAAGCTTGGTACTGGCCCACGGATTTCATCCATATGATCGAGCTTTGTCATCTCTATCGGTGTTGTGCTACTGTTTAGCTACTGTCATGAGAAAGTGGTATTGTTTCGCATGTTAATCTAAGGCTGCTAATAAATTGAGGCACCAGTTTGCCACCGTTATAGCCACTGATAAAATTAAGTAATAATATAGTTCTAGTTGAGCTGCTGTGTTTGGTATCATATCATGGGGGGGCCGAGTCGGGGAGGGCAGCGTGCTCGGGGTGGAAGGCGAGGTGAGGGGACGGAGGAGCTCGGCGATGATGTGGTGGCGTCGGGGCGACGAGCACGGCGAGGACGAGGTGGCGCCGATGGGGAGGAGGACGAGGAGGCTACGGGGTCGACGGGGAGGCGGCCGAGGCGGCGACGGGCGGCGGCGCTGTGCCCCGATCCAATCTGGATCGGGGAGGGAGAGGGAGTGAGCGAGAGGGGATAGTGGGTAGGGTTAGGGTTTGGTGGCGGCTGGGGGGGAGGCCATATAGGCCACATGGTGGGCCGGCCTGGTGCAGTGGCCAGCTAGGCCGAGGCCCAGATGGGGGGGGTTCCCTTTTGTTTTACTTTACTTTTGTTTGTTTTGTCCTTTTATTTATTTTTCTTTTCTGGTTTATTTTAGTTTCCTATTATTTTAGTTTTAGTAAAATATACACTTAGTATCTAAATTAGTATTTCAACTTAGTCCATAGTCACAAAAAGTCTAGTCCTCAAATAAATTAGTTTGACATCTTATTAATTACAAAAGGTATTTAATTAATTGTTTTTGCTGCTGTTTTATTCATCTTATAGTATTTAAACATTTTATAAAGGTGTGGTTTCTCTACCATAATTACCTATGCAATATTTGGTTCACTCCGAACATTTTAGTTTTAATATTTGAAAACTTTTATTGTTTGCTTGATTTTGGATTTGAATTTGAATCGGTTTCGAACTAACGCGAGATTAGCAACAGTAACGGAGGTGACGTGGCATTGTTAGCAGAGGTTCACTGTAGCACAATTATTCGGGCGTTACACCGACGTAGCAGTTTAGGCAGTCCCTTCTAAACCTTGTGCACGTACGTACAACCACATGCCAAAAAATACGGCCATGTACGTACATACGGGCGGGGTCTCGAACGCGTACTCGTGCATACGTATGGCCAGGGCTCATGTACATGGAGAGGAAACAAACGGCAGCAACGGCGTCCTGTTCATCGGCAGCTAACCGGCTGCGTCGGAACGGAGGAAACAGCGTTGTGTTCACCGGGAGCCAAGTGACTGGGTCGGAACGGAGGAAACAGTGTCGTGTTCACCGGGAGCCAAGTGACTGGGTCGGAATGCGTCCTGTTCATCAGGAGCGAAGCCACTGGGTCAGAATAGGTCGTGTTCAATGTGAGCCAACTGGCTTGGAAGGCACAGCCGGAACGGGGTCTGGCGTACCGCAAAAGGGAGGAAAACGGCCTTCTGTTCGACCACGTAAGGTCGAAACGGGGTCCTGTTCATCGGGAAGGGTCTGGCGTACCGCACAACGGAGGAGTGCCTACGGTCGAAACGGGGTGCTTTTGATCGGGAGGGGTGTGGCGTACCGCAAAACGGAGGAAATGGACTTGGGTTGGTGCGCCTACGGTCGAAACGGGGGTCTTGTTCATTGGGAGGGGTGTGGCGTACCGCAAAATGGGACTTCACGTGCTACTGTTCATCCACCATCTACTGCCTCGCTCCAGCCTCCACGGGCTACTGTTCATCCACCATCGACTTCCTCCTGCCTCCACCCGCTACTGTTCATCCACCGTCGACTTCCTCCAGCCTCCACCAGCTACTGTTCATCCACGGGGGTCCTGTTCATCCAGCCTACACCGGCTACTATTCAACATGCCCTCCACGGGGTCCTGTTCATCCAGCCTCCACTGCCTACTGTTCAACCAGCCCTCCACACGGGGTCGTGTTCAACCAGGCCTCCACGGGGTCCCTCCAACGGATACTGTTCATCCACCCCACCTCCTCGATCGGGGTCCTGTTCGTCCAGCGGCAATGGCCTCTACTACCACGGGATCCTGTTCATCCAACCCCCACCGGGGACTGTTCATCCAACCCCCACCAGGGACTATTTATCAAGAGGCAGCTTCGATCGGCTTCAGTTAGCAGCAGTAGCGAAGGAATCACTCAGGTTCAGTTAACAGCAACGGATCGATCGGGGTTCAGTAACGTAGCTAGTGCAATCGCTCGGGTTTAGTTAGAGCCCAACGCCTCGCTTGGGTTCAGTTAGAGCGCAACGCCTCGCACACACGCGCGTACGTGTACGAGAGAAACGCGCAAACCTTCATGCATCGCTCGGCCCCAACCACCCACCGTAACCAGGAACTCCCCGAAATTTTCCTCGCCCTCGCTTCTACCACGATTTTTTCCATCATGGACGGCCCAAAGAATGTCATGCAGGTGCGTCTCCGGCCCGCCCAGGACGAAAAGCCCATTTTCTGTCATGATTTTTTGTCATAGAAGTAGGAGCCCACCACATCTATGATGATACCGGGTTTTGTCACAATTATCGTCAAAGAAGTGTCATAAGCATGATAGAAAAAATTTCGTTCGGCCCAAAATGTCACGGATGTGTCTTTTTTTTGTAGTGTATGGACCCGTAGGTCTGTGGTCAACTACTCACGCATCATCGGAAGGGCAGCAAGGTTGATGTAGAGGCCCTTCGTGATCGAATCCCTCTTCGGCAGATCACCGGGAAAGGCCCCAAGATGGGATCTCACGGGAACAGAGGTTTGCGGCGGCGGAAAAGTATTTTGGTGGACGCTTCTGGTGGTTTGGGAACATTTGGGAATTTATTGAGCAAGAATTAGGGTTAGGAGACCCCCGAGGGGCCCACAAGCCCTTGGCCATCTTCTGCCTTCCTCACCAAGCTCCATGGATGTCTTCTGGTCCAAGAAAAATCATCATAAAGTTTTATTCCGTTTGGACTCCGTTTGATATTCCTTTTCTGTAAAAAAACAAGGAAAAAACAGAAACTGGCACTGGGCTCTAGGTTAATAGGTTAGTCCCAAAAATAATAGAAAATAGCATATTAATGCATATAAAACATCCAAAACAGATAATATAATAGCATGGAACAATCAAAAATTATAGATACGTTGGAGACGTATCAAGCATCCCCAAGCTTAATTCCTACTCGTCCTCGAGTAGGTAAATGATAAAAACAGAATTTTTGATGTGGAATGCTACCTAACATATTTATCAATGTAATCTTCTTTATTGTGGCATGAATATTCAGATCCATAAGATTCAAAACAAAAGTTTAATATTGACATAAAAACAATAATACTTCAAGCATACTAATAAAGCAACCATGTCTTCTCAAAATAACATGGCCAGAGAAAGTTATCCCTACAAAATCATATAGTCTGGCTATGCTCCATCTTCATCACACAAAATATTTCATCATGCACAACCCCGATGACAAGCCAAGCAATTGTTTCCTACTTTTGGTGTTCTCAAACCTTTTCAACTTTCACGCAATACATGAGCGTGAGCCATGGATATAGCACTATGGGTGGAATAGAATATGGAGGTTGTGGAGAAGACAAAAAGAAGGAGAAAGTCTCACATCAACTAGGCAAATTAATGGGCTATGGAGATGCCCATCAATTGATATCGATGCAAGTGAGTAGGGATGGCCATGCAACGGATGCACTAGAGCTATAAGTGTATGAAATCTCAAAAAGAAACTAAGTGGGTGTGCATCCAACTTGCTTGCTCATGAAGACCTAGGGCAATTTTGAGGAAGCCCATCATTGGAATATACAAGCCAAGTTGTATAATGAAAAATTCCCACTAGTATATGAAAGTGACAAAATAGGAGACTCTCTATCATGAAGATCATGGTGCTACTTTGAAGCACAAGTGTGAAAAAAGGATAGTAACATTGTCCCTTCTCTCTTTTCTCTCATTTTTTTTATTTGAGCTTCTTTGGCCTCTTTTATTTTTTTTAAAGTCCGGAGACTCACCCCAACTTGTGAGGGAATCATAGCTTCCATCATCCTTTCCTCACATGGGACAATGCTCTAATAATGATGATCATCACACTTTTATTTACTTACAACTCAAAAATTACAACTCGATACTAGAACAAGATATGACTCTATATGAATGCCTTCGGCGGTGTACCGGGATTTGCTATGATCAAGAGTGACATGTATAAAAAATATGAACGGTGGCCTTGCCATAAATACTATGCCAACTACATGATCATGCAAAGCAATATGACAATGATGGTGCGTGTCATAATAAATGGAACGGTGGAAGTTGCATGGCAATATATCTCGGAATGGATATGGAAATTCCATAATAGGTAGGTATGGTGGCTGTTTTGAGGAAAATATATGGTGGGTTTAATGCACCGGCGAAAGTTGCGCTGTACTAGAGAGGCTAGCAATGGTGGAAGGGTGAGAGTGCATATAATCCATGGACTCAACATTAGTCATAAAGAACTCACATACTTATTGAAAAAAATTATTAGCTATCAAAACAAAGTACTACACGCATGCTACTAGGGGGATAGATTAGTAGGAAAAGACCATCGCTTGTCCCCGACCGCCACTCATAAGGAAGACAATCAAAAAATAAATCATGCTCCGACTTCATCACATAACGGTTCACCATACGTGCATGCTACGGGAATCACAAACTTCAACACAAGTATTTCTACCAATCCACAATTACTCACTAGCATGACTCTAATATCACCATATTCATATCTTAAAACAAATGCAAGGAATCAAACTTCTCATCTTATTCAACGCTCTTTATATGAAAGTTTTTATTACATCCCTCTTGGATGCCCATCATATTAGGACTAAATTCATAACCTAAGCAAATTACCATGCTGTTTAGAGACTCTCAAAATAATATAAGTGAAGCATGAGAGTTCAACAATTTCTATAAAATAAAGCCACCGCCGTGCTCTAAAAAGATATAAGTGAAGCACTAGAGCAAACTGCCTAGCGCAAAAGATATAAGTGAAGCACATAGAGTATTCTAATAACATCACGATTAATGTGTGTCCCTCTCAAAATGTGTGTACAGAAAGGATGATTGTGGAAAACTAAAAAGAAAATACTCATATCATACAAGACGCTCCAAGCAAAACACATATCATGTGGTGAATAAAAATATAGCCTCAAGTAAATTTACCGATGGACGAAGACAAAAGAGGGGATGCCATCCGGGGCATCCCCAAGCTTAGATGCTTGGTTGTATTTGAATAGTGCCTTGGGGTTCCTTGGGAATCCCCAAGCTTAGGCTCTTGCCACTCCTTATTCCATTGTCCATCAAATCTTTACCCAAAACTTGAAAAGTTCACAACACAAAACTCAACAGAAAAACTCATAAGACCCATTAGTATAATAAAATAAATCACCACTTTTGGTACTGTTGTGAACTAATTATTTATTTATATTTGTGTAATATATAATGTATTCCATCTTCTCCATGGTTCATACCCCCCGATACTACCCATAGATTCATTAAAATAAGCAAACAACACATAGAAAAAAGAATCTGTCAAAAACAGAATAGTCTGTAGTAATCTGCAAATTTCGTATACTTCTGTAACTCAAAAAATTCTAAAAAATTAGGAAAACCTGGGAAATTTGTATATCAATATTTTATAAAAAAATTCAGATCAAAATCACGTTTCTGTGATTTATTGAATTTTTGGCAATGAGCGCAAAAGTTTCTGTTTTTCAGAGATCAAATCAACTATCACCGTAGACCATCCCAAAGGTCTTACTTGGCTCAAACATTAATTAAAACACCAAAACACAATTACTACAGAGGTAATAATTTTTATTTATTTAAAAGCATAACCAAAATCAAAAAACATAAAAATAAAATTGGGTTGCCTCCCAACAAGCGCTATTGTTTAACGCCCCTAGCTAGGCATAAAATAGAGATCTAGGTATTGTCATCTTTGGTATGCAAACCATAAGTAGCCCTCATAATAGATTCATATGGCAAATTAATTTTGTTTCTTGGAAAGTGTTCCATGCCCTTCCTTAAAGGAAATTGAAATCTAATGTTTCCTTCTTTCATATCAATAATTGCACCAATCGTTCTAAGAAAAGGTCTACCGAGAATAATAGGACATGTAGGATTGCAATCTATATCAAGCACAATAAAATCTACGGGGACATAATTCCTATTTGCAACAATAATAACATCATTAATTCTTCCCATAGGTTTCTTAATAGTGGAATCCGCTAGATGCAAATTCAAAGAACAATCATCAAATTCACGAAAACCTAGCACATCACATAAAGTTTTTGGAATCGTGGAAACACTAGCACCCAAATCACACAAAGCATTGCACTCATAATCTTTAATTTTAATCTTAATAGTAGGTTCCCACTCATCATAAAGCTTTCTAGGAATAGAAACTTCCAACTCAAGTTTTTCTTCAAAAGATTTCATCATAGCATCAACGATATGTTTAGTAAAAGCTTTATTTTGATTATAAGCATGAGGAGAATTAAACATGGATTGCAACAAGGAGATACAATATATCAAAGAGCAATTATCATAATTAAAGTCCTTGAAATCCAAAAGAGTGGGTTCATCGCTACTTAAAGTTTTGACCTCTCCAATCCCACTTTTATCATTTTTTTCATTAAGGTCTTTAAACTCCAAATTATTGGGACGCCTTCTAGATAAAGTTGACTCATCTCTAGTCCCATCTTTATCAAGATTTATATTAGAAAGCAAAGATTCAATAGGAGTCACATCAATCACTTTAAGATCTTCATCATTATTTTCACAAAAACTAGAAGAACATGCTTCTACAAACCAATATCGCTTAGCACGCATCCTAGCGGTTCTTTCTTTACATTCATCCATAGAAATTTTAATAGCTTTCAGAGATTAATTAATATCATGCTTGGGTGGCATAGATCTAATCTTTAAAGAATCAATCTCAAGAGAAATTCTATCAACGTTCCTACCCAAATCATCAATCTTAAGCAATTTTTCTTCTACCATAGCATTGAAATTCTTTTGAGAATTAATGAAATATTCAATATTTTTCTCAAGATCAGAGGGTATTTTATTATAATTTCCATAATAATTGTTGTAGGAATTACTAGGAAACGGCCTAGGGTTGAAATTACCTCTATATGCATTATTACCAAAGTTATTCCTACCAACAAAATTCACATCCATAGATTCATTATTATTCTCAATCAAAGTGGACAAAGGCATATCACTAGGATCAATAGGAGCACTCATATCATTAGGAACAATAGGAGCAGTCTTACTAGCAAACAATTTCATAAGTTCATCCATCTTTCCACTCAAAGTATTAATTTCTTCAATTGCATGCACCTTTTTACTAGTTAAAGATCTTTCGGTATGCCATTGAGAATAATTTGCCATAATATTATCTAGGAGTTTAGTAGCTTCTCTTAATGTAATTTCCATAAAAGTACCTCCTGTGGCGGAATCTAAAAGATTTCTAGATGCAAAATTCAATCCGGCATAAATTTTTTGTATGATCATCCATAAACTTAAACCATGAGTGAGGCAATTTCTTATCATCAATTTCATCCTCTCCCAAGATTGTGCAACATGTTCATGATCAAGTTGCTTAAAATTCATTATGTCGTTCCTAAGGGAGATGATCTTAGCGGGAGGAAAGTACTTGGAAATAAAAGCATCTTTACACTTGTTCCATGAATCAATACTATTTTTAGGCAAAGATGAAAACCAGGTTTTAGCACGATCTCGTAGTGAGAACGGGAATAGCTTCAATTTAACAATATCATTATCCACATCTTTTTTTTGCATATCACACAACTCAACGAAAGTATTTAGATGGGATGCGGCATCTTCACTAGGAAGGCTGGAAAATTGATCTTTCATAACAAGATTCAGCAAAGCGGTATTAATTTCATAAGATTCCGCACTAGGGGCGGGAGCAATCGGAGTACTAATAAAATCATTATAATTAGTATTGGAAAAGTCACACAATTTGGTATTTTCTTGAGACATCGTGACAAGGCAATCGATCTAACACACGAGCAAGCAAAAAGCAAACAAAAAAGTCGAACGAAAGAAGGGTGAATAAAAAGGCAAATCTTTTTGTGTTTTTCTAAAAACGTTTTAGAAGTGGGGGAGAGGAAAACAAAAGGCAAATGGCAAATAATGTAATGCAAGAGATGAGGGTTTATGATTGGTACTTGATAGCCTTGATGTAGAACCTCCCCAGCAACGGCGCCAAAAATTCTTCTTGCTACTTCTTGAGCTTGTGTTGGTTTTTCCCTTGAAGAGGAAAGGGTGATGCAACAAAGTAGAGATAAGTATTTCCCTCAGTTAGAGAACCAAGGTATCAATCCAGTAGGTGGTACAAGCAAGTCTCCAATCTATGCACCTGCACAAACAATCAAACACTTGCTCCCAACGCGATAAAGGGGTTGTCAATCCCTTCACTGTCACTTGCCAGGATGAGATTAGATAGAGATAGATATAAAAGATTACTAAAATGTAAAACAAAGTAAGAACAAATATATTGCAGCAAGGTATTTTTGGTTTATAGATCTGAAAATATATGATGGAAAATAGACCCGGGGGCCATAGGTTTCACTAGAGGCTTCTCTCTGAAGATAGCATACGGTAGGTAAACAAATTACTGTTGAGCAATTGATAGAAAAGCGCAAAGTTATGACGATATCTAAGGCAATGATCATGAATATAGGCATCATGTCCGTGACAAGTAGACCGAAACAATTCTGCATCTACTACTATTACTCCACACATCGACCGACTCCTGCCTGCATCTAGAGTATTAAGTTCATAAGAACAGAGCAACGCTTTAAGTAAGATGACATGATGTAGAGGGATAAACTCAAGCAATATGATGAAAACCCCATCTTTTTATCCTCGATGGTGTAACACCCCAAAAATTTAACCATGATTTATTAATTAAAATTTTGCCAGGAAATTAAATTTTTATTTTCTGGATTATCTTCTGATTTCAGAATCACTCCTTTCTTCTGAATTGTGGAGTTTTCCCCTCCAAATGGAAACTTTTCAGAAATATTGTTGGACTTGTATGCCTTCTCAAAAACATTTCTCTTATCAATGGAATTATTTCTATAATTATTTTCCTGAGCTTTATTTCTTTTAAAATGGTTACTCATAAGTGTTAGAGTCCCTTTTTGCACTACAACCCTTTGATAACTTCATTTAAAGATTCCACAAAAATTTGGGGATGACATGTGTTGTCCCTGGATCACTTTTATGCAAAAAAACCAGGCATGTGTTTTGAAAATTTTGAGCAAACCATCCTCATCTTCATTCTGGTCCAGTTTGGTGATTTGCACTGCAACCATATTTTATTTTGCTCTATTAATCTTGGGATTTTTCCTACTTGTAGTCCACCCTACCAAACTCTTAAGTCTAGGAGATCAGACCCATTTGAGGATTTTAAGCACATGCAAAAATGGCATATGTTTTCTGTCCAGATTTGGTTTTCCCAAAAACTTGCATTAGGAAGTTTTTGCTTTTATCAAACTAACCTTGCCACCCTCTTTTCCATCTAAAGAGACTCTGATCTGGAGATTTTGGCCACCAGAGGAGATGCCTAGATGCCCATGGCATTCTGTCGAGCACCTTGTGTTCATGGACAGAGTTGGCATAGTTTTTAGTTTGCATTATGAACCTGCTTGCTTTGCCTAACCAGCGTGTCCTCTAGAGGTGTAGCTTAAGCCCTAACCATCCTGTTAATTTACAGTTTCATCGAAGCCTCCTGGCATGCCTTGGCATATCGTCGAGCACATGGCGTGCGTGCGCTGGGCGCGCCCAGAGCGCGTCTATTGCAGACAAGCGCACCCGAGCCGCCGCGCCCCACCTACCCCGTCCCTGGCCCTTCCCTGCCCGTAGGGACACGCGCTCGACCCCTCCAGAGCCGCAGAGGTACCCCGGGCCCCCCTGACTCGCCGCAGCACAGCCGTCAGGCCCTTCTTGGCAGCACGCCGGCGGTAGCAGCCGGCCCCCACCGCCGCAGCGCCGCCCAAGCAGCCTTAGGACACCAGCTGGCCTCTAGAACAGGACGATCTCATCCTCGAGGTCGTCCGCTAGCGCCGACCAGCGCCGGAGATGGTGCCCCCTAGCGCCGGCAATCGTCGCCGTAGCCGGCCTCTGTCTCTGGCCAGGAGCGCGCGTGAGGAGGGAGACAAACCCGACAGGTGGGCCCCACCTGTCGGTGTCACAACCCAACCGCCAGAGGCGCTGGCCCTCGAGTACGTCCTCTCCGAGAGTACGCGTACTTCTGGGTATACGTTTTCTGTCACTGGAAAACGTATTCGTCCCCGAACCGTTTTCTTTTTTCTGTTTTATTTAAAAACAGATTTTGACCTGAACTTTGACTGGCTATAACTTTTTAAATACAACTCCGTTTGACTTGATTCTTTTTCTGTTGATTCTCAAATTTTGTCTAGTTTATTTTCATATTTATTTGAAAAAAATTTGAACAACTTTTTTGTACTGTTTTGAAACTATGTGTTGATTTGAATATTTTTCAAAATTAGGAAATGGAGAGGGAAGCAACCTTCAAAAGTTTTGCGGTGCACCCTACCTCTCCACACACTAAAGGCAAGCATTCTGAACCCTAGTATAATATTTGCCGTGTGTTGTTTTGATATAGCTACAACACCGAGCTGATTGGAACATGCATTATTTCATGTGATGTTATGATCATGTCCCTGTGTCCATGATGGAAATTCCTTGCTGTTGGAATTGATATACTTGTGATAGTAATCACCCTCGTACGCCTTTCATGCCTACCGGAAGAAATCCGGGAAAGTCTCTGTCTTGGGTGAAATGAGCTTGTCACTGATATTTCGCTGAGACGGGTATATTCAGTGAGGCGTGGTGAGGTATGATGAGTGGTGATTCTGTCTGTTGGTGAAAAAATATCTTTGTTGTACTAATCATGCAGGGAATACTTAAACCTCCTGAGACGACCATAGATCGAGTCTTGTGCCAGTAACCCCCATACTTGCATCGTGCTAACACTTGTCCCTGCCTTAGGTAGGGTACGGTTCAGTAAGTTGTCAACCCCTTTCTTAGCACACACCGTACAGAGAGGCCATGGTGGAAGATACCGGCTGCATCCGGTAGACATGCCACCTGGTCCGGGGGCATGGGTGTTTTCGGTTGGAGCCGAGGGGGTAGCTCCCCTAGTTTGCGCGCGTTATAAATTTTGTGATCCCATGCTAGTCGAGGTTGTAGCCTCCCCACTTAGAGTTTTGCTTAACGGGTGTCGTGGGTGATTCCAGACACCGGTAGGTTAAGCTGGTGTGTGCGGGTCAGGTGTGTTTTCAAGTAAAAGACCGTAAACGGAATTAGTCCCGATGGACTAAAGGAATCCGTTACTCGCGGGTAAAAGAGTACACCCTCTGCAGAGATTATATCTATTCGAATAGCCGTGTCCATGGTTAAGGACTACAGTCTGGGATGGGTCAAGTGTCGGTCTTCGAAGGAAAAACTGCTAAACCGGAACATTGATCATGACATGTGACGATTATGATTATTATTATTATGGACTAACCATTTGTATTATTTGAATTATTGAATATCCCTGGGATGGTTCTACCTCCTGGATATTCACGATGTTTATTCCTATATAAGCCCTTTTATGTGGTGTCGCTCAGACGCCCGACTGTGGCACGCTTGTTATTTAATTCCTTTATAAGCCCTTTATGTAGTGTCGCCCAGACGCCCGACTGTGGCACGTTTGTTATTTACTTTCTTTATAAGCCCTTTATGTGGTGTCGCTAAGACGCCCGACTGTGGCATGCCTGTTATTTATTTCTTTATAAGCCCTTTATGTGGTGTCGCTAAGACGCCCGACTGTGGCATGACTGCTATTTATTTCTTTATAAGCCCTTTATGTGGTGTCGCTGAGACGCCCGACTGTGGCATGCTGATTATTTAATTTTCTTTACAAGCCCTTTATGTGGCATCGCTCAGACGCCCGACTGAGGCATGCTTTATATTTTTTTCCTTTCGAGGCGTCGCTCCAGACACCTGATCGGTTTATTTTATTCTTATTATCTAATTGCTTTTTTTTCATATTTAATGACCTGCTTGCATGCGGCCTGAATTTTATTTCGTGACTGGCTAAGTGATCATGAAAATATTTCAGAGCATGATTACCATCTGTTATATTATACCTGTGCTCATAATGTTTGCGAGTACATTCAAAGTACTCACTGGCTTGTCCCTGGCTATTGTCTTGGCCAGATTTCTTGCTTGGAGAGGAGGGCTGCGTTGACAACCCCGGAACCTAGGCAATGATGATAGCAGCCTCGCGAAGATAGGAGTTATCCAGGTCAGCTGTTCCTGTGGGAAATGGAGTCCCATAGACGCTGATGAACCGCAAACCGCTTCCGCCATCAACCACTAGAAACCATTTGTTGTACTCATAGGCCAGAATGGTCTTGTACTTCATATTTTGCATTTTGCTTGGAATTTCTGTATCAAGTTGGTGTCTCATCAGCTAACAGTAATCCTGGGGCTGGTGAGCACAAGGGCCATTTACTGGGAAATTAATATCCTGGAAAACCGGTCCCCACAACCTTGGTATCAGAGCCAGGCTAACCATTGGCTAATCTTATCTTAGCCAGGTCAATAAACCTAGGTTAACCAACCCACCAGACTTTAACCTAAACCCAGTCAAGCTTCTCGTGTAAGATAGCCACACAGTGACCCCGACACCTTTTTGGCAGTCGGTGCCTAACCTATCAGCCTAGCCTGTCGATCACGCGCCAGTGACCGACACCTAATTTGTCACACTCGCAAGCGTGCGAAGGAAGACTCCGTCCTCTTTTTCTATAAAAAGGGAACGCTAGCCCCAACCCAGCACCGCACAGCCTCTACCCCAAAACTGAACCAAGATGCCTGGCCCCATTGTTCACAATGAGACCACATCAACCGATCTTGGAGGTTTTGTGACCGTGCTAGCAAACCTCACCCGTCGTGCCTTTGCATTAGAAGAGCCCCCAGAGTATGTTGTGTACCAAGGGCCCATGAGCGGTGAGAGCCGTCAATTCTGGGCCACTGTGCACGTCTATGGTAGGGGTATGTCGCCAGAACGCCCCTACAGGTTCACCGGAAGGACAACTTCCTTTGAGCCACAAGCCATTCAGCTAGCTGCTCGAGAGGCTATAGTTCAACTCCGGCACCTGTCGCCCAGAGTTAACTGCCGCTCGTTCTACTACTACCCCAGCCGTGACGGGTATGGTAGGCCACCCCAGGTTGCCAACGGAGACCACGAGACGGAACCTGCATTGCTGCATCTGGTGCGCTATGTAAGTGCACTAGAGGCACTATTCGATCAGATCACCCTTGATCTGATCGCCGCTTGTGGAGAGCTTGTTCGCTGAGCCCCGGCAAGAGGAGAAGCGGAGCCCGACGCCGACAACCCAGTTGTGCTGTTCGGGCAACCAATCGACTCCTTGAGGTCTGCCCCTGCCATCGACAGAAACGCTTTGGTGTCCCCAGAAGTGTTTCGTCGCCTTTTGGGAACACGCTCCAACGGGATTGTGGCCAACAACCCCCGCGATGGTCATCATCGCTACCCCGACCCTGCAGCTCCTCAACCCCATCTAGCTAACCCCGATGGTGAAGCCCATGGAGAAGCCTCGACGTCCACAAGGCACGCCCACTTAGATATTAACGAGGTAGACTAAGCCACTCGAGTAGTACCGAGTCTTAGTATTTCTACGCCTTGTAATAGTGTGACCTTGTACTCGCCTTGAATGGATGCAGACTGCTTGTGCGCCTTGGTTTTGTTTAGTAGCCCCGTATAAGTCTGTTGGCGTGCGGTTGCATTTTTAATTCCGGGCGTAGCTACCAAAAACCACCCCGACGACAACCACAGTAACACGTCAGTTTTGTGAGATATGTGTATCTGTGGCTTTGACCCCAACCCCATATAGCAGAACCGACAAACTAGTTGCCCCCACACTACTATCGGTAACCCAGCCCTGATGCTATATAAGAGGCCACCCCGTGACCTTACCAAGCATCCCTCCCTTTTTGCACAACTCTCACAGCCATTTCTTTGCCATGCCGAGCCCTAGTATTTATCGGAGAACTCCAGATGCAACCCCAGGTAGTTTTGTAAAAATATTGTGGGACTTTACCTGCAGTACCATGAGTTCTACCCATCCACCCTAGTACGAGCTGCTCAAATCGAGAATCACCCCATCCACCTCGAAATATTGGGCAGTAGTGCACATCCCTCCCGCAAACCCAAACCAAGACCCAACGGAAGTCTCCTTCGTGGGGAAATCTATGCCGACTCCCCAAATGGCCATAGAAGCTGCTGCGTACGAAGCGATTACTCGTCTTCGCTTCGTAGTACCCTATGCCAGCGAAAGGGGGTATTCTTACTTCCCGAGTCGTGCAGCACCCGGAGAAGTAGCATCTTTTCCCGGTGGGCGATTTGAGAGGGACCCAGTGATGGCCAACCTTGCCCAGTATGTCATCGCTCAAGAGCGTTTAACCCAGCGAGTAATGGGTTATCTCCAGAGCCTCGCCGATTTGAATCCTCAGATCGCTATTGGCAAACCACTGAGGCCAGACCAGGAGAGACGCTTTCTTTGACTAGTCAATCTGCTTTCCTCGGTAGAAGAAGATTGTGCTCCAGTGCCGGAAACTTTTTCTCAGGACCCAGCATATTTTACGTTTGCGTCATAAACGCCACTTCTGTGTTTAATAGCCTAGCATGTGTTGCAGCTTATGCGTTGTATCCTAAGTTTGTGTGGTGAATTAATTGTTTGGTTTCAATTAATGTGAGCAATTTACTTACTGCTGTTATTTCTGTTTAACAGTTTTCGCTCTAGGTAAATTCTGAGGTGGGATTTTCCTTGAGTTATTGCAGCAATTAATTCTCCACGACATAAATTTTAATTCACGCAGCACCGCGATAGCAGGCTCACAACCACAACCATTCAACCACATTCACTAATTACTAAACCACGTACACATTTTGCACCTAACTGATCACCTCACTAACACACCACAGTTTCTGAAGGAGAAATTTGTGGGTAAATTATTCTAGTGCAGGTTGCCTCCAGCACACTGACAGCAGTTAGCACCCGACACCAGCACCTAATCCTCATGATCACCTCCGCCGCGAAGAGCTAACACTCGAGCAGCAGCATCACGACGATCATCGAGGATCATCGCGCACAAGAGCCCGGAGAGCCCCAGCAATGCCGCCAACCCTCCGCACAACAGGATCAGGTACCAATCCGGCATCACCTCCGCCATTAGAGCCTCGTCTCGAGCTCCTGCAGACAGCAATGGAGGAGAAGGAAGGAGAAGGAGAAGCGAGGCTAGGTGTGAGGAAGGAGAGTGGAGCACCGCGGTCATTTTATAGCTCGAGATCGGTGTACGGTGGGCGAAGTCCACCAGCGCCGCTCGTCGCTCGATCGCCAGTGTTCAGAGGCGAATCCGCGAGCAGTGCCGCCAGCGCACTGGCCCGCGAGGTGAGTGCACGCTGCGCCGGCAGCTAGCACGCCGCGCACTACCACAGTACGGCCTAGGTGCCCTACTCACTAGGTGTCGCAGGTGGAGAAAGCGCGGACGCGCGCGAGAGAGAGAAGGAAGAAGAGAGGCGGAAGAAGAAGAAGAGACTCACAGTGGGCCCCGGGTCCACCTGTCAGCCAGAGAGAGCACTATGCACTCGGGTGTGACCAGCGAAATTTAGAATTTTTATTCTAAATTTACCCTAGCCAATAGTAGAAATTTCTCGGTTTCCCCCAACCGTAGATTTTTCCACGCAGCGCCAGTGCCCCACTGTAGTTGTACAAATTATCTGCCCTCTCGTTGTAACCTCGTCATATCACGTGAGCAGATTATTCAGTCTTCGAGTTATTATTGCATGATAGTCGGAGATATTTTTTTGATACCATTCTCAGCAAATCTCGAGGACGAGATTTTTTCTTAAGGGGGGTAGTGTTGTAACACCCCAAAAATTTAACCATGATTTATTAATTAAAATTTTGCCAGGAAATTAAATTTTTATTTTCTGGATTATCTTCTGATTTCAGAATCACTCCTTTCTTCTGAATTGTGGAGTTTTTCCCACCAAATGGAAACTTTTCAAAAATATTGTTGGACTTGTTTGCCTTCTCAAAAACATTTCTCTTATCAATGGAATTATTTCTATAATTATTTTCCTGAGCTTTATTTCTTTTAAAATGGTTACTCATAAGTGTTAGAGTCCCTTTTTGCACTACAACCCTTTGATAACTTCATTTAAAGATTCCACAAAAGTTTGGGGATGACATGTGTTGTCCCTGGATCACTTTTATGCAAAAAAACCAGGCATGTGTTTTGAAAATTTTGAGCAAACCATCCTCATCTTCATTCTGGTCCAGTTTGGTGATTTGCACTGCAACCATATTTTATTTTGCTCTATTAATCTTGGGATTTTTCCTATTTGTAGTCCACCGTACCAAACTCTTAAGTCTAGGAGATCAGACCCATTTGAGGATTTTAAGCACATGCAAAAATGGCATATGTTTTCTGTCCAGATTTGGTTTTCTCAAAAACTTGCATTAGGAAGTTTTTGCTTTTGTCAAACTAACCTTGCCACCCTCTTTTCCATCTAAAGAGACTCTGATCTGGAGATTTTGGCCACCAGAGGAGATGCCTAGATGCCCATGGCATTCTGTCGAGCACCTTGCGTTCATGGACAGAGTTGGCATAGTTTTTAGTTTGCATTATGAACCTGCTTGCTTTGCCTAACCAGCGTGTCCTCTAGAGGTGTAGCTTAAGCCCTAACCATCCTGTTAATTTGCAGTTTCATCGAAGCCTCCTGGCATGCCTTGGCATCTCGTCGAGCACATGGCGTGCGTGTGCTGGGCGCGCCCAGAGCACGTCTATTGCAGACAAGCGCACCCGAGCCGCCGCGCCCCACCTACCCCGTCCCTGGCCCTTCCCTGCCCGTAGGGACACGCGCTCGACCCCTCCAGAGCCGCAGAGGTACCCTGGGCCCCCCTGACTCGCCGCAGCACCGCCGTCAGGCCCTTCTTGGCAGCACGCCGGCGGTAGCAGCCGGCCCCCACCGCCGCGGCGCCCAGGCAGCCTTAGGACACCCGCTGGCCTCTAGAACAGGACGATCTCATCCTCGAGGCCGTCCGCTAGCGCCGACCAGCGTCGGAGATGGTGCCCCCTAGCGCCGGCAATCGTCACCGGAGCCGGCCTCTGTCTCTGGCCAAGAGCGCGCGTGAGGAGGGAGACAAACCCGACAGGTGGGCCCCACCTGTCGGTGTCACAACCCAACCGCCAAAGGCGCTGGCCCTCAAGTACGTCTTCTCCGCGAGTACGCGTACTTCTGGGTATACATTTTCTGTCACTGGAAAACGTATTCGTCCCCGAACCGTTTTCCTTTTTCTGTTTTATTTAAAAACAGATTTTGACCTGAACTTTGACTGGCTATAACTTTTTAAATACAACTCCGTTTGACTTGATTCTTTTTCTGTTGATTCTCAAATTTTGTCTAGTTTATTTTCATATTTATTTGAAAAAAATTCGAACAACTTTTTTTTACTGTTTTGAAACTATGTGTTGATTTGAATATTTTTCAAAATTAGGAAATGGAGAGGGAAGCAACCTTCAAAAGTTTTGTGGTGCACCCTACCTCACCACACACTAAAGGCAAGCATTCTGAACCCTAGTATAATATTTGCCGTGTGTTGTTTTGATATAGCTACAACACCGAGCTGATTGGAACATGCATTATTTCATGTGATGTTATGATCATGTCCCTGGGTGCATGATGGAAATTCCTTGCTGTTGGAATTGATATACTTGTGATAGTAATCACCCTCGTATGCCTTTCATGCCTACCGGAAGAAATCCGGGAAAGTCTCTGTCTTGGGTGGACACGAGCTTGTCACTGATATTTCGCTGAGACGGGTATATTCAATGAGGCATGGTGAGGTATGATGAGTGGTGATTCTGTCTGTTGGTGAAAAAATATCTTTGTTGTACTAATCATGCAGGGAATACTTAAACCTCCTGAGACGACCATAGATCGAGTCTTGTGCCAGTAACCCCCATACTTGCATCGTGCTACCACTTGTCCCTGCCTTAGGTAGGGTACGGTTCAGTAAGTTGTCAACCCCTTTCTTAGCACACACCGTACAGAAAGGCCATGGTGGAAGATACCGGCTGCATACGGTAGACATGCCACCTGGTCCGGGGGCATGGGTGTTTTCGGTTGGAGCCGAGGGGGTAGCTCCCCTAGTTTGCGCGCGTTATAAATTTTGTGATCCCATGCTAGTCGAGGTTGTAGCCTCCCCACTTAGAGTTTTGCTTAACGGGTGTCGTGGGTGATTCCAGACACCGGTAAGTTAAGCTGGTGTGTGCGGGTCAGGTGTGTTTTCAAGTAAAAGACCGTAAACGGAATTAGTCCCGATGGACTAAAGGAATCCGTTACTCGCGGGTAAAAGAGTACACCCTCTGCAGAGATTATATCTATTCGAATAGCCGTGTCCATGGTTAAGGACTACAGTCTGGGATGGGTCAAGTGTCGGTCTTCGGAGGAAAAACTGCTAAACCGGAACATTGATCATGACATGTGACGATTATGATTATTATTATTATGGACTAACCATTTGTATTATTTGAATTATTGAATATCCCTGGGATGGTTCTACCTCCTGGATATTCATGGTGTTTATTCCTATATAAGCCCTTTATGTGGTGTCGCTCAGACGCCCGACTATAGCACGCTTGTTATTTAATTCCTTTATAAGCCCTTTATGTGGTGTCGCCCAGACGCCCGACTGTGGCACGTTTGTTATTTACTTTCTTTATAAGCCCTTTATGTGGTGTCGCTGAGACGCCCGACTGTGGCATGCCTGTTATTTATTTCTTTATAAGCCCTTTATGTGGTGTCGCTAAGACGCCCGACTGTGGCATGACTGCTATTTATTTCTTTATAAGCCCTTTATGTGGTGTCGCTGAGACGCCCGACTGTGGCATGCTGATTATTTAATTTTCTTTACAAGCCCTTTATGTGGCATCGCTCAGACGCCCGACTGAGGCATGCTTTATATTTTTTTCCTTTTGAGGCGTCGCTCCAGACACCTGATCGGTTTATTTTATTCTTATTATCTAATTGCTTTTTTTCATATTTAATGACCTGCTTGCATGCGGCCTGAATTTTATTTCGTGACTGGCTAAGTGATCATGAAAATATTTCAGAGCATGATTACCATCTGTTATATTATACCTGTGCTCATAATGTTTGCGAGTACATTCAAAGTACTCACTGGCTTGTCCCTGGCTATTGTCTTGGCCAGATTTCTTGCTTGGAGAGGAGCGCTGCGTTGACAGCCCCGGAACCTAGGCAATGATGATGGCAGCCTCGCGAAGATAGGAGTTATCCAGGTCAGCTGTTCCTGTGGGAAATGGAGTCCCATAGACGCTGATGAACCGCAAACCGCTTCCGCCATCAACCACTAGAAACCATTTGTTGTACTCATAGGCCAGAATGGTCTTGTACTTCATATTTTGCATTTTGCTTGGAATTTCTGTATCAAGTTGGTGTCTCATCAGCTAACAGTAATCCTGGGGCTGGTGAGCACAAGGGCCATTTACTGAGAAATTAATATCCTGGAAAACCGGTCCCCACAACCTTGGTATCAGAGCCAGGCTGACCATTGGCTAATCCTATCTTAGCCAGGTCAATAAACCTAGGTTAACCAACCCACCAGACTTTAACCTAAACCCAGTCAAGCTTCTCGTGTAAGATAGCCACACAGTGACCCCGACACCTTTTTGGCAGTCGGTGCCTAACCTATCAGCCTAGCCTGTCGATCACGTGCCAGTGACCGACACCTAATTTGTCACACTCGCAAGTGTGCGAAGGAAGACTCCGTCCTCTTTTTCTATAAAAAGGGAACGCTAGCCCTAACCCAGCACCGCACAGCCTCTACCCCAAAACCGAACCAAGATGCCTAGCCCCATTGTTCACAATGAGACCACAGCAACCGATCTTGGAGGTTTTGTGACCGTGCTAGCAAACCTCACCCGTCGTGCCTTTGCATTAGAAGAGCCCCCAGAGTATGTTGTGTACCAAGGGCCCATGAGCGGTGAGAGCCGTCAATTCTGGGCCACTGTGCACGTCTATGGTAGGGGTATGTCGCCAGAACGCCCCTACAGGTTCACCGGAAGGACAACTTCCTTTGAGCCACAAGCCATTCAGCTAGCTGCTCGAGAGGCTATAGTTCAACTCCGGCACCTGTCGCCCAGAGTTAACTGCCGCTCGTTCTACTACTACCCCAGCCGTGACGGGTATGGTTGGCCACCCCAGGTTGCCAACGGAGACCACGAGACGGACCCTGCATTGCTGCATCTGGTGCGCTATGTAAGTGCACTAGAGGCACTATTCGATCAGATCACCCGTGATCTGATCGCCGCTCGTGGAGAGCTTGTTCGCCGAGCCCCGGCAAGAGGAGAAGCGGAGCCCGACGCCGACAACCCAGTTGTGCTGTTCGGGCAACCAATCAAATCCTTGAGGTCTGCCCCTGCCATCGACCGAAATGCTTTGGTGTCCCCAGAAGTGTTTTGTCGCCTTTTGGGAACACGCTCCAACGGGATTGTGGCCAACAACCCCCGCGATGGTCATCATCGCTACCCCGACCCTGCAGCTCCCCAACCCCATCCAGCTAACCCCGATGGTGAAGCCCATGGAGAAGCCTCGACGTCCACAAGGCATGCCCACTTAGATATTAACGAGGTAGACTAAGCCACTCGAGTAGTACCGAGTCTTAGTATTTCTACGCCTTGTAATAGTGTGACCTTGTACTCGCCTTGAATGGATGCAGACTGCTTGTGCGCCTTGGTTTTGTTTAGTAGCCCCGTATAAGTCTGTTGGCGTGCGGTTGCATTTTTAATTCCGGGCGTAGCTACCAAAAACCACCCCGACGACAACCACAGTAACACGTCACTTTTGTGAGATATGTGTATCTGTGGCTTTGACCCCGACCCCATAGAGCAGAACCGACAAACTAGTTGCCCCCACACTACTATCGGTAACCCAGCCCTGATGCTATATAAGAGGCCACCCCGTGACCTTACCAAGCATCCCTCCCTTTTTGCACAACTCTCACAGCCATTTCTTTGCCATGCCGAGCCCTAGTATTTATCGGAGAACTCCGGATGCAACCCCAGGTAGTTTTGTAAAAATATTGTGGGACTTTACCTGCAGTACCATGAGTTCTACCCATCCACCCCAGTACGAGCTGCTCAAATCGAGAATCACCCCATCCACCTCGAAATATTGGGCAGTAGTGCACATCCCTCCCGCAAACCCAAACCAAGACCCAACGGAAGTCTCCTTCGTGGGGAAATCTATGCCGACTCCCCAAATGGCCATAGAAGCTGCTGCGTACGAAGCGATTACTCGTCTTCGCTTCGCAGTACCCTATGCCAGCGAAAGGGGGTATTCTTACTTCCCGAGTCGTGCAGCACCCGGAGAAGTAGCATCTTTTCCCGGTGGGCGATTTGAGAGGGACCCAGTGCTGGCCAACCTTGCCCAGTATGCAGCAGCTTCTATGGACTCCGTTTGGACTCCGTTTGATATTCCTTTTCTGTAAAACTCTAAAACAAGGAGAAAATAGAAACTGGCACTGGGCTTTAGGTTAATAGGTTAGTCCTAAAAATAATATAAAATAGCATATTAATGCATATAAAACATCCAAAATAGATAATATAATAGCATAGAACAATCAAAAATTATAGATACGTTGGAGACGTATCAAGCATCCCCAAACTTTTATCATATAACTTCTCATGAACAAGTAACAATTCATCACAACATTGAAGTATAAAGCATAAACCTTATTGAAAAACAACAAACTATGTTCTCAGTCAACTTTGCAACTACAATTCATCATATTTTCAGGAAGGGTCACGTATTGGAGCCTTTAGGCAAGTCCATATACTCAACCATCATTTAATCTTCTATGATTGCTAACACTCACAGCATACCCATGAGCAAAAAGTTTCAACCGGACACATAGAAAGATAGGGCTTATAGTTTCGCCTCCCAATGTATTCACCTCAAGGGTGATGTCAACAATAATAACTCATGCCCACTCATATCGAACTGGATATATTTGCCTAGATCTTTCCTCGCCACATGATGCTTGCAAAAAGAGAAAATAAAAAGGAATAGGGAAGAATACTTTGACTCTTACATAAAAGTAAATGCATAAAAGTAAAAGATAGGCCCTTCGCAGAGGGAAGCAGAGGTTGTCATGCGCTTATTTGTTTGTATGCCAAATCCCTTAATGCAAAAGAATGTCACGTTATATTGCCCCTTATGATAGCAACCTTTATTATGCAGTTCATTGCTTTTATTACTTTGCCATCAAAAGTTCGTAAAACGCTCAAGTTTCTCTTACACTAAATGATCCAATACATTTAGAAGCAATTTTTATTGCCTTATTGCATCGATGACAACTTACTTGAAGGATCTTACTCAATCCATAGGTAGGTATGGTGGACTCTCAAAATAAGATTTTGGGTTTAAGGGTTTTTGGATGCACAAGTAGTATCTCTACTTAGTGCAGAGTTTTTGGCTAGCAAAGATATTGAGCAAGCACCACATGTTGAAGGATCTATGAAAATATAACTTCTATGTGAATATGAACAAACATAAATCATTACGTTGTCTTCCTTGTCCAACAACAACAATTTTGACACAAAATATTTAATGGGGGCCCACAATCATAAAAGATGTCCAAGATAGTGTATTTGCATGTGAATCTTCTCTTCCCTTATTAATTCTTTCATTAATTGCATCATTGACCAATGCTATGTTTGTCAATCTCCAACAAATTTTACCACTTATACTTTTCCTTATGTGATGTCATTACTTACCATAAGATTAGCATATGATCTTTTTCATTTATTTTCCTTTCTTTTTATTGGAACAAAAGAGTAAAGAAACAAAACTCAAACTACTGTTTATTATATATCTCGCACACGATTATATAGATAAATAGATCACTAAGCAAGCACTCGAAAAGAAAGGATCGAACTAAACTTTTATTTAACTAAACCATAGGATAACTAAAGATTGAACTAAAATAGATAAACGCACAGATAGTGGTGGTGATACGATACCAGGGCACCTCCCCCAAGCTTGGCACAAGCCAAGGGGAATGCCCATACCATGAAATCAAGTTTCTTTTGTTCGAGAAGATGATGGTGGTGGTGGTGATGTAGCAGCGGGCTTATCCTCCGGCTTCCATGGCAGCGGATCACCATCATAAGAAGAAGCGCGAGTCTGACGGGTCCTGCAACTGGCAGCTAAACTCATACCTTTAAATCTCGCCTCATATTCAAAGACTTGATTTTGGAGATCATAGATTTGGCTTTGTAGAAAATTGATTTGCTCATTGAAGGTTAAGACGATGTCCTTCATGGATTTGCCATCCACCCCTTGAGATCACGGGTGTAATCTGCGATCATGAGGTGATTGGCATTGAGTCCACATTCCACAATTCCCTTGCACTTGAAAACCTCTTGCTAGATAGCTTCGAGCCTAGCCTCCACGGTTCCCGTCCTTTTGGGACCCTAGACGTACCGGATGTGGAGCACCCCCTCACGCATCTCAATGGCTTGAGGGTGCTGCATCACCTCCCGCAAATACGGGTTGATGACGTTCTCGAAGAACTTGTCGTTGGAGGAGCTCGAAGCGGCCATGGCGATCTAGATCTGTCAGAAAACAGCAAGAAAGAAGAACAGAAGATTTCTCCGTGATACGGTGGTCAATACGTTCGGGGGGTATATAAACATTTTTTATCTTAGGAAACAAGCAAACGGGGGGAAAACGGAGTCGGGAAGATTCCCGAGGTGGGCACAACCCACCTGCGTGCGCTAGGGGGCCCAGGCGCGTCCTGGTGTCTTGTCCCCTCCTCGGTTGCCTTCCTGGTTGTTTATTATTTTTCTAATTTTTAAAATATTCCAAAACTGACAGAAAATATTTTTGCGGATTTTTCGGAGTCCGTTTACTTACCGTATCACGTACCTCCTCTTTTTCACGATTCTGGAGTGTTCCGGAAGGTTTCTTTTATGTGTTCCTCCGGTGTCATGGTTTGAATAATATTGCTTTCAACATTAATAGGCGTACCTGAGATATAATGTGTAATTCTTTGCCCATTGACCACCTTCGCGTTAGTACCTTCGGCATTATTAATTTTGATAGCTCCAGAGTGATAAACCTCCTCGATAATGTATGGTCCTTCCCATTTAGAGAGAAGTTTTCCTGCAAAAAATCTAAAACGAGAGTTGTACAAAAGAACATATTCTCCAACTTTGAATTCCCGCTTTTGGATTCTTTTGTCATGCCATCTTTTAACTTTTTCTTTAAATAATTTGGCATTTTCATAAGCTTGGGTTCTCCATTCATCTAATGGCTAATATCAAATAACCACTTTTCACCGGCAAGTTTGAAATCATAGTTGAGTTCTTTAATTGCGCAATATGCTTTAAGTTCTAACTCTAGAGGCAAATGACAAGCTTTTCCATAAACCATTTTATAGGGAGACATACCCATAGGATTTTTATAAGCGGTTCTGTAGGCCCAAAGTGCATCATCCAATTTCTTAGACCAATTCTTTTGGGACCTATTAACAATTTTTTGTAATATTAGTTTTATTTCTCTATTGCTAAGTTCAACTTGACCACTAGATTGAGGATGATCGGGTGATACAATTCTATGGTTAACATCATATTTAGTAAGCATTTTAAGGAAAGCACCATGAATAAAGTGTAAACCACCATCAGTCATTAAATATCTAGGGACTCCAAACCTCGGGAAAATAACTTCTTTGAGCATTTTAATGGAAGTGTTATGATCAGCACTACTAGTTGGAATAGCTTCTACCCACTTAGTAACGTAATCAACAGCAACCAAAATATGTGTATACCCATTAGAGGAAGGAAAATGTCCCATATAATCAAAACCCCAAACATCAAATGGTTCAACAGCAAGTGAATAATTCATAGGCATTTCTTGACGCTTACCGATATTACCAATTCTTTGACATTCATCACAAGATAAAACAAACTTACGAGCATCCTTGAAGAGAGTAGGATAATAAAAACCAGATTGCAATACCTTATGAGCAGTTCTATCTCCCGCATGATGCCCTCCATAAGCTTCAGAGTGACATTTCCGTAGGATTTGTTCCTGTTCATGCTTAGGTACACAATGTCTAATAATACCATCTACTCCTTCTTTATAAAGATGTGGGTCATCCCAAAAGTAATGTCTTAAATCATAGAAGAATTTTTTTTCTTTTGTTGGTACGTGAAACTAGGTGGTATGTATTTAGCAACAATATAATTAGCATAGTCAGCATACCAAGGAGTATTATGAGAAACATTTATTGCAGCTAGTTATTCATCAGGAAAGCTATCATCAATAGGTAGTGGGTCACCAAGAATATTTTCTAACCTAGATAGACTATCAGCTACGGGGTTCTCAGCTCCTTTTCTATCAGTAATATGTAAATCAAATTCTTGTAGCAAGAGAACCCACCTAATGAGTCTAGATTTAGCATCTTTTTTTCGTAAGATATTTAATAGCAGCATGATCACTGTGAACAGTCACTTTGGAATCAATAATGTAAGATCTAAATTTATCACAAGCAAACACAACTCCTAAAAATTCTTTTTCAGTGGTAGCATAATTTTTTGGGCACTATCTAGAGTTTTGCTAGCATAATGAATAACATTTAATTTCTTATCAACTCTTTGTCCTAGAACAACACCAATAGCATAATCACTAGCATCACACATAATTTCAAAAGGCAAGTTCCAATCAGGTGGTTGAACAATAGGTGCAGAAGTTAAGGCTTTCTTAAGTGTTTGAAAGGCTTCTACACAATCATCATAAAAAACAAATGGAACATCCTTTTGTAAAATATTTGTAAGAGGCCTAGAAATTTGATAGAAGTCTTTAATAAACCTCCTATAGAAACCCGCATGACCAAGGAAACTACGATTAACTTTAATATCTTTAGGACATGGCATTTTCTCAATTGCATCAACTTTAGCTTTATCCACCTCATTATCTCGTTCAGAAATTTTATGCCCCAAGACAATACCTTCATTAACCATAAAGTGGCACTTCTCCCAATTCAAGACAAGATTAGTTTGCTCACATCTCTGCAAAACTCGATCAAGGTTGCTCAAGCAATCATCAAAATAAGTTCCATAAATAAAAAAATCATCCATGAAAACCTCAACAATCTTTTCACAAAAATCAGAGAATATAGCAGTCATACAACTTTGAAAGGTAGCAGGTGCATTGCATAAACCAAGAGGCATACGTCTATAACATAAGTTCCAAATGGGCAAGTAAAGGTGGTTTTCTCCTGATCAGGTTGTGAAACAGGTATTTGAGAAAAACCAGAATATCCATCAAGAAAACAAAAGTGTGTGTGCTTAGATAGCCTTTCTAACATTTGATCAATAAAAGGCAAAGGGTAATGATCTTTTCTAGTTGCTTTATTTAATTTTCTAAAATCAATTACCATTCTATAACCAGTAATAATTCTTTGTGGAATAAGTTTATTTTTATCATTAGGAACAACGGTAATACCTCCCTTCTTAGGGACACAATGAACGGGACTTACCCATCTACTATCAGCTATGGGATAGATTATACCTGCTTCCAGAAGCTTTAATATTTCAGTTCTTACCACTTCTTTCATCTTAGGATTCAAACGTCATTGATGATCAACAGCGGGTTTAGCATCAGGTTCCATATTAATCTTGTGCTGACAGAGAGTGGGACTAATGCCCTTAAGATCATCAAGAGTATATCCAATAGCAACACGGTGCTTCTTTAGAATTTTTAACAATCTTTCTTCTTCATGTTCTGAAAGGTTAGCACTAATAATAACAGGATATATCATTTTCTCATCGAGATAAGCATATTTCAAAGTGTCAGGCAATTGTTTTAATTCAAACACGGGATCACCTTTAGGTGGAGGAGGACCTCCTAGAGTTTCAATAGGCAAATTGTGTTCGAGCAGAGGTCGTCGTTCAAAGAAGATTTTATCTATTTTATTTCTTTCATGCATATGCATATCATTTTCATGGTCTAGCAAATATTGTTCTAGTGGATCAGTAGGAGGCATGGCAATAGAAGCAAGACCAATTATTTCATCCTTACTAGGTAATTCTTTCTTATGTGGTTGTCTACTAAACTTGGAGAAATTAAACTCATGAGACTCATTACCAAAGCTAACACCGACAGTTTGTTTTTCACAATCTATTTTACCATTCACGGTGTTCAAGAAAGGTCTACCAAAGATAATGGGACAAAATTTATCCTGTGGGGAACCAAGAACTAGAAAATTAGCAGGGTATTTTATTTTCCCACAGAAGACTTCAACTTCTCTAACAATCCCAAGTGGTGTGATGGTGTCTCTATTAGCAAGTTTAATAGTAACATCTATGTATTCTATTTCAGCGGGTGCTATATCATTCATAATTTCTTGGTATAAGGTAAAAGGAATAGCACTCACGCTAGCACCTAAGTCATATAAACCATGATAACAATGATCTCATATTTTAACTGAGACAATAGGCATGCCAACAACATGTCTATGTTTATCTTTTTCGTCAGGTTTGGCAATTCTAGCAGCTTCATCACAGAAATAAATAACATGCCCATCAATATTTTCTACCAGGAGATCTTTAATCATAGCAACACTAGGTTCTACTTTAATTTGTTCAGCAGGTTTAAGTGCTCTAATATTACTTTTGCGAACTGCAGTTGAAACCTTAGCATGTTCCTTTATGCTAACAGGGAAAGGTGGTTTTTCAATATATGCAGTAGGTACAACTGGATCAACATTGTCAATAATAATTTCATCTTTAGCTATATCGGGTTCTTTAATTTCTTCTTCAATAGGGGGATGATATTTAAACCACTTCTCCTTAGGGAGATCAACATGAGTAGCAAATGATTCACAAAAAGAGGCTACTATCTCAGAGTCAAGTCCATATTTAGTGCTAAACTTGTCAAAAGCATTGGTATTCATAAAAGATTTAACACAATCAAACTTAAGCTTAATACCTGACTCTTTACCTCTGTCGAGTTCCCGATCTTCAGAGTTGCGTTTAGTTCTTTCTAAAAGATCCCACCTGAATTCAATAGTCTTCTTCATAAAAAAAACAGTACAAGAAGTATCGAGCATGGATTGATCATCACGAGAAAGCCGAGCATAAAAATTCTGAATGATAATTTCTCTAGAGAGCTCATGATTGGGGCATGAATATAACATTGAATTAAGCCTGCCCCAAGGTAGAGCGATACTTTCTCCTTCACGAGGCAAAAAATTATATATATAATTCCGATTACGATGAACTAGATGCATAGGATAATTTTTTTGGTGAAATTCCAATTTCAATCGATTCCAGTTCCAAGATCCAATATCATCGCATAGCCTATACCATGTCAATGATTTTCCCTTCAAAGATAAAGGGAAAACCTTCTTCTTAGCTTCATCTCCGGATAAACCTGCAAGCTTAAATAATCTACAAATTTCATCCACATATATCAAGTGCATATCAGGATGTTCAGTTCCGTCTCCTGCATAAGGATTAGCTAGCAGTTGTTCTATCATACCCGAAGGAATTTCATAACCAATATTTTTTGTATGTGCAGTAGGTTGAGGGGTAACTAATTGTGGTTCCGGTCGAGGTGAAGATACCCCAAACAAACCCCTCAAAGGATGATTCTCCATAATAACAGGTGACAATAAATTTCAGCACGTAGTAATCATTTTTCCTTGCCAATTTCCACTTACCAAGAGTGCTTCACTCCCCGGCAACGGCGCCAGAAAATAGCCTTGATGACCGACAAGTATAGGGGATCAATCGTGGTCCTTTCGATAAGTAAGAGTGTCGAACCCAACAAGGAGCAGAAGGAAATGACAAGTGGTTTTCAGCAAGGTAATTTCTGCAAGCACCGAAATAGTCGGTAACAGGAAGTTTGATAGCAAGATAATTTGTAACGAGCAAGTAACGGTAACGGTAAATAAAGTGCAGCAATGTAGCCCAATCCTTTTGTGGCAAAGGACAGGCCAAAACAGTCTCTTATGATAGGCAAAGCGTTCTTGAGGGTACACGGGAATTTCATCATATCACTTTCATCATGTTGGTTTGATTTCTGTTCGTTACTTTGATAATTTGATATGTGGGTGGATCGGTGCTGTTCAAAGTAGCGAACACGAATCAAACCAACATGATGAAAGTGACATGGTGAAATTCCCGTGTACCCTCAAGAACGCTTTGCTTATCATAAGAGACCATTTTGGCTTGTCCTTTGCCACAAAAGGATTAGGCTACCTTGCTGCATTTTATTTACCATTACCGTTACTTGTCCGTTACAAATTATCTTGCTATCAAACTACTTGTTATCGACTATTTCATTGCTTGGAGAAAGTACCTTGCTAAAAACCACTTGTCATTTCCTTCTGCTCCTCGTTGGGTTCGACACTCTTACTTATGAAAAGGACTACGATTGATCCCCTATACTTGTGGGTCATCACATGTTGTGTCTTCTACTCTATTTCCCTTCCCACGCCTCCTTTTACCTTTCCTTGGCTCCCACACTTCGTGTTTCCTTCTATGTGACGATGTTCTTCCATGTTTGGATCTCAGCCTCCATGGAGGCCGGGTTTTTGAAAAGTCCAAAGTTTTTTATTTCAAAAAAATCAGATTTTTTTTGTACATGTAAATAAGGATGTGAGGTGTATGTGTGCAAAATTTTAGGATGAAATGCGTTGAAATGTGACTTGTACAAAAATACAAATTCATGGTCTGGGGATGAATAGTATCATGTGTTAAAAAGCCTCAGATTTGTTTTTTTGGACAACCCTCATTTCAACGTATTTCGTCATGAGAATCTACACACTTGTGCATTATGCCTTCATCTATATCTGTATTTTTTTACAATTTTTTGAAATGAAGAAATATGAATTTCTACAAATTTTGAATTTTGCATTTGGAGACCTCCATGGAGCTGGGCCTCCAAAAGCAATTTCTCGGGTTTTTGCAAAATTGTCAGAGGCTTTGTCAAGTCTGTCAAATGAAGCATTGGTTCGTTCGGCGTATCGCCAGTTAGTTCTTGAGATTAAGGATCTTTTTGTAGTAGGGAGTTTTTTTCTCAGAAAATTAGTCGTACTCAAAATAGAGTTGCCGATCGGTTGGCCAACTATAGCCGGTCTGAGCGAGCTACTGCTGTGTGGCTCGGCTCAGTTTCACCTTGTATTGAGGACTTATGGCCTTTTGACTGTACCTCTATGAACTTGCAATAAAACTCTCTTTTACCCCCGCAAAAAAAAAAAAATTGTAAGTGCAGCCCGTGTCGCTCGCTCGTCTAGAGCGTGTTGATCCGGACCAAATTCGTGTACCGCGAGTGTACGTTTATCAACCTGTTGTCTGGATCTGTTCCCACCGGTCCTCGGGTGCTATTACTTAGTAAACTAAATGTAGCTGTTCAAGGGATGACAGTAGGGACTCAAAGAAAAAGAAGGCAGTTGATGCTGCTACTACTTCGGCGGAGGTTGTTAACCAGCCCCACGGGTCACAATGAATTGCTTATCGTGGAACTGTCGCGGGCTTGGGAATCCGGAGACAGTTCCAGAGCTTCATAATCTAGTGAAGCATGAAGTGCCCGCCCTGGTCTTCTTGTGTGAGACGAAGATCGAGGGGAGGAGAGTCAGTGATCTGACATCGAGGTTGGGTTTTGAAGGCTGCTATCCAGTTAGTAGTAACGGATTGAGTGGTGGCCTAGCTTTATTCTGGTCAAAAGAAGTTGATGTTACCCTAAACAATTTTTCTGATCAACACATTGATGTTATGGTGAGGAATGTGATGGGTGATCGGAAAGTATGTCGGTTTACTGGTTTCTATGCTAAAGCTAGACTAAGTGAACGCGCCGACAGCTGGGAGCTGTTGCGTTGGCTCAACACTCAGAGTGACGCCCCGTGGCTTTGTGGGGGAGACTTTAATGAAATAGTCGATAACTCGGAGTATTTTGGAGCACATGATCGCCCGGAGTGGCAAATGGATGGTTTCAGAGTGTCTTGATGCATGTGATTTTCATGACCTTGGTTTCCAGGGGGTTCCGTTCACTTGGGACAATATGCAACAAGGCGACTCAAGTGTTAAAGTTCGCTTGGACAGATACTTGGCAAACCCAGCGATGATGAGTTTATATTCAAGTTCTTTTGTTCGTCATATATTATCTCCAAGGTCTCATCATTGTATGCTAGTGATTAGATTGAAGAGATTGGTGCAAGAAGAAGGAGTACGCCGTCGTCGGTTCATGTATGAGGAAGCCTGGCAAAGGTAAGATACATATGACACCGCAGTTCTGCATGGGTGGCGGACGGGTGCAGGGATCCAAGGGCTGCAAGGAATAAATGACGCTTTGATGAATATGCAAGTTCAGCTTACGGACTGGAAATCAAAGAAGTTTGGGGATATCAAGAAGAAGATCAAGAAGATTCGGAAGGAGTACGAGAAGGAAAGATCAAACTCGCTGTTCAGGGGCCCAACACGCAAAGAGAAAGATCTAGCTCGACAACTGTCTGAGTTGCTTCACAAGGAGGAGCTGATGGCTCGCCAGAGGTCGAGGGCTGATTGGCTCAAGGCGGGAGATCGCAACACCGGTTTCTTTCAGGCGCGTGCTACAGCACGTAAGAGCAGAAACAGGATAAGTAGTCTACAAGCTGCGGATGGGTCGGTTTGTGAGACAAAGGAAGATATACATGCAGAGATACAACAATTTTATACGACTCTGTACACAGCTCAAGAACACACTAATGTCGAAGCAGTCCTTCATCACATGCCACATAAGATAACAGCACCAATGAATGAGAGGTTGATGAGACCTTTCGTTGAGGAGGAGGTGAAGGCAGCGTTGTTTGCTATGGGGCCTACAAAGGCACCTGGCTGCGATGGCTTCCACGCTGGTTTCTATCAGCGGCATTGGGAGTTGGTTGGACCGGATGTCACTGCGGCAGTTCTTGGCTTCTTAATCGGTGGTCAGATGCCAGATTCGGTGAACAGCATGGTAATTCTCCTCATTCCAAAGGTGAAAAATCCGCAAAACATCACTCAGTATAGGCCAATTTCCCTTTGTAATGTTTTATACAAACTTTGCTCCAAAGTGTTGACTAACCGTTTACGGGAGGTTCTTGATGATATCATTTCAGAGGAGCAAAGTGCTTTCGTCCCAGGACAACTCATTACCGACAATGTCCTTGTAGCATACGAGTGTATTCATACTATGAGAAAGAAGAGAGGCAAACAAGGATGGTGTGCGGTCAAAATCGACATGATCAAAGCCTATGACCGAGTTGAGTGGTCGTACTTGGAAGGTATAATGCAACAACTCGGTTTTGAGGAGGCATGGATATCACTAGTGATGCGGTGTGTCAGTACTGTTAGCTTCCAAGTTAAAGTTAATGGAGAGCTCCTGCCTGCGTTTAACCCATCCAGAGGGTTACGTCAAGGATGCCCGGTATCCCCCTATTTATTCTTGCTATGCGGAGAAGGCTTATCGTGCATGATGCAGAATTATGATGGAGGGTGGATCGATAGGGGAATTCGTGTAAGCTATTCGGCTCCATGGATTTCCCATCTCTTGTTTGCGGATGATTGCTTGATTTTTATGAAAGCAGATGCAAGGAGTGCCACAAGACTGAATGAGATATTAGAACAATACAGCGTGGGCTCAGGCCAGAGTGCAAACAAGATGAAGAGCTCAGTATATTTCAGCCCCAATTGTGGCGCTTCAGTAAGAAGGGGTGTCAAAGCTACTATACATATCGAGTGATCTAGCTATGTCTGAGAAGTACCTTGGCCTTCCCACGGTGGCAGGTAGAATAACTGAGCAACAGTTTGAACACATAAATGAACGCTCTCGGGCAAAGGTGCAAGGGTGGTGTGAAAGGAAGATGTCATGTGCGGCAAAGGAAGTACTCCTGAAATCGGTGGTCGAAGCTCTACCAGCCTACTCTATGAGTTGTTTCAAACTCACAAAAGGCTTGTGCAAGAAATTGACAACAAATATGTCACGCTATTGTCTTGGGACAAGATGTGCATTGCCAAGTCCAAAGGTGGTCTCGGTTTTAGGGATCTTGAGACTTTCAACGATGCAATGCTAGCTAAAAAAGCCTGGAGGTTACTTGACAATCCAAACAGCTTGTGCGCTAGAGTGCTTAAGGGTAGGTATTACCCCAATGAAGAGTTCCTCACGGCTGGGTGTCCAAAGAGGGCATCCAAAACTTGGCAGGCGATAATCAAAGGCAGAGATATGCTCAAGAGGGGACTCATTCGGCGTGTGGGAGATGGAACAACGACCGAAGTTTGGCATGATCAGTGGATAGAAGGAACAACCTCGATGAAACCAATGGGCACTCTGACTGCAAACTCGGTCCAATTGGTCTCGGACCTGATTGATCCGGTGACGAACAGGTGGGACTCGGAGCTCATCCGGGAAGTGTTTTACCCCCCTGATGCGGATGCGATCCTGCGTATTCCTAGGCCTCGCAGAGCAGGTGCTGATATATGGGCATGGGCGTGGGAGAAATCCGGAATCTTTTCTGTCCGTTCAGCGTACAGAGAAGCAATGGACACGAAATTACGAGCTACAGTAATAGCTTCAAGCTCTAATGGGGAGGGAGAGACATGGAGATCACTATGGAAGATTAATGTGCTCCCAAAAATTAGAGTTTTCTGGTGGCGTGTGGTAAAGGACTTTCTACCGTGCTACGGCGAGCTGCAGCGACGGCATGTCAGGACCTTATCACACTGCCTTATGTGTGGGCATGACAACAAGTCTCTATTCCATAGCCTGCTAGAATGTGATCATGCAAAGAGGTTCTGGGAAGCGGCGACTCGTTTCTTCGAAACCAAGCAGCCAAATCTGAACCCGAGGACATGGGCACGAGATATACTTGATCATCGGCTGATAAAGCGAGATGATGCTGCGATTATGATCACTTTGATGTGGGCAATTTGGCACTCACGCAACAAATATACACACAGCGAAAAAGAGTACCAGCCCCTTCAGTCAATGATCATCATAGAGGAGATTGTTCGTGCTCTGGAGCTGCCGCCAAGCGAGAAAGTTCACATCAACAGAGAGCAAAAATGGCAAGCCCCAGTGGCCGGATGGATCAAGCTTAATGCAGATGGAGCAGTTGATCAAGGGCGGAGTACAGGAGGGACGGGTATCATTGCTCGTAAAGTCGTAATGACCAAGGGGATTGCTTGAGAGCAACCTGTTTCCGACACGAGGGAGTAACTGACCCTCTGTCCATAGAACTCTTGGCCTGCCGTGATGCTATGGGGATGGCCCTGGAAATGGGACTTCAACAAGTGGTGATTGAAACGGACTGTTAGGATGTCCAGCGCCTATGGGAAACACCACAGAAATCTGTTGGTTTTCACATTCTAGGTGAACTGAAAGAAATGAGTGATCTTCTTCAGGGATTCGAGCTACGGTTCTCTAGTCGCTCCACTAATGCAGCGGCTCACCGTTTAGCTAGGAAAGCTTTAGATATTCATGCTTTTGTTAAGACTTTTGATGTAATCCCTGGCTGGCTGGCTGAGGTTATTCAGTCAGACATGCTTACGCCTGTTGAATAAAGAGCCGAAGGGTGTTGAGCTTCAAAAAAAAAAATGCAGCTGTTAAAGGTTTTTTTTTTTTGAGCGGAGCTGTTAAAGTTACTGCGCCAGGCACCTTTCGTCGACGTATGTATGGTCTTATCCACGGCGCGGCAGGAGCTCTCTGAGGAAGGGCGCGCATGCACTCAGCACTCCTCTCCCCTTTGACTTCCGTTTGTGTTCACTTCACACTGATGGATGAACTTGCAGCTTGACTTTCGTCAACGCATGCACTTCATACTGATGGATGAACTTGCAGCTCGAACTTGGCTGCGCCTGCAGTGCATGCTAGTACTCCAGTAGACCTTTTTGAGCAAGTTCATAGGTTAATTTCCTTGACGCGCACGACAATGCATGCACAGCGCTCGATCGGTGCCTGCTACTCCCTGCTATGCTACTCCCTGCTATGCCCTGCTCTGCACCTAGCCAGGGACGGATCTAAGGGGGGACGAGACCCCCCCCCCCCCCCCCCCCCAACCCAAACGTTCGTCTCGTCCCTCGATAGCGACCAACTAATCGCTAATTTTTTCTCTTGCCCGCTTGTCCCGTGCTTGCTTCGCCCCCCCTAATCCTTTGTCACGCCTTTTCTCATTACCGTGAAAGCATCAGCCCATGTACAGCCCATTGCAGGCTAAAAGCAAAAAAATCATAAAGGAAAATTGCCTAGCAGGCCATCTTGAAAGGCAAATATGCCTGTTAACACGCAGCCACGACCTGATTACGTACGCACATATCGCTAATCTCTCCAAGCCACCGCTGCGATCGAGACTAACGCCTGCTGGCTGCTGCGATCGGATCTCTCCATTGGTCCGTCATCGAGAAGCGGAGAAGGGAAGGGAGCGCCGGGTATGCGGGTGTCGATCCACGCACATGTACGCGCATGTTGCCGGTTCCCAGCAGATCAGAAGCACGGATGAACATCAACTACACAAGGGAAAAGGTAGTTGATTTTCACATCAGATTAGTTTGTTTCTTTTAAAATCACATGGATTCAGAATCAATTATAACATTTCCAATTTTTTTACTTGTGCGATCCATTGCATCGCAATCAAGAGAAGCGGAGAAGGGTAGGGGACAACCACCGGCGAGCGCCTGATACACGGGATATTGCCAGTAGGCCGACGCACGGATGAACGGCAACGAAACGAGGAAAAAGGTAGTTTATTTTGAGACCTAGATTAGGCCTGGTTTATCATTTCCAATCTAATCATTGTTCTCTTTGTATCACTCTTGTGTTTCTAGTGTTGTGAATTTTTTTTGTCAGTTGTCAATTTTGTTTCAAGTTTTGTTCAGGTGAATGCGATGAATAGATAAAAAAATAACTTTGCACCATGGCATCTCCATTAGACTAGACCCTAAGATTTTTTTTTTACAACATAGCCTTCCCGTATGAGACTTAGTGTGAAACCTCGCCTCCCTATGTCGAATTCCTGGCTCTAGCTAGCTAGGACTCAGGCTGGACGTGACGAGCGGTCTTCGCGGTCCGCTCGTGGCCCGCGAAGGACCGGACCGTACGGACCCGGCCCGCTACAAAAATCGGCCGGTCCGGGCTGTGGAATTAGGCCCGATAAGCATCCGGTCCGGTCCTGTTTTGGCTCGGTCCGCTCGGTCGGACCGAAACTCTTTTTTTTTTTTTGCATTTTCTGAATAGTATGTACAAGGCCCAGCCCATCCTAGCCTCTAGGGTCGAGTTTTTGACCTAGCACGCACGCACTAAGGCATTACGCTCCAGGGGACGGTTCGCTCAAAGAAAAAAGACATGCACGTACGCACCCGCGCCGCCGCCGCCGCCGCCGCCGTCCAGCGCATAGCTCCTCGCCAACACAGCCATCGGCCTCCCCGCAACTAAGCACCATGTCCAGCAGCTCCGCCATCATGAGATCTCCTTCCCCACGCAACGAATCGGCCGGATTCGCTCGAAAGCCGTCGCCACCATCCTCCTTCCCCGACTCCAGCCGCCGTCCTTCGTCGTCGATTGCGTCGCCTTCGCTGCTTCCCAGGCCTCCCGACGCCTCCATTGAGTTCTCGGGTGAGCCACCACCCCTTCCCCTCTGCTCCCCCTTCTGATTAGAGCCGTGAGCCGTCTCTCTCGCCGGCGCCATGGTCACCACCTCGCCGCCGGTGGTGGTTGCTCGGTCTGTCGGTCTAGACCGAGCTTTTGGGTGTCCGGTCCGGTGCCGGAAAAGGGGACCGCGACGTGCTTCGGTCCGGTCCGGGTCGGTCCGCCGCCGGCCGGTCCTAACGTCGGCTCGGTCAGGGATCGGACCGGCCCGGACCGTGTCCACCTTGAGCTAGGACGGTGCAGCTGCAGCTCACTCCTGTCGAGCTCAAGCTAGGAGGAGGCTAGATCTTGAGCTCCAAGTCAAAGGCTCAAAGCTGGCAGTGCCCACTCATCTTTGCACTCCACCTCCTCCCAAAAACATGTTTTAGAGCACCTGCACTCAAGCCCTCCTTATCTAGCCATCCATTTTCCGCATCACGATTCGTGAAACTACATTTCTCTTTTTTGTTTCTCTCATATAGAACATGTCTTAAAGTTCAAACCTTTGCAGAACAGCAAAGCTTTCTAACTAGAATTTATGGTAAAACTTTTATATTTTTTGGTCAAACATAAATATACAAAATAACTTTTTTTATTCAAAAATCTTATTTTTAGTATTTATGTCGGACCAAATTTTTTGAAAGATTTATCCTAAATTCTAGTTAGAAAGATTTTCCGCACTGCAAAGGTTTGAACTAAAAGACATGTTCTATATGAGAGAAACAAAAAAGAGAAAAATTCATGTAAAAAGTTAGTTGTGTCGCACAGATCTTAAAGCGACTTTGGAGAGTCGAGATAATAGGGCCGGGGTGCAGGTGCTCTAAAAATCTGCGTCCCACCTCCTTTCCCAGTGTATAAAAACCAGCTAATTTTTTTTAAATAATACATTTTTTTATTAATTTTCAAAAATATTACGCTAGATGAAAAAATTTCAAAAATAATACACCGTCGGCCCGCTGCAGGCCGACTGGCCCCGCCACAGGCCGACAGCAGGCGGCCAGGCCAGCCCGCTCACGCCGATAGACCCTGTCGGCCCGCTGCAGGCCGATCGGCCTGCTGCCGGCCGACAGGTGCTCCACCCGCTGGCTGCTTCCTCCTCTCTCCTTTTCCTTTCTCCTTTCTCCTTCGTTTCTCCATTCCTCAAGCTACAACTCTTTTCTTTCTCCTCTTTCTTCGTTCCCGCCATTTAATTTTCCACATTTT
Organism: Thinopyrum elongatum; assembly: GCA_011799875.1. NCBI lineage: Eukaryota > Viridiplantae > Streptophyta > Magnoliopsida > Poales > Poaceae > Thinopyrum > Thinopyrum elongatum. Next base: position 536,281,544 of record CM022301.1, on the reverse strand, counting down.
TTCTTTGCCGCCAATATTATTTCGCGCCTTTTTTTTTCTGCCAAAATTCTTCCCGCCATTTTCGTTGCCGCGAGTATTGTTCCCGACATTTTATTTTTCACGTTTTTCTTTACCACAAATAATTTTTCGCGCCTTTTTTTGCCGTCAATATTGTTCCCGTCATTTAATTTTCCACATTTTTCTTTGCCGCCAATATTATTTCGCGCCTTTTTTTCTGCCAAAATTCTTCCCGCATTTTCGTTGCCGCCAATATTGTTCCCGCCATTTTGTTGCCGCCATATTGTTCCCGCCTTTTTCTTTCCCGCCATTTTCGTTGCCGCCAATATCTTTTCTCGCCTTTTCTTTCCCGCCTTTTCGTTCCGCCTTTTTCTTTCCCGCCATCTTGTCTTCTCAACCTATAAAACCCCCTCCACACTAAGGAGGGTAAGCAGGCCAGTGTAGTCTCGTCAAGATGTCCGGTTATCTTTCGATCGTAGTTCTTTTCACCTTAGTATGTCCGAATGTCTTCTTAGCTTAGCCTTTGATTTCAAGATAGACAATAGGAAGTTCCATGGGACGAACTCCTCAGTAGTGACACCTTACTAAATGAGTTGGCTCACGCATTAAGTAGGTGCGGGTGGCCTGCAAGGACTTTTGAGGAGATACGAAAAGAACTTCTGAGGTTGCAAGGAAGGTGGAAGAAGCAACAACATAGGGTGAAGTATTCCTAAATGTTGCAGCACAACATACTTATTTATGGACCCAAGACAGCGAGGATGAAGACGAAATTTTCATGCCGAGCACCAAGGGCAAGAGTACCGCATCGTCGAAGGCAAGAGTTCCACATCGTCGAAGGCCAAGACTGCCGCATCGTCGAAGGCCAAGATTGCCGCATCGTCGAAGGGCAAGAGTGCTGCATCGACGGAGGATGACGATGATGCCTTCATGTAGTTGTAAGTTGTATTTTTTAATCAGATGTACTTGTGATCTTAATTGTAGGAGCATTATGTTGTATCTTGCTTGTTCCCGCCATATTTTTCCGCTCTACTTCCCGCCATATTTTTCCGCTTCGGTAGTTTCCCGCCATATTTTCCCGCTTCGTAGTTCCCGCCATATTTTTTTCTACTGACTTCCCGCCATATTTTCCCGCTTCGCTAGTTCCCGCCCGCTTCGCTAGTTCCCGCCATATTTTCCCGCTTCGGTAGTTCCCGCCATATGTTCCCGCCACAATTTTCCCGCTTTCTTAGTTCCCGCCATTTTTTCCCGCTATCAAGTTCCCGCCATATTTTCTCGCTCTCTACTTCCCGGCAGTGTCTCCCTCCCGCCTTTCTTTGTGCTCTCAACCTATAAAACACCCTCGGCAGTAACGTGGGTAAGCAGTCTAGTGTAGTCTTGTTTCACCGTTAGATCGAAGGCATTTCCAAACGAGAAGGTAAATCAAATTCACCCCCCCCCCCATTATTTGGTTTGTTTAATGTATCATAGTTTTTTGCAAACCCTAGTTTTCTTTGTCGTAGTGGTTATGCTCAAGGGGTAAGTTAGGTGCTCAGTGGGATTTGAGTGGGATTTGTGTGTTGCAGATGGCTAAGGGTACTCAGTGGGTGCTTAGCCCTATTGTTCATGTCCAAGGCTTTCCTCCAAGTGTTGTGCAAGTTAGTGAAGTGGACATCACTTTTGATTGGTTAAAGACTAAATTCATGTTGAAGCAAGGGTTGAAGGAAGACGATTTTGTGTACTACGTCAGCAGCTTGCACTCAGATGGCCCTGGGGAAAGAAAATTCATTGAAATAACTGATGATGATACAATTCATGAAATGCTCAAAGAATGGGAATGGAAAAGGGTTGTTGACTTGCATTGCTACAGGAAACCGAGTTATATGTGATGTTTATGTCGTTTGAACTATCGTGGACTATCGTGGTCATGAACTATTTATGTCTTTCGAGACATTGTATGTGATGAACTTGTCATTCGAGACTCAGTAGATTTATGTTATTGTATCCTAAAATTCGCATTGCAACAAGTTGTATCTTAAACAGCAAGTTGTATCTTAATTTGAACATGTTAATTTTAATGTATCTTATTTTATGCATGTTATTTTCGATGCATCTTAATTTCAAAAGTTTAATGTATCTTATTTCAGTCAGTGTGGAAATGTAACTCGAATAACAATGCGAATTAATAGTAATATGTCTCTCGCATACATAGGTCGAAATATGTGTCACGCATACATAGGTCGAAATATGTCTCTCGCATACATAGGTAGAAATATGTCTTTTACATAGAAATACGTCCCTTGCATACATAAGTATCAGCCACGTCGTGCTCGTCCGCGGCGTGGCTGTGGTGGAGGGGGCGTCGACCACTCATACCTGTTCGGTGGCCGAATGTTACGAAGAGGAATCCAAGACCCGTCCTCGCCATATTGTGTGTCTTGCGTGGGCTGTGTGGGCTGTGTGGGATCTGGTGGAGGAGTCGAGAACATGTTCATCCACTCAGTGTGCTGCGACATCTGAGCCTGTATATTGTCCTCAGGATGTTGATCACTCCCCCACGTATCATGTGATGCCGACATAGACGCATCATATCCGTAGGCTCCTGCACGATGAACGTTAAGTCATGAAGAATGAGGTCGCCTCAACTAATATTGAAAACAATAAATATGAAGAGACATACCTGCTGGCTGTGACGGCTGCTCTGGCTGAAATACGAAGCTCGACGAGGGACCCTGCTGCTATGGAGAAAACACGAAGCTTGACGTGGGACCATAGTGCTGTGGGTGCTGCCACGTCGAACTGCCAGGTTGGTCAGGAGGGGGTGGCCTCGACGTCGGCTGATGTGCTAGACGTGGACGTGGCTGCTGTCGGTGCGTGGAGTGACGTGGCGGCTGCTGCTGCTGCTGGTGGTGCTGAACAACGTCGCTTCTCCGGGTGCACGTGATAGCCTCGTAGACAGCCCATATCTTGTTCTGCATGCGTTCCAAGAAGGGCTGTACCACAGTCTGGTGTTGAAGAAGAGGTCCAGACGACAGTGATCATCCAAAGGTGGTCACGTCATTGTGTAGTTCGTGTGTCAAGCGAGCCTGAAAATTTTCATGACGATTATTAAGTATGCACGTCAAAGTATGTCACAACTTTACTTAAAGAAAATATATCTTACCGCGTACTACCTAGAGCCCGAAGTATCATAGCTCGGGTACATATCCGACGGAGTAGGGTCAGGTATCTCCTCTGGGTGAGAGCGCTCAATGATGCGTAACCGTGTTCCGGTCATGTAACGCCGCAAATAGAGATTGAATTCATTGAGATCAAAATTGTGATTCTCGTGCCATAGATGTGTGTTTGCTGTCTCCCATTCTGTAACATACGGCTCTAGTCTAACTAGCCAGTCAGCAGTTGTCCTATGCATGCCCTTCCTCGTCATCCTAAAATTATGGTGTGTGTTCAACAATTACGCAATGCTTCGAATGGAGTACTGTCAAAGATAATGCAACATTGAAAAACTGGTTAATACCTGTGGATGTGTGCTGGCACCGGGTTCTCTGTAGGGGGAGGCAGCTCCAACTGTAGAAGACCAAATTGCCTCATAACCCTCTGTTGTGCCATCTCCTCGACGAAGATATCAAAGATGATCTTCGATTTCGTCATCCAGTAATCTCGGTCCCTTGTGCATAGCACAGACATACCACCGGGGTATCTTGCATGTATGGCTGCTTCCGTGTAGGGCTGCCAGATGACCCCAGTGTACGTATCGAACTGCTCGTTCAATGCCGTGTATGCCTTCCTGGTCTGATCACTAGCAAAGCGTCTCTGCAGAAAACAAAAGTTAGTAGCCGCTAGCATTGAACTATCTCTTGTGCACAAAAAAGTTGCATTAAACTATAACACGATGCATACCTCGCGACGTGTCCAACACACACCGAAAGTAGGCATGTCGATGCCGTCAGCATCGAACATGGCGTCTATAGGCTGATGAACACGTATATCTGGTCGCCCTATAGAGAACCTCTCCCACGACCACAGTTGTAGGAATAGAGGGCATCCAAGAAGGGCTGGCTTTGTCGATGAAAGCTGGCAGCCGTTGCACATACCTCGGTATGTAGCCGCTAAGACCGCCGAACCCCAACTCCTCTGTCTGATATGATCCGCCGTCTCCGCGCTAGCTATCTCGAGTGCCATAGGGATGTAGAGCGCGCTAATAGTGCTGACATGGTTCTCTATGAACATCACCTTGCCGAAAAGCCACATTAAGTAGGCCTCCAGGCTCCGAGTGATCTGTTCCGCACTCAACGGCGCCGGGAACTTCTGGATCTGCATTAAGCAAGTACATGTGAGCAAGGTAGGTGAAACAATTTCGGTTTGTTGCATGTGCACTCACAAGTTGGCCAGGCTTCATTTCCAATTTTCACCTCATGCGTCCTCAACTCATTTGCACATCCGAATTTTTTGTTGACTAAGCGGACCTCAAACCTTCTCTCTTGATTACCGATGGCGACTACAGTGTGTGACCTAGCTTTTTGCATCTTGTTGTCTATGTACTTCGTCACTCTTTCACAGTAACGTGTATTCGGGTTGTTCAACATATGCTGCTCTGCTTTTTGACATCTATCTCTGAAATACTTCACGGTGCCATAGAAAATACCCTCAACGATGGCTGTAAGTGGCAATGCCCGGTTTCCTCTGAGGACAAAGTTGTATGTTTCCACGAGGTTGGTTGTCATGACACCGTACCTTGCTCCATGTGTGTCATGTAGCAAAGACCACCTCTCCAGAGGCTCATGCTCTATCCACTGCTGGAAGGTTTTAATTGACCTTCCGAGCCTTCTCCTAGTACCAGGTGGGTCAAAGCCTGGCAGGTCACATAACCCAACAGGCTCCTCCTCCACGGCCGCTGATCCTGTTGCCAACTGTGCAGCTAGTGCTTCAACATGTGCCCTCACCGCTGCATCTCTTGCAGCTTTCCTGTCCCTAACGTGTCTCTACGTGCACATATTAAGTCTGTCACGTATCAAATTGTACTTCCATGACTGGTTCTGCTTGCAGAGTTTTTTGAACAGATTCATCAGGCTCTTATTTCTGAACTGCGAGAAGAAATTAGCCCCCAGATGGCGCATGCACCAACGGCTCTGCAAGTCCTGCCATGGAGTTTGTTCCTCAGGGCCTGGGTTTGTTAGTGTCCTTATCGCACTGAGTATACCTGCATGCCTGTCATGAAGGATGCACACATTGGGCTTCTCCTTCACAACTGATATTTTCAACTGCCTGAAGAACCATGTCCAACTTTCAATGTTCTCACTCTCCACAAAAGCAAATGCGAGTGGGACAACTTGATTTTGGCCGTCTTGACCTATGGCTGTTAGGATCTGACCCTTGTACTTGCCAGTAAGAAAAGTACCATCTACACATATCACCGGTCGGCAATGCCTGAAAGCTTCGATGCATACACCGAAAGAGAAGAAGAGACGATGCAGCACCCTCACAGTTGGGAACTCTGGCATGAAGAGGTCTTGGATATCGATATATGTACCTGGATTCCGCTGGTGCAGTGTGTGGAGGAGCTGGACAACAGAGTCGTATGCATCAAAATAAGAACCAAATCTCCTCTCAAGCGCCGCATGCTTAGCCCTCCAAGCCTTGCCATAAGAAATTCTGTACTTCAACCTGGCGAAGACTTTTGTCTGGATTGCCTTCACTTCCATAGCTTTGCCCTCCACTATCTCATCGTAAAACAACCGAGCAATAAGCGTTGATGAAAGGTTGGCATGATCTTGAGGGATGCAGGGAATAAGACAAGTGTGATTCACTAAGTCGCTGATCACCCAACTTGTGCCATACTTAGGGAGATAGCCGTGCACCCTGGCGGGACAATCTGTGTTCTTGCATACCATGGTCAGGTATTTCTGACTTGACACCTGAGCTGTGAAAACCCTTTGCGTGGACATTGCCCAATTTATTATTGCATCCTTAAGAGCTTCCTTGTTGGGATACATAGCACCCGTCGCAATATTGTTCTGGTGATATTGCCAGGCAGAATCATGTCCATCGTTCAACATCATTGCAGATGAGAAGTCATGATTCCATGATGCAGGATTCGGGACCTCCTCTGCATTTTCTTCTTCATCCGATTCGTCAGAATCATCGGCATGACCCCTATCAACATCGGTGTCTTCTTCTTCCATCAGGTCCTGCATGTGCCCATCTACCTCGTCAGCGTCCACCTCGCCACTGTAATCACCATCGGCATTTCCTCCTTCTACCTGACTACTCTGCCCTGGTTCGTAACCATCATCTCCAGCATTTGACATAGATAAATGCCTCCCTCCACTGCTCTGCCCAGGATCGTAGCCACCCTCGCCTTCTTGTGGAGTGACCTCCTTCACGACGGGAAGCACTAAGGCAATAGGATTGCATCCCCTGTGTTCGCAACCTTGTAACCACCGCACCCACTCGGAGTCTCGCCCTATTGGCCTCAAATAAAAGTAAATTATTGAACTTGACCGTGTCCACAATGCATGAACACCGACGGTGTGTGTTTCTGTATCAAGCCCTAAACTTCCTGTAATCCATTCTTTCAACTGACTGACTGACCATGTTTGAGGTGCGCTCATTGGCACCTCTATGTGAGTAAATTCACTCAGATCAGCTCCCATGTCAGTTGTTTGGACAGTACCAGGACCATAGTAAAATTTGAACGTCACTACATCAGACATCTCGGCTCACCTATTTTTTTTTCAACAATGACAGACAAGTATTAAGCAACAACTTTAAATATCCGCGCTACTAAATATTTGACATGTATATATATTACGGAATATTAACGGAGCAACTAAAAAAATTCACACACCTACAAATATATTACAAATATTTACCGGAGCAACTCCAACTACTGACACACCTAAATATTTGACATCCACATATAGTACGGAATATTACCGGAGCAACTTCAAATATTCACACAACTAAATAGTTGACATCTAAATATATTTACGGATACTGCCGGAGCAAATAACTATAATCGCACACCTAATTTATTTCACATCAAAACATATTACCGAATACTACCGGAGCAACTACGAAAAATAAAATGTGTGTTGAAATATACCCTTGAAGCGTGCGAGCGAACGACGAACGACGAACGACGAACGGCGAACGGCGAACGGCGGCCTTCAATCACCGGAGCCGGAAACTCCACCAAACTGCCGGAGCTTCACCTCCACCACCTCCACCACACTGCCCCAGCTTCAACAGCACCACCTCCACCGCCGCCACAACCTCCTCCAATGTGCTAAAAAAAGCTTCAAAAAAATGCTCACCACGACAACCACGAGCTACCCCATCAGTAGATCGAGGTCTCCCCTGGCTCCCCTAACTACGTAGAACCCATTCATGGTGCTCAATCTGTAAAAAAACGCCTCATTTTGGTGTATTAATTTGAGGCATTTCGAGGAGAAAAAATGGAGCTGTAGAGGAATGGGGGAAATGAAGGAGAAAGGAGAAAGGAGAAGGAGAGAGAGAGGAGGAAGGAGCCGGCCGCGGGGGAGGGGGCCCGCACCCTGTCGGTCGGCAGCCGGCCGATCGGCCCGCTGCGGGCTGACAGGAACCAGGCCGCGCCGACGGCCCGCTGCTCTCGGTCTGTGGCAGCCCAGTCGGCCTGCTGTGGGCCGATCGGCCTGCAGCGGGCCGACAGTGTATTATTTTTGAAATTTTTTCATCTAGCGTAATATTTTTGAAAATTAATAAAAAAATGTATTATTTAAAAAAAATTAGCTAAAAACCACCCCTCCTCTCCTCCGACCAGCCCACGTCCAAGTCTCCCAACTTTGATCTTCTATCACCGACTCACCGCCCCGCACCACCGGCCGCTGTCGCTTCCCGCTTTGCCCTTCAAGATGCTACTGGCGCGTGCCCACCATCTCACCACCGCCGGCGTCCTCTCAGACTGCCCGGAGTACCACGACGTGTACAAGCCCGCGGAGGACCCCGCGGCCGCCACCGCGTGGTCGACACTCCGGCACCCGGTAGCCCCGTCTCCGTGCAGGCGCTCCACCCGATGTGCTTTGCCCACGCCAACGTCCGACGGCCCATGACGACCACCATCCGTGGGCGGGGGAACACGGCGACTTTCATCCACGAGGTCATCAACGCCACGGTCCCGAGCCTGCTGGGCCGCTTCAGCCTCCTCGGCTCCGACCACGGATCCATGGGCCTACGCTTCAGCTCATCGGCCGACCGGGAGGCCGCCATGCGACGGCAGCACAACGGTTGAGCTCGTGCGCGCGTGTGGGGCGGCCACCTTGATGATTACCTCGTGTTAAAAGGGATAGAGAGGGATTGGTGGAATCGATGTTTATTGCTTGAGCCTCGTGGGCACATATATAGGGGTTCATGATCATCTTGGAGTACAAGGCAAGATGGAATAAATCCTATGCTATCCTATGTTTCATAAATAAACATTATACTCAACATCCCCCCGCAGTCACAACGGTAGCGACACAGACAATGAGACTAGAGAAGAATCCGAAGGTAAGCCGACGGACAGCCACCCATAGTCGTAACGATCGATGCATCGCGGAAGTCGTGGCTGGAGTGGAAACCGACGAGGTTGCTCAAGATTGGGATTTGTCACTCCGTATGATGGAGAGGTATCTCTGGGCCCTCTCGGTAATACAGCATCACAAGAAGCTTGCAAGCAAAGTGACTAAGGAGTTAGTTACAAGATCATATATTACAAAACGGGTAAAAAGATTTTTCGGTGACGAGATTGAACTAGGTATGGAGATACAGATGATCGAATCTCAGGCAAGTAACATACCGACAGACAAAGGGAACTATGTATGTTGTCATAAAGGTTTGACTGATAAAGATCTTCGTAGAATATGTAGGAACTAATATGGGCATCCAGGTCCCGTTATTGGTTATTGACCGGAGAAGCATCTCAGTCATGTCTACATCATTCTCGAACCCGTAGGCACGCTTAATGTTCGTTGATGATATAGTATTATATGAGTTGTGTATGTTGGTGACCGAATGTTGTTCGGAGTCCCGGATGAGATCACGGACATGACGAGGAGCTCTGGAATGGTCCGGAGGTAAAGATTGATATATAGGATGAAGGTATTCGGGTTTCGGAAAGGTGTCGGAAAGCACTGGATTACCATCGGAGTGCCGGAAGGGGTTTCGGGAGGCCACGGGGAGTTATTTGGCTTAACGGGCCAAGGAGAAGGGAGCACACCAGCCCACAGGGGGCTAGCGCGCCCATCTTCTAGCCGCCGGCCCTAGGGAAGGAAGGGAAGAAGGCCAGCCCCCTATTACTTTCTCTTCCACGTGAGAAAAAAGAAATGGGGGGCGCCTCCCCTCCTGCCTTCTCCCCTGCGCCATCGGAAGGAAAGGGGGGAGCGCCTAGGGCAGGCACCCTAGGGCAGCCACCAGCTTCCTTGAGGCGCCCCTAGGGCTGCCTCCCCTCCCTCCTGCACCAATATATATGGGAGCAGGGGAGGGGTAACACACACCACGATTCCCAAGCCATGTGCGGCGCCCCCTCTCCCTCTAGTTCTAGTTCCTCCTCCGTCCACGTCCGTTGTGCTTGGCGAAACTCTGCGGAATAGTTTCACCATCACCGTCACTACACCGTCGTGCTACCGAAACTCATCTACTACTTCGCCTCTCTTGCTGGATCGAGAAGGCGAGGACGTCATCGAGCTGAACGTGTGCTGAACATGGAGGTGCCGTACGTTCGGTACTTGATCGGGACAGATCGTGAAGGTGTACGACTACATCAACCGCGTTGATAAACGCTTCCACTTAGCGATCTACAATGGTATGTAGATGCTCTCCCCCTCTCATAGCTATGCATCTCCATGGATAGATCTTGCGTGTGCGTAGATTTTTTTTTGTTTTCCATGCAATGTTTCCCAACTATGACATCATGAGCCAGGTCTATGCGTAGATGATATGCACGAGTAGAACACAAAGGAGTTGTGGGCGGTGATGTTCATATTGCTTCTCACCAATGTCTTATTTTGATTCGGCGGTATTGTGGGATGAAGCGGCTCGGACCAACCTTACATGTCCACGCACATGAGACCGGTTCCACCGACTAACATGCAACTTGTTTTGCATAAAGGTGGCTAGCGGGTGTCTGTCTCTCCCACTTTAGTTAAATCTTATTTGACTACGGCGGTCCTTGCAGAAGGTTAAATAGCAACTTGATAATCACCATTGTGGTTTTGTGTAGGTAAGAACGGTTCTTGTTAGTTGCCCGTAGCAGCCACGTAAAACTTGCAACAACAAAGTAGAGGACGTCTAACTTGTTTTTGCAGGGCATTTTGTGATGTGATATGGTCAAAGATGTGATGTGATATATCTTGATGTATGAGATGATCATGTTTTGTAATAAGTTCACGACTTGCATGTCGATGAGTACGGCAACCGGCAGGAGCCTTAGGGTTGTATGACCTGCGTGTCAATCACAAAGCGCCATGTAATTGCTTTACTTTATCGCTATGCGTTAGCAATAGTTGGCGAGACGACCCCGACGCAACGATGGAGATCAAGGTGTCGTGACGGTGATGATGGAGATCATGCCGATGCTTTGGAGATGGAGATCAAAAGCACAAGATGATGATGGCCATATCATGTCACATATTTTGATTGCATGTGATGTTTATCCTTTATGCATCTTATTTTGCTTAGAACGACGGTAGCATTATAAGATGATCCTTTCACTTAATTTTAAGATAAAAGTGTTCTCCCCGAGTATGCACCATTGCTAAAGTTCGTCGTTTCGAAGCACCTCGTGATGATCAGGTGTGATAGATTCTACGTTCAAATACAACAGGTGTAAGCCAGTTTTGCACATGCAGAATACTTGGGTTAAACTTGACGAGCCTAGCATGCACAGACATGGTATCGGAACACTAGAGACCGAAAGGTCGAACGTGAGTCACATAGTAGATATGATCAATATGGAGATGTTCACCTTTGAAGACTACCCCATCTCATGTGATGATCGGACATGGGTTAGTTGATTTGGATCATGTATCACTTACACAAATTGAGGGATGTTGATTTAAGTGGGAGTTCATTAAGTAATTTGATTATTTGAACTAAAATTTATCATGAATTTAGTCCTAATAGTTTTTGCAAATCTATGCTGTAGATCAATGGCCCGTGCTACCGTTCCCTTGAATTTTAATGTGTTCCTAGAGAAAGCTAAGTTGAAAGATGATGGTAGCAACTACACGGATTGGGTCTGTAACTTGAGGATTATCCTCATTTCTGCATAGAAGAATTATGTTCTTGATGCACCGCTAGGTGACAGACCTGCTATAGGAGCTGATGCGGACGTTATGAACGCCTGGCAGGCTCGATCTGATGACTACTCGATAGTTCAGTGTGCCATACTTTAGGGCTTGGAACCGGGACTTCAAAAGTGTTTTGAACTCCATGGAGCATATGAGATGTTCCAAGAGCTGAAGTTAATATTTCAAGCAAATGTCCGGGTTGAGAGATATGAAGTCTCCAACAAGTTCTTTAGCTGTAAGATGGAGGAGAACAGTTCTGTCAGTGAACACATACTCAAAATGTCTGGGTATCATAACCACTGGACTTAGCTGGGAGTTGATCTTCCAGTTGAGAGTGTTGTTGACAGAGTTCTTTAGTCACGGCCATCGAGCTACAAAGGCTTCGTGATGAACTATAATATGCAAGGGATGACGAAAACGATTCCCGAGCTCTTCGCGATGCTGAAATCGGCGGAGTTAGAAATCAAGAAAGAGTATCAAATGTTGATGGTTAACAAGACCACCAGTTTTAAGAAAAAGGTTAAGGGAAAGAAAGGGAACTTCAAGAAGAATGGCAAGAAAGTTGCCGCTCCCGTGAAGAAGCCCAAAGCTAGACCCAAGCCTGAAACTGAGTGCTTCTACTGCAAAGGAAATGGTCACTGGAAGCGGAACTGCCCCAAATACTTGGCAGATAAGAAGGATGGCAAAGTGAACAAAAGTATATTTGATATACATGTTATTGATGTGTTCCTTACTAATGCTCGTAGTAGCGCCTGGGAATTTGATACTAGTTCGGTTGCTCATATTTGTAACTCGAAACAGGAGCTGCAGAATAAACGAAGATTGGCTAAGGACGAGGAGACGATGCGCGTCGGGAATGGTTCCAAGGTTGATGTGATCGCCGTCGGCATGCTACCTCTACATCTACCTTCGGGATTAGTTTTAGACCTCAATAATTGTTATTTGGTGACAGTATTGAGCATAAACATTATATCTGGATCTTGTTTATTGCGAGACGGTTATTCATTTAAGTCAGAGAATAATGGTTGTTCTATTTATATGAGTAATATATTTTATGGTCATGCACCTTTGATGAATGGTCTATTCTTGTTGAATCTCGATCGTAGTGATACACATATTCATAATATTGATGCCAAAAGATGCAAAGTTGATAATGATAGTGTGCAACATACTTGTGGCACAGCCGTTTAGGTCATATTGGTGTAAAGTGCATGAAGAAACTCCATGCGGATGGACTTTTGGAATCACTTGATTATGAATCATTTGATACTTGCGAACCATGCCTCATGTGTAAGATGACTAAAACTCCGTTCTCCGGAACAATGGAGCGAGCTAATGACTTATTGGAAATAATACATACCGATGTATGCGATCCAATGAGTGTTGAGGCACGCGGCAGGTATCGTTATTTTCTAACCTTCACAGATGATTTAAGTAGGTATGGGTATATCTACTTGATGAAACACAAGTATGAAACATTTGAAAAGTTCAAAGAATTTCAGAGTGAAGTGGAGAATCATCGTAACAAGAAAATAAAGTTTCTACGATCTGATCGCGAAGGCGAATATTTGAGGTACGAGTTTGGCCTTCATTTAAAACAATATGGAATTGTTTCACAACTCACGCCACCTGGAACACCACAGCGTAATGGTGTGTCCGAACATCATAACCGTACTATATTATATATGGTGCATTCTATGATGTCTCTTACCGATTTGCCTTTATCGTTTTGGGTTTATGCATTACAGACAGCCGCATTCACGTTAAATAGGGCACCGTCTAAATCCGTTGAGACGACACTATATGAACTATGGTTTGGCAAGAAACCTAAGTTGTCGTTTCTTAAAGTTTGGGGATGCGACGCTTATGTCAAAAGGCTTCAGCCTGATAAGCTCGCGTCTTCATAGGATACCCTAAAGAAACTATTGGGTATACCTTCTACCACAAATCCGAAGGCAAGATCTTTGTTGCTAAAAATGGGTCATTTCTAGAGAACGAGTTTCTCTCAAAAGAAGTGAGTGGGAGGAAAGTAGAACTTGATGAGGTAGTTGTACCTTCTCTCGAATTGAAAAGTAGCACATCAGAGAAAACCGTTCCCGTGATGCCTACACCAACTAGAGAAGAAGCTAATGATGATGATCATGAAACTTCAGATCAAGTTACTACTGAACCTCGTAGGTCAACCAGAACACGTACCGCACCAGAGTGGTACGGTAATCCTGTCCTGGCAGTCATGTTGTTAGACAACGACGAACCTGTGAACTATGAAGAAGCTATGATGAGCCCATATTTCGACAAATTGCTCGAGGCCATGAAATCTCAGATAGCATCCATATATGAGAACAAAGTGTGGACTTTTGTGGACTTACCCGATGATCGGCAAGCCATTGAGAATAAATGGATCTTCGAGAGGAAGACAGACGCTGATGGTAATATCACTGTCTACAAAGCTCGACTTGTTGCAAAAGGTTTTCGAAGTTCAAGGGGTTGAATACGATGAGACTTTCTCACCCGTAGCGATGCTTAAGTTTGTCTGAATCATGTTAGCAATTGCCGCATTTTATGATTATGAAATCTGGCAAATGGACGTCAAAACTGCATTCCTTAACGGGTTTCTTAAAGAAGAGTTGTATATGATGCAACCAGAAGGTTTTGTCGATCCTAAAGGTGCTAACAAAGTGTGCAAGCTCCAGCGATCCATCTATGGACTGGTGCAAGCATCTCGGAGTTGGAATATACGCTTTGATGATGTGATCAAAGCATTTGGTTTTATAAAGACTTACGGTGAAGCATGTATTTACAAGAAAGTGAGTGGGAGCTCTGTAGCATTTCTGATATTATATGTGGATGACATATTGCTGATTGGAAATGATATAGAATTTCTGGATAGCATAAAAGGATACTTGAATAACAATTTTTCAATGAAAGACCTCGGTGAAGCTGCTTATATATGTTGGGGAACGTTGCATGGAAAACAAAAAATTACTATGCACACGCAAGATCTATCCATGGTGATGCATACCTACGAGAGGGGGAGAGCATCTACATACCCTTGTAGATCGCTAAGCGGAAGCGTTTATCACGCGGTTGATGTAGTCGCACTCTTCGCGATCCGATCACGATCCAACCGATCTAGTGCCGAACGGACGGCACCTCCGAGTTTAGCACATGTTCAGCTCGTATCTCTCCTCCTTCCTGATCCAGCAAGCGGGAGAGGAGAAGTAGATGGGATCACAACCAACACGACTGCGTGGTGGTGATGGTGATGGTGGAGCACCGACAACGCTTCGCTAAGCGTCACCGGGACGAGGCGGTGGAACTACGGAGTAACAGGAGAGAGAGGGGTGCCAAGGGCTTGGTGTGTCCTCTTGGGGCGTGGGAAACAGCCCCTCCAAGCCCTAGGGCGCAGCTATAAGGGGGAGAGGACTTGGACTCCAGGTCCAATCCTATTCCTACTAGGACTACTTCCTTTTTTGCCTTCCCTAGCCACATGGGCTTTTGAGGACTTGGTGCGCCTAGACCAATAAGGCCAAGGCACCTCCCCGCAGCCCATGCTAGCCCTTGGGTCGTGGTGGACCCACTTGTGGACTTCCGGACCCCTCTGGAATCCTTCGGAAACTTCTGGAAGCTTCCCGGTACAATACCGAAAAAACTGCACCTTTTTTCGGAACCCAAAATATGACTTCTCATATATAAATCTTTACCTCTCGACCATTCTGAGACTCCTCGTGACGTCCGGGATCTCATCCGGGACTCCAAACAACATTTGGTTACCACTCATCAAATATCCCAATACTACTCTAGCGTCAACGAACTTTAAGCGTGCGACCCTGCGGGTTCGGGAATTATGTAGTCATGACCGAGACACCTATCCGGTCAATAACCAATAGCGGGACCTGGATGCCCATATTGATTCCTTCATATTCCACGAAGATCTTTTATCAGTTGAACCTTTATGACAACATACGTAATTCCCTTTGTCTGTCGGTATATTACTTGCCCGAGATTCGATCGTCGGTATCTCTATACCTAGTTCAATCCCGTTACCGGCAAGTCTCTTTACTCGTTCTGCAATACATCATCTTGCAAATAACTCCTTACTCACTTTGCTTGCAAGCTTCTTGTGATGTGTATTACCGAGAGGGCCCAGAGATACCTCTCCGATACACGGAGTGACAAATCCCAATCTCGATTCACGCCAACTCAACAGACACCTTCGGAGATACCTATAGAGCATCTTTATGATCACCCAATTATGTTGTGATGTTTGATAGCACACAAGGTATTTCTCCGGTATCTGGGAGTTGCATGATCTCACGGTCGAAGGAACATGTATTTGACATTAAGAAAACAGTAGCAATAAACTGAACGATCATATGCTAAGCTAACGGATGGGTCTTGTCCATCACATCATTCTCCTAATGATGTGATCCCGTTATCGAATGACACCTCATGTCTATGGTTAGGAAACCTTAACCATCTTTGAACAACGAGCTAGTCTAGTAGAGGCTCACTAGGGACACGGTATTTGTTTATGTATCCACACATGTATTTAAGTTTCCGGTCAATACAATTCTAGCATGAATAATAAACCTTTATCATGATTTAGAAAATATAATAATAACCATTTTATTATTGCCTCTAGAGCATATTTCCATCAATATATTGGGCATCAAGATCTATAGGGATAGATCGAGATGCTTAATAGCACTTTCACAAAGCACATACCTTGACAAAGTTCTGAAGAAGTTCAAAATGGACCAGTCGAAGAAAGGGTTCTTGCCTGTGTTGCAAGGTGTGAAATTGAGTTAGACTCAAAGTCCGACCACGGCAAAAGATAGAGAGAGAATAAAAGTCATTCCCTATGCCTCAGCCATAGGTTCTATAATGTATGCCATGCTGTGTACCAGACCTGATGTGTGCTTTGCCATAAGTTTGGCAGGGAGGTATCAAAGTAATCCAAGAGTGGATCACTGGACAGCGGTCAAGAATATACTAAAGTACCTGAAAAGGACCAAGGATATGTTTCTCATTTATGCAAGGGACGAAGATCTCGTCGTAAAGGGTTACATCGATGCTAGCTTCGACATAGATCCGGATGACTCTAAGTGGAGCTGTCAGTTGGTGCAGTTCTAAGCAGAGCGTTGTGGCGGGATCTACATGTGAAGCGGAGTACATAGCTGCTTCGGAAGCAGCGCATGAAGGAGTCTGGATGAAGGAGTTCATATCCGATCTGGGTGTAATACCCAGTGCATCGGGTCCAATGATAATCTTTGGTGACAACCATGGAGCAATTGCCATAGCAAAGGAATCCAGGTTTCACAAGAGAACCAAACACATCAAGAGACGCTTCAACTCCATTCGTGAAAAGGTCAAGGATGGAGATATAGAAATTTGTAAAATACATACGAATCTGAATGTAGCAGCCCCGTTGACTAAACCTCTTCCGCGGGCAAAACACAATCAGCACCAAGACTCCATGCATGTTAAATTCATTACTATGTAATCTAGATTATTGACTCTAGTGCAAGTGGGAGACTGTTGGAAATATGCCCTAAAGGCAATAATAAAGTGGTTATTATTATATTTCCTTAATCATGATAAAGATTTATTATTCATGCTATAATTGTATTGATTGGAAACTTAAATACATGTGTGAATACATAAGCAAATACCAAGTCCCTAGTAAGCCTCTACTAGGCTAGCTCGTTGATCAAAAGATGGTTAAGGTTTCCTGACCATAGACATGAGTTGTCATTTGATAACGGGATCACATCATTAGGAGAATGATGTGATGGACAAGACCCATCCGTTAGCTTAGCATATGATCGCTCAGTTTATTGCTACTGCTTTCTTAATGTCAAATACATATTCCTTCGACCATGAGATCATGCAACTCCCGGATACTGGAGGAATACCTTGTGTGCTATCAAACATCACAACGTAACTAGGTGATCATAAAGGTGCTCTACAGGTATCTCCAAAGGTGTCTGTTGAGTTGGCATGGATCAAGATTGGGATTTATCACTCCGTACGACAGAGAGGTATCTCTAGGCCCTCTCGGTAATACAGCATCACAAGAAGCTTGCAAGCAAAGTGACTAAGGAGTTAGTAACAAGATGATGTATTACGGAATGAGTAAAGATACTTGCCGGTGACGAGATTTGAACAAGGTATGGAGATACCGACGATCGAATCTCGGGCAAATAACATACCGACAGACAAAGGGAACTACGTATGTTGTCATAAAGGTTCGACCGATAAAGATCTTCGTAGAATATGTAGGAAGCAATATGGGCATCCAGGTCCCGCTATTGGTTATTGACCAGAGAAGTGTCTCAGTCATCTCTACATCATTCTCGAACCCGTAGGGTCCGCAAGCTTAACGTTCGTTGACAATATAGTATTATATGACGTGTGTATGTTGGTGACCGAATGTTGTTCGGAGTCCCGGATGAGATCACGGACAGATGAGGAGCTCTGGAATGGTCCGGAGGTAAAGATTGATATATAGGATGAAGGTATTCGGGTTTCGGAATGCACCAGATTACCATCGGAGTGCCGGAAGGGGTTCTGGGAGGCCACGGGGAGTTATTGGACTTAACGGGCCAAGGAGAAGGGAGCACACCAGCCCATAGGGGGCTGGCACGCCCACCTCCTGGCCGCCGACCCTAGGGAAGAAAGGGAAGAGGGCCAACCCCCTCTTACCTTCTCTTCCACGTGAGAAAAAAGAAAGGGGGGCGCCTCCCCTCCTGCCTTCTCCCCTACGCCATAGGAAGGAAAGGGGGCGCACCTAGGGTAGGCACCCTAGAGCAGCCGTCGGCTCCCTTGGGGAGCCCCTAGGGCTGCCTCCCCTCCCCCCTCCACCTATATATATGAGAGGAGGGGAGGGGGCAACACACACAATGATTCCCACGCCGTTTGTGGCACCCCCTCTCCCTCTAGTTCAAGTTCCTCCTCCGTCCATGTCCGTTGTGCTTGGCGAAGCCCTGTGGAATAGTTTGACCACCACTGTCACCACACCGTCGTGCTGATGGAACTCATCTACTACTTCGCCTCTCTAGCTGGATCGAGAAGGCGAGGACGTCATCGAGCTGAACGTGTGCTAAACACAAAGGTGCCGTACATTCGGTACCTGATCAGGACGGATCATGAAGGTGTACGACTACATCAACCGCGTTGATAAACGCTTCCGCTTAGCGATCTACAGGGGTATGTAGATGCTCTCCCCCTCTCGTAGCTATGCATCTCCATGGGTAGATCTTGCGTGTGCGTATTTTTTTTATTTTCCATGCAATGTTTCCCAACACGGGGACACATCATGGACGAAGGCACGCATCAGTGTTGCTAGTATCGGGCATGCGTAGACGGACAAAGACGAAGTTGACGAAGCGCCGCACCGGGCTTGCTGACGGTGTCCTGGACTAGGGGGTACTCACCATGTCGTCTCCCGACCAGTGGGTTGGGCCGAGGACCCCCGTGGCGGTTCACTAATGGGCCAGTTCGGACAGCCGATGACATATACAAGGAAGATTCCACAAGACTTGGTGATCAAGACAAGGACTCCTCTCCACCAATGTAGCCGACTAGGACTCTTGTCATCTTGGGCCTCCGGTACATTATATAAGCCGAGGCCAGGCTCGTTGATGGATAGATTATGACATTACTCATCATACCCCTTGGGTTTAGACCACAACATATGATCTCGAGGTAGATCAACTCTGTACCTTGATACTTCATCAATATAAACAAGAGCATGACGTAGGGTTTTACCTCCATAGAGAGGGCCCGAACCTGGGTAAAACACCGTGTTCATCGTCTCTGTTACCATCGATCCTAGATCCACAGCTCGGGACCCCCTACCCCGAGGTCTGCCGGTTTTGACACCGACAATGGTGCTTTCATTGAGAGTTCCGCTGTGTGATCGGGAAAGGATCAATGGCTCGCCCGCAGATCAACTGCGACGTCGGCATCTTCGTCGCCGGCTCGACTGGTCACCTTAGCTCGACGGAGGACTGTGCTCCGTCTCCGATCATCATGTTCGGACGCGGGCCTTCATCAACATCAACTCCGATCTCTATCAAGATCGTGGAGGAATCATCCATATAGCCCGGGGGCTCAACTTCAACATTCTCCTCGGGCGACCATGCTGTTTTTCTATACAGCGGATTCGTATTCGCTGTCACCGCTTCCTCGAGTTTCGTTTTAACGGTTGCTTTAGTGGAATTGTGCGGAATTAAGTCTACAACAACCATGCAAAATTTCGCCGAGTTCCGATGGAGGAATCTCCGGCGATCTCCGATATACCGGAGCCCTGTCGAATCTGGACGGGAATCTGGACAAGTCTGGAGCATGGTATGCAGCGTCTAGCTCGGACTTCCTTTGGAAGATCCAACCATTGATCGGCTGCGGAATTCCTATATCTACCATCCCTCAAAATTTCAGCTCGATCCGACGGTTCAAACTCCGGGAACCTTCCGATGAGTGGACCAATTTTCAGATCTGTTTTCTGCGCGAATATGGATCCGACCCGAATTCCTGTTTCTTTATGAACGTGATATTGGACGACCTTTTTAAAGGAATTTTCTTCTAGGGTATTGTGCGTTGTTTTTAAATACGTGCCCATAAAATTTTAAGCCTCCTCTGAGGTAATCTTCACCATCACGCTGGTGTCAAACCAGTCCGGCAATATTGCTCCACGGCTGCCGACCTGCGCTAGACGCGTCGTCGCTTTTTGAGCCGAGCTCAACTTCTTCGGATCATCATCTCGGCGAGTCGAACAAGAGTTTGGAATCGCCAAGGATAAATCATCACCAACATCGCCGCCCCACGGATTACACGGAGCGGGCACGCCGGCATCGCCGCATGGCCACTTCATCAAGCCGGCATTGACCGCGTCACAAGTTACGACCTGCGTCGGCATGGCCGCACTGTTGCTTCTTCAAGCCGATGTCCATCACGCCGAACTGCTTCAATACCTCGGCTGACATGGCAACTGCAACGTCTCCTTACCGACCTGCTCCGTCACCTCGGCTAGACCGGGGGCTTCGCCATCTCTTCATCAACCTACTCCGGAGACTTCGGCGTCACCAGCCGACCAGCTTCGTTAAGTTAGCTGGACCGGGAGCTTTGCCTCGGCGAGACAATCTTTGCCAGCATCGCCATGCCGTCGCTTCATCACCCATCAGGCAATGGGTGTGCGGATCGATTCCCAATTTTGGGAGTAACCTTTCTTCGGACTGCTACAACAAATAAACCAGGTGCTATTAATCCTAGCAATTTTTGCTTGTTTGGGTTTATTTTTCCCAAGAAATTATTACTCTGGTTTGTTCCATCATCTGTACATAGGTCTATCAAATGGTGGCCGCATTAACGACGGTCGCGTGGTGGTTCGGTCAGTTTTCGTACATAGTTCGGCGAACGCCGCATCCGGAACTCGGACCGACCTGTGAATTCGGGCTTTGCCACGCCTTTACCGCATCACGCCGACGCCCTGCATCGACATTGACTTCGGCGCCATGCCACATCTCTTTAAATAAATTATCTTTGCGAAAAGCAATTATGCAAGGATTTTATATATATTTATATTATTCTTTTTGGACCGCACTATTTTATGTGTGCAGGTGATTGACTTCGACTGCGTCACGCGGTCACTTCGGCAAGCCAATGTCATCGTCCCAATTGGCATAAATCGGCTCGCATGATTATCTTGTTGATTGAATTGCCATACCGACATGTTCGGTTGCCTCGGGGACTTCGGCGCACGAGCCATATTTCTTTTATTACTCACTTTGCATGAATTATTAATCATGTAACCTTTTTTTTATTACTGTTATCTCCGGCTTGTACTATCTTCCGTGCACAGGTAAATGATCCGGATTAGGCAGCGCTGTCACCGCGGCTGAACCGGGGGCTTCGTCATCACTTCATTAACCCACACCGGGAACTTTGGCGTCATACTGTCGGCATACTCCGTCGCCTCGGACGGACGGGGGGTTCCACCTCGCCACATTGGCCGTGCTGTGTCGCCACTTTGGAGTGCCGAGCTCTTTGCTCCTCCATCTCGGGATTAGGGGCTGGGACCTCGTCTCGCCGTAAACTCGGACCGCGTCATCGATGCCGAGCACATTAACCAGCTAAGTCGCTTTCATGCCCAAAGTTTTAAATTTTTAATTTGTGTTCAGTTCGACCGTGCTCACGTGAGTTGTTTGTTAAAAGAAACTCCCTTTACCCATGTTAGCTGGGGGCTCTTAAATTTACATGAGCTGTTTTATAATAAGTGTGTTTTCTTCTTGTTCGTTGCAAAGTCTTTTTCTATCACTCCTTCCTCGACTCGAGTGTGTGGTCAATAGCCGGATAGCCTGGGTCCGATCTTGACCCACTTGCAGTCTTGAGATCGGATGTGTCATGTTAAAGCACGACAGAAGCACAAATTTTTTTTAGACCAATTTTTGGATTGGCACCAATTGACTTGATTTAGTTCGGACATGGAGTTTTCGCATAAGTCTTTTGGTTTTTAAGCCTATGGCACTTTTAAACTATTTGTGTGTTTCCAGCATAAGTCTCGCAGTGCAACGCCGGACACCTTTAGAGATTCGGCAAAACATTCTCGGGTATTATTGCTTTATATGCATCGGTTTCGAATTGTGTCTTTGGTCAATAGTTGGGTTGCCCGGCTCCTGTGCTTGCCTCCTATGTTCCGCTTTGTTCGGCTAGGTGTGCAAAGGGTGAACCACTGCGATTGTGCTTCCAGCTAGCATGGTTAAGCGTCTCAGTGGAGAAAGCCAAAAACTGACTGTCACAATAAGTGTAAACTGGTCAGCGATCCGATGACTGTGTTAAATTATAAGATTGATAGAGGTCACCCCATGTTAAATGATGGTCCGTTCATAACATTGGCCGAAGTGTTTACGACTTGACCTCGACTGTCGCCGAACACTAACTGGGGGCTAGTAACTGGCCTCCCAACTTTAAGCTCCTATGACTAAGTGAAAGTTATAAAGCCCGCATATCTGATTGCCTTGTTTCCGCTAACACAGCCGCCTTCGGGCACCGAGACGTCGGCTAAGGGTTGTTTTGTTATTGCGAAAACACCCTGCGTAGCATCTACAAGGGGGTGGAAGCCGACGATGGGCCACTTTCAAATGATAAATGGTCGCAACGGAGTCAAAATAAACATATCATCGGCGTTTGTATTTAATATACGAGGGCCTCCTTCCGCAATCATCGTTATAAAGCCATAAATATGCATCAATTTGACTTCAGATTTTGGCCAAGCTGGGTTGCCTGGCTCATGTGCTTACCCCTACGTTCCCGATTGTTCGGCTAGGGGGTAAAGGGAGCACCTCTGTGATTGTTACTACCGGGTCATCCGAGTAAGTACCTCAGACTGGGTGAAGCCGAAAGCTAGCAATCTTAAAGGATCACATTGGTCGGCAACGACGGAAGTGAAAATTTTGGTTCATTAATACCATAGAGTTCGGGAACTTTCTCCGAACTAAATCCTCAATATTTTTCTCCCACATTGATAGGAGGTGAGGTTTCATGATCATGATAAACATGACGACCCAAAGAAAGGAACCGATAGCGGGACTATTTTCTTTGGAAGATGTTTCTTACGTTAAAACGTAATATAACATATCTCTCCGTGTACCTTTGTTTATAAAACCGTATGACCGGATTGCCTTGTTTTTCATAAATCTTTGCCCTTATAATGGCTTTATAAAGTAGGAAAACACTCCTCGGCTACTGGCCGAAGAGGTTGAAGCCGATGGTCGGTCAACAAAGTTTTGTACAATGCGGATCCGAGCACTAATGATGTAAAGTACTTGAATACATAGAGTCATTACACATAATTTATGATTTTACTATGGATATCGATCCTTAATTCGGCCACCCGTGCCCGCATTAAGACTCGGGGGCTACTGGGCTTCGGGCTTATTATTTACAAATATTAAAGGGGCACATCGATCCCCTGATCTGGTGTTGCCACCCGACCAGTGTCTCAGGGGCTACTGCATTGCTTGTTCAATGCAGAAAATTTAAAGTGCTTAGTGTTCGGCTTGACCGAACTATAGGCAAACGCGTCTTCGGACAACAACAGGTACCATCTGGACCTATCTGGCATTAAGCTAATATATTACGGCAACTTCTCAAGACCCTCTCTCAAGGGCCCGTTCGCCGATCACTATTATCTCTAATATATTACACTGCATTTCTATTCCTACGTATGCTGCCGAGCTAGGAGTTGATCCTCAGGCCGATTTCACGCATCAACCTGAGTCTCAGGGGCTACTTGGATCAGCGGTTTCATGTTTTCCTTCAGGTGCATCTCGGGTTTTAGACCGACACACACCTTGAGGGCTACTGGCTATATATCTCGGTGGAGAATAAATTGCACCAATAAAAAATATTCACAAAAAATCAGCCCGCAGTCGGGGTGGTGCACCACCTCGGAAGCAGTCCGGCATAAAGCTCGGGCGCCAGTGGCTGGCTCCATAGAGGGCACTTCCGGCATTAAGCTCGGCTTAATTCATTCAATCTTTTAAAGACCGAGGTAGTTTATGACACCTCGGACGCTGACCATCGTTAGAGCTCGGATACAGTCCGGCGTTAGAGCTCGGATACAGTCTGGCGTTGGAGCTCGGATACAGTCCGGCGTTGGTGCTCGGCTGCAAAAGATACCCCAAATACAGTCCGGCGTTGGAGCTCGGATGCAAGAGGACACCACCGCATGGGAACAACTTCAAACCCGAGGTGTGGTGTAAAAAACTTACAAGGCATTGATAAAGGCCGATAACTTAAAAAGACTCCTCGGATACCCGACGTATGAACTCTTCAGATACACCTCGGCGATCCTCAAGATCGGAGATGGGAAGATTTGTTGAACCAGTTTTCAAGACCGACGACCGAAGATGAAGAACTGTTCAGAAGAATCGAGGAGCATCCCCAACTTGAAGACCGGTTCAGGGGGCTACTGACGGTGTCCTGGACTAGGGGGTACTCACCATGTCGTCTCCCGACTAGTGGGTTGGGCCAAGGACCCCCGTGGCGGTTCACTAATGGGCCAGTTCGGATAGCCGATGACATATACAAGGAAGATTCCACAAGACTTGGTGATCAAGACAAGGACTCCTCTCCACCAACGTAGCCGACTAGGACTCTTGTCATCCTGGGCCTCCGGTACATTATATAAGCCGAGGCCAGGCTCGTTGATAGATAGATTATGACATTACTCATCATACCCCTTGGGTTTAGACCACAACATATGATCTCGAGGTAGATCAACTCTGTACCTTGATACTTCATCAATATAAACAAGAGCAGGACGTAGGGTTTTACCTCCATAGAGAGGGCCCGAACCTGGGTAAAACACCGTGTTCATCGTCTCTGTTACCATCGATCCTAGATCCACAGCTCGGGACCCCCTACCCCGAGGTCTGCCGATTTTGACACCGACACTTGCCAAGCCCGGGGACATGTCATGGACGAAGGCACACATCAGTGTTGCCAGCACCGGGCATGCGTAGACTAGGGACCTGCACGAGCTGTATGCCATGTCGAGGAGTCGGAGGGGCCAGCAGAGAAGGAGACTCGATGACGGTTGTGGCGCCAATCGGCGTGGGGCCGATGTCATCAACGGTAGTCGGAGTAGACGAAGTGGTCGGGGAAGGCGACAAGCTGGTGCTTGACGAAGACGAAGGGGGTGGACAGGCGGCGGCGGCCTGACGCCGGCGGCGGTGGCTAGGTTAGGAGTGCGGAGGCGGTGCTCGAAGTAGGCGAAGAACCCCATAGCATGACGATGACCGGCGCGGACGGTGGCGTTCCCACGCCAAGGGAGGCGGCGGGGTGCATGCCACGGGAAGTCAACGCGCGGTGACGGCGGAGTGGACCGCGGGCCATGGCGCTACGGCCCGAAGGGGTGACACAACGGCAGCAAGCAGGTCAGGGCGATGGCAGGGCGACCTCGAGAAGGCGGCGGTGACCGTGGGCCGCGGCGCTATGGCCCGGAGGGGCGGCGCAGCGGCAGCAGGTAGGTCGGGGTGACGGCGGGAACGGCCTTAGGCGATGGCGGAGACCGCGTGCCACGCTCGCTACGGCCCGATGGGGCGACGCAGTGGCAGCGTGAGGGTCGGTGCAGCCACGGGCCGCAACACTACGACCCGAAAGGGTGACTCAGCGACAACACGCGGGTCGGTATAGCCGCGGGGAGAACCACGAGGCGGCAGCGCTGCGGCCCGACGGGCGATGCAGCGGCAGCCCAATGCTCGATCGGTGTAAGGGCGCGTTGTACTCTGGAAGGTCTTCACGGGACCTGCGGAGGCGCGCACAACGCACGGGCCAGGTCGATCGTGCGGCGTAGATGAGGTGGATCGCGGCGGCTGGTGGGTGATCAATCCGATCGCGCGCGAGGTCGGGGACGTCGCTTGGTGTAGGCGGGGTGGTGGCTGAGTCCAAGCTGAAGCCAGCGGTGACGACCGGCGTAGGACGACGTGCGGACGAATACGTCAGCGGCGACGCACGGGTGGCCAACACAAAGCTAGCGCCCAGTCAGCGGCGCCTGAGTGACCAACGCAACAGCGGCACGTGATTGGCTAGGCCCGAAGCGGCGAACACAACGTCGTGCAGACGCGGCCGTACATACACGGCGGAGGCGGGAGGTGATGAAGGAGTCCCGGTCGGATCAGGACGGCGACGGGCGGGCAGAGGCGTGAACGATGGCCGTGACGGGCCGTCGCATCGCGCGAGACCGTCGGGTCGGAGAAGAGGCCCAGTGTCGTGCCGGTGTCAGAATAGAGGCGCACGGGGGTCGATGGCTGCGGCGGGCGACGCAAACTGATCTTAGATCGGAAAACCAAAGAGTAAACGCCGATCAAAATGACCGACGAGAGAGAGAAAACCCGTATCAAAGGATCGAGAAAAAGACTTTTTAGGGCAGCCGGTCAACACGACCGGCGGAAGAACCCTAGGTACGGGCGGCACGGCCCCCGGCGGTGGTCATGAAGACCGACAGCCCCGGGGGCTGCGCGCGGGGCGGAAGCGACAAGCGGCGGCTAGGGTTTGGATCGGTTAGGCCAATACCATGTTAAAAGGGATAGACAGGGATTTGTGGAATCGATGTTTATTACTTGAGCCTCATGAGTGTATATATAGGAGTACATAATCATCTTGGAGTACAAGGCAAGATGGAATAAATCCTACGCTATCCTATGTTTCCTAAATAAACATTATACTCAACACCTCGGCCACAACATACCCGACTACCTTGTCGGTGGCGGCTAGGGTAGGTGCGGCGCGGCTAGGGATTGAGAGAAGGCTGATACCATGTAAAAGAATATTTGTTGCAAGATAATTGTATTCACATTATGGGGTGCCCATATATATAGCACGTAAAGATATAGGCCCTGTTTGTTTCGGATTCTGGGACCAGATTCAGCTTTGCCAGTGAAGCCGAATCTGGAATCTGAGACAAACGGCTATTTGGAATCAGCTTTGCCAGTGAAACCAAATCTGGATTTTCGTCATTTTTAGTGCAATTTTCTTAAGCAACTCAAAGTGTACTTCGGTGACGAAGCTGATTCACTAAAGCGAATCCACATATGATTAAAATCCAAAGGAAGCTAAAACAAACAGGGCTACAGTTCCATCCATTGATCCTAATTATAGATTATACACTTGAAAAACAAGCGGGGCAACTACGCCTAATACACGCACGTATATAAGGTCCACCCATAGTTAAATAGGAAATAGTGCAACAGCACGTACGACGTATATGTACAAGACCGACATGTATACTCCACCATATTCCGACGTATTCATAATGTATATCAATTATCAGTGGTTTTCACGATTTTCGTCCGAACTGACGCACCTGATCGGCCGTGCAAGTGTGTGCCCCCGCACTTGCGCCCCCTTGCGTATTTCCCCGTATAGATATGGTTTCATTCACTGACCTTAATTACAGATTATACACTTGGGAAACAAGCAGGACAACTACGAAGCCAGACTATTCAAACAAACAAGGTGGGTATGTGCCCCGAAAAACCAGGAGCCCTCGACTGAAGGCGATTAGGGTTTTGGTGGCGACTGGCGCCCGTTGACATCTCGGAGGCGGGGCGATCCGATCTGCGACGGGGAGGGATGGCGTCCGCGTCGTCTCCCACGGCGCACAACGCGAGCCCAGGCGAGCCGCTGTCGCCTCGTGCGGCAAGGGCGTGGCTGGAAGAAGCCATGGGCAAGTTAGATCTCACCGAGGAGGAGGCTACCCCCTTGGTGATCGATGATCTGGAAGAAGGAGTCCAGGAGAAGTGGCTGATCGCGGGCAAGGTTCTTCATCGCAAAATCCTGCATATCCAGACCATTGCTAATGCGTTGAGGCCGGCATGGGGAAACCCTAGAGGCTTGTCCTTCAAGCCGGGGGGAGAGAACATATTCGTGGCGGAGTTCGACAATCGTCGTGATCGTGATCGCGTGCGAGATGGTTCTCCATGGCACGTGAGCCGGCATGCAGTGATCCTCTCAGAATTCGAAGACTGCATGAGGCCGTCGGAGCTGAAGTTTGATAAAATTCAGCTATGGGCTAAGGTTCTAAATCTGCCTTTCAATCTGCGAAACGAAACTTGGGGAAAAGCAATTGCTAAACAGATTGATAAAGAGGCCTCCTCCGTCCAGTTTGATCCTGTGGGAGGATTTCTAAGAGCTAGGGTTACCCTAGATGTGAGTAAACCCTTACGGCGGTGGATCTTAATTGACTATGCCAAGAGGAAGTCCAGGGATTGGTATGATATCCAATATGAACAAGTTCCCAACTTTTGTTTCTCGTGTGGCCGCCTAGGTCACTCTGATCTGTTTTGTCCCACTCCGGGCACAAGGGATGAGCATGGAGACCTTCCTTTCAACACTACCCTGCGTGCACCTAATGAACGCAAGGGAGCGGCGTCCAGTGACGACTCATCCAGAGGACCTCAGAAGACGGCAGCCAGTAGGAAAGATGCCTCTTCTTCCAATACGAACGCGGCCGCCACAGCTGAGGTAAACTCTCCACTGAAGAAAAGGAATCAACCCAAGAGGAAGGGGGGGGCTCAGATGGAGAAAGTATACCGTAGAGTGGATCCTTTGGCCATCACCAGCAATGCAATGGTGGAGGGCAGTGGTGCTGCTACGGATATGGTGGTGTTCAAAGCTCAAGCAAACAAGAACTCTGTTGATGGCAATGGGAAGGAGGAGGGTGAGACCTAGGAGCCAGACCCAAAGAAGAAGAAACCTACCCCACCTTCATCGGAGAACACATCGGCGGCGGCTGCCAGTCAGCCCCGCGGAGAGCAATGAAACACCTCAATTGGAACTGCCGGGGACTTGGGAACCCCGAGGCAGTTCGCGAGCTTCGTAAAATTGCGAAGCAGGAAGGGCCCAGCCTACTCTTTGTGATGGAAACGAAGATTAGGGCGAAGAGAGTTGAAATTCTGAAGCATACACTCGGCTTTTCGGGTTGTTTTGCTGTTGACAGTGCGGGGCTTAGTGGCGGTCTCGGCTTGTTTTGGTCAAGTGATATTTCTGTTGATCTTAAGAGCTATAGTTCCGGCCATATCGATGTGATGGCTCGGAAAGTTGGTTCCCCCTCGCACGAATGGAGATTCACGGGGTTCTACAGAGCACCGAGGAGAGAGGATCGATACCACAGCTGGAACTGCTTGAGACGGTTACATGCAATACCGCATCAAGCATGGCTATGTCTTGGTGATTTCAACGAAACGCTGCATGCCACAGAACACTTCAGCAGAGCTCAGAGGGCGGAGTGGCAGATGCGTGCGTTTCGGGATGCTCTTGATGATTGCTCCCTGCAGGACCTTGGGTTCTCAGGGGTGCCATACACAAGGGATAATGGTCAGGCCGGCGAGATGAACGTGAAAGCCCGTCTGGACAGAGGGGTGGCCAATGAAGATTTTCTTTAGAGCTTCGAAGTCGCACGGGTGAGACACATTAGCTCGGTGGAGTCGGACCACTGTTTTGTTTTGGTTGAGACACAAGATTTGCAATACACGAGAGGACCAAAGCAGTTTCGATACGAAGATGTTTGGCAGTCTCATGCTGAGTATGATCAGATTGTTGCGGAAGCGTGGCTACGGAATCATGCTGGCCAAGATCTTGCCGCTATTCAACACACACTGCAACAACTCCAAGTTGAGCTTGGGGCGTGGGGTGCGAAAGAGTTCGGTTGCCTCACTAAGAGGGTCCGGAAGTTACAAAGGAAACTTGAATCCTTGAGGAGGAGATCCATCGGGCGAGGGCCTTCTGACGAAGAAAAAACAATTGTGCTGCAACTGCGGGAAGCACTGCGGCAGGAGGAGGTTTGGATTCGGCAACGCTCACGCGTGCCATGGCTACGGAAAGGTGATCGTAACACAGCATATTATCATGCCCTAGCAGCGCAGCGGAAGCGGGTGAACCGCATTGCCCATCTTCAGCGCTCGGACGGCTCCACATGCGCGACCGAGGCTGAAGACAAGGCGGAGGTGCAATCATTCTACCAGAACCTATATTCTTCGCAAGGTTATAATGACATGAATGAGTTGCTTCAGTTTGTCCCGTCACGTGTGACCGAGGACATGAATATCTCCTTGGATAAACCCTTCGAGCCGGACAAGGTTCGTGATGCCCTCTTTCAGATGTCTCCATCCAAAGCACCGGGCGTTGATGGGTTTACCGCAGGGTTCTTTCAGCGACACTGGAATCTCATCAAGGATGATCTAGTGCCGGCGATTCTTAGTTTTTTGAATGGGGGTGACCTACCTTATGGCTTTAACGATACGTCTATCACACTTATACCTAAGGTACGAAATCCTCAGTCCATCACTCAATACCGGCCGATTTCTCTGTGTCCTGTACCCTACAAGATTGCTGCCAAGATGATAACTAACCGTTTCAAAGAGTTAATGGACACAGTTGTTAGCCAGGAACAGAGTGCTTTTGTCCCTGGTCGTCTGATCACTGATAACGTGGTGGTGGCATTTGAAAGTGTTCATACAATGAGACGAAGGAAGAAGGGAAAGAACTACTCGTGTGCTGTCAAATTAGACATGATGAAGGCCTACGATAGAGTTGAATGGCATTACCTTGAGGCGATCATGGTCAAGCTTGGTTTTAGTGCTCAGTTCGTGAACCTGGTACTGAAATGTGTCTCTTCTGTCCGGTTCTCAGTGAGGGTGAATGGAGAGTTGCTGCCTTTTTTCACCCCGTCTAGGGGCCTGCGGCAGGGCTGCCCCATGTCCCCATTTCTTTTCTTACTCTGTGCCGAAGGACTTACGTCATTGCTCTAATTTTATGGGGGTATTCATGTTGACAGGGGCATCCGTGTATCCTTTCGAGCACCTTGGGTGAGTCATCTACTTTTTGCCGATGATAGTCTTATCTTCATCAGTGCAACCCAGGAGACTGCGGACCGACTCAATGCAATATTATTGATTTATGCTTCTTGCTCGGGTCAGGCAGTCAATCGCGAGAAGAGTGCCATCTTTTTCTCACCCAATACACCGCATGCAAGACGACAAGCAGTCAAACTGGTTCTTGGTGTTCATGTCGAAGCATTCAGTGACAGATATCTGGGTTTACCGACAGCGGTTGGAAGAATGGCTAGTGGGACTTTTGACCACATCGGGGACAGATCCAGGAGTAAAATGAATGGATGGGCAGAGCGGCTACTAGCTTGTGCTGGGAGGGAAACGCTTATTAAATCAGTGATCCAGGCCATCCCAACTTTCAGTATGAGTTGTTTCCGTCTGACCAAGAAGGTATGCAAAGGTCTTATTGCTAGTATGGCAAAATTCTGGTGGAGTGGATCTCTTGATCGACGATCTATGCATTGGCTATCTTGGGAGAAACTTGCATCACCGAAGTGTCAGGGTGGAATGGGCTTTCGTGATCTTGAGTTATTCAACTTGGCACTACTTGGTAAGCATGGATGGAGGTTTATCACTAATCCTAACTCTTTATGTGCCCAAGTGATGAAGGGGCGCTATTTTCCGGATTGTGATTTCATGGAGGCTTCAGTACCACAAACTTCGTCTGCTATTTGGCGAGCGATCATCGCCGGGAGGGAAGCTCTCCGCGTTGGTCTCATTAAGAGGGTGGGGGGCGGCAGCACTATCTCAATATGGGAAGATAAGTGGATCCCGGGCCTCTCCTCCTTGTCCCCTACGGTGATGCCGGGAGGGACGACCCTTGCCACCGTCGATGAGCTCATCGACCATGACAATGGGACTTGGCGGCGGGAACTGATCTACAATGCATTTATTCGACCAGATGCCGATGCCATCCTGAATATCCCCTTACGTCGCGGTGGGGGTGATGATTTTCGAGCTTGGGCTTTTGAAAGAAGTGGCATCTACTCCGTAAAATCTGCGTACCGTGCTCTCGTGACTCGGAAAGAGCGTGCAGCTCAAGAGGAAGGGGCGGTTACAAACTCCTCACAGACTGATGAACGGATGTGGAAGTCGCTTTGGAAGCTTAAGGTCTTGCCGAAGGTACGTGTATTCTCGTGGCGGGTTATTCGTCGTATTCTTCCAGATGAGTGCACGCTTCGGTACCGCCATATCAAACCTATAAGCAGATGCAATGTCTGCCATGCAATGGATGAGGATCTCATGCACGCCTTAGTGCATTGCTCTCATGCCAAACTTTTCTAGGAGCAAGCCCACGGTCTCTTTGGCGTTCGACGGCCGAGACTGAATCCCGATACATGGTCTCGTGATATCATATGTGATGATCAATTCACGGACACTGAGAGGGCCCAAATGATCTCTGTTATGTGGGCAATTTGGCACTCGAGAAATCGAGTGACTCATGATGATGACCAGCTGGAGCCTTTCACTTCGGTGAGGCGGATTCGGGAGGACTTGGCACTGCTGGATATCCCGCATTCTCATGCTGTGTTGCTGCCAGGTCATGGTTGGAGACCGCCGGACCCAGGGGTGGTCAAGATCAATACGGATGCAGCATTGAGTATGGACTCCGACAAGGTGGGTGTGGGCGGCGTAGCACGGTCTAACACAACCTTGTTGGGTGCTTGGAGTAAACCTCATGTTGGGGTCACGGATCCATTCATCGGTGAGACGCTCGCGCTTCGAGAAGGAGTTATCTTCGCAAATCTACGGGGTTTCTCACATGAGATAATGGAGACTGATTGCCTGGAGATTGTCAATCTCTGGAACACTCGCCACAACAGCCTCTCTGTGGTGGCACCTTTACTTGTAGAAATTGGAGAGCTAGCTGCTACTTTTTCTTCTTTTGTTATTCAACATGTAATGCGAGCAGCCAATGTACCGGCCCACCTTTGTGCGAAACATGCGTGCACACTGGTGGTCACCGAGAGTTGGACTGACTCGAGACCCTCTTTCCTGCTCACTAGCCTGTTGGCTGATGATGCCAGGAGCTCATTCGTTGAATAAAAGCTCTCAGGTTTGAACGCAAAAAAAAAAAAGCAGGACAACTAGCAAAATGCAGAATAAATTTTGGAGTAGCAAAATGCAGCTGTTGAATTTATTGCGCCCAGCCATGGTTCGATCTTCCCATGCAGCACTTCTCTCCACTAGCACGCATGCAGAGCTTCTCTCCACTAGCACGCATGTTTTCCTTGACGCGCACGACTCCAGTATCCGCTGCTCTGCCCCAGCTAGGGCGGTGCAGCTCACCTCTACGAAGACTAGGAGGAGACTAGAGCTGCGCTCCAAGTCAAAGATGGCTGCGCTTCACTCTTCACTCCACTGTTCAATGCGCACCCCTCCTTCCCCCTCACCGTCCACGTACCGCAGGAGCTCCTCACCAATCACCACTGCATAAAAGGCACAGCTCCTCCCCTCGTTGCCATTGCCAGCCCAGCCAACATCCACGTCTGTGATCTGCTGTCTGCCTTCCTCTCTCCACCGCCTAACGCCGCTTTGCCCTTCAAGCTCAAGATGCCACTCGCGCGCGCCCACCGCGTTACCGCCGCCGGCGTCCTCTCCGACCGCCCGGAGTACCACGACGTGTACAAGCCCGCGGAGGTCCCCGCGGCCGCCACCGCGGTCCGCCGCGTTGCCGGCGCTCCGGCACCCCCTAGCCCCGCCTCCGTGCAGGCGCTCCACCCGATGTGCTTCGCCCACGCCTACATCCGACGGCCCACGACGGCCTCCATCGGCGGGGGCGGGAACGCGGCGACTTTCATCCACGAGGTCATCAACGCCACGGCCCCTGAGGGCCGCTTCAGCCTCCTCGGCTCCACCCGCGGAACCATGGGCCTGCGCTTCAGCTCGCCAGCCGACCGGGAGGCCGCCATGCGCCAGCAGCCGTTCGCGTCACGGGACGGCAGCGGCACGGTGGAGCTCGTGCGCGCGTGTGGGACGGCCATCCTCGACGACTACCTCGCACACAACATATCCGACCACCTTGTCCGCGACGTCAACGACCTCCTCGTCCACGTCGCCCTGCGCGACTACCCGACCGAGCAGCGCACGCAGAAGGGGATCGACGACAACTGCCGCAGCTTCGGGTGGGTCGTCGAGGTCGACCCGGCCTGCTTCGCGGCGCCGGACCTCTCCACCGTGCACGCCGTGCTCTGCGTCGGCCACCCTCGCGAGGTCCCCCGTGAGCTCCGGATCCGCTACGCCGACGGCTCCACCAGCGTCGTTCCGGTGGACGTCCTTGCGGTCTGGGACTGGCCCGCAGTCTTCCGCGACCATGGGAGGTACGTGCGCTTCTTCCAGCCCGATCGCGCGGTGGCTCGGGCAGGCTCGGGCTTGCAGGCGCTCTCCTTGGCTTAGGCAGCATGCCATGGCATTGGCCGCAAAAGTAGTACTACTCAGTATGATGTTATCAGTCCAAGTTCGCGTCAGTTCTCCCGTGCCTCTCTGTGTGTGTGTGTTTTGTTTACCCAATCCTGGACAATCTGGAAGGCTATGTTAGGGAATAGGGGAGGCTGATGCATGCTTAGTGTAGCGCGTTTGGGGCTTCATTTGCGGTGGAAGCTACTCTATGTAATCATGCATCTTATGTTATGAAATGAAGGTGTTATAAAATTCCTGTTCGTGTGCTTGAAAGCGTGAACTTGTTCGTATCAAGATCTGCTTAAACATGGTTGCACAGGAACTTGTAAAATTTATGCAGATTCTGCAGGAAATGCTTCACAGACTTTGCCATTGGGGGTGCTTAATCTCTTATCGTCGCTACTTTCTTTTGCGGGAGCTGCCATTCATACTTTTATTATGTACGCAAATCAACAAAAGGAGAACATTGTTTCTCTTGATTAATTTATTTTGCTTGGGTTTAAGCTCAGCCAGAACTAGCATATTCAGGTAAGTAGTAATAAGACTGAACATCATCTATTCATAATATTATGTACACAAATCACCGGAGGTGCTTTGCAACGGGGTCCTGCTGCAAAGAGGACTCCCCGGAGGTGCTTGCAACAGGGGTGCAAAGGGGGGCTCGCCAGAGGTGCTTTTGCAACATGGGTCGTGTTGCACGAGGTTTGAACATGGATCATGTTGCAATGGCGTTTGAAAGATGATGCATGTTACAACGACGGATGGACAAGGAGATGGACGATCGCACGGTGGGCATCACATGCATTGGCAGCTCAAGACCCGGCCGGTCTATGCTAAAGACCAACCAATTGACGCGTAGCGGGGGTTTTTTATTTTTAGCCACCACTTACTTTGCACTTTGATGATTTACCACTTCTTACATTGTAATTAATCTTTTGCCACTCTTTACTTTGCACTATGATTTTTTGTCAGTTTTTCACACAAAAACAAAACAATATTTATAAATAATTGACATAATGTATACATAAATCAGTGGACCAAAATACCCTTTGTGATAGTTTGACCAGTACCAGCCGATTCACCAATTGAAATCAAATCGGAAGGGGACGAACCAGTACATCGCCGCCGCCGGCCCTGTTGTATTACTCGCCAGAATCAATTAAGCTGCTTAGGCAGCTGTGTGCGTCCTTGTCTTCCAAAGAATCGATCAACCAGCCTGTTAGCTTACCTTGGTAGCTTGTCTATGTGTAGCGTGTACATGCTCGCCGCCGTGTGCTGCTGCTGCTGCTGCTCGACGGAGTGGAAAGGGAGCGGCGCCATGGAGACGAAGCAGAGGAGCAGCAACGTAGTCTATGGGGAAGAAGCAGAGGAGCGGAGACGTGGTTTATGGGGGCGACGAGCGCGGCTTCCCGTGGCAGCAGCAGCGGTTCTTTCCATCGTGGCCTTATCAGCGACGAGGCAGTTGAGGTTCATGTGACGACGGCCGGGGGATCCACTCCGCACGCGCCGGCGCGGCTGATGGGCACGCTCCGGTCGCTGAAGCACCGCGAGCCGGGCTAGCGTGCGCTCTCGCCGGTGCGTGTTCCGGTGCCCGCCCAGCGCCTGCATGGTCAAGACTCATGGTTGCCGGGCGGCAGCCATGGCGCGGATCGAGGGAGGGAGGGGCAGAGCGGGGATGGCGAGCGCCGCCGCCGACCGCTGTCTCTGGCGTTGTTGCGGCCGAAAGGGTGGGGATAGTCAACAGGGATATTCAAGTAATTTTACATGGGACCAAACTGACAGAGGGCAAAAGATCAAAGTGCAAAGTATTTAGTGGCAACGGATTAATTTCAATGTAAGAAGTGGCAAATTGTCAATGTGTAAAGTAAGTGATGGCTAAAAATCAAAAACCCCCGCGTAGCGCGGGCTAACTTAATAGCTTAGCACCTACAAGTCTACACCATCGAACTCACTTCGCCGTGGCCGACCCGACATGCTTTTTTCCTATTCCATTTTTTTGTTTTGTTTCCTCTTTCTTTTCTTTTTCCATTTTTTAAAATTAATGAATATATTAAAATTCATAATTTTAAAATAACTGGGGACATTTTTAAAATTGATAGAACATTTTATAAGTTCATCAATATTTTTTTAAAATTTGTGAATAATTTTCAAATTCATGAACATTTTTCAATTTCGTGAATATTTTCAAATTCATGAATAGTTTCTAATTTTTGAGAATTTTTGGAAACCATGAACTTTTTTTTAATTCATGAGCTTTTTTAAATATCTGAAAGTATTTTCAAACTTGTGAACATTTTTTAAAATTTTGTGAATTTTTTTTGAATTTGTGAATAATTTTTAAATCCATGAACATTTTTTGAATTTATGAAATTTTAAATATTTCAATAACCGGTAGCCACTTTTTTTCAGCAGGATCTATTGCTTTCTAATGGTTTCTGCTTAGAGCATCTACACCTCGGCACCGTAAATAACCCTCAAACGCCCGAGCGGACAGCCTGGTCAGTGACCAATCAAAAAAATGCGATCCAGACGGACGCCTCAAATGCCCCGGCTGACCGGCACCTCTCATATTTAGCCCAAATCTGGGGCAGATATGGGGCGGACCAGGCGCGTCTGCCATGTTGGACTCACGTTGGGGTCCCACAGGAAAACACCCGGAAATCCGACGGTCCGATGGGCGTCTCCTCCCGTGGAGTGTTAACGTCGCGTGGCACCGCTCCGACTCGCCGCCTGAGTACCAAAGTCCGGTTATTTAAGCCGGACAGCATCCCCCAGCCCTAGCCACATTCACTTCCTCCCTCTTCGTGCTGCCAGCCCGAGCCCATCCACCTCTCTCCCTTTTTGTCTCACTCTTGCCTCGTCGTCCGGCTCCGCCATGGCCCAGCAGAAGAAGACCACTTATGCTATGCTAGCACCGGAACGCCGCTTTAAAATGCTGGAGGAGATTCGGGCGAGGCGCGCCGCCTGCATCATAGCTGGTCTGTCTCCAGACTCATCGGGGCCAGAGTAGAGTAGGAGGAGGAGGAAGAGGAGAAGGAGGAGGAGGAGGGGGGGGCAACAGCCGGTGCCGGACTGGAGGCGGAGGCCGATGAAGAGAAGCCGGAGTTGCAGCTGCCGCACATGTACCTAGAGCTGGGCACGAAGATCATGGACATCTGCGATGACGACGAGTAGTGTAGTTAATCTTAGTTGATCTACGTAGTAAATAAATTTGTCCGGGATGCGCGCGTTTTAGGGGCTAGATTTGTTGTCCGTGCCTGTAGACGCTCTTAGATGAAAAAAAAAAACAATCGGACACAAGGAGCAAGCGGGGAGCTCCTATTGGGAGCGTTAAGCGCCAGTTTGTGGTTGCAGCGCACAGGGGCACACGTGCATGGGCTGGGCCATCACTCGCGGTGACCGTCACTCGCTCCCATGGACGTACGATTCGCTCGCTCGTACGACTCGCTCCTCTTAAGATCGCATTTTTTCAGGCGGTTCCCTGGAAAAATCTTTTGGTCCACGAAGAAAAATTCGGAATATTTTTTTAGTATTTCAAATTTTGGTAAAATAAAAACATGTGCAAAGGTTCAAAAAAACTCAACATTAGAAAAACAGTTCATCGATTCCTTTTAGAAGAAATTCATCGATTTTGAAGGAAAGTTCACAAATTTCAGAAAAGGTTCGTTCATTTTTTTAAAAGTTCATCAATTTTGAAAAACAATTTATCGGTTTTAAAAAAAAGTTCATCGATTTTCAGAAAAAGTTCATCGATTTTGGAAAAAGTTCATCGATTTTGAGAAAAAGTTCATCAATTTTCAAAAAGATAATCGACTTTGAAAAATAGTTCACAGATTTCAAAAAAAGTTCATCGATTTTTTAAAAAGTTTACAAAATTAAAAAAAGGTACACTCATTTAGCAAAAGCAAAATAAAAATAAAAAATCAAACAAAACCGTTCCAAAAAAGAGAAAAAAGGAGAAGGAAAAGGAAAGAATAAAAGAGTGAAAAGATGTAAGTAATAACATTACGTGCTGGTGGCCGGCTGGTGACTGCAGTGTACGATCAACAAGGGAGTCACCGGTTCGATTTTGGAACGGTTTTGTTAGCAAAATCTCTGCTATTAAAGGGGGGTCGAACATCGTGATGGTTTGACCTCCTCCTAACGCTATCGATACGTCCTCCATCCACGCCACGTGCTCCCGGCCTCGCTCGGAACAGGAAAAAAAATGCCACGTCCTCTTGTTCCCGCTCGGAACTTCTACCGCATGAGAAAGGATCGGACCCCCTCCCCGCACGAAAAGGAAAGATATCATTCCACGTACGTACGTCCCACCTCCCAATCCCCTTCCTCGGGTCCCTCGCTCCCATCACCAAACTTCCCCACGACTCCCATCACCACCGCCAACACTGTGCCGATCCCCTCGCCCCTCACTGATCCAAACTTCCTGCGAATGCCTTCGAGTCCACGAAGCTCACCTCGTCGGGATCCTCTGTGGAGAGCAGATCCTCGAAGTCATAGACTGGAGGCCCCTAGTGTAACACCCCCGGTGGTTAACTACAGTAACCACCCTTTTGATAATGACATGTCAGCAAGCTTAATAGTGCATGATCATCATTAGCATCATATTGCATTTCAACTCCTAACTCAAAATCCAAATTTAAGTGAAAGTGGAAAATAAAAGTTGTCCAACATAAAAACTAAATTGTTCATTAAATGGAAAATATTCAAGAGACCATTCTAAAATTGTAACCAATAAATAATAAATTAATTAAGAGACTCTAACAGTAGCAAAACAGCACAATTTAATCCATTTTTAATTAAATAAAATTCAAATAAAAAGATATGGGCACCAAGCCATTTTATTGCAGTGGTATACACTGCCCTGTGATTTGTGGACCAGGTCACCATTTTTACAAAAGTTATTTGGGTGCCTAAACATTTAACAAAACATTAAAGAAAAAAAAACAGAAAAGACAAAAGAAAACAAAAGAAGCCCCCTGGCTAACTGGGCCTCGGCCAGCTGGCCGCAACCAGCCAGCCGGCCCAGCCACCCCGCCATAACCTACCCCGGTCGACCCCGAACCCTAGCCGCAACCAGCTCCCCCCCCCCCCCCCTACCCCCCACTCATCCCCTCTCCCTCCCCTGATCTGGATCAGGGAGCGACGCCGCCTATCGCCCCTCGCCACCCGTCGCCTCGTTGCCAGTCGCGTCCTCGTCCTCTTGGACGGCCGACCCCGAGCCTCGCCGGCCCCGTTCCTCTACAACGCCGCGTGAGGCCCCCTGCCCTCGTTTCCCCCCTCTCGCTCCGGCCACTCGCGCCCACATCACGCCGCGTCCGCGTCGGCCCCCGATGCCCCCCCTGCCCGCGCATCTGTCGCCACGACCTCGCCACGGCCACACGCGCCCGCGCCGCCCTCGCGCTCCCGCAGCCGCGCTAGTCCCACTGCTTGCCGCCCGCCTTCGCCGCTCGCCTGTGCTCGCGCTTCGCCCGCGCCGCACACGCCCCGATCCCGGCCTCTCTCTGCTTGCTGCGCACTCCGCACCCCGCGGCCCCCTGCTCCTCCTTTCCCCCCTCGGCCCACAGGCGGCGCACCAGTGTCTCCTCCTTTCCCCCTGCCCACGCGCGGCCTGCTGCTTCTGCATCTGCTACTGCTCACCGCGCGCGTCGCCACCGCCGCTTGCTCTGCTCGCCTCGCCGCCGCCTGCAGCTGCTGGTGCCTCGCGCCGCCACCGCCGCTGCCCACTACGCAGCTGCCGGCCCCGTCCTGCGCCGGTCCCTGCTCCCCCGCGGCCGCGCTCGCGCGCGCCGGCACCCAGCCGCGCCCGCTCGGCCATCGCCCGGGTCGGGCGCCCGCTCGTCCGCGCCGTTTGGCGCTGCCCAGCGCCCGTTTGGCCCTATGGGCCACTGACTAGGGGGCCCCACCCAACAGAACAAAAAAAATAGATAATAAAAATAAATAAATATTAATTAATTAATTAACTTACTTAATTCTGTTTAATTAATCTAATTAATTAATTAGTCTAATTAAACTGTAATTAACATAATCAAACCCTAATTAGCCTAATGTGAGAATGACAGGTGGGACCCACTGGTCCTGACGTCATGCTGACGTCAGCAAACACTGTTTCGGATAATGTTTGATTTAAATAATTAAATAAATTCCAGAAATTAATAAAAACTTTAGAAAATCATATTAAATAATCCGTAACTCAGATCGAAAAACTTTGTACATGAAAGTCGCTCAGAACAACGAGACGAATCCGAATACGCGGTCCGTTCGTCCGTCACACATCCCTAACTATCCGAACATGCAACCGTTCCCCTCCGGTCATCTGTCTGACAAATGTCCGGAACCGGGAAAACATTCCCGGATGGATCCCACCTTCGCCTGTATCACCCGGCACTGCGTTAGATCACCTCCGTCACCGCGTATTGCCATGTTATGCTTTGTGCTGCACTTGTTCGTTGAGTATTTATACTGTTTCCTCCCCCTCTTCTCTCTCGGTAGCCCCCGACACCGACGTCGTCCCCGAGGCCGACGCAGCTCCGGAGCCCGAAGACACCTTTGACAACCTTGCCCTTGCCGCCGAGCAAACCAGGCAAGCCCGCCCCCCCCCCTTTGATCATCCCGATATCGCCTATTCTATTTTCTCATGCTTGCATTAGAATTGCTGCTGCTGCTTTACCTATTCTGATGCATAGCCTGTTCATTGTAACCTGCTGTTGATAATTACCTGCATATCCTAAACTACTTAGTATAGGCTGGGTAGAGACCTATTAGTGACCCCACTTATCCCGACTGCCGCGTTAGATTGTCAGAAGACTCGATCAACGGGATTGAAGACCAGGCCCCGACACCGCACATCACCCCCCCCCCCTTAGTTGTAACGACACTGCAGCGTTACTATCGAGTGCCGAGGGTGATACCTCGTGTAGCACTTCTGATGTTAACTCTGTAGAGTAGCTATTCGGTCGTGGTCATCGAGGGTGATTCCTCCTTCACCGCTTCCGATAACGACGCTGTCGTACAACACCTCAAGTGTGAACCCAGCGAGGGTGATTCCTCCGAGTTCACCTTGACAGATACATCGAGTGGGAAATCAAACGAGGGTGATACCTCAGATTACCCTGATGTTATGGACACCCGGATACTTGGACTTTACACTGTTACTTGGATAGGCGGGTCGACCCTGAGGGGTACCCGCGTGCGCCTGAGAGGCGAGTGTTGTGAAGACGGGTGCCTGTATGGTGCCCGAGTGATGAATACGAGGCGTGGACGGGCATTCTTAACCCTTGCAGCAAGTCCTCGAGACGGGGCGACGGGGTCACATCTTTCGTGAGTCTCTGCTCGTTTTCGCAAGCCCTAGTCCATTAACAATTTGGATATTTGATCCGAGCAGGTCTCTGGCCTGATAGCACTAACCATCACGTGGGCATAGTATGGGCGTTCTGCATCGTAGCATCAGCCGAAAGCTCTGTCAGACGTCTAGTTCAGCCTTGCGGCCGGGACGGACCGGCGCCCTCCG
Organism: Thinopyrum elongatum; assembly: GCA_011799875.1. Taxonomy (NCBI): domain Eukaryota; kingdom Viridiplantae; phylum Streptophyta; class Magnoliopsida; order Poales; family Poaceae; genus Thinopyrum; species Thinopyrum elongatum. The sequence goes on along the minus strand of CM022301.1, from coordinate 536,239,959 downwards.
GGTGCCTGGCTTCACCCTGCTCGCAACGACCCGGAGTGCACAGGGTGATGGCCCAATACCCCTGAGCGCTTAGGATGTAGACCGGCGGGGACCTCTCTGCTGAGCTGTAGGTAGGGTTGCGATGTGTCGTTTGGCCGAGGCCGGGCATGACCCAAGAAAGTGTGTCCGGCCGGAGTTAATCGAGCGTGTTGGGTAAGTTGGTGCACCCCTGCAGGGAAGAACACTTCTATCGATAGCCGGTCCTACGGTAAAGGACACCCGGAGTTGTATCCTGATTGATAAAATTTTAGAACTGGATACATGGATATGAGGCTCTGGGATTGCTTCTCGCAGGGAGTCGAGAAGGGATCTCAGGACAAGGTTGATGACTGTATGGCTCTGGGATTGCTTTCTCGCAGGGAGTCGAGAAAGGATCTCTGGGTGAGGTTGAGACTTAATGATACTGCTACATTACATTGAACTGTTCTACTCTCTTCTATTGCTGCAAGACCGCTGAAGATGCTAGTCTTCGATAGGACTAGGCCTTCTCTCTATTCTGGCATTTCTGCAGCCCAGTCCACATATACAGCCTTCCTTTGAAAATGTTGCATATGTAGTGTAGATCCTTGCTTGCTGAGTACTTCTGAGTACTCACGGTTGCTTTGTTTTTCTTTTCTCCCCTTATCAGTTTGTCGTGACCAAGATGACGGAGCCCTTGAGACAGCTGCCATGCCGACGATCGCTACTACTACTACCCAGAGGTTGGATACTTCTACGAGTTGACTGACGACGAGGAGTAGATTCGGAGGGTCCCAGGCAGGAGGCCTACGCCTTTCGATCGTAGTGTTTTTCTTTTGCCCCGCCTTTCTAAAGGCCTTTCTGTTTCTATTTAAATATCTGTACTCAGATATCTGATGCTTCCGCTGACGCTTGTTCGCAAGCTTATGTATTTGAGCCCTCGAGGCCCCTGGCTTGTAATATAAAGCTTGTATGACTTTATTTATGTTTTAGAGTTGTGTTGTGATATCTTCCCGTGAGTCCTTAGGCTTGATCGTGTGCATTTGCGTGTATGATTAGTGCACGATTAGGACGGGGGCATCACAAGTTGGTATCAGAGCCGACTGCCTGTAGGAACCCCCCCCCCCTTTCCAACTCCTTGGCCGAAGTTGAGTCTAGTAATCGAAAATTGTTTTACTAACTTGGCTGTGTGGCTTAAGGGCCCACGTCGCCAATTGGGTGGTATTAGTATCTTTTATTCCTCATCTATACTCTGGGACTCTGACCTCTCTTCTATTCGGGTTAAAAATTTTACTAACTCCAACATTAGGTTCTCGTAATCACATTCACCCGGAGTTCTGAAATATCCCCCCTTGCTTCGAGATTATGGGCCAGGTTCTGCTTACAGGATCATCTTATCGAGGGCACCCTGTGTTGTCACTTGCAGATTCCTCGCTCCAATAGTTTTCTTCGACGTTGATGTAGCCTTTGCTATGTCTCGTTGTGTACTTCCCTACCGCGTGCCTGCGCGCCGCCTAGATGTCTAGCCCTCCCTTTTCAACTGTCATAATGCCGGATACTAACCGAGGCTATGTGTGGCTTTGAATGCCTGGTGCGAATATGCTGAATTATCTATTGCACTTCCTTTTGTTGTGCGTGATACTTCATGAATCATTCCGTACACCTGCAGTTTTTCTTGCTAAACTTCCCCTGTTGATTTGGCAGGATGGCTGACGATCCTCCACCTCCACCCTATATTGCCGCAATGATGCAGCAGTTTGAATTGAACCGTCAGCTCAACGAGAGTCTGGTAAGACGTTTGGAACGCAACGAGGCTCGCCAGGAGCCTGGACCGATCTCGCTGCCAGAATTTGTGCGCCTCAATCCGTCCGTTTTCCGCAACTCCTCCAATCCTATGGATGCTGATGATTGGCTTCATGACATCCTGTTTGAGATGGAGTCAGCTAATGTTGCCCCTGACAGTTACATCACCTTTGCGACATTCCACTTGAAGGGTCCAGCTGCTCAATGGTGGGAAAGCCACAAGGCTATGTTGCCTGCAGAGACTGTAACTACTTGGCAGGAATTTCAGTCAGCTTTTCATGCACGTTACATTCCTCAAGGTCTGATGGACCAGAAGAAGCAGGAGTTCCGTAAACTCTCTCAGGGCAAAATGACTGTGGATGAATACCAGAGGAAATTTCTTGAATTGTCCCGCTATGCTGCGGATGACGTCGACACCAACACACGCAAGCAGGAGAAATTCCGTGAAGGACTGCGTACCGATATAAAACTTGCACTTGCTGTCCATGATTTCACAGACTTTGCAACGCTTGTCAGCAAATCTTTCCAAGTTGAAACAGCTCTGACTGAGTACCAGGAGTCGCTCAAGCGCACTCATGAAGCTGGTTCATCCTCGGGTCAGCCTGTTCAGAAGCGTCGAGTCTGGATCCCACACAATGTTCATCATCAACCTGCTCCAACACCAAGGCTGTCTTATGTTGCACCTCGACTGCCTTCACCGCCGAGACAGCTAACGGTTCATGATGGACCGCCTAATGTTATCGCTTCTCCTCAGGATGTACCACGTCCTCCTGATGGTCGTACGAAGGGCCATCGAACCCATCATTCCAGAAGTCGTAAGGCCAGGCCGCTTGCTATGGGTCGTGGCCAGGTCACTCATGTCAATATGGGAGAAGCTCGTGAGTCACCTAAAATCGTGATGGGAACTCTGCCAGTTAATTCAGTTGCAGCCTCTGTTCTCTTTGATTCCGGGGCATCACATTCCTTTGTGTCCCAGCAATTTGCACAATTGCATGGGTTAGCTATGAGCTCATTACCCACTCCTTTAGAAATCATCACTCCCCGTTCCCGGTGGCAAACCAAAATGGTAAGTCACAACAATCAGATCAGAATTGAAGGGTTGATGTTCTCTGCTTCCCTTATTGCTCTTGGACCTTCCGACATAGACATCATTCTCGGTATGGACTGGTTGACAGCCCATAATGCTTTGATTGACTTTGCTACTAAGACAGTCCAGCTCACACACCCTTCTGGTCAGGTGATCAATTACTCAGCCCGAATAGCTCAAGATGCTGAGAGCCAGATATATGTTCTGAATGCATTGAATGCTTCACCTCTTGAAGGCATCGAGAACGTTCCAGTTGTTCGTGAATTTCAAGACGTCTTTCCAGAAGAACTTCCAGGAATACCCCCTGCTAGGGCTGTTGAGTTTGTCATCGACTTGAAGCCTGGCACTACCCCTATTGCGAAGCGTCCTTATAAAATGCCTCCCCATCATCTTCTCGAGCTTAAGGAAGAAATCGACACGTCACTTAAGAAAGGTTTCATCCACCCCAGTTCCTCTGCTTGGGGAGCACCTTCACTCTTTGTTAAGAAGAAGGATGGAACTAACCGATTGGTTCAGGATTATCGGCCCATTAACCAAGCTACAATCCAGAATAAATATCCGCTTCCCCGGATCAATGATTTGTATGATCAACTTGCCGGTTCCTCAGTATTCTCTAAGCTTGATTTGAGATTGGGATACCATCAAATCCGTGTTCGTGAAGAGGATATTCCAAAGACTGCATTTGTTACTCGTTATGGCTCCTACGAGTACACCGTCATGTCATTTGGCCTAACAAATGCTCCAGCCACATTCTCCCGTCTGATGAATTATATTTTCATGGATTACCTCGACAAGTTCGTCGTGGTATATCTGGATGATATTCTGGTATATTCGAAGAATAAGGAAGAACATGCCGAACACCTCCGTCTTGTACTGGAAAGGCTCCAAGAACACCAGTTGTATGCCAAATACTCCAAATGCGAGTTCTGGTTATTTGAAGTGACATATCTTGGTCATGTGATTTCCAAAGATGGCATTGCCGTTAACCCAGAACGAGTTGAGGCTATTCTGGACTGGACTCCTCCGAAGAACGTCAAGCAAGTGAGAAGTTTTCTTGGCCTTGCAAGCTATTGCCGTCGATTTGTCGAGAATTTCTCAAAGATTGCTAAGCCTTTGACTGATCTGCTTCACAAGGGCGTTAAGTTCGAATGGACAAAAAAATGTCAGGAAAGCTTCTAGACACTCAAAGACAAGCTGACATCTGCCACGGTACTATCTCCTCCAGATACCCGCAAAGACTTCGTGATCTATTGTGACGCATCCCATGAAGGATTAGGCTGTGTCCTAATGCAAGAGCGTAAAGTGATTGCTTATGGCTCTCATCAGTTGCGCCCACATGAAGAGAATTATCCGGTACATGATCTAGAACTAGCTGCTGTAATCTATGCATTGCAGTTGTGGAGACATTACCTTCTTGGTAATCGTTGTGAGATCTACACGGATCATAAAAGTCTGAAGTACTTGTTCACTCAACCATCTCTAAACCTCCGTCAGCAAAGATGGATGGAGGCCATTGCGGACTATGATTTGGGTATATCCTATACCCCTGGCAAGGCTAACGTGATGGCTGATGCCTTAAGCCGCAAGTCCTATTGCGACAACCTCATGGTTAGGCGAGCTCAACCTCGTCTTTATGAAGAACTGTGCAAGCTGAATCTGCGGATTGTTCCACAGGGTTCTCTTAATAACCTTGTGATACAACCAGATCTTGAGAAAGCTGTTAAGAATGCGCAAGCTAAAGATGCTGAAATTGATCTGATGAAGAAAGACCTTCACCTTGTAAAGTACAGGGATTTCTCGCTGTCTGAAGATGGAACCTTGTATTTCAGAAACCGCATTGTGGTACCTCGCTTCGAACTCATGACTGACAAAGTCATGAAGGAGGCACATGATACCCCGCTGTCTATTCATTCGGGTAGCACCAAGATGTATCGTGATCTCCGTCAAAGGTACTGGTGGTCTAAAATGAAGCAGGACATTGCTCGTTATGTTGCTGAATGTGATGTGTGCCGTCGCGTTAAAGCAGAACATCAGAAGCCTACTGAAATTCTGCAACCGTTACCTATTCCTTTATGGAAATGGGATAAAGTGCAAATGGATTTCATTACAGGACTTCCCAGGTCACAGAAGGGTCACGATGCTATTCTTGTCATCGTCGACCAACTCTCTAAAGTTGCACACTTTCTGCCCGTCAAGGAAACTATCACTGCTAGTCAGTTAGCAGAGTTATATATCTCCAGAATTGTTTCACTCCACGGCATTCCGAAGGAGATCAGTTCGGACCATGGTGGTCTTTTCACCTCAAAATTCTGGGAAAGTTTCCAAACAGCTATGGGAACTCATATTACCTGGAGTTCAGCTTATCACCCCCAATCCCAAGGCCAAGTCGAACGAGTCAATCAAGTGCTTGAAGACATGCTTCGAGCTTGTGTCATTTCTTTCGGCAAGAAGTGGGAAGAATCTCTTTCGTATGCTGAGTTCTCTTATAACAACAGCTATCAAGCCAGCTTGAAAATGGCTCCCTTTGAAGTACTCTATGGACGTAAGTGTCGAACCCCTCTGAATTGGTCAGAAACTGGGGAACGACCACTCGTGGGTCCGGATATTATCCAACACGCTGAAGAGCAAGTCCGCATTGTCCGAGAAAATCTCAAGGCGGCTCAGGACCGCCAGAAGAGCAATTATGATCGCAAACGATGGGGTTTGACTTATCAACCTGGTGATCAGGCTTATCTGCGAGTCACCCCGATGAAAGGCACTCACCGTTTTGGAATCAAGGGCAAGCTAGCTCCACGCTACATTGGTCCTTTCCGCATTGTTGCTAGACGTGGTCAGGTGGCATATAAATTGGAGTTGCCACCGCAATTCTCTCATATCCACGACGTCTTCCATGTGTCGCAACTTCGTCAATGCTTCAACGAATCTCCGCACCGAGCTGTGGATCACGAGGTGCTCGAATTGCAAGATGATCTATCTTATAAGGAGCATCCGATCCGCATTCTCGATGAAGCTCAACATCGAACCCGTCAGAAGGTTACCAAGTTCCTCAAAGTGCAGTGGTCAAATCATACTGAAGATGAAGCCACTTGGGAACGCGAGGATAATCTTCGTGCGGAATACCCCGAAATTTTTCCTTCTACCTCTTAATTCTCGGGACGAGAATTCTTGTTAGTGGAGGAGATTTGTAACACCCCCGGTGGTTAACTACAGTAACCACCCTTTTGATAATAACATGTCAGCAAGCTTAATAGTGCATGATCATCATTAGCATCATATTGCATTTCAACTCCTAACTCAAAATCCAAATTTAAATGAAAGTGGAAAATAAAAGTTGTCCAACATAAAAACTAAATTGTTTATTAAATGGAAAATATTCCAGAGACCATTCTAAAATTGTAACCAACAAATAATAAATTAATTAAGAGACTCTAACAGTAGCAAAACAGCACTATTTAATCCATTTTCAATTAAATAAAATTCAAATAAAAAGATATGGGCACCAAGCCATTTTATTGCAGTGGTATACAATGCCCTGTGATTTGTGGACCAGGTCACCATTTTTACAAAAGTCATTTGGGTGCCTAAACATTTAACAAAACATTAAAGAAAAAGAAAAACAGAAAAGACAAAAGAAAATAGAACAGAGAAATAAAAAAAGGAAAGCCCCCTGGCTAACTGGGCCTCGGCCCAGCTGGCCGCAACCAGCCAGGCCGGCCCAGCCACCCCGCCGCTATAACCTACCCCGGTCGACCCCGAAAGCCTAGCCCGCAACCAGCTCCCTTCTATCGATAGCCGGTCCTACGGTAAAGGACACCCGGAGTTGTATCCTGATTATAAAATTTTAGAACTGATACATGGATATGAGGCTCTGGGATGCTTCTCGCAGGATCGAGAAGGGATCTCAGGACAAGGTTGATGACGTATGGCTCTGGGATTGCTTTCTCGCAGGGAGTCGAGAAGGATCTCTGGTGAGGTTGAGACTTAATGATACTGCTACATTACATTGAACTGTTCTACTCTCTTCTATTGCTGCAAACCGCTGAAGATGCTAGTCTTCGATAGGACTAGCCTTCTCTCTATTCTGGCATTTCTGCGCCCAGTCCACATATACAGCCTCCTTTGAAATGTTGCATATGTAGTGTAGATCCTTGCTTGCTGATTACTCTGAGTACTCACGGTTGCTTTTTTTTCTTTCTCCCTTATATCAGTTTGTCGTACCAAAGTGACGGAGCCCTTGAGACAGCGCCATGCCGACGATCGCTACTACTACTACCCAGAGGTTGGATACTTCTACGAGTTGACTGACGACGAGGAGTAGATTTCGGAGGGTCCCAGGCAGGAGGCCTACGCCTTTCGATCGTAGTGTTTTTCTTTTGCCCGCCTTTCTAAAGGCCTTTCTTTCTATTTAAATATCTGTACTCAGATACTGATGCTTCCGCGACGCTTGTTCGCAAGCTTATGTATTTGGAGCCCTCGAGGCCCCTGGCTTGTAATATAAAGCTTGTATGACTTTTTATGTTTTAGAGTTGTGTTGTGATATCTTCCCGTGAGTCCTTAGGCTTGATCGTGTGCATTTGCGTGTATGATTAGTGCACGATTAGGACGGGGGCATCACAAGTTGGTATCAGAGCCGACTGCCTGTAGGAACCCCCCCCCCCTTTCAACTCCTTGGCCGAAGTTGAGTCTAGTATCGAAAATGTTTTACTAACTTGGCTGTGTGCTTAAGGGCCCACGTCGCCAATTGGGTGGTATTAGTATCTTTTATTCCTCATCTATACTCTGGGACTCTGACCTCTCTTCTATTCGGGTTAAATTTTACTAACTCCAACATTAGGTTCTCGTATCACATTCACACCCGGAGTTCTGAAATATCCCCCCTTGCTTCGAGATTATGGGCCAGGTTCTGCTTACAGGATCATCTTATCGAGGGCACCCTGTGTTGTCACTTGCAGATCCTCGCTCCAATAGTTTTCTTCGACGTTGATGTAGCCTTTGCTATGTCTCGTTGTGTACTTCCCTACCGCGTGCCTGCGCGCCCCTAGATGTCTAGCCCCCCCTTTTCAACTGTCATATGCCGGTACTAACCGAGGCTATTGTGGCTTTGAATGCCTGGTGCGAATATGCTGAATTATCTATTGCACTTCCTTTTGTGTGCGTGATACTTCATGAATCATTCCGTACACCTGCAGTTTTTCTGCTAAACTTCCCCTGTTGATTTGGCAGGATGGCTGACGATCCTCCACCTCCACCCTATATTGCCCATGATCGGCAGTTTGATTGAACCGTCAGCTCAACGAGAGTCTGGTAAGACGTTTGGAACGCAACGAGGCTCGCCAGGAGCCTGGACCATCTCTCGCTGCCAAATTTGTGCGCCTCAATCCGTCCGTTTTCGCAACCCTCCAATCCTATGGATGCTGATGATTGGCTTCATGACATCCTGTTTGAGATGGAGTCAGCTAATGTTGCCCCTGACATTACATCACCTTTGCGACATTCCACTTGAAGGGTCCAGCTGCTCAATGGTGGAAGCACAAGGCTATGTTGCCTGCAGAGAGACTGTACTACTTGGCAGGAATTTCAGTCAGCTTTTCATGCACGTTACATTCCTCAAGGTCTGATGGACCAGAAGAAGCAGGATTTCCGTAACTCTCTCAGGGCAAAATAACTGTGGATGAATACCAGAGGAAATTTCTTGAATTGTCCCGCTATGCTGCGGATGACGTCGACACCAACACACGCAGCAGGAGAAATTCCGTGAAGGACTGCGTACCGATATAACTTGCACTTGCTGTCCATGATTTCACAGACTTTGCAACGCTTGTCAGCAAATCTTTCCAAGTTGAAACAGCTCTGACTGAGTACCAGGAGTCGCTCAAGCGCACTCATAAGCTGGTTCATCCTCGGTCAGCCTGTTCAGAAGCGTCGAGTCTGATCCCACACAATGTTCATCATCAACCTGCTCCAACACCAGGCTGTCTTATGTTGCACCTCGACTGCCTTCCCCGCCGAACAGCTAACGGTTCATGATGGACCGCCTAATGTTATCGCTTCTCCTCAGGATGTACCACGTCCTCCTGATGGTCGTACGAAGGGCCATCGAACCCATCATTCCAGAAGTCGTAAGGCCAGGCCGCTTGCTATGGGTCGTGCCAGTCACTCATGTCAATATGGGAGAAGCTCGTGAGTCCCCTAAAATCGTGATGGGAACTCTGCCAGTTAATTCAGTTGCAGCCTCTGTTCTCTTTGATTCCGGGGCATCACATTCCTTTGTGTCCCAGCATTTGCACAATTGCATGGGTTAGCTATGAGCCTCATTACCCACTCCTTTAGAAATCATCACTCCCCGTTCCCGGTGCAAACCAAAATGGTAAGTCACAACAAATCAAGTCAAATTGAAGGTTGATGTTCTCTGCTTCCCTATTGCTCTGGGACCTTCCGACATAGCACATTCTCGGTATGGACGGGTTGACACCCATAATGCTTTGATTGACTTTGCTACTAAGACAGCGTCCAGCTCACACACCCTTCTGGTCAGGTATCAATTACTCAGCCCGAATAGCTCAAGATGCTGAGACCAGATATATGTTCTGAATGCATTGAATGCTTCACCTCTTGAAGGCATCGAGAACGTTCCACGTTTGTTCGTGAATTTCAAGACGTCTTTCCAGAAGAACTTCCAGGAATACCCCCTGCTAGGGCTGTTGAGTTTGTCATCGACTTGAAGCCTGGCACTACCCCTATTGCGAAGCGTCCTTATAAAATGCCTCCCCATCATCTTCTCGAGCTAGGAAGAATCGACACTTCACTTAAGAAGGTTTCATCATCCACCCCAGTTCCTCTGCTTGGGGAGCACCTTCACTCTTTGTTAAGAAGAAGGAGGAACTAACCGATTGGTTCAGGATTATCGGCCCATTAACCAAGCTACAATCCAGAATAAATATCCGCTTCCCCGGATCAATGATTTGTATGATCAACTTGCCGGTTCCTCAGTATTCTCTAACTTGATTTGAGATTGGGTACCATCAAATCCTGTTCGTGTGAAGAGGATATTCCAAAGACTGCTTTGTTACTCGTTATGGCTCCTACGAGTACACCTCATGTCATTTGGCCTAACAAATGCTCCAGCCACATTCTCCCTTCTGATGAATATATTTTCATGGATTACCTCGACAAGTTCGTCGTGGTTATCTGGATGATATTCTGGTATATCGAAGAATAAGGAAGAACATGCCGAACACCTCCGTCTTGTACTGGAAAGGCTCCAAGACACCAGTTGTATGCCAATACTCATAAATGCGAGTTCTGTTTATTTGAAGTGCCATATCTGGTCATGTGATTTCCAAAGATGGCATTGCCTTACCCAGAACGAGTTGAGGCTATTCTGGACTGGACTCCTCCGAAGAACGTCAAGCAAGTGAGAAGTTTTCTTGGCCTTGCAAGCTATTGCCGTCGATTTGTCGAGAATTTCTCAAAGATTGCTAAGCCTTTGACTGATCTGCTTCACAAGGGCGTTAAGTTCGAATGGACAAAAAATGTCAGGAAAGCTCTAGACACTCAAGACAAGCTGACATCTGCCCACGGTACTATCCTCCTCCAGATACCCGCAAAGACTTCGTGATCTATTGTGACGCACCCATGAGGATTAGGCTGTGTCCTAATCACCCCCGATGCCCCGCGCTGCCCGCGCATTCGCCACGACCTCGCCACGGCCACACGCGCCCAGCGCCGCCCTCGCGCTCCCGCAGCCGCGCTAGTCCCACTGCTGCCGCCCGCCTCCGCCGCTCGCCTGTGCTCGCGCTTCGCCCGCGCCGCACACGCCCCGATCCCGGCCTCTCTCTGCTTGCATCGCACCCGCGCGGCCCCCTGCTCCTCCTTTCCCCCCTCCCCACGCGCGGCCTGCTGCTTCTGCATCTACTACTGCTCACCGCGCGCGTCGCCACCGCCGCTTGCTCTGCTCGCCTCGCCGCCGCCTGCAGCTGCTGGTGCCTTGCACCGCCACCGCCGCTGCCCACTACGCAGCTGCCGGCCCCCTCCTGCGCCGGTCCCTGCTCCCCCGCGGCCGCCCTCGCGCGCGCCGGCACCCAGCCGCGCCCGCTCGGCCATCGCCCGGGTCGGGCGCCCGCTCGTCCGCGCCGTTTGGCGCTGCCCAGCGCCCGTTTGGCCCTATGGGCCACTGACTAGGGGGCCCGACCCCACAGAACAAAAAAAAGATAATTAAAATAAATAAATATTAAATAAATAAATAATTAACTTAATTAATTCTGTTTAATTAATCTAATTAATTTATTAGTCTAATTAAACTGTAATTAACATAATCAAACCCTAATTAGCCTAATGTGAGAATGACAGGTGGGACCCACTGGTCCTGACGTCATGCTGACGTCGGCAAACACTGTTTCAGATAATGTTTGATTTAAATAATTAAATAAATTCTAAAAATTAATAAAAACTTTAGAAAATCATATTAAATAATCCGTAACTCAGATCGAAAAACTTTGTACATGAAAGTCGCTCAGAACGACGAGACGAATCTGAATACGCGGTCCGTTCGTCCGTCACACATCCCTTACTATCCGAACATGCAACCGTTCCCCTCCGGTCATCTGTCTGACAAATGTCCGGAACTGGGAAAACATTCCCGGATGGATCCCACCTTCGCCAGTATCACCCGGCACTGCGTTAGATCACCTCCGTCACCGCGTATTGCCATGTTATGCTTTGTGCTGCACTTGTTCGCTGAGTATTTATACTGTTTCCTCCCCCTCTTCTCTCTCGGTAGCCCCCGACACCGACGTCGTCCCCGACGCCGACGCAGCTCCGGAGCCCGAAGACACCTTTGACAACCTTGCCCTTGCCGCCGAGCAACCAGGCAAGCCCCCCCCCTCTGATCATCCCGATATCGCCTATTCTATTTTCTCATGCTTGCATTAGAATTGCTGCTGCTGCTTTACCTATTCTGATGCATAGCCTGTTCATTGTAACCTGCTGTTGATAATTACCTGCATATCCTAAACTGCTTAGTATAGGCTAGGTAGAGACCTATCAGTGACCCCACTTATCCCGACTGCCGCGCTGGATTGTCAGAAGACTCGATCAACGGGATTGAAGACCAGGCCCCGACACCGCACATCACCCCCCCCCCCCCCCCCCCTTAGTTGTAACGACACTGCAGCGTTACTATCGAGTGCCGAGGGTGATACCTCATGTAGCACTTCTGATGTTAACTCTGTAGAGTAGCTATTCGGTCGTGGTCATCGAGGGTGATTCCTCCTTCACCGCTTCCGATAACGACGCTGTCGTACAACACCTCAAGTGTGAACCCAGCGAGGGTGATTCCTCCGAGTTCACCTTGACAGATACATCGAGTGGGAAATCAAACGAGGGTGATACCTCAGATTACCCTGATGTTATGTACACCCGGATACTTAGACTTTACACTGTTACTTGGATAGGCGGGTCGACCCTGAGGGGTACCCGCGTGCGCCTGAGAGGCGAGTGTTGTGAAGACGGGTGCCTGTATGGTGCCCGAGTGATGAATACGAGGCGCGGCCGGGCATTCTTAACCCTTGCAGCAAGTCCTCGAGACGGGGCGACGGGGTCACATCTTTCGTGAGTCTCTGCTCGTTTCCGCAAGCCCTAGTCCATTAACGATTTGGATATTTGATCCGAGCAGGTCTCTGGCCTGATAGCACTAACCATCACGTGGGCATAGTATGGGCGTTCTGCATCGTAGCATCAGCCGAAAGTTTTGTCAGACGTCTAGTTCAGCCTTGCGGCCGGGACAGACCGGCGCCCTCCGGGTGCCTGGCTTCACCCTGCTCGCAATGACCCGGAGTGCACAGGGCGATGGCCCAAGACCCCTGAGCGCTTAGGATGTAGACCGGCGGGGACCTCTCTGCTGAGCTGTAGGTAGGGTTGCGATGTGTCGTTTGGCCGAGGCCGGGCATGACCCAGGAAAGTGTGTCCGACCGGAGTTAATCGAGTGTGTTGGGTAAGTTGGTGCACCCCTGCAGGGAAGAACACTTCTATCGATAGCCGGTCCTACGGTAAAGGACACTCAGAGTTGTATCCTGATTGATAAAATTTTAGAACTGGATACATGGATATGAGGCTCTGGGATTGCTTCTCGCAGGGAGTCGAGAAGGGATCTCAGGACGAGGTTGATGACTGTATGGCTCTGGGATTGCTTTCTCGCAGGGAGTCGAGAAAGGATCTCTGGGTGAGGTTGAGACTTAATGATACTGCTACATTACATTGAACTGTTCTACTCTCTTCTATTGCTGCAAGACCGCTGAAGATGCTAGTCTTCGATAGGACTAGGCCTTCTCTCTATTCTGGCATTTCTGCGGCCCAGTCCACATATACAGCCTTCCTTTGAAAATGTTGCATATGTAGTGTAGATCCTTGCTTGCTGAGTACTTCTGAGTACTCATGGTTGCTTTGTTTTTCTTTTCTCCCCTTATCAGTTTGTCATGACCAAGATGACGGAGCCCTTGAGACAGCTGCCCTGCCGACGATCGCTACTACTACTACCCAGAGGTTGGATACTTCTACGAGTTGACTGACGACCAGGAGTAGGTTTGGAGGGTCCCAGGCAGGAGGCCTACGCCTTTCGATCGTAGTGTTTTTCTTTTGCCCCGCCTTTCTAAAGGCCTTTCTGTTTCTGTTTAAATATCTGTACTCAGATATCTGATGCTTCCGCTGACGCTTGTTCGCAAGCTTATGTATTCGAGCCCTCGAGGCCCCTGGCTTGTAATATAAAGCTTGTATGACTTTATTTATGTTTTAGAGTTGTGTTGTGATATCTTCCCGTGAGACCTTAGGCTTGATCGTGTGCATTTGCGTGTATGATTAGTGCACGATTAAGACGGGGGCGTCACACCTAGAGTGGCGGGGAATTAAGGGCAAAGACGGTTCTAGAGCACTAAGGAGGCGCCATTGGCCATTGCATCTACTGTGGGCACCTCGTCGGAGACGGTATAGGGATGGGCGCCCATATGGGAGGCGAAGAAGTCGTGGAAATCAGTCAAGGCGACGTTCCTACGGTGTCAGCGGAGCAGGGGCTCTCACACGCGGACCCTGCATCGTCAGCCCTGCCGCGGTGTGCCCTCCAAGTCAAGATTTAGCGTGAGGGAGTCCTGGACTAAGGGGTCCTCGGGCCGCCGGCTCCTCGCTTATGGGCCGGACTGATGGGCTGCTATGGAGCCAAACTAGGGCGTGGACCCGTGACCGGATAGAAGATCTTTGGAGCCGTGGTGTGCCCTCCAAGTCAAGATTTAGCGTGATCTTTCCCTTATTGTAACCGACCGTGTGTAACCCTAACCCTACTGGTGTCTATATAAACCGGAGGGATTTAGTCTTTAGGGTTAGAGCAACATTCAATATCCCGTCAACCTAGGGTTTAGCTCGCCTAACCTTGAGGTAGATCGACTCTGTAACCATACCAAACACATCAATACAATCAAGCAGGACGTAGGGTTTTACCTCCTAGAGAGGGCCCGAACCTGGGTAAATACTGTGTTCTTCGTCCTTTGTTCCCCATTGATTCTAGACCCATAGCTCGGGACCCCCTACCCAAGATCTGCCGGTTTGGACACCGACATTGGTGCTTTCATTGAGAGTTCCATTGTTGGGTCGCTGAAGGGTCAATGGCTCGCCTGATCATCGGAGATGGCGTCAACTCCGGGGCCTCCTTGTCCCCGGCCAGAAAGGATAACGGCAAGCCTAGCGGTGAGCCACCAAAACACCATAGACAACGCCGCCGCTCCAAGGCATGTCGAAGCCACGTGAGCAACACGGATACCGGAGAAAACAACACTTCAGACAATGCGGACAACCTCAGGGACCACGGTGCCGACGGACAAGCACAAGACGACCACGAAGAGCATGAGGGTCCGCTCAATCTCGAAGACCTCAATGACTCCGAAGACAGTAACTACCTCCCCCTCTCCAAAGAGGAGGTCAGTTTGGGTGACAAAGATTTCATCGTCCCCGAGGACCCACTGGATCAAGAGCGGTTCAAACGGCAGCAAATTGCCACCGCGCGTAGCCTGAAGAAACAGCGGCAAAAGATAAAGGCCGAACAGGATACCCTCAATGACAGATGGACTAAAGTCCTAGCCACCGAAGAGGAGTACGGTCGCGAGCGGTAGACTAAAAGCTACCTGATGCGAAGACTACTGCCACAATTCGACGACGAGGCCATAGGGCAAGCACCTCCAAGGCACACTCAGGCAGAACAGCCGGACCGCTCCCCTCGAGGACGGGACAGGACAGCTGATAAAGCCGAACAGCCTCCCGCTCCACCCCGCCGTCAAGGCAAGGAGCCACTACGACCAGTTTATGAGTATGACCTACGACGCGACCTGGACGCTCAGGCAGGTCTGACGAGGTCCATTTATGGACCCAAAGATAATCCTCCCGTTAGACGGGACGAATACCAAGCCTGGCTAGACCGAAATGACAGAGCTCGGGAACAACAACGAATCCGGATTACAGATGGTCTTCGGCGCGACATAGCCCGAATCAGGGGCGCCACTCACCCTCTGTGTTTCACAGATAGGGTGGTGCAGCACCAATTCCCGGAAGGCTTCAAGCCTGTAAATATCGAGCCATACGATGGGACAACAGATCCATCCGTATGGATTGAAGACTTTCTGCTGCACATTCACATGGCACGAGGAGATGACCTCCACGCCATCAAGTACCTACCGTTAAAGCTCAAAGGTCCAGCCAGACACTGGTTAAATAGCCTCCCCGAAGACTCCATAGGATGTTGGGAGGAGCTTGAGGACGCCTTCCGAGCTAACTTTCAGGGCACTTATGTCCGGCCCCCGGACGCCGATGACCTGAGTCACGTAATCCAGCAGCCCGGAGAGTCAGCCAGGCAATTTTGGAACCGGTTTTTGACTAAGAAAAACCAGATCGTCGATTATCCGGACGCTGAAGCTATAGCCGCCTTCAAGCACAGTATTCGAGATGAATGGCTAGCACGTCAGCTCGCCCAGGACAAGCTGAGGACGATGGCAGCGCTTACCTCCTTGATGACCCGCTTCTGCGCCAGAGAGGATAGTTGGCTGGCTCGTAGAAGCACCAACCCAGAAGTCCCCGGCACCTCGGAAGTCTGGGACGGGAATTGAAAGCCACGACGCAACAAGAACAAGCGCCGCCACAATGACGGTGAAGTCAACGAGACAGCAGTAAATGCCGGATTCCGCAATCCGAAGTCCGGGTCACGGAAAAAGCCTTCTAAAGGCAACCAGGATGGACCAACCAAGTTGGACGCAATCTCGGACAGGCCCTGCCAGATCCATGGCACCCCTGATAAGCCCGCCAACCACACCAACCGTAACTGTTGGGTAATAAAGCAAGCCGGCAAGCTCACAGCCGAGGACTCCGGCAAAAGCCCTCGGAGCGAGGACGATGAGGAGCCCCGCAGGCCGAACAGTGGAGGCCAAAAACCCTTCCCTCCAGAGGTTAAGATGGTGAACATGATCTATGCCACCCATATACCAAGAAAGGAAAGGAAGTGCTCGCTACGAGATGTTTACGCCGTCGTGCCCGTAGCGCCAAAGTTTAACCCATGGTCGGCTTGCCCGATCACCTTCGACCGCAGGGACCATCCGACCAGTTTCCGTCATGGAGGATCGTCCACCCTGGTACTCGACCCCATTGTCGACGGGTACCACCTCACAAGAGTCTTCATGGACGGAGGCAGTAGCCTCAACCTGATCTATGCAGATAGGGTGAGGCAAATGGGGATCGATCCGTCAAGGATCAAACCCAGTAACACCACCTTTAAGGGAGTTATTCCGGGCGTAGAGGCCTGCTGCTCAGGCACGGTGACTCTGGAAGTGGTATTCGGCTCACCAGACAACTTCTGCAGCGAAGACTTGATCTTCGATATTGCCCCTTTCCGCAGCGGCTACCATGCCCTCCTCAGCCAAATGGCGTTTGCTAAATTCAACGCCGTTCCGCATTGTGCATACCTCAAGCTGAAGATGCCTGGCCCTTCAGGCATCATGACGATCAACAGCAACACGGAGCGCTCACTCCGGACCGAGGAGCACACCGCGGCCCTGGCAGCCGAAGACCAAGTCGGCGCCAACGGGCCTAGATATCAGCCCGCCGTAAAGGCCATAGATAGAAGTAAACGGGCTTGAACCCCGTCCCCGTCATGGGAGCCCGCCTGCGCTCGTCGCAAATAGGGACATGCGCCCCACGGCACGCCCATCCTAGTCGCGCTCTACGTGCCTGGTCAGCACAATTTCACGCTCAAAATACCATGGGCGGCTGTGGGGGCCTATATCAAACAAACAACACCATATGTTCGGCTCAACTAAACTATGGGATTACCGCGTCCTCGGACAGCAACGGGTACGGCTCCGGACTCGCCCAGCATCAAGCTGTGACAGCACGGCTACCTCTCAAGGTTCCTATTCAAGGCCCCCCTCGCCGGCATGCGTTTTTCTACACGGACCCCCCTCCTCTACCCACCAGAAGCAAAGGCGCAGACGTGCAGCAGGGCACAGTTGAGGCTTCGGCCCACACATCAAGACCCTGTGTAAACCTTTCCTCCGTAAAATTTTCCTTTTTTATTCATAATAAATGCCTCGGCAGTTCAAATTGTATGGATAGACGTCCTAAGCTTACGAAAAATAAGAACACCTATTACGGTGTTCGGGCTTCTGTATTGTCTAGCCCCTCTTTTTCTCCTTTCCGCTCTTCGAACAACTTGGCATGCACACATTGTGTAACAAATACAAACCTGTTAATTGACCAAGGGCTTGATTTCTTCATCAGCTCTACGTACCAAGTCCGGCACCACTTTCCGCTGTGTGTTCGGTGTCTCGAATATTGCACTATATGCACTAGTTTCGAACTATGTCTCGGGTCAATAGTTGGGTTGCTCGGGTCCTGTGTTTGCCTTCTTACGTTCCGCATGTCCGGCTAAGAAGGTAAAGGGAGAACCCCTGCGATTGTACTTCTGGCTAGCCCAGTTAAGCACTTCAGGGGAGAAAGCCGAAAACTGACCGTCATAGTAAGCGTGAACTGGTTGGCGATCCGATGACAAGAGTTAAACTCAAAAATCGCTGGCGATTTCTCCGTGTCATACGCAGGGTTCGTCCTAGTACAAACCACGTGATTACAAAGGCATGCCTCGGCTTCCCTGTACATCATAAAGCATTGGGGGCTAGTCATTAGCTCCCGCAGTCAAGCTCCTATGGCTAAGTGAAAGTAATAAAGCCGCAAAGTCTGATTGCCTAGTCTCTCTCACGTACTACCACCTTCAGGCACCGAGACGTCGGCTAAGGGTAACAGTTCGGAGACAAAACACCCCTCGTATTATTCACTTGGGGGCTGAAGCCAACGACTGGTAACTTTCAGAATAACAAACGGCCGCACAGGAGTCAAAATAAAATCACCATAGTATAAAACACACAAACGGGTCGCATTATAAAGCCAAAGGTCCAGTTGTCAACTTAATACACTCAGTCAATGATTACATCTTTGGAACACTGGCCCTCTATCGCCCGAGCACCGTCCATAACATGCGGGAAGTACTGTTCGGGGCGGCGATGCTCTTTTCCAGATGGCGGGGGACCAGTGGCCATATCCATTGGCTTTATCTTAGGCCAATGAACCATGGTCTTCGCAAAGTCCAGCCTCGCTCCCTCAAGGCATGCAGAGCGCTTCACTGCATCAGTTCGGGGCGACACGTCACGCAGCTTCTGCACCAAGCCAAAGTAGCTACTCGGAATCGGCTCTGAGGGCCACAGCCGGACACAAAGGTCCTTCATGGCAGGCCCATCCATCCGATGTAGCTCCATTAGTTGCTTCATCAGGTTACTGAGGAGGGGAGGATGCTCGGGTGCCTGGAACTGTGCCCAGAAAAGCCGCTGCTCAGTGTCTCCCTCCCGCTTGGCGTAGTGCTCCATCGCATCCTCCACACTCCTTGGAAGCTCGGCAAAAATGTCTGCGGGGCGCCAGACCCGCGTCAGCGAAGCGAACATGTTGCCGCCAAATACAATCTGCAGTAAGTACGGCTTTGTTGGGGAACGTAGCATGCCATTTCAAAAGTTTCCTACGCTCATGCAAGATCTATCTAGGAGATGCATAGCAAAGAGAGGGGGAGAGTGTGTCTACATACCCTCGTAGACCGAAAGCGGAAGCGTTTGACAACGCGGTTGATGTAGTCGAACTTCTTCTCGTTCTGACCGATCAAGCACCGAACGTACAGCACCGACGAGTTCTGCACACGTTCAGCTCGATGACACCCCTCGAACTCTTGATCCAACAAAGTGTCGAGGAAGTAGATGAGTTCCGTCAGCACGACGGCATTGTGACGGTGATGGTGAAGTGATCCGCGCAGGGCTTCGCCTAAGCACTACGAAGATATGACCGAGGGTGTAATTTGTGGAGGGGGGCGCCGCACACGGCTAACAGTTATTGGTGTGTGTTCTAGGTGCCCCCTCCCCATGTATATATAGGTGGGAGGGGAAGGATGACAGCCTTGGCGCCCCAAGTAGGAGGAATCCTACTTCGGGGCCTAGTCCAATTCGCCCCCCCCCCCCCTTACCATAATTTCCGGAGGGGAAAGTAAGAAGGAGGGAGGAGGGAAGGAAGGGGGAGGCCGAATCCCTCCCCTTCCTTCTCTCTTCTCCTCTTTCCTTCCTCCTCTGGTTCGACCCATATGGGGGGCGCAGCAGCCCCTGCTGGCTGGTGCATTTCCACTCTTGGCCCATTAGGCCCATATCTTTGCCGGGGGGGTGCACGGAACCCCTTCTGGTGACCCGATATGTACTCGGAACACTTCCGATGTCCGAATACCATCGTCCTATATATCAATCTTTACCTCTCGACCATTTAGATACTCCTCGTCATGTCCATGATCTCATCCGGGACCCCGAACAACATTCGGTCACCAAATCATATAACTCATATAATACAAAATCGTCATCGAACGTTAAGCGTGCGGAACCCTACGGGTTTGAGAACTATGTAGACATGACCGAGACACTTCTCCGGTCAATAACCAATAGCGGAACCTGGATGCTCATATTGGCTTCCACATATTCTACGAAGATCTTTCTCGGTCGAACCGTTATGACAACATACGTTATTCCCTTTTCCATCGGTATGTTACTTGCCCGAGATTCGATCGTGGGTATCTTTATACCTAGTTCAATCTCGTTACCGGCAAGTCTCTTTACTCATTCTGTAATACATCATCCTGTGACTAAGTCACTTTGCTTGCAAGGCTTCTTATGATGTGCATTACCGAGAGGGCCCAGAGATACCTCTCCGATACTCGGAGTGACAAATCCTAATCTCGATCTATGCCAACCCAACAGACACCTTCGGAGATACCTGTAGAGCATCTTTATAATCACCCAGTTACGTTGTGGCGTTTGATAGCACACAAGGCATTCCTCCGGTATCCGGGAGTTGCATAATCTCATAGTCGAAGGAATATGTATTTGACATGAAGAAAGCAGTAGCAATAAAACTGAACGATCATTATGCTAAGCTAACGGATGGGTCTTGTCCATCACATCATTCTCCTAATGATGTGATCCCGTTTATCAAATGACAACACATGTCTATGGTTAGGAAACTTAACCATCTTTGATTAACGAGCTAGTCTAGTAGAGGCTTACTAGGGACACAGTGTTTTGTCTATGTATCCACACATGTATCAAGTTTCCGGTTAATACAATTCTAGCATGAATAATAAACATTTATCATGAATAAGGAAATATAAAAGAACAACTTTATTATTGCCTCTAGGGCATATTTCCTTCAGTCTCCCACTTGCACTAGAGTCAATAATCTAGATTACATTGTAATGATTCTAACACCCATGGAGTCTTGGTGCTGATCATGTTTTGCTCGTGGAAGAGGCTTAGTCAACGGGTCTGCCACATTCAGATCCGTATGTATTTTGCAAATCTCTATGTCTCCCTCCTTGACTTAATCACGGATGGAGTTGAAGCGTCTCTTGATGTGTTTTGTTCTTTTGTGAAATCTGGATTCTTTTGCTAAGGCAATTGCTCCAGTATTGTCACAAAAGATTTTCATTGGACCCGATGCACTAGGTATTACACCTAGATCGGATATGAACTCCTTCATCCAGACTCCTTCATTTGCTGCTTCCAAAGCAGCTATGTACTACACTTCACACGTAGATCCCACCACGACGCTCTGCTTGGAACTGCACCAACTGACAGCTCCACCATTCAATATAAGTACGTATCCGGTTTGTGATTTAGAGTCATCCGGATCAGTGTCAAAACTAGCATCGATGTAACCATTTACGACGAGCTCTTTGTCACCTCCATAAACGAGAAACATATCCTTAGTCCTTTTTAGGTACTTCAGGATGTTCTTGACCGCTGTCCAGTGAGCCACTCCTGGATTACTTTGGTACCTCCCTGTCAAACTTATGGCAAGGCACACATCAGGTCTAGTACACAGCATAGCATACATGATAGAACCTATGGCTGAAGCATAGGGAATGACTTTCATTTTCTCTCTATCTTCTGCAGTGGTCGGGCATTGAGTCTTACTCAACTTCACACCCTGCAACACAGGCAAGAACCCTTTCTTTGACTGATCCATTTTGAACTTCTTCAAAACTTTATCAAGGTATGTGCTTTGTGAAAGTCCTATTAAGCGTCTCGATCTATCCCTATAGATCTTGATGCCCAATATATAAGCAGCTTCACCGAGGTCTTTCATTGAAAAACTCTTATTCAAGTATCCTTTTATGCTATCCAGAAATTCTACATCATTTCCAATCAACAATATGTCATCCACATATAATATTAGAAATGCTACAGAGCTCCCACTCACTTTCTTATAAATACAGGCTTCTCCGAAAGTCTATATAAAACCATATGCTTTGATCACCTCATCAAAGCGTATATTCCAACTCTGAGATGCTTGCACCAGTCCATAGATGGATCGCTGGAGCTTGCACACTTTGTTAGCACCTTTAGGATCGACAAAACCCTCTGGTTGCATCATATACAACTCTTCTTTAAGAAATCCATTAAGGAATGCAGTTTTGACGTCCATTTGCCAGATTTCATAATCATAAAATGCGGCAATTGCTAACATGATTCGGACGGACTTAAGCGTCGCTACGGGTGAGAAAGTCTCATCGTAGTCAACTCCTTGAACTTGTCGAAAACCTTTTGCGACAAGTTGAGCTTTGTAGATAGTAACATTACCATCGGCGTCAGTCTTCTTCTTGAAGATCCATTTATTCTCTATGGCTCGCCAATCATCGGGCAAGTCCACCAAAGTCCATACTTTGTTCTCATACATGGATCCTATCTCAGATTTCATGACCTCAAGCCATTTGTCGGAATCTGGGCTCATCATAGCTTCTTCATAGTTTGTAGGTTCGCCTTGGTCTAGTAACATGACTTCCAGTACAGGATTCCCGTACCACTCTGGTGCGGATCGTGTTCTGGTTGACCTACGAGGTTCTGTAGTAACTTGATCCGAAGTTTCATGATCATCATCATTAGCTTCCTCTCTAGTTGGTGTAGGCATCACGGGAACGGTTTTCTCTGATGAACTACTTTCCAATTTGAGAGAAGGTACAATGATCTCATCAAGTTCTACTTTCCTCCCACTCACTTCTTTCAAGAGAAACTCCTTCTCTAGAAAGGATCCATTCTTAGCAACAAAGATCTTGCCTTCGGATCTGTGGTAGAAGGTGTACCCAACAGTTTCTTTTGGGTATCCTATGAAGACGCACTTCTCTGATTTGGGTTCGAGCTTATCAGGTTGAAGCTTTTTCACATAAGCATCGCAACCCCAAACTTTAAGAAACGACAGCTTAGGTTTCTTGCCATACCATAGTTCATACGGTGTCGTCTCAATGGATTTAGATGGTGCCCTATTTAATGTGAATGCAGCTATCTCTAATGCATAACTCCAAAACGATAGTGGTAAATCGGTAAGAGACATCATAGATCGCACCATATCTAATAAAGTACGGTTACGACATTCGGACACACCATTACGCTGTGGTGTTCCAGGTGGCGTGAGTTGTGAAACTATTCCACATTGTTTTAAATGAAGGCCAAACTCGTAACTCAAATATTCGCCTCCGCGATCAGATCGTAGAAACTTTATTTTCTTGTTACGATGATTTTCTACTTCACTCTGAAATTCTTTGAACTTTTCAAATGTTTCAGACTTATGTTTCATCAAGTAGATATACCCATATCTGCTCAAATCATCTGTGAAGGTCAGAAAATAATGATACCCGACGCGAGCCTCAACACTCATCGGACCGCATACATCCGTATGTATTATTTCCAATAAGTCATTGGCTCGCTCCATTGTTCCGGAGAACGGAGTTTTAGTCATCTTGCCCATGAGGCATGGTTCGCAAGTATCAAATGATTCCAAAAGCCCATCTGCATGGAGTTTCTTCATGCGCTTTACACCAATATGACCTAAACGACAGTGCGACAAATATGTTGCACTATCATTATCAACTTTGCATCTTTTGGCATCAATATTATGAATATGTGTATCACCACGATCAAGATTCAACAAAAAATAGACCACTCTTCAAGGGTGCATGACCATAAAAGATATTACTCATATAAATAGAACAACCATTATTCTCTGATTTAAATGAATAACCGTCTCGCACTAAACAAGATCCAGATATAATGTTCATGCTCAACGCTGGCACCAAATAACAATTATTCAGGTCTAAAACTAATCTCGAAGGTAGATGTAGAGGTAGCGTGCCGACGGCGATCACATCGACCTTGGAACCATTCCCGACGCACATCGTCACCTCGTCCTTAGCCAATCTTCGTTTAATCTGTAGCTTCTGTTTTGAGTTACAAATATGAGCAACCAAACCAGTATCAAATACCCAGGTGCTACTACGAGCATTAGTAAGGTACACATCAATAACATGTATATCAAATATACCTTTGTTCACTTTGCCATCCTTCTTATCCGCCAAATAATTGGGGCAGTTCCGCTTCCAGTGACCAGTCCCTTTGCAGTAGAAGCACTCAGTTTCAGGCTTGGGTCCAGCTTTGGGCTTCTTCCCAGGAGTGACAACTTGCTTGCCATTCTTCTTGAAGTTCCCTTTCTTTCCCTTGCCCTTTTTCATGAAACTAGTGGTCTTGTTAACCATCAACACTTGATGTTCCTTCTTGATTTCTACCTCCGCAGCTTTGAGCATTGCGAAGAGCTCAGGAATTGTCTTCTCCATCCCTTGCATATTATAGTTCATCACAAAGCCTTTGTAGCTTGGTGGCAGTGATTGAAGAACTCTGTCAATAACACTATCATCTAGAAGATTAACTCCCAGCTGAGTCAAGTGATTATGATATCCAGACATTCTGAGTATGTGTTCACTGACAGAACTGTTCTCCTCCATCTTGCAGCTATAGAACTTGTTGGAGACTTCATATCTCTCAACTCGGGCATTTGCTTGAAATATTAACTTCAACTCTTGGAACATCTCATATGCTCCATGATGTTCAAAACATCTTTGAAGTCCCGATTCTAAGCCGTAAAGCATGGCACACTGAACTATTGAGTAGTCATCAGATCGAGCTTGCCAGACGTTCAAAACATCAGCATCTGCTCCTGCAGCAGGCCTTTCACATAGCGGTGCATCAAGGACATAATTCTTTTGTGCAGCAATGAGGATAATCCTCAAGTTACGGACCCAGTCCGTGTAGTTGCTACCATCATCTTTCAACTTAGCTTTCTCTAGGAACGCATTAAAATTCAAGGGAACGGTAGCACGGGCCATTGATCTACAACATAGATATGCAAATACTATCAGGACTAAGTTCATGATAAATTAAGTTCAATTAATCAAATTACTTAAGAACTCCCACTTAGATAGACATCCCTCAAGTCATCTAAATGATACGTGATCCGAATCAACTAAACCATGTCCGATCATCACGTGAGATGGAGTAGTCATCAATGGTGAACATCTCTATGTTGATCATATCTACTATATGATTCACGTTCGACCTTTCGGTCTCCAGTGTTCCGAGGCCATGTCTGTACATGCTAGGCTCATCAAGTTTAACCTGAGTATTCCGCATGTGCAAAACTGTCTTGCACCCGTTGTATTTGAACGTAGAGTCTATCACACCCGATCATCACGTGGTGTCTCAACATGATGAACTGTCGCAATGGTGCATACTCAGGGAGAACACTTATATCTTGAAATTTAGTGAAGGGATCATCTTATAATGCTACCGCCGTACTAAGCAAAATAAGATGCATATAAAAGATAAACATCACATGCAATCAAAATATTTGACATGATATGGCCATCATCATCTTGTGCTTTTGATCTCCATCTTCAAAGCATCGTCATGATCTCCATCGTCACTGGCTCAACACCTTCATCTCTATCGTTGCGTCATGGTCGTCTCGCCAACTATTGCTTCTACAACTATCGCTAACACATAGTGATAAAGTAAAGCAATTACATGGCGTTTGCATTTCATACAATAAAGCGACAACCATAAGGCTCCTACCAGTTGCCGATAACTTTTACAAAACATGATCATCTCATACAACAACGTATATCACATCATGTCTTGACCATATCACATCACAACATGCCCTGCAAAAACAAGTTAGACGTCCTCTACTTTGTTGTTGCAAGTTTTACGTGGCTGCTACAGGCTTCTAGCAAGAACCGTTCTTACCTACGCATCAAAACCACAACGGTGATTTATCAAGTTTGCTGTTTTAACCTTCAACAAGGACCGGCCGCAGTCAAATTCGATTCAACTAAAGTAGGAGAAACAGACACCCGCCAGCCACCTTTATGCAAAACTAGTTGCATGTCTGTCGGTGGAACCGGTCTCATGAACGTGGTCATGTAAGGTTGGTCCGGGCCGCTTCATCCAATAATACCGCCGAATCAAAATAAGACATTGATGGTAAGCAGTATGACTATCACCGCCCACAACTCTTTGTGTTCTACTCGTGCATATCATCTACGCATAGACCTGGCTCGGATGCCACTGTTGGGGAACGTACCATGCAATTTCAAAAAAATTCCTACGCTCACGCAAGATCTATCTAGGAGATGCATAGCAAAGAGAGGAGGAGAGTGTGTCTATGTACCCTTGTAGACTGAAAGCGGAAGCGTTTGACAACGCGGTTGATGTAGTCGAACTTCTTCTCGTTCCGACCGATCAAGCACCGAACGTACGGCACCTCCGAGTTCTGCACACGTTCAGCTCGATGAGGTCCCTCGAACTCTTGATCCAGCAAAGTGTCGAGGAAGTAGATGTGTTCCGTCAGCACGACGGCGTGGTGATGGTGATGGTGAAGTGATCCGCGCAGGGCTTCGCCTAAGCACTACGAAGATATGACCGAGGGTGTAATCTGTGGAGGGGGGTGCCGCACACGGCTAACAGTTATTGGTGTGTGTTCTAGGCGCCCCCTCCCCATGTATATATAGGTGGGAGGGGAAGGGAGACAGCCTTGGGGCGGCCCAAGTAGGAGGAATCCTACTTGGGGGCCTAGTCCAATTCGCTCCCCCCCCCTTACCATAATTTCCGGAGGGGGAAGGAAGGAGGAGGGAGGAGGGAATGAACGGGGAGGCCGAATCCCTCCCCTTCCTTCTCTCTTCTCCTCTTTCCTTCCTCCTCTGGTTTGGCCCATATGGGGGGCGCAGCAGCCCCTGCTGGCTGCTGTGTTTCCCCTCTTGGCCCATTAGGCCCATATCTTTGCCGGGGGGTGCCCGGAACCCCTTCCGGTGACCCGATATGTACCCGGAACACTTCCGGTGTCAGAATACCATCGTCCTATATATCAATCTTTACCTCTCGACCATTTCGAGACTCCTCGTCATGTCCGTGATCTCATCCGGGACCCCGAACAACATTCGGTCACCAAATCACATAACTCATATAATACAAAATCGTCATCGAACGTTAAGCGTGCTGACCCTACGGGTTCGAGAACTATGTAGACATGACCGAGACACTTCTCCGGTCAATAACCAATAGCGGAAACTAGATGGCCATATTGGCTCCCACATATTCTACGAAGATCTTTATCGATCGAACCGTTATGACAACATACATTATTCCCTTTGTCCATCGGTATGTTACTTGCCCGAGATTCGATCGTCGGTATCTTTATACCTAGTTAAATCCCGTTACCGGCAAGTCTCTTTACTCATTCTGTAATACATCATCCTGTGACTAAGTCACTTTGCTTGCAAGGCTTCTTATGATGTGCATTACCGAGAGGGCCCAGAGATACCTCTCCGATACTCGGAGTGACAAATCCTAATCTCGATCTATGCCAACCCAACAGACACCTTCGAAGATACCTGTAGAGCATCTTTATAATCACCCAGTTACGTTGTGACGTTTGATAGCACACAAGGCATTCCTCCGGTATCCGGGAGTTGCATAATCTCATAGTCGAAGGAATATGTAGTTGACATGAAGAAAGCAGTAGCAATAAAACTGAACGATCATTATGCTAAGCTAACGGATGGGTCTTGTCCATCACATCATTCACCAAATGATGTGATCCCGTTCTTCAAATGACAACACATGTCTATGGTTAGGAAACTTAACCATCTTTGATTAACGAGCAAGTCTAGTAGAGGCTTACTAGGGACACAGTGTATTGTCTATGTATCCACACATGTATCAAGTTTCCGGTTAATACAATTCTAGCATGAATAATAAACATTTATCATGAATAAGGAAATATAAAATAACAAGTTTATTATTGCCTCTAGGGCATATTTCCTTCAGGCTTACCATCTACAATCTGCCTCACTTGTCGGAGCTCCTCTCGTGTACCCCGCACCTCCGTTCTAGTCTCCCGGAGCTCTTTCTCCACCTTGGATAGCTCGGAGGACTTTTTTCTGTTCCTGCTCAAGGTCCTCACATTTCGTGATGGCATCCTTGAGCTCTCGTTTCACTTCAGCCACTCGAGCCTCGTGCTTCTCGCCGGTGATCTGCACCGTCTCGAGTTCGGCCACTGCCTTTTCGGCAGCCGCCTTCTTCTCGGCCGCCTCGTCCTCGACCTTCTTCAGTGTGGCCTTGAGGCCCTCGATCTCTGTGGCAGCAGCTGTAGCCACCAAACACCGTGTGCTCAGCATACAATCTGGAACATAATTATCTGGCGGCATTAACTATGCCTTTTAACAGGGGCTTACCTTGCGCCTCATCAAGCCGTTCGTTGACAAGTTCAAGCATTGCATCGGAGCATTTAAGCTTCTGATCCATCTCCTCCAGCGCCGCGGCATTAGCAGCCGCCACCAAGGACGATGCCTGCAATATCAAATCAATCATGACGCCTCAACTACTGCCCTATGGATATATTAACCCTCTGTCAGGTTTTTGCAATCCTCATAGAGTCTCGGGGGCTGTTATGTACCAGGCCTACTCCAACTCTAACTAAAAGCTAAAACCGTTCCGCGGGGAAAGAGCATTACTTGACTCACCTCAAAGCCTGTTAAAATGCCTTGGACGGCATCATTCAGTCCGGTGTTGACGGACCGAACACTCTGTAGAACCGCACCCATAAGGGCGCGGTGTTCAGTGACGATGACAGAGCTGTTCACGAATTCCTCCATCGCGTCTGGCCAGCCTACCACCGCCCGATTGTTGGTGTTCGGCGCGGGCGGCGGGACCTTGGCTCCCCTTCATTGGAAGGCGGGATCGGCACCTCCAAGGGCCTTGGGGATCCGGTGCGGCTGGTTGGGAGGGCCCGGACAGTCCAAACTCCCCTCCCGTGTTCGCCAGAAGGGAAGCATCCTCCTGGTCTTTGGTGATTGTCGTGGACTTAACACGGCAGATGCCCTAGCAAAAGGACTTAGGTGTGGAGCCATCGCAACTAGGTTAGCTTGAAGGGGTTAAACGGGACAAAGGACACAGAGAGTTTACCCAGGTTCTGCCCCTCTCAATGAGGTAAAAGCCTACTCCTGCTTTAGGTTGTATTGCTTGCGTTTCGATTACCAGGGAGCGAATACGCTTGACCTAGTTCTCGATCAGTTGTTTCTTGAGTTAACCCGCCGCCGGGTCACCCCTTTATATACAGGCTGATGCCCGGCGGCTTACAGAGTCCCGGCCGGCTCACATAAACGTGACCGGCTCGGTTTCTAACTACCCTTGCCTTACAAGACAAGTTTAAACATATGGCGGCTCATACCCATGGGCCTCAAGCCGTCTCCGGGTCTTGGGCCTTCAATTAGCTTGTTCTATGAACCGCCATCTTCATATCTTCTTGGACCTTATCGGGCCTCTTGACTTTAAGCCGCCAGGGGCATGACCTTGCCCCTCCTGGGTGGGTCATACCCATTAGTTATATGTCACATCCCTAGTTCTGGCTAGGCCAGTTTCATGTGTGCATCATGTTTAATTTCAAATGAAGTTGAAATGGGGATGACAGAAACCCCCAGCACCACTTAAACCAACTAGGGTTTACTAAAATCCTTTTCAATGAACCTGAAATGCCCTTCTAAAATGTTCATGATCTTTGCCTTGGTCTAGAACCTCTGACAAAAATGGTGCACAATTTTCTAGGACATCATTGGGTCACTGAATTAAATCTTATGTTATTTGCATTTGGACATTTAAATGCTATTAAATATTTTAGATGTCCAAATAATCATAAACTAAAATATTTACTGTTGGATATACTCTAAACAGTAGCCATGAGTAGTTTCATGATTTTTTAGAATGTCTAGGTATTTTTAATAAAGCCCTGAAGCTACAGAAGAATTAGAAAACAGAAAATAAAAAGGAAAGAGAGAATTACCTGGCACAACCCACCAGCCGGCCCACCTGGTGGCCCAGCACTGTGCTGGCCCGCGCCAGCCAGCTGCTTCTTCCCCGCCAGGCAGGCAGGGAGGTGACGCCGGCGCGCGTGAGCTCGCCACGGCGCCAGCTACTTGCCGCTCGAGCTGCTGGACGCCTGGACGTCCTCCACGTCGTCGCCCCGACCCCCTGGACACCTCATTCTCCCCCCTGTGCCTCTCTCTCGCTCTCTCCCCACCATGGCCGACGCAGCCGCAGCCGCAGCCGCAGCCGCACCGCCGTCGTAGCCGCGGCCACCCTCGACTCCTCGCCGCCTCGCCGTGTCCATAAGCTTCGCCGCCCTCCTCTCCATCGAGTAGACCGAGCCCCGAGCGCTCGTTCGCCCCGGAGCCACCGCAACAGCCTCGCCCGACCTCGCCGTCGCCGGAGATCCCTTTCGCCGTCACGCCTGCACCAGCTCGTCCCCGACCTCGCCGCCTAGCTCGCTGAGATCACCGTGAGCTCCTGCCTCTCCCCATCCTCTCCGTTCTCGCTGCCATCCCCTGCAACAACCGCAACAAGCTTCACCGCACGCGCCGCCGCCTGAGCTCGTCGCCGACGTAGCTCCGGCCACCCAACGGCCAAACCACCGTGTCCACTGACTTCACTGAACTGCGTAGGCCACGTAGGAGCTGGCCTCGTGCCTCCAGGACCACAGCAACGACGAGTTCGGCCTCGCCCGAACTCCGGCAGCCGCAAAGCTCATCGTCGGCGTCGTTTCCGGTGACCTTGAGCTCAACCACCACCACCCCTCGACGTGGCTCGCTCCCAGCTGCACGTAGGTGGCCTCCGCCGTCCATTTGGTCGCCGGAGGGCGAAACCCGCACCTTCCGCCGCGTCTGGACGTCGTCGGCGGTTAAACGCCGGCGAGTCAGCCCAATTTGACCAGGGATTTGACCCCCCTGGGTCACTGACGTGTGGGCCCAGGGCCTTAACTAATCTAGTTTAGAATTAGATTAGTACTAATTAACTTAGGGTAGTTAGTTAGACACTGACATGTGGGCCCCAGCGTCAGGTTTGACCTGGGCGGCCCTGTTGACCCTGCTGATGTCACAGTGACGTAGTGCTGACGCAGTTAATCATTTTCTGGTTTTTAATAATTCAGGAAATTCCAAAAAATGCCCAAAACTTCAAAAATTCATAGAGATTAATCTGTAGCTCCAAATGCAAAGATTTATATATGTTTTTGGATCAGAAAAATCCAATCTTTCCATCTGTACCATTTGCATGCATGTTTGAACAACCTAAGGTTGCTGTATATGGCAATTTGCATAATTGGCATTTAACTAAGCACATATGGAGTTTGAATTTGAACCCTTGGTTCAAACCAACTTCATTCAATCTGGTTTCTAGTTGCATTAGCTCAAACCACAACATATTGCCATGTCATGATCATGCATCATATTGTTGCATTGCATTGATTGTGTTCTTCCTTGTTTGCCGGTAATTGTCCCCTCTCAGTAGACGACCTACCGATGATGTGATCGATGACACCGATGAAGAACTATACTATCTTCAGAAGTGCCAGGCAAGCAAAACCCCCTTGTTCATTCCGATACAAACCCACTCTCTCGCTTCTGCTCTCTTTTACTGCATTAGGACAACAACGATTCAACTGTTACATGCTGCGGTAGTTGAACCCCTTTCCTCTGCATGACCTGCCATTGCCACAGTAAATAGATGAAACCCACTAGCATGAGTAGGAGTTGTTTGGGCCCTGATGTGCCTACTCATCTATGCTTGTTTGTCATGCCTGCTACTGCTTAGAGTTGAGTCTGGTCTGATTCATCGGGGATGATTCAGAGGTGTGTGAACATGTCCTGCTGTTGAGAGTTAAGTGTGTGAACGCAATTTGGTAAAGGTATTGGTGAGAGGCCATGTAGGAGTACATGGTGGGTTGTCTCATTGAAGCCGTCCTCAGGAACTGAGTTTTGTGTTTGTGATCCATGAACAGCTACTACCACACATTGGGATCCTTAATTGACTCTCTCGACTTATTAGCCGCCCTTGTTCTCTGTCTAGGAGTTGCAACTAGTTTCTGGTGTTTGTAGGATATGTGTTGGGGGCCGTGCGTAGCGCTGACCCTAGGGGTGGGCTATGTTGCGGTAGATACACCGTGGCACGGTGTACCGGGCGCCCGTTTGGTGTCTCGGGAACCCTGCACACATCGTTTGGGGCTGTGAGCGAAACTCCGGCCGGATCTCCTCGCGGATGGAACCCGAATAGGCGATAAACCTGGACTAGAGACTTGTGTGGTTAGTCAGGTCGTGGCCGACTCCCTCGCCAGGCTTCCGCTTGAACGTTGCCGAGATACACGACGTGTACATGGTGGTAAGTGGCGAGAGCGTGTGTGAAGAAGTACACCCCTGCAGGGTTAATATGATCTATTCAAATAGCCGTGTCCGCGGTAAAGGACTTCTGGGTTGCCTGTACAGTTCATAGACAAGTGAAAGTGGATACTCTAAAACTCGCAAGATAAGCGTGAGTGCCATGGATGGCGTTCTCGTAGGGAGACGGGAGCGGATCCATAGTGGTGTGTAACATCCCCAGGTTACCCCACTCTGGTTAAGCTACTTAACCTGCCATGTCATCATGATCACTCTAATAAAATTTCATTAGAAAATATTTCAACTTCAAATTCAAATTACAAATAGGAGTCAAATATATATTTCTTCAAATGGCAAAACTAAAATGTCCATAATGCTGCAAATAATCCTAAGGTAATTATAGAATTGAAACCAACTTCAGATAAATTCCCAGAATGCCCCTGGACATTTACAACAGTAGTCCAGCAGCATTTAAATTTGTCTTTTCAATTCCTACTAATACCTAACCTATTCCTTTTGCCTCCAAAATAATTGTGGCACTGCCTAAAATTGTGTTGGATTTATTGGGCCTAGTCCCATATTTTTCCTACACTATTTGCTTGCCCAAATAATTCCATCCCTCTCTCTGCTGCTAAACAAAAGCGAAAACAGGGAAACGGAGAGAAAGGAAAAAGGCCAAAGGCCACTTACCAGGCAACTGGGCCGCGCTGGCCCAGCCCACCTCCACCTAAATCTCCCTCCGTGTCATCATCTCCATGGCCGCGCGCTTCTCCGCCGGTCGTTGCTCGCCACCGTGATGGGGCAGCTGGGCGAGGGGATAAGGGCGCCTCGACCCACTCCCCTGGCTCACTCTCTCACTCTCCGTCGCTCTCCCTCCCTTGCGCGCTCGCTCACCCTCTTTTTCCCCTCCATCCCGAACGCCGTCGCCGCCGCGCCCGGCGTTGAACCACGACCATCGGCGTCCCCGAGGCCAGCAACCGAGCCTGGGATGTGCGTCGTTCTCCGCTCCATCATCCTCGTCCGTCAGCTGGAGCCGGGGAGGTCGGCGGTGACTGCATCGACCTCCTCCCCTTCTCTGTGCCCGCCGGCGATCGTCGCCAAATTCGCCTCGCCCCTGCGCTCCCGTTCACTCGAGAGGCCTCCGTGAGCCTGCCCGGTGAGCTCCACCCCTTCTCTCCCCGTCCGCGCTTTGTTCCGTCGCTCGTAGCTAGCAGCCGTCGACGCCGTGAGCTCGCCGCCACAGAGCACCTCGCCGCCGTGACCACAGTCACTGTCGTGCTCGTGCGAGCCCAGCATCGAGCTTCTGGAGCTCGAGCGGGTCCTGTGAGCGCACGTGCACGTTTCCCCGTACCTCCTAGCACCGTTTCTGCCCGAGCCCGATCTCCGGCCGCCGCAAGGATGGACGCCGCCGTCGATTTAGGTCACCTCCGGCAAAGCCTTGTACATCACGCAACGCGCACGAGCGCCAGCTCTCGAACGCAGGTTACCGCGCGCGATTTGGTGAAGCGTGGAGCAAATCCGACGCTGGCCGTGCCCTCCGCCGTGTTTTGGGGCTCACCGGCATCCAGCCGCCGGCCGGTCGACGTGGCACGGGTGGGTCTCACCCCTGTGCCACTGACCGTGGGCCCTGGGGGCCCCAATTGAATGGTTAACCCAGTCAACTGTGCTGACTGGGCACCCAGGCCCACTGACATGTGGGCCCCTCCAGTTAAAACGTTTTAATAAATAAAAATAATTAGATAAACTAAATGTCCCACTGACATATGGGGCCCACCCCACTAATTAACCCTGATAGATTAGTTTAACCCTCTGTTTAGTCCAGAGAGGCTGACAGGTGGGCCCCACCTGTCGGTTTTGACCAGTCAGCGGCTCAGCTGACCGCTGACGCATTGCTGACGTCATGCTGACGCAATAAACTCTTTTCTGTATATAAATAAATTCCAGAAATTCAAATAATCTTTGAAAATTAATAACTTTTAAACCGTAGCTCAGATCGAAAAAGTTAAAACATGAAAGTTGCTCAGAACGACGAGACGAGTCTGATCGTGCCGTCTGTTTCTTCATCGGAACCCCCTACGTAGAAGAACTCATAACTCCGGACCCGAATCCGGCAGATGAATAGTGCACACACGTCGGATATTAAATCCCAGATTAATTCTAAAAATAACTAAAATGACTTAGATGCATAATTAGGCAACCCTGCACTGCATCATAGCATCACACGCACCGTATTGCATTTGTCTGCATTATGTTTACCTGTTTCTTCCCCCTCTTCTCTCTCGGTAGACCCCGACGTTGACGTAGCTCCCGAGGCAGACGCAGCTCAGGAGTACGACTACGTCCCCGACGACACCACCAACGACCTTGCCCTTGCCCCAGAGCAAACAGGCAAGCACCCCCATTTTGAACATGCCTATATCGCCTATTCTCTTCTCTCTTATGCTTGCATTAGAACTGCTACTGCTATTGTTTTCCTATATCTGCTGCATAGCCTGATTATTGTACCCTGCCTTGTTACCTTACTGGTTATCCTAGACTGCTTAGTATAGGCAGGGTAGAGACACGACAGAGACCCCCACTTGATCCCGACTGCCCCACTCGATGTCAGAAGACCCGATCATCGGGATTGAAGATTAGACCCTCGCACTTCACATCACTTCTCCCTATGTTGCTCGACACTGCTGGGTTACTATCGAGTGCCGAGGGTGATACCTCGTTAGCACTTCTGATGTTAACCTTGTAGGTTAGTTATTCGGTCGTGGTAAGCGAGGGTGATTCCTCCTACACCACCCCCGATAACGACATCATCGTGCAACCTCTCAAGTGTGGACCTCGAGGGTGATTCCTCTTTCATTCACCTTGATGATAACATCGAACGGGAATTCCATCGAGGGTGATTCCTCAGGGTTCCCTTCGGTGTCAGACACACAGTTACCTTGGATATTATGACTTGACTATGAACCACGATACTTAAGACGGGTCGGCCCTAAGGGGTACCCGCGCGAGCTTATTGCGAAGTGATGTGGAGTCGGGTTGACCTGGATGGTGCCCGCGAGATAACTACGAGGCGTGGCCGGGCATTCTTAGCCCTTGCCGCAAGTCCTCGAGATGGGGCGACGGGGTCACATCGATCGTGAGTCTCTGCTCGTTTCCGCGCGCTCCTAATCCACTACGGTTTGGATATTTGATCCGAGGGGCCTCTGGCCCGATAGCACTAACCATCACGTGGGCATAGTATGGGCATTCTGCGTCGTATACATCAGCCGAAGCTTGTTTGACGTCAGTAAGGAGCGGCGCACGCCGAGTTGGACTGGGAACGCAACCGCGCTTGTATAAGGGGTTGCTAGGTCTGCTCTCGGTGGCCCCGTAACGTGCAGGAGTTCCCGGGGGGATGGGCCAAGACCCCTGGGGGCATAGGTTTAGTCCGGCGTGCTGACCTCTCTTATAAGCCTAGGTCGGGTTGCGGCGTGTTGCTTAGCCGAGGCCGGGCATGACCCAGAAAAGTGTGTCCGGCCAGAGTTAAGTGAGCGTGGTGGGTAAGTTGGTGCACCCCTGCAGGGAAGAAACTTCTATCGATAGCCTGTCCTACGGTAACGGACACTCGGAGTTGTATCCCGATCGGTACAACTAGAACATGTGATGAGAACTGGATAGTACGGCTCTGGGATTGCTTTCTCGCAGGGAGTCGAGAAAGGATCTCAGGTTGAGGTTGATGATACTACTACTACTTTACATTATGTTCCTCTGCTCTCTTCTTATGCTGCAAGACTGTCGAAGATTGTTGAAGATGCTAGTCTTCGGTAGGACTAGGCTTTCCCCCTCTATTCTGGCATTTCTGCAGCCCAGTCCACATATACAGCCATTCCTTTGACAATGTTGCATATGTAGTGTAGATCCTTGCTTGCTGAGTACTTCGGATGAGTACTCACGTTTGCTTTACTTTCTTTTTTCCCATATTCCTTTTGATGCCACCAGACGACGGAGCCCCTGAGCCAGACGCCCCAGCTGACGACCAGTACTACTACCCGCCTGGCAAGTACTA
Source organism: Thinopyrum elongatum (assembly GCA_011799875.1). Taxonomy (NCBI): domain Eukaryota; kingdom Viridiplantae; phylum Streptophyta; class Magnoliopsida; order Poales; family Poaceae; genus Thinopyrum; species Thinopyrum elongatum. The sequence goes on along the minus strand of CM022301.1, from coordinate 536,203,848 downwards.
CTACTACGAGGAGCCGTTTGACGACCAGGAGTAGGATCGGTGGGTCCAGGGCAGGAGGCCTACGCCTTTCGATCGTAGTATTTTATTTTACCCCGCCTCTGTGAAGGCCTATTTCTCTCTCTCTGTAAAATATCTGTACCCAGATATCTGATGCTTCCGCTGACGCTTGTATGCCATCGAGCTATGTATTCGAGCCCTCGAGGCCCTGGCTTGTAATATAAAGCTTGTATGACTTTATTTATGTTTAAGAGTTGTGTTTTGATATCTTCAAGTGAGTCCTTAGCCTTGATCGTGCGCAATTGCGTGTATGGTTAGTGCACGATTAAGCCGGGGTCGTCACAGGTTGGTATCAGAGCCGACTGCCTCTAGGTATCCCCCTTCCCAATTCCTTGGCCGAAGTTGAGTCTAGTGGTCGAAAACTGTTTTACTAACTTGGCTGTGTGGCTTACGGGCCCACGTCGCCAACTGGGTGGTATTAGGATCTTTTATTCCTCGTCTATACTCTGGGAACTCTGATCTCTCTTCTATTCGGGTTTAATAAATTACTAACACCGACAATTAGGATCTCGTAACCACTTCCTCCCGGAGAGCCCTTTCACTATAGATGATCGTCTGCTTCATCAGAAGACTCCGAAGATGCTCCTCGAAGTTCTCGAGACCATGTCCCACTGCTTTGCAGTTCCTGACCACCGATAAACTACGATGGATAACTACTTACCCACGTCGTTCATAGATTCATTTCAGTTACTCCCGGGTTTCATCCGACATATCGAAGTACTATCCGACATTTCGAGAATTCTCTGAACCTACTGCCTTGCAGTCCCTTTCCGCCTGAACACACCTACGAATAAATCCTTATACTACACGGGATCTGTTCATTCCCAGTTATTCGAGAGCTTCCCAGAACACATTGAATTGCTCTCCGATCTCCCGAAAATTTTCTCCCGACTATTGCTCCTGAAATTCTTGCCTGCTTGCCTTATGGTTAATTCCATAAGTCTAGTAATCCCCGTCAACATCCTTTGCCAATTACCATTTTGAATCCCCTGAACCAATATGCTGCGAATGTTCACCAGCAGCAGTTGATTCCTAGAATTCGTCCCTCCGGCTCAGTCACTATTCTGGACATGAGTTGATTCTCAGCCAGCCAAGTTGCAATTGATTGCCCATCTAGCTCTATCCAACTTACTCATCTTTTGATCAGAGCCTCTGCTTCTGATCCTTCGTTTTGGAATCATAACCCCTTTGTGCTTAATCGCTGAATTATTTTGATGTTTCTATAATCCGATGTATTTGCATCCCTTCTTCATCTGATTGAGTGCTGATACTCACAATCATAGTCTTTGCGGTCCGCCAGGTCCTTTGGTGGGTTATTATTTGATAGTGTCCTCCCTCTTCCATAACCCTGACAGTTCCCCCTCTGATACATGATGCCTTCGGTAAATTGTATCATCCGTTTTGACTCCGATGCTCTGCTTTCGTATTCGCACCCTTGCTTTGGTTGATGGTTGTATAGACTCGTAAAATGTCCCGAAGGGTTGCATCTATGCTTCTGCCATCTGCGAGAACCCAGAAACTTCTACGAGTCATACCCTTCTGGTGCTTCACCAGATAAATTCTCCACACCACAATTTCTTCGAAAACGAGAAGTGAATGAAAGGTTGTGCATTGAAGAAGTGGGAGTCGACCTTGAACCTTTGTGTTCATGCCCATGGAAACGATGTAGAACTTAACATGGAAGCTGCTCGTAAGAATAATTATTCCCTTGGTACAAGTTCATCTTGTATCTAAGAATTGATCCTTTGCAAACATGGTTCCGACCATATTTCCTCTTTGGGTTCATTTCCTCGATAAGTTAAATACTTGTCCTCTGCAGATCATTTCACCCGTCCAACCTCTACCCTGATTTACCTTCCGGTATCACCCCTAGTACTTGTTACTGGGAAGTTTAATACCCTATCACATCATCCCTAGCCTGATCGGCTATATTTTTATCGTGCCAACTTTCAACTGTGCTACCTGGTCCTTATGCCCGGAGCAACTTCCGACGATGAGCTAAGCTTATGTCGATCTTTCCCGTCTTATCATTTCACCTCGAACCACAAGCTTGATTCCGAGCTTGTGTTATATCCGTGGTTTCGTTGACCTCGAACTACATTCCAGCTACTTTGATCATCTTACTGATTGATTCCATCTTCTTAGAACCCCTCAACAAATGAGTCGTGATCAACGTCAACATATTGGCTTCTTCAGAGATGTCAACTGAAATTCATGGTTAGTAATACCATCTTTGCCCTCGATGAATTGTGATATCATCGATGACATCCTTGACTTCCTGCCAACACAAACCTGATTGTGTTTGGTTATTCCCTACGACCCGAGATACCCTTCTAAATGTTTCTCGGTACCCCTTGATATCTTCGAACCCAATCTTTTACTTGACACCATATCATCGCTGCAACGAAGCATGATTGTGGTATTCCGAATATCAACAATAACGTTGGAAGCACATTGCCAATAGTTTCTTAATCTATTATCCAAACACCGTTGTGTGGGTAATATCATGAATCTTCCCTCGCCCCTTTATCTACAAACTTTTGAACAGGCTATCTTGTGATGTATATCATGCTCAGCTTTTCCTTGGGAAATGATATACTCCTAGTTCTTGTGTGTAAACACATTTTTTCTTTCCATTGTTTTGTTTAACCTTTCTTGTGATCTATATGAAATAAGCAGAAATAATTTTCTGCCTATGAAAATAGATCGGTCTACAATCCTGTCAGTGAGACCCTGTTACTATCGTCGAAGACATTTCGGTAACCCCCGATGGATGAGAACTTTGCCTTTGGTCCGCCTTGTTTCAACGAGCAGGAAAATGGTTCTCTTCGTCCCTCGCCCTTGGTACCGAATTTGTTGCCGACAAAGCTGACAGTTATTTTGTTGACATGTCTTGTTGTTGTGAACGATAAGATGCCACCGTTCTTCCTACTTTTGATCGACACCCCACCACAGTTCCACAGGATCGGAACCTGGCTCTCCTGTATATTCTCGATTCCGAAGTAATCTTTGATCTTGGCTATGTGTGTTATCCCGAGTCACCCCTCGAGAGATGATCTACCCTCGATACCCTGAACCCCTGTTCACACTTTGTTCAGGTATCGATTGAATGTCCATTCGACTAATACTTCTTATTGAACCTTCATACTTTGCTCTCGATGTTTCCCTCATTTTCAACTCGAGAAATACATCTGCCACATTCCCTGAGTTGTCTGCCAGATAAACGACCTTGCAAAGGTCAGTTCTTCCGAAGTTTTCCTTTTCTTCACCACTTAAATCTCGGGACGAGATTTCTTGTAGTGGAGGAAACTTGTAACATCCCCAGGTTACCCCACTCTGGTTAAGCTACTTAACCTGCCATGTCATCATGATCACTCTAATAAAATTTCATTAGAAAATATTTCAAATTCAAATTACAAATAGGAGTCAAATATATATTTCTTCAAATGGCAAAACTAAAATGTCCATAATGCTGCAAATAATCCTAAGGTAATTATAGAATTGAAACCAACTTCAGATAAATTCCCAGAATGCCCCTGGACATTTACAACAGTAGTCCAGCAGCATTTAAATTTGTCTTTTCAATTCCTACTAATACCTAACCTATTCCTTTTGCCTCCAAAATAATTGTGGCACTGCCTAAAATTGTGTTGGATTTATTGGGCCTAGTCCCATATTTTTCCTACACTATTTGCTTACCCAAATAATTCCATCCCTCTCTCTGCTGCTAAACAAAAGCGAAAACAGGGAAACGGAGAGAAAGGAAAAAGGCCAAAGGCCACTTACCAGGCAACTGGGCCGCGCTGGCCCAGCCCACCTCCACCTAAATCTCCCTCCGTGTCATCTTCTCCATGGCAGCACGCTTCTCCGCCGGTCGTTGCTCGCCACCGTGATGGGGCAGCTGGGCGAGGGGATAAGGGCGCCTCGACCCACTCCCCTGGCTCACTCTCTCACTCTCCGTCGCTCTCCCTCCCTTGCGCGCTCGCTCACCCTCTTTTTCCCCTCCATCCCGAACGCCGTCGCCGCCGCACCCGGCGTTGAACCACGACCATCGGCGTCCCCGAGGCCAGCAACCGAGCCTGGGATGTGCGTCGTTCTCCGCTCCATCATCCTCATCCGTCAGCTGGAGCCGGGGAGGTCGGCGGTGACTGCATCGACCTCCTCCCCTTCTCTGTGCCCGCCGGCGATCGTCGCCAAATTCGCCTCGCCCCTGCGCTCCCGTTCACTCGAGAGGCCTCCGTGAGCCTGCCCGGTGAGCTCCACCCCTTCTCTCCCCGTCCGCGCTTTGTTCCGTCGCCCGTAGCTAGCAGCCGTCGACGCCGTGAGCTCACCGCCGCAGAGCACCTCGCCGCCGTGACCACAGTCACTGTCGTGCTCGTCCGAGCCCAGCATCGAGCTTCTGGAGCTCGAGCGGGTCCTGTGAGCGCGCGTGCACATTTCCCCGTACCTCCTAGCACCGTTTCTGCCCGAGCCCGATCTCCGGCCGCCGCAAGGATGGACGCCGCCATCGATTTAGGTCACCTCCGGCAAAGCCTTGTACATCACGCGACGCGCGCGAGCACCAGCTCTCGAACGCAGTTTACCGCGTGTGATTTGGTGAAGCGTGGAGCAAATCCGACGCTGGCCGTGCCCTCCGCCGTGTTTTGGGGCTCGCCGGCGTCCAGCCGCCGGCCGGCCGACGTGGCACGGGTGGGTCTCACCCCTGTGCCACTGATCGTGGGCCCTGGGGGCCCCAGTTGCCTGGTTGACCCAGTCAACTGTGCTGACTGGGCACCCAGGCCCACTGACATGTGGGCCCCTCCAGTTAAAACATTTTAATAAATAAAAATAATTAGATAAACTAAATGTCCCACTGACATATGGGGCCCACCCCACTAATTAACCCTGATAGATTAGTTTAACCCTCTGTTTAGTCCAGAGAGGCTGACAGGTGGGCCCCACCTGTCGGTTTTGACCATTCAGCGGCTCAGCTGACCGCTGACGCATTGCTGACGTCATGCTGACGCAATAAACTCTTTTCTGTAAATAAATAAATTCCAGAAATTCAAATAATCTTTGAAAATTAATAACTTTTAAACCGTAGCTCAGATCGAAAAAGTTAAAACATGAAAGTTGCTCAGAACGACGAGACGAGTCTGGTCGTGCCGTCTGTTTCTTCATCGGAACCCCCTACGTAGAAGAACTCATAACTCCGGACCCGAATCCGGTAGATGAATAGTGCACACACGTCGGATATTAAATCCCAGATTAATTCTAAAAATAACTAAAATGACTTAGATGCATAATTAGGCAACCCTGCACTGCATCATAGCATCACACGCACCGTATTGCATTTGTCTGCATTATGTTTACCTGTTTCTTCCCCCTCTTCTCTCTCGGTAGACCCCGACATTGACGTAGCTCCCGAGGCAGACGCAGCTCAGGAGTACGACTACGTCCCCGACGACACCACCGACGACCTTGCCCTTGCCCCAGAGCAAACAGGCAAGCACCCCCATTTTGAACATGCCTATATCGCCTATTCTCTTCTCTCTTATGCTTGCATTAGAACTGCTACTGCTATTGTTTTCCTATATCTGCTGCATAGCCTGATTATTGTACCCTGCCTTGTTACCTTACTGGTTATCCTAGACTGCTTAGTATAGGCTGGGTAGAGACACGACAGAGACCCCCACTTGATCCCGACTGCCCCGCTGGATGTCAGAAGATCCGATCATCGGGATTGATGATTAGACCCTGGCACCGCACATCACTTCTCCCTATGTTGCTCGACACTGCTGGGTTACTATCGAGTGCCGAGGGTGATACCTCGTCAGCACTTCTGATGTTAACCTTGTAGGTTACTTATTCGGTCGTGGTAAGCGAGGGTGATTCCTCCTACACCACCCCCGATAACGACATCGTCGTGCAACCTCTCAAGTGTGGACCTCGAGGGTGATTCCTCTTTCATTCACCTTGATGATAACATCAAACGGGAATTCCATCGAGGGTGATTCCTCAGGGTTCCCTTCGGTGTCAGACACACAGTTACCTTGGATATTATGACTTGACTATGAACCACGATACTTAAGACGGGTCGGCCCTGAGGGTACCCGCGCGAGCTTATTGCGAAGTGATGTGGAGTCGGGTTGACCTGGATGGTGCCCACGAGATAACTACGAGGCGTGGCCGGGCATTCTTAGCCCTTGCCGCAAGTCCTCGAGACGGGGCGACGGGGTCACATCGATCGTGAGTCTCTGCTCGTTTCCGCGCGCTCCTAATCCACTACGGTTTGGATATTTGATCCGAGGGGCCTCTGGCCCGATAGCACTAACCATCACGTGGGCATAGTATGGGCGTTCTGCGTCGTATACATCAGCCGAAGCTTGTTTGACGCCAGTAAGGAGCGGCGCACGCTGAGTTGGACTGGGAACGCAACCGCGCTTGTATAAGGGGTTGCTAGGTCTGCTCTCGGTGGCCCCGTAACGTGCAGGAGTTCCCGGGGCGATGGCCCAAGACCCCTGGGGGCATAGGTTTAGTCCGGCGTGCTGACCTCTCTTATAAGCCTAGGTCGGGTTGCGGCGTGTTGCTTAGCCGAGGCCGGGCATGACCCAGAAAAGTGTGTCCAGCCAGAGTTAAGTGAGCGTGGTGGGTAAGTTGGTGCACCCCTGCAGGGAAGAAACTTCTATCGATAGCCTGTCCTACGGTAACGGACACTCGGAGTTGTATCCTGATCGGTACAACTAGAACATGTGATGAGAACTGGATAGTACGGCTCTGGGATTGCTTTCTCGCAGTGAGTCGAGAAAGGATCTCAGGTCGAGGTTGATGATACTACTACTACTTTACATTATGTTCCTCTGCTCTCTTCTTATGCTGCAAGACTGTCGAAGATTGTTGAAGATGCTAGTCTTCGATAGGACTAGGCTTTCCCCCTCTATTCTGGCATTTCTGCAGCCCAGTCCACATATACAGCCATTCCTTTGACAATGTTGCATATGTAGTGTAGATCCTTGCTTGCTAAGTACTTCGGATGAGTACTCACGTTTGCTTTACTTTCTTTTTTCCCATATTCCTTTTGATGCCACCAGACGACGGAGCCCCTGAGCCAGACGCCCCAGCCGACGACCAGTACTACTACCCGCCTGGCGAGTACTACTACTACGAGGAGCCGTTTGACGACCAGGAGTAGGATCGGTGGGTCCAGGGCAGGAGGCCTACGCCTTTCGATCGTAGTATTTTATTTTACCCCGCCTCTGTGAAGGCCTATTTCTCTCTCTCTGTAAAATATCTGTACCCAGATACCTGATGCTTCCGCTGACGCTTGTATGCCATCGAGCTATGTATTCGAGCCCTCGAGGCCCTGGCTTGTAATATAAAGCTTGTATGACTTTATTTATGTTTTAGAGTTGTGTTGTGATATCTTCAAGTGAGTCCTTAGGCTTGATCGTGCGCAATTGCGTGTATGGTTAGGGCACGATTAAGCCGGGGTCGTCACATGGTGTATTGATATGGTGAATATGCGGACTCGTGTGCGCCACCTCAAAAGAGTTACCAGCATTCGTAGTTCAGGATAGCCACTGAGTCAAAGCTGGCTTGCTGCAGTTAAACTCCACCACCCTCTTTGTTGATACCGATGCATTTGTAGATAGTTCTGATGTAAGTCTTGCTGGGTACATTTGTACTCATGTTTGCCTATTTTATGTTTTGCAGAGAGACTTCAGTCTCGCTAGTAGTTCCACATGGACTTCGACGTTTAGCTTGTTACCTCAGCTACGATCTTGTGCCCTCGGCAGGATCTGGTAGATAGTCGGGCTTCTCAGCCTTTTTCATTTGTAGATGTCTGTACTTAGACATGATAGGCTTCCGCATGTGCTTTGACTTGTATGCTCTGAATGTTGGGTCATGAGACCCATGTTTGTAATACTTGGCTCCTTGGAGCCTAATGAATAAATACTCTGAGTCGTAGAGTCTTGTTGTGATGCCATGTTGTATTTGCCCATATCCAGCATATTGTGTGTATGATTGAAATGCTTGGTATGTGTGGGATCCGACAACCTAGTTGTTTATCCTTGGTAGCCTCTCTTATGGGGAAATGTAGTCTGGTGCTTCCACTGAGCCTTGGTAGTCCGCTACAGCCCGGTTTACCGGAGTCCTGTTAGCTTGCTACTGCTCCGGAACACTTAGACTGGCCGGCATGTGTCCTTCCTCGATCCTGTGTCTGTCCCTTCGGGGAAACGTCACGCGGTGTCTTTCGGAGTCCTGTTAGCCTGCTACAGCCCGGATTCCCGAAGTCCTGCTAGCCCAGTTGCTATAGCCCGAATTCACTCGCTGATGACCGACACGTTCGTTGCTGGGTCATGTATGCCTGTCCCCGTAAGTTAGTGCCACTTTGGGTTCACGACTAGTCATGTCGGCCCGGGTTCTCTGTCATATGGATGCTAGCGACACTATCATATACGTGAGCCAAAAGGCGCAAACGGTCCCGGGCCATGGTAAGGCGACACCCGTGGGAATACCGTGCGTGAGGCCGCAAAGTGATATGAGGTGTTACCGGCTAGATCGATGTGACTTGGAATCAGGGTCCTGACATTATATCCCCAACATTAGGCCCCAGGTTGATTTGAACTGGTTCACATCAATATTCATCTCTTGACATAGCAGAATCTCCCTTTATCAATTCCCTTTCAGTTCTTGGTAACCCGCCATGACGTCACATCTCAGAATCGTGTTAACCCGCCATGACATCATTGCGCATCAATTTCGCACAAAGCCCGGAATATCTCCACAGATATTTATCTTAATGGACCTCCCGAAAATCGAGGCGTTCACATAGCCACATAAGCATTTTTCAGCCTCCTCGATTCCCGCGCATGCCATTTATTCAACTCCTTATAAATAGGGACTGGGGGCCCCTATTTTCACTTTTACCCCCTGCCTCTGTGTCTTCCTCCTTCTAGCAACTCCACAGCACCCGAGCTCCGCCGCTGCCGTTCACCTCCAGCATCTTCAACTCCGGCCGCTGCATCAACCTGAACGGACCAGAGAAACGTGGCGCACTCCCGCTATCCATCAGCGTCGACAGGTACCCATCTTGCTTCGCATCAGATCTGCACTAGGGTTTGCTCAGTTCATCGGAGTTCATCGCCGTTCTTCTTTTTTCCTCTTCGGATCACATAGTTAGATCTAAACACAGTGCCAAAGTTATGCGGTAGTGGTTTTAGCATTCGTTTCCAATAGTAGAAGATACCCCCTCTGTACAAAAGTCTCATCTGAGCATACGAGTTCTTCTGCTGCCATCTCCTTAGGTTTAGAATTTATTTCCTTTTCTGAACTGCTGTAGATCCAAAATCATAGAACCAATCCGTGGAACCTGTTTGCCCATCACTTAGCAAAATTCACTTATAGATCTGTAGCACCGCAGCTGTTCGGGCGGTTTATAAGATAAGCCGTAACCCGCCATACTCCATTAGTCCCCTTGTTAAGCCGCCAGTATATGTTCACAACCTGTATAACCCGGCATTAGCTTTCCAGTTTAATCATACCAATGTTTAGAGCACATCATCCGCTGCATATAAATTGGCTTTGCATAACACACTCATTTTTTGACCACTGGCCGGCTTAACAGCATAACTTTAAACCGGCAATATTTTTTTTTCTTTAGGCTTTTCACCAACAAAATGACCAAGACCGTCACTTCATGCAATTGGGTCACTTCCACTATCACGGAAGAAATCCTTGATGAATTTGTAAAAGAAGGCGTCCTGGCCAAAAAGGATGTGATCCACTGGAGGGCCCCAGGAACCGAGACCACCCCTGAACCAAAAGAGGGTGAAGTTATAGTTTTCACTGATCACATGCTCCGGGGGTTCACTCCACCCGGCTCAAAATTCTTTCATGATGTGCTGCATTTCTTTCAACTTCATCCGCAAGATATTGGGCCCAACTCTGTTTCAAACATCTGCAACTTCCAAGTTTTTTGCGAAGTATATCTTCAACAGGAGCCCACTGTAGAGCTGTTCATGGAATTCTATTACTTGAACCGCCAGACTGAGTTCACAGATGGGCCCAGCCTAGAACTAGGCGGCATTTCAATTCAGAGGCGCAAAGAAGCTACTTTCCCAGCCGCTGCACTTCCCAGTCATCCCAAGGACTAGAACCAGACTTGGTTTTACTGCCAAGACACATCTCCAGAGGGTGAAAACCCCTTGCCGGGTTATCATGAGAGCCGGCTTAGCAACAGGCACCCCCTCCCTGACCGGATCAGCGCAGCAGAACGGGCCAAATATATGCCCATTTTTGGAAAAATTAGAGCCTTAATAGCCAATGGCTTAACTGGAGTTAACCTAGTTAGATGCTGGGTCGCATGGAGAATTTTACCCTTAAGCCGCCGGACCGGCTTAATGTGCGAGTATACCTGTGACGTCAAAGATCCACAACGCCACAGCCGAATGCAATTGGACGACGAGAGCCTCGACAAGATGGTCAAAACATTGCTGAACGAAAGCTTGGCCACTTGCAGCAAGATGGGGCTGAACCCCTTTTGTACCCTCAACAAGCCGCCAGCTGTAAGTATTTGTGAGCAGTTTTCATTAACTCATTATCTGTCAATCTGCCTTCTCATTCTTACTTGAATTTCTGCAGCCTGACTCCCCCTTCTGGAAGAAGAAGCTTCAGGATAAACCGGCCAAGAAAACCAGGACCAAGATCCAGGCTAAGAAACCTGCCAAGAAGAAATCAGAAGTAGTTGATCCGTTTACTCTTGATGAAGAGTCAGAGGTAGAACTTGATTCTCTTGGCTCCTTCTTTGTTCATCTTATTGACATTGATTACTACCAGGATGACGCGGAGGCCAGCCATGCAGACGGCAAAGAGGTAACTATCCTTTCCTCCGACTCAGAATCTCTGCCAAGACAGAAAGTTCGATAAGCGAGCCGGAAAGTAAGGTTTTCTTACCCTTTAGCTTATCTGGATCCCCACTTTATTTTGAAGAAACAGCAGCATGAAGTTCACCGCACAACCCGGAACAGCGGAGGCGGGGAACTTTCCTCCGGCTTACCAAACACGCTGGTTCCTCGCAAGCGCCGAGCAGAGGTTTCACAGTTCTCCGATTTAGCTTTTCCAAAAGCGGGTCTTGTTCGACAACCCCTTAATCCTTCTGATTCAAACTATCAAGGCACTTCTCACTCCTCATCTGGGGATTCCACTGGGACTCAGATCCCCCTTTTCAAAGTCGCCCCAGGGTAAGAATATTGAATTTCTTTGCTTTTTAAGCCCTTTGTCAATTATCATGCTTACATCTTTATGTCTCATTGTCAGTGGTCAAGCCAAACCAAGCAAGAAGGCAAAGACCAGTAAACTGGACAAAAACATCAATACCACTGAAGATCCCAAGGCTGCTAACCCGGAGAAGCAGACAACATCTGAATCTTTGCATCAAACCTCCGAAGCAGCCATTGATGATCCGCCGCCCGAAGAGCACAATGTTATTATGGACTCCACGGACGTTGACCCGGCTCATGCTAAGCCGCCAAGTCCCATCAAACCTGCTGAAGAAAAAGCTGACGATGTCATAGTCATTGGGACCCGTTACGTTGAGCCGGGCAACCCCACAATCTTAGCCAAACATAGTGCCAAGGAGGAATTTTCTGCTACTGACAAGGGCAAATGGAAGCTGGATTTAGAAGGTTATGCCCAGTTCAATGCTCAGGAACTTCACGCGGGTTATTTAAACCGCCTTCACACTAGCCGTGACTTTGAAGCCGGCTTAGTCAATCTGATGAAGGAGCGTTTTGAGGTAAACACTGAAAAACTCTTCCTGTACATATATCTGTCAGCCGCCAAGTCTACTATATATGAAGAAATTGAATATGCCATAGACTTAAATACCATATTTGATCTTATAACCATTCCATAGCAATTAGTAACTACTGAATCAAAACAAGTAGCCCCCAAGGGCCGGCTTAAACTAGAAAGTTAAGCCGGGACTTCAAATTGTAGCACTAAAATCCACTTATGTAGCCCCCAAGGGTCGGCTTAAGCTGCATAGCTAAGCAGGGACTTACCATCATATTTATGAACAAATCCAAATATGTAGCCCCCATGAACCAATTTTAGTTGAAGAAACTTTAACCGGCTCAGTAAAGATTTGTCTTCAAAAGAGCAAATGTACATTAGCCCCCAAGTGCCAAGGAAAATACCTGTATTATGCTTGGGACTTCAAATAAGATGATTATCATAACCATATGCTGCCTGTCTTTGTGTATGGCAGGCTGAATTGAACGTGAAGGAAACTCAAGTAAATGATCTACGGCAAAACATCCAGTCCCAACAGTCAGAGACTTCAAAGGCCAAATCAGAGCTGAGAACCTCCTTGGAAGAGATTGAAAAATTAAAAAGGGACTTCAGCGCTGAGAGAAACAGCTGGGAGACCGAGAAGGCAGCTCTGCTGAAAAGAGCAGAAGATGCTGAAGCTGCTCTTAAGCCGGTAACTGATGAATTGTCCGGCTTAAAACACCAAATCAATAGCCTGACAACTGCCATCTTCGGTAAACAATATAATACTTCAATGTTTCACCAACAACATACCATGGTTATAACCCGGCTTACCAATATTTGTGTTGATGCAGGCTCTAGAAGTTCCAGGCTAGGCCAAGACATGCGCGTAAGGCTTAAGGCCATATATACCCTTGTGGAGCAACTGTACACCAGCGCGCAACGGGCTATTGTTGCTGTCTCACACAAGAAGCAACCACCTTCACTCATCAAGGAGATGCTGGAGAAACTATCTGTGCTGTCGCAAAGAGTTGAAGAACTAAAGCGGTCAGCTGCTAGAGCTGGTGCCATCACCATGTTCAGCCGGGCGAAGGCCTGGCAAGCCGAACTTGACCCGGAAGAATTGGCCACCGGCTGCCCAAGTTTAAAAGAAGACGGGTCTCCCTTTGAAGCCGCAGACTTTACCAAATGTGTAAAGGAAATGCGCCCACTGGCGAGTAAGCTAGCTGAAGAGACCGACTTGACAAAATATCAGGCGGCTTACTCAAAAGAAAACTCAAAAGTATCAGCGCCGGTTTATGAGGCCATGGAACTCATCCCGCCAACACGTAAGCACACCTTTGCCCCTGATATTGATCCATCAACCCTCATAGATGATGAGGCTGTATTCAGAGCATTAACTGGGATCAACTGGGCCACAACTGACTTCCAGCAAGTGGAGGAAGAAGAAGAACCGGCGCTGGATGACCCGGAAGCTTCAACTCGCCAAGACCAGGACAACTGATCCGGAAGGCGGCTCTCAGACTGCATCACAGTGCTTGTTTGAAAAAAAGCACTTAATCATTGGGGCTTTGAAAGCCATATAATAGGCTAGTGAAAACCATGATCTGTCATGCCATCGTGCATGTTCTTAGCCTTTGAAACTGATGATGAACTTTTCATATGCCATGGATGAACTTTGCAAGGAATATCATATTATTCTACAAAGCTCCTGCATAGAGTAAACAATAGATACCCTGGCGGTTTACGCCAGGGCGGGTTATAATGTCCGACATCATATATTCTGGTGACTTATAGTCCATAACCAGGGCGGGTTATCAAACCTCACATATTCATATAACAAGTAAACACATACCTGTGAAATTGGTTCATACCGCCGGCTTGTAGTGCCGTATGCAGTAAGGGTAACAACCCAAAACTGGAAGTGCATAACTCCAAATGCACAATCAAAATATGCTGGCGACTTATTGTCCAAAGCCAGTCTGGGTTATCAAAACCCCAAATAAGCTCAAGTATGAGTCATAAGGATTAAGGCTACATGGCCTGAATCGTGTTAAACCATATATCAATATGGTACAAGGGTATGAGCCCAAACAATGTTCAAAGAAAATAACAAATCAGAAAAAACAAGGCTTCCATAGGCTGCCAAGCCTCAATATCAAGTGTTGTTCATGGGCTGCACAGCCACTGAGTTAATCCTTCATTTAAACCTGTAAGCCGGGCCTCACATGACCAACCGCCGTTTTAACCTTGACAAGTTCAGGGTCTTTATAAGATTGACTGTCAAGAGTTCGGCGGGTCATTCCAGATAACCTGGACGGAGTGGCAGACATATAGGCAGGATAACCCAGAGTTTTTGGTGTTTTACACCTGGCATCCAAGCCGATCAAAAGGGTAAGTAAAGCTATGTTCATTGAACAATAAGCCCCCAAGTGACCAATAATGAGCCTTCAAGGCAGGATACCTATGTTTGAACTGCTCATTGTAGCAAGTTCTCTTTGGTACCCGTTCAATTTGGGCAATAAGCCCCCAAGTAATTTGCATCAAGGCGTATAAGCCGAATCAATAGGGTAGTCATAGCTATGCTCAATGAGCAGGAAGCCCCCAAGTAATTTTTTGAATAAGGCGTGCAAGCCGGATCAAGAGGGTAGTCACAGCTATGCTCAATGAGCAGGAAGCCCCCAAGTGATCTTATGAACTGACAATAAAGACTCAGATACTCAGAAATGAAACGACAGAGGCCCTGAATTATTAGGGATGCCGGCTTTATTATTCTTGATCATAATATATACATGGATGAAAATATATACAACACAAGAGCCAGTGGCTCAAGTATAATAAGGCCGAAGATGAGCAATATTCCACGGCCGGCGGGTCTCCTCCTCAGACGTGCGTGAGTCCTTGTGATCTCAAATATCAATGAGGTAGTATGACCCATTGTTCAAGTTCTTGCTGACCACAAAAGGCCCTTCCCAAGGTGGAGATAACTTGTGCACATCAGTTTGATCCTGGATGAGCCGGAGCACCAAATCGCCTTCTTGAAAGGTTCGAGTTTTAACCCGGCGGCTATGATAGCGATGCAGATCTTGCTGGTATATCGCCGAACGAGCCGCCGCAAGGTCACGCTCCTCATCCAAGAGATCAAGAGCATCCTGACGTGCTTTTTCATTATCAGCTTCAACATAAGCCGCCACACGGGGCGAGTCGTGACGGATGTCACTGGGGAGAACCGCCTCTGCTCCGTAAACCATGAAGAAAGGCATATAACCCGTGGATCTGTTGGGGGTAGTATTTATACTCCAAAGCACTGAGGGAAACTCCTCAACCCAACAACCCAGCGTCCTCTGCAAAGGGACCATAAGCCGGGGCTTGATACCTCTCAAGATCTCTTGATTGGCCCTTTCAGCTTGACCATTGGACTGGGGGTGAGCCACCGATGAGACGTCAAGATGAATATGCTCTCGTTGAAAAAACTCTTTCATAGCACCTTTGGACAGATTAGTGCCATTATCAGTTATGATGCTATGAGGGTAGCCGAAGCGAAAAATCACCTTTTTATGAATTGAACCGTCGTGGCCGCATCACATTTACTGACCGGCTCTGCCTCAACCCACTTTGTAAATTTGTCAACTGCCACCAACAGGTGGGTCTTTTTATCTTTGGATCACTTAAAAGGCCCAACCATATCCAGCCCCCAGACCGCAAACGGCCAAGTAATTGGAATCATCCGCAATTCTTGAGCCGGCACATGAGCTCGTTTGGAAAACTTCTGACAACCATCACACTTGCTAACCAGGTCCTCTGCATCAGCATGAGCCGTCAGCCAATAAAATCCATGACGAAAAGCCTTGGCTACGAGAGACTTAGAGCCGGCATGATGACCACAATCTCCTTCATGAATCTCCCTTAGAATTTCACGGCCCTCTTCAGGAGATATGCATCGCTGAAACACCCCTGTGACACTGCATCGGTGTAACTCGCCATTGACAATGGTCATTGACTTAGATCGCCGGGTTATCTGCCTGGCCAAAGTTTCATCCTCAGGTAACTCACCCCAGGTCATATAAGCCAAATATGGCATCGTCCAATCAGGGATAGCAAGATCCTCTTCCGTGGGCAACCTAACTGAAGGATTATTCAGAATATCGAGAAAAACATTAGGTGGTACCGGCTTACGCTGAGACCCCAGCTGCCTTAAAGCACCAGCCGCCTCATTTTTCCTGCGATCAACATGCTCCACCTGATAGCCTTTGAAATGACCAGCAATAGCATCAACCACTTGGCGGTAAGCCGCCATGAGCAGGTCTTTGGAATCCCAAGTTCCTAAGACTTGTTGAGCCACCAGATCTGAATCGCCAAAGCATCTGGCCCGGCTTAAATTCACCTCTTTAGCCATCCGAAGGCCATGGAGCAAGGCCTCATACTCAGCTGCATTGTTAGTACAAGGAAACATCAATCTTAAGACATAACAAAATTTATCACCTCATGGGGAAGTCATGATGACTCCAGCCCCCGAGCCTTCTAGCTGCCTGGATCCATCAAAATGAATAGTCCAATACGTATTATCAGGCTTCTCCTCAGGCATCTGTAACTCCGTCCAGTCATTGATAAAATCCACAAGTGCTTGAGACTTGATGGCTGTCCGGGGCATATATTTCAGACCATGAGGTCCAAGCTCAATGGCCCACTTGGCCACCCGGCCTGTGGCTTCTCTATTTTGAATAATATTGCCTAGAGGAGCAAAACTGACCACAGTGATGGGATGACCAAGGAAATATTGTTTCAACTTACGACTAATCATGAACACTCCATAAACCAGCTTCTGCCAATGTGGGTACCTCTGCTTAGATTCAATTAACACCTCACTGACATAATAAACCGGCCTCTGAACCGGAAACTCCTTGCCTGACTCCTTCCTTTCCACAACAACCGCCACACTGACGGCTCTGTTATTAGCAGCCACATATAAAAGCAAGGGCTCCTTGTCAATAGGAGCTGCGAGAACCGGAGGCTCGGCCAACTATTTTTTAAGCGCCTCAAACGCCTGATTAGCAGCATCACTCCAAATGAAGTGGTCTGTTTTCTTCATCATCTGGTAGAGGGGGATAGCCTTTTCTCCCAGACGGCTTATAAACCGGCTTAAGGCCGCGATACGACCCGCCAAACGCTGGACGTCATTAACACATGCCGGCTTAGCCAAAGAAGTGATAGCCTTGATTTTCTCCGGGTTAGCTTTAATGCCTCTCTCAGAGACCAAAAAACCCAAGAGCTTGCCTGCTGGCACACCAAATACACACTTGGCCGGGTTAAGCATCATCTTGTAGACCCGGAGGTTGTCAAAGGTCTCCTTTAAATCATCTAACAAGGTCTCCTTCTTCCTGGATTTCACAACAATATCATCCACATAAGCATGAACATTGCGTCCAATCTGATGATGGAGGCAATTCTGAACACAACGCTGGTAAGTCGCCTGGGCACTCTTGAGCCCAAAAGGCATAGACACATAGCAGAAGGCCCCAAAGGGAGTGATAAAAGTTGTCTTCTCCTGGTCCTTAACTGCCATCTTGATCTGATGATAACCAGAATAAGCATCTAAAAAGCTCAGGCGCTCACAACCAGCCGTAGCATCAATAATCTGATCAATACGAGGGAGAGCGAAAGGATCAGCCGGACAAGCCTTGTTAAGGTCCGTGTAATCCACACACATACACCAAGTGTCATTTTTCTTAAGCACTAGCACCGGGTTAGCCAACCACTCAGGATGAAAAACTTCAACGATAAACCCGGCTGCCAAGAGTCGGGCCACCTCTTCACCAATGGCCTTGCGTCTCTCTTCATTAAAACGACGAAGAAATTGCTTGACCGGTCTAAACTTCGGATCAATATTGAGAGTGTGCTCAGCGAGTTCCCTCGGTACACCTAGCATGTCTGAAGGCTTCCATGCGAAGATGTCCCGGTTCTCACGGATGAACTCGATGAGCGCGCTTTCCTATTTCAGATCCAGATTGGCACTGATAATAAACTGTTGGGATGAATCGCCAGGGACAAAGTCAACCTGCTTGGTGTCATCAGCCGACTTGAACTTCAACAAGGGGTCCTTCTCTGTAGTTGGCTTCTTCAAGGGACTCATATCCGCCGGGTCAACATTATCCTTGTAAAACTTCAACTCCTCTGTTGCACAAACAGACTCAGCATAAGCTGCGTCGCCTTCTTCACATTCCAGGGATATCTTCCTGTTACCATGCACCGTGATGGTGCCCTTATGACCCGGCATTTTGAGCTGCAGATAAACATAACAAGGCCGCGCCATAAACTTGGCATAAGCCGGCCGCCCAAACAAGGCATGATAAGGGCTATGAATCTTGACAACCTCAAAAGTCAATGTTTCAACCCGATAATCATGCTCATCACCAAAAGCCACTTCCAAGGCTATCTTACCCACTGGATATGCCGACTTACCAGGCACCACTCCATGAAACACAGTAGAAGACGGCTTGAGATCTTTGTCAGTCAATTCCATACGGCGAAAAGTATCATAATAAAGAATATTGATACTGCTGCCCCCGTCCATAAGTACCTTTGTAAACTTGTATCCACCAACCTGTGGAGCAACCACCAACGCCAGCTGACCCGGGTTGTCAACCCGGGGCGGGTGATCCTCACGGCTCCATACGATAGGCTGCTCTGACCATCGCAAATATCGAGGGACCGCCGGCTCAACCGTGCTCACTGCTCGCTTATGAACCTTCTGGTCTCACTTGCATAGGTTTGTTTGTGAAAACATGATACTGACCACTATTCAGCTGCTTTGGATTACTCTGATAGCCAGACTACTGCTGCCAATTACCTTGACCGGACTGCTGATTACCACCACCTTGATTGCCTTGGCCTTGAAAACCAGAGTTTGAACCGCCACCTCCAAAACCAGGCCCGTGAGAGCCGGATCCTGACCCGCCGTTCGGGCCATTCTGATAAAAACCGGAATTTCTATACTCCCTCATAATGAAGCAATCTTTCCATAAATGAGTGGCCGGCTTATCCTGAGTACCGTGCTTTGGACAAGGCTGATTCATTATTGCCTCAAGGTTAAACTTTGGCCCACCAAACCGGGGCGTTGATGATTTCCCTTTACGGCGCTGGCTGCTATTCTGCGTGCTGGTGTTAGCCACAAAATCTGAACCACCATTGGTTTGCTTGCGCTTACCGTTGTTACCTTGACCCGCCGTATTGTGATGTTGTCCCTTTCCATTGCCGCCCTTCTTCCCCTTGCTAGCCTTCTCTTCATCAGACACCGGGTCTTTCGTACTATCTGAGTCGGCATATTTGGTTAGAGCCGCCATGAGTTCTCCCATATCATTGCTGTGGCGCTTAAGCCGCCCCAGCTTCTGTTTGAGGGGAAGGAAACGGCATTTTTTCTCTAAAATCAGGACGGCTGAACCGGCATTAATGCTATCTGATGAATGAATGACTTCCGAGACCCGGCGAACCCAGTGATTGGTTGACTCATCCACAAGCTGGAAGCAAGCATCAAGGTCGATGATCGACATGGGTTGCTTACACGTATCTCTGAAATTCTGAATAAAACACACCTTCAACTGTGCCCACGAACTGATGGAGTTGGCAGGTAACCCTTTCAGCCAGGTACGAGCCGGCCCATCCAACATCATGGTGAAATACTTGGCGCACACAGCATCGTTGACATCTAGCTTCTCCATGGCCATCTCATAGCTCTCAATCCATGCTTCCGGAGGTTGATCAGCTGTGTAGTTGGGCACTTTGCGAGGGCCCTTAAAATCCTTGGGCAGTCGCTCATTACATAAGGCCGGCACTAGGCACGGCACCCCCACGGTCCTAGAAGTCATCCCAGCTTCTATAGACGAGGACGGGTTATGCTGGGGTTGCTGATAAGCCGCCAACTGAGCCGCCAGCTCCGCCTCCCGACGTGCCCTGGCCTGGTCCAGTAAAGCCTGAGCATGGTTATCAGTGCGTGGCGGGTCACGCCCACGGGGCTGGTTATGGTGCTGCTCACTGCTTGAAACCGCCGGCGACTCAATGCGCCGGCTGTAACTCCAGCTTGGGCGTGGGGTTGAATGGATCCGCTCACGGCTATACGAATACGCCGCCTGTTGAACCAACGCAGTTTGAAGAAGCTCCACAGCCTTCCGGGTCTCAACCACCGCGGGAGACTCGCCTTGCATCGGGAGAGCCGCCAGCCGCAACGCCGCAGCAATCATGTTGTCCAAAGGGTTAGAAAAATGACCCGGCGGTGTCGGCACCTGCTGAGGCAGGGTTAAATTCAAACGAGGCGGGTCTGCGAATCATGGCTGAGCCGTCCCTCCAGTCACGGGTGCCTCAATAGCCCGGGTTACCTCAGGTGGATTGCTTGGCCTGGCCCCAGGTGTGTTAAAGAGATTCCTCGCATCGTACTCCGGAGGTAGCCGACTCATGTGCCTCCTTCGTAAAACGGCGTTAGATGCATTTTGGTCCAAGGTTAACCGGAAATTCTCTGCTTGAATCCGTTGCGTCTCCGCGTCCAGGGCGGCTTGTTCTGTCACCATCCTAGCGTTCTCAGCATTAAGCTCAACTCTGGCTTGAGCTATCTCATCTCGTAGTTTCGCCACATCCACCTTATGCTGCGCTTGAGTCTCCGGAGTAACCTCTACCTCTAGCAGAGTTGCCAAGGCGTCCAAGAGCTCAGACAAAACTTGAGCCGGCGGGCGCACAGGACCGCTCGCGCCAGCCGTTGCTTCGGCCGTTGAACCGGAAGTCATGGCTGCTGCAGTTGACGATTGCAGCACTGGTTGCGTGCCAGCCATGAAGATCGCGACCCTGTTCGGCGGCTCATAGGGGTCCAGAATACTATCGCCATCGGAACAGCCCCCAAGCCCGTCGTCTTATAGTTGATACATTGAATTAGTCTCACCAGTTGAGGACTCACCATCAGAGTAGATGACCGTCTCTCCACCAGACGCAGATCTTTCCTCAAAACCCGCTCCATGCACAAACCCAACAAAGGTGTGCTTCACGGCGGCTTGAACCTCGGCGGGTCACGCACGCCGAGCCGTCTCGATGATGCTAGTGCAGATGTCCAGCTCAGGCTCCGACTCGCCGATCTTGCCGATGAAGACGTGGATTCCGCCGAAGGGGACCCTGTACCCGTATTCGATTGAATCGGCCTCAGGACCCCAGCCTGCGTCGTCGATGTAGATCTTGCCGCGGCGACTCTTGGTCATCCGGCCAACAGCATATCCCTTGATCCCTGCGAAGCTGCCCTTCAAGAACTCGAAACCACCATGCGCTGGCCCCACGGTGGGCGCCAACTGTCGTGGACTTAACACGGCAGATGCCCTAGCAAAAGGACTTAGGTGTGGAGCCATCGCAACTAGGTTAGCTTGAAGGGGTTAAACGGGACAAAGGACACAGAGAGTTTACCCAGGTTCGGCCCCTCTCAACGAGGTAAAAGCCTACTCCTGCTTTAGGTTGTATTGCTTGTGTTCCGATTACCAGGGAGCGAATATGCTTGACCTAGTTCTCGATCAGTTGTTTCTTGAGTTAACCCACCGCCGGGTCACCCCTTTATATACAGGCTGATGCCCGGCAGCTTACAGAGTCCCGACCG
Source organism: Thinopyrum elongatum (assembly GCA_011799875.1). Classification (NCBI taxonomy): domain Eukaryota; kingdom Viridiplantae; phylum Streptophyta; class Magnoliopsida; order Poales; family Poaceae; genus Thinopyrum; species Thinopyrum elongatum. Next base: position 536,182,418 of record CM022301.1, on the reverse strand, counting down.
GCTCACACAAACATGACCGGCTCGGTTTCTAACTACCCTTGCCTTACAAGACAAGTTTAAACATATGGCAGCTCATACCCGTGGGCCTCAAGCCGTCTCCGGGTCTTGGGCCTTCAATTAGCTTGCTCTATGAACCGCCATCTTCATATCTTCTTGGCCCTTATCAGGCCTCTTGACTTTAAGCCGCCAGGGGCATGACCCGGCCCCTCCTGGGCGGGTCATACCCATTAGTTATATCCCCAACAGTGACCGAGGCATCGGCCTCGGCCATGATCTCACCGCCGCCCTCCCCATGTTCGGACGAGGAGGGGTCCTTCGGGATAGCACCTCTTCGTTCTCTTCAGGGGCCAGGGGAGGCGCGGAACATGATGCGGATCCGCTGTCTGCTAACTCGGCGGGCAGAGAAGTCCCCTCCGAGGTTGGCTCGGTAGGGTGGCCGTGCGGTGGGCTATGATATCACACAGTCAGTCTCTGTCAATGAGGGACTGGTAAAATGAGGTAAGTAAGAAATGTCGAAATTCATACCTCATGGTAGGGGGCTTGACCTTGGGGTCCTTCTCCGAGACCTCTTCATATGCCACGGACTCCTCATCGGAGTCCGAGCTGTCGGGCAGAACCACCTTGGGCCTGCACTGCCTCTTCGGGGCCCGAGGAGGTTGCCCCTCCTTGACTTCTTCGGACACCGCCCTCTTCTTGGAGTGGGAGGAGGCACTTTCCTCCTCATCTTTGTCCTCCTCCCCGTCTTGGGCGGACGGGGTCGTGGCGACCCCGACCTTGGTGTCCGGGTGACCTCTTGAGCGGAGGCTTTTCCTGGTCTCTGGCAGGTCTTTCTTCTTTTTTTCCTTCTTCTCTGGCGCCTCATAAGGCGCCACGATCAGCAGTTCCTCCAGTTGAGCTGTTCGAGGCTCTTCGGGCAACAAGGCCAGACTACTGATCTGCTTGGCCTTCTCAAGCCAGCCCTATGGAGGCAATAAAAAGAAACTTAGACCGAACTTTGTGCGTTATGAGCATCCGAATATAAAGCGGGCAAAAGATTAATTACCTTCATCGGGGGATTTGCGGCGTCGAGGCCGATGTATTCTTTCTCGGCCGGCCACTCCTCCTGGGGCTTGAACAGCAGTTTCCACACCTTGTCGTGGGTGGTGCCGAAGAAGTACTGCACGATGACCGGGTCCCCAGACCTGTAGGACCACATCGGAGTGGCCCTCTGCTGGCAAGGAAGGAGACGACGACTGAGCATTATCTGGACCACATTGGTCAGCTTGGCGTCAGTCTCCATCACGTTGGAAACGCGCTTCTGCAGCATCTTCACCTCGTCGGCGGATCCCCAGTTAAGACTTTTCTTGGTCCACGAGGCCAATCTCGCTGGGGGTCCGGATCTGAACTCGGGAGCTGCCGTCCAGGCCGCATCCCGTGGTTCTATTATATAGAACCATTCCTTCTGCCACACCTTGGCAGTGTCGATGAATGTGCCCTCTGGCCATTGAACTCAGGTGAGCTTGCTGATCATTGCTCCACCGCAGTCCGCCTGGGTGCTGCCGACTACCTTCAGCTTGACGTTGAACACCTTCAGCCACAGGCCAAAATGTGGCTGGACTCGCAGAAGGGCCTCGCAAACGATGATGAAGGCCGAGATGTGGAGGAGGGAGTTGGGGGCTAGATCGTGGAAATCCAGCCCATAAAAGAACATCAACCCCCGAACGAAGGGGTGTAACGGGAACCCCAGCCCCCGGATGAAGTGGGGGAGGAAAACCACCCTCTCGTCTGGCTTGGGCATGGGGACGACCTGGCCCTCCTCGGGGGCCCGGTGAGTGACGTCGGCTGACAAGTAGCCGGCTCGCTTCAGCTCCTGAATGTCGCTGTTGGTGACAATGGAGGCCTCCCACTTGCCGTTGGCACCAGATCCGGCCATGGTCGATGCTAGGGAGAAGCTGGGAAGGGACTCTCCGCAGAAGAGTAAGGCAAGGCGCTGGAGCTCTGCAGATTGGAAAAGTGATAGCGAGAGGTGGAAGGAGGTGTAGGCTGGTAACTATAGTTGTTTCCCCTTTTATGGGCCGTTGAGAGGCCAAGGGTTCCTTTTTCCACGCCGCGGGCCTCTCTACTTCCCGATATACTCGCGACGTTATGCGCGGGTGGGATGATCGAAATCATTGATCATATCCCCTAACAAACGGGGCACGATCTCTGCCTTGATGAGACACACCAATGGAGATGCGGCCTCGAACCGCGCATCGATCAAGGACTTCCAGCCGTTTGGTATTATGACCGGACATGACCCTTCACCGAAAAGTTGTCAGATAAGGGCACTGTTCACACTGGAACGCTTTGACCTTCGGGGCTAAGTAAAGCCAATGCGCCGGACTCCGAATACTGCTCAACTTCGAGCACACACAGGATAAGATGGAGAACTTGCCTCGCAAGCCGAAGACTACGGGGGAATGGGGATGCCGATCACAGGCCCTGGCATTGGAGGCTAGCTCGGGGGCTACTGAGGGAGTCCTGGACTAAGGGGTCCTCGGGCCGCCGGCTCCTCGCTTATGGGCCGGACTGATGGGCTGCTATGGAGCCGAGCTAGGGCGTGGACCCGTGACCGGATAGAAGATCTTCGGAGCCGTGGTGTGCCCTTCAAGACAAGATTTAGCGTGATCTCTCCCTTATTGTAACCGACCGTGTGTAACCCTAACCCTACTGGTGTCTATATAAACCGGAGGGCTTTAGTCTTTAGGGTTAGAGCAACATCCAATATCCCATCAACCTAGTGTTTAGCTCGCCTGATCTCGAGGTAGATCGACTCTATAACCATACCAAACACATCAATATAATCAAGCAGGACGTAGGGTTTTACCTCCTAGAGAGGGTCCGAACCTGGGTAAACACCGTGTTCTTCGTCCTTTGTTCCCCATTGATCCTAGACCCACAGCTCGGGACCCCCTACCCGAGATCTGTCGGTTTGGACACTGACAACAGGGACATCCTCCTTGGGGATGAGGAGAAAGAGGCAACAGCAAGGACGGGTCATGGAGATGGTAGTGAGGAGGACGCAGCGGTGGGCTTCAGTAGCAGCAAACTTAACCCCGAGCATAAGCATCGCTTTATTTCCAGTTTTCCACGGTTCAGGTATGCTTGTATTAATATTCTTGCAGAAGAGATTTCAAACCCCTACCTTTTAGCTTGGACAGGATAACTCAAGTTACTGTTAAGAGCAAAGGATGGAAAACTCCTGATGTTTTTACCTGCAAAACGTGCAGTAGATAGTGGAGCACATAATACCACAGGTTCAACTAGCCAGCTGAATCAACTGTGTTTTTTTGTGACATGTTGTAATATTTCCTCAAGATGGCTGTTTTCCAGGATTATACTGCTCATCCATGACTTTCTAATCATTGTACAGTAGCACGAACATCTTCTTGGGGAAGTATAGTAGTATAAATGGATGTTTGAAGGTAAATAAGTAGGAGTACAGCATTCGCCACTTGTACGTAGAGCTTAAAGGATGACTTTCATACGTCTTTTTGTCGACCCAGGTACCCTGCTGCAGGTTCAGTACAAGAAGACCGACAGGAGGAACTGGGATAAGTGGTTTCAAGCAGAGCGACATCCCAGAGTTCTCCAAGGCGGCGGCCACCATGTAGGACCAGACCAGTGTTCAGTTTAGGATTTCAGATCAGTTTTGTTGGTCGTTGCTAGATAAATTCCTCTCCTTGGTAGTGAAAACTATGTGAGGATAAAAGAATAGTTGTCACTTGGATTGGATGGGCATTCTGCATTGCAATTTTTCTCTATAGTTCTATTTTATTTACACAGATTTAGAGGCTTTTCCTCTTTTCCTCTATAGTTCTATTTTATTCAGTGATAGATAATTAGCTGCATTGCATGATATCATGACGGTTGTCCAGCTTTAATTGTACAATTGGACATGACTAATAGAAGAGAAAGTATGGTGTACTTTGTACTTGCAATAGAATAATAGTTAACTATGGTCTCTATTTTTGTTTTTGTTTTTAACCAGTATACTATAACGGGCGCTTGAGGCGCCATATAGGAAATGCGGAGCGAGCGAACAAATGTTTTTGTTTTGGATGGATCGGAGCGAGCGAGCAACCGCACCGGAGCGACGCATTATTCTTGGGCCAAGCCCATGTGAGCGTTATAATGACGCGTATAACACTTCCACCCGACCCGACCGCCGCCTTCTCTATCAAAAATCCTTGACACGCGTATGCACCCGACCCGGCGTCCAATCCGACTTCGACCAATCATCCTTGACGCTCACCCCTTGAGCCCTAGCCGGAACGTTTTCCTCCTTTATATATAGTGCTACAGCGCGTCGCGTTGAGGCATACCAAATCAAGACACAAACAGAGGAGGGAACGCCGCCGCCGCCGCCGAGTTTCTTCCCCTCGCTCGCTGCTGGATCGATCGCGACGATGGTGCGGCCGCGCGGCACGACGAGCACGGGGCGGCACCGCATCGAGATGAGCCTCAGACCAGACAAGAACAGCCGGCAGGTCACCTTCTCCAAGCGCCGCGCCGGCCTCTTCAAGAAGTGCTCCGAGCTCGCCATCCTCTGCGGCGCCCGCGTGGCCGTCGTCGTCTTCTCCGAGGCGGGCAACGCCTTCGCCCTCGGCAGCCCCTCCATGGAGGCCGTCCTGCGCCGCTTCGACGACGACAACGACGCCGGTGCCCTCGTTCCTGCCGCTGAGGACGACCGCGAGGCGCTGGAGGAGATGTATCGGGCCAGGGAGGCGACCGCGGAGCAGGTGGCGTCGGAGATCAAGCGGATGAATTCCATCGGGGACAAGGTGGTCAAGGCCCAGATGGGGAGGCGACACCGGTGGGAGGCCGACGTGGAGGCGCTCGGGGAGGCCGAGCTGCCGGAGTTCGCCCGGGCGCTAGATCGGCTCAGGGCCAACGTGCGCCGCCACGCCGACAAGCTCCGCTCCTGATTCTTTTGGCTTAATAATAACTAGGCTTGTGCTTGCTTAGTTACGTGGTGGTGGTGGAAGCTAGCTTAGCTGCAATCATATATGCACGAGTTTGGTATGAAATCTGGGTTTGGTTGGAGAGAGGCAATTAACAGGGTTTTATGGGCATGTCTTTCCCTACGATGAAGCTCTGTCGTTAGTTTTATGTAGGCCATGTTCTTATCTACTGTACCTTTACCTGTAGTGATGCATGGCTCTGTTATGAATTAAGAGGGCTGGAACTTGAAACAATTTGCAGGAGCAAGTCCATCCAGGAATCCTGTCTTTCTCTATGCTGTATCACCTGTAGTGATACAGCACCCGAAACATTGACAAATGTCGATGCACTAGCTACCAAATGAGTTCGTATACATAGTTGCTACATAATCTGCACAGCATTGGTCGTGTGACCGTGTGGTTTTTTATCTGCCTGAACCTGAATTTCCCAACTACTAGTAGATTGAAACCTATACTGAATGCAGCAAAACATGTTTAAAAGTTGTCCCGTTTAACGAACAAATATAATTTTGGTCCTGCACATCTCCAAAATTTATTTCATAGCCTGATATTCCCCATTTTAGAATCATGAGCTTACATTTCTTTTATCCATATCTAAAGCAAGTTAAGCTTCCATCACTTTTCCTTGGAAAAAAAAAACTTCCATGCTTTCCCCGCATTGCACCAAATGTGTATGTCCAAGTTTTCAGTTTGCTGCTTCTGAATGCCTGAAGATGCAATTTTCTGTTTGATAAAATGAATGCCTGACGAAGTACTCTTGCTTTGGTCACTGTGGATGCTCCTGTTGCTTAACCTAATTCACTAGGAGAGGATCAGGGGCATCTTCGGGCATTTGAAAAAAATGTTCAAAACAAGTATTTGAAAAAAAATATACATCATGTATTCTAAAAAAGTTCAGGTGCATCAAAAAAATGTTACACGTGTATACAAAAAATGTACAACGTGCATAAAAAAAGTACACATATATTTGAAAAAACAAAAAACACAAAAGACGATAAAATCGTTAAAAACACAGAGAAACAAAATAAGAAAACAAAACCACACGGAAGGTTCTAAAACCGGTACGAACCAGTCTATAGTACCTATTTTTAGAATACCGAACTATAGTACCTTCCCAAAAGCGTTATAGGGGTTATAATATTGGGGCAGCCCATTTAGTCAAGCGCCTGGAGATGCTCTTAGCACCTGCAACATCGGGGAGCAACTAGTTAACGAGCGCTCCTTCGGGAGCCTCACAACGATCACTTGCGGGTAGGCTGAAAGCACGCCATTTGGCGCTCTCTCAGCCGCCGCCACGTGTCGCGCTCTGAGCGCTCCGTCCAGATTTTGTTTTTTTTTATTTTTCCGCACCCGTTTTCATCTTTTTAAGCGGGTTTTTTCGACTTTTCGGTTTTTCACCGGTCTTCCTTAGTTTTTGGAAAAAAATTAGAAAAAAAATTATGTGAAAAAACACGTTTTTTTTTGCTTCTGCGAAAGACACGGTTTTGCTTCGGCGAGAGGCACGGTTTTCCTTTCACGAGAGGCACGGCCGTGTCTCTCGGAAACGAAAAAAAAATGCATTTTCTATTTTTTTCCGCTAGAGACACGGTTTTGCTTTCGCGAGAGGCACGGCCGCGCCTCTCGGAAACGAAAAAAAAATGTGTTTTCTGTTGTTTTTTTGCGAGAGGCTCGGTTTTGCTTCCGCGAGAGGTAGGGTTTCGCTTTCGCGTGAGGCACGGCCGTGCCTCTCGGAAATGAAAAAAAAACGTGTTTTCTGTTTTCTTTTCTTCCGCGAGAGGCACGGTTTTGCTTCCGCGAGAGGCACGGTTGTGCTTTCGCGGAAGGCACGGCCGTGCCTCTTGAAAAACAGAAAAAATAACGTGTTTTTTTTCTTCCGCAAGAGACACGGTCTTGCTTCCGCGAGAGGCACGGTTGTGCTTTCGCGGAAGGCACGGCCGTGCCTCTTGAAAAACAGAAAAAATAACGTGTTTTTTTTCTTCCGCAAGAGACACGGTCTTGCTTCCGCGAGAGGCACAGTTGTGCTTTCGCGGGAGGCACGGCCGTGCCTCTTTTGCAAAGGGAAAAACCGTGCTCCCGGTTCGGTTTTTTTTTGTCTATTTTTTCGTGAAAAAAAGCTCATTAAAACCTATCAACATGGGATCTCGTTTTGAAGCTCGACGCGAGGAATCCAACGGTGAAAACGGTTTGAGATTTGGACGCACGGTTTAAGAGATAAAATATTTTGAATAAACGGATCTACGAAAAAAGGGAAAACTCACAGGTTGCGACAAGTGGCGCACATGCAGCGCACCACTTGTCACAACCTTAGGAGGTGGGAGTGATCTTTGCAAGGAGTACTCCTCAATTAGTGATTTCGGTAAAATCGAACTAACATCGTCGTGGCTGGCCAAACATCGTTTTTCCTTTTGTTTGTTTTTCACTTTCTTTTTTTATGTTTGAAAATTTAGGAACATTATTTTACATTATATATTTTTTTATAAAATTTGAACATTTTTAAGTTCGCAAATATTTTTCCAATTCATGATTTTTTAAATTCGTGGGCATCTTTTCAAATTCATGATCATTTTTTAATACGTGGCATATTTAAAGAAACGTGAACAAATTTAAATTCGTGCATATATTTTTGCAAATAGTACTTGTATTACTCAAACATCAAAATTACAATCAGCGAGACACCGGTCAGGACCGGAGGATAACCTAACTGCAATACGACCACTACGTCTAGCATAGTTAACTAAGAAATGACTAATAGTATTTTGTTTACGTGAAATATGAGTAATACAAGTCTGACAAGATTTCATAAGTTCCTTAATCTCCTCAATTAATGTCCTGTAGCCTGACAGGTTCTGATCCTTCTGCTGAACCATGTTGACGAGTTGTAAGTAATCTACCTCGATTAGGAGAGGAGTGTTACACCATTGAAGAGCCAAAGAAACACTTTCACACACTCTAGGAAGCTCAACTTCTAAAGCATCCGAACAAGAATTGAGATATCTGCATGAGGAGAAGACAATTTTCCCAAGATGGTCTCTTAAGATCATTCTAGTGTCCGTAATATCTTTTGCTGAGAAGGATCCATCGGTATTAAGCTTATTCCAGCCCAAAGCTGGTGGGATCCATGCATGCGTGTGAGCAGATTGTGGCCGCATGCATCTTTCCGATGCAGAGGCCGGGGGATGACCTCCTTTTCAAAAAAAAAATGCGTGTGAGCAGAAGAAGTGCCTGAATGGGATAAAGGAGTAATATGGCCATCAATAGAAAACTTCCCTTTGATGAAGTCTTGGTCTGGTGGTACTTAGGGCGTGTTCGGTAGCTCTCCACAGCCTCAGAATCCTCAACTCCATAGTCCAAAACCAGCAGCCAGCTTCTCCTGAAAAATCCTGGAGTTCACATATCGTTCGGCTCCACAGCTTCTCGCTGGTTAGCACTGGCTTGGGCTGGCAGCCCATTTGGCTTGGCTGCAGCCCAGCTACAGCCCAGTGCGTGCGCAGACAGCTGCAGCGCCACAACGCGGGCGGCGTGGCCACTCTCCCCCACACCCACTCTCGCGGGTGGCGCTCAACTGGTCCGCCAGGAACGCGGCCGCCGGGACGGAGCCGTCGATACATGACAGAGGGAAGGACCTGGGTGTGGAATCGGTCGGAGAGGCTCGACCTCCTGGCGGCAAAGCTAGGTCAGGTCGGCAGAGAAGGAGGGCACGCGTGGGCGCGTCGGCGGCGGTTGTGGAAGATAAGGGGAACGAGCGTCAGGGAAGGAAGAGGAGGGGAACAAGCGCGTATGGGAGAGAAAAATCAGTGCGAACCGGTACACAAACTCACTTGGCGGTGGCAATCGCGAGTAATATCTGCCAACTCCCGCTCCTTCGATTCTGGGAGCTCGGGTTTTCCAACTCCACGACTCCTCTAAATTTACACTGCAGGAATAGCCAGCTTCTCACCGGCATAACCAGGATTTCGATCGTTCGGCTACACTTCCCACCTAGAGCTGAGGAGTTGAGGAGTCAGAGACCTACCGAACACACCCTTAATCTGATGTAGCATATCCATATAACTAAGAGGAAATCTTTTGGAGACATCAACAAGAGGTGGTTGCTTGTTGTGGACAACCTCATTACGAATAAACCAGCGGCGCCAAAACAACATTAGAATTCTATCCAACGTGCAAGTACCAATGCCCGTTGCAGCAATAAGTAGCCAATCTCTCCCAGTATTTCTGAAGGTTTCCAACTTAGGTAAGTTCCAAACGTCCGACAAACTACGTCACAACATAACTAAAAACGAACATCTGATGAAAGGGTGAAAATTATCCTCTGCTTCTACTCCACATATCGGGCATTGATCTGAAAGTTCTAGGTTCCTATTATGCTTGTTACGCCAAGTAGGGAGAGAATCATCGCACAACCTCCAGGCAAAAGTTTCAACAGTGGGTGGCACACAGCTCTACCATATATTGTTCCATATTTGCCTATTTATGTTAGGAGCCGAACTACTAGTTGTTGTCGAGCTCCAGCATTCCTCCGTAGACATTCTGTAAGCACTCTTAATAGAGAAAGAGCCTCTTTTTTCACGCGCCCAGGCTAGACAATCATCCAAACGAACAGACGTACGAAGCTTCAGAATTTCAGCGATATCCATCTGCATGAAGTACTAGTGCAGTACGTCCATCTTCCAATTACCAAAGTGGTCTATGAGCTCTGAGACGAACCTCAGCCTACATCTACACTTCGGTGATAAAAGCTTATATGAGAATGGTCTCTGGATCCAGGAATCTCTCTAGATAAGGATATTTTGTCCATTACCCACCCTCCAAACTAAAAAAAATTCAACAGATCCAAACCATATGAGATAACTTGCCATGATGATACTGTTTTTACTGGAGTGTATATATTTTTGACTCATGAACCTTTTATTTAGATTTTGTATTATTTTTGAATTCATGAATAGATCCTTTGAGGGGTAAGACTTTGAAGGAATTGTTGAACTGATGCCCTTGGATAGTATAATTTGTGGGCACAACATGTGAACCACACTGTACTTCTGCAATGAGCATAGTTTCCATGGGTTGAGTGATAGTTGTGCAAGAGGTTTTGGCAGTGAATTTCATGTCTATGAAGGCATGGGTACTCCCCTGAGTCCACCATTGCTATGTCACACCTGCCCCATTGTTGACTTTAAAGGAAAATGTTGCAGCAGTGGATAGTTTTCCTAGGGCCTGGAGAGATATGTGCATATATTGTTCTTCTTCAGTTGGCTAAGTAGTTGGTGTAGTGTTTTCTTCAGTTGGATCACTGCCCTGTAGAATTTCATCTGGTGTTTCCTCAGCATTTTTCTTCATTGGTCATGATATTTAGTGTTTTGAATTGGGCACACTTGTGTCTAAAGAATCATTTGCCTCCACAGTATCTGCAAGTACCAGTTTCTCTTCACTTCCATTTGGGCTTAGGGTTAGTTTTCTGTTCACCTTCCTTCTTGACGCCATTAGTGTCAGTCCATCTTGGTCTATTTTGTACTGGCCTTGGACTGATTTTTTTCCTGAAATCCAATGAAAGAGGATAATTTCCTCTATGTACCTTGGGCATGTACTCCCAATTCTTGTGTCTGTGGTTTGAAGGGTTTCAGGTAGTCTTTAATTTCTAGCTTCAGCCCATTGATATAACATTTGACATAATAACCTTCAGTAATTCTAGGGTTCTTTTTTTTTGCATGAAGACATCGTTTCTTCTCAGAAACAGAAGTGGATCCTTGTTTAAAAGAATTGAAGTTTTCCACTACGTCATAAGAGCTACCCCCTAAAAATCTTTTGGCAACCACTTTACAAAATTCTTCCTAGGTAAGACTTTCCCCCAATATGCCAGAATTCCTTAGCCATATGTTAGCTGCGTGTCGTGGGTTTATCACGGCAGATGCCCTAGTGAAAGGACTTAGGTGTGGAGCCATCGCAACGTAGGTTAGCTTAAAGGGGTTGAACGGAACAAAGGACACAAAGGGTTTACCCAGGTTCGGCCCCTCACAACGAGGTAAAAGCCTACGCCCTGCTTCTAGTTGTATTGCTTGAGTTTCGATCACAAGGGAGCGAATACGCTTGACCTAGTTCTCGACTTGTTGTTTCTTGAGTTAACCCACCGTCGGGTCTCGCCTTTATATACATATGTCGAGGTCCGGCGGCTTACAAGAGTCCGGGTCATATTACACATCGTAACCGACCCTATCCCTAAATTACCTCGCCTTGCTAGACAAGCTATCATCAGGCGGCTCACGCCTTCGGATCTTGAGTCACCTCTGGGTTATGGGCTTTCAACAGCCCGCTTGTACGCCTTACTGGGCCTTCAAGTATAAGTCGCGGACGATATGACCCGCCCCCTCCTGGGCGGGTCATAACACGGGGCTATATCCCCAACATTAGGCCCCAGATTGGTTTGAACTTGGTTCATGTCAATCTCCATTCTTCAGTGAGCAATTCCTTTGAATCTTTCTAACTCTTAATCTGATAAACATATATAACCTGCCATAACAGAGAGATGACGTCACGTCATTAATTCCAGAAAAAACCTTATGATATCACAACAGATCTTTGCATTAATCATCCATTCCGAAAAACGAGGTGTCTTTGTTGTTAAGATAATGATCATGCCTCCTTGATTTTCGTACCTGCCATTTACTGCTCATTTTTTCCCTTATAAATAGACCAAGGGGGGGTTCTTTTTCACTTTTACCCGTCCCCCTCTCTTCTTCTTCCTCGTACCGTCCGTCGCTGCGCGAGCTCTGCTGCCGCCGTCAACCTCCACAAGCTGCACCAACCTGGCCGCTGCATCACCCTGATCAGACCAGAAAACCGCGGCGCCCTTCCGTTGTTCACCAACATCGTCAGGTACTCGCCTTTCTTGACTTCCAATCTACATTAGGGTTCCTTCAGTTCATCAGTTCGTCGGTGTTCATCAGCGTTCATTGCATCCGCTGGTAGTCCATTCTTTATTCCGCTTATTTGAAACCCAATATGATACTGAAGTTATGCGGTAGCAATTTTAGCATCTGTTTCTTCAACACAGATCCATCCTGTCCCTTCAAACTTCATTTTCAATAGGTCAGTACTTCCGCCACAGTTTAGGTTTAAGAATAATTTTTCTTTTCTGAACTAACGTAGATCCATGAATATGGCTACAATCTTGGAAACCTGTTTATACAACACTTAGTAAAAAATTTAGCACTTCCATCTTTATAGACTGCTAACTCGCCGTACCGCACATGGCGGCTTATATAAAACTCTTGTGACCCGCCAGCCTCTGGCCGGCTTAAAAACTTGCAAATAGATCCATACTGTAATATTGATCTACCGTATTTATTTCCTGCTCACAGCTTTGTCACTTCCGGCTCACCATGACTAAGACACCCACCACTTGCGATTGGATCCCTTCAAAAGTTACTGAAGAGACCCTCAATGAATATGTGACCATGGGTGTTTTAGCCGCCAAGGAAATCATTCATTGGTGAGTTCCCGGTTCTGAATGCCCTCCAGAGCCTCAAGAAGGCGAGGTTGTAGTTTTTATAGATCATCTGCTCCGCGGCTTTTCACCGCCGGCTCAAAATTCTTTCGTGACGTGCTGCACTGATGTCTACTACGCAACTTTTCTCCTTGTAGACGTTGTTGGGCCTCCAAGTGCAGAGTTTTGTAGGACAGTAGCAAATTTTCCTCAAGTGGATGACCTAAGGTTTATCAATCCGTGGGAGGCGTAGGATGAAGATGGTCTCTCTCAAACAACCCTGCAACCAAATAACAAAGAGTCTCTTGTGTCCCCAACACACCCAATACAATGGTAAATTGTATAGGTGCACTAGTTTGGCGAAGAGATGGTGATACAAGTGTAATATGGATGGTAGATATAGGTTTTTGTAATCTGAAAATATAAAAACAGCAAGGTAGCAAGTAACAAAAGTGAGCAAAAACGGTATTGCAATGCTTGGAAACAAGACCTAGGGTTCATACTTTCACTAGCGCAAGTTCTCTCAACAATGATAACATAATTGGATCACATAACAATCCCTCAACGTGCAACAAAGAATCACTCAAAAGTTTCTATCGGAGAACGTAGGACGAAAACGTGCATCAACCCCTATGCATAGATTACCCCAATGTCACCTCGGGAATCCGCGAGCTGAGTGCCAAAACATACATCAAGTGAATCAATAGAACATCCCATTGTCACCACAGATATCCAATCGCAAGACATACATCAAGTGTTCTCAAATCCAATACTCAATCCAACATAACGAAACCTCAAAGAGCAAGACTCAATTCATCACAACAAGAGATAGAGAGGGAAGAAACACCATATGATCCAACTAAAATAAGAAAGCTCACGGTACATCAAGATCGTGCCAAATCAAGAACACGAGAGAGAGAGAGAGAGATCAAACACATAGCTACTGGTACATACCCTCAGCCCCGAGGGTGAACTACTCCCTCCTCGTCATGGAGAGCGCCGGGATGATGAAGATGGCCAATAGTGATGATTTCCCCCTCCGGCAGGGTGCTGGAACAGGGTCCCGATTGGTTTTTCATGGCTACAGAGGCTTGCGGCGGTGGAACTCCCGATCTAGGTTTCTTTCTGGGGGTTTCTGGATTTATAGGAATTTTTGGCGTCGGTTTCAAGTCAGGGGGGTCCACGAGTCAGCGACAAGGCAGGGGGCGCGCCCTAGGGGGGTGGGGGAGCCCTCCACCCCTGTCGTTGACTCGGGACTCTTCTGGCCCAACTCTTTTGCTTCGGGGGCTTCTTCTAGTCCATAAAAAATCACCGTAAATTTTCAGGTCATTTGTACTCCGTTTGATATTCCTTTTCTGTAAAACTCAAAAACAAGGAAAAACAGAAACTGGTACTGGGCTCTAGGTTAATAGGTTAGTCCCAAAAATAATATAAAATAGCATATAAATGCATATAAAACATCCAAGATGGATAATATAATAGCATGGAACAATAAAAAATTATAGATACGTTGGAGATGTATCAAGCATCCCCAAGCTTAATTCCTGCTCGTCCTCGAGTAGGTAAATGATAAAAACAGAATTTTTGATGTGGAATGCTACCTAACATATTTATCCATGTAATGTTCTTTATTGTGGCAAGAATATTCAGATCAATAAGATTCAAAACAAAAGTTTAATATTGACATAGAAACGATAATACTTCAAGCATACTAATAAAGTAATCATGTCTTCTCAAAATAACATGGCCAAAGAAAGTTATCCCTACAAAATCATATAGTCTGGCTATGCTCCATCTTCATCACACAAAGTATTCAAATCATGCACAACCCCGATGACAAGCCAAGCAATTGCTTCATACTTTTGATGTTCTCAAACCTTTTCAACTTTCACGCAATACATGAGCGTGAGCCATGGACATAGCACTATAGGTGGAATAGAATATGGTGGTTGTGGAGAAGACAAAAAGAAGGAGATAGTCTCGCATCAACTAGGCGTATCAACGGGCTATGGAGATGCCCATCAATAGATATCAATGTGAGTGTGTAGGGATTGCCATGCAACGGATGCACTAGAGCTATAAGTTTATGAAAGCTCAAAAAGAAACTAAGTGGGTGTCCATCCAACTTGCTTGCTCACGAAGACCTAGGGCAATTTGAGGAAGCCCATCGTTGGAATATACAAGCCAAGTTCTATAATAAAAAATTCCCACTAGTATACGGAAGTGACAACATAGGAGACTCTCTATCATGAAGATCATGGTGCTACTTTGAAGCACAAGTGTGGTAAAAGGATAGTAGCATTGCCCCTTCTCTCTTTTTCTCTCATTCATTTTATTTTGGGCTCTCTCTCTCTCTTTTTTGGCCTCTTTTATTTTATTTTATTTTTCGTCCGGAGTCTCATCCCGACTTGTGGGGGAATCATAGTCTCCATCATCCTTTCCTCACTGGGACAATGCTCTAATAATGATGATCATCACACTTTTATTTACTTACAACTCAATATTACAACTCGATACTAGAACAAAAGATATGACTCTATGTGAATGCCTCCGGCGGTGTACCGGGATGTGCAATGATCAAGAGTGACATGTATAGAAAATATGAACGGTGGCTTTGCCACAAATACGATGTCAACTACATGATCATGCAAAACAATATGACAATGATGAAGAGTGTCATAATAAACGAAACGGTGGAAGTTGCATGGCAATATATCTCGGAATGGCTATGGAAATGCCATCATAGGTAGGTATGGTGGCTGTTTTGAGGAAGGTATATGGTGGGTGTAATGCACCGGCGAAAGTTGCGCGGTACTAGAGAGGCTAGCAATGATGGAAGGGTGAGATTGCGTATAATCCATGGACTCAACATTAGTCATAAAGAACTCACATACTTATTGCAAAAGTCTATTAGATATCGAAACAAAGTACTACACACATGCTCCTAGGGGGATAGATTGGTAGGAAAAGACCATCGCTCATCCCCGACCGCCACTCATAAGGAAGACAATCAATAAATAAATCATGCTCCGACTTCATCACATAACGGTTCACCATACGTGCATGCTACGGGAATCACAAACTTTAACACAAGTATTTCTACCAATCCACAATTACTCACTAGCATGACTCTAATATCACCATATTTATATCTCAAAACAATCATAAGGAATCAAACTTCTCATAGTATTCAATGCACTTTTATATGAAAGTTTTTATTATATCCCTCTTGGATGCCCATCATATTAGGACTAAATTCATAACCTAAGAAAATTACCATGCTGTTTAGAGACTCTCAAAATAATATAAGTGAATCATGAGAGTTCATCAATTTCTTCAAAATAAAACCACCGTCGTGCTCTAAAAAGATATAAGTGAAGCACTAGAGCAACTGACAAACTACTCCAAAAAGATATAAGTGAAGATCAATGAGTAGTCAAATAATTAATTAGCTATGTGAAGATTCTCTCCCATTTAAAAATTTCAGATCTAAGTATTTTATTAAAACAGCGAGCAAAACAAAATAAAATGACTTTCTAAAAATAGCACACATCATGTGAAGAAGTAAAAACTTAGGCTCAACCGATACTAACAGATCATTGTTGAAGAAGAAAGGTGGGATGCCAACCGGGGCATCCCCAAGCTTAGATGCTTGAGACTTCTTGAAATATTAACTAGGGATGCCTTGGGCATCCCCAAGCTTGAGCTTTTGTGTCTCCTTAATTCCTTTTATATCACGGTTTCCCTAAATCTTAAAAACTTCATCCACACAAAACTCAACAAGAACTCATGAGAAAAGTTAGTATAAATCAAATGCAAAACCTTATCATTCTCTACTGTAGCAAATCACTAAAATTATTATTTACCATTGCATACTAAATTCCTCTAAATATTTAATACTCCTATCCTCCAATAGAATCATTAAACAAGCAAACATATGCAAACAATGCAAAAATAACAGCAATCTATCAAAACAGGACAGTCTGTAAAGAGTGCAATTTTAATCATACTTCCCTAACTCTAAAACTTCTGAAAAATTAGGAAAACGTAGATAATTTCTATATAAATCCTCTATAAAAAATTCAGAGTTTTTCCACGTTCCAGTAAAAGATAGGAATTTATGTACTGGACGTAGAAGTTTCTGTTTTTGCACAGAATCAAATCAACTATCAACCACACTATCCCAAAGGCTTT
Organism: Thinopyrum elongatum; assembly: GCA_011799875.1. Classification (NCBI taxonomy): domain Eukaryota; kingdom Viridiplantae; phylum Streptophyta; class Magnoliopsida; order Poales; family Poaceae; genus Thinopyrum; species Thinopyrum elongatum. The sequence continues at coordinate 536,165,765 of CM022301.1, read as the reverse complement.
ACTTGGCACTTTATTGAAACAAAAGCTATAAAACATGATTAATACAGTAGCTTAATCATGTTAACACACAAAAACAGTAGGGGTAAATGTTGGGTTGTCTCCCAACAAGCGCTTTTCTTTAATGCCTTTTTAGCTAGGCATGATGATTTCAATGATGCTCACATAAAAGTAAAGAATTGAAACACAAAGAGAGCATCATGAAGCATCTGACTAGCACATTTAAGTCTAATCCACTTCCTATGCATAGGGATATTGTGAGCAAACAATTTATGGGAACAAGAATCAACTAGCATAGGAAGGCAAAACAAGCATAACTTCAAAATTTTCAACACATAGAGAGGAAACTTGATATTATTGCAATATGTAGAAGCATAAGTTCCTCTCTCATAATAATTTTCAGTAGCATCATGAATGAATTCAACAATATAACTATCACATAAAGCATTCTTTTCATGATCCACAAGCATAGAAATTTTATTACTCTCCACATAAGCAAATTTATTCTCACGAATAGTAGTGGGAGCAAACTCAACAAAATAACTATCATGTGAGGCATAATCCAATTGAAAATTAAAATCATGATGACAAGTTTCATGGTTATCATTATTCTTTATAGCATATATGTCATCACAATAATCATCATAGATAGCAACTTTGTTCTCATAATCAATTGGAACCTCTTCCGAAATAGTGGATTCATCACTAAATGTGACACCTTGATTTTGACAACTTTTTCTTTTCAAACTTTTCCTGGTTTTATTTGGAATTTGAATGGATTTTGAATCTTTCACTTAGTCTTGGACATTCTTGACTCTTCTTCCAAGTGATCCAAAGTCTCATCACCTTGCCAAAATTCTGCCAAGTACCTCAAGAACCCAAATCCCAATTTGAATCATTCTCAATAACCCTTTTCTTTTATTTGAGAATTTAGGGCATTACTATGGGTTGTGAAGCAACCTATAGCTATGATGCTCAGAAAATTCCCAAATAATTCCCTAAAATACTTTGGATCATACCTTGCCCCAATATCCAGAAATATTCCATATACTTTGCAAAATAATTCAGTTTTGCTTCTGGTCAGACTGGACCTTTGTGAAGGAAGTACATGCTAGGTTTATCCAAATGCTCTCAAATTTTTGTGGCATGAGGACACCTACAAATGACTTCCCTACACCAAATTTCAGCATCTGAAGAGCTTCCAAGTGAGCAGTACTTCAACATTTTGATTCTGGACCAGTTTTGCAGGTTACACATGAACTACCCTCAAAATTTATCCAAACAACCTCAAACTTGGCCAGTTTGGAGTCCTTCCAACAAGGATCACTCCAGACACCTTCTTTGACTCAATCTCCACCTCATTTCTTCTCTAGAATCTCCACAAGTTTGCTGTCAGAGACTGTTGATGATCTTACCTCTCATCTCTGCGTGAACCAAGCCAAACCAAGGTTGTAGGTGACCTGAGGGATCGAAGGTCGACATGCTGGACATGTTTTTCCAGGCTTGCGTGGCCTCCTGGTGCCAAGCGCCGTGGTGAGCACGGCGATGGCATGCCTGTCGCCGCGCTCTGCGCTGCGCCAGGCTCGGGTCTCATCCGAGCGAGACCACGGCGCCGCAGCAGCTTGTCTGGGCATGCCAACATCGTCCCTGGTCGACACGCAGCCCCTCCAGAACCCTCGCCCTCGCCTGCCGCCACGCCATCGCCGCACTGTGAGACCCGAGCGGTCATAGTTGCAGCGCTGCTCGTCGTTTCCTCCCGAGCCGTCGCCTCCCGCATTGAATGCTGCTGCTCTCTCACATCCCCTCACCGCAAACATCCAGCCAGCGCGGCGTACGTCTCACCGGCGCCATGGCCCGCTTCGAGCCGCGTCCAGAGAGCTCGCCGAGCACCCCCGTTCAGCTATAAATAGCCCTGCCCAGCCCCTCCTCACTTCACCACCTCCCTCATCCACCTCCAGAGCGCCCAAGGAGGGCCGAGAGCTTGTCTCCCTCAGCTCCGGTAGCAGCTCCGCCGCCCGATCCCCTTTCAATGCTAGCACTCCCCAGTCACCCCCAGCTCTGCCTGATTGCACCCTCGAGCTCAGTGCATTCCACTGGCGCTCCTCGACGTCTTGCCCGAGCGAATCGTTGCCGGAATCGCCGTTGCCGATGATCACCGTAGCACCAGTCCGCTGGAGAAGAAGGGTGCGACGCCGTCCGGCCATCTCCGGAGGAGCTACGGGTACAGGGTGAACCGCCGTCGAGCGCCCGAACCATTTCCCCCATCCACGAGCCCAACCGCCGTCGCTATCGCCGGCAATCACCGCCGGTGAGCCGCCCCTCTCCTCTGCTCTTTCTCTCTTCTCTGTTTAAATGGGCTGGGCCCCACTTGCCAGCATCTTACCGAATCGGTAAGTGGAGGCGCGCGGGCGAATTACGCCTTCGACGTGGCCCCTTCTCTGATTTTCTAATTTGATTTTTATAAACAGAGTTGACCAGGGTGTTTGACTGTTAATAACTTTTAACAGAAAGGTCCAAATGACCTGATTCTTTTTGCATTGTGTTCATCCTGAAGTCCTTTATTTTTCCACCAGGTTTGGTATTTTTTCCAACACTCACAAAATTGTTGGTGAATAAAAAGGCTTTATGTGGCATTTTCTTTTGCTATTTAAAAATATTTTCAGAAGGAGATTCTTGTGGATTTGAAGACCAGGAGTTTCTGAACAACCCAACTGATCAAGGCAAGCCAGGACATCCATATTATGAAGCATTTCATAGCATTGCATAATTCATATTCATTTCTTGCATATGTTTAATATAGATAATTCATAGTAAATTATTTAAATGCTTTAAGTTGATAACTCAGATTGATATGATCATTAACTATGCTTGCTAAGTGAAACATAGTTGGTTGATCAAGAGTCACCTGTCCGGGCTTACCCGTGGAGCCACATTCGCCGGTATGGGACGACCTTGACTTGGTCTGGCTCGGTGCTCTTTCACCGGTACCTCCAAAGAGGGAGGGTTATGCGTGCTCGCTGCCCTGATCAAGTAGACGGCAATAACCCTGTGAGCCCAGTTGAGTTGTTTGCCGGCGTCCCCGTTTGGGACAGTTTAGTTAGGCCACGACGGTGGCAGGTGTCACGGGGTGACACGGGGCCACCCAAGGCTTGACTCCGGGGGAGTGCGATTGCCGGTGGTACGATGAAAGAGTCACGGGTCAGACAGGTTTCGTTGGAGCAACGCTGGTCCACCCGAATGGGATCACGAGGTCAGTGCTCCATAGTGTGGGTAAAGTGCGCAACCTCTGCAGAGTGTAAAATCTATTCGAATAGCCGTGTCCACGGTATTGGACAGCCCGACCAGACCTCTCTAGGTGATCAACCGTAATAACTGTAGTAATGATGGAAGAACTTGTCTTTCGAGCGGAAGTACTCGTTGGTATCGAGTATTCTGAGGGTTGTGAGGCAACCCGGAGATGAGTAAGTTGGTAACAGTAAGTGAATCACTTGAAGTTTAACCTGTTTATTGCCATGCTATTACTTGCTGCATATTTGGTTGTCATGTGCTTGCGAGTACATTCAAAGTACTCACCTGGCGTATCATGCCAGATGCAGGAGAAGACTAAGACGGAGGTCACAAGGTCCATGTCGCGATGCCTAGAATGTGTCCACAGCAGTGTCCCTATGGATGGAGTCTCTATCATGTTCCGCTACGCTGTAGTCTTCCGCTGTAGTATTCCGTAGTAATGCCGAGGCCCTGATGTGTTGGATAAATAATGTAGATACTGTCATAGCACTAGATGTGCTTTTGGCCTCGATGATCATGTAATATTTGTGAGCTTGTACCGACTATTATCAATAAAAGTTCAGCTATGTTCTGTTCCAAGTTGTTGTGTGTTTCCAGAAGACATGATCTCTGGGTTGGAAACACGGGTAAACCAGTTCTCTGAGCCGGGGTGCCACACTAAATAAAGTCATGACCTCTCCAAATCCACTTTTATCAATATTGTGAAAAGATTCAACACCCTCCAAAATAGTGGGATCATTAGTACCTAGAGTTGACACTCTTACAAACCCACTTTCATCAATATAATCATCATAAATAGGAGGCATGCTTTCATCATAATAATTTTTCTCATCAAAACTTGGGGGACAAAAAATATCATCTTCATCAAACATAGCATCCCCAAGCTCATGGCTTTGCATATCATTAGCATCATGGATATTCAAAGAATTCATACTAACAACATTGCAATCATGCTCATCATTCAAAAACTTAGTGCCAAACATTTTATAGACTTCTTCTTCTAACACTTGAGCACAATTTTGTTCGGAAACGTAGCATGCAATTTCAAAAAAAAATCCTACGCTCACGCAAGATCTATCTAGGAGATGCATAGCAACGAGAGGGGAAGAGTGTGTCTACGTACCCTCTTAGACCGAAAGCGGAAGCGTTTGACAACGCGGTTGATGTAGTCGAACTTCTTCTCGTTCCGACCGATCAAGCACTGAACGTACGGCACCTCCGAGTTCTGCACACGTTCAGCTCAATGACGTCCCTAGAACTCTTGATCCAGCAGAGTGTCGAGGAAGTAGATGAGTTCTGTCAGCACAACAATATGGTGACGGTGATGGTGAAGTGATCTGCGCATGCCTTCGCCTAAGCACTAGCATGACTCTAATATTACCATCTCTATATCTCAAAACAATCATAAGGAATCAAACTTCTCATAGTATTCAATGCACTTTATATGAAAGTTTTTATTATATCCCTCTTGGATGCCTATCATATTAGGACTAAATTTATAACCAAAGCAAATTACCATGCTGTTTAAAGACTCCCAAAATAATATAAGTGAAGAATGAGAGTTCAACAATTTCTATAAAATAAAACCACCGCCGTGCTCTAAAAAGATATAAGTGAAGCACTAGGGCAAAATTGCCTAGCTCAAAAGATATAAGTGAAGCACATAGAGTATTCTAAGAAATCACGATTCATGCGTGTCCCTCTCAAAAGGTGTGTACAGCAAGGATGATTGTGGCAAAATAAAAAGCAAAGACTCAAATCATACAAGACGCCCCAAGCAAAACACATATCATGTGGTGAATAAAAATATAGCCTCAAGTAAAGTTACAGATAGACGAAGAAGAAAGAGGGGATGCCTTCCGGGGCATCCCCAAGCTTAGGCTCTTGGTTGTCCTTGAATATTACCTTGGGGTGCCTTGGGCATCCCCAAGCTTAGGATCTTGCCACTCCTTATTCCATAGCCATCAAATCCTTACCCAAAACTTGAAAACTTCACAACACAAAACTCAACAGAAAATCTCATAAGCTCCGTTAGTATAAGAAAATAAATCACCACTTTTGGTACTGTTGTGAACTCATTATTTATTTATATTGGTGTAATATCTACTTTATTACAACTTTTCCATGGTTCATACCCCCCGATACTACCCATAGATTCATCAAAATAAGCAAACAACACAAAGAAAATAGAATATGTCAAAAACAGAATAGTCTGCAAAGATCAGAATTGTTATAATACTTCTATAACTCCAGAAATTCTGAAAAAATATGACAACAGTGGAAATTTGTATATAAATCTCGTATAAAAAATTCAGGGTTTTTTAACGCTCCAGTGAATTATTAAAATTCTGCGACTGGACGCACAAGTTTCTGTTTTTCAGCAAGATCAAATCAACTATCACCGTAAGCCATACCAAAGGTCTTACTTGGCACAAACACTAATTAAAACACAAAACCTCATCTAACCAGAGGCTAGATGAATTATTCAAAGCAAAACAGGAACAAAAAAGCAAAAATAAAAATAAAATTGGGTTGCCTCCCAACAAGTGCTATTGTTTAACGCCCTTAGCTAGGCATAAAAACTCGAATAGATCTAGGTATAATCATAATAATGATAAGGCAAATCTCGAAAACTCATCTCATACTCCCTTAGTTCAGCAGCAAGTTTTCTTTGCGGTAAGCAAAAGTAATCAAAAGGGCTAAATTTAATAGCATAAGAATCCCCAAGATCAAGTTCGGGAGGAATTGGTTCCTCGTTCGGCCCCTCGTATTGTATGACCAAATCATCATTATAAGCATTCTTTTGGCAAAAAATCATGAGCTTGTGTCCAAGAGAAAAACCCAATCCATTGTTTTGTATGGCAAAATTATCGTTAAGCTCGGAAATCTTATCAACTAAAACATCGGTAGGGACCCTCTTTCTTAAATTTTCGTTATAAGCAACATGATCTAAAGAACGTAAACGCATTATGTCCTCTTGGTTAAAGAGAATTCCCTCTATGGGAGGACGACCACCATCTACTTTATAATGCGCGAAAATTTTACTAGCTTCTTTCATTATAAATCTAAACTCATGGGCTAGAAATATAGTGGCGGCGCGCTTAACAGAAGAATGCTCAATATTAGAAAACTCTAGAAAAATCCTTTGTATGGATGGATGCATATGAACAAATTGTCTTTCAAGTTCAACTACGAGCAAAGATATAGCATCCGCAAGACTACTAGTTTTATGGAGAATAGATCCACCCAAAGTGGGAATCGCACCGACACAAGTAAAGAAATCTTGAATAACCCCTTTTCCAATAATATTGCCGCTACCTAAGCGAAACTTTTTAGTGTGTAGAATAGTAGATTCTTCATGAGGATTAGTATTAGCAAAAGCATCAAAGTTTCCCCCATCATTACTACTATCCTTTTCAGTGATAACCTCCCCAATTTCAGACATGGTGGCAGCAAATGAGCGACAAAAAGCAAATGAAGAAGACGAATGGAAGAGGGGCGAAGAAAAGGCAAATCTTTTTGAAAATCATTTTAGAAGTGGGGGAGAGGAAAACGAGAGGCAAATGGCGAATAATGTAATGCAAGAGATGAGAGTTTATGATGGGTACTTGGTATGTCTTGACTTGGCGTAGATCTCCCCGGCAACGGCGCCAGAAATCCTTCCTGCTACTTCTTGAGCTTGCATTGGTTTTTCCCTTGAAGAGGAAAGGGTGATGCAGCAAAGTAGAGATAAGTATTTCCCTTAGTTTGAGAACCAAGGTATCAATCCAATAGGAGACAACGCACAAATCACCGAATACCTGCACAAACAATCAAACAACTTTCACCCAACGCGATAAAGGGGTTGTCAATCCCTTCACGGTTACTTGCAAAAGTGAGATCTGATAGATATAGATGAAACTAAATAAAAGATAAAGTAAATATTTTTGGTATTTTTGGTTTATAGATCGGAAAGTAAAAGATTGCAAAATAGTAGATCGGAAACTAATATAGTAGATTGGAAACTTATATGATGGAAAATAGTAGATCGGAAACTTATATGATGGAAAATAGACCCGGGGGCCATAGGTTTCACTAGAGGCTTCTCTCAAGATAGCAAATAATACGGTGGGTGAACAAATTACTGCCGAGCAATTGATAGAAAAGTGCAAAGTTATGACGATATCTAAGGCAATGATCATGAATATAGGCATCACGTCCGTGTCAAGTAGACCGAAACGATTCTGCATCTACTACTATTACTCCACACATCAACCGACTCCTGCCTGCATCTAGAGTATTAAGTTCATGAAGAACAGAGTAACGCATTAAGTAAGATGACATGATGTAGAGGAATAAACCCAAGCAATATGATGTAAACCCCATCTTTTTATCCTCGATGGCAACAATACAATACGTGCCTTGCTGCCCCTACTGTCACTGGGAAAGGACACCGCAAGATTGAACCCAAAGCTAAGCACTTCTCCCATTGCAAGAAAAACCAATCTAGTTGGCCAAACCAAACCAATAGTTCGAACAGAATTACAAAGATATCAAATCATGGATAAAAGAATTCAGAGAAGATTCAAATAATATTCATAGATAATCTGATCATAAATCCACAATTCATCGGATCTCGGCAAACACACCGCAAAAAAGTATTACATCGAATAGATCTCTAAGAACATCGAGGAGAACATGGTATTGAGAATCAAAGAGAGAGAAGAAGCCATCTAGCTACTAGCTATGGACCCGTAGATCTGAGATAAACTACTCACGCTTCATCGGAAGGTCAATAGGGTTGATGTAGAAGCCCTCCGTGATCGAATCCCCCTCCGGCACGGTGCCGGAAAAGGTCCCTAGATGGGATCTCACGGGTACAGAAGGTTGCGGCGGTGGAAAAGTGTTTTCGTGGATGCTTCTAGTGGTTTGGGAACATATGTGAATATATAGGCGAAAGAATTAGGTCAGGAGAGTCACGGGGGGCCCACAAGGCAGGGGGGTGCGCCCTACCCCCTTGGGCGCGCCCTCCACCCTTGTGGCCGCCTCGTGGCTCCTCCGACTTCATCTCCAAGTCTCCTAGGTGTCTTCTGGTCCAAGAAAAATCATCGCGAAGATTTTATTCCGTTTGGTATTCCTTTTCCACGAAGCTAAAAAACAAGGAAAAAACAGAAACTGGCACTGGGCTCTAGGTTAATAGGTTAGTCCCAAAAATAATGTAAAATAGCATATTAATGCATATAAAACATCCAAAACAGATAATATAATAGCATGGAACAATCAAAAATTATAGATACGTTGGAGACATATCAATGATCTGTCATGCCATCGTGCATGTTAGTTTTTAAACCGCCAGGTTGATATTTATGACCCGCCATTGTGCATTCTCATAGTATCATCATTCATGTGGGTCAGATCAATACTTCCATATTTCCTGCACACGAGTTAAACAGCATATGCCCTGGCGGCTTACGCCAAGGTGGGTAACAAACCCCAATATGATAGTCTTTGAAAAAAAATTACAGAGACTAAAGGCCATGTAAGCCAAATATCCTGGCGACTTAACGTCTAAGGCCAGGGCGGGTTATCAAACCCCAAATATTCATGTAATTATTGAAAGACATACATGTAGATTAACATCATGGGGATATCTTGATAATTATAATCCGTAGCAGCAATATTGATTATATCGGGGTTTTGATAATTATAATCCGTAATATTCTTGCCTTGAGCAATCAAAACCCCGAAGGCATGAAATATCATGATTTTGATTGCTCAAGGCAAGAATATCCTGGCGACTTAAAGTCTGCTATCAGGGCGGGTTACCAAACCCAAAAATGCTCAAATATGAGTCATATAATCAAAGGTTCATGACCCAGATTGTAAAATATGTTTAAGAAACACAAATCAAAAAGATTCAGAAAAGAAAACTCGAAAAAATCTCAAATACGGTGTGGCCGGCTTATCAAAGCAGGACCAGACAACTTGGCTTACAAGGCCATGTGCTTTCAATGGCCGCACGAGCCGTTTGGCACTGAGGCCGTGTGCTTTCAATGGCCGCAGGAGCCGTTTGGCACTAAGGCCCACATGATTGCTTTCAAGAGGCAGCAACGGCCTTTTTGGCACTAAGGCCCACATGATTGCTTTCAAGAGGCAGCAACAGCCTTTTTGGCACTAAGGCCCACATGATTGCTTTCAGGAGGCAGCAACAGCCTTTTTGGCACTAAGGCCCATATGATTGCTTTCAGGAGGCAGCAACAGCCTTTTTGGCACTAAGGCCCACATGATTGCTTTCAGGAGGCAGCAACAGCCTTTTTGGCACTAAGGCCCACATGATTGCTTTCAGGAGGCAGCAACAGCCTTTTTGGCACTAAGGCCCATATGATTGCTTTCAGGAGGCAGCAACAGCCTTGGTTACACCTAGCTCACTGTAAGCCGGCTTTCATGTGATACAAGCCGCCGTTTCCCTATGAACAAGTTTAGGGTCTTTTTCAAAAAGATTGACTATTAGGAATTTGGCGGGTTATCAATAGAATAGCCAGTGGCAAACAGGCAGGAGGAACCCTCAGAAGAAGTGGCATTCAAGCCGGCCAAAAGGGTGTGAAAACTTTAAACCATAATAAGCGGAAGCCCCCAAGTAACCTTATGATCAATCAATAAAGGCTCAGATATTTAGAAGTGAAACGACAGAAGCCCCGTAGTTCAGGGTTGCCGGTTTTATTATACTGATCACAAAAAGTATATACAGTGACAAGAATATGTACAAGGGTAGGAGCTGGCGGCTTAAGTGTAGTATGGCCGAAGATGCGCGATATTCCACGGACGGCGAGTCTCCTCCTTCGACCTGCGAGAATCCTTGTGCTCATGTATATCAATGAGGTAATACGACCCATTGTTCAGGTTCTTACTGACCACAAAGGGTCCTTCCCAAGGTGGGCATAATTTGTGCATATCTGACTGGTCTTGGATGAGCCGGAGCACCAAGTCGCCTTCCTGGAACGTCTGGGTCTTCACTCTGCGGCTGTGATAGCGATGCAGATCTTGTTGATATATCGCCGAATGAGCCGCCGCCAGGTCTCGCTCCTCATCCAAAACATCAAGTGTGTTCTGATGTGCTATTTCATTATCAGCTTCAACATAAGCCGCCACACGGGGCGAGTCATGACGGATATCGCTAAGAAGAACCGCCTCTGCCCCGTAGACCTTGAAAAAAGGTGTAAAACCTGTTGACCTGTTAGGGGTGGTGTTGATACTCCAAAGCACGGAAGGTAACTCCTCCACCCAACAACCCGGCGTTCACTACAAAGGAACAATAAGCCGGGGCTTGATACCTCTCAAGATTTCCTGATTTGCCCTCTCAGCTTGACCGTTAGACTGTGGGTGAGCCACAGAAGAAACGTCCAGACGAATGTGCTCCTGTTGACAGAATTCTCTCATAGCACCTTTAGACAGATTAGTACCATTGTCAGTTATGATACTATGAGGGTAACCAAAGCGGAAGACCAGTTTTTTAACAAACTGAACTGATGTTACCACATCACACTTGCTGACCGGCTCTGCTTCAACCCACTTGGTAAATTTATCAACCGCCACCAAGAGGTGGGTTTTCTTATCCTTAGACCTTTTGAAAGGTCCGACCATATCCAGCCCCCAGACCGCAAACGGCCAAGTAATTGGAATCATCCTCAATTCTTGAGCCGGCACATGAGCCCGTCGAGAAATTTTTTGACATCCATCACACTTACTGACAAGATCCTCTGCATCAGCGTGGGCTGTTAACCAGTAAAATCCATGACGGAAAGCTTTAGCCACTAAGGATTTAGAGCCGGCGTGATGACGACAATCACCTTCATGGATTTCCCTTAAAATCTCACGGACCTCTTCAGGAGAAACGCAACGCTGGAACACACCTATGATGCTGCATCGGTGTAACTCGCCATTGACAATAGTCATTGACTTAGATCGCCGGGTTATCTGTCTGGCCAGAGTTTCATCCTCAGGTAACTCGCCCCGGGTCATATAAGCCAAATATGGAACTGTCCAATCCGGAATAGCATGAAGAGCCGCCGCCAACTGCGCCTCCGGGTCAGGAATAGCAATATCCTCTTCTGATGGCAATTTGACTGAAGGATTATTCAACACATCAAGAAATACATTAGGGGGCACCGGCTTACGTTGAGACCCAAGCCGGCTCAAAGCATCAGCCGCCTCATTCTTCCTTCGATCAAGATGCTCCACCTGGTAACCTTTGAAGTGACCAGCAATATTGTCAACCGCCCGGCGATAAGCCGCCATGAGCGGGTCCTTGGAATCCCATGTGCCTGAGACTTGCTGAGCTACCAGGTCTGAGTCGCCGAAACACCTGACCCGGCTTAAATTCATCTCCTTGGCCATACAAAGTCCATGAAGCAAAGTCTCATATTTAGTTGCATTGTTAGTGCAAGGAAACATTAGCCTTAAAACATAGCAGAATTTGTCACCTCGTGGGGAAGTCAAAATAACTCCAGCCCCCGATCCTTCTAACTGTCTAGACCCATCAAAATGAATAGTCCAATATGTGTTGTTAGGATTCTCCTCAGGCGTCTGCAACTCTGTCCAATCATTGATGAAATCCACAAGAGCCTAAGACTTGATTGCTGTTCTTGGCACATATTTCAAACCATGAGGTCCAAGCTCTATTGCCCACTTGGCAACCCGGCCAATGGCCTCCCTATTTTGAATAATATCCCCTAAGGGAGCAGAGCTGACCACAGTAATAGGATGACCCAGAAAATAGTGCTTCAGTTTACGGCTTGCCATGAACACCCCATAGACCAACTTCTGCCAATGTGGGTATCGCTGCTTGGACTCAATTAAAACTTCACTGACATAATAAGCCGGCCGCTGGACTGGGTACTCTTTGCTTGTTTCCTTGCGTTCCACTACAATCGCCACACTAATAGCCCTGCTGTTGGCAGCCACATATAACAACAAAGGCTCTTTCTCAATGGGAGCTGCGAAGACGGGCGGCTCAGCCAACTGCTTTTTGAGCGCCTCAAACGCCTCATTAGCAGCATCACTCCAGACAAAGTGATCCATTTTCTTCATCATCTGGTACAGAGGAATTGCCTTCTCTCCCACGCGACTTATGAACCGGCTCAAAGCTGCAATGCGACCCGCCAAGCGCTGGACGTCATTGACACACGTCGGCTTAGTCAAGGAAGTGATAGCCTTAATTTTCTCCGGGTTAGCTTCAATACCCCTCTCTGAGACCAGGAAACCCAAAAGCTTGCCTGCAGGCACACCAAAAACACACTTGGCCGGGTTAAGCATCATTTTATATACTCGAAGATTATCAAAAGTCTCCTTCAAATCATCCAACAGAGTCTCCTTCTTTCTAGACTTGACAACAATGTCATCCACATAAGCGTGAACATTCCGCCCAATCTGGTCATGGAAACAATTTTGGACACAACGCTGATAAGTCGCTTGGGCACTCTTGAGCCCAAAAGGCATAGACACATAGCAGAAAGCTCCAAAAGGTGTAATAAAAGCCATCTTTTCCTGGTCTTTAACTGCCATCTTAATCTGATGGTAACCAGAATAAGCATCCAAGAAGCATAAACGCTCACAACCCACCGGACAGGCCTTATTAAGGTCCGTGTAATCAACACACATACGCCAAGTGCCATTCTTCTTAAGTACCAGCACCGGGTTAGCCAACCACTCCGGGTGAAAAACTTCAACGATGAACCCGGCCGCCAAGAGCCGGGCCACCTCTTCTCCAATGGCCTTACGTCGCTCCTCGTTGAAACGGCAAAGAAACTGCTTCACCGGCTTAAATTTAGGGTCAATATTGAGAGTGTGCTCAGTGAGTTCTCTCGGTACACCTGGCATGTCTGAAGGCTTCCATGCAAAGATGTCCCGATTCTCACGGATGAACTCGATGAGCGCGCTTTCCTATTTAGGATCCATATTAGCACTGATGGTGAACTGCTGAGATGAGTCGCCAGGGACAAAGTCCACCTGTTTGGTATCATCCGCCGACTTGAATTTCAACAAAGGGTCCTGCTCAGTAGTTGGCTTCTTCAAAGGGGTCATATCAGCTGGGTCAACATTATCTTTGTAAAACTTGAGCTCCTTTGTAGCACAAGCCGACTCAGCATATGCAGCATCTCCTTCTTCACACTCTAAAGCGGCCTTTCGATTACCGTGGACTGTAATAGTACCCTTATATCCTAGCATCTTAAGATGCAAATAAACATAACAGGGCCGGCAAATTTGGCGTAAGCCGGTCGCCCAAACAGGGCATGGTACGGGCTCTTTATCTTAACCACTTAAAACCACAATGTCTCTGCCCTGTAGTCATAATCATCACCAAAAGCTACTTCCAAGGCGATTTTACCAACTGGATATGCCGACTTACCAGGTACCACCAACGCTAGCTGACCCGGATTGTCAACCCGGGGCGGGTGATCCTCACGACTCCATATGATTGGCTGCTCTGACCAGCGTAAGTATTGAGGTACCGCCGGCTCAATCGCACTGACCGCTCGTTTATGAACCTTCTGATCTCGCTTGCAAAGACTTGTGGTGAAGACGTGATACTGGCCACCGTTAAGCTGTTTGGGGTTGCTCTGGTATCCTGACTGGTGCTGCTGGTTACCTTGACCAGACTGTTGTTGGTTATAACCACCCTGATTACTTTGTCCCTGATATCCAGAATTTGAGCCGCTGCTGCCAAAGCCGGGCCCGTGTGAGCCGGATCCTGACCCGCCAGGCGGGCCATTATTGCCACCATGACCCTAATTAAAGCCAGAATTTTTGTACTCTTTCGTGATGAAGCAATCCTTCCACGCATGGGTCGACGGCTGACCGGGCCGACTATGCTTTGGGCAAGGGTCATTAAGTAGGGCCTCCAAATTAAATTTTGGTCCTCCAATCTTGTCCTTACGACGCTGATTTTTATGCTGAGCATTAGTGTTAGCTACCAAATCTGACCCACCATCGTTTTGCTTACACTTGCCACCATTACCCTGGTTATGACCTGTCCCAGGTTGCTGCTGATCCTTACCATTACCACCTTTCTTCCCCTTGTTGGATTTTTCATCATTAGATCCGGGGTCCTTGGTGTTATCGGAATCAACATACTTGATGAGAGCCGCCATGAGTTCTCCCATATCATTGCAATGACGCTTAAGTCGGCCCAGCTTCTGCTTGAGAGGTGTGAAGTGACAGTTTTTCTCCAGAATCAAAACAGCTGAGCCGGCTGCGATGCTATCCGATGAGTGGATAATGGCCGAGACCCGGCGGACCCAATGGTGAGCCGACTCGTCCTCTCACTGTATACAATTGTCCAGATCAATAATCGACATCGGCTGCTTGCATGTTCCTTTAAAATTCTGAATAAAGCCGATTTTTAACTCGGCCCATGAGTGAATGGAATTGGCAGGTAGCCCTTTCAACCAGGTTCGGGCCGGCCCATCCAACATCATGGTGAAGTACTTGCCGCATACAGCATCGTTAACATCTAACATCTCCATGGCCAGCTCATAGCTCTCAATCCAAGCCTCAGGCGGGAGATCAGATGTATAATTGGGTACCTTACGGGGGCCCTTAAAGTCCTTGGGCAGACGCTCATTGCACAGAGCCAGCACTAAACACGGCACCCCAACTGACCTGGAGGCCATCCCTGCCTCCACAGATGTAGACGGATCTAACTGAAATTGCTGGTGAGCCCCTAACTGAGCCGCCATCTCTGCCTCACGACGGGCTCTAGCTTGATCCACAAGGGCTTGAGTATCATGATGAACATGGGGCGGGTTATGTCCGCGGGGCGGGTCATCATTGCGGGGCGGGTTACGTCGCCGTTCGCTGCTGGAAACCGCTGGCGACTCAATACGCCGACTGTAGCTTCGACTCTGGCGTGGTGTTGAATGAATTCGCTCACAACTGTATGAGTAAGCCGCCTGTTGTGTCACGGTCGTCTGAAGAAGCTCCACCGTGTTCCGGGTCTCTATCGCAGCGGGAGACTCGCCCTCGATTGGAATAGCCGCCAAACGTGTGGCCACAGTAATCATGTTATCCACCGGGTTAGAGTAGTGACTAGAAGGCGTCGGTACTGATTGAGGCAGGGTCAGGTTTTGACGAGGCGGGTCTGGCACACGAGGCAGAGCCGCCGCTCCGGTCCCAGGTGCCTCAGTAGCCCGGGTCACACCAGGCGGGTTACTCGGTCCGGCTCTGGGTGTATTAAAAAGGTTCCGCCCCTCGAACTGTGCAGGCAAACGGCTCTGGTGCCTCCTTCGAAGGATAGCATTTGATGCATTTTGATAAAGATCTAAGCGAAAAGCCTCTGTCCTTATCGGTTGTGACTCGGCCTCCAAGGTGGCTCGCTCTATGGTCATCCTGATATTCTCTGCCTCAAGGTCCTCTCGGGCCTTGGTCACTGATAACCCACAAGTATAGGGGATCAATTGTAGCCTTTCTCGATAAGTAAGAGTGTCGAACCCAACGAGGAGCTAAAGGTAGAACAAATATTCCCTCAAGTTCTATCGACCACCGATACAATTCTACGCACACTTTGCGTTTGCTTTACCTAGAACAAGTATGAAACTAGAAGTACTTTGTAGGTGTTGTAGGATAGGTTTGCAAGATAATAAAGAGCACGTAAATAAAAACTAGGGGCTGTTTAGATAAAGAAACAACTAAGTTAATTTTAGTAGAGAGCTTTTTGTCACAAGAAAGTTATTTTTCCCCAGGCAATCGATAACTAGACCGGTAATCATTATTGCAATTTTATATGAGGGAGAGGCATAAGCTAACATACTTTCTCTACTTGGATCATATGCACTTATGATTGGAACTCTAGCAAGCATCCGCAACTACTAAAGATCATTAAGGTAAAACCCAACCATAGCATTAAGTATCAAGTCCTCTTTACTCCCATACGCAAACAACCTACTTACTCGGGTCTGTGCTTCTGTCACTCACGCCACCCACCATAAGCGAATCATAAACATATTGCAAACCCTACAGTGGGGATCCCTCATGCTTGCGCGACATGGAGAGCACCATAGGACAGCACCAATAATAAAACATGCAACTCAAACCAATCATGATCATCAATCAACCCATAGGACAAAACGGATCTACTCAAACATCATAGGATAGCCATACATCATTGGGAAATAATATATAGCGTTGAGCACCATGTTTAAGTAGAGATTACATCGGATAAAAGAGGTGTTACACCGCTGCATAGAGGGGGAGAGAGTTGGTGATGACGGCGGCGAAGTAGTTGGTGTAGATCGCCGTCACGGTGATGGCCCCGGCGGCGTTTCGGTGCCACCGGGAGGGGGGGGGAGAGAGCCCCCCTCCTTCTTCTTCTTCCTTGACCTCCCCCCTAGATGGGAGGAGGGTCTCCCCTCTGGTCCTTGGCCTCCATGGCAGCGGAGGGGCGGGAGCCCCTCCGAGATTGGACCTCTCTCTCTGTTTCCTTCTGTTTCTGCGTTCCCAGATTCTGGCGTTTCACCGTTTCTTAAATTCCTAGAGATCCGTAATTCCGATTGGGCTGAAATTTTAACATGATTTTTATCCGGATATTAGCTTTCTTACGGCGAAAGAAGGGCACCAACTGCCTTACGGGGTGGCCACAAGGGTCCCAGGCGCGCCCTACCCCCTGGGGCGCGCCCTCCACCCTTGCCGCCGCCTCGGGCATCGTCTCGCGTTGATTCCAATTCCCAAAAATCACATATATTACAAAAAAAATCTCCGTAAGTTTTTATCGTGTTTGAACTTCGTTTGGTATGGATATTCTGCGAAACAAAAAACATGCAACAAATAGGAACTGGCATTGGGCACTAGATCAATATGTTAGTCCCAAAAATAATATAAAAAGTTGCCAAAAGTATATGAAAGTTGTAGAATATTGGCATGAAACAATCAAAAATTATAGATACGACAGAGACGTATCAGCATCCCCAAGCTTAATTCCTGCTCGTCCTCGAGTAGGTAAATGATAAAAAAGATAATTTTTGATGTGGAATGCTACCTAGCATAATCTTGATCATATAATCTAATCATGGCATGAATATTAAGACACGAGTGATTCAAAGCAATAGTCTATCATTTGACATTAAGACAATAATAGTTCAAGCATACTAATAAAGCAATAATGTCTTCTCAAAATAATATGGCCAAAGAAAGTTATCCCTACAAAATCATATAGTCTGGCTATGCTCCATCTTCACCACACAAAGTATTTCAACATGCACAACCCCGATGACAAGCCAAGCAATTGTTTCATACTTTTAATGTTCTCAAGCCTTTTCAACTTTCACACAATACATGAGCGTGAGCCATGGATATAGCACTATAGGTGGAATAGCATATGATGGTGGAGGTTGTGTGGAGAAGACAAAAAGGAGAAAGTCTCACATCAACTAGGCAAATTAATGGGCTATGGAGATGCCCATCAATCGATATCGATGCAAGTGAGTAGGGACTGCCATGCAATGGATGCACTAGAGCTATAAGTGTATGAAAGCTCAAGCTGAAAACTAAGTGGGTGTGCATCCAACTTGCTTGCTCATGAAGACCTTGGGCATTTGAGGAAGCCCATCATCGGAATATACGAACCAAGTTCTATAATGAAAATTCCCACTAGTATATGAAAGTGATAACTCAAGAGACTCTCTATATGAAGAACATGGTGCTACTCTGAAGCACAAGTGTGGAAAAAGGATAGTAACATTGTCCCTTCTCTCTTTTCTCTCATTTTTATTTTTTTTTTCTTCTTTTTTTTCTTTTTTGTGGGCTTCTTTGGCCTCTTTTTTTTATTTGGGCTTCTTTGGCCTCTTTTATTTTTCATAAAGTCCGGAGACTCATCCCAACTTGTGAGGGAATCATAGCTTCCATCATCCTTTCCTCATTGGGACAATGCTCTAATAATGATGATTATCACACTTTTATTTACATACAACTCAATATTACAACTCGATACTAGAACAAAATATGACTCTATATGAATGCCTCTAGCGGTGTACCAGGATGTGCAATGATCTAGCGTAGCAAAGATATCAAAAAACAGACAAGCCATGAAAATATCATGCTAGCTATCTTACGATCATGCAAAGCAATATGACAATGAATGCTCAAGTCATGTATATGATGATGATGGAAGTTGCATGGCAATATATCTCGGAATGGCTATGGAAATGCCATGATAGGTAGGTATGGTGGATGTTTTGAGGAAGATATAAGGAGGCTTATGTGTGATAGAGCGTATCATATCACGGGGTTTGGATGCACCGGCGAAGTTTGCACCGACTCTCGAGGTGAGAAAGGGCAATGCACGGTACCGAAGAGGCTAGCAATGGTGGAAGGGTGAGAGTGCGTATAATCCATGGACTCAACATTAGTCATATAGAACTCACATACTTATTGCAAAAATCTATTAGCTATCGAAACAAAGTACTACACGCATGCTCCTAGGGGGATAGATTGGTAGGAAAAGACCATCGCTCGTCCCCGACCGCCACTCATAAGGAAGACAATCAAAAAATAAATCATGCTCCGACTTCATCAAATAACGGTTCACCATACGTGCATGCTTCGGGAATCACAAACCTTAACACAAGTATTTCTACCAGTCCATAATTACTCACTAGCATGACTCTAATATCACCATCTTTATATCGCAAAACTATTGCAAGGAATCAAACATATCATATTCAGTGATCTACAAGTTTTATGTAGGATTTTATGACTAACCATGTGAATGACCAATTCCTGTCAACTCTCTAAATAGAAATAAGTGAAGCATGAGAGTTTAATTCTTTCTACAAAAGATATGCCCACGCTCTAACAAATATAAGTGAAGAAAAAGAGCATTCTACAAATGGCGGTTTTCTATGTGTAGAGAAACAGGCAATCCAAACTTCAAATGATATAAGTGAAGCACATGAGCATTCTGTAAAGCCATACTCAAAAGATATAAGTGAAGTGCAAAGAGCATTCTATAAATCAACCAAGGACTATCTCATACCAGCATGGTGCATTACTAAAATAGAAATAAAAAGCACACGACGCTCCAAGATTTACGCATATCATGTGACGAATAAAAATATAGCTCCAAGTAAAATTACCGATGATCGTTAGAAGAAAGAGGGGATGCCTTCCGGGGCATCCCCAAGCTTAGTTGCTTGGGAGTCCTTGAATATTACCTTGGGGTGCCTCGGGCATCCCCAAGCTTAGGCTCTTGCCACTCCTTATTCCTTCATCCATCGTGATCTCACCCAAAACTTGAAAACTTCAATCACACAAAACTTAACAAAACCCTCGTGAGATCAGTTAGTATAATAAAGCAAATCACCACTTTAAGTATTGTTAAAAACTCATTCATATTTTATTTTTGCATTATCCCTACTGTATTCTAACTTCTCCATGTCTTATACCAACGATACAATCCATAGTTCCATCAAAACAAGTAAAACAATGCATCAAAAACAGAATCTGTCAAAAACAGAACAGTCTGACACAATATGAATATTCACTATACTTATGTAACTGAAAAAATTCTGAAAAATTAGTACAAAATAAAAAAATTGCATAAAAGTACAGTGTAAAAATTTCAGAATTTTTTCACGTTCCAGTAAAAAATTTAAATTCACGCACTACGGCAAAATTTTCTGTTTTTGCACTGCACACACCAAACAAGCAATCTAATCATCCTAAAGGCAAATCTTGGCACATTATTTTTATAATACAATGAATTTATACAAGGGGATAATTATTTTTGTTGAAAAGTTTCTGTAATCAAGGTTCACAAAGTTTCCATGGGCATGAACAAAGTTCAAGGCTAGCTCCCACTTTAACAATGCTCGTCTTTCTCACTTTCGCTTTTCTTTTTGAAAAGTTTTTTAGGTTCCCCTCTATATTTTTTTGTTTTTAAACTATATAAAAGCACACAACAGAAATAAAATGACTCTCTAAAACTTCTGGGTTGTCTCCCTGGCAGCGCTTTCTTTAAAGCCATTAAGCTAGGCATAAAGTGCTCAAGTAATGGATCCACCTGGATCCCAAGGTATATCAAAGCCAATTTTAATTAACAATGATTTGTAATTTAGTGGTGAGCACAAAGTAACATATATCATGCAATGACGAAGTCTAACCCTCTTCCTATGCATCGGCATGTCATAAAAGAACAATTCATGCACATCAAGTAAAGGCCAATACATAGCATAAACAGTTTCTTGCAATTTTATCGTATTGGAAACATAGAGAGGCGGAGATGTAGTTCCTCTCTCATAATAATTGCAAGCAGGAGCAGCAAGCACATGCATATTATGTCTATCAAAATCATCATGTGCAATAGTAGAATGCAACCCATCAATATAGTCCTTAATAAACGCAAACTTCTCCGATATAGTGTAGTTGGGAGAATTCAAAAAGATAATAGGACTATCATGCGTGGGTGCAATAGAAACAATTTCATTCTTAATATAAGGAACTATAGAAAGTTCATCTCCATAAGCATAATTCATATTGGCATCATGGCCACAAGCATAGCAAGCATCAAGTTCATCAAAAAGGGATATTTCAAATGAATCAAAGGGATCATAGCAATCATCCTTCGGTAAGCACGAAGGGAAATTAAACTGTGTATGAGTTGAAGAGTTACTCTCATTAGAAGGTGGGCACGGGTGATCAATCTGCTCTTCCTCCTTTTGTTCTTCGCTCTCCTCATCATCTTTTTCATCTAATGAGCTCACAATATCCTCAATTTCTTCTTCCATAGTTTCCTGCAAAATATTAGTCTCTTCTTGGACGGCGGAGACTTTCTCAATAAATGCATCAATATCGGCATTGTATTCATAATTCTCATAGCAATATTTAAGTATAGCAAAAATTTCAGGCCTATAAACATCATCATCAAAAGCTTCATACTTTTCAAACAAAGATTTAATTTCATAAGCACCCTTAAAAGCAACGAATTCTTCTATTTGTTCCACATCATAGTAATCATAAATACCATTAGCATAAGAAGCCAAGGTTTGATTATCATTAAATTTACATGAAAAGGGAAGGTGTGGAGCCTTCATCCTAGAGCAACAAGTATAATCATATCTCAAGCATAGTTCCCGAGCATACCAATGCAACATATGAATTTGATCCCATAATAGTTTCCCTTTTTTAGTCAAGTGATAATCCCTAAAGTATTCACGTTGATCCAACGTGTCTCCCATTATATAGTTGAATGGGGATTTCTCAGGATTATCAAAGTAGTGCATAATATTTTCCACATAACGAGCACCGAGGGTTTTAGGAGGTTCCCCATCTCCATGAGTAGCAAGTACACCTAATTTTTTTGGTATTTTGTGTTCCATATCCATAACTAAAGATAAAGAACAACTTAGAACAGCAAATAAAATCTACTTAGTGATAAAGCAAACAAGCACACACGAGAATATTCACCCCACGCTATTGCTCCCCGGCAACGGCGCCAGAAAAAGGTCTTGATAACCCACAAGTATAGGGGGTTAATTGTAGCCTTTCTCGATAAGTAAGAGTGTCGAACCCAACGAGGAGCTAAAGGTAGAACAAATATTCCCTCAAGTTCTATCGACCACCGATACAACTCTACGCACACTTTGCATTTGCTTTACCTAGAACAAGTATGAAATTAGAAGTACTTTGTAGGTGTTGTAGGATAGGTTTGCAAGATAATAAAGAGCACATAAATAAAAACTAGGGGCTGTTTAGATAAATAAACAACTAAGTTAATTTTAGTAGAGAGCTTTTTGTCACAAGAAAGTTATTTGTCCCTAGGCAATCGATAACTAGACCGGTAATCATTATTGCAATTTTATATGAGGGAGAGGCATAAGCTAACATACTTTCTCTACTTGGATCATATGCACTTACGATTGGAACTCTAGCAAGCATCCGCAACTACTAAAGATCATTAAGGTAAATCGCAACCATAGCATTAAGTATCAAGTTCTCTTTACTCCCATACGCAAACAACCTACTTACTCAGGTCTGTGCTTCTGTCACTCACGCCACCCACCATAAGCGAATCATAAACATATTGCAAACCCTACAGTGGGGATCCCTCATGCTTGCGCGACACGGAGAGCACCATAGGACAGCACCAATAATAAAACATGCAACTCAAACCAATCATGATCATCAATCAACCCATAGGACAAAATGGATCTACTCAAACATCATAGGATAGCCATAAATCATTGGGAAATAATATATAGCGTTGAGCACCATGTTTAAGTAGAGATTATAGCGGGTAAAAGAGGTGTTACACCGCTGCATAGAGGAGGAGAGAGTTGGTGATGACGGCGGCGAAGTTGTTGGTGTAGATCGCCGTCACGGTGATGGCCCCGGCGGCGTTCCGGCGCCACCGGGAGAGAGGGGGAGAGAGCCCCCCTCCTTCTTCTTCTTCCTTGACCTCCCCCCTATATGGGAGGAGGGTTTCCCCTCTTGTCCTTGGCCTCCATGGTGGCGGAGGGGCGGGAGCCCCTCGGAGATTGGATCTCTCTCTGTTTCTGCGTTCCCAGATTCTGGCCTTTCACCGTTTCTTAAATTCCCAGAGATCCGTAACTCTGATTGGGCTGAAATTTTAACACGGTTTTTATCCGGATATTAGCTTTCTTGTGGCGCAAGAAGGGCACCAAATGCCTTACGGGGTGGCCACAAGGGTCCCAGGCATGCCCTACCCCCTAGGGCGCGCCCTCCACCCTTGCCGCCGCCTCGGGCATCGTCTCGCGTTGATTCCAATTCCTAAAAATCACATATATTCCAAAAAAAATCTCCATAAGTTTTTATCGCGTTTGGACTTTGTTTGGTATGGATATTCTGCGAAACAAAAAACATGCAACAAACTTTGGCACTGGATCAATATGTTAGTCCCAAAAATAATATAAAAAGTTGCCAAAAGTATATGAAACTTGTAAAATATTGGCATGAAACAATCAAAAATTATAGATACGATGGAGACGTATCAGTCACCTCCTCCCGTAGCTTTGCAACCTGCGCATTATGCTGCACTTGATTCGCCGGAGTTACCTCTGCGGCTAACAGAGTCGCCAAAGCATCCAAAAGTTCAGACAAAACTTGAGCCGGCGGACGGGCAGAGCCGCTCGCCCCAGCCGTTGCAGCAGCAGTTGAGCCAGACGTCATAGCCACGGCAGTTGAGGATTGTAACACTGACTGCGTGCCAGCCATGAAAATAGCGGACCTGCTCGGCAGCTCATAGGGGTCCGGAATACTATCGCCATCGGAATAACCCCCAAGCCCGCCGTCTTGAAGTTGATAGATTGACTTGGTTTCGCCGGTTGAGGATTCATCACCTGAATAGATGGCCGTCTCTCCACCAGATATAGATCCTTCCTCGAGACACGCCCCATGAACGAAGCCAACAAAAGCATTCTTCCGGCCGGGTTGAACCCTGGCGGGTTGCGCGTGCCGAGCCGTCTCGATGACATCAGCGCAGGAATCCGGCTCAGGCTCTGACTCGCCGATCTTGCCGATGAAGACGTGAATTCCGCTGAAGGGGACCCGGTACCCGTACTCGATTGAGTTGGCCTCAGGGCCCCAGCCTGCATCGTCGATGTAGATCTTGCCGCGGCGACTCTTGGTCATCCGGCCCACGGCGTATCCTTTGATCCCTGAGAAGTTGCCCTTCAAGAACTCGAAACCACCGTGCTCAAGCCCCACGGTGGGCGCCAACTGTCATGGGTTTATCACGGCAGATGCCCTAGTGAAAGGACTTAGGTGTGGAGCCATCGCAACGTAGGTTAGCTTAAAGGGGTTGAACGGGACAAAGTACACAAAGGGTTTACCCAGGTTTGGCCCCTCACAACGAGGTAAAAGCCTACGTCCCGCTTCTAGTTGTATTGCTTGAGTTTCGATCACAAGGGAGCGAATACGCTTGACCTAGTTCTCGACTTGTTGTTTCTTGAGTTAACCCGCCGCCGGGTCTCGCCTTTATATACACAGGTCGAGGTCCGGCGGCTTACAAGAGTCCGGGTCATATTACACATCGTAACCGACCCTATCCCTAAATTACCTCGCCTTGCTAGACAAGCTATCATCAGGCGGCTCACGCCTTCAGATCTTGAGTCACCTCCAGGTTATGGGCTTTCAACAGCCTGCTTGTACACCTTACTGGGCCTTCAAGTATAAGTCGCCGATGATATGACCCGCCCCCTCCTGGGCGGGTCATAACACGGGGCTATATCCCCAACACTGCGCTAGTTAGATACATCTGGGCATAATCTCATTTGGCCTCCTTAGGCACATATACCATTGATAAAATATTTCTTAGTAGTTCTCAGCCATTCCATGGGGTTGCTGCCATCAAATTTGGGAGCTTTTGCAATGGATTTTGTCGTGGTGGGCGCACGGCAGATGCCAAAGGATGGCTAAAGAGAGGGATAGGCTCGAGGGCACCGGTGGGCTCCAGAGGCGAGGTCGGTATGAGCGAGCGAGGGACGCAAGACATACCCAGGTTCAGGGCTCTCCGGAGAGATAACACACCAAGTCCTGCCGAGCATGGTTTATATGTGAATGTTACAAGCTTGCTCCTATAGCTATTTGGAGGGGAAAGGAAAGCTGGCCAGGGCTCAGGCAGCTCCTTCTCCTTGCGTATGTGTGTATCCTACTGATGGTCGACTGCGTGTCTCTAGTGTTCGTCCGTGTACATGGAGGGCTCCTGGGGGGTTTTATAGGTCAACCCCTCAGGGTTACAATGGTAAAGTTACATGGGCACGGGGCCGGGATGTCAGCGTCTGGGAAGCCGGTGTTGGGGCCCGCCGGGTGCCAGGATACACCGGGTTCTTCGGGCGCGGTCCCCGTGTGCCAGGGGGCACTGTTCTCCGTCTTGTCATGCGTCACAGAGTGGTTGAGCCGGCTCGGCTACAGTGACGCATCGCCTGGTCGCCATCGGCTTGCGTTAGCGAGACGAGGGATGCACTGTAGCCATGCCGGCCCTGCCCAGCGGAGCAAGTGGGCCACTGTTGCCACATTCCTGCCGGTCATTGGAGTTGGTCGGCCATTGTAGCCATGCTCATCTCCTTACGGGGACTTGATCCATCGTACGCCCCGGATGGGATGGGAGCTGACCCGTGGCCGGGTTGAGGTGTGCGCCATGGTGGCGCTTGCTTGTTGGGGAAGTCTTGGCCGGGTTGCGGGACTCGGCTGGGTTGCGGGACCTGGCCGGGTCGAGGGACCCGGCCAGGGGCAAGCCGGATTGAGGGGCGGAGCTGGCCCCGATGTTTTTGAAAAGGATCCGGGTTCCGTTGCCTACCCGGGGTTCATCCCCCCGATAGTAGTCCCCGAAGCTGTGAAGGCTCACCGGCTTTAAGCAGGGGGGCCTTCACAGTTTCTCCCCCTAAGCAGGTGGCAGATGTTGATGAAGCTTGCGACCGTCGGGTCCGGCAACACCCACTGTGTGCCGGCTTCCGGAAGCCAGATCGCGGCATCCTAGCACGGGCGGGAAACCGAAAAGTCCGTCGAGTCTTGAAGGGGAAGGGACGCGCCCCCTCAGTTTTGACGCAGGCGCCACATGGCGGAAGGCAGCTGAAGAGGCCCTGATAGGCCACGCGCACGATGGGACATATTAGTGGGCCGGGGCCCGCCACTCTGCGCCCTTGGCCCCTGCGCGGGGATTTAATGTGGCGGCCGCGGGCGGTTTCCCTTCTTGACGCAATTAATTTGCGAGGGGATCGTGCCCGCACGATGCGGGGAAGTGGGAGAGGCGGGCGCAACCGATCCCACTTCCCCACGTTCTCACCGTGGCTATAAATCGAGGGGAGGGGGCGGCGAAAAATGTTTACGCACGTGCCCCCTGCCTCCTTCTTCTTCTCTCGCCCTTGCTCCCGAGCTCGACGCCCACCGAAACGCCGAGCGCCGCCCAAACTACCTTCCGGCCGCGCTAGCCTTCTTCTGCCGCCGCGCCATGCGCCCCAGCCACGCTTCAAGGATGGCGCCGCAGAAGGGCATGTGGGAGAGGTCGGAGGTCACTGACGCTGACATCCAATATCTTCGCGACACCCGATGGCTGCCGCCGGTGGAGGACGTAGCCACACGCGCGCCCGGGGCGGAGAGGGAGCCCGAGGCATAGGAGGGCGAGCGCGTCGTCTTCCTCAGCCATTTCCGCCGTGGGTTCGGCCTCCCCGCAAGCAACTTCTTCCGCGCCTTTCTTTCTTTTTTTGGGCTGCAGCTGGACCACCTGGGCGCGAACGCCATGCTGCAGCTCTCAGGCTTCGTTACTCTCTGCGAGGGCTATATGGGGGTGGAGCCAGATGTGGACCTCTGGAGCCTCCTCTTCTTCCTCAAGCAACAGGGACCGGAGGCCGGGACCATGGCCGACTGCGGAGCCGCCGTCATCTCGATCTGGCCTAATGGGGTGTTCCCCAAGATGCCCCTGGAGGATTCCGCCAAAAAGTGGCAGGACACCTTCTTCTACGTGCGCAACGCCGGCGGGAGGGGCGACGCCATCAACCTGCCCCAGTTCATCAATGAGTGGCCGGCCGCCAAGATGAACTGGGGCTACTCGCTCAAGAACCCGCCGCAGGGGCTGGTGAACCTGCACAACCGGATCTGGGAGATGGCGGTGCGGGAAGGGCTCACGGGGACAGATCTTGTCTCCGCCTTCATCGCACGACATGTCCTGCCGCTGCAGCGCCAGTCCCACATCATCGGCCAGATGGGTGACCGCCGGGATCCTACCCGGATGTCGTCCGGGAAGTTGACGTTGGCGCAGGTCGCCGACCGCGTGAATGCCATCTCCAAGGCCGGGCTGACCAACGACTGGCGGTTCGGCAAGGCGCCCCACAACGCCGAGCACCCGGGGCCAGCGGTTAGTCCTTGGTCTCCTTTCTTTGCAATGTCTCAACTTCTCCTTCGTCCTGACGCGATGAGGGAAGTGCTGCTGAACGTGATTCGGCCGACGCATGACGGAACAAGGACGCAGGTACTGGGAGTCGAACGGGCCCGCTCGGAGGGAGCGGAATCGTCCGCCGAGAACCTGGATGTGGCCGATGCCAAAGCCGACGCCGCGCGCCGCGCGGGTAAGTCTCTGCGCCTGGATCCCCTTCAGGATTGGTCGGATGATGACGCGGAGGTCCTAATGCACGCCGGTGGTGCAGCGCTGCCGTGGGAAGGAGACGGCACCGTCGATCCCCCAAGGCGGCTGCGGAAGGCGGCCGACGCCGAGTCGTCCCGTGCTCCGGCGGCGGCAAGCCGGCCGCACGGGAAGGAGGATGTGGGGCCGAGGAAGCCGGCCGCAAAGCGCACAGCGGATCCAGCCGCGGGCGGCAAACCAGTCATCAAGAGGAGGCGCCGCCACATCCTGGCAGCGCCGGCAAGGCCGGTCATCCCGACGGCGATCGGGTAAGTTTCTCTTGCTGGCTCCGGCATGCTGTCGAGCCGTACTTTTCTAATGCTTTTCTTTGTCGTTGTCCAGGTCGCTGTTGGAGCTGGCGCTGGCGGCGACAGACGCCGCGTCTGGGGACGGCTTCATGTTCTGGAAGACCCAGACCAGCGCCATCGACTTGCCCGAGGGGTCGGCCGAGGAGGATCTTGGCCTGGACCCGGAGGATGCCGAGGGCCTGGACTGGTGAGATCAGAACAGGGCCGTGGAGGAGATGGAGGCGGCGTCGACCCAGGCCTGGGCCAGGGCCGCGGAGGTGAGGACGCGGGCCATCGGGGAGCTGACTTGGCCGAAGATGCTGGCGGGGACGGTCTTTGTGCCGTCGACGGAGGAGGAGCGCAACCCGGACGGCCGGGTGGAGGTGGTGGTGGGTGACCAGGAGGTCGTGGAGATCAGCGACGACACCCCGCCCCGGAATGACGTGATCGAGCGGGTGGCGGTCAGAGGAGGCGGAGGGGGGTCTGCCCCGGAAGGGGCGCCGCAGGCGACGCCGGCCGGCGCGACGGAATCGGGACCCGCCGCGGAGGAGCATGCCTTGGCGATCAGGCAGCCGCCAGTGGCACCGGGAAGCCGTCCTGCCACCGGGCCTAGGCGAGCCGCCTTCGGGCCGCTAACGCAGGAGGAGGCATCGATGGACGCCGTGCGCCAGCATCTCCGCGGGCGTGCGGACCGGGTTCAGGCCTTCGCCCAATCCGAGATGGAGTGGGCGCGGGAGCTAGAGCACTCCATCTTCGTAAGGCTTATTTCTTTAATTTTTTCCTTTGTAGCTCTTAGTGGGGGCGCGCCAGCACACCCACTGGGTGTAGCCCCCGAGATTCGGGCCAACTACGTAGTAGTTTGGTCGAATCTTAAAGAGCTTCTCGTGCTAACTCTTGTTTCTCCGCAGCACCTGGATGCCCTCCGAGTCGGCGTCTACAACCGGCTTCTGGAGAAGCATCAGTAGGTCCTGCCGCAGCTTGCCGCCAAGGAGGAGGTGCTCCGCCTTGCTGAAGGTATGCTTCGTGTGCTCTTAGTGGGGGCGCGCTAGCGCACCCACTGGGTGTAGCCCCCGAGATTCGGGCCAACTATGTAGTAGTTGGGTCGAATCTTCAAAGTGTTCTCGTCCTTTCTTTCATGGTCTTGACTTCGAGTCTTTGTCGTGCAGCCGCCACGGCCGAGGTGCCGGACATGCGGACCCGGCTGGACGAAGTCGGTCGACAACGTGACCAGGCGGCTGCCGACGCCGGCCAGCTCCGGGTCGAGGTGGAGTGGCTGAGGGCGGAAGCCGCCAAGGTGGCGGAGGCCTAGCAGGCGCTTGCCGAAGCCGGCAAGTAGCACCAGCAGCTGGCTGGCGACAAGAGCCGGCTGCAGGCCGAAGTAGAGCGCATCGAGGCGGAGGTGGCCAAGGTGGCGGAGGCCCAGCGGGCGCTCACCGAAACCGGCCAGCAGCGCGATCAGCTGGCCGACGACAAGGGCCAGCTCCAGGCCGAGGTGGAGCGCTTGAAGGCGGAGGCCGTCAAGGTGGCAGATGCCCACCACGCAGAGCTCCTTCGCCTTAAGGAGGAGCACGCGAAGGCGGCCGCTGCTAAGGACACCGAGCTGAAGGCAGCCGTCGACAAGGGCGCCGAGCTGGAGAAAGCGCTCGAGGCGTGCAACCGTGCCGGGGACTTGGAGTGGCACGGTACGTTGCTCGAAGCGCAGCATCTGGATGAGGCCTTCACTAGTAAGTGCTTTTTTGTTGACTTCGCCGGGTTGTGAAGCCGGCTTTGCTTTTCCGTCGCTAACTGTCTTGCTTTTCTGTTCGACAGATTGCTTTCCGGAAACGCAGGGGACGGCGGAGGAGGCCTGATACGTCCATTTTGCATCATGTTTTCCTACTGTTATTTATGATGTTTTTATGCATAATAATGCTTTTTGGAGTAATTCTAATGCCTTTTCTCTCATAATATGCAAGGTTCACACAAAGAGGGAGAATTCCGGCAGCTGGAAATCTGGACCTGAAAAAGCTACGTCAGGCTACCAATTCTGCACAACTCCAAATGAGCTGAAACTTCACGAGGAATTTTTATGGAATAAATAAGAATTATTGGAGCAAATAACCACCAAAGGGGGGCCACCAGGTGGGCACAACCCACCTGGGCGTGCTAGGGAGACCAGGCGCGCCCTGGTGGGTTATGCCCTCCTCGGCCCACCTCCGGTGCCCCTCTTCTGGTATATAAGTCATTTTGACCTAGAAAAATAAGGGGAGGACTTTCGGGATGAAGCGCCGCTGTCTCGAGGCGGAACTTGGGCAGGAGCACTTTTGCCCTCCGGCGGAACGATTCCGCCGGGGGAACTTCCCTCCCGGAGGGGGAAATCATCGTCATCATCATCACCAACAACTCTCCCATCTTGGGGAGGGCAATCTCCATCAACATCTTCAACAACACCATCTCCTCTCAAACCCTAGTTCATCTCTTGTGTTCAATCTTTGTACCGGAACTATAAATTGGTACTTGTGGGTGACTAGTACTATTGATTACATCTTGTAGTTGATTACTATATGGTTTATTTGGTGGAAGATTATATGTTCAGATCCATTATGCTATTTAATACCCCTCTGATCTTGAGCATGATTATCATTAGTGAGTAGTTACTTTTGTTCTTGAGGTCACGGGAGAAGTCTTGTTGCAAGTAATCATGTGAACTTGATATGTGTTCGATATTTTGATGATATGTATGTTGTGATTCCCTTAGTGGTGTCATGTGAACGTCGACTACATGACACTTCACCATATTTGGGCCTAAGGGAATGCATTGTGGAGTAGTTATTAGATGATGGGCTGCGAGAGTGACAGAAGCTTAAACCCTAGTTTATGCGCTATTCCGTAAGGGACTGATTTGGATCCAAAAGTTTAATGCTATGGTTAGATTTATTCTTAATACTTTTCTCGTAGTTGCGGATGCTTGTGAGGGGGTTAATCATAAGTAGGAGGTTTGTTCAAGTAAGAACAGCACCTAAGCACCGGTCCACCCACATATCAAATTATCAAAGTAGCGAACACAAATCAAACCAACATGATGAAAGTGACTAGATGAAATTCACGTGTACCCTCAAGAACGCTTTGCTTATCATAAGAGACCGTTTTGGCCTGTCCTTTGCCTCAAAAGGATTGGGCTACCTTGCTGCACTTTTGTTACCATTACCGTTACTTGCTCGTTACAAATTATCTTGCTACCAAACTACTCGTTACTTATAATTTCAGTGCTTGCAGACATTACCTTGCTGAAAACCGCTTGTCATTTCCTTCTGCTCCTCGTTGGGTTTGACACTCTTACTTATCGAAAGGACTACGATTGATCCCCTATACTTGTGGGTCATCAAGGCCGTTCGAGCTCAATGGTCACCTCGGGGGAACCCGGGCGCTGGGCTTGACCCAAACGTCGCCTGGAGCTTCTCGGAGATCATGCAGGCCGCCGAGGCCCGCCTGCAGGTCTTGGGTGAGCAAATGGCGCGGGTAACCGGAGCCGGCGTGGGGATGACGATGACCCTTTGGCCCGGTGACGTTGCGCCCAGCAACTTCACGCGGCTGGCGCGGTGGCTGGAGGCAGGGCCGGCGCGGCTTCACACGTGGCGCGCTTCTGCTGCCCGTGCCGGCGCCGACGTGGCGCTGAGGTTCATCATGTCCTGGTACCCGGACCTGGCACTGGACCGGCTGGTAGCTCCGCGAGCTGGCGCGGAGCCCCAGCTGCAGGTGGAGGCGGGCCGGATCACCTCCTGGGCCAGCTACCTGGCCTCGTTTGCTTTGCATGACGAGTTCCAGGTAGAGCGGACCGAGGACGGCGAGGTGGTGCTGCCTGACAATTTCGGCTTGCTGCCTGATGACCCATCGGGCAGCTCCGAGGAGTCAGGCCCCTACGCAGATGACGACGCCGGGCTGGCCGATACCAGCGCCTCGATGGACCTGAAGGCCATGGAGGAGGAGCCGGCGGTTGCGCAACACGACGCGGGAGCCGTTTGAAGCCGAGGTCATCCTGCTTATCTTTTTCATACTTTTGTTAGGTTGCAGGTCCACCCACCCACTGGGGTGTATTGGTGAAATGTAATGAACTCTGGCCTTGGGCCCATATTGTTGTAATGTAAATATTTTCACGAATGTTTGCGCTTTTGCTCTTTGTTTTCTAAGCCTTTTTCCTTGCTTGCTCCTTCTTTGGGCCTCCCCCCCGCGAGTCGAACAGCCGGGTTTCGGTCTGTGACAAGGATTTTGGTCCTTGGAAAGAGCGCGCAGTACATAGGCCCTTCAAACGTTGAGCACCAGCGAAACACCCACTGGGCCGGCTGGTGAGCAGTCGGTCGTGCGGCAACTTAGTGCGGTGAGACCGGGTTGGCCAATCCGGCAGACCCAACTTAGTGTTTCACGACGTGTAGGTGCTTTGGCCCATAGTTCTTGCCGGCCAACAGCCGAAGCCGGACTGTGGTGTAGGGCGGAGTGGAGGGCCTAGGCTACCCGAACACGCCGGGATGCGCTAAGGAGGATGGCGGGTTATGGCCAAGCCGGCCAGCCCCCGAGCCCCCGGGTTGGTTGCACCAACCTGGCGGTGGAGGTTTAAGAAAATTTACAAGGGTGTGTAAAACACAATAACTTGCAGGAAAAGGTAGCCCCCGAGTGTCGTTCGGGGGTCCCATTGTCTTTCATAAGATTACAAAAGGTAGCGATACATACGTGCATACAGCTAACTGTAAAATGGGCGGAGGAGCTCTGCATTCCAGGGCCGGCTTGTTTCTTCGTCGGCGGTGTCTTTCTTGCGCTTGTTCGGCTTGCGGGCGTCGATGAGGTAGTAGGCATTGCAATCACACAGGGCTTTGCTGATGATGAAGGGGCCCTCCCATGGGGAGGCCAACTTGTGCTGGCCGGCTTGCCGCTGGACAAGCCGGAGGACGAGGTCTCCCTCGCGGAATGCGAGGGGCTTGATGTTTTTGCTGTGGTAATGCCTCAGGCCTTGCTGGTAGATGGCGGATCGGCTAAGGGCCAGGAAGCGTGCTTCTTCGCTGGCTTCCTTGGCTTGGGCTTCTGTGTACATCACGACTCGCGGCGAGTCGAACTCGACGTTGGTCGGGATGACGGTTTCTGCTCCATAGATGAGGAAGAACGGGGTGAACCCGATCGATCGGTTTGGCGTTGTCCGGAGACTCCAGAGGACGGCCGGCAACTCGTCAAGCCAGCTGCCGGGTGAACGGATGAGGGGCTCGACGAGCCGCGGCTTGATGCCGGATAGCATGAGGCCGTTGGCCCAATCGACCTGGCCGTTGGATTAAGGATGAGCTACGGAGGCCAGGTCAAGCCGGATGCCGGAGACGGAGCAGTACTACGCCAGGGCGCCCTTGGCAAAGTTGGTGCCATTGTCCATGATGATGCTGTGCGGGATGCCGTAGCGCACCGCGATATCTTTGATGAAATGGACGGCTGTTGGCCTGTCCAGCTTCTTGATCGGCCGCGCCTCGATCCACTTGGTGAACTTGTCGACCGCCACCAGCAGATGCGTCATGCCGCCCCGAGCGGTCTTGAAGGGGCCTACCATGTCAAGCCCCCACACCGCGAAGGGCCGGGAGATTGGGATGGTTTGCAGGGCCGAAGCCGGCTGGTGGCTGCACTTGCTGAAGCGTTGGCAACCATCGCACTTGAGGACGAGCGACTCAGCGTCTTTGAGGGCCGTGGGCCAGTAGAAACCATGGCAAAAATCCTTGGCCACCAGGGACCTGGAGGCGGCGTGGTGCCCGCACTCTCCCTGATGTATGTCGAGGAGGATCTCTATGCCCTTGTCTTTCTCGACGCAGTGTTGGAACACGCCTGTCGCGCTGCGCTTGACGAGCTCGTTGTTGATGATGCTGTAGGCGGACGCCCGGCGTTGCACTTGCCGGGCCTCGGTCTCGTCCATGGGGAGTACTCCGTTCTCCAGGAACGCTGAGATCGGCTGGGCCCAAGACAGAGCCGTTACCACGGTGAGGACAGCCACCAAGACGGGTTCTGGGGCGGCAGCCCCCGAGCCAGGTTGAGCAGCCCTCGGGTCAGAGACAACGGCGGCTGGGTTGGTGGCGGCAGCCCCCGAGCCGGGTTGGGCAGCCCTCGGGTTGGATTCGTTGGTCGCCGGGTCGTAGAAGGCAGCCCCCCGGCCGGGATCCGCAGCCCCCGGGACTGGTTTTGGGAGGGGCGTTGTGGGGTCGTCCGGGATGGAGATGGACTCAGAATCCGAAGATGGCTTGACAGACGGCTTACACAGGTGCTCGAGGGAGACGCCAGATGGTATGGCCTGCCGGGATGAGCCAATCTTGGCTAACGTGTCGGCGGCTTTGTTTTCCGCGCGCGGGACATGGAGGAACTCGTAGCCATCGAAGTTGCCCGGAGAGCTGCTGGACCAGGAAACGGTAACTGGCCATGTTGGCATCCCGGGTGTCCCACTCGCCGGAACACTGCTGCACCACCAGATCTGAGTCATCGTAGCATAAGATGCGCCGGATGCCGAGTTCCTTGGCAAGCCGGAGGCCGTGCACAAGGGCTTCGTACTCGGAGACATTGTTGGAGGCGGCGAAGTGGATCTGGAGTGCGTACCGCAGCCGGTCGGTCTTTGGGGAAGACAACACGATGCCGGCTCCCAAGCCGGAGCGCATTTTGGAGCCGTCGAAGTGCATGCGCCAATGTGTTGAATCCGGCAGTGGTGGCAGGTACTGGGTCTCTGTCCAGTCGACGAGGAAGTTGGCCAGAGCCTGGAACTTGATCGTGGTGCGGGGCTCGTAGAGGATGGTGTGGCTGGCCAGCTCGATGACCCATTTGGCAACCCGGACAGCGGCATCCCGGCAGCCCATGATCTCATCGATGGGGGCCATGCTGACCAAGGTGATGACATGTTCTTGAAAATACTGCTTCAGCTTCTTCGCGGTGAAGTACACGCCATAGCACATCTTCTAGTAGTGCGGGTAGTTCTGCTTGGAGGCGGAGAGCACCTCGCTCAGGTAGTAGACCGGGCGCTGGACAGACTGGATCTTGCCCTTCTCTGGTCGCTCGACCACTAGCACTGTGCTGACCGACCGCGAGGTGGCGGCAATGTATAGCAACAGCAGTTCCTTGTCAGCCGGCGTGGCCAGGACAGGTGCGGTGGAGAGCATGCGCTTGAGATCCCGGAATGCCTCGCCCGCCTGGTTGTTCCACTCGAACGGCAACGTCTTCTTCATCAGCTGATGTAGGGGCAAGGCCCTCTCGCCCAGCCGGCTGAGAAACCGGCTGACTGAGGCCAAGCAGCCGGTGAACTTCTGGACATCTCGCAACCGGGTTGGTTTGCGCATGCGCTCGATGGCCTTGATCTTCTCCGGGTTCGCCTCAATGCCGCGCTCCGAGACGAGGAACCCAGGCAGCTTTCCGGCCGGCACGCCGAAGACGCACTTCTCTGGGTTGAGCTTGATCTGGTACTCGCGCAGATTGGCAAAGGTCTCCTTCAGATCGCCAAGGAACGTGAGGTGCTGCTTAGTCTTCACCACGATGTCGTCCACATAGACGTGGATGTTGCGGCCGAGTTGCGCCAGCAGGCATTTCTGCATGTAGCGCTGGAAGGTGGCGCCGGCGTTCTTCAAGCCGAACGACATGGTGATGTAGCAATACGCCTCGAAGGGCGTGATGAAGGACGTCTTCAGGGCATCGGCCGAGTCCAGCTTGATCTGATGATAGCCGGAGTAAGCATCCAGGAAGGACAGGAGCTCGCAGCCGGCGATGGAGTCAATGACTTGATCTATCCACGGGAGAGCGAAAGGATCCTTGGGGTAGGCCTTGTTCAGGCTCGTGTAGTCTATGCACATGCGCCAGGTGTTGTTCTTCTTCAGGACGAGGACCGGGTTGGCCAGCCACTCGGGGTGGAATACTTCCATGATGAAGCCGGCCGCGAGTAGCTTGGCGACCTCTTCACCGATGGTTCTTCTCTTCTCTTCTGAGAAGCGACGTAAGGGCTGACGGACGGGCTTGGCGTCCTTGCGGACATGTAGTTTGTGCTTGGCGTACTCCCTCGGAATTCCCGGCATGTCCTTTGGGGTCCATGCAAAGATATCCCGATTCTCACGGAGGAAGTCGACAAGCTCGCCTTCCTATTTGCTGTCGAGGCGGGTGCCTATGACGACGTACTTGCTGCAGCTAGGGTCTTCCGGGTTCAGCTTGACCCTCTTGGTCTCCTTGTACGGTTGGTACGAGGCCTCGCCGGCCGACTCCTTGGCTGAAGCAGGCACGGCCGGCGTCTCGTTGGCTAGCGCAACGATCCGGTCGAGCTGGCGCCGCTCCTCAGCTATGACCAGTGACTCGGCCAATCTGGCGCCGGCTTGAGCGCACTCTAGGGACTTCCGGTAATCGCCGATGATGGTGATGAGGCCCTTGGGGCCCGGCATCTTCATCTTTAGGTAGGCGTAGTGGGAGACCACCATGAACTTGGCGAGCGCAGGCCGGCCCAGCAACACGTGATACGCACTGGACAAGTCCGCCACCTCGAACCAGATCGGCTCGCGCCGGAAATGATCGCTTGTGCCGAAGAGGACGTCGAGCTGAATCCGGCCGATGGGGGAGCAGGAGAGACCCGGCACGATGCCGTGGAACACCGTCCGGGACAGCTCCAGGCCCTTGGCCTTGAGGCCGAGCTTGGTCATGGTGTCGCGATAGAGGATGTTGATGCTGCTGCCGCCGTCATTGAGGACCCGCGAGAACTTGCAGGTGCACCTAGCAGCGACTATGGTGGTGTCGAGGACGAGGGCGTAGCCACCCAGGTTGGGCATGACGGCCGGGTGGTCCTCCCGAGTCCAGCTGACCGGGCGCTCCGACCAGTGCATGTACTCCGGCACGGCCGGGACGACGGTGTTCACCTCCTGCCGGAGCAGGCGCTTGCTACGCTTCACCGAGGCTGGTGAAGACGACGTAGCTCGCGTTCTGGTTGGGGAAAACATCATCGCGCATCGCGCCGTTTGCCAGGGGCGGGGGCGGAGGAGGCGGAGCCGACTGCCCCGCGCCCGGAGCCGGAGTTAGAGGCGGCGGGATGTCTCCCCTCATGATGTGCTTGGTGATGGCGCACTACCGGAGCGTGTGCGTGGACGGCCTTGCGCCACTATGGTGCTTGCAGGGAGCGTCGAGCATCTCCTTGAAGCTCATGGCGGGCTGCCACGCCGTCTTGCCGGCTTGCCGGCCGGCTCAGCCGCGGGCGCCTGCTCGGCGGCCACAACGAGGCGGGTGTCGTAGCATGGGGCCTGCTGGTCGGCCTTGCGCTTATTGTTCTGCTGGTTGTTCTGCTGGCGGCTACTCTCACCAGCTGGCTTGGGGGGTGGTGCCAGCATTGCCTTGCCGGCTTCAGCCAGCACCACCTGGATCTTCATGGCGGAGTCGGCGTTGGCGTACTGATAACCCACAAGTATATGGGATTGCAACAGTTTTTGAGGGTAGAGTATTCAACCCAAATTTATTGATTCGACACAAGGGGAGCCAAAGAATATTCTCAAGTATTAGTAGCTGAGTTGTCAATTCAACCACACCTGAAAGACTTAATATCTGCAGCAAAGTATTTAGTAGCAAAGTAGTATGGAAGTAACGGTAACGGTGGCAAAAGTAACAGTAGCAGTTTTGTAGCAATTGTAACAGTGGCAACGGAAAAGTAACGTAGCAAAGATCAATATGTGAAAAGCTCGTAGGCAATGGATCAATGATGGATAATTATGTCGGATGGCATTCATCATGCAACAGTTATAACCTAGGGTGACACAGAACTAGCTCCAATTCATCAATATAATGTAGGCATGTATTCCGAATATAGTCATACGTGCTTATGGAAAAGAACTTGCATGACATCTTTTGTCCTACCCTCCCGTGGCAGCGGGGTCCTAATGGAAACTATGGGATATTAAGGCCTCCTTTTAATAGAGAACCGGACCAAAGCATTAGCACTTAGTGAATACATGAACTCCTCAAACTATGGTCATCACCGGGAAGTGTCCCGACTATTGTCACTCCGGGGTTGCCGGATCATAACACGTAGTAGGTGACTATAACTTGCAAGATAGGATCAAGAACACATATATATTCATGAAAACATAATAGGTTCAGATCTGAAATCATGGCACTCGGGCCCTAGTGACAAGCATTAGGCATAGCAAAGTCATAGCAACATCAATCTTAGAACATAGTGGATACTAGGGATCAAACCCTAACAAAACTAACTCGATTACATGATAAATCTCATCCAACCCATCACCGTCCAGCAAGCCTACGATGGAATTACTCACACACGGCGATGAGCATCATGAAATTGGTGATGGAGGATGGTTGATGATGACGATGGCGACAATTTCCCCTCTCCGGAGCCCCGAACAGACTCCAGATCTGCCCTCCCGAGGAAGAACAGGAGGTGGCGGCGGCTCTGTATCGTAAAACATGATGAATCTTTCTCTCTGATTTTTTTCCCCGAACGTGAATATATGGAGTTGGAGTAGAGGTCAGTGGAGCTTCGTGGGACCCATAAGCCAGGGGGGCGCCCCCCACCCTTGTGGACAGGTGGTGGGTCCCCCTTGGTTGATTCTTTAGCCAATATTTTTTATTTATTCCAAAAATATTCTCCGTGAAGTTTCAGGTCATTCCGAGAACTTTTATTTCTGCACAAAAATAACACCATGGCAATTCTGCTGAAAACAGCGTCAGTCTGGGTTAGTTCCATTCAAATCATGCAAATTAGAGTCCAAAACAAGGGCCAAAGAGTTTGGAAAAGTAGATACGATGGAGACGTATCACGTACTTGTCCGCGGTGACCATGAGCGCTGCCATGGTGGTTGGCTCGGAGCGCAGGAGCTTGTGCTTGAGGAGGGTGCCATCCCGACAGCCGCTCACGAAGTACTGAATGGCCTGGACCTCATGGACGCCCTCGCAGCTGTTCTGGAGCTCGGTCCAGCAGGCGAGGTACTCGCGGCCGGTTTCAACTGGCCCCTGCACGCACATGGCGAGCTGGCTGGGACGGCCGGGACTCTTGTAGGTGCTGGTGAAGTTGCGCACGAAGGCCTTCTCGAAGTCGACCCATGTGTTGATGCTGCCGGCCGGCAGACTGTTGAGCCATGTCCGGGCCGAACCCAAGAGCATGAGCGGGGCATAGCGCACGGCAAGGCGGCAGTTGCCGCCCGCGATGCCGATGGCGGTGGTGTAGTCGATGAGCCAGTCCGCTGGCTTGACGGTGCCGTTGTACTTGGGGGTGTCGCGGGGCAGCGTGAACCCTTTGTGGAAGGGCTCATCTCGGATGCGCGGGCCGAAACAAGTCGGCCCGACGGCGTTGTCTTCCTCGGGCTCAAAGGAGAGGGCAAGCTGGTCGAGGCGATGGCAAGCGTCGGCGTCGTCGATGGCGCGCGGGCCCAGCCGGCTAGCGACGGGACCTCGAGGCGGCGGGTTGGCTGAGTTCGGGTTGCCACGCCGGCCGGGTGTGGCGCCCCGCCTGATTACCACTGTAGCCAGACGGTCGCCACGCATGCCAGCCCAGGAAATCACTCCGGCATGCGCGTTCACAACAAGTATCTTGAACACAGGCATTTCTATTAATGGATATATAAGTCTTACATGATATATTACAAAGGTGGTGGCAGCGGAAAAGATCTATCTAAGGCAGCAGGGTCCTGGTGCGGCTCCAATCCACAGGGATCTGACTGGGTTACTCTCCTTGCCCGCGAACGCTCCGGCTCCTCGTCGACGGACGACGGATCCTTATGTGAACCTGGCCACATTGAAGGCCGCTGAGTACTTTTGAATGTACTCGCAAGCAAACCAAACTAACATATACACCAAGCAAAGCAATCCATGGCATTCAAGCATGCATTGGTTATTAGGGCAATATTAATGATCATGGCATAGCATACTTATCTAGCAATATTAATCATCAAGTCATAACAGGTTTATCCAGCAAGATAACTACTAAGGTAAAATACAGTAAAGTAAAGCATATCAAGTAAGTGATCCATACTCCGAACAATCTCAGGATCCAATCCAACTCTTTTGGTCATCGGACCATCTCTTTCATAGCCATTTCATGGCTATCATATCATATCCCTGACATCATCCGATGTCTATGCATCTCCACTGTAAGTCTGATAAACTTACTCTCTTACGGGTTGTCCCACAATCATCGGAATACTCATGAGTTGCTGAGTACCTCCGATCATAAGACAAGTTCTTCCATCATTATTATCTTTGTTACGGTTGACCACCTAGTGAGGTCTGGACGGACTGTCCAATACCGTGGATGCGGCTATTCGAATAGATTTTTCACTCTGCAGAGGTTGCACA
This sequence comes from Thinopyrum elongatum, assembly GCA_011799875.1. Lineage (NCBI taxonomy): Eukaryota > Viridiplantae > Streptophyta > Magnoliopsida > Poales > Poaceae > Thinopyrum > Thinopyrum elongatum. Next base: position 536,125,781 of record CM022301.1, on the reverse strand, counting down.
CTTTACCCACACCATGGAGCACCTGACCTCGTGATCCCATTCGGGTGGACCAGGGTTGCTCCAACGAAACCAGCCTAACCCGTAACTCCTCTACCGTACCACCGACAATCATACCCTCCCAGGGTCATGTCCTGGGTGGCCCCTGTGTCACCTCATGACACCTGCCACTGTCGTGGCCAACTAAACTGTCCCAAACAGGGACGCCGGCAAATAACTCAACTGGGCTCACAAGGTTATCGCCGCCTACCGGGCCAGGGCAGCACGCGCGCATAACCTTCCCTAGTTGGTGGTACCGATAAAAGAGCACGCGATCAGACCAAGTCAAGGCCGTCCCATACCGGCAAATGTGGTCGCACGGATAAGTCCGGACAGGTGACTCTGGATCAACCGACTAGGTTTAGTTTTACCAAGTACTTAGCAAGCATAGTTGTTTATCACAATAACTAGAGATGGCAATAGCTATGCATGATGAAAACATAACAACCTATCTCCCAACTGTCATATATGAGTCACTAGTGTGATAATACAATGAGCATTGACAAGTAATGTAAACAGTAAGTGCAACCTAGCAGAAGTTCAGTCATCTCTATCACAGGCATAATTATTAATTAAACACGCAAGAATAACACAGAGCAATGCTTTAGGGCATATATCAGATGGTCGGCTTGCCTGGGGTGGAAGAATACTCCAGGAAGAAGTGTGGAGAGTCCTCGGAAAGGATCGCCGGAAACCGTTCTCCCTCGGAGGGGGCTGATTAGAGGCAAGGGCACAATGGTCATTTTCATAGTGTGGAAACATTATGAAAATGATACCATCGGGACGGGCTCGACGAACTGAAGGCGTGAGCGTTAGTTTCACCTGAATTGGAGTTACGGGTGAAAAGTTGTGATGATTTTACTGTCCAGGGACCTGTCTGCAATTAAAGTAATTACATACAGGTCCTGTCCAGAAAATCGGCGAAAAAAAAAGAAAAGAGCACTGTGCTTACTGGGCTACTCGGGCCGAGTCTGGCCGATGTGCCGCTGTTCATCTGGGCCGGCCCACGCGCGTTGCTGCTCTCTAAAAAAACAGAGGGAGGAGGGGGTCGGGCCGCTGGCGAGCCAGGCCCATCTACAGGGATGTCGTCCTCCTCCCGCGCACGCACCCAACCGAGGAGGGGGCCGGCTTCCACCGGCGATTGCCGGCGCTACGGGACATCCCCGACGGTGCTCCGGGTATGGGCGTGCTCAGGACGACGAGCTGCTCCCATCCCGGGGGTACACGGGACTCGGGAAGGTCGGGCTTGAGCGCTACTTCGGCAATGGCGGACGGCAGCAGTACGCGGTAGCTCCGGCGAGTGGGTGAGGCTCCGGTGGACTAGGCGACTAGGCGAGGGCACGGGAGGGGTCGCCGGAGAGTGGTGCGTTCGATGGTGCAGTCCACGGGCACTGGGAGGGGCTGCGGGGGTGGATTGGGGCGGTGGCCGTGGGCGGCGTTCCGGCGAGGGGTTTGGCCGGGCGCGGGTACGAGGGTGCTCCAGAGGGAGAGGGGAGGAGGTTGGGAGGGCTGGCTTACTCGGGGAGGGCTCGGGCTTGGGCTATTTATAGCCGGCCGGCCGAGGCGATCGGGACGGCCGCCGTGGCGTCCTTAGCCACTTACTGGAGCTCCGAGACACGCGAAGGGAGGGGGCGATGTCGGCAAGGGCTTCCAGGGAGGTGGAGAAGCCACCAGCAGCTTCGGGAGAGCTCGAGGAGGAAGATGACACAGGTCACGGGCGGGACAATACGGTGGCGGGGCTCGCCGTGGCGCAACGAGAGAGAAGGAGGACGGGGAAGGGTCTGGAGAGGGGGTACGTGGGTGCCGTGGAGCCACTAGACATGTCGGGACACGCCGGAGCTGCTCGAGCTGTCCTGCCCGACGCGACGACCGCATAGAGCACAGTCTCTGCTCGCTGTTCACATGGTCACCACGGCATGGCACGTCCTGGCGCGTGTCTGCTTGCCACAGCTTGTCCAGCACGTCTCTCGTTGCTCAAATAGATAAGATAGATCACTAGATAGACCAGGAGGGGTCTGGAGAGGTCGAGGGGATCCAGAACAACTTCTGGACAACAACTTGGGTGGACTCTTGTGGAGAAATCAATGAGAGTGGGGATCTGAATCCTTGTCACAATGAAATGTGGTAGGAAGTAATAGATGCTGGTAGAATTTGAAGGCATTTGAACAAGATTTGCACACACTTCCTTTGTATTGCCAAATCTGGTCCAGAAAATGGAATTTGAAGCTGTTCTCAAATGGCTGAGTGAAATGAGTTGAATTTTGGTGGAGAGTGATGATTTGAATATATGGAGATACTGGAAAAGTTTCAGCTCATTTGGAAAAGCCAAAGTGGTACTTCCTTCACAGAGCTTCCAAATGGACAGAAACTTGAGAAAATTGCTGTGGAAGAATGGATAAATGGATTGAGCTGATTTTTGGTTTCCATTAGTGATTTAGCAATGTTAATCACCATGAAAAATTTCAGCTCAAATAGATCAAGGGTTCAAGCACTTCCTTTGCAAACTGAAAATCTGGACAGAATTTGCAAATGGATGCTGTGCTCAAACTTTGAACTATGGAGCTTGGGTTCTTGATAGAAATAGTGAAGGTATGAATAGGATAAGCTCCACAATTTATTTGGGATTCTTCCTGGCTACCAAAATGGTAGTTCCTTTAGAAACTGCCCAAAATGCAATATTGGCATTAAATAGGAAAATGCAATTTCCCTTATTTAATTATGGCCAATATTTTTATGGGAGCTCAATATGATCACAAAGAATATCTCCACAAGTTTTCCTGAACTTTGGAGATGGATAGATATTTTCCTGGATTTAATTCCTTTAACTGGCAGAAAAAGGAATTAATTATAAATGAAAAATATTGCAAATGACTTGGCAATATTTTTGCATATCCAGGGTTTATAGATGTGGGATGATCACTGGGAAAAGTTTGGGAGTCAGCAGATCAAAGGAAATTAGGGTTCCTTTGTAACGGAAGAGATTAGGGTTTCCCTTCCGGCAACTCGGAAGGTAGGGTTTCGGTGGCAAAACCCTGAGAATATATCTTGGGTGGCAAGGTTGGATTGGAGAGAATCTCTGGTTGGATAGGGAAGGCAAGATTAAATGACCATCTTCATATACCCAAGAGCTAGAGAAATCCGATAACACCGAGAAAAAAGACGGGAGTCAAACCCCGCAAAGGAAAAAAACAGGAGCGAAAACTAGGGTGTCACACCGGGCGGCGGAGGAGGGTCTTGCTGACGCCGGTCCTCGGCAGCCGGCTCATTGCCCAAGCCGTCTCCAGCCGCGCGGGCACGCCGGGCTCGCGTCTGGCCGGACTGAGCTTCGTTTGGGCGCGGGGAAGACGCCGCGTTCTGCCGTTCGGGATCCCCGGTGCGGCGCGAGTCGAACGCAGCGGGATGGTCGAGGCGGTTTTGCTGTGCGTTCGCAGCGCCGAGAAGCTCGTTCAGGCGCCGCAGGCGCTCCTGCAGCTTCTCGCCCTGCAGCTGCTCCAGGCCAACAGCGGCCGCTTCCGCAGCGCGCATGTTCTTGACCGGGGTGTCATAGACGGGCGGGACTGCGCCCAGCGCGCGGCCGATGGCAGCGCCACGGGCCCGCACCTCGGCAACCCGACTGGGCTCGGCAACGGTTGGAGTGAAGCCGTATGCGGCGTCGTGCTCCCGCTGGGCGGACTCCAGCCGGCGCTGCGTGGCAGCAAGCGTCTCGGCCCTTTCCAGCAAGCGCTTGCGCTCCTCCTCGAGCTGGGCCCGAGCCTCTGCGGCGTTGGTTGCGTCGATGTCGGTGGCGATGGGGATGCTGAGGTTCTGCATCATGGCGCACAGCGGGTCGGCCACGCTGGTGCGCTCCGCTGCGGCCCTGGCAGCGGCGGCCTTCTTGCTAGACGAAGAGGAGCCGGACCCGATGGCGAATACCTCCACCCGGACGCAAAGATCCGCCGCCCCGGCGGAGATGTCATCGCCGAGGGGGATGTGCGAGTCGAAGACGTCGAGCACCCCGCTGGGGTACTCATCAGCCGCGGGCGCGTCAGAGATGCGCAGTGCGGCGAAGGAGGCGGTGAGCGTGTCGATGACGTCGGCCGCTAGCGCAACGGGCTCGGGGGACGCGCAGCGCATGATGTGCTCACCGGAATCGATGAAGGGCCCCGTCTGGAACATGTCTCCGGCCGGGACCTCGAGCTGCCCCACGGTGGGCGCCAACTATCGTGGTGGGCGCCAACTATCGTGGTGGGCGCACGACAGATGCCAAAGGATGGCTAAAGAAAGGGATAGGCTCGAGGGCACCGGTGGGCTCCAGAGGCGAGGTCGGTATGAGCGAGCGAGGGACGCAAGACATACCCAGGTTCGGGGCTCTCCGGAGAGATAATACCCCTAGTCCTGCCGAGCGTGGTTTATATGTGAATGTTACAAGCTTGCTCCTAGAGCTGTTTGGAGGGGGAAGGAAAGCTGGCCAGGGCTCAGGCAGCTCCTTCTCCTTGCGTATGTGTGTATCCTACTGATGGTCAACTATGTGTCTCTAGTGTTCGTTCGTGTACATGGAGGGCTCCTGGGGGATTTTATAGGTCAACCCCTCAGGGTTACAATGGTAAAGTTACATGGGCGCGGGGCCGGGATGTCAGCGTCTGGGAAGCCGGTGCTGGGGCCTGCCGGGTGCCAGGATACACCGGGTTCTCCGGGCGCGGGCCCCATGCGCCAGGGGGCACTGTTCTCCGTCTTGTCGTGCGTCACGGAGTGGTTGAGCCGGCTCGGCTATAGTGACGCATCGCCTGGTCGCCATCGGCTTGCGTCAGCGAGACGAGGGATGCACTGTAGCCATGCCGGCCCTGCCCAGCGGAGCGGGTGGGCCACTGTTGCCACGTTCCTGCCGGTCAGCGGGGTTGGCGGGCCACTGTAGCCATGCTCGTCTTCTTACAGGGACTTGATCCGTCGTACGCCCCGGATGGGACGGGAGCTGACCCGTGGCCGGGTTGAGGTGTGCACCGTGGTGGCGCTTGCTTGTTGGGGAAGTCTTGGCTTTGGCGGGGTCGACCGGCATACGCCAGCGGGCCTGGCCGGGTTGCGGGACTCGGCCGGGTTGCGGGACCTGGCCGAGTCGAGGGACCCGGCCAGGGGCAAGCCGGATTGAGGGGCGGAGCTGGCCCCGATGTTTTTGAAAAGGATCCGGGTTCCGTTTCCTGCCCGGGGTTCATCCCCCCGATAGTAGTCCCCGAAGCTGTGAAGGCTCGCCGGCTTTAAGCAGGGGGGGCCTTCGCAGTTTCTCCCCCTGAGCAGGTGGCAGATGTTGATGAAGCTTGCGACCGCCGGGTCCGGCAACACCCACTGTGTGTCGGCTTCCGCAAGCCGGATCGCGCATCCCGACACGGGCGGGAAACCGAAAAGTCCGTCGAGTCATGAAGGGGAAGGGACGCGCCCCCTCGGTTTCGGCGCGGGCGCCACATGGCGGAAGGCAACTGAAGAGGCCCTGACAGGCCACGCGCACGATGGGACATATCAGCGGACCGGGGCCCGCCACTCTGCGCCCTCGGCCCCTGCGCCTTGGAACCCTCATGAGATCTCAAGTCCAAACCGCCACTAGCGCTCCTCGTCGCCGTTAGCACACGGACTAGCTTGGGTCACATGATTTTACCGCTAGGATAGAGTCTCACTAGCAACTGCCACCCAGCTACCAGCATGTGCACGAATTTGTATATGGCCGCCTTCACACCGTCATTTTCAACATCGTCGCTGCTCCGCCGAGGATCGATGACATCTGATACCAATGTGTCAGATCCTGCCGAGGGTCGACAAGATCAAACACATGAACACGAACCAGGATTCAGATAGACTCCCAAAATGGAAAATTCAGCGGTGATGCTACCTACCGGGAACTGTCTGGCCAGTCAGCTAGTGACACCTCCTATCGTATTGACTCATGTGATGTATAAAATGTTTTCCAATATTGGTATTTCAGTGGCTGGTTCACCATCAGTGTACTACTTTGTCAGTCTAGCGGGCCTGGAGTACTACTTTTTTTCAAACAAGGACACACATGCATCTGCCTCTTCTCTCTCCCTTGCAAACAAATCCATGGATTTATTTCATCTTAGCAAATTAAAAACATTCATATCTTTTAAACCATAAGTTTGTATTTCAAATAATTTATATATTTGAACTCCTCGCGCCAAGACCTTTAGAACTAGACCGATCTTAGATACATTTTAAACACATTTAAATATCAACATTTCACATTTCGTATGTGAAACTAACATATTTCACTTAAAAATGTGAAGCAAGCCAGTAACATATTTCACAACTGTGAAATAATAACTACATAATCGTAATTGTAATATATGATTGTGAAACTGATTATTTGAAAATGTGAAACAATGTATTTCAAAATTGTGAAAATGTGTCATTCACAAATGTACAATTAAAAAAATGTGATTTTTGTGAACCAAGCCAATAACACATTTCTGAATTGTGAAATAATAACTACATAGAGTGAAATTGTAATGTATGATTGTGAAATTGATTGTGTGAAAATGTGGGACATTGTATTTCAAAAGTGTGAAAATGTGTCATTCACAAATGTACAATTAAAAAGATGTGATTTTTGTGAACCAAGCCAATAACACATTTCTAAATTGTGAATAAATAACTACATAAAGTGAAATTATAATGTAAGATTGTGAAACTAATATTTAAAAATGTGAAATAGTGTATTTCAAAAGTGTCAAAATGTGTCATTCACAAATGTACGATTAAAAAGATGTGATTTTTGTGAGCCAAACCAATAACACATTTCTGAATTGTGAAAAAATATCTACATAAAGTGAAATTGTAATGTAAGATTGTGAAACTGATTATTTGAAAATGCGAAACAATGTATTTCAAAAGTGTGAAAATCTGTCATTCACAAGATGTGATTTTTGTGAACCAAGCCAATAACACATTTCCGAACTGAAAAAAAATAACTACAGAAAGTGAAATTGTAATGTATGATTGTGAAACTGATTATTTGATAATATGAAACAATGTATTTCAAAAGTATGAAAATGTGTCATTCCATTAATGTACAATCTGTTGATCTTTTGAAATAAAATGTTACACATTTTCGAATAATCAGTTTCACAAGTTGACATTTCAGTTTTATATTTTGTTAAATAGGTTTCTAGTGAAATAGGTTAGTTTTACATATTTCCATTGAAATAGGGTTTTTCCAACTATTTCTAGTGAAATAGGTTTGTTTCACATATGAATGTGAAATGTTGAAAATTAAAAGTGTTTGAAATGTATCCATGATTGGTCTAGTTCCAAAGGTCTTGACGCCATGAGTTTAAATATATAAATTATTTCAAAAACAAACTTATAGTTTAAATACTATGGACACTTTAATTTAGCTAAGGTGAAATAAAAGGATGAATTTATGCGTGATAGAGGAGAGAGTGGGGGCTGTCACATGCTGCCATCACTGCCCTCTCTGTTGTATGAAATACTGTGGTGGGGGCCAATAGTTGTATTAGGCATGGTATTGAATATGTATAGCAGGAAAGGAGAAGTAATAATTGTCCATAGTCCAAATCTTAAAGCAGTAGATGGATGGTGAGATGGTTGCCGGTAGGTACTGCAACCGCTCAAAAAGACTTTGTAGATAGACTCCCGGTTCGGAGACCCTTAGACTAATGCGGGAATTTCCACTGGAGCTATGAAAGGGGAAAACTAGGGTTTGATAAGCAGATACATTGGATGCCCTCTCTTACACGCAGCCGGGGCTCATATAGACGTTTGTCAGTTAAACGCCTTGTGGTCTCGATCCAGCCGTTGATCTCCTCTTCCTTCATCCGAGCCGTTCGATGACAGTTAACTGTAGCCCAACCGATACGCTACAGTGAACTGAATTTAGACGACACTTGGGCTCAGTCTTCATGTAGCTGACACCCTCCCGGCGCAAAACTCCGGCGACCAGCGAACACCGCTCCTCCCAGCTCCGCGGCACGCACCACGAAATTACATACCGTCAATCCTTGGGCAGCTGGGTTCGCCCTCGGGGAGGACGGATTCGAGTCCCCCTAGTCCTCTGAATCAGACTCCTCGCCGGCAAGGGCCGAGAGCCGGCTCCGCGCTGCCGCCACCTCCGTCCCGGGGCCTTGCGAAGCCAGCTCCCAGTCGGCACCGACTCCTGTCGCCCGCTCGACGCCTTCCGAGTCGCCATTCCAATCGCCAGGCCGTACGCGTACGGTTCGCTGGGAGCCATCAGTTCCTAATCACGTGCAGATGTCGAAGGAAGATGTATTGCAGATACCAGATTAAGTTAACTTTCTCTTTCTTTTTTGCGAATAGAGTTAACTGAAGTGTACAACAATTAAACTTCAGTTAACAGTAGCCGTTGTTACCCCGCAACAGTTAAACTTCAGTTAACACTAGCCGTCCTTAACGCTCGCATCTTGATAATTGTAGCTGTCGAATTCTTCAGACAAGGTGCCGATTTCTTCAGGTATGTTCTGAGACGGGAAGTTCAGACAAGGTGTCAGAACTTTTTTTTAGCACTCATTCACGTTAACTGATACTAAACCATTCCAACATACGAGTTAAACCAAAACATAGAAGAAACAACCAAAGATAACTAGCGAATCAGACTGTGCTTTAATGACTGCAAGATATAGAAGGAAACAACCATAGCATATGCACCAAAGATTGATCTATTATATGTATTGGCCTTGGCCATAGCATACTAGTATAAGAATTTGCATTGATCATCACTTGTAAAATGTAAGCTTAATCTGAATAATCAGTAGCAAGGAAGCTCACTCATTTGGTTGAACTAAAACTGAACCAGTCGAACACTTGAGGCAAAACTGAAGAGTCAGAAAAGAACCAAAGACTAACGGATAACTGTCGAATTCCTGAGTAGCTATCGAATTCTTGAGGGAAGGTGACGATATCTTCAGGTATGTTCAGAGACAGGAAGTTCAGAGAACTAGTGTCCTGACAACTGAAACTAAATACTTCGAGCACTCATTCGGTTTAACTGAAACTAAACTAGTCAAACATAGGAGGCAAAACTAAAGCTGTGGATCGATGTCATTCAGTGTAGTGCAGTCTGATTCCTTAATGAGTGCACTACACTGCATCCACAGCCTGAATCTCCACGCCGAATAACTTACAGATTAAGGAATCAGACTGCACTACACTGCATCCACAGCCTGAATCTCCACGCCGAATAACTTACAGCACATTATTGGAATCTGTTATATATTTTGGCCATAGCACATTACTAGTAGAATTTACAATGATCATCACTCGTAAACCAGAACAGTAGCAACTAAACACTGATTACTCAGTCTGTTAAACTGAAAGTCAAACACTTGAGGCAAAACTAAAGCATCCAGTCCACAGCCTATTCTCCACGCCAAATCATTTACGGACGATAAAAGCATCATGAAAGATATAAAAGGACTGATAAACTCTGTTACATGTAGTATTGGCCAGAAAGATAAAAGCTTAAACTGGACACTTAAACTGAGTAGTCATTTGGTTAAACTGAAAGTAAATGAATCAAACACAAAGAGCCAAAAATCAGTTAAAATAAGGCAGGCAAAACTAAAGCGTCAGAAAAGAGCCAAAGATTAAGGAATTAGACTGCACCCTGAACTGAATGCCATCTACTAAGTGACAAGGAATCAAGTCCTACAAGTATATATAGTTTCGTCGATCTACTCAAGTTCATAGTTTCATCGATCGATCTACTCTAGTTTATAGCTTCATCAATCTACAGCAAGTCTCGCACGTGGGCTGCCCAAGATAAATCAGCGTGGTGCGCTGTCCGCAATAACGGCATCCACTTGGTCGCGGGGCGTGGCGGGGGTAGAGCGTGACCAATGGCCGCTGCGGATCAATTGCAATACCCTGAGCCTGAGCCCGAGCCTGAGCCTGAGCCTGAGCCTTCTGAGCCTTCTGAACCAGAGCCTGCTCCTGAGCCTGAGCTTGAGCCTGCTGAGCGAGAGCCTCAGCCTGAGCCAGAGCCAGAACCTGAGGCTGAGCCTGAGCCATAGTCTGATAAGCCCGATCCTTCAGAGCCAGAACCTCAGCCTGAGCCTCCTGAGCCTGAGCGTGAGCGTGAGCCTGAGCCTGAGCCGCACTGGCGTTGCCGATCTGCATGCGAGCCCTGTAGACCTCCCTGTTGTAGCGAGCCCTGTCGTAGCAAGCCTCGCAGATGGGCAGCCAGTCCCAAAGCGCCCCCGCGGCATTGTTGCAAACAACGCACCATGGGCTCATTGCAGACTGTGCCGGTGCCGGCGCCAGCTGCAAAGACAGAGCCGAGAAGAAACCAATGAGTTCACTTCACGGCACGTCGATGAATCGTGAGTTCGTGACTAATATAATGCATCGCAAATTGAATTGAATTGAAATTACCCCGTCGGAACTGACGATCTGGTTCTGGCCGCCGGAGAAGAAAACATAGCCGCTCGGCATGTCGATGCCGAAGAAGGGCGCACTCCCACCGGCTGCAACTCAAGAATCACACAACAGAAATCCAACTCCGGCGTCAGTGAAGACGAACCAAGGACCGCACGGACCAGAGAGAGAGAGAGAGAGAGAGAGAGAGAGAGAGAGAGAGAGAGAGAGAGAGAATTTTGGGCTTCTCTTGGGAGTTGGGAGGGAACGCACCTTGATCGCCCCGCGGCCGCGGGAGCAACCTCATCGCCAGAACGAAGTCCCCCTGATCCCACCCGCCGACGCGACCGATATCTGTAAGAAAGGAATGTATCGACCCGGCGCCGCGACCCACAGCTGCAAGAAACCGCTAGCTGTTAGTACAATCCGGCACCAACGCGAGAACCAAGCACGATGCTTGCTTGGGCACCCAACCCACCTGTAGTGGCAAGATACCGGTGCAGATGCTGTAGAGGCCTGTCCCAGCTGAAGATTTTGCTGTGGCAAGCATCGCACAGGGGCAGCGGGGTTCCCACCCGTGTACCTTGGACAGTCGTCGCGGTCCAGAGCCCTGCTGTGGGCGTTTTGCAAATAGTGCACTCCCGTACCGGTCCAGCCGGATGGGCTGCCGCCGTGGAAGGCTCCCCGGTGTAGGCTACAAAAGAATTACACAGTATAATGGAGACCAAGAAATCAATGTCGGACGTCAACGAACCATGAACCGCACGAATCAGAGACACAGAATTTGGCGCTTTCCTTGGGAGGGGAACACACCTGGATTATTGCCCAGAGTCGGCTGGAGCATCGCCGCCGGTGGCCTCGAATGCGACCGAGAGAATCCCCCGTGCCCGTGAGCTGCAACAAACCAAGGTTTAATCTCACAGATGTTAGAATCCAAGAAGCGCTGAATTCCATCACTCCCACCGGCTGCAACAGAGAGAATTACGCAACAGAAACCAAGAAATCCAACTCCGGCCGGCGTCAATGAGGAACCAGAGAGAAAGAGTTGGGAAGGAACACACCAAACTGAGAGAATCCCCCGAACCCCGCCCCTGACCCGCCCCAGCCGCCACCTCCAGCGAACTGGGAATAAGAGGCGCCGGAGTTGCCGTGCGGCTGCTCTGTTCCCTGCTGCCCGGGGTTGGCGATCTGGTTCTGGCCGCTCAGCGCGTGGGTGCCGAAGGGCGTACTCCCACCGGCTGCAACCACAATTACACAACAGAAACCAAGAAATCCAACTCCGGCGTCAGTCAAGAACCAAGAAGCGCACGGACAAGCAGAGACAAAGAATTTTGCCATTTTCTTGGGAGGGGAGAGAAGGCACCTTGATTGCTCAGCGGCTCCTGGAGCGTCGTCATCGTCGATAGCCTCCATTGCGACTGAGAGAGCCCCGACCCGCCCCCGCCACCGGGAGCTGCAAGAAACGAAGTACCGGCAGTGTCGTCTACGGCTTCAGTCTCCGTCCCCGCTGCACCCTGACGCCGCCGCTGCCATGGCTTATAGCGGGCGTCGGCTTTCCCCTTCCCCTTGCCCGCCATCTCGCCTCTTGGTCGAACAGCTTCGCAAGAACCGCTGGTGCTCCCGGCCCAGATGAAGAGGAGAGTGGGATGGCGGATGGAAGGAAGCTGCGTATGAGAAAGGATGGGAGAGGAGGAAGGCGAGGCGAGGGAGGCTAGCTATATAGACGACGACGGCAGAGGAGAGCGTCTCCCGTCCCGCTGCAACCGATCGATTTCAAGAATCAGAGAGATTCCTTCTGCGGTTGATCGTCGGTTGGTTTTGGAGGGAACAACACGGGCGGGAGGAAGGAAGAGTCTCAAGAAACGGGCCTAATGCAATTCTGATAGCCCAACCAACGGCCCATATCATCAATAGCCATTTGGATCGAGGAACAGAAGGTGTCGATTTCTTGAGGTATGTTCAGAGACAGGAAGTTCAGAGAACTAGTGTCCTGACAGCTGAAACTAAAAAATTGAGCATCAGGAAACAACAAAATAATGTTCATTCGGTTTGGCCAAATCATATTTACCGACGACAAAGGACTGAAGGACATAGAAGGAAACAAGTAGTGTAGTTCATGGGGACTGATCTGATCGACCAAGTTGTGTAGTTCTAGTTCTAGCACTAGCTACAGATAATAATACTTGGAGACGAAGATGATAACCCGATCAACGAATCACGGAAGCTATTTACAGAAGGAACTGAAATTACACGCAGTGAAACAGATTTAACTGTCCCTCGCAAAAAAAGTGTTAACTGAAGCTTACATAGGTCAAACTTCAGTTAACTGTGTTTTTAAAAAAAAACTTCAGTCAACTGTAGCCGTTGTCGGACACTGAACAGAGGAGCCCATGGTCTTGGAGGAGCGTTGATCCTTCACAAGTGGAGCGCATCGTAGCCGTCCGTCTTTCTTGTAGAATGTCAAACTTCAGTTAACTGTGTTTTCAATAGCCGGGGGCCAGGCCAATGCTATCCAGTTTTGTCATTTTCTTTCTTGGAATTCTAGATAAACTGTTCCCTTATTTTCTACAAATTAAGTTTCAGTGTTCCATTCCTCAAAATAAAAAATCAGTGTTCCAAATGAAAATAAATGGCATTGGATTTTTTTTAATCTATTTGTCAGACTGCTCAAAAAATGAAACTACCAATAAAAGGTTTACCGTGAACGCGTTTGTATAGCCCGCATGGTTGTGGCATCGGTCGACTGGCCCTTTTTCTCTGGCTGGTTGTGGCGGGACTCCTCGTTCGGGCAGGCGGTTATTGTAGGATTAATCCAGGTTAATGGCCTCTCATGACTTGCATTAGTGCATGTCTCTAAAATGTATGTCATTAGTGCATGATATGAGAAAAATATTTTGCAATTTTTTTGGTGGTTTAGCACTGGTTTTAAAAAAACTAGATATGAGGTGATGCTATATCGGGAAACTCCATGAGCATTAGCCTTTTGAATCCTCTTGGAAACAAATTAGGGGTGGCATGGGCATCCTCAAGCTTGTATCTCTTGCTCTCCTGCACTTTTTAGTTTTTACTCTTGATATCAATGGTTCCCCTAGATACAAAAAATTTCATCAAAAAAAACTTAGGACCTTTGGTTTGGAGGATTCTAACTCGAGAATAGGGAAAACACATGAACATGATAGGAATGCATGCACAAAACAGAGAATTGATGAACTTGGGTGTTTAGTTCACATGGATTGGAAAAACATAAGAATCCTACTAAACATAGTCAAATCAATGTCAACCACATGAAATCGTATAGTTAGAATGCTATTATGCCACTAAGCATCTTGGTCTCGTTCTTCATGTATAGGAATTTGAAAAGGAGATCCAAGTGGATGTTAGAATTCCTACTTTTTTTCCCTTTGAAACTAAGATTAAAGGAAAAGTTCCTCTATTTTTCAATAGCCCCATTCCTTTGAACTGAAGGCGTGAATAGTGCCAAAAAATCTAGGTTTTCCTCTTCTTTTCCTCTATTGGGAGTTTTAGTATATCTAGTTACAACTAGAGGTGAGATGACACTAGTCAAAACCAAATTGATGCAAACTTCAAATCCAATTAACATTTCTTCAAATATATAATAGTATGGTTAGGTTGAAATTTCAAGGTGCAATCTTTGATTGGTCATTTATTAACTATTTCTGAGCTAATAAAAGTTAACTTTTAATGTAAATTTTTGTTACCAAAACTCTCTTGAGAAATACTCCCGAGCAGGTTTATTTATTTATCTACACAGTGCATTTAGTACAATTTGTCCTCTCTAAATGTACAAAAAAAAGGAGATCATCGTCTGTATTTTCCATCTGTCTGAAGAAGGTGGTCATCTGTCTTAACTGAAGACGGTGGTCTGTATTCGTGTACTTTACAACTATCTGAAGAAGGTGGTCATCTGTATTAACTGAAGAAGGTGGTCTGTATTCGTGTACTTTACATCTATCATATATCAGAAGGTGAAACCGGTACTCTGTCTTCAAGCCCAAACTGAATCAACTCTAACTGGTTAACGAACACTGCAACTGAAACATGGAACTGTTAAAAAAACTGCGGAGCATTCACATAATTAACTCTGACTAATTGCTGGGAAGAAGCATTCCATTTTGTGGTATTTCTCAGTATCACCAAATGTACATAGAATTTTGCGTTGTTGTCTCTGAGAAAATTAAAGAAGCGTTTGTCCTAGCGAGCTAGCTAGCTAAAAGCTAGGCCATTCTTGTCATGACTTCCTGCAGGATGAGCTTGGTATCAGCGTAGCAGGACCCTATGTCGGCATCATCCTTGGTGGTGACCGCCGCCTGCAGCTTCTCGAAGCTGTCGAAGAGGCGGTTGGCCAGGCTGAGGAGCGGCGGCCTGGCGTCGGGGTCCGCGGCGGTGATGAGCTTGTCGAAGTCGTAGTAGATGAAGGTGGCCTTGAGGCGGAGGTACTTGTTGACGTAGTTGGAGGCCTCCTTGCCGAGCAGGTCCTCCAGCGCCAGCAGGTCGAAGGCGGAGCTGCGTATCCGGTAGGCGTGCGCCGCGAAGCTCGGCCCGATGTCGGCCATGTAGATGCCATTCTTCACGAAGGACCGCGTCCCCGACTCGCCATTGTTGATCTCCTCTGCACCATGAAAATCTTTGAGGATGATCGAGGTGCTATATATGGTAGGAGTGTGTATGGGAAGGTTGGCGGTACGTACTGTTGCGGATCTTGGGCACCGGCAAGGGGAACTCGGTGAGCCACCAGCCGTTGTTGGCCGGCTCCGGCTCCGGGTCCTCGTCGGTGGCGTGGGCGGGCGCTGTGTGGACCACAGGCACGGCGGCGGTGGCGAGGCCGATGCCGAGGCGGAGGCAAGCTGATCGCCTGCCCGTGCCCGACTGCTCGGAGGCGTGGCATGCCACCGCTCTTGGCCTCGGCCTCAGTGACGCGCCGGCGCCGCTGGTGGCGGTGGGGGCGGCCTGGAAGCTTGAGAGGTAGGCGCTTGCCATGTGCGCCGTGGGCGTGGGACTGGATGAAAGACGAGTGGTGTGCGTTACAAAAGGATGAGGAACAGAGCTCTGAAAAGAAATGATTATCTTTTTTTTGTTTTTTCAGAGGTTGTATTTTTACCACAACTCTCGTGAGAAATACCCCCAAACTACACTGACCCTAAGCAGGTCTAGACAGTTGCCTGAAGGTGGAATCTGAATCTTAAGTTGTCCAATTTAATCTTAAAAATAATATGATTTTGGTCCTGCATGCCAAAATGAAGATGCAGTTTTCTGTTTGATATGCAGCAAAACAAAACATATTTGAAAGTTGTCCAATATGCAGCAAAACAGGGTATAATTAAAATTAAGATGCAGTTTTCTATTTGATATAAGGGTCTCACACGATCTCTATCAAGAGAAACCAGACTACAAAGTTGTGGTGGGGGGCGTGCTTTGGTTATCTGTCTGAACTCAAAAGATGGAGCTTCTCCGCACAAAAAAAAAACATAATGCCCGGAGGCTCCATAGAGGAGGCAAACCTGATGAAATTCAGTTTGAGAGTGCCAGCTTCGGTCAGAGTGAATGTTCCTCTTGCTTAACCAAGTTCACTAGTTCAGGATCAGGGGCAATGCCCTTTTCATCTAAAATAACTCAGTTCAGGATTACAGACGACAAAACAAAAAATTAATCCTAGGCGCGGTGAGATAAGCTTAGTACAATATATCCTCCCTAATTGTACAAAAAAAAATCATGGTCTATATTTCTTTTAATCTGTCTGAAGGCCTTCTCTTGTACTTCTCATCTGTCTGAAGAAGGTGAAACCTGTATTCTGTCAACCGCACCATTTCAACCCCAAACTAAACCAACTAACCCATTAACGAACACTGCAACTGAAATAAGAAACTGATTAAAAAAACTGCGCCGCACTCACATGAGCTCCAGATCCTTGGCGCAATGAACATAAGTTTTCTACTATGGTACGACGTTGGAAGCAATGTCGATTTGAGTAAGTACACTGGTAACTGAATGCCTAATGGAGATGCAGTTTTGTTTGATTTCATCATGGGAAACCCTTTTATCAAACAAAACTGCATGCATCTCCTAGAACTCATATTGTGGATTTGGTGTTGTGCCGGGAGATATTGAGTTAGCTGAAACAGGTCAATGCTCAAAGTAATCTAGACACTGACGCGTGAATAGGGAGCCCACTAAAATGATTTCGACATCTATGACCATTCAGTTATCTTCTAATACCCCAAATCAGTATAGGTTACTTTGTGACTCTGTAAAGAGCAGAGACTCGTACATATTGCAGTCTTCTGAAGCAGCCTAGCAGGATCCTTTATATAAAGAAAAAGACGAGTAGGAACAACTGGTTTCTTCTTGACGCCTTTTTTGTGAGAGGATCATTTCATTTTGTGCAGAGCAACCATGTTAAACCGATGAAAGGCACTGCTAAGTAGATCTCACATACCGTATTCATGCTAAACCGATGAAGGGCACTGCTAACCGATGAAATTGTTGTGAAGTTTTCATCTTCCATTTCACTAGAGACTAGATTGTATTTCCCCTAAAAGAATATGTTTGGTGTCATTTCTCATTGAGGGGCTATGCCTCCCGAGGATGCCATGAGTATCCTTTGGATTGCCACTTTTTTGTTATTTTTCATTGAAACCTTGAGAATAAAATTCAATTTACACATGAGAAGACTCGCATAATGATGCAAAAAATTGAACAATAACTAAACATCATGCAATTGTCGCTTGAAGTCACCACTACTGTACCGATAAATTTCAGCTGATGAAGGCAGTACTAAGCAGATGTCATGTACCATATTCATGCTACATGAGTTGCCAACTTAAATTGTTGTGACGATTATGTGCCAAACCGACTATCAACCCTTTGTTTTATTGGTTCTCTGAAAATCAACGAATCGACACTTCCTTGCACATACCAAGCATGATGATGATTCACCCAAGACACTGCATACAAATTCAGTTATAAGTGTCAAGTTTGGTCAGAGTGAATATTCATTCCTCTTGCTTAACCAAGTTCACTTCGTTCAGGATCAGGGGCAATGCCCTCTTCATCTAAATATTCAGTCCAGGATTACAAGCGACAAAAGAAAAGAAAAAAAAAATCCTAGGCACAGTGAGATTGAACATGACAGCTGCCATTTATTTACCTACACAATGTATTAGTCGTACAATATATCCTCTCTAATTGACAAAATTAAAATCACCTCTGTACTCGTGTATTTCTTTTCATCTGTCTGAAGGTGTACCCGTGTATTTCTTTTCATCTGTCTGAAGGTGTACTCTCATCTGTCTGAAGAAGGCGAAACCTGTATTCTGTCAACTGCATCATTTCAACCCCAAACTGAATCAACTAACCGGTTAACGAACACTGCAACTGAAACACGAAGCTGATAAAAAACCCACGGAGCATTCACATGAGCTCCAGATCCTTGGCGCTGGCCGCCAACCTTGCGTTCTCGCGGTCGCGCTTGAACACAAAGTACAGTGGGGTGTAGAACAGGCAGCACAGACCAAACGGAACGATCATCATGGTCAGCAGCCCTCTCGAGAGCGCGTACGCCCCCGCCACCGACCCGTCCGCCAGGTTCACCGTCTTTGCGTTGTAGCCGTATACCCTCTCGGTCACCATGCCGACGGCGGGGGCGGCCAGCGAGGAGAAGGAGCCCTCGAACGCGCGGTCGAACGCGTAGATCATGGTGCGGTGCTTGGGAGGGACCACCTCCGCGAACATCGGGTTGTTTGCGCAGGTGGCGCACCAGCTTATGGTGAGCCCCATCAGGAACAGCGTGACGGCGTAGCTGTACCAGTAGTCGACCGACTGCGGGATGACCGTGAGGAGGATCCATGTGAAAGGGATGCCCATGAAGGCGCTGAACTGAGCACACATGATGCGACCTGAATCCGGGTACCGCCTTGACACGCGGTCTGCTATTACTCCACCGAGAAATGATCCACTCGCGCAGCCGATGGCGAATAGGCTGTTTAACCCCGCCGAGCTTCTGTTGTCGAAACCTACGAGGTTTCAAGACTTCGTTAGTGTTTAACTCCTGGAAGGAGTTGTTGTTAGTTCAAATATTGGAAATGTCCTTTTGTTTGTACTCGTACCGATTAGCTCAAACCACATTGTGAAGAAAACAACAGCAGTCCATGGCAAGGAGCCGACTATGCCTTGCAAGACGATGATTTGAAATGTCCGCACTTTCATGACAGATCTTGCTGTTATCCATGAATCCTTCCAGATGGACAGTGGAGGGAAAACACTGTTACCAACCAAACGTGACCTGCCATTTACATGAGATAGCAACATTATGCTTTAAGGACAGATACACGTACTGTTATATCAAAAAAAAAAAATCGGGTGATATCGAAAGTTAATGTAGAATCAAGTGGTCATCCAACACATCAGCTTGGGAAAAGGAAACAAGGTATACTTCCTCAAAATTCCAGCCCAGCTGGATATTTTAGAGCTGAGAGGAAGTTGAATGAGAAAAGTTGCAAGCATAATGTTTGATATAGTGAAAACAGAAAATAAATGTCAGCACTCGATCACCAACAATACTATACATGCTAATTACGCTTTCATGATACATTTGTACTATTAAATGTCTATCAAAGAATTTATCTAAAATCCGAAGAAAACCATACCTCTCATGGGTGTCGTCGTCACCAAAATTTCCTGGAGATGTTTTCCTAGGATCAACGGTGTAGAAGTAAACAAGAAGCCCAATCAACAAGCTTGCAAACGCGACCACAATAAATGCAAACCGCCATCCAGGAAATCCCCAATAATCCCTTCCAGCCATAACTGTTGCCACAATACTTCCTCCTATACCACCTATTGAGCCAATGAGGCTCAACAAACCAAATCCGGCGCCACGGGTGCCCTCTCTGTAGCTATCAGCAATGAAGGACTGAAGTGATGGTATGACAATGGCAAGTCCGATACCATTTACACCTCTCCAGAATGCAACCTGCTGAAAGTACTGGCTGACACCAACGGCCCCTGTTGATAGAGCCCAGAAGACAGTTCCGATCGCAAGAATAGTGGGGCGGTCATACTGAAGAGCAAGGACACCTGCCAAGGGAGATGCTATGGACTTCAGAAAGTTCATTATAAACGTAAGGTACCCCAGATCAGTAGGACCAGCATCGAAGGCGGCACTGACTTCCTTGTAAACAGCGGGGAGGAGATTCTCATCAGCCCGCTCCATTATGGAAGCCAGGTTGATGAGGATAAGGGAGATGGAGAATCCATATATCATCTTTTTTCCCCTGAAAGAAGGCAAAATAATAATTAGGTAGACATTCCATATACCCCGATGGATGCCACATGACACTAACAGATATTTCTGTGACACAACAGAGTAAGCATGTTTCAATCCACTATTCACATCAGTGCAATTAAACTTAAATTCACTCCTTAAGTCCTTAGCAAGGATCTACAGGGTGTCTCACATGTGCACAGTATGTTTTGAGGTGTCGCCGATGGGTGCAAAAGATCTACAATGAAACGGTTGTAATGAATGAATACTGAACTATGCTCCAAAAAGTTAATTGCATTCACACGACATAGGAATTGTAGACATAATACCTATAAGAGTTCCTGTTTTTCATGCTTCGGACTGTATGCATAATATTTGGTGAATTTGCCACTATAAATTGGAAGGGTGTGATGAGGAAACATTCAAAGATTTCCACATAAAACTGCAAAGTAGAGTATCTGAACTGCTATACTAGTTGGTTTAAACGAATGAAGTGTCTCCCCTGGAACTGAAACTCAGGACCTAGTACTAGTTAACTGGCCAATCCATCAAAAATAAAGCTATATATGCCGATCGCATGACGCTTAACGTGATCTCACAGGGGTACCAAGAGTCTGCCGTGGTGATTGTCATGAGATCCTCGCTTTCAGGCAACATCAGCATCCAAAAAGGGAAGAGGGTAACCATGGAAGAACAAGAATATTCCTGTTTCCCCTGTTCCGCATACCGGATGGACGATAACGTCCCTCTATTTCACTTGAATCTCTAGCATTCTGCAAGTGCAGGGAGCTGAATGCAGCCTCACAGGTACTGCTACCCATCTAGTGGAGCAGGCAACCCGACTAGACGGCCAAGGTCAACGGGATCGAACCTGCGGCTAGCATCCCTCCCTGGATCAGATTCACTCCAGCCAGCCATCAATCAAAATGGCATTCCCCAAACGCACATCTGAGTCGCTCGCTCGGGCACCTGAATGCATTGCTCAGATACACATCTACGCATCCGTCTTTACAGGATACAGAGCCTGATCCACTAATTAATCCTACTCCATCCTGCCTCATTCGCTCAGGTAACGCATACAATCAGTGAAAAATCCCCTATTTTGGCCTAATTAACTCGAGGCGGGAACCAAATGAACGCCACTAACGCATACAGCTGGTGTATAGGAGAAAAAAGAAATCCCCATTGGCCTGACGAAGCTATGCAGCAGTGCTGGAATCGAAGGGGAGGAGAGGAAGCACCGCGTGTGGAGCCAGGAGCTTACCTCATGCTGGAGGAGCTTGGAGGAGCGGAAGGCCAAAGCCTCGCGCGGTCCGCGCCCTGGTAGATCCGCGCTTGAGAGGAGAGCCCTCGGTTTGCTGCTTCGCTCCCCGGGTGTTTTGGCCCGGATTGTGGGTGGAAAATCGGAGCAAGCAACGACGAGCGACGAGGGGCAGGACAGGAAACTGTCGGCGTGCGTGCGTGGGCGCGGACCAATGGAAGGAACGCTGATGAGGTGGCCTGCTTCCCGGGTCTTGCGTCCCCGTCACCTCCAGTCTTGACTGTAATACCCTTGTCTCAAGGATTGTCTACGCTCGACATGTCCACGCAGTTTAGTTTAGGAGATATAATCTTCTTATTAATGCCCGTGCGTTGCTACGGGCTACATTGGTACTAAATGAATCAATCAAATAATTAAGGTCGCCTTCAAAATTGAAACTCATTTTTTTCTCATACGTCCGGATGTGTCCGGACATCAAACACGCGTCCAACGAGACTCCTTAAAATTCAATCGTGTGACAGTTAAGACTCTTCTAAATCCAGTCCATATATGATGAAGAAATGTAGTTATCCGGACTATCCATCTTGTTATCTTGAACACGAGGTCCAACACAAAAATCTACCACCATGTTACCTTCACCACGCTGACCAACACAAAAACCCCACCCCATGACGCACCCTTTCCTTTTTCTGCAGGACATTTCTCGCTGAAACCCTCTCCTTTAAAACCAGATGAGGCCCACGTCACATTCGTTATAGTGCCATCTCTCCTTCACACTATACTTCCCTACGGACCGCTAAGGATGAGTCCCTCACCAACCACCCTGCTCTCTGCTCTGATCCCCGTGTTCCTGCCGATCCGCCACCGCCATCAAGGGGGAGAAGGCGTGCACTGCTCATGACGCCCCTAAGCCAAGAAGGCACACCCGATGTCTCCTGACAATTGCCACGTTGTAACATATAGTTGAATGTCATGCTACCACAATACGCCAGCGTGTCCATTATTAACTCTTGAAAAAACAACCAATGCATTTACCCTTCTATCCTAACCAAAAAATTGTATTACTCGATGGAAAAAAATGAACAGCTCACTCATGCAATTTTCTGTGAAGCCATTTCTAATGAAATGCAATTGGCCACATTTTCTAAAGTAGAAAAATTATTTCGGTCATATAGCGTTAGACCAACCCCAACCCCCATCCTGCTCACTCTCAACCCTCAACGTAATTACAATGTCCATTAACTTGTGTTCTAAGTGGGCCAGTGCACGCCAACAGCAAGGGAAAAGGGCGCCAACCGCCTTCAGATGTTATTCGCTATTAGCCTATAGCAAATTTTCTAGACAAAAAGATAATGCTAGCTCAACATGCATTTAATAAAAAATGAATTGCAAATCACAATGAAAAAGTATTTGACGACTTAAAGCAAACAAATACTAACCTTTGTTGTTTTCTTTTCCATTTCAGTAAGAAACAAAATGAGTACATGAGTCATCCCCATGAAATGCATCAACAAAGCAGGCAGGAGCAACAAAAATAAAGCAAACTTCTTACTGGGTTGGCAACTCATCCAAGTATTTTTACATGGACCATCATAATGCAAGACAAATAAACTTCACATAAAAAACAACAATGATCGGACGCATTACATACATCACCATATGTATGTGTAATACATGACCATATGTATGACCCAGGTTTAGTGTTGCTGGAAGACCACTTTCCTTCTCATCCTGAGCAACAACTCCAGCTTTGTTTTCACACGATCTCTTTATAGCATAGGTCAGGGCACTTCATGGATAATCTGGATAGCACTCACATGTTCATTCATTTTGTCATATAACGGTCAAAGAAAAAAAAGTACACTCAATTTATCATTTAATTAGAGCACCGGTTTAATCCATAAAGGCAGCGTGTAGGGCACTCTCTCACACACACAGAGAGGAATGCTTGTATTTCTTAGTTTTTCCACCTACCTATGGCACATCATTTCAAGAATATAGTTGTTGAAGCAACTTATATGCAAAGCACGACCACTATCACGACATCCTTTTTGAGGAGAAAAATAACTAATAACACGACATTCTATGTCTCATTGCTATCTTATTTTTTTGATCATTTTGGGAGCTTCAATTCCTTGAATGGTGAATGCCATCCGTAATGACCCGTTGTCTGCCAATGCCAACACTCATCTAGCCTTCTCCTTCGCCAATGTCAACCTCCCACTTAGCTTCTCCCCTTCTTCTCCATGCCCTCAGCCTTCACAACTTCCTCGTCATACTTCTCCATCACCTCCCCGACATTCATATCATCCACCACGAACATAATTCATACTAACATTCAGGCGGTAAATGGTCAATGTACACCAAGCCGGTCAAATAAACAGTACTTTAGCATCTCTCAAGAGAAGTTTCAAATTTCACCTAAAAATTTCAATTAAAGTCATGTTAGAAATTTAATCTACTACCAATATTAAATACTATATGATAAATGTGATAGCTTAAATTCAGAGTAATAGATTGGATCCTCCCTTAACAATATGACTGGTAGATAGTTTTGAGGGGAAATCTGCATATATTTTAGCATAGACTTACCCAAAGAAAAAGTCATTATAACCGTTCAACAAATGACCTATAACCTCTAATGTACCGAAGGGGAATAGACATGTTTTTGTAAGTCCTAGGATAACCAAAAAGCACATCATCATGACATGTCATCAGTTGGAAGTGTGACACTTATGACCGTGGTATGCAATTGATATATTCCAGTTGGAAATGTGTCATCAGATGCAATGTGGAAGTGTGTCATTAGATGCAATGTGGAGGGAAGATATCAAGGATACGACATCGGAGTATGCGGTGGCACTGGAGCAGCTGCGTACCGGTAGGAGAACGGTAGCCCCATGCGTGTACTGGTCAGCGGTCACAACCACGCACTTGTACCCGTCGCTACTGCGTGTCTTTGCAGATTAGAGAGATATAGATTCAGGATCCAGAGATGGAAGAAGATACCTGGGTCGCCGACGTTACTGTCATTGATCCAAAAATCCCTAGGACTGCCTCCAGCAGCGGGCCCTCCAGCAGCATGGCACCGAGTGGGCGGCCCTCTCATCCTCTTCAACGCCGCCAACCGCCTCACACTACTCCTTTCCTCACTTATCTCCACCGCTGCTCACCTTCCCGCCGGCGCCATCCGTCGTGCCCTTCCGTCTGACAACAAAAATATTTTTTTTATCGATAGATAAAAGTAAATTCACTTCTCAAAAAATACTAAATTCATAATCCATATACATGTCCATGATCTTATTCCATAGGCATGTTCAGAAATGGCCCTAGAACAAATAAATTTGATCTCGCTATACATACGGAATGTAAAACTTAGATGGTCAGCCTGAAATAGTTCATTTCTGAACACAAGCAGTACCGGAAACTACATAGCATTCACAACTTCCATAGTAGCCTATGGCATCCGACACTTGCATATTTGAAAGGCTCGCAAACTGAAAGCTACACGTATCACAAAAAAACTCTAGGAACTTCTCGCACAAATAACAAGGGTGTCCAAAGGAAAGTTGTAAGGTAGATATATCAGTGCTGCTTCATGATAAGGAATCTAGTAATTGCCAATTGAAAGGTGAAGACTGAAGTCCGAAATGAGTCGGTGCAGAACACATGTAGTGTTCGAATTACAGCTCAAAATACATGTTTTGGTGTATAGTTACTACATCTACATATTATAATGGGAAGGGTTTCTGGCCATGAAAGTAAGATAATTGTTGTTCACGCTAGTAGTGCAAAACTACAATTTGTACCAGGCATGCTCCTCTAGATGGCCAATAGAAATGAGAAATATATAAATAAAACAAAAACATGGTGGAATCCGATGTCTAGATTTATGTTACCATCTCTAGAAGTGAATAAGAACTCCTATCAGACACTGCAAGATTTATGTTACCATCTGATTAAATAATAGTAGTATAGTACTACCTCTGTATTAAAATATAAGACGTTTTTGTAGGCTAAACTAACCTACAAAAACATCTTATATTTATACTCAATAGCAGAACTTGTGAGAGGCAGAGAGCACCCGATTAGCCACAACCAATGCCCTATTTTTGTGGGTAACCAAAGGAGTGTATTGGCCAAAATTCACGCTACGTGGATTCAACTCGAAGGAAGAGTACTATTTATACTCAATAGCAGAATACGATCATTTAAGAGCGCAGCGAATGAAGCTATGAATGGATCACTTGTATAATACATGAAGCATGAATCCTCAACATGCCAATTCAGTGTACCTCAGAAGAAGCACATACAGTATGGGCTGATTTAGCTTTGAAGAAGTTATGGATCTGAAACGACCACCAATACCGAGCTCACCAATAATCTGTTATACATATTTGCAATATAGACCAGAAATCCATTCGGTCCTGGAATTTTACAATATATATTTCCGATTAGTCATGAACAATCATTACAAACCCAAAATTCAATTACTTCAAAATAAGGAGCTCGATATCAGATTACCTGATCTTTCGTAGAGAAAACAAAATACTAAAACAATCTTTGCTAGAACAGCAAGAGGTCAGCCCAAATAGTTGCTATCGCCATCTGCACAAATATAAGATAATTAACGATTCAGATTCATCTGCACATGCATCAAGCTTCATTCTAACGATTCAGATTTATTTTAGGGTAGAGAGACTTTAGATTGTTCCCATTTCCCTAAATTCTAAGCCTAGTGTGCCTCTACGTCCCTGTTTCTTACCGCCTCACTCGCCGACCAGATCAAGAAGAGGCACCAAAAGCCCCTTGCCGTTCCATCTCTCCGTGTGTGTCTCTCCTATGTCTATCTGCCAAAATCAACAAGATTCAGTCCTTTCTTGAAGGCAACATATCATGAAGGATAGATAAGACTCACAACATTATATGCTACCTATCTTTCGCGATAAGTGCAAGAACGAGAATAGATCGACAATGTAGGGTCCAAGTACAGTTGATTATACTCTAACCCGGCCGGCAGTGCCACTCCGTTGATCAATCATGAGTTTGTGCTCTAGATTCACAAGTTTGCTCATTCTACACACTGTACACTGCACATTAAAATACATGGATGAAAGGAAGTAGAACCAGGTAGACTTGGTTCTCAAAGCATCTGAATAAAAAGAAGCGGCATTTGTTTTTTACGTAACCCATATAACTCATATGTGAGTCAAGGATGTGCATATTAGTTTGGTTTTCTTAGAAATACATGGATGAAAGGGAGTAGCACAAGGTCGACCAGTATATGAAAGAACTTGAATTAAAAAAAGTAGCACCTGTTGTGTGCTTCAAGAATGAATAAATTTCTTCTATGAATGTTGCAGCTCTTATGTACCCCTAATGAGACACAGTATAATTATCCCTATGATTCTCCAAACAGATTACAAAATCTTTGGAAATCTTGAACAAGCCCCAACAAACAAATCATCAAAAAATAGACCTGCAGCGATATAAAAGGGAGCAGACATTACCAGGAAATTTGCAGGTGAGGTTGAGATTTGCTTTGTTGTTTGTCCGGCAGCGATCAGCGATGGAATAGGCTTGGTGGACTTGGTGACGCACACATGAGCCTCTTGGTCCTCGACGGCGGCGATGGCGGACCACGGCAGCGGACCAGCGGTGTCCCGACGGCGTCCTGGAGGTCCGCAATGAAGGCGGGGGCGGCGGCTCCTCCAGGATCTCGGCGGCGGCAAAGGGATCGATGGCGACGGCTCCTCTAGGATCTCGGCGGCGGCAAAGGGATCGATGGCGGCGGCTCCTCCAGGATCTCGGCAGCGGCAAAGGGATCGATACCGGCTGGGGCGTGGTTTCGGTCGACCTCGGCGGCGGCGGCGAAGGGATCGATGGCGGCTGGGGTGTGGTTCCCGTCGTCGTAGGAATAGATCGAGGGCAGCCTAGTTCGTCAGTTTTTTTTTTTTTTTGTGCGAGGGGGCCTCACTCCGGTTCGTCCGTTTTCTTTTGTCAGAGGGGCATCGCTACAGTTTTCCTCCGATTTTTTTCGTGCGAGGGAGGGGGGAGACAAAAAAACCATACGAGATGGGAGGAGGACGAAAAAAACCAGCGAACCTGGGAGGTGGGACGAAAAAAAACCCGGAACGGAGACTACCAACTGCTCCATTAGGAGTAGAGATCAACCTGTGGTTGGATGGTTAAGAGGACCCTGATATCCCAGCCCATCAGGGTTCAAGTGCTGGTGCTCGCATTATTCCTGGATTTATTTCGGAGGTGCTCATAGGGGTAAGGTCTGCGTGTGTGTTCATAGGGATGTGTGTACGAGCATTTCGAGACTTATTTTTTAAGGAATTTTCACGTACTATTAAACAAATGTCAAATTACAACACGAGCCACATAAACAACGGGTAGCGAGACAGGACGAATGCCGAGGAACATTTGCGGAAAAACTCCCCTACAAAAGTAAAACAACACTAAAACCTTATAAATTTATGCAACTGCCGTCCTTACCACTTGTTGTCGTCGGAGACCAAAAAGCGTGATCGCCTGGATAGGGCTTTGTGAGCCGAATAAGAGGTTCGCCATCGACAAGGCCATGATAATTGTGGCGCATCGTTCGGGGATCATCTGACTGCTCCTCGAAACCTAGGATTCATCGCATGTCGTCGATATCATCGAGGCTAAATGCTGAAACTATCACCGGCCTCCAACCATGTTCTTGGACTTTTGTCTACCCCCCAAATAAAGATGGCACCGCACAAGACCGGATCAACCACAGACAGAGCAAACACCACTAGATCCATCGCACCAAGCGAACGATGGAATAAGGCTCCCAAGGACCCTCAAGTTCACCACCTGGGGCGTCGTCGGGATGGGTGGGGATCGGGGAAACTTTTTCCAAACATAGGCGTCAATGCCATCCTAATGCCAATGTCGGACAAACTAATCTAAATCCCAACTACAGCTGAGGCAGCGGGATGGAGTTTCCCCCGCCCTTCCATCGTCGGAGCGGCAATCATAAGGGAAAAGAACCCACAACCTTGCCGATGGAGCGAGAGAGGAGTTGGTCGCCTTTTTTTCAAGGAAGAAAGGAAGCGATATATCAATTTAGGAGTTGTTAACTGCTCAGGTGTTTTAAAGAAGAAAAAACTTAGGCATGGATCTATATATCTAACAAACCATAATTATCTTCTCTCTCGAAGGGCTTCTTTCATGATGTAGTATTTTCATCGGTCTAACTACAAAAACTGTGCATCGCATTGTTGTTCTTTAACAACTCGGTGGTCCCAGAAGTTGACACTGAATTAGCAAAAATGATACATCACAACAATAAAGACCTAAATGAAAGTGCAATTACTTAGAAGCCCTCCCATCAGGGCCTAGAACAATACAGATAACGCAGTTGGGTCCTTGTACAAATGACAACCTCGTCAAAGACGCTGGGGACACCATCTTCATCACATGCCTTGCCAAACCGAGGGAAAAGGGTGAAGAGCCTCCCCCATGGAGGTTGAGAGAACGAACCAAAGACATATATCATGTTGATCTTTAGTCAAGGTCGATGCAACGGAAGAAGAATGAAAAAGCGGCTCCAAGACAAAACTACACCACCACTTTTTTACTCTGACCACTTGATTAACCGTCAAGAAAATTTAGAGCATGGAGCACGTTCGAATAGTATATTTATTACTCCCTCCGCCCCATAATATAAGACGTCAGTACATCTAATATGTGAGCGCATACTAGATGTAACAACGTCTTATATTATGTGGCGAAGGGAGTAGATTCATGCTCTCGACACATTGTCATGCATAGTTTCAATGCTAAACAAGTTTACAGAGTGACGGTGTTCCGGCCGAGGAGAGTCTCTCACCATGTTGGGTCCTGGCCTGGTGTGCCGGGCCGAGAACCCCTAGGTTGGTTCTAATCTGGGCCACTTTGGGCGGCCCATGATGGGTTATACGAAGACTTCGGAAGACTTGGCATACAAGCAAAGATACCGAAGTTGTGGAAGACTCTACCTCCATCGACGTAGTAAACTAGGATCTATAGCCATAGGACCCGCCATGTTATATAAGCTAGCGGCTGGGCTCGTCCATAGACAACATACAATCCCTTTGTATTCACCTGTACTTTGTACACACCCCTATCGCAATATACACGAGAAGGAGTAGGGTATTATCTTCACCATGGGAACCTGAACCTGGGTAAAACCTTCCCTCATGTTACCACCCCAATCGCCTAGCCGAGATACCCTACCGAGGGATCTACCAGGTTTCGCTCCGGCAGTGTTGGCCCATGCAGGTCCCACTTGGTGAACTCAAGGGCCCGATAGGAGTTCAGCTTGGTTCCTGCGCGATTTACGCGTCAGGCCAGATGTTCATCTTCGGCATCGCCACTTTCGTCGCCGACTCGACTAGCCACCTTGGCCAGGTCAAGAATTACGCTGCAGGCCGAATGGTCAGATTCGGCAACCTGGAGTACTCTGCGAATTCCTGTGGAAAGCGGATCCTCTAGGGTTTGGCATCGCATCAGATCCATGAGCAGCACAAGCCAGTTCCCCCGAACTTGATGTCAGATCAGATCCGGGAGTCGTCGAAAGAAGTCGATTTTTGTAGTTTTTTAGTCTTAAGGGGGTTATAATCCCTATGGCCCATTATGCACTATTATTTTTCTTAAAAATATAAAATATATGTAATTATAATTGTGTGTTATAAATAAAATAATTTTCAAAAAATGAACACTTTTATATAGTACATAAATATTTTATTAAAAGCATGAACATTTTAAACTTATATAAGCATTTATTGAAATATATAGAAAAATATAAACTTTCTTAAATCATGAACAATTTTAAATACTACACGGATATATTTTTATAGAAAAATATAAACTTTCTTAAAGCATGAACATTTAAACTTATATAAGCATTTATAGACAACACTTTTATGTACATAATATTTTCTAAACATTTATTAATATATTATATATATATATATATATATATATATATATGAGAGAGGAGAGAGGAGAGAGAGAGAGAGAGGGAGAGAGATGAACAAACTTTATTAAAGCCTGAACACTTTAATATAGCTTGAAAAATGTTCAGATATTGTGGGACGGAGGGAGTACATAGCTTGAAAAATGTTCTTATATTGTGGGATGGTGAGAGTACATGAATATTTTCTTTTAAACTATGAACACTTTCAAATTTCTGTAAGCATTTACTAAATATATAGAAACATGTAAAATTACTTTTATTTTTTTTATTAAATATGCAAATTATTACAAGAATAGTTTTGTAATTTATAATTTAATTATGCAGATAAATGTTAAATTAATACATATTATTTTTGTAATTCAATTAATATTATTTATATGCATATTATTTATAACACATGATTATAGTTTATATATATTCTATAAATTAAAAAAATATAGTGCGAAATGGGCTTCATGTACTGCAGCCCACTTAAGTCTCAAGAAATTTGCCAGACCCTAGCATATTCTGGAGTTTGATGTTCCCAATTACCCTAGCATATCTTTGTTTTACTCTGACCATCTGATTACCTGTTAGGAAAGAAATCAGGAGCGTGGAGCACGTTTGAATATTATATTTAGAAGGGATGCTCTCTTGCACATGATCTGATGATCATGCACAGTTTCAGTTAACACATCTGCATATAGTTGAATGCAGAGCAGGCGATTGAGAAGAACCTCCCACAAATCTCTTGTGTTATTTTATTTCAAACGAGACTACGCGCAGGAGCTTTACCCTTAAGGTTACATGGCTAATTGCACTAACTACGGCTCGAGCTCAAGAGATTCATGACAACGAAGACATGAGATAAGAAAAGCAGTCATGTGTCTCTCGTAGCAACCATTTGCAGCTGCCCAAGGATCTCTTCTTTTCTGTCTTAAAACTAAGCAACAAACCCGCATCACAGCCAGCTGATCGATCAACATGTAAGAAAAACCCCACGTTGCTCAAGTAAGTAAAGGGGCAGCAGTAACTAAAACGAATCCCCTCACACGACATTGCTTCGGAGATGATCCGTCCGATCACTTCACTTGG
This sequence comes from Thinopyrum elongatum, assembly GCA_011799875.1. Classification (NCBI taxonomy): domain Eukaryota; kingdom Viridiplantae; phylum Streptophyta; class Magnoliopsida; order Poales; family Poaceae; genus Thinopyrum; species Thinopyrum elongatum. The sequence continues at coordinate 536,094,767 of CM022301.1, read as the reverse complement.
AGTCGTCGGTGGGGAGATAGTGTCTGTTGGTGAGCCAGACGGAGTCGGCTGTGGCCTTGGCGCCGTCGTGGTTCCGGTGCCACGCGTAGTAGGCGTGCGTCCGGTTCTTGATCTCCAGCGTCGCGTGCCCGAAGCTCGCCTCCCTGAACGCCGAGTAGGACGGCTGCGGCTCCGTGAAGCTGCATTCAAATTTTTGTCAGTAGTAATTGCAGGAGCAGAGCACCCTGCACAAACTCAGAGCACCTTGCTAGCTTGGTAATAATCCAAATTTTGTAATGTTTTCTTATGTTTGAGGTGATTTGTACTGAACTTTGATAATAGATGTGATTCATTTTCGCTTAGAAAAAAACTTTGTAATGTTTAATCAAATTTATCTTAAAAAATATCAACATCTACAATATTAAAGATATATATTTAAGTTTATGATGCATATGATATTGATTTGATACTGTGAGTGTTGATAATTTTTTTCCTATAATTTGATCTAACTTTACAAAGTTTATGCAGAGTAAAGGTAAACGAGGGGGGGGGGGGGGGGGGGGGGGGGTACTTGTTGGCGATGCCCTCGATGTTGCCGCCGTCGCCGATGGTGACGTAGACGGGCGCGTCCATGTTGCGCACGGGCGTGGCCTTGCCGTTGACGATGTTGTAGGCGACGTTGGAGAAGCGACGGTTGCGCTCGTAGGAGTGGACGTGGCCGGCGAGGACGAGGTCCACCTTGGCGGCGACGAGCCAGCTCTCGAACTGCACCCGCATCGTCTCGCCCTCCATGTAGTGGTAGTTGTTGCTGTTGTACCATGGCGAGTGCATGAGCACGATGAGCCACGGCGTGGCCTTCCGGTCGACGCGGGCCAGCTCGTCGGACAGCCACGTCCACTGCGGTGTGTACTTGCCGTAGGAGGAGTAGGAGGAGAGCACGATGATGTGCGCCGACGCAATCTTCACCGAGTACCAGAGGGGCTCCGTGCTGCCGGCGGCGTGGTACGGCGTGCGGTAGCGGTGGGTGAAGGGCTTGAAGGGCACCGTCTCGCCGATCTCCGGCGCGTAGTCCAGCTCGTGGTTGCCGGCGGTCCAGATCCAGGGCTGGTACGCCACGCTGCGCTCCACGAAGCGCGCCCAGCTGTCCCAGCGCCGGTTGTCGTGGAGCGGGTAGGCGTCGGCGTAGGAGAGGTCGCCGACGAAGAGCACCGCGTCGCCGCCGTTGGCCTCGTAGTGCGACAGCGTGCTGTTCGAGTCGAACGTCTGGCCCAGGTCACCTAGGATCAAAATTTGTAAATATATTAAAAAATGCCCATAAAAAGATCAATAAATATGAATAAAAGATCCAGGTTGGTTATTTATTCCTGCAAATCAAAATAATTATACAGCTTGATTATTCCTCGAAAGAAAATAAATATCCAGCATTTGCGCAAATAATGAAATAAATATCCAGCTAACCGAACAGCTAGTGCTATCAACCAAATAGAAACGATCCAGCTTGGTATTTATTTTTGTTTTAAGGATTATTTTCCCAATTACTCCTAGTCAATTTCACTTTCCTTATTCATTTCAGACAGATATGACACTGGCTCACTGGCTCACTGGGCTGGAGCAGGCATGGGCTGTGCCTGTGCACAGGGGTGTGCATTGTTTCCTGCGGCAGTCAAGATGGCGATCTTGTCTTGATCGATGCATCCCAGGAAATTCAGGCCCCAGGGAAGTGGACGTGTCAGCTACTTGCACGTCGGACGCCGGCCGAACTACGCACCTAATAAGAATATCATATAAGCATATGGGTCTCTGACATGGATCGGATGCTAGCTAGAGTCTAGCGACGAGACAACGATGACTGATCATACGACCGATGCTGGCCCTGCCCTTCCTCATCTTGTCCTACTAGGTACTCCCTCCGTTTCAAAATATAGTGCGTCCTTTCCGTGTTTTTATGGGTCTTCCGTCGCAGTCGGTCTTGTTGGTTAAATTTATGGTCAAAGTTAAACCTCGAAAAACGTGGACGCGCTATATTTTGGAACGGAAGGAAGGAGTAGATCGTACCGAACCATCTTGTTTATACCGATCCATGGAGTAACTAATAATTAACTAACAACTCTTAGATCACGGATCTTATTTTCCAGTGTTCATCAAGCATGAGGAAAAAAGTGGCAACTGATGCACATACCGATGAGGCCGAACTTGAAGGGCACGTCGGGGCCGGGCTTGGGAGGCGCGGTGAAGGAGAAGGTGCGCACCGTGTGGCCGAACCCCATCGCGTAGTAGTACTTCACGCCATGCTGCAAGCACCAACACCCACAGGATCAATGGCACGAACACACCATTTAGGTTGAGGAGGGTCTGGACGACCGAGCCGAAGGTTTCTTGTTGGCTGGTTGGTTGGTTACCTTGAGGTTCCTGAGGGTGCAGTGGTGGATGAAGCCGGAGGTGTAGTTGAAGTAGTCGTAGCGCGTGTGCGTGGCCTGCGCCGACATGTCCATCTTGTCCGGCGAGGGGCCGTACCTCACCGTGCCGTTGCCCAGCTCGCTCGCCGTCACCCACGACACCGTCATCGCCGTGCCCGTCTGGTCGCCCAGCGTGATGTGCACCTGTCAGGAGGAATCACCCGAAAAACAACTAATGTTCCCTTCCCTGAAGACCCAAGAACTAATGTTACGTACAGATCGAAAATCAGAGACGACGGACGGACCTGCTGAGGGGCATTGTAGCCCGGCGGCACGCGGAAGACGTCGGCGTCGAACGGCATGTCGGCGGTGGCCTCCAGCTTGCGCCGGTACGCGCTGGTCACGCCGGCGTGGCCCGTGGTCACGGCCGCCGCGGCGGCGAGTACCACGGCGAGCGCGAGAAGCGCCAGTCGCCGGCGAGCCCCCATGCTGCGGTTGCCCTTGCAGGTTGCGAGACCAACCTCCCCTGTCTCTTCTAGTGTGGAAGCAGAAGCAGAGAAGAGGAGATGAGAGGACGACGAGGCAGAGGCTCGTTCGTTCGGTGCGAGGAAGATAGGAGCGGACGAGGATGCGATATATAGGAGAGCAAGCAGGAATCTTTTTCTTGTCAGGCAGGCTCTAACAAATAAGCCCTAATAACAAATCAGAGATATTTAAGCCCGGGTCGTGTGATTTGCGGGGAATATCCGGGGATTGTGCTCGCTGGACTGGACTAGAGTAGGGAGGCAGCCAAGTCGGACGGACGAGCGGAGCTACTCCAGCGGGGCGGGCTACGGGTACGGAGCTCAGAGTTGACTCCGATCGAGCTAGCCAAGTCGTTCGTTTGTTTGCGCATGGGCGGGCGCCGGGGAAGATGAATATGGCGCCCGTGCCGTTCCCATCGGGCCACCGGCGCTGACGTCGCCGTGTGGGCGCGCCGGAGCGAGATGGGCGGGCTTGTTTGACCAGCGATTGGATTTGGCACGCCGACCGCGACGCCAGGCACGGCGACCAGGGCTACCTAGCAAACAAATGAGTGGCTCGTGGCTTGGCTCCAACTCATTAACTACTGAGCCAGCCCAGTTTTTAATTTTAGTTTGGTTATAGATAGAGCTTTTTTTTATTGCGAATGTTTGTAAACAGAGCTAAATAAAATTTACGACTGCCTGATTTTTTTCTCAAGAAAATTTCCGATTTATTCATCAACTTTCAAGGTAGTACTCCCTCTCTAAATAAATATAAAGGCGTTCAGATCACTAAAAGTAGTCATCTAAATGCTCTTATATTTTTTTACGGAGTGAGTACAAAGAAAACCAGAAGTAAGAATTGCATTCAAGTCCGTAGACCACCTAGAGACGACTACAAGCACTGGAGCGAGCCGAAGGCACGCCGTCATCATCGCCTCTCCCTCATCAAAGCCAGGCAAACATTGTTGTAGTCGACAGTTGAGAAGTCATCGTGCAAAGGCCTTATAGGACCAGCACACCGGAACAACAACCACCGCCGATGAAGGGAAGTCTTGATCGGAAGAATCCAACATGCATACACATAGACGCACACGAATCAAGGCCATCCAAGCGGATCCACTGAAGACAAACGCCGGCTGGATCTCACAAGATCCGCTGGGGAATCACCTCCACACGCTCTCCGACGATGCTAGAAGCATCGCGGGGATGGGGGCTAGGAGGGGAGGACTTTATTTCATCTTCAAGAAGCCACCTCCGCCTCGTCTTTATAAGCATGGCACAAATCTTAACAAAACACCTGAAAACAGAGCCCTTCACCAGCAAGGATCAGGATCCACCGCGCCTCCATGACCCAAGGACTATAAGAGATGAGGCGGACCGGTGGCGGCACCGCCAAGAGGCAGGGAAACCCTAGCTGAGAGGTCATAGAAGAAAAACCTTAGTCATGTTGTTTGCTTGTAGACAGAGCTTAACCGGCCAGGTTGATGAGTTGCTTATTTAACTTGTTAAACTCGTTAATCAGAAGAAAGATGAGACAAATACAGTCATTGTGGTCGATTTTGTGATCGTAGAGTGTGTTGTGTGCCCGATTGACCTAAATTAATTGATGTTATAATTTGTGAAGTTAAACAAGTGTACATACATATATTTTTATATATGTTGTTTACAAGTTTCACTATTTTTTTGTGAAAACAATTTTCACTTTTTAAACTAGTAACTAACTCAGGAGAGAGCCTCCTAGCGCAATGGCGAGTTTCCACTCGAGCCACCTAGGTTCGAATCTCTCCACCTACCTAACAATAAAGGTTAAGGGGGCGGAACTTCCCCCGAGCTGGCCCGACTTCGACTTGGCTCAAATTCCAGCCCTACGCCGACAACGGGGAAATCGCCATGTCTTCAACTTTGAGTTGGGACAAGCTCCATACATTCATCTCAATCTTGCAGCTATTGCTTGGGTTCACTCCAGCGCATGGAGGTACCGTCACTGTTCATGGACAGTGCAATCCAGTGGAGGTGACAAAGGCAAAAGGGGGACGACGATATTCAGAGGCAGTGGCCGTGGCAATTTGCCAAAGACCAGTTGCCTTTCTCATCATCTATCTACGTATGGCTTTGCATCTTTCTATCCGCCACTAGGTAGTTCGCCGCAAATGATTTGAGGCCATGCATACATGCACTACCGGACAGGACTGGACGGTACCCAGCGTTGGCTTTCGAGATTCCGTCCAGCCTTTTGCTGTTTCGCGATCACGATTGCGGAGCGCAGTGCAGTGCTTGGATTTTGTGGCACTCATTTGGCTGTTGACTCGAGGACTCATCACAAAATATATATTCTCTTCTTCCACAATGTCCTCTTTTTTCACTTTTCTGAATGACAACTGACAGGCGGTATATATACCCTGTTAGCCTTCACGCTACAAAAACCGAGGTCCAAGTGCCAATCTGTCAAAGCTCGAGGGCAGCGAGTTTGTCCAAGACGGCAAATTTTGACTCGAAAAGGAAAACTGCCTGCAGAGCTTCCACATGATGCTCTCCCTCTGGTCTATGGGTGTCTATCTATCAAGGCCGGTCGGCTATGATGCAAAGAAATATAGGCTTCAATAATTTGTTCATGTCATGATTCTGAATTTCCGATCCATTCGTTCCGGCATAGCTTATAATTAGTAGTATATGGCGAAGCATATTCGGCGTTGAACAAATTGATGCTTAGCTATCTCTACTACTATAAGAGCATCTACAGCCGGACTTAGCAAATCCGGTCCCTCAAACGCCCGGGAGCGTCCGCGGGCATCGACCGTGCACCTCTCAAATCGCGTCGTCCACATCCGTGTATCTCATATCCGAACCCCTATATCCATACTAAATCATGCAATGTCGATCAAATTATGTAGATCAGCTGACCGGACATAGAATCAGACATAGGATAGCACAATAGTTAACCAAAAGATCACAAATGACTGTTCAAAGGTCCATCAAAATTCACATAAACGACGGACAACTTTATACTAAACTTTACCACTTCCGGGCCGGCCCTTTCCCCTTTTGGTCACCGGCGCAGCTGTAGCCGTCGGCGACTGGTGGAGGATCATCCGATTCGTCAGTCGAGGAGCCGTGGTTGTCGGACGAGGAGGAGGAGACGATGACGAGTCCCTTGAGGCGCTAGACGACCCGGTCCTGCTGGCGCCTGAGCTTGGCCAGCCGAGCCGCCTCCGTCGGCTTCTCCTTCGCCTCCCGCTCGGACTGCTCGATGGCAAGCCGGAGAGCCTTCGCGTTCTTCCGGCGGAGCCGCCGAGCGTTCGTCTCCGCCGTCGTAAGCTACCGGCGGTAGACCCACGCGAGGAGCCGCTCGTCCTCGTCGGGCTCCACCGGTAACCCGCGGCGGCGGCGGACAGAGCTTTCCGCTGCCTCTCGCGGCGGGAGGCGCGTGCCTCCGACTCCGGCGTGCGCGTCCGGGCCGGCGGGACGAGCACAAGCACCCAACGCTGCCCACGCGGGGAGCAGCAGCCGGGGCGGGGGGGGGGGGGGGGGGGGGGGGGGAGGGGCAGGGATGGCTTGGGGTCGGGGTGGACTGCGCAACCCTTGTGGAGCTGGGCGCGGGCCGGGAGGAGCCAGCGCCGGCGTCCTCGCTGCGTCGACGGGGGAGAGGCGAGGGAGCCGATCCGGAATTGCCCCCCATGTCCACCTTGGACCTCTCGAGGGCAATGTGGAGGGCGAGCTCCTCGTCGTTGTCCATGTCGGAGTCGGAGCGGCTGTCGGCGCTCGACATGGTCACCGGAGTCGCCGGAGCTGTCGGATGGATCGAATCGGAGGAAAGAAGAAGAGGCGAAGCGAGAGCGGAGTGAGCTAGGGTTTCCGGATTGAGGATATATGTGGGGACGACGCGGGGTCGAGGTGGGCCGGACCGACGTGACGGGTGTGCCGAGGCGCCCCCATATCCTCCTCATATTCGGGCTGGATATGAGGGGTGCCGGACAGTCCGAACGTTTGAGGCCCGTTTGAGACGTCCGTTTGGATAAAAAAATCGTGACCGGTCAGTGACCGGGCGGGCAGCCCGGGCGTTTGAGGGCGATTTGGGGCGCCCGGCTGTAGATACTCTAAGTTTTATTTATTGTGAGACTGGCTAGGTTGACATGGCCGATTTCTACACTTTTTCTACACCTTGCATTTTCCTTTATCACTTTAAATTTCAAGTTCTTGCTTGTAGAGTAATATTTCTGTCAAAGAGTCTGTCCGTGTTCTTTCGCAATCAAGATTGAGTACAGTGTTTGGATTTTGGTGCCACTCATTTAGCTGTTGACTCGAGGAGCATCATTTTCTATCTTTTTCGACCTTTCTGAATGACAATGCCAAGCAGTACACATACCCGGTTAGAATGTGCCCGGTTAGCTTTCATGCTACACAAGCTGAAGTTACAGGTGACATGGGCAACGCGGCAACTGGTCAGCATGCCAGTTTGTCAAAGCTCGAGGACAGTGACGAGTCACAATTCAATCATAAAGACGGCAAAATTTTGACTTGAAGAGAGAAACAAACTGCATGCAGACCTTCCACACGATGCTCTCCCTCAGTCCCTCTGGGTGTCTATCAAGGCCAAGCCGGCTATGCTACCTGTAGGATTCAATAATTTACATTGATGTCATGATTCTGAATTTCCAATCCATTCATTCTGGCCTTGCTTAGCATATGGCGAAGCATATCCCCCATTGAACATGCTGATGCTTAGCTTATCTCTACTAAATTGTTTTGTGAGACTAGCTAGGTTGACATGGCCAATTTCTACACTTTTTTATACCTTGCATTTTGTTATTCGCTTTAACTTTCAAGCACTAGTCACTTTTCATTTGGGGCAGAGGATCGAGGGGAATACAGTCTGTGTGAACCATGTAGGAGCACGTAAGCCATTGGTTGTGCCGTGGCTAGATACTACTCCATCTACGTGTATCTTTCGTCGGGGAATTTCCCTCGTTCTTTCGCTGGGAAAGAAGGCCTCCGATTTGCTGTGTGTATCTTTATTCTTTAGTCCTTTTGCCAGGATTCTTCAGGCTGACAATGATGGCAAGACAGCATACTGCACACTGCTGGGAGATACCTGTACATTGGTCGAGTCAGCGATACATGCATGCATCGAGTGTGAACGCACGCTGTGCCTTTTTAGAGATGATAATTATATTCGTTCTATGATAATTAAAGTTATTTTAAAACAGAATACATAGTTTAACAAATGTTCACATCCAAACAACTATCACACACTGAAGATCATCAAATTGCTTGTTACAAATATCATAATAAATAGTTATGGGTTTTAATAAAGATATGGAGTTATTTTCGCCACGAAAAAAAAGATATAGAGTTAGAAAAACTCTCCCGCCGCCTCCCTAAAAAGCTAGGGTTTCTTTGCCTCCGGCCGGCAGTCCGCCTCGTCTCCGGTGGCCATAGGGCCATGGGAGCGGAGTGGATTCCGACCCTTACCGGTGGGAGGGCTATGTTCTTAGATCTTTCTTCAAGTTTCATTAGGGTTTGTATCCTGCTCAAGAAGACGAGATGACGACGGCTCCCTGAAGATGGAATAAGATTCTCCCCGTCGAGGTCCCGTTCTGGTGGTGCTTCTAGCATCGTCGGTGGGAGTGTGGAGGTATGTCTCCCGGCAGATCTGTCTCTGTTGGATTTGCTCCGATCTGTTCGTCGTTCGTCTTTGTTCACGTGTCTTCAGGTTGGATTCTTTTGATCTACGCTACTCTTCATCGGCGACGGGTGCTACTCTGTTGTGCTGGTCCTATAGGGCCCTAGCACGATGACTTCCCGACTGTCTACTACAACAAGTTTTGCCCGGCTCCGCCGAGGAAGGGGCGATGACAGCGGCGCGCCTCGGGCTCGCTTCAGTGCTTGTAGTCGTCGCTAGGTGGTCTACGGATCTGGATGTAATTTTTATTATTTCTAGTGTTTGTTGTACTACCATGATTAAAGATAAATAGATCGGAATTTTCTCACAAAAAAAAGAAAAAGAAGAACTCTCCTACGTCTGAGTTGTTCAAGTATTACAGAGGCCGGACGTCTGAGTTGCATCCCGGATGTCTGACCGACAAATACTATTCCTCTTCCACCTCATGGAAGGGTTGACCACTCCACTCAACAAACCCCAAGAGGCTAGAACACAGGGCTCCCTCTCGCTCTCTCTCACACCAAATCCTAGATCCCAGAGAGATAAGGTTAGTAAATACATACTAGGAAATGCTCTTCAGGGATACCAGAAGTGGAAGATCCTGTCAAGGGGAAACATGACCTTAATAAGCACCATCACGAGACTTGGACTCGAGGGATGGTAAGATCAATAGGAGAAGGAGATATGATACAATTTCTTGAGAGTTCTTGAAATTCCACCAAGTGATAGGTCCACTCTCTATACCTCTTTTGACCAAAACGTTTTGTGATTTGAACAAGTCTTGAGCGCTAGGAGTTCTTCGGCGAGAAGTTAGCGTGTGTTTTACCCAAGAAAGTTTGTGAAAATTTAAAGGCCGCTCAAGGTCTACTACTAGTGGATGAGAATCACATTCTTGTGATATCTGAAGAAGAATAGGGTGAACTTTCGTGGTGTTGGTGTGCCTTCGTGGTAACACCCACACCTCCAACGGTGACTAGATTCCCTGCGAGAAAGAGAACATCGGGATACATCCTCGTCTCCAAAGCTTCGATTATATCTAACCCTAGCTCTTTACTTGCGGTTACTTTGTTACCCTGTCTTTGCATTTGATATATCATTTTGTGCTATCTACTTTCCATGTTTTATTACTATCATCTTTTCTAGAAACTTAACTCAACTTCGCAATTGTTAGGCTCACATTTATGTTTCACATTTGTCTAAAATTGCTAATAAGTAACTACAATTTGTCATTGTACGTATTCATCCCTTTATAGGTCTATTTCGATCCTTTCAACTACCCACCAGTGGTACCTCACACGACTATGTCGGGTGCGTAGGATCGACGCCACAGCTAATGGGTTAACAGTGGCGGGCGCTCTACCCGCCACTAGTGACTTCTTAGGAGTGGCGGGTGCCCTCCACTGCTTCGCCCTCCACTAATGGGTCTTTTACGCCCGCCACTGCTAGCTTGTTCTGTAGCAGCGAGCCCGATCCGAACCGGTGCATCACACGACCAAGGGCTCCGCTTACGTGCCAGCTGAACGACCCATTCATTACGTAGAGAAACCACTTTGCTCTAACCAACAAGTTGATAACCAATCTGTGGTTGGATGGAATTAGGAGGGTAATGATACCCCTAGCCCAGCAAGGATCAAACTCCAAATTTGACGATTCGGTGCGTCAATAAGGAGGAGTATTCTTATAGTAGGAGTCGACATTTATGTATTAGTGAGTGTCTGGGTCTGTACCGTGTTTTTAAAAGAAAAAAATTTAGGGTCCGCCCAACAAGGGATGTCAAGTATTTTTTTGTCCTTTCCATTTTTGCTGCTTTTATACCCTCTTAATTTCTCTCCTTTGTAGGTATTTAAAATATATTTATTTATTTTTTCATTTTTTTGCTTTTTCGGTGGTACCTGAACTTTTTTTAGAGATTGCGTGAACATATCTACCTAACAATAAAAACTATTCTAAGATATATAATTTTCGCAACTATATGCATATACGTTTTTTCTTATACATAAATATAAATATGAGAATACCATTTCATTTCAAATAAATGAACTGCTATTTTATGTACATCGATACTTATTATTTTACTACATATCATCTTATTATTAAGCTAATTTTAATTACATTTAAAGATTGATTAAGTAAAAAATACATATTTTTATTTTTCATTAGAAAATGAGTCAATGTGGCCACGCCAATGGTGAGCCCATTATTGATTTTCTTAGGCGGAGCTATAGCCTACTACACACATAAAGCAGCAAGATGCTCCTACCCCTCAAAAAAAAGGGAGAGATGCTCCTTTGGGGGGGGGGGGCTTTAATCTCGCCACCTAAACGAAAAATAGCCCTGCCACGCCTTAGTGGGCCAGCCGAGTCAAGCGGTTTTGGGAAGTTGTGGCTAGATGGTTAGAGGGACTGTGGTATTCCCAACCCACCAGGGTTCAAGTCCTGGTGCTCGCATTTATTTCTGGATTTATTTCAGGATTTCCGGCGATGCGCATTCAGTGGGAGGAGACGTTCCCGTGGATGACGAGGTGCCTACGATGACTTCATAAATTTTAAGATGATATGCCGGCTCAGTCTTTCGGAGGTGCTCTTAGGGGTAGGGTGTGCGTGTGTGCGTTCATAGGGGTGAGTGTATGCGCGTGTATGTGAGCGCTTGCGTCTACTGTGTTCAAAAGGCTGTTCATGGAACCTTTCGCCGGTTTTGGAAAGGTTCCACGTAGTTCTTTATTCTTTCCTTTTTGTCTGTTCTAAGGTTTCCACCATTTTTTTTCTTTTTCTTTTTCTTTCTAATTTCTTCTTCTTCTTCTGTTTTGTTCCTTTTTCTCAACATATAGAATTTGTCTAATACATGTTGTACATTTTTTTGTATACAGACGGATCATTTCTTGATGCATGTTGAACATTTTTTCCGGGTATATGATGAATATTTTACCTAATACAAGTTTGAAATTTTTTCATGCTAAATTGTTTTCAAATACATGATTGATATATTTTTAATTGCACCAAACATTTATTAAAATTATATCAACATTTATATTTACATCTTAAAAACAAATTTTCAGAAAGTCATGAAGATACCAACATTTTTCTTAGTCATAAGAAACGTTTAGAAAAATACATGAACATGTTTTACATCGTATAAACATTTTATAAATTATCACAATAGCTTTTATTGAATGCTATCAACATTTTTTGAAAATTTATTCAAAATTTTATTTTTACATTATATAAACATTTCTTAATGTGCGGTGAATACTTTTAAATTTGATTAAGTAAATCTTTGAAATATGTATATTTTAATAATTTTGTAAATATAAATGAAAGTGGAAAATAAAAATTAAACGAATCAGGACTTACTTAACGAATGAACCTACTCATAACTATTTACTTGGCCGACCCATTTAGTGGCTGCCTTGAGGGGACGCTTTGTTCGTTCTAACTACAGGCGAGACAAAGCCGTATGGTGCTCCTATTGGACACTCGTTATGGTGCTCCTATTGGACACTCGTTACGTCCAATGGCGCGACGCACTGGGCAAATCCTCTACTGGCCTGTCCAAATTTCAGGCGCTGTAGAAGCACAAGGTTACTGCAGAAACATGGTCACTGTACCATAATGATTTCTGTAGCAGCACACATTATTGTATCATTTCTGACTTTGTGACCAAATTTAAGCAGTTTTTTTTAAATTTGTGAACACATTTTAAAAAGTGGGAACATTTTCTGAAATGCTGATTTTTTTGAAATCGCAAACATTTTTTGTAATTCCCAAACATTGTTTGAATTAGTGGACACATATTTAAAATGGGGGCATTTTTTGAAATTCTGAATATATTTTCAAAACGAGAACAATTTGAGAATTTGTGAACAAATTTCGTAAACTGAAAAAGTTTTCTAAAATCATCACAATATTTGAAATTTCCGAACATTTTTTGAAAAAGAAAAATAAATTTGAAAAAGAAAAAGAAGAAATAAAACGAAAAAGAGAGAGAAACAAAAACAAAAACAAAAAACTATTAAAGAATAAAAAACTGTCTAGGAACCTTCTAGAAGGTTCCCAAAACCGACCAGAACCTTGATATAATTGTATTTGCCTCCTGTATCGTGCATTCGAGGGCTCGTTCTCCTCGCTGGCTGCTCCCGCCGTCGGCATGGTGGCGGAGAAGGTCTATGGCTACAACGTGAAGACGGTGAATCTGGCGGACGGGTCGGTGGCAGGGGCTTACGCGCTCTCGAGAGGGCTGCTGACCATGATGATCGTTTCGTTTGGTTTGTGCTGCCTCTTCTACACCCCGCTGTACTTCGTGGTCAAGCGCGACCGCGAGAACGTGAGGTTGGCGGCCAGCGCCAAGGATCTGGAGTACATGTGAATGCTCCGCGGATTTTTTATCAGCTTCGTGTTTCAGTTGCAGTGTTGGTTAATCGGTTAGTTGATTCAATATGGGGTTGAAATGGTGCAGTTGACAGAATACAGGTTTCGCCTTCTTCAGACAGATGAGGAGTTCGCGAGTACACCCTTCAGACAGGTGAAAAGAAATACACGAGTGCAGACGATGATTTATTTTTTGTTTGTTTGTACAACTAGAGAGGATATATATTGTACTAATACATTGTGTAGGTCAATAAATAGCAGCTGACATGTTCCGTCTATCCATGGAGATGCAAAGCAATGAGGGGGAGAGTGTGTCTACGTACCCTCGTAGACCGTAAGCGGAAGCGTTTCACAACGCGGTTGATGTAGTCGAACTTCTTCGCGCTTCAACCGATCAAGTACCGAACGCACGACACCTCCGCGTTCTGCACACGTTCAGCTCGGTGACGTCCCTCGCCTTCTTGATCTAGCAAGACGTCGAGGTAGTAGATGAGTTCCGTCAGCACGACGGCATGGTGACGCTGATGGTGAAGTGATCTCCGCAGGGCTTCGCCTAAGCACTACGAAAATATGACTGGGGTGTAAAGGGTGGAGGGGGGCGCCGCACACGGCTAGGGTATTGTCTAGGATGTGCTAGGCGACCCCCTCCCACATATATATAGGTGGGAGGGGAAGGGGAGAGGCCAGGGCGCGCCCCAGGGCTGGCCGCCGGCTCCTTGCCTTGCCCTGCGCCCCCCCTGCCATGTTTTCCGAAGGGGGAAGGAAAGAGGGGGGGGGGGCAGGGGGGGGGGGGGGGGGAGAGAAGGAAGTGGGAATCCTAATCCGCACTTTCCTTTCCCTTCTCCCCTTTCCTTCCCCTCTTTAGGCCGGCCCATATGGGGGGCGCACCAGCCCCTTGTGGCTGGTGCGTTTCCCCTCTTGGCCCATAAGGCCCATATCTTTTGCCGGGGGTGCCCGAAACCCCTTCCGGTGACCCGATAAGTACCCGGTACCCTCCGAAATACTTCCTGTGTCCGAATACCATCGTCCTATATATCAATCTTTACCTCTCGACCATTTCGAGACTCCTCGTCATGTCCGTGATCTCATCCGGGATTCCGAACAACATTCGGTCACCAAATCACATAACTCATATAATACTATATCGTCAACGAACGTTAAGCGTGCGGACCCTACGGGTTCAAGAACTATATAGACATGACCGAGACACCTCTCCGGTCAATAACCAATAGCGGAACCTAGATGCCCATATTGGCTCCTACATATTCTACGAAGATCTTTATCGGTCGAACCGCTATGACAACATACATAATTCCTTTTGTCCATCGGTATGTTACTTGCCCGAGATTCGATCATCGGTATCTTCATACCTAGTTCAATCTCGTTACCGGCAAGTCTCTTTACTCGTTCCGTAATACATCACCTCGTGACTAACTCCTTAGTCGTTTGCTTGCAAGCTTATGATGTGTATTACCGAGAGGGCCCAAAGATACCTCTCCGATACTCGGAGTGACAAATCCTAATCTCGATCTATGCCAACTCAACAAACACCTTCGGAGATACCTGTAGAGCATCTTTATAATCACCCAGTTACGTTGTGACGTTTGATAGCACACAAGGCATTCCTCCGGTATCCGGGAGTTGCATAATCTCATAGTCGAAGGAATATGTATTTGACATGAAGAAAACAATAGCAATAAAACTGAACGATCATTATGCTAAGCTAACAAATGGGTCTTGTCCATCACATCATTCTCCTAATGATGTGATCCCATTATCAAATGACAACACATGTCTATGGTTAAGAAACCTTAACCATCTTTGATCTACGAGCTAGTCTAGTAGAGGCATACTAGGGACACGGTATTTGTTTATGTATTCACACATGTATTTATGTTTCCGATCAATACAATTCTAGCATGAATAAACCTTTATCATGAATAAGGAAATATAAAATAACAACTTTATTACTTTATTATTGCCTCTAGGGCATATTTCCTTCAGTCTCCCACTTGCACTAGAGTCAATAATCTAGTTCACATCACCATGTGATTTAACACCCATAGTTCACATCGTCATGTGACCAACACCCAAAGAGTTTACTAGAGTCAATAATCTAGTTCACATCACCATGTGATTTAACACCCATAGTTCACATCGCCATGTGACCAACACCCAAAGAGTTTACTAGAGTCAATAATCTAGTTCACATCGCCATGTGATAAACACCCAAAGAGTACTAAGGTGTGATCATGTTTTGCTTGTGAGAGAAGTTTAGTCAATGGGTCTGCCACATTCAGATCCGTATGTATTTTGCAAATTTCTATGTCTACAATGCTCTGCATGGAGCTACTCTAGCTAATTGCTCCCACTTTCAATACGTATCCAGATTGAGACTCAGAGTCATCTGGATCAGTGTTGAAGCTTCCATCGACGTAACCTTTTACGACGAACTCTTTATCACCTCCATAACCGAGAAATATTTCCTTAGTCCTCTTAGGTAACTAAGGATAATTTTGACCGATGTTCAGTGATCTACTCCTGGATCACTATTGTACCCCCTTGCCAAACTCATGGCAAGGTACACAATAGGTCTGGTACATAGCATGGCATACTTTATAGAACCTATGGCTGAGGCATAGGGAATGACTTTCATTCTCTCTCTATCTTCTGCCGTGGTCGGGTTTTGAGTCTTACTCAACTTCACACCTTGCAACACAGGCAAGAACCCTTTCTTTGACTGATCCATTTTGAACTTTTTCAAAATCTTGTCAAGGTATGTGCTTTGTGAAAGTTCTATTAAGCGTCTCGATCTATCCCTATAGATCTTGGTGTCCAATATATAAGTAGCTTCACCGAGGTATTTTATTGAAAACTCTTATTCAAGTATCCTTTTATGCTATCCAGAAATTCTATATCATTTCTAATCAATAATATGTCATCCATATATAATATCAGAAATGCTACAGAGCTCCCACTCACTTTCTTGTAAATACAGGCTTCACCATAAGTCTGTATAAAACCATATGCTTTGATCACCTCATCAAAGCGTGTATTCCAACTCCGAGATGCTTGCACCAGTCCATAGATAGATCGCTGGAGATTGCACACTTTGTTAGCACCTATAGGATCGACAAAACCTTTCTGGTTGTATCATATACAACTCTTCTTTAAGAAATCCATTAAGGAATGCAGTTTTGACGTCCATTTGCCAGATTTCATAAAATACGGCAATTGCTAAGATGATTCGGACAGACTTAAGTATCGCTACGGGTGAGAAAGTCTCATCGTAGTCAACCCTTTGAACTTATCGAAAACCTTTTGCGACAAGTCTAGCTTTGTAGACAGTAACATTACCATCAGCGTCCGTCTTCCTCTTGAAGATCCATTTATTCTCAATGGTTTGCCGATCATCGGGCAAGTCCACCAAAGTCCACACTTTGTTCTCATGCATGGATCCTATCTCAGATTTCATGGCCTCAAGCCATCTGTCAGAATCTGGGCTCATCATAGCTTCTTCATAGTTCGTAGGTTTGCCATGGTCTTATAACATGACTTCTAGGACAGGATTACCGTACCACTCCAGTGTGGAAAGGGTTCTGGTCGACCTACGAAGTTCTGTAGTAATTTGATCTGAAGTTTCATGATCATCATCATTAGCTTCCTCTCTGGTTGGTGTAGGCATCACGGGAACGGTTTTCTGTGATATGCTACTTCCCAATTCGAGAGAAGGTACAATTACCTCATCAAGTTCTACTTTCCTCCCACTCACTTCTTTCGAGAGAAACTCCTTCTCTAGAAAGGACCCAAACTTAGCAACAAAGATCTTGCCTTCAGATCTGTGGTAGAAGGTGTACCCAATAGTTTCTTTAGGGTATCCTATGAAGACGCACTTCTCCGATTCAGGTTCGAGCTTATCAGGCTGAAGCCTTTTGACATAAGCGTCGCATCCCCAAACTTTAAGAAACGACAGCTTAGGTTCCTTGCCAAACCATAGTTCATACGGTGTCGTCTCAACGGATTTAGACGGTGCCCAATTTAACATGACTGCAGCTGTCTCTAATGCATAACCCCAAAACGATAGTGGTAAATCGGTAAGAGACATCATAGAACGCACCATATTTAATAAAGTACGGTTACGACGTTCGGACACACCATTACGCTATGGTGTTCCAGGTGACGTGAGTTGTGAAACAATTCCACATTGTTTTAAATGAAGGCCAAACTCGTAACTCAAATATTCGCCTCTGCAATCGAATCGTAGAAACTTTATTTTCTTGTTACGATGAGTCTCAACTTCACTCTGAAATTCTTTGAACCTTTCAAATATTTCAGTCTTGTGTTTCATCAAGTAGATATACCCATATCTACTCAAATCATCAGTGAAGGTGAGAAAATAACGATACCCGCCGCGTGCTTCAATACTCATCGGACCGCATACATCGGTATGTATTATTTCCAATAAGTCATTAGCTCGCTCCATTGTTCCGGAGAACGGAGTTTTAGTCATCTTGCCCATGAGGCATGGTTCGCAAGTATCAAATGATTCATAATCAAGTGATTCCAAAAGTCCATCCGCATGGAGTTTCTTCATGCGCTCTACACCAATATGACCTAAACGGCAGTGCCACAAGTATGTTGCACTATTATTATCAACTTTGCATCTTTTGGCATCATTATTATGAATATGTGTATCACTACGATCGAGATTCAATAAACCATTTACATTGGGTGTATGACCATAGAAGGTTTTATTCATGTAAACAGAACAACAATTATTCTCTGACTTAAATGAATAACCGTATTGCAATAAACATGATCCAATCATATTTATGCTCAACGCAAACACCAAATAACATTTATTTAGGTTCTACACTAATCTTGAAGGTAAAGGGAGTGTGCGATGGTGATCTTATTGTAACACCCCCTATGTAACCTAGCACTGTGACTGTCTGTTAAACATGCCAAGTCATCATCTATGCAATGCTTGATCACAGGGTTAGCTCAACTCAATTCAAATTTCTCTTTGAAAATCAATTCAAATTCAAGTCCAAAATAAAGTGGTTCAAAAATTGCTGGAAAAATGTTCAGTATTCAGCAAATATTCCAAAACAAATGTTGTTAAGGAAAACAACATCACTCTTGTGCAAAGATGAACAGTAGCCTTTACAACAATGCAATTCCAGCATGTTTAAAATGCTATTTCTTTTATGGAAATTCTAAATGAATTCTAATCACCCCTAAACTTTTTGTGGCAGTGCCTAAAAATACAAAGTATTTAATGGGCCAAGTCACGCATTTTTCCAATTTGATTTGGGAACCCATCTTTTCCCTTTTCTCTCTCAGTCTATTAAATAAAAAGAAAACAGAAGAAAAAGGAAAAAAGGCGAGCACTTACCTGGCCCTAGGCCGAAGCCACAGTGCGGCCCAGCCCACCAGAGGGCCTCCTCCCACCTACTTTGCCTCGCTGTCGACGCATCTACGGCCGAGCTCGCATCGCTCCGGCCATGGCTCGACACCGCGATAGAGCAGGCGGCTGGGGATAAGGGTGACACCTGGCCCTTCCCCCCTGGATGCCTCGCCTTCATTCCTCCCTCCTTTCTCCTCGCTAGCGTCGCGCACTCTTCTTCCCCCTCTGCCCGAGAGCGTCGCCGTCGCCCTCCATCGTCTGCACGGCCACTGGCGGCCCCGTGCCCGCTGGCTCGTCAGCAAGCTCCGCCGCGGACGACCATCCCTCCTGGTGCCTCTAGGCGGAGCTGTGGAGCCCTGCTGCGGCCTAACGCCGTCGCCCCATCTACGGCCACCGTGGCTGCTCCGATGAGCCCCGCCGCCTCTGCTGCTCCAAAGTCTGTCGCGGGCCTCCGTGTGCCAAAACGTGAGCTTCTCTCCCTCCCCTTCCCCTCCGTTAGCGTGCTGCTACACTGTAGCTAGCCGTCACCGACGCCACGCGCTGCCGTCCGCCATTGCCGGCGAGCTCCTCGGTACAGAGCCGCTCGAGCTCCACCGCCTAGCCCTTTTCGCTTCTGGCACTCGCCGTAGTCCGCCTGGCCGGTTAACTCGTTCGAAAACGACCCGAATCCGCGCTCCCGAGCTCGCCTGAAATGCGTCACCGCCAACCTCGACGCCGGCGACGTTTCCGGCGATCCCAGCTCCGGCCAGTACCACCACGAGACGCGCGACACTGCAAGCTTTCGAACGCCACCAGAAATGCACGATTTGACGCACTTTGGAGTAAACCCGAGGAAACCGGAGTAGCGCCGCCGTGCGCGAGGTCGCCGGAGTGCCTGCCGGCGCCGGTGCTGACTTGTCACGGCGCGGGGCCCGCCCACGGTCACTGACAGTGGGCCCCTGGACCCACTTTGACCCAGTTGACTGCGGTCAACTCCGACTACTGTTTACTGCTGAGGCTGACATGTGGGCCCAGTTCTGTAATTAGTTTAACTAAACAGTTTTTTAAAATAAAACCTAATTAGTTTAACCTAACTAGTCACTGACACCTGGGGCCCACCCCACTAATTAGTTTTGTTAGTTTAGTTTAATTCACAGTTAACCCACAGAGGCTGACAGGTGGGCCCTACCTGTCAGTTTGACCAATCAGCAGCCCAGTTGACTGCTGACATAGTGATGACCTCATGCTGATGTCATAATCCATTTTAGACAATTTTTGTTAATCTGAATAATTCCATAAAATGTTTTAATCTTTGAAAATTCGTAGAAATTAAACCGTAGCTCGGATCGAAAAACTTTATACATGAAAGTTGCTTAGAAAAATCCCACGAATCCAACCGTGCCATCTGTTTCCGTGTCGGGACCCTCTACGGAGGTGAACCCGCAATTTTTTGCCCATTTCCGGTAGATGAATAGTGCATATATACCGGTTAATAAATCCAACTTCAATCCTAAAATAACTAAAATGATTTAGACATGTCTTTAGGCAACCCTGCACTGCACGTTAGCATAGCGTGCTTTGTGTTGCATATGTTTGCTGTGTATTTATCTATTTCCTCCCCCTCTTCTCTCTCGGTAGACCCTGGTACCAACGCAGTTCCCGAGACCGACGCAGCTCAGGAGCCCGACGACACCGTTGACGACCTTGCCTTTGCCGCAGAGCAACCAGGCAAGCACCCCCCCTTTGAACATGCCTATATCGCCTATTCTTCTCCCTCCTGCTTGCATTAGAATTTGCTACTGCTTTGAGTTATCCTATTCTGATGCATGACCTGATTTTGTAACCTGCTGTTGATAATTACCTGCTTATCCTAAACTGCTTAGAATAGGCTGGTTAGTGAACCCCAGAGACCCCACTTGTCCCAGTTGCCCCGCTGGATCATCAGAAGACTCGACAACCAGGCCCCAGCACCGCACATCACCCCCTTAGTTGTACGACACTGCAGTGTTACTATCGAGTGCCGAGGGTGATACCTCGTATAGCACTTCTGATGTTAATTCTGTAGAGAAGCTATTTGGTCGTGGTCATCGAGGGTGATTCCTCCTTCACCACACCCGATAACGACGCTGTCGTGCAACACCTCAAGTGTGAACCCATCGAGGGTGATTCCTCCGAGTTCACCTTGATGGATACATCGTGTAGGAATCCAACAAGGGTGGTACCTCAGATTCCCCTGATGTTTGGACACACGGTTACTTTGACTTAACACAGAACCATGATGACATCGGGTCGGCCCTGAGGGGTACCCGCGAGTGATGTGGAGTCGGGTTGACCTGGAGGGTACCCGAGAGATAAATACGAGGCGTGGCCGGGCATTCTTATCCCTTGCCGCAAGTCCGCGAGACGGGGCGACGGGGTCACATCGATCGTGAGTCTCTGCTCGTTACCGCGCTACCAACACACTAACGATTTGGATATTTGATCTGAGTGGGCCTTTGGCCCGATAGCACTAACCATCACGCGGTAAAAGTTATGGGCACTCTGCATCGTATGCATCAGCCGAAAGCTCTGTCAGACGTCCAGTTCAGCATGGCGGCCGGGCTGGGCCGGCACCATCTTGTAGTGGTGGAGCCTGGACCCGCCCTGCACGCAACGACCCGGAGTGCACAGTGCGATGGCCCAAGACCCCTGAGCGCTTCGGATATAGACCGACGGGGACCTCTCTGCTGAGCTTTAGGTAGGGTTGCGGTGTGTCGTTTGGCAAAGGCCGGGCATGACCCAGAAAAGTGTGTCCGGCTAGAGTTAATCGAGCGTGGTGGGTAAGTTGGTGCACCCCTGCAAGGAAGAACTAATCTATGCATAGCCGGATCCTCGGTAACGGACGCTCGGAGTTGTATCCCGATCGATACAACTAGAACATAATGTTGAGTTGAGAAATGGATAGTATGGCTCTGGGATTGCTTTCTCACAGGGAATCGAGAAAGGATCTCTGGCCGAGGTTGATGTTTAATACTGCTACTACTTTATGCTGTACTAATCTACACTCTTCTAATGCTGCAAGACCGCTGAAGATGCTAGTCTTCGATAGGACTAGGACTTCTCTCTATTCTGGCATTTCTGCAGCCCAGTCCACATATACAGCCTTTCTTTGATAATGTTGCATATGTAGTGTAGATCCTTGCTTGCTGAGTACTTCGGATGAGTACACACGGTTGCTTTGCTTCCTCTTTTTCTCCTTTTCCATTTGATGCAACCAGACGACGGAGCCCCGGAGTCAGCCGCCCCCGTCGACGACTACTACTACCACCCCGAGGGTGGTTACTACTACGAGCTTGCCGACGACCAGGAGTAGGATCGGAGGGTCCCAGGTAGGAGGCCTGCGCCTTTTCGATCGTAGTATTTTCTTTTGCCCCGCCTTTTTAAAGGCTTAGCTATTTTATCTTTTATATCTGTACTCAGATATCTGATGCTTCCGCTGACGCTTGTATGCAAGCTTATGTATTCGAGCCCTCGAGGCCCCTGGCTTGTAATATAAAGCTTGTATGACTTTATTTATGTTTTAGAGTTGTGTTGTGATTCCTTCAAGTGAGTCCTTAGGCTTGATCGTGTGCATTTGCGTGTATGATTAGTGCACGATTAAGCCGGGGCGTCACAGGTTGGTATCAGAGCCGACTGCCTGTAGGATTCCCCTTTCCAACTCCTTGGCCGAAGTTGAGTCTAGTCTTTCAAAAACTATTTTACTAACTTGGCTGTGTGGCTTACGGGCCCACGTCGCCATTGGGTGGTATTAGGATCTTTTATTCCTCGTCTATACTCTGGGACTCTGATCTCTCTTCTATTCGGGTTAAAATTTTACTAACTCCAACATTAGGTTCTCGTGATCACATCCACCCGGAGTTCTGAAATTACCCCCCTTTCTTCAAGATTGTGGGCCAGGTTCTGCTTGCAGGATCCTTTTATCGAGGGCACCTAGTGTTGTCACTTGCAGATTCCTCGCTCCAGCAGTTTTCTCCGACGTTGATGTAGCCTTTGCTATGTCTCGTTGTGTACTTCCTTACCGCGTGCCTGTGCGCTGCCTAGTTTGTCTAGCTGCGAGCGTTCCCGAGCACGTACTCTTCATTTGAATCTAACTCTGTGCATGGATTGGTATGTCTTTAACGACTATTATCATATATCTAATGCCTTTCTTGTTCATTTCCCGTGTTACATCATGAATAACTCCATACACATGCAGTTGTCATTACTAAACTGTCCCTGTTGTTTTTAGTAGGATGGCTGACGATCCTCCACCTCCACCCTATTTTACCGCAATGATGCAGCAGTTTGAACTGAACCGTCAGGTTATGACCGGGATATTGGCTCAGTTCCCAAATCAGAATGCTCATCAACAGCCCACCCCAATAACACTGCAAGAATTTGTGCGCCTCAACCTGTCTGTTTTCCGCAACTCCACCAATCCTATGGATGCTGATGATTGGCTTCGTGACATCCTGTTTGAGATGGAGTCAGCTAACGTTGCCCCTGCCAGTTACGTCACCTTTGCGACATTCCACTTGAAGGGTCCAGCTGCTCAATGGTGGGAAAGTCACAAGGGTATGTTGCCTGCTGAAACTGTAACAACTTGGCAGGAATTTCAGTCAGCTTTCCGTGCATGGCACATTCCTCAAGGTCTGATGGACCAGAAGAAGAGGGAGTTCTGCAAACTAATGCAGGGCAGAATGACTGTGGATGAATATCAGAGGAAATTCCTTGAATTATCTCGCTATGCTGCGGATGACGTCTGCACTGACGCTCGCAAGCAGGAGAAATTCCGTGAAGGACTGCGTACTGATATAAACCTCGCACTTGTTGTCCATGATTGCACAGACTTCGCAACGCTTGTCAGCCAGTCTTTCCAAGTTGAAACTGCTCTGAATAAATACCAGGAGTCGCTCAAGCGTACTCGAGATGTCGGCTCGTCTTCGGGTCAGCCTGCTCGGAAACGTCAAGTCTGGATCCCACACAATGTTCATCATCGACCTGCTCCAACGCCAAGGCCGTCTTATGTTGCACCTCGTCTGCCTCCGCCGCTGAGACAGCTAACGATTCAGGGTGGACAATCCAACACTGTGGCTCGTCCCCATAATGATGGTTTATGCCGCAAGTGTGGACAGCCAGGGCACCGTGCTTTCAACTGTCATCAGGGTCAGCTGCAGAATTCATCACATCGTCCTGCTGACCGTAAGAAGGGCCATCGAAACCATCATACCAGAAGTTGTAGTGTCAGGTCGCCTACGGTGACTGGTGGTCAAGTCACTCATGTCAAAATGGAAGAAGCTCGAGAGTCCCCTAAAATCGTGATGGGTACACTTCTAGTTAATTCAGTGGCAGCTTCTGTTCTTTTTGATTCAGGTGCATCACATTCCTTTGTGTCCCAGCGATTTGCACAATTGCATGAGTTAACCATGAGCTCATTACCCACTCCTTTAGAAATCAGCACTCCCCATTCCAGGTGGCAAACTCAGATGATAAGTCACAACAATCAGATCAGGATTGAAGGATTGTTGTTCCCTGTTTCACTCATTGCTCTCGGATCTTCTGACATAGACATCATTCTCGGTATGGACTGGTTGACCGCCCATAGTGCTTTGATTGACTGTGCTACTAAGACAGTCCAACTTACCTATCCTTCAGGCCAGACAGTCAAATACTCAGCTCGAACAGTTCAGAATGCCGAGAATCAGATATATGTTCTAAATGCATTGAATGCTTCACCTCTTGAAGGCATCGAGAACGTTCCAGTTGTTCATGATTTTCAAGATGTCTTTCCAGAAGAACTTCCAGGAATACCCCCTGCTAGAGCTGTTGAATTCATCATAGACTTGAAGCCGGGCACTACTCCTATTGCGAAGCGTCCTTATAAGATGCCGCCGCATGAACTCCTTGAACTTAAGGAGGAAATCGACAAGTCACTTAGAAAGGGTTCCATCCGCCCCAGTTCATCTGCTTGGGGAGCACCTTCCCTCTTTGTCAAGAAGAAGGATGGTACGAATCGATTGGTTCAAGATTACCGTCCTATCAACCAGGCAACCATACAGAATAAGTATCCACTTCCTCGGATCAATGATCTGTATGATCAACTTGCTGGATCATCGGTGTTCTCTAAACTTGACTTGAGGTTGGGTTATCATCAGATCCGTGTTCGCGAAGAGGATATTCCGAAGACTGCCTTTGTTACTCGTTATGGCTCTTATGAGTACACTGTCATGTCATTTGGCTTAACGAATGCTCCAGCTACGTTCTCCCGCCTGATGAATTACATCTTCATGGATTACCTCGACAAGTTTGTCATGGTATATCAGGATGAGATTCTGGTATATTCGAAGAATAAGGAAGAACATGCTGAACACCTTCGCCTTGTTCTAGAAAAGCTTCGAGAACACCAGTTGTATGCCAAATACTCCAAATGTGAATTCTGGCTTTCTGAAGTAACCTACCTTGGTCATGTAATTTCCAAGGATGGCATTGCTGTTAACCCAGAACGAGTTCAGGCTATTCTTGAATGGACTCCACCGAAGAATGTCAAGCAAGTCAGAAGTTTTCTCGGCCTTGCAAGCTATTGCCGTCGCTTTGTCAAGAATTTCTCAAAGATTGCTAAGCCTTTGACTGATCTGCTTCACAAGGGCGTTAAGTTTGAGTGGACAGAAAAATGTCAGGAAAGTTTTCAAACACTCAAAGACAAGCTAACATCTGCCCCAGTACTTGCTCCTCCAGATTCTCGCAAAGACTTCGTAATTTATTGCAACGCATCCCGTGAAGGATTAGGCTGTGTCCTAATGCAAGAGCGTAAAGTGATTGCTTATGGCTCTCGACAGTTGCGCCCGCATGAAGAGAATTATCCGGTACATGATCTAGAACTAGCTGTTGTCATCTATGCATTGAAGTTGTGGCGACATTACCTCCTCGGTAATCGTTGTGGGATCTACACATATCATAAGAGTCTGAAGTACTTGTTCACTCAGCCATCTCTGAACCTCCGTCAGCAAAGATAGATGGAGAACATTACGGAGTATGATTTGGGTATTTCTTATACCCCTGGCAAGGCTAATGTAATGGCTGATGCATTGAGCCATAAATCCTACTGCTGTGAACTTGAGGTTCAGCTACAGCAACCACTCCTGTATGAAGAGCTTCGAAAGCTGAATCTCGAGATAGTTCCTCAAGGATACCTAAAAACCTTGGTTGTTGAACCAGACCTTGAAAAGGTTGTTAAGAGTGCGCAAGCTAAAGATGCTGAAGTTGATCTGATGAAGAAAAATCTTCACCTTGAAAAGTACATGGATTTCTCGCTGTCTGAAGATGGAACCTTGTACTTCAGAGACCGCATTGTTGTACCCCGCTTCGAGCTTATGACTGACAAGGTCATGGAGGAGGCACATGACACACCATTGTCTATTCATCCAGGTAGCACCAAGATGTATCGTGATCTCCGACAAAGGTACTGGTGGTCTAAAATGAAGCAGGATATTGCCCGATATGTTGCTGAATGTGATGTGTGTCGTCGTGTTAAAGCAGAACATCAGAAGCCTGCTGGAATTCTGCAACCCCTTCCTATTCCTCTACGGAAAGGGGATAAGGTTCAGATGGATTTCATTACTGGCCTTCCCAAGTCACAGAAGGGTCACGATGCTATTCTTGTCGTCGTCGACCAACTCTCTAAAGTTGCACACTTTCTGCCTGTCAAGGAGACGATCACTGCTAGTCAGTTAGCAGAATTATATATCTCCAGAATTGTATCACTCCACGGTATTCCGAAGGAGATCAGTTTGGACCGTGGCGGTCTTTTCACCTCAAAGTTCGGGGAAAGTTTCCAAGAAGCTATGGGAACCCATATTACCTGGAGTTCAGCTTATCACCCCCAATCCCAAGGCCAAGTCGAGCGAGTCAATCAGGTGCTTGAAGACATGCTTCGGGCTTGTGTCATTTCCTTCGGCAAGAAGTGGGAAGAATCTCTTCCTTATGCCGAATTCTCTTATAACAACAGCTATCAAGCCAGCTTGAAAATGGCCCTTTCGAAGTACTTTATGGACGTAAGTGTCGAACCCCTCTGAATTAGTCAGAAACTGGGGAACGGCCGCTCGTGGGTCCGGATATTATTCAACACGCCGAAGAGCAAGTCCGAATCGTTCGAGAAAATTTGAAGGCGGCTCAGGACCGCTAGAAGAGCAACTATGATCGCAAACGATGGGGTTTGACTTATCAACCTGGTGATCAAGCTTATCTGCGTGTCACTCCTATGAAGGGCACTCACCGATTCGGGATTAAGGGCAAGTTAGCTCCATGCTACATTGGTCCTTTCCGCATTGTTGCAAGACGTGGTCAGGTGGCATATAAATTGGAGTTGCCGCTGCAATTCTCTCATATCCACGACGTCTTCCATGTGTCACAACTTCGTCGTTGCTTCAAGGAGTCTTCGCACCAAGCAGTGGATCACGAGATGCTCGAATTGCAAGATGATCTTTCTTATAAGGAGCATCCGATCCGCATCCTTGATGAATCAGAAGGTCGAACCCGTCAGAAGACGACCAAGTTCCTCAAAGTGCAGTGGTCAAATCATACAGAAGATGAAGCCACTTGGGAACGCGAGGATCATCTTCGAACGGAATACCCCGACCTCTTTCCTTCTACCTCCTGAATTCTCGGGACGAGAATTTCTTTTAGAGGAGGAGAATTTGTAACACCCCATATGTAACCTAGCACTGTGACTCTCTGTTAAACATGCCAAGTCATCATCTATGCAATGCTTGATCACAGGGTTAGCTCAACTCAATTCAAATTTCTCTCTGAAAATAAATTCAAATTCAAGTGCAAAATAAAGTGGTTCAAAAATTGCTGAAAAAATGTTCACTATTCAGCAAATATTCCAAAACAAATGTTGTTAAGGAAAACAACATCACTCTTGTGCAAATATGAACACTAGCCTTTACAACAATGCAATTCTAGCATGTTTAAAATGCTATTTCTTTTATGGAAATTCTAAATGAATTCTAATCACCCCTAAACTTTTTGTGGCAGTGCCTAAAAATACAAAGTATTTAATGGGCCAAGTCACGCATTTCTCCAATTTGATTTGGGAACCCATCTTTTCCCTTTTCTCTCTCTGTCTATTAAATAAAAAGAAAAACAGAAGAAAAAGGAAAAAGGGCGAGCACTTACCTGGCCCTGGGCCGAAGCCACAGTGCGGCCCAACCCACCAGAGGGCCTCCTCCCACCTACTTTGCCTCGCTGTCGACACAGCTATGGCCGAGCTCGCACCGCTCCGGCCACGGCTCGACACCGTGACAGAGCAGGCGGCTGGGGATAAGGGCGACCCCAGGCCCTTCCCCTTGGACTCCTCGCCTTCATTCCTCCCTCCTTTCTCCTCACTAGTGTTGCGCGCTCTTCTTCCCCCTCTGCCCGAGATCGTCGCTGTCGCCCTCCGTCGTCTGCACGGCCCCTGGTGGCCCCGTGCCCGCTGGCTCTATCAGCAAGCTCCGCCGCGAACGACCACCCCTCCTGGTGCCTCCAGGCGGAGCTGTGGAGCCCTGCTATGGCCTAACGCCGTCGCCCCATCTACGGCCGCCGTGGTTGCTCCGACGAGCCCTGCCGCCTCTGCTGCTCCAAAGTCTGTCGCGGGCCTTCGTGTGCCACAACGTGAGCTTCTCTCCCTCCCCTTCCCCTCCGTTAGCGTGCTGCTACCCCGTAGCTAGCCGTCACCGACGCCACGCGCTGCCGTCCGCCATTGCCGGCGAGCTCCTTGGTACAGAGCCGCTCGAGCTCCACCGCCTGGCCCTTTTTGCTTCTGGCACTCGCCGTAGTCCGCCTGGCCGGTTAACTCGTTCCAAAACGACCCGAATCCGCGCGCCCGAGCTCGCCCGAAATGCGTCGCCGCCAACCTCGACACCGGCGACGTTTCCGGCGGTCCCAGCTCCGGCCAGTACCACCACGAGACGCGGGACACTGCAAGCTTTCAAACGGCACCAGAAACGCACGATTTGACCCACTGTGGAGTAAACCCGAGGTCACCGGAGTAGCGCCGCCGTGCGCGAGCTCGTCGGAGTGCCTGCCGGAGCCGATGCTGACCTGTCACCGCGCGGGGCCCGCCCATTGTCACTGACAGTGGGCCCTTGGACCCACTTTGACCCAGTTGATCGCGGTCAACTGCGACTACTGTTTACTGCTGAGGCTGACATATGGGCCCCGTTCTGTAATTAGTTTAACTAAACAGTTTTTTTAAATAAAACCTAATTAGTTTAACCTAACTAGTCACTGACACCTGGGGCCCACCCCACTAATTAGTTATGTTAGTTTAGTTTAATTCATAGTTAACCCACAGAGGCTGACAGGTGGGCCCTACCTGTCAGTTTGACCAATCAGCAGCCCAGTTGACTGCTGATGCAGTGATGACCTCATGCTGATGTCATAATCCATTTTAGACAATTTTTGTTAATCTGGATAATTCCAGAAAATATTTTAATCTTTGAAAATTCGTAGAAATTAAACCGTAGCTCGGATCGAAAAACTTTATACACGAAAGTTGCTCAGAAAAATCCCACGAATCCAACCGTGCCTTATGTTTCCGTGTCGGGACCCTCTACGGAGGTGAACCCGCAACTTTTTGCCCATTTCTGGTAGATGAATAGTGCATATATACTGGTTAATAAATCCAACTTCAATCCTAAAATAAATAAAATGATTTAGACATATCTTTAGGCAACCCTGCACTGCACGTTAGCATAGCATGTTCTGTGTTGCATATGTTTGCTGTGTATTTATCTGTTTCCTCCCCCTCTTCTCTCTCGGTAGACCCCAGTACCGACGCAGTTCCCGAGACTGACGCAACTCAGGAGCTCGACGACACCGTTGACGACCTTGCCTTTGCCGTAGAGCAACCAAGCAAGCACCCCCCCTTTGAACATGCCTATATCGCCTATTCTTCTCCCTCCTGCTTGCATTAGAATTTGCTACTGCTTTGAGTTATCCTATTCTGATGCATGACCTGATTTTGTAACCTACTGTTGATAATTACCTGCTTATCCTAAACTGCTTAGAATAGGCTGGTTAGTGAACCCCAGAGACCCCACTTGTCCCAGTTGCCCCGCTGGATCATCGGAAGAATCGACGACCAGGCCCCAGCACCGCACATCACCCCCTTAGTTTTACGACACTGCAGCGTTACTATCGAGTGCCGAGGGTGATACCTCGTATAGCACTTCTAATGTTAATTCTGTAGAGAAGCTATTTGGTCATGGTCATCGAGGGTGATTCCTCCTTCACCACACCCGATAACGACACTGTCGTGCAACACCTCAAGTGTGAACCCATCGAGGGTGATTCCTCCGAGTTCACCTTGACGGATACATCGAGTAGGAATCCAACGAGGGTGATACCTCAGATTCCCCTGATGTTTGGACACACGGTTACTTTGACTTAACACAGAACCATGATGACATCGGGTCGGCCCTGAGGGGTACCCGCGAGTGATGTGGAGTCGGGTTGACCTGGAGGGTACCCGAGAGATAAATACAAGGCGTGGCTGGGCATTCTTAGCCCTTGCCGCAAGTCCTCGAGACGGGGCGACGGGGTCACATCAATTGTGAGTCTCTGCTCATTACCTCGCTACCAACACACTAACGATTTGGATATTTGATCTGAGTGGGCCTTTGGCCCGATAGCACTAATCATCACGCGGGAAAAGTTATGGGCACTCTGCATCGTATGCATCAGCCGAAAGCTCTGCCAGACGTCCAGTTCAGCATGACGGCCGGGCTGGGCCGGCACCATCCTGTAGTGGTGGAGCCTGGACCCGCCCTGCACGCAACGACCCGGAGTGCACAGGGCGATGGCCTATGACCCCTGAGCGCTTAGGATATAGACCGACGGGGACCTCTCTGTTGAGCTTTAGGTAGGGCTGCGGTGTGTCGTTTGGACGAGGCCGGGCATGACCCAGAAAAGTGTGTCCGGCCGAAGTTAATCGAGCGTGGTGGGTAAGTTGGTGCACCCCTACAGGGAAGAACTAATCTATGCATAGTCGGATCCTCGGTAACGGACGCTCGGAGTTGTATCCCGATCGATACAACTAGAACATAATGTTGAGTTGAGAAATGGATAGTATGGCTCTGGCATTGCTTTCTCGCAGGGAGTCGAGAAAGGATCTCTGGCCGAGGTTGATGCTTAATACTGCTACTACTTTATGCTGTACTAATCTACACTCTTCTAATGCTGCAAGACCGCTGAAGATGCTAGTCTTCGATAGGACTAGGCCTTCTCTCTATTCTGGCATTTCTGTAGCCCAGTCCACATATACAACCTTTCTTTGATAATGTTGCGTATGTACTGTAGATCCTTGCTTGCTGAGTACTTCGGATGAGTACTCACGGTTGCTTTGCTTCCTCCATTTCTCCTTTTCCATTTGATGCAACCAGACGACGGAGCCCCGGAGTCAGCCGCCCCCGCCGACGACTTCTACTACCACCCCGAGGGTGGTTACTACTACGAGCTTGCCGACGACCAGGAGTAGGATCGGAGGGTCCCAGGCAGGAGGCCTACGCCTTTTCGATCGTAGTATTTTCTTTTGCCCCGCCTTCTTAAAGGCTTAGCTATTTTATCTTTTATATTTGTACTCAGATATCTGATGCTTTCGCTGACGCTTATATGCGAGCTTATGTATTCCAGCCCTCGAGGCCCCTGGCTTGTAATATAAAGCTTGTATGACTTTATTTATATTTTAGAGTTGTGTTGTGATTCCTTCAAGTGAGTCCTTAGGCTTGATCGTGTGCATTTGCGTGTATGATTAGTGCACGATTAAGCCGGGGCGTCACACTTATCAACCTTGGAATCACTTCCAACACACATCGTCACCTCGCCCTTAACTAGTTTCTGTTCATTTTGCAACTCCTGTTTCCAGTTACTAATCTTAGCAACTGAACCGGTATCAAATACCGAGGGGCTACTATGAACACTAGTAAAGTACACATCAGTAATATGTATATCAAATATACCTTTGTTCACTTTGCCATCCTTCTTATCCGCCAAGTTTTTGGGGCAGTTCCGCTTTCAGTGACCATTCCCTTTGCAGTAGAAGCACTCAGTTTCAGGCTTGGGTCCAGCTTTGGGCTTCTTCCCGGGAGTGGCAACTTGCTTGTCATTCTTCTTGAAGTTCCCTTTCTTTCCCTTGCCCTTTTTCTTGAAACTAGTGGTCTTGTTAACCATCAACACTTGATGCACCTTCTTGATTTCTACCTCCGCGGCCTTAAGCATTGCGAAGAGCTCAAGAATTGTTTTGTTCATCCCTTGCATATTATATCTCATCACGAAGCCTTTGTAGCTTGGTGACAGTGATTGAAGAACTCTGTCAATGACACAATCAACTTGAAGATTAACTCCCAGCTGAGTCAAGTGATTATAATACCCAGACATTTTGAGTATGTGTTCACTGACAGAACTGTTCTCCTCCATCTTGCAGCTATAGAACTTGTTGGAGACTTCATATCTCTCAACCCAGGCATTTGCTTGAAATATTAACTTCAACTCTTGGAACATATCATATGCTCCATGACGTTCAAAACGTCTTTGAAGTCCCTGTTCTAAGCCGTAAAGCATGGCAAACTGAACTATCGAGTAGTCATCAGATTGAGCTTGCCAGACGTTCAAAACATCAGCTTCTGCTCCTGCAGCAGGCCTTTCACCTAGCGGTGCATCAAGGACATAATTCTTCTATGCAGCAATGAGGATAATCCTCAAGTTACGGACCCAGTCCGTGTAGTTGCTACCATCATCTTTCAACTTAGCTTTCTCTAGGAACGCATTAAAATTCAAGGGAACGGTAGCACGGGCCATTGATCTACAACATAGATATGCAAATACTATCAGGACTAAGTTCATGATAAATTAAGTTCAATTAATCAAATTACTTAAGAACTCCCACTTAAATAGACATCCCTTAAGTCATCTAAGTGATACGTGATCCAAATCAACTAACCCATGTCCGATCATCACGTGAGATGGGGTAGTCATCAATGGTGAACATCTCTATGTTGATCATATCTACTATATGATTCACGTTCGATCTTTCGATCTCCAGTGTTCCGAGGCCATGTCTGTATATGCTAGGCTCGTCAAGTTTAAACCAAGTATTCTGCATGTGTAAAACTGTCTTACACCCGTTGTACGTGAACGCAGAGTCTATCACACCCGATCATCATGTGGTGTCTCAACACGACAAACTATAGCAACGGTGCATACTCAGGGAGAACACTTTTACCTTGAAATTTAGTGAAGGGATCATCTTATAATGCTACCGCCGTACTAAGCAAAATAAGATGCATAAAAGATAAACATCACATGCAATCAAAATATGTGACATGATATGGCCATCATCATCTCGTGCTTTTGATCTCCATTTCCAAAGCATCGTCATGATCTCCATCATCACCGGCTTGACACCTTGATCTCCATCGTTGCGTCGTGGTCGTCTCGCCAACTATTGCTTCTACAACTATTGCTAACTCATAGCGATAAAGTAAAGCAATTACATGGCGTTTGCATTTCATACAATAAAGAGACAACCATAAGGCTCCTGCCGGTTGCCTGATATCTTACAAAACATGATCATCTCATACAATAACGTATATTCCATCATGTCTTGACCATATCACATCACAACATGCCCTGCAAAAACAAGTTAGACGTCCTCTACTTTGTTGTTGCAAGTTTTACGTGGCTGCTACGGGCTTCTAGCAAGAACCGTTCTTACCTACGGCAAAAACCACAACGGTGAATTATCAAGTTTGCTGTTTTAACCTTCTTCAAGGACCGGCCGCAGTCAAATTCGATTCAACTAAAGTAGGAGAAACAGACACCCGCCAGCCACCTTTAGGCAAAACAAGTTGCATGTCAATCGGTGGAACCGGTCTCATGTACGTGGACATGTAAGGTTGGTCTGGGCCGCTTCATCCCACAATGCCGCCGAATCAAAATAAGACATTGGTGGTAAGCAGTATGAACATCACCGCCCATAACTTCTTTGTGTTCTACTCGTGCATATCATCTACACATAGACCTGGCTCTGATGCCACTGTTGGGAAACATTGCATGGAAAACAATTTTTTTTCTACGCACACGCAATGATCTATCCCTGGAGATGCATAGCAACGAGGGGGAGAGTGTGTCTACGTACCCTCGTAGACCGTAAGCGGAAGCGTTTCACAACGCGGTTGATGTAGTCGAACTTCTTCGCGCTTCAACCGATCAAGTACAGAACGCACGGCACCTCCGCGTTCTGCACACGTTCAGCTCGGTGACGTCCCTCGCCTTCTTGATCCAGCAAGACGTTGAGGTAGTAGATGAGTTCCGTCAGCACGACGGTGTGGTGACGGTGATGGTGAAGTGATCTCCGCAGGGCTTCGCCTAAGCATTACGAAAATATGACCGGGGTGTAAACGGTGGAGGGGGGCACCGCACACGGCTAGGCTATTGTCTAGGATGTGCTAGGCGACCCCCTCCCACATATATATAGGTGGGAGGGGAAGGGGAGAGGCCCGGGCGCGCCCCAGAGCTGGCCGCCGGCCCCCTAGGGGCCCTGCCTTGCCCTGCGCCCCCCTGCCATGTTTTCCCAAGGGGGAAGGAAAGGGGGGGGGGGGGGAAGAGAAGGAAATGGGAATCCTAATCCGCACTTTCCTTTCCCTTCTCCCCTTTCCTTCTCCTCTTTAGGCCAGCCCATATGGGGGGCGCACCAGCCCCTTGTGGCTGGTGCGTTTCCCCTCTTGGCCCATATCTTTTGCCGGGGGTGCCCGGAACCCCTTCCGGTGACCCGATAAGTACCCGGTACCCCCCGAAACACTTCCGGTGTCCGAATACCATCGTCCTATATATCAATCTTTACCTCTCGACCATTTCGAGACTCCTCGTCATGTCCGTGATCTCATCCGGGACTCCGAACAACATTCGGTCACCAAATCACATAACTCATATAATACTATATCGTCAACGAACGTTAAGCGTGCTGACCCTACGGGTTCGAGAACTATGTAGACATGACCGAGACACCTCTCCGGTCAATAACCAATAGCGGAACCTGGATGCCCATATTGGCTCCTACATATTCTACGAAGATCTTTATCGATCGAACCGTTATGACAACATACATAATTCCTTTTGTCCATCGGTATGTTACTTGCCCGAGATTCGATCATCGGTATCTTCATACCTAGTTCAATCTCGTTACCGGCAAGTCTCTTTACTCGTTCCGTAATACATCACCTCGTGACTAACTCCTTAGTCGTTTGCTTCCAAGCTTATGATGTGTATTACCGAGAGGGCCCAGAGATACCTCTCCGATACTCGGAGTGACAAATCCTAATCTCGATCTATGCCAACTCAACAAACACCTTCGGAGATACCTGTAGAGCATCTTTATAATCAGCCAGTTATGTTGTGACGTTTGATAGCACACAAGGCATTCCTCCGGTATCCGGGAGTTGCATAATCTCATAGTCGAAGGAATATGTATTTGACATGAAGAAAGCAATAGCAATAAAACTGAACGATCATTATGCTAAGCTAACGGATGGGTCTTGTCCATCACATCATTCTCCTAATGATGTGATCCCGTTATCAAATGACAACACATGTCTATGGTTAGGAAACCTTAACCATCTTTGATCAACGAGCTAGTCTAGTAGAGGCATACTAGGGACACGGTATTTGTTTATGTATTCACACATGTATTTTAAGTTTCCGATCAATACAATTCTAGCATGAATAAACCTTTATCATGAATAAGGAAATATAAAATAACAAGTTTATTACTTTATTATTGCCTCTAGGGCATATTTCTTTCAGGCTGCGCCAGGCTCATCGACTGCCTCAACTCGAGCGCCGCTGCTACGTTGGTCGCTCGGGCCTCGCTGCCCGGGCGCCGGTGCTGCTTTGGCAGCTCGGGTGCCGGTGCTGACACGCTCGTCTGCATGACGTCCCATGCCGTCCATCATCGCCGGCTTCATCTTGGACTCCGCCGCCACCATGCCTCCACCGAGCGGCGTCCCCGACCTCGCGGGCGATCGGCTTGATCACCCGCTCGCCGCCGCGATCCGCCTCATCTATGCCGCGTGACCGACCTGGCCCGTCGGTTACGCGCGCCTCCGCAAGTCTAGTGAAGATTGTCCCCGAGTTCAGCGCGCCCCTCCACCGATCGAGCAACGGGCTGCCGCTGCGTCGCCCCGTTGGGCCGCAGTGCCGCCGCCCTGTGGTTCTCCTCGCGGCTGCATCGACTCGCGCGTCGCCGCTGCGTCGCCCCTACGGGCCGTAGTGCCGTGATATGCGGTCCCAGCCGCCGCCCCGAGGCCGTCCCCACGGTTGCACCGACCCGCGCTTCGCCGCTGCACCGCCCCTTCGGGCCGTAGCACCGTGGCCCGCGGTCCCCGCCGCCGCCTAGAGGTCTTCCTGCCGTCGCCCCGATCTGCCCGCCGCCGCTGCGTCGCCCCTTCGGGCCGTAGCACCGCGGCCCACTCCGCTGTCACCGCGCGAGCTCCCGTGGTATGCACCTCGCCATCTCCCTTGGCGCGGGAACGCCACCGTCTGCGCCGGTCTTCGTCATGCTGTCAGGGTTCTTCGCCTACTTCAAGCACCGCCGCCGCACTCCTAACCTAGCCGCTGCCGCCGTCAAGCCGCCGTCGCCGCTCTTCTTTGGCTGCTGCCCGCCGCCACCCACGTAGCCGCCGCCGCCGCCCGTCCACCTCCTTCGTCTTCATCCAGCACCAGCCCGTTGCCAGCGTCGCCGTCATCTACCCGACCACTTTGTCTACTCCGACAACCGTGGGCGACATCGGCCCCGCGCCGATGAACACCGCAATCTGTTGGGGAACGTAGCATGCAATTTCAAAAAATTTCTACGCTCACGCAAGATCTATCTAGGAGATGCATAGCAACGAGAGGTGGAGAGTGTGTCCACGTACCCTCGTAGACTGAAAGCGGAAGCGCTAGCTTAACGCGGTTGATGTAGTCGAGCGTCTTCGCGATCCAACCGATCAAGCACCGAACGTACGGCACCTCCGAGTTCTGCACACGTTCAACTCGATGACGTCCCTCGAACTCTTGATCCAGCAAAGTGTCGAGGGAGAGTTCCGTCAGCACGACGGCATGGTGACGGTGATGGTGAAGTGATCCGCGTAGGGCTTCGCCTAAGCACTACGACAATATGACCGGAGGAGTAAACTGTGGAGGGAGACGCCGCACATGGCTTGGAACAAATTGTTGTGTCTCCAAGGGGTGCCCTGCCCACGTATAAAAAGGAGGGAGAGGGAGGGAGGCAGCCATAGGGGCGCGCCAAGAGAGGGGAGTCCTACTAGGACTCCTAGTCCTAGTAGGATTCGGCCCCCCTCTTATTCCTTCTCATGGAGGGGGAAAGGGGGAAGGAGAGGGAGAGGGAGAAGGAAAGGGGTGCCGCGCCCCCTCCCCTAGTCCAATTCGGACTCCCCATGGGGGAGGGGGGCGTGCGCCACCTCCTTGTGGCCTGCCTTGCCTCTCCCCTATGGCCCATGAGGCCCATTACTTCCCCCGGGGGGTTCCGGTAACCTCCCGGTACTCCAAAAAATACCCGAAACAATCCGGAACCATTCCGATGTCCGAATACTATCATCCAATATATCAATCTTTACCTCTCGACCATTTCGAGACTCCTCGTCATGTCCGTGATCTCATCTGGGACTCCGAACAATCTTCGGTCACCAAAACACATAACTCATAATACAAATCGTCATCGAACATTAAGTGTGCGGACCCTACGGGTTCGAGAACTATGTAGACATGACCGAGACATTTCTCCGATGAATAACCAACAGCGGAACCTGGATGCTCATATTGGTTCCTACATATTCTACGAAGATCTTTATCGGTCAAACCGTAATGACAACATACGTCATTCCCTTTGTCATCGGTATGTTACTTGCCCGAGATTCGATCGTCGGTATCTCCATACCTAGTTCAATCTCGTTATTGGCAAGTCTTTTTACTCGTTCCGTAATGCATCATCTCGTAACTAACTCATTAGTCATATTGCTTGCAAGGCTTATCATGATGTGCATTACCGATAGGGCCCAGAGATACCTCTCCGATACTTGGAGTGACAAATCCTAATCTCGATCTATGCCAACCCAACAAACACCTTCGGAGACACCTGTAGAGAATCTTTATAATCACCCAGTTACGTTGTGACGTTTGATAGCACACAAGGTGTTCCTCCGGTATTCGGGAGTTGCATAATCTCATAGTCAAAGGAATATGTATAAGTCATGAAGAAACAATAGCAATAAAACTTAACGATCATAATGCTAAGCTAACGGATGGGTCTTGTCCATCACATCATTCTACTAATGATGTGATCCCGTTCATCAAATGACAACACATGTCTATGGTTAGGAAACTTAACCATCTTTGATTAACGAGCTAGTCTAGTAGAGGCATACTAGGGACACTGTGTTTTGTCTATGTATTCACACATGTATCAAGTTTCCGGTTAATACAATTCTAGCATGAATAATAAACATTTATCATGATATAAGGAAATATAAATAACAACTTTATTATTGCCTCTAGGGCATATTTCCTTCAGTCTCCCACTTGCACTAGAGTCAATAATCTAGATTACATTGTAATGATTCTAACACCCATGGCTTCTTGGTGTTGATCATGTTTTGCTCGTGGAAGAGGCTTAGTCAACGGGTTTGCAACATTCAGATTCATATGTATTTTGCAAATCTCTATGTCTCCCTCCTGGACTTGATCACGGATGGAGTTGAAGCGTCTCTTGATGTGTTTGGTTCTCTTGTGAAATCTGGATTCCTTCGCTAAGGCAATCGCTCCAGTATTGTCACAAAAGATTTTCATTGGACCCGATGCACTAGGTATTACACCTAGATCAGATATGAACTCCTTCATCCAGACTCCTTCATTTGCTGCTTCCGAAGCAGCTATGTACTCTGCTTCACACGTAGATTCCGCCACGACGCTTTGCTTGGAACTGCACCAACTGACAGCTCCACCATTCAATATAAATACGTATCCGGTTTGTGACTTAGAGTCATCCGGATCAGTGTCAAAGCTAGCATCGACGTAACCATTTACAAGTTCTTTGTCACCTCCATAAACGAGAAACATATCCTTAGTCCTTTTCAGGTACTTCAGGATGTTCTTGACCGCTGTCCAGTGATCCACTCCTGGATTACTTTGGTACCTCCCTGCCAAACTTATGGCAAGGCACACATCAGGTCTGGTACACAGCATAGCATACATGATAGGACCTATGGCTGAAGCATAGGGAATGACTTTCATTTTCTCTCTATCTTCTGCAGTGGTCGGGCATTGAGTCTTACTCAACTTCACACCTTGCAACACAGGCAAGAACCCTTTCTTTGACTGATCCATTTTGAACTTCTTCAAAACTTTATCAAGGTATGTGCTTTGTGAAAGTCTAATTAAGCGTCTTGATCTATCTCTATAGATCTTGATGCCCAATATATAAGCAGCTTCACCGAGGTCTTTCATTGAAAAATTCTTATTCAAGTATCCTTTTATACTATCCAGAAATTCTATATCATTTCCAATCAACAATATGTCATCCACATATAATATTAGAAATGCTACAGAGCTCCCACTCACTTTCTTGTAAATACAGGTTCTCCAAAAGTCTGTATAAAACCATATGCTTTGATCACACTATCAAAGCGTATATTCCAACTCCGAGATGCTTGCACCAGTCCATAAATGGATCGCTGGAGCTTGCACACTTTGTTAGCACCTTTAGGATCGACAAAACCTTCTGGTTGCATCATATACAACTCTTCTTTAAGAAATCCATTAAGAAATGCAGTTTTGACGTCCATTTGCCAGATTTCATAATCATAAAATGCGGCAATTGCTAACATGATTCAGACAGACTTAAGCATCGCTACGGGTGAGACGGTCTCATCGTAGTCAACTCCTTGAACTTGTCGAAACCCTTTTGCAACAAGTCGAGCTTTGTAGACAGTAACATTACCATCAGCGTCAGTCTTCTTCTTGAAGATCCATTTATTCTCTATGGCTTGCCGATCATCGGGCAAGTCAACCAAAGTCCACACTTTGTTCTCATACATGGATCCCATCTCAGATTTCATGGCCTCAAGCCATTTTGCGGAATCTGGGCTCATCATCGCTTCCTCAAAGTTCGTAGGTTCGTCATGGTCTAATAACATGACTTCCAGAATAGGATTACCGTGCCACTCTGGTGCGGAACGTACTCTGGTTGACCTACGAGGTTCTGTAGAAACTTGATCTGAAGTTTCATGATCATCATCATTAGCTTCCTCATTAATTGGTGTAGGCATCACGGGAACTGTTTTCTGTGATGAGCTATTCTCCAATTCGAGAGAAGGTACAATTACCTCATCAAGTTCTACTTTCCTCCCACTCACTTCTTTCGAGAGAAACTCCTTCTCTAGAAAGGATCCATTCTTAGCAACAAAGATCTTGCCTTCGGATCTGTGATAGAAGGTGTACCCAACAGTTTCTTTTGGGTATCCTATGAAGATGCACTTCTCCGATTTGGGTTCGAGCTTATCAGGCTGAAGCTTTTTCACATAAGCATCGCAACCCCAAACTTTAAGAAACGACAGCTTAGGTTTCTTGCCAAACCACAGTTCTACGGTGTCATCTCAATGGATTTAGATGGTGCCCTATTTAACGTGAATGCAACTGTCTCTAATGCATAACCCCAAAACGATAGTGGTAAATCGGTAAGAGACATCATAGATCACACCATATCTAATAAAGTACGGTTACGACATTCGAACACACCATTACGTTGTGGTGTTCCAGGTGGCATGAGTTGTGAAACTATTCCACATTGTTTTAAATGAAGACCAAACTCGTAACTCAAATATTCGCCTCCACGATCAGATCGTAGAAACTTTATGTTCTTGTTACGATGATTTTCCACTTCACTCTGAAATTCTTTGAACTTTTCAAATGTTTCAGACTTATGTTTCATTAAGTAGATATACCCATATCTGCTCAAATCATCTCTGAAGGTCAGAAAATAACGATACCCGCCGCGAGCTTCAACACTCATCGGACCGCATACATTAGTATGTATTATTTCCAATAAGTCAGTAGCTCGCTCCATTGTTCCGGAGAACGGAGTCTTAGTCATCTTGCCCATGAGGCATGGTTCGCAAGCATCAAATGATTCATAATCAAGTGATTCCAAAAGTCCATCTGCATGGAGTTTCTTCATGCGCTTTACACCAATATGACCTAAACGGCAGTGCCACAAATATGTTGCACTATCATTATCAACTTTGCATCTTTTGGCATCAATATTATGAATATGTGTATCACCACGATCGAGATTCAACAAAAATAGACCACTCTTCAAGGGTGCATGACCATAAAAGATATTACTCATATAAATAGAACAACCATTATTCTCTGATTTAAATGAATAACCGTCTCGCATCAAACAAGATCCAGATATAATGTTCATGCTCAACGTTGGCACCAAATAACAATTATTCAGGTCTAAAACTAATCCCGAAGGTAGATGTAGAGGTAGCGTGCCGACGGCGATCACATCGACCTTGGAATCATTCCCGATGCGCATCGTCACCTCATCCTTAGCCAATCTTCGTTTAATCCGTAGCCCCTGTTTCGAGTTGCAAATATGAGCAACAAAACTAGTATCAAATACCCAGGTGCTACTACGAGCATTAGTAAGGTACACATCAATAACATGTATATAAAATATACCTTTGTTCACTTTGCCATCCTTCTTATCCGCCAAATACTTGGCGCAGTTCCGCTTCCAGTGTCCAGTCCCTTTGCAGTAGAAGCACTCAGTTTCAGACTTAGGCCCAGACTTGGGCTTCTTCCCGGGAGTGGCAACTTGCTTGCCATTCTTCTTGAAGTTCCCCTTCTTTCCTTTGCCCTTTTTCTTGAAACTAGAGGTCATGTTAACCATCAACACTTGATGCTCCTTCTTGATTTCTACCTCCGCTGCTTTGAGCATAGCGAAGAGCTCGGGAATGGTCTTCTCCATCCCTTGCATATTATATATAGTTCATCACGAAGCCTTTATAGCTTGGTGGCAGTGATTGAAGAACTCTGTCAATAACACTATCATCCGGAAGATTAACTCCTAGCTGAGTCAAGTGGTTATGGTACCCAGACATTCTGAGTATGTGTTCACTGACAGAATTGTTCTCCTCCATCTTGCAGCTATAGAACTTGTTGGAGACTTCATATCTCTCAACTCGGGCATTTGCTTGAAATATTAACTTCAATTCCTGGAACATCTCATATGGTCCATGACGTTCAAAACATCTTTGAAGTCCCGATTCTAAGCCGTAAAGCATGGCACACTGAACTATCGAGTAGTCATCAGAACGAGCTTGCCAGACGTTCATAACATCAGCATCTGCTCCTGCAGCAGGCCTTTCACCTAGCGGTGCATCAAGAACATAATTCTTCTGTGCAACAATAAGGATAATCCTCAAGTTACGGACCCAGTCCGTGTAGTTGCTACCATCATCTTTCAACTTAGCTTTCTCTAGGAACGCATTAAAATTCAAGGGAACGGTAGCACGGGCCATTGATCTACAACATAGATATGCAAATACTATCAGGACTAAGTTCATGATAAATTAAGTTCAATTAATCATATTACTTAAGAACTCCCACTTAGATAGACATCCCTCGAGTCATCTAAATGATCATGTGATCCATATCAACTAAACCATGTCCGATCATCACGTGAGATGGAGTAGTTTTCAATGGGGAACATCTCTATGTTGATCATATCTACTATATGATTCACGTTCGACCTTTCGGTCTCCAGTGTTCCGAGGCCATGT
Source organism: Thinopyrum elongatum (assembly GCA_011799875.1). NCBI lineage: Eukaryota > Viridiplantae > Streptophyta > Magnoliopsida > Poales > Poaceae > Thinopyrum > Thinopyrum elongatum. Next base: position 536,052,571 of record CM022301.1, on the reverse strand, counting down.
CTGTACATGCTAGGCTCGTCAAGTTTAACCCGAGTATTCCGCACGTGCAAAACTGTCTTGCACCCGTTGTATGTGAACGTATAGCTTATCACACCCGATCATCACGTGGTGTCTCGGCATGACGAACTGTCGCAACGGTGCATACTCAAGGAGAACACTTATACCTTGAAATTTTTAGTGAGGGATCATCTTATAATGCTACCGCCGTACTAAGCAAAATACGATGCATAAAAGATAAACATCACATGCAATCAAAATATGTGACATGATATGGCCATCGTCATCTTATGCCTTTGATCTCCATCGTCACCGTCATGACACCTTAATCTTCATCGTAGCGTCGTTGTCGTCTCGCCAACTATTGCTTCTACATCTATCGCTAACGCATAGTGATAAAGTAAAGCAATTACATGGAGATTGCATTTCATACAATAAAGCGACAACCATAAGGCTCCTGCCAGTTGCCGATAACTTTTACAAAACATGATCATCTCATACAATAACGTATATCACATCATGTCTTGACCATATCACATCACAACATGCCCTGCAAAAACAAGTTAGACGTCCTCTACTTTGTTGTTGCAAGTTTTACGTGGCTGCTACGAGCTTCTAGTAAGAACCGTTCTTACCTACGCATCAAAACCACAACGATGTTTCGTCAAGTTTGCTGTTTTAACCTTCAACAAGGACCGGCCATAGTCAAATTCGATTCAACTAAAGTTGGAGAAACAGACACCCGCCAGCCACCTTTATGCAACAAGTTGCATGTCTGTCGGTGGAACCGGTCTCATGAACGCGGTCATGCAAGGTTGGTCCGGGCCGCTTCATCCAACAATACCGCCGAATCAAAATAAGACGTTGGTGGTAAGCAGTATGACTATCATCGCCCACAACTCTTTGTGTTCTACTCGTGCATATTATCTACACATAGACCTGGCTCTGATACCACTGTTGGGGAACGTAGCATGCAATTTCAAAAAATTTCTACGCTCACGCAAGATCTATCTAGGAGATGCATAGCAACGAGAGGTGGAGAGCGTGTCCACGTACCCTCGTAGACCGAAAGCGAAAGCGTTAGCTTAACGCGGTTGATGTAGTCGAACATCTTCGCGATACAACCGATAAAGCACCGAACGTACGGCACCTCCGAGTTCTGCACACGTTCAACTCGATGACGTCCCTCGAACTCTTGATCTAGCAAAGTGTCGAGGGAGAGTTCCGTCAGCACGACGGCGTGGTGACGGTGATGGTGAAGTGATCCGCGCAGGGCTTCGCCTAAGCACTACGACAATATGACCGGAGGAGTAAACCGTGGAGGGAGACGCCGCACACGGCTTGGAACAAATTGGTGTGTCTCCAAGGGGTGCCCTGCCCACGTATATAAAGGAGGGAGAGGAAGGGAGGCAGCCATAGGGGCGCGCCAAGAGAGGGGAGTCCTACTAGGACTCCTAGTCCTAGTAGGATTCGCCCCCCCCTCTTATTCCTTCTCATGGAGAGGGAAAGGGGAAAGGAGAGGGAGAGGGAGAAGGAAAGGGGGGCCGCGCCCCCTCCCCTAGTCCAATTCGGACTCCCCATGGGGGAGGGGGCGCCACCTCCTTGTGGCCTGCCTTGCCTCTCCCCTATGGCCCATGAGGCCCATTACTTCCCCCGGGGGGTTCCGGTAACCTCCCGGTACTCCGAAAAATACCCGAAACAATCCGGAACCATTCCGATGTCCGAATACTATCGTCCAATATATCAATCTTTACCTCTCGACCATTTCGAGACTCCTCGTCATGTTCGTGATCTCATCCGGGACTCCGAACAATCTTCGGTCACCAAAACACATAACTCATAATACAAATCGTCATCGAACGTTAAGCGTGCAGACCCTACGGGTTCGAGAACTATGTAGACATGACCGAGACATATCTCCGATCAATAACCAACAGCGAAACCTGGATGCTCATATTGGTTCCTACATATGCTACGAAGATCTTTATCGGTCAAACCGTAATGACAACATATGTCATTCCCTTTGTCATCAGTATGTTACTTGCCCGAGATTCGATCGTCGGTATCTCCATACCTAGTTCAATCTCGTTACCGGCAAGTCTCTTTACTCGTTCCGTAATGCATCATCCCGTAACTAACTCATTAGTCATATTGCTTGCAAGGCTTATCATGATGTGCATTACCGATAGGGCCCAGAGATACCTTTCCGATACTTGGAGTGACAAATCCTAATCTCGATCTATGCCAACCCAACAAACACCTTCGGAGACACCTGTAGAGCATCTTTATAATCACCCAGTTACGTTGTGACGTTTGATAGCACACAAGGTGTTCCTCCGGTATTCGGGAGTTGCATAATCTCATAGTCAAAGGAATATGTATAAGTCATGAAGAAAGCATTAGCAATAAAACTTAACGATCATAATGGTAAGCTAACGGATGGGTCTTGTCCATCACATCATTCTCCTAATGATGTGATCCCGTTCATCAAATGACAACACATGTCTATGGTTAGGAAAATTAACCATCTTTGATTAACGAGCTAGTCTAGTAGAGGCATACTAGGGACACCGTGTTTTGTCTATGTATTCACACATGTATCAAGTTTCCGGTTAATACAATTCTAGCATGAATAATAAACATTTATCATGATATAAGGAAATATAAACAACAACTTTATTATTGCCTCTAGGGCATATTTCCTTCACAATTGTCGTCGAATTCTTCTCTGCTGGCCCCTCCGACTCCTCGACATGGCGTACAGCTCATGCAGGTCCCAGTCTCCGCATGCCCGGTGCTGGCAACACCGATGCGTGCCTTCATCCACGACATGTCCCCGGGCCTGGCAAGCCTGGTCGGTGCTTCGTCAACTTCGGCTTCGTCCGTCTACACATGCGTGGTGCTGGCAACACCGGTGCGTGCCTTTGTCCACGATGTGTCCCCGGGCTTGGCAAACCCGCCGCGACGCGTCGTCAACAACATCTTCTTTCCGGCGCACCACTACTTCGACACCACTGCGCCCATGCTAACTCGGCGCCCCCTTGCGCCCGCGGCTCCACGGCGACTTCCTCGACACCGGCCACCCCGACTCGACATCGACCACGGCATTCTTCGCACGGCTACCTCGACCACGGCTACACCACCCACGCTCTCGGCTACATCGACAAACGGCACAAAGGGCTACCGCCTTGCTTGAGCAACCTCGTCGGTTTTCACTCCAGCCACGACTTTCGCGATGCGTCGACCGTTACGACTGTGGGGGGTGTCCGTCGGCTTGCCTTTGGATTCTTCTTCAGTCTCACCGTCTGCGTCGCTACCGTTGTGACTGCGGGGGGATGTTGAGTATATTGATTATTAGGAAAGACGAGATAGACTAGGATTTGTTCTGGTTTGTCTTGTACTCCAAGTTGATCATTGTACTCCTATATATATGCCCACGAGGCTCAACCTCACCACCCCTAGGACTTTATTTTGTCTTTCGTCGTTTGAATTTGTATCAGAAGAGGGGCATTGACCTGCCCCTGATCCTGAACTAGTGAAATTGGTTGAGCAAGAGGAACATTCACTCTGACCTAAGCGGCTGCGTGTTGGGCGCACGGCCCGCGCATCCAGAATTCCGGGCGGACACCGCTCCATTGCCACCCCCAAACGGATGAAATCCGGACAAAACGGACGTCCGTTTGGGGTCGTGCGTTGGAGTTGCCCTGACATACCCAAACTGAATTTCCTCAGCTTTACCTCTTGTATGTTTTTTTTAAGAGAAAACTGCATCTTTTGAGTTCAGGCAACCAGAACACGCATCCACCAGAACTTTGTAGTCTGGTTTCTCTTGACAGAAGAAATCCTTTTATCAAACAAAACTGCACATCTTCACTAGGCATTCAGTTACCAGAGTACACTTACTCAAATTGACATTGTTTCCAGCGTTGTACCAAAGTAGAAAACCGTCCAAAATGCTACTTCAAATCACGTTCTGACACTAAAATCACCAAAGATCGACGACAACCAAAACATCGCGTACCAAAATTATTTGTTCATGTTTAATTTCCAGCAAAAAATAAGCAAAAAACGCTGACTCAAACTTGTAAAAAATGCACACAGCTGGCAAAGATCTTGAGCACTTATATTTGCAAGAGGCGGCACACACCCTGTAGTACCCACTTCTTTCTCTGAGCATCATATCTTGCTTCCTTGTTAGGATATATTACAACTAGCTTATCTGTATGATAATGCAGCACGCGACAGCTTAACATGGTAGATGATTTGTGCAGATAACACGACACAGGAAAAGGATGAACTTTTTTTGTGCAGAAAAAAGGATGGAAACTTAACTCACAAATGTTTACGGCAATAACAAATGTAAGATGCTCATGCTCTCAAATGGAGAATATCAGGCCATGAACTACATCTTGGAGACCGCTTGGCACAAGCAGTAAAAAGAACTGAATCTTGGAGGCATGCAGGACCAAAATCATATTTTTAAGAATATATACTGGACAACTTTAAAACATGTTTTGCTGCATTCTGCAACTTTGCTTCTCAACTAACAATGGCAAATTCAGTTTAGGTTTCCATGTGGTTAAGAAATTCAGGTTCCACCTTCAGGCAGACGAACTGTAGAATTAGAGAGAATATAAAGAAATGGCAACTATCTTTTACTCCCTCCGTCCCAAAATAAGTGTCTTGAACTTAGTACAAATTTGTACTATAGCTAGTACAAAGTTGAGACACTTATTTTGGGACGGAGGGAGTATTATCCTGCCTAAACCTGCTTAGGGTCAGTGTAGTTTGGGGTATTTCTCACAAGAGTTTTGGTATTTGAAGAAGAATGTCAGTAGGATTTAAAGTTTCCATCAATTTGGTTTGAACTAGTGTCACCTCTATACGGCCGTGCTCCAAAGTGAACTTCATGGAATCAAGCCAACATGTAGCAGTCCTCAGAAATAGATGATGATCTGCTCGATGAGCGACTACCGTTCAGCATACCATGTGTGGTTGCTTTGCTGTCAAACTTTTGGTAACTGTAACTACATAATCTAGGATATATTTTTATCTGTGATAATTTTTGGTAACTGTAACTACATAGCAAGACTGCAAAGAAAAACATCCACTTTTTGAAATGGAAAGAAAGAAAAACATCCACACTGACCAATGCTGATACTATTTGCAGAGTCTGTAGCAGCTATATATACTCATTTGGTTTGCTAGTGCCGTCAGTCCATTTGATACTGTTTCGGGTGTAGCATCACCAAGTATATCTTGTTATAGGCTTACTATAGCTCGTATGTTCAGAGAACATTGGAGAAAGACAGGATCGTATGGATTGACTTGCTCCTGCAAACTGCTTCAAGTTCAAAATTCACAACAAAACCATGCATGACTACAGTTAAGGAACAGTAGCTTCGACCACTGATTAAGCCCCAATCAAGCTACAGTACTAAGCTTGCATCACAAATTGCATCAACATCGTCCCCACACACACATACATACTAGCAGCTAACTAAGCTTGTTACTAATTAAGAACCTGACCTACATAAAACTAATATATTGACTTGCCCCTGCATCGTTCCAACCCTGTTAATTGCCTCTCCCCAACCAACCCAGATTTCGTAACAAAATAGTGCATAGTTGCTGCTAAGGCCCAGATTAGGCCCACCTTCTAAGCTCCCACCACAGATTTGCTAACAAAATATAGTGCAACCCTGTTAAGCTCCCACCACAGATTAGGCCCAGACATGCATCACATTCCCTGAAGAACTAACTGGTCATATCTAATTAACTGAACAACTAACCGGTTATATATAGCTCTAATTAAAAGAAGCAAGCTTGTGAGAGCTCTTGATTCATCAAGCGGCCTGGAAGAGAGGCATGTACTGTCCATTGGCGTGCTAGGAGTGTGAGCGGTGCCAAACCCTGACGATCTCCACGGGGACGACGTTGGCGGAGCCATGGCCGTCGCAGTAGTCGATCCGGACCTCGTGGGGGATCTCCCGAGGGTCCTCCAGCTCAAGGACGACGCGGACGGTGGCGAGGTCCGGCGCCGTGAAGCAGGCCGGGTCGATCTCAAGCACAAACCCGAACCTGAAGCAGTTGCTCTCGATCCCCTTCTGCGTGCGCTGCTCGATCGGGTAGTCGCGCAGGGCGGCCTGCACGATGTAGTGGCTCGAGACGCGCCGGACGGTGGGGGCCTGCTCGCGCAGCAGCAGCACGGTGACGCCGTCCAGCACGAACGGCTGCCGCCGCAGCGCCGCCTCCCGGAAGTCGGCGTGCGGAACCGCACGGTCGCGTCGGCGCGGCGGGCGGGCGGGAGGAGCTCGAAGTTCTGCGGAGGGCGAGGGTGCGGAAGGCGCGGCGGATGAAGGGCCCCGGGTCGGCCCGGCACGGGGCCTCCGGCGGGGTGATGTAGGCGTACGCGAGGCGCAGCGCGTGGTGCTCCGCCTCGGGGTCGGCGGTGAAGCTGAGGCACGCCCTGGTTCTTCTGGCCCGGGGTTCCCTGAGCATCTCCGGCGGCAGGTAGACCGCGGTGGCGGCCGGAGGGACGTTGCCGTAGGAAGGGCAGGTTACGAAGGCCGGGCGGTCGGAGGGTGCAGGGATCTCCAGCGCCGTCGCCCCGGGCGGCAAGGAGCGGTCGGCGCCGGCCGCTAGCATCTTGGCCTCTTGGTGGAGAAGCAGCAGCGGCCGGGTGGAAGTGCTAGCGATTGTTTTTTCTTCCTTTTTTTTAGGGAAAACTGCTAGGAATTGTTTTTTTAGGGGGTAGTGTTTTTTTTTTTTTGAGTTTAGGGGGTAGTCCTAGGAATTGTTGTTGCCGCTATAACGCACAGGTTGCTGCGCTTGGGCCAGGCCCAACAATAGTGTTCGCCCCTCTCGTGTCCCCCCACTGCTCTCTTTTTTGCGTCTGAACACAAACCGTTAGATAAAAGAACAGCATATCCTGCTCGAAAAAAATGACTACTACTACCTTTTTTTGACAGATTTTAAAAATCATCAATTCAAAAAATATTCACGAAAATATTATTATTATTATTATTATTACAAATTAAAGAAATGTTCATGAGTATAAACATATACAAAATACAAGGCAACGAACAATTACTCGTCCATTTATTTATCTTACTTTTGATTCTAAAATATGATACAAAAGAACTTTTAAGCAGTGCATCATAGTCTCCTTTGATAAGAAGAAAAAACAACAATTTCTCATGAGCTATCTAATATTCAGGCTAGTAATGGTTCTTGAATGGACACCAAAGCAAAAACAGGGTATAAATACAAGGACAGAATTACTGCTAAGAAGCATGACAAATCCACAGTACATCAGTAAGGACTATGAACTTATCTGAACCCTTGCTAGTGAAGAGCGAGAGAAAGAAATAAAGGTACAATCATATGAATTCAAAAGATTTTAATTCCAAAAGGTAAGAGCTCCAACATTTCATTCATTGGACATAGATGGTAGGAAATGGCTCAGATCATTCATTGAAAATGACTTAGATATATAGGATTTAATTTTGATTCAACAAAGAATGTTACACTAGCAGGCTATCAAGATGATAATAATAGTTAAATAGCAAAAAACAAGCACCATGATGATTATTCATGCAAGCTATGTTAGTTAGGCCTATGTCTAGTACAACCCATTGGTAGAAAGGTAGGTCGTAGGTATTGTAAGTGCACTCACATGTAGCAGACCAAAAGAAAAGGAATTAGTGAAGCAATGGATCAACATATATCAAACACTACATATATGTGGCCAAACAGATCAAGGCACAATGTTCCAACATATCATACATAATTATGATTCTACAAAAAAGGATTGTATACCTAGCCTCCTGCTTGTGATACACTAGCTCCTAAATGAATTTGAAAAGCTCCTGCTTAGCCTTTAAAACCTCCACCATCTTAATAGCTTCCAACACCATAACTGTTCCAGCATCTACATGAGGAAGCATCGTCGATAAACATTTGAATTCTTCCAAATGATTAGAGAATTAGACCAACGCTACCAGCATAATAATATTAGAGGAATACTAGATAACTGTTGGAGTTGCGCATACCCCGTGTTTCTTATACTTTTGTATCGAATTGCTAGTAAAGATGGACCCTTTATATTGAGCTGCAAATCAGGTATGGCTATAATACAATCCTTCAGCTCTGATGCCCTATAGCATGTCAGTTTTTGCATTTCCTTTTTCTGCAAACACATAATCATAGGATAGTTTTAGCTGAGAACTGGAAATATCAAAGGCAACGTTTTCCAGCTTTGAGAATCTACTTCTCTGCTCTTACCCGAGGATTAGTGTCTAGTCTAGTGATCAACCTAGCAAGAAAAGTTGATGAAGCAGCAATAACTGATGGCAAGAACAGGTGACAACTTTAGTCGAGAAGACTTGGCTCAACAAGATAGCTACCCAGGAATTCCAGTAACAAGCTAAAGTGCCGCGACAAAGCATGAAAGAATAACTTCACGCATCGACACACATAAGCAATGGAGGAAGGATTAAATGAAATTGGTCCAATATGACAAATTTAAAGGATTGGTAGTCACCCTTTTGTCTCCTGATTAGATCTTGTAAACCACATTAATTTAGTGAGACAAAGGTAAAATACACAAGGATTTAGTTAGACACAGATTCAAAACATAGACATCACATAATTGGCACATGATGCAATATGATACCACCAAGCAGCCGTTTTTGTATAAAAAACAAAGCTGCAGTAGATTATTCAATTGGTTGCTAGCAAACTATCTCTATCAAATATAGAAAAATTAGTACTCCTAAAGTACCAATTAACAAACTATATGGACTCCCAAACTTCAAAAGTACCAATTACCAAACCATATGTTCACCCGTATCCTCTTCAATGAGTCGACCATGAGAAAGCTTCATCTGCTCCAAAAAGCAGAGCAACAGGTGTGGATGCTAGGTGGTGCTACTGTTGGAGATGCACCACTATACAATTTAATTGCATCACATAGTACAATATGGCAATGAACAAATACTTGCCCATTTATTTATCTTACTTTTGAGTCTAAAATATGGTACAAAGAATTTTAGAAGCAATATGTCATATTATCCTTTGATAAGTTTCTCATGAGCTAGATAATATTCATGCTAAGTAATGGTTCTTGAACTGACAACAAAGCAAAAAAAAAGGGACAAAATCACTCCAAAGCATGAAAAAATCACAACGCGTCAGCGAAGAGTACGACCTTTATCTCAATGTTTGCTAGTGTAGAGCGAGAGAAAGGGATAAAGCTACAACCATATGAATTCAAAAGTTTTAATTCCAGAAAGTAGGAGCTCTAGCATTTCATTCATCAATCATAGGTAGAAAAATGTGTAAAACTAGCTCACAAGACTCAGAAGAGGTTGGCAACCAGTTGTTAGTATCAATGTAATCCAACTATAAACAAAGGGGAAATGTTTTGCATTTCCTAATGGGGTTATTTTTTCCTAATTACTTTCTTTTATGTTTTAAAACAAAAACACACAGTGAACATTACAAAATATATAGATCGTCATGGTGGTCCCTCCTCTTTTTATCCGGGCTTGGGACCGGCTACACATAGCATAGGCAGAGTTACCCACCCACCCTCCAAAGTGAGCAAAACAATCCTTAATTTTGAGGGAGAGCAAATTTTCTCTCCCCTACTAGTAAGGATTGCCTCACCCTTGAGTAGCATTAAGAAGCAAGGATTTCCCCTTGCATAGGCTTTTTGTACCAAATGAGCAAGGCAATCCTTGATTTTGATGGAGAGCAAAATTTTCTTTCCACCACTAGCAAGAATTGCCTTGCCCCTTGAGAAGTCTCAAGTGAGCAAGGTTTTCCTTGGTTTTGAGGGATGGCCAAATGGCTCTCCTCCACTAGCAAGGATCACCTTACCCCTTGCTTAGCTTTACATTTGTATTAATTGAGCAAAGATTGTCTTCAATTTTAGGAGAAAAATATGCTCCTCTACCTAGCAAAAATTTCTTTGCCAAGTGCATAGCCTTATCTTTGTGCCAAATGAACAAGCCAATCATTGTTTTTGATGGAGTGCAAAATTTGCACCCCTCCACTAACAAGGATTGCCTGAGTAGCCTTAAGTGATCAAAGATTTCCTTGATTATAATAAAAATGAGCAAAATCCTGTCGCTTTTGTGGAGGGTTCAATTCTCCACAAGCGAGGATAATGCCTAGCCATGCGTTTGAGCAAAGTGAGAAAAAATCCGTTACCTTTGGGGAGTCAATCCTCCAAGAGCAAAGATTTTTCATTTTCCTAGGCAACTTTTTGTGCAATGTGCACAAGACCTTTCTTGCATTTGTGGGAAGTCAACTCTTCACGAGCAAGATTGTGCTGCCCCTTAGTAACCTTAAGTGATCAAGCATTTTTCCTTGATTATAAGAAAAGTGAGCAAAATCCTTTCGCTTTTGTGGAGGGGTCAATTCTCCACAAGTGAGGATCATGCCTATCCATAATTTTGGGCAAAGTGAGAAAAACTCCCTTACTTTTGGGGAGTCAATCCTCAAAGAGCAAAGATTGCCATTTGCCTAGCCAATCTTTTGTGTAATTAATGTATACCAGACTTTCATTGCATATGTGGGAAGTCACCCCTCCACGAGCAAGATAATTTTGCCACTTGTCTGATAGGCACCATACTTTTGGGGGCAATGCCCAAGTATAATGCAACGTTGTATGAAGCATGGGTTCAACTAGTGCAACATGTACACCACTACCTGTTATCATGAAACAATTATCGTGATAAGAATCGACATCATATTTCATAATAAATAAAGGAAAGTGCAATGAAGTTAACTAATAAATACGAACTATGTACACCCTGCTATTTCACTAAAGCATGAGCACCAAAAGAACGTAGAGATTCATTGGGGGTTATCCAGTATACACAGCAAGCAAAAACTACAACCATACAACAGAATTTCACGCTCTCAAAGATTAAAGGGTCAATGCAATCAAAGAAGAGAGGGCTCCCTCATAAAGTAGCCAAACTACATAAACAAAGTAACACTCCCAGGCATAGAAAAACAATGAAATGATTGCTTAATCATGAATCAGAATAATCATAACACTTATTTGTGGTGGGAAAATTACCCAATAGTGGAGATTATAAATAAGTAGGATAATTTGTGCGATCAAATGTGTATCTATTATCACCAACAGTAAATATTTGCAAACCATGTTTCAGTGGAAATGAAAAGGTTTTCATAAATGAATAGTTGCAGGTACAAACTTATGGATTCGGTGACAAACAATAAGGGAAAATTATGACTTGCTAAGCTCACAATATTGACAACTTATTTTGTAAATAAAGGAAGTTCAACAATGTTATATTAATAATAATGAACTATTGTATGTAGACCCAGCTTAACTCTTAACACTTATTTGTGGTCGGAAACCGACTAAATTAATAGTGGGGAAAGACACAAGTTGGATAATTTCTGTGATCAAACTTGTATCTATTATCATCAGCAGTACAGAAAATTGCTATTTCAGAAAGCATGTGCAGAAATATTTGGAAACCAGGTTTCAATGAGAATGAAAAGATTTTCATATACAGATAGGTGCAGTACAAATTAAACTTATAGACTCGACGAGGAATGATAGGGAAAGAAAAATCCTTGGCTCGCTGAGCTCACATATGATTCAAGATTGAAATGGGTTCATCAGGCACTTACCACGGCGCACTGTCCATGAAGAGGGATAGGACGGAAGCTCGGATGCGCGCGGAGCGCAACGCCGGCGTCCGGATGTAGAGCCTCCCCCCGGCAGGCAAATTAATCCTGTCCAAGGCGAATCTGCACCGGCGTTCTGGTGGCTTTGTCTCCGGATTGGTTCGGATCAGAGACGGTGACAAGCGCGCGGGATCCCTCTCGACGGCCCTCACGGTTTGGAGAGGTGGGGTGGCAGCCCTCCTCCCAGGCTCCAGTTGTGGCACCCACAGGCAGTGGCCGGTGTGCCAAGGGCTCCCACGGTGGCAGTGTTGTCGTGGATGGTCGCCAGATCTAGGCGGCTAGATCTGGGGCTTTGAAGGCGGTCGAGACGGTGCACAGATTGTTGGTTGGATTACTTGGGACAGATCCGGGTGAAAACCTAGTCTTCGGTCGGTGGCCGGAGCCGGTGATGGCGATGCCCTTGCATCGTTTCCTTCTTGAAGGCATCATCGAGGTGAAGTTCCTAGCTCCTCCCGATACCTCCGGGGGAAACCCTTGATCAATTGATCAGATGATGGCGGCGCTCTTGTGTCGTTCCCTTCTTGGGGGCGTCATTCTTGGAGGTGTGCATTGGATCGAGGGACCAGTGGACGGTTTTACTGTTTTACTGGTGGAGCGGCGTTTCTTATTCGCATCGGCGATGTGGAGTCTCGGCGGCGTGGCGCAGCAGGGTCTCGGCAACGGATGTGTGATGATGGACGCGCGTAGGAAGGTGGCGTTGTCTGACGTCGTGGTGGCGTCGACTGCAGGCCTGACAATTGATGCGTGGGTACCTGCTTTGAAGATGGATCAGTGGAAGATGGCGGCGGCAGCCTATGAGAAGGCGCCGAACCGGTGAGTGCCCCAAAGCAGAGTGGCTTAGTTGGGGCCTCAGGTTTTAGATGTTAGGCATTGGTGCGATGTCTGTTTGGTATTTGGCCCAGACTCTCGGCACCCCCTTCATTAGTTAGATAGGAGTAGCGACATATGTTACGAAAATGATGGCTTCAGACTTATTGATGTATTTATTTGTAAGGTCTTTGTGAATAATCAATAAAATGGCCGCATGCATCTTCCAGATACAGAGGCCGGGGGTCTTCCTCCTTTTCAAAATAAAAAAATAAAGTGCCAACACGAGGATTGATGAGTGTGGGCGAGGCGAGGTGGGGATAGAGGCATGGAAGCTAGAGTCTTGGGGTGAGCGCGCGCAGTGAGGACCGGACGGCGAGGACCGGTCCACCAATTGGCAGCACCGCTGCCGGCCGGTTTGATGCGACGAACGTCGGCGCGGATCAGAGTTGGGTGGGTGCCATGCTTCTTCCTCCGTCTCAAGTGCTAACCAACCCAAGTATCTTAAGTAATTTAGTCACAATCCAAGTCATGCTTAAGAGCCACTCTGTCCTTTGCAGTGCCGCCGTTAGGATATTCAGGAGAGTGGCCAAAAAATCTAGCTACTACTATATGCTCATATCTTCGCCAACATTCTATATGTTTCATTTTTCTCAGTGGCGTTTCTGGATGTTTTCTGCATAAAGAAAAAAGTGATACCCACCTCGCACGCACACACGCAAAAATAATAATGAATTTTTATATCTGATATTTCTAAATGCCCCAAAATCAACTTGCTCAAAATCTTTGCATTGGCGGATTACTCGTTTCATGGAGGGTTGCAATGGCTTCTATATTTCAATCTACCATTTAGACATTTATAGTTCTTCTTTTTTTCAAGAGGATAATTATTATTTTTAGATGGATAATTCTTCATTTTCACTAGGCGAAATTTTAACCGGTCTGAGCTTTATATAACTAGCTAAAACCATCAAGCCATGGTATCTCCATAAAAAAACCTTTCTAATTTTAACTCTGCATTTTTTGGACCTTATGATAATTTATCAATGCCCTTTAGCAATAGAGGGATATAGCTAACGAAAGAGTCAAATCTGACGATTGATGGCCACTGAACAACACCGGTGAGGATAGTCGATTGCGATGCCAGTGCGACCGAGATTAAGATGGAGATCGCTCAATATATATAGTTCTCTTTAATTTACGTACGTAGTACCCTTTGTCGGCAAGCATGTTGGAGTTGGGTAATAGGCAGGCATCTTAAGCCGGGGCTCAGAATCTTAGAGCATCTAAAACCATCTGGGTACATCAAATCTGACCCCTCAAATATCCATGGACGCGTCCGGACGCATCCGCGGACAGTTACCGGTTGGACCTCAAATTAACGTTTCCACAACCAGATACCTTACTTATGAGAGGGGCCAACAGAAACGTTAGAAAAAATTAGTCTATTCCATTCATGATAAAACGTGAAAGGAAACCATTGAGAAAAGAAAACTTCGAGCAAAGAAGAAAAATGAACAATAGAATAGAATCAAACAAATGATAGGAAACAAGAAAGTTGACAAACCGGCAAAAAGGCATAGAACTAAGAAAACAATAATAATTCAGAAGAAAGTTGACAAACTGGCAAACTTTTATTCCATTGGCAAGCTAGCTAGGATGATACATCATACTAGCTCGTTGGACACGTACATACGCATGAACACATCACGCCATGATGAACGCGTATATACTTATACTGGAACAAAGAAAGAAGAACGTGCGCCATATCCAAGGGCCAAGGCGACGTCGTCACACTGGCTTGAATACGCAACATCATACGGTGGAATCAAATTATTATACTGAAAACAAAGAGCAAACACAGAGATGCATCTGCTCTGGGCCGCTCAGTAGTCGCAGCTGCTGGCGCATCCGGGCGCACGCACGAGGGCGTACGTGCATGCATGCTTGATATATTTGATAGTACTCCATTAAGCATCAAGGGATGCAACGCCGCCGGCGCCGGCACAGAAGCGGCGGCATGCGTCGCCGCAGCGCTCCACGACGGCTTTCGTCCCCTCGCTGCCGCCATCGATAACTGGTGGCAGAACATACATACAGTACTCGCGTTAGACGCAATTCAATTACAAGCCGGGGTGAATTGTAAAAATAGCAAACCTAATTTTTTTTAACATGTGCGCTGGGGAGAAGTATCTAGACAAATATAAGACAACTAATGAGGTATATTTGTTTACCGTTGCGCATGCTGTCACAGACGATGGACGAGCACCTCAGCGTGCAGCTCTCAACCTCAACGGCTGGCAAAAAGGGAAAACAAGAGACTAGATTACCTAACTTGGAAACATGGATGAACGTAACGTGAATTATTTTCGCAAAAAACAAGAGACTTGCTTACCGTTGCTGGTGAGCAGGTCGGAGGTGGAGCTATTCGCAAGAAAAAGTCTGGGGTCGGCCGGGGTAGGGCATTGTCTTGGGCATCTACCGCTCGTAAGCTGCACACAGCAGCACATCTCCGCGCAGAACGGGATGGGGCCGTATTGGGTGGTGCAGGCGGCGTAGCAATGGCTCCCTATCTTGTTTTTGCAGCAGAACTTGGCGTCCTCAGCTCCGGTGGCGGCGGCCGTCTGATCTGCCTGGGCCAGCGGCAGGAAGCTCCCTAGGACGATGACTGCGCCCAGGAGGAGGATCACACTCCGGAAGCCACCCTTGCCTTCCATGGCGTACGTGCAACTCAAACTTGGATGATCGATATGTGTGGTGAAACAAGAGTCGCGTGGATCGGTCCTATTTATAGGAGATGATCGCGCTACCGTATCCACCGTTCGTACGTCTGATTGATTGACGAGTGTGCATGGTATATATGGCTCCACAAATCTAGTCATGCCATGTCTTCATCAACATAAATGTACGTACGTGTAGGTGAACTCCTACCTACTCAGTGCACTCCCATCCCATGTGCCTTGTCAATGCCTCATCCGATTTGGTTGGTGAGCGGAATTTTTTGTCGTTAATCATCTTCATTGTCAGTTTATTGAATATCTGTGCCCGTTTCAATATTAACATTACAACACTTCTTACCCTTGGGCCGATTCCGTGCCTACATGCATACTCGAGGAATTGTCTATGCTTGAGGTCTCTACAATTTAGAAAAATATTTTTTCTATTTAGAAATAAGGCTTTCACTCAGTATTAAATTACTAGCTAGTGCCCTTAATAGCCAACCATACAATCAAAAACTAATGCTGCATATACCAGCTTACAATTTAAGCGCTCTCAATAAAAGCAGAAAAGACACACAAACTAGTGAATTATAGAAGGAACTAATGCTACTCTCACTTGGTGAACAATTCATGTTACTTGGTGAACAATCCCTAGATACCTTGACGTTCCAAACAAACTTGATGAGAACACTCAAAACATGAGATTGTGTTGAGAACATTGTCACAGCTTCCAGAGCTTGAGCGTTGAGGTAGAGATCATTCTCTTTTTGTAATGTGGGATGTATATGATCCAATGGAGGTGAAAATTCATCTTTCAATGATGTTCAACAATCCCTTTTCCCGAAATAGAGTCCACATACCAACTTTAAACACAACAGTCATATCCAAAAAATTTAAGTTGATAACCACTCTCATGGACCATAAAATCACTCATTGATGGAAAAGCCATAGTAAGGAGAACATTGCTCTAACACCACTTATGAGGGGGGCTGTGGTTATGCCGAGGAGAGGAGGGGGTTGGGGGGGGGGGGGGGGGGGGGGGGGAAGGGAGTGAACAGACCTAACACACACACACATACATACAAATGGTCGACTTTTATGGTTTAACAGTCTTAAGCAAATTCTAGCCGGTCCTTAGCACTTAAAAAGCAAGCAACACAAGTAATGCAGCGGACAAAAGTAGAAAGAAAGTAAGAGCTTAGGGTTGAGAGATACATACATAGAGTGACTCGATGATGTTTTTGATGGTTTAGATAGTTGGCTCTATCCTACTCCACGTTGATGGAGGCTTTGAACTAAAGTGGTTCTAAGATCACAAGGTTATCGATTGCATCGCTCACCAAGCGGCCCACCAAGCGCAATCAACCTATTTCACCATGGCTTATCAACCTTCCATTGTCAAGCCTCGCTAAGGGGTAGATCGTTGTGAACTAGGCGATCTAATTGCCCTCACAAACTCTTTATTCCTTCACTCATGGATGAAGGCTCTCAAGTGACTCTAACCATCTAGGAGGCACAGACCCTCCAAGGGTAACAACCAAAGCAAAGTCACTTGGTAGAACTTCCTCAAAGGATCTTTAATCAATGCTCCTCTCGAGAACCCACAAGATCTCTTTCTCACAATGCATATGCTCATTGTAAAAGATAGTAGCGTTGGGTGTGGGGGTTCAATAATAAGGGATGAGTTATTGGCCTTCAAAGAATCAAAAAAGTGTTCATGGAATCACCCATCACTTCTCCAACTTTCTTGCCTAGGAGATATCTTAATCTCTCTAGACATGAGCTTGTGCTGTTGGAATGGAGTGGAATAAGTCAAATGACTTACAACTGCTTGCCACTATGATGGGATATCCAATTCTATATACAGAGCGAGGCACAAATCTGATTGTTACATTGGAAATGTAACTAGCCCGAAAGTGCCGGGAGAAAATCTTTGGAACTAACGAATGCGTTCAAAATTTGAACGGGCGGATCAAGTCTTTGAAAAGCTTGAGAAAATAGGGTACTCGGATGTTCCGAACAATAGAAAGGTAGCTGATTGCCACGAGAAGGTAATTGGCTCGAAAGTACCGGTTAACATGGATTGCTCGGTACTACAGCAATAGACAGAACAATTCTCAAATGATACTTATGCAAAAATGCCAAATTCACAGCTTGAAACTACCGGATAAATTTTCTCCCCGGTACCAAACTTATACTATGACCATATATAAATGTAAATCAAAACTGTTTAGAAGTGTCGTGTGAAAAGTTAGACTCTGAAGTGTCGAAGCTAATAGAGAATGATTCAAAGGAGTTTGGCTCGGTAGTACCAGAACAAAATGACCAATAGTTCCGAGAGTGTAATGGTTTGCTAGGGTAGGGTATACTCCCTCCGTCCTTCAAAGAGTGTACTTCCAACTTTGTTGAAGAGTCAAACTATGTTAAAGTTTGACCGAGTTTGTACAAAAATATATCAATGTTTGTGAAACCAAATAGGTATATGATGAAAATATATTTTATCGTGAATCTAATGCTACGAATTTTATGGCATAAATGTTGGTGTATTATTGTATAAATATGATCAAAAATAAAAAAAAGTTTGACTTTTCAACAAAGTTGGAAGTACACTTTTTCAAGGACGGAGGGAGTAGGCTCCGTAGTACCAGTAAAGAAAACGTGTGGTGCAAAGGCTTGGCAAAATTTGGTCTTAATTGAAAGTACTTGTTGGAACGAACACGAATATGCAAACGTAACTTAATTTAACCTTCCGGTTCAAAAGATGTGACACATATAAATTCAGATATAAAATGGAAAAGCATGGAAGGTGGGGTGGGTGCCCCATGCAACTCTGCCAAATAATACCCCCTCTGTTTCTAAATATAAGTTTTTTTAGAGATTTCAATATGGACTATATACGGATCTATATAGACGTACTCCCTCCGTCCTATAATATAAGATTTGACAATAATGTGTCAAAAACGTTCTTATATATAAGAACGTTTTTGACACATTATTGTCAAAAACGTTCTTATATTATAGGACGTAGGGAGTAGTTTAGAGTGTAGATTCACTCACTTTGCTCCGTATATAATCCATATTGAAATATCTAAAAATACTTATATTTAAAAATGGAGGGAGTATAAACTAATGCATGAATCTTAAAACAAACGTGCTCCCAGACGGGCGTGCGTTGCAAATTTCTCGAAACGTCACAAATGGCAAACTTTTATTCCATTGGCAAGCTAGGACGACACGTACGTATGAGCGCATCGCGCCACGAACATGGCATCACATGTGCCTATTACATGATGAACACGTATTGGAACAAAGAAAGAACAGCTTGCGCCATATGCAAGGCGACGTCGTTACACACTCTTGGATACGTAGCATCCATCATACGCACGATGGAATCCAATTATATATACTCCCTCTGTAAAGAAATATAAGAGCGTTTAGATCACTACTTATATTTCTTTACGGAGGGAGTACGAACACAAGGAGCAACACACAGACACACACATTTGGTATGGGCTGCTTCTGCCTGCAGTAGTCGCAGCGTACGTACGTGCACGCTTGATTGATGGGATAATTGCATTTTTGCCCCTATTTGGAACCTACCCATGGGTTTTGCCCTTACTTTTCGACTCTGCTCAGTTTTGCCCTTAAATTTTCCTCCGAGGTCGCCCGAATGCCCTTTGACCGTTTGACCAATACTTTAAAAATTCATAACAAATTGATATGAACTCAGAAAAATGCAAATAAGGTATTAAAATGTTCAGAGAAACATTACCTTTATGTGTATGTCATTTGCATTCAGGACAAAAGTACCGTTTAAACTACCTAAGGTTATTAATGTTATTAACATTATTAAAAATAAAAAGGTATAAACAATACTTTTTTCAGGAATAAAAATTACATGCAAATGTAGGTGACGTTTTCTGAACATCCTGATATCTTATTTGCATTTTTCTGAGTTCACATCAACTTGTTATGAAGTTTAAACTTCATAACAAGTTGATATGAACTCAGAAAAATGGAAAAACGATATCAGGATGTTCAGAAAAGATCACCTACATTTGCATGTAATTTTTATTTATGAAAAAGGTACTTTTTATACCTTTTTATTTTTAATAATGTTAATAACATTAATTACCTCGGGTAATTTAAACGATACTTTTGTCCTTAATGCAAATGATATGCACATAAAGATAATGTTTGTCTGGACATTTTGATATCTTATTTGCATTTTCCTGAGTTTATATGAATTTGTTATGAATTTTCAAAGTATTGGTCAAACAGTCAAAGGGCATTCGGGTGACCTTGGGAGCAAATCTAAGGGCAAAATTGAGCAGAGTCGAAAAGTAAGGACAAACTCTATGGGTAGGTTCCAACTAGGAACAAAAATACAATTGTCCCTTGATGATTAAGCGGCAACGGATGCGATGCCGCCGGCGCCGCCTTTGGTCTCTTCGCTGCCGTGGGTGCAGACGGAGAAGCAGTAGCTGGCTTCCTTGTCGTGGCAGCACACCTTCCGGTCATCATCGTCGCCAGGGTCAGCGGCCGCCTCTGCTTGGGCCTGTGGCAGCAAGGTCCCTAGCACGAGGACCGCACCCAGGACCAGGAGGAGGATCACACTCCTCAGACGACCCTTGCCTTCCATCTCCATGGCGTGCGTGCAGCTCAGGCTCACACACTAGCTCACAGAGAGGGTTGCATGCATGGTACTACATACGGCTGCACAGAAGTTAGTCATGTCATGTCTCCATCAACATAAATGTGCGTCGACTGGGAGTGAATACACGGACGTATTTGTAGGTAAGCTCCTACCTACTCAGTGCACTCCCTTGTGTTTTTTTAAGTAGTTTGAATTGCTTCGATTGTGCTGTGTTCAAAAAATAAAGTTTGGATTGCTTACCACATGTGTATATGCCAATGCCTCGGCCATTCGGTTCATCGGTTGGCCAGCAAAACTTTTTGTCATGACTCACTTTCGATGTCAGCTTAATTGAATATATCTGGGTCCGTTCAATATTGATGTTACAAAGAAATAGCCTGTTGTGAAAAAATAGCACAATTCTTAAAATTCGCTATAGAGAAGCTATATCGCACTATAGCAAACTACTGTACATGATTTGAGACATTGCTTAGAACGCAATAAATTAGTTATAAGCAAGTTGGAGAACTAGCAACGTTGCGGGCATTCTGGGTTCCTCGTAAGCACACACCATCACCTCTCCGCGCACGGGAGAATGTCTGGTGAACCGGTGTTTGTAGTGCTACCGGTGCATAGAACTCATGTTGCACATTTTAAAATGTTCAAAAGATATGAAAACAATTTAGCACATTCACAAAAAATACATGTAGTTGTCACAAAATTTCAAGTCAAAATTCGAAACATAGCTCAAAAAATAAAAATGACAAATTCAAAACTGAATAGTACATAAAGTAAGTGGGGCTTTAGATTTGCCCCCATTATCACATTGATGTAAAAAAAATCATTTTTGTCTTGATACAGAATTTTGTGACAACATATGTTAAGATTTTTTGAGATTTTTTGAAATGTTCTACGACATTCGGTGTAGCAGATACATTCCCCTCCACGCACAATGCTCTGTAGATGGGGCTAGTGGCATGGCCGGCGAGAACAAAGTAGCAAACACTCGCTTTGCCGTCTGTTGGGGAGCAAACCTTTGTCTCATCCTCGCGAGGGGCAGCGGCCGTCTGAACTGCTTGGGCCTGTGCGGAGGCAAGGTCACGAGTAAACCTAAGCATTCTCTGGGTCGGGCTTGGTCGGGACGGGCTTTGTAAAGCTCGACCTCAAAATCTCAAGCCCGAGCCCGGTCCAGCCTGGCCCAAAACACATGAACAGTGCCTTTTTTAAATTAAAATATTGATTTATGCCCGAACCGGGCTTATTTCGGGCTTTCGGCCTGGGCTTCAGATGGAAAAGCTGAGCCTGAGCCTGGCTCGGATGTCGGGCTTTCGGGGCGGGCTGTCCGGGCCAGACTGTCCATAACCGGGTCAAGTCACGATGACCACACCCAGAATGAGGATCACAATTCTCCTGAGACCCTTGCCTTCCACAGCGTGCGTGCAGCTTGATCAAACCTACACACAAGCTCACGGAGAGATCTCATAGATGGATATCTGAGTGTTGTTGTGGTGGTGAAACAAGAATCACATGGACCGGTCTTGTTTAGGCTAGCCATAGTGGGAGTAACTTAACTAGTAACATAACGTCCTCCTAGGAAAATTTACTTATGTGATAAGGAGTTAATGAGGGGAGAGATGTTTGTGGTAACAAAATATGTTACCATAACATAATGCTTCCCATTTTAAAACAAAATGAGTCTACAAGCTAATAAATGAAGCTATCTACTTCCTCCATTTCATAATGTAGTGGATATAGATTTTCTGAAAGTCAAACCTCACAAACTTTGACCAAGTTTGTGAAGAAAAACATTTAATTCTAGAATGCCAAACATATATCATTAGATTCAATATAAAATGTAGTTTCACATGTTATATATTTGGTATCGTCTCAACAAACTTGGTCACAAATTGCAAAGTTTAACTTTTCATAAAATCTATACACACTACATTAGGGAACGGAGGGAGTATGACATTATTACTACAAAACTTGCACTATAGAGGTGGTAAATTATACTAGTATCATATGTATGACGCTAGTATAAGTTATTCCCCACTATGACCAGAATTATAGGATTTCGATGATGGGCAGCGGATACTTTGTTTGTGCAGCTGATTGGTTGGTGAGTGTGCATGGATGACACATACGGCTGCACAAATGTAGACATATCTTCATCAACATAAATGTACGTTGACTGGGAGTGAATCCATGGACGTATGTGTAGGTTAACGTAGACATATCTTCATCAACATAAATGTACCGCCGCGTCGAGAGCCAGTCCCACGCACAACAAGTCTTAGGATTTTGCAACATCGTCCATGTTTCTGAAACATGGGGAATGTTGTAGTGGCAACAGAATGGTGCGATGATGTGAGCGAAAAATTTCTGCAACATAATCTCTGTTACAAAAAAAATTGCAACACAAGCTCTATTACAAATGTCTTCTGCAACATGACCTCTGTTATAGAAAGATTTGCAACATTACTTATGTTGCAAAAGTGGCAAAAGTGAACGATGATGCTCGGCGCTGGATTCTGCCAGATCTGATGGGAGAGGGGGGGGGGGGGGGGGGGGGGGGGGGGGGGGGGCGAGGGGGAGGGTATCTGCCAGCCGACGCATAGCACGTCCAAGAAAAATTGCTCGCTCGGTTCATGGTTGAACTGCACAATCGTTGATCCGTTGACCACTGAATAAAAATTTATTTATTTTGCAAACTTGAAAAAAATTTCACATCTTCAAAAAAATTCATGGATTTTAAAATTTTCACAAATTTGAAAATATTTCATGAATACAAAAATGTTTGTGAATTTGAAAAAAGTTCATGAATTTGAAAATTGTTCACAAATTGAAAAACATATCATGATTTTGAAAAAAAATACACTTTTCAAAAAAATTAATAAATTGAAAAAAATAAAAATTAAAAGGAAAAAAGAAACAAAAAAACATAAACGAGAAATGGAAAATATAAATAAAGAAGAGCAATGAAAAACTGGCAAATAAAAAACCGATGAAAACCAATAAAAACAAAATCGAGAGAAAACCTAGCCCGAGAAATCATAGGGAACGTTTTCCAAAACCGGTGGGGAGAGATGATGGGCCGGCCTCTATTTGGCGCTTGTAGCCGAATAGCATTTGGCATTTCGTCATACAAATCCGTACCAGTGCATCGCATGGCCAGGAGATCAACTAATTGAGGAGCGCTCGTCCGGGAGCCTTTCATGAGTCACTTGAGCTGGGCTGAGAGCGTGTCACTTGACATGCTCACAGCCGTCCCCGCTTGTCGTGCTCTGGACGCTCCCTTCGAAATTTTTTTATTTTTCGCACGCGTTTTCGACTTTTTAGATGGTTTTTTCCAGGTTTCCAGCAGTCTTTCTTAGCTTTTGGACAAAAAAGATTTTTTGAAAAAAATTTGTGCGGAAAAATACGTTTTCTTTTTTTCCTTCAGCGAGAGGCACAGTCGTGCCTCTCGTAATCGGAAAAATAAAGGTGTTTCTTTTTTTCCTTCCGCGAGAGGCACGGCCGTGCCTTTCGAAAACGAAAAAAAATGTGTTTTCTTTTTTTTTCTTCTACGAGAGGCACGATTTTGCTTCCCTGAGAGATACGGATTTGCTTCCGCGAGAGGCATGACAGTACCTATCGGAAACGAAAAAAACACATTTTTTTCCTCCCGCTATAGGTACGGATTTGTTTCCGCTAGAGGCACGCTTGGAAACAAAAAAAACATGTTTTCTCTTTCTTTTTTCCTTCCGCGAGAGGCATGGCCGTGCCTCTCGGAAACGAAAAAAAACACATTCGTTTCCTTCGCGAGAGGCACGGGTTTACTTCTCATGGAGGCACGGATTTCCATCCATGAGAGGCACAGTCGTGCCTCTTTCGAAAAAAAAAACATGATCCCGGTTCGGTTTTTTATAAAAAAAGTTGTCAAAACCTATCAACATGGGACTAGTTTTGAAGATCTCGACGCGAGGAATCTAATGGTGAAAACGGTTCGAGATTTGGACACACAGTTTAAAAGATAAAAAAATTAAATAATCAGATCTACGTAAAAAAAGGAAAACTCTCAGGTTGCAACAAGTGACGCACAATGTCAAAACCTAAGGATGGTGAGAGTGACCTTTGCAAGGAGTCCTTCTTAGTTAGTGATTTCGCATGGCCAGGGCTCAACTTATCGTGCCAACCGAACGGTCCATTCATCACGTGAAAAAACCAAGGTGCTCTAACCAACAAATAACAGGTCGGCCCAACAGGGGATATCAAAATTTTCCCTTTCTGTTTTTCTTTGACTGTATTTCTTATACCCCTATACTTTCTCTTCTTTTTTCAAACATTTGAAACATATTTACTTCATTTTTCATTTTGTTTGCGTTTTTGGCAATAAGTGAACATTTTTTTTATTGATTGTGTGAACATAGATATCTAACACACACAAAAAGATTCTAAGATATATAAACCTTTTCAACTAAATGCATATATGTTTTTTCTTATACATAAATATAAAAATTATTGCAAAGAAAGTTTATGCACATAAAAATGGCCATATTTTTTGTTAAAAAAACCATTCAGTTTATTATTTTGTATTTTACAAATATTCACCAATTTGTAAAAATGTTCACGATTTTTTAAAAATGTGCATGCATTAAAAATATTCATGTACTGGAGAATAGTGGAGGGAAGAAGAAGAAACCCGAGAAAAAAACAAAAGAAACCGAAAACGAAAGAAAAGTTAATAAGAACTGGTACACAGAGAAAAAGAAAAGGGCTGCGCTACGCGTCGGCCGGTGGACTAGTTAAAAACATCCGCCGCCTGGCTGGCCGTTGGATGGATGCGCTGCTGGCCGTCCAATGTACCACCCACGTTCCCCACCTCCCTTCTGCAACAAGTGCGGTGTTGCAGAAACAAGGGCCGTGCTACGCGTCCGTCGGTTGAAGTTCGGAAAGGTTCGACCACCTCCCACGCCATTAGATCTCCCCACGTGAGCGTCACAAATTGCAACAAGCTAGTTGTTACACTCATCCCTCTGCAACAACGACTTTGTTGCAAACCACTCTGAAGAGTTAGGCCAACTCCAGCGCAAGACCCCAAACGGACGTCCGTTTTGACCTGCTTTCGTCCATTTGGGGCGGCAATGGGGTCGCCCATGTCTGCTTGGGCCGTTGCCGTGTCGGTGCGCCCAACGCGCGGCCGCACCCCATATCATGTCCGGGGTGGACGTGATATAAAAAAATCGCAAAAACTCAAAGAAATACCAAAAAAAAAAAACAAATAAACGCAAACATAAAAACATAAAAGCTTAATTAAACAGTCTTCACGGCCCTAGAACGGCCCCGTTCCACAGTTCTTAACATAAACATAATTAACATAAAAAAAACAAAAGAAAAGCGCCGCCCGCGCGTCGATGCCGTGCCCGTCGCCGTCTCCTCACGCGTCGCCATTGTCGTCCTCGTAGCCAGTGAGGTCGATGTAGGGCGGCGGCGTCCAGAGGTGGGCCGGTCCCTGGAAGGCGGGAGGCTCCTGGAAGGTGGGAGGCGCCTACACCACCTCACCCCGTGGTGACGTCTCGCGCTCCGGTGACTGCGGCGGTGTAGGGCACCAGTTCACGGCCCCCACGGCGTCGGCCATGTCGGCGGCCGTGCACGACCAGCTCCACCCCTGGCCCACCAGGCCCGGGTGGAACGCGGCGACGGGCTGCTCCTCCAGCACCTCCTCCTTCACCTCCTCCATCATCTTCAACTCCGGCACGGCCACGTCACCGGCCGCAGAGAGGGCAATCATGGTCTCCAGGCCCTTCCATTGACGCTCATCGTGCGTGTTCATGGAGTCTTCCATGACACGTTGAAGGAGCCGGGCCTCCTCCTCCTCTGTCATGCGAGGAGGTGGTGGTGGCGACGGAGAGGGCGAAGGCGACGGCGTCGGCGTGATGCCGCGCACCCGCGTACGCCCGCGCACCTGGGGAGGGCTCGGAGCACGCGCTCGGCGCTCTGTACGTGCACTAGTAGAAAAAGGGCCTAATGTGAAGCACATTAGTCCCGGTTTGTAACTGAACCGGCACTAATGATACCGGTTCCAACGGCTAGGCGGGCGGCGCTCATTAGTACCGGTTCGTGGCGAACCTTTAGTACCGGTTCGTTCCACGAACCGGTACTAAAGAGGTGGTGGCAGGCTGTTGTCAGGCTGGGGCCCCACCAGCACCTTTAGTACCGGTTCATGCCACGAACCGGGACTAGAGATGCACCTTTAATACCGGTTGGTTAGACGAACCGGTACTAAAGGCCATCCTATATAAACCCCTTCGTCGAGCCCGAGCACTCTGTTCTTCCCCTTTCCTCTCCTCTGTTTTCTTCCTCTTCCTCTCGAGCTCACACTCTATTTTTGCCAAAATTTGTGAAGATTTGAAGGCACCCCATCCATCCAAGTGATCACAAAGGTTGGCAACTTTGTCCTTTCATCTCTCATTGCTAGATTAGCTCTTGCAATGCTCTATAAGTATAGTGATTTGTGGGTTTTATTTTGGGAGGAATTATATGTGGTAGTATTTGATTTATATGCAATTTGAGGTCAAAATAACTCTTAGTTTGCATATGTAGGTGTGGTTTACTTAGTGCCTTCCCGTCTCCGTCCTAACCACCGTTGATCGCCCGCACCGTCCCGTCGCCGGCACCACCTTGTGGTGAGCCTCTTGTTCTTATCTTTTTTATATAAAAAAAATCATGTTTGTGTGATTTAGATATATAGTTACTTGTATAATTATCTTACCCGTACGTTGTTTGTTATACATAGTGCCATGGTTTTGATATCCGTCCCCGTCGGCCCTCGTCCGGGTTATGATTCGGATGTGGTATATTCTCTTTTATAACTATTTGTTGCATTTCGTGTTTATGAAAAATTATGCCCATCAAGTTGACATAGATATTTTTATCTAGGAGGTATGTGAAACGGAAATTCCAACCGACTCTATTGTCGAGAGGTTAAATTTAGTTGAAAGAGAAAACGAGTATTTGAAAGAAAAATTGAAAAGAATTGAGGGGGAGAAGATGGAATTGGAGTTGCATGTTGCCGATGTCGTCGATGATCACAAGATCAAGATGGAGAAAATGCGCTTGAAGATTAGAAAGATTAGAAAATATGCCATTGATAGTGAGGCTTGGTATCATTATGCTGTTGGATCAATTGTTACCTTAGTTGCGATCTTGATCGCATTTAAATGCTTTAGCTAGAGAGTTATTTGTATGTTTGTTTTATGAGAATAAGTGTTGTATGAACTTTATGTATGAACTTGTATTAATTTGGTCTATTTGGTGCTGTGTAATGAAGATGAGCCGGCAATGGATGTACGATGACCGATGCTCTCTCCAGTTCGTTAATGGCGTGCAAACTTTTCTGCTTGCGGCTGAGGCAAACAAGCGGGCGGATGGTTTTATGTCTTGTCCTTGTGCTGGCTGTAAGAATGATCGGAGTTACTCTAAGTCAAAAACCATTCACATCCACCTGTTTGAGGCCGGTTTCATGCCCCACTATAATCTTTGGACCAAGCACGGAGAAAGAGGGGTTATGATGGAAGACAATGAAGAAGAAGAGGACGACGACAGCTATCCTGGCCATGGGTTCCCTGAATACGATGGTACAGCAATGGGGGAAGAAGCTGAGCCGGCAATGCGGGAAGAAGCTGAAGAAGAGGCATCAGATGAGCCCGCTGATGATCTAGGTCGGGCCATTGCCGATGCAAAGAGAAACTGCGCAAGTGAAAAGGAGAAGAAGAAGTTGCAGCGCATGTTAGAGGATCACAAGAAATTGTTGTACCCGAATTGCGAAGCTGACAAAAAAAAGCTGGGCACCACACTAGAATTGCTGCAATGGAAGACAGAGAATGGTGTATCTGACAAGGGATTTGGAAAGTTGCTGATAATGTTAAAGAAGATGCTTCCAAAGGACAACGAATTGCCCGAGAGTACGTACGAAGCAAAGAAGGTTGTCTGCCCTCTAGGATTAGAGGTGCAGAAGATACATGCATGCCCTAATGACTTCATCCTCTACCACGGTGAGTACGAGGATTTGAACACGTGCCCGGTATGCGGTGCATTGCGCTATAAGATCAGCCGCGATGACGATGGTGATGTCGAGGGCGAGCGCCCCAGGAAGAAGATTCCTGCCAAGGTGATGCGGTATGCTCCTATAATACCACGGTTGAAACGTTTGTTCCAAAACAAAGAGCATGCCAAGTTGATGCGATGGCACAGAGAAGACCGTAAGAAAGACGGGAAGTTGAGAGTACCCGCTGACGGGTCGCAGTGGAGAAAAATCGAGAGAAAGTACTGGGAGGACTTTGCAGGTGACACAAGGAACGTATGGTTTGGTCTAAGCGCAGATGGCATTAATCCTTTTGGGGAGCAGAGCAGCAATCATAGCACCTGGCCTGTGACTCTATGTATGTATAACCTTCCTCCTTGGGTGTGCATGAAGCGGAAGTTCATTATGATGCCAGTGCTCATCCAAGGCCCTAAGCAACCCGGCAACAACATTGATGTGTACCTAAGGCCATTAGTTGAAGAACTCTTACAGCTGTGGAATGGAAAAGGTGTACGTGCGTGGGATGAGCACAAACAGGAAGAATTTGACCTACATGCGTTGCTGTTTGTGACCATCAATGATTGGCCTGCTCTCAGTAACCTTTCAGGACAGACAAACAAGGGATACCGCGCATGCACGCACTGTTTGGATGATACCGACAGTATATATTTGGATAATTGTAAGAAGAATGTGTACCTGGGACATCGTTGATTTCTTCCGAGCAGGCATTCCGTAAGAAAGAAAGGCAAGCATCTCAAAGGTGAGGCGGATCACCGGACGAAGCCTTGCCACCGTACTGGTGATGATGTACATGATATGGTCAAGGATTTGAAGGTAATCTTTAGAAAGGGTCCTGGTGGACAATCTATTCCGAATGACGCTGATGGACGCGCACCCATGTGGAAGAAGAAATCTATATTTTGGGACCTGCCCTATTGGAAAGACCTAGAGGTCTGCTCTGCAATCGACGTGATGCACGTGGTGAAGAATCCTTGCGTGACCCTGCTTGGCTTCTTGGGCGTGTATGGGAAGACGAAAGATACACCGGAGGCACGGGAGGACCAACAACATATGCACGGAAAAGACGGCATACATCAGGGTCATGCCAGCTACGCTCTTACCAAAGAAGAGAAGGAAATCTTCTTTGAATGCCTGCTCAGTATGAAGGTACCGTCTGGCTTCTCGTCGAATATAAAGGGAATAATAAATATGGCAGAGAAAAAGTTCCAGAACCTAAAGTCTCATGACTGCCACGTTATTATGACGCAACTGCTTCCGGTTCCATTGAGGGGGCTTCTACCGAAAAAAGTTCGATTAGCCATTGTGAAGCTATGTGCATTCCTCAATGCAATCTCTCAGAAGGTAATCGATCCAGAAATCATACCAAGGTTAGAGAATGATTTGGTGCAATGTCTTGTCAGTTTCGAGTTGGTGTTCCCACCATCGTTCTTCAACATCATGACGCACGTCCTAGTTCACCTATGCGAAGAGATTAACGTTTTGGGTCCTATATTTCTACACAATATGTTCCCCTTTGAGAGGTTCATGGGAGTCTTAAAGAAATATGTTCATAACCGTGCTAGGCCAGAAGGAAGCATCTCCAAGGGCCATGAAAATGAGGAGGTCATTGAGTTTTGTATTGACTTTATTCCTGACCTTAAGCCGATTGGTGTTCCTGAATCGCGGCATAAGGGCAGACTGGATGGAAATGGCACGCTAGGACCGGAACAAATAATATGTATGGACGGGCATTCTCTCACTCAAGCACACTACACAGTTCTACAAAATTCCGCCTTGGTGACTCCGTATATGGAGGAACACAAGGATATTCTACGCTCCAAACACCCGGAGCAGTCTGACGACTGGATTACATGTGAACAAATGGGGACTTTTGCCGGTTGGTTGCAGACACGTGCCATGCATGACGCTGCTGTTGAACATGACCTGTACTTGCTGTCCCAGTTACCATCTTCGAATATAATGACTTTCAAAGGGTACGAGATAAATGGGAATACATTTTACACGATCGCCCAAGATAAGAAGAGCACCAACCAAAACAGTGGTGTCCGCTTTGATGCAGCAACCAAGAGGGGAAAGGACACATATTATGGTTACATAGAGGAGATATGGGAACTTGACTATGGATGTGGTTTGAAGGTCCCTTTGTTTCGGTGCAAATGGGTCAATATGACACGAGGCGGGGTAACGGAAGACCCGCAGTACGGAATGACAACAGTGGATCTCAACAATCTTGCGTACGCAGACGAACCATTCGTCCTAGCCAATGATGTGGCGCGGGTTTTCTATGTGAAGGACATGTCTACCAGGCCGAGAAAAAGAAAAGATAAGGAAGCGAATACATCATACGATGAGCCAAAGCGCCACATAGTTCTTTTAGGGAAAAGAAACATCGTGGGAGTGGATGACAAGATAGACATGTCAGAAGATTATGAAAAGTTTGATGAAATTGCTCCCTTCACAGTGAATATTGACCCGAGCATCCAGTTAAATGATCAAGATTGTCCATGGTTACGGCACAAAGGGACACCCGCGAAGAAAAAGTTTCACACCCAAAGATCCCACTCTGGGATGTGACCGGCTTCACTGTCATCACTTTCTTCTCTAGTGAGTTTCCGGACTTATATATCTGGAAAGTCCCACTTTGGACAAACCACAGGGAATCTTTGTAATATTTAAGGTGCTTATGTGTTTTGGCATTTGAAATGTGTACTTTTGTGCTTCGGATAAACGTGTACCTTTCTGACTTCATTTGCTATTTTTCAGCTCATTTACTGATTTTTTTTAGCTAAATGACCCTGAAATTGAAAAGCACTACAAATGAACTCTGAAAAGGTTGAAAGTTGGCATGATATCATCATTTCACCCACATAGCATGTGCAAAAAATTAGAGAGGGTTACGGCAAAAACTGGATGCACTTCGTGTACAAAATGGACTCTTTCGAAGTATCAGGGTTTCGAACGAAAACTCATCTGTTACAAAGGCATTTCATTTTTTTAAACTTATTACAACTCCAGACTTTTTGGGCGTTCAGTATGCACCATTCAAAGCCATGCATCAACTTTCAACCCTTTCTGACATCATTTGCTATTTTTCATGCATTTACTGATTTTTTTAGCTAAATGACTCTGAAATTGAAAAGCACTACAAATGAAGTCTGAAAAGGTTGAAAGTTGGCATGGTATCATTATTTAACCCACATAGCATGTGCAAAAAAGTAGAGAGGGTTACGGCAAAAACTAGATGTACTTCGTGTACAAAATGGACAATCTCTTTCGAAGTATCAGGGTTTCGGACGAAAACTCATCTGTTACAAAGGCAATTCATTTTTTAACTTATTTCAACTCCAAATTTTTTGTGCGTTCAGTATGCACCATTCAAAGCCACGTCATCAACTTTCAACCCTTTCTGGCATCATTTGCTATTTTTCATGCATTTACTGATTTTTTTGAGCTAAATGACCCTGAAATTGAAAAGCACTACAAATGAACTCTAAAAAGGTTGAAACTTAGCATGGTACCATCATTTCACCCACATAGCATGTGCAAAAAATTAGAGAGGGTTACGGCAAAAACTTGATGCACTTCGTGTACAAAATGGACAATCTCTTTCGAAGTATCAGGGTTTCGGACGAAAACTCATCTGTTACAAAGGCATTTCATTTTTTTAAACTTATTACAACTCCAGACTTTTTGTGCGTTCAGTATGCACCATTCAAAGCCACATCATCAACTTTGAACCCTTTCTGACATCATTTGCTATTTTTCATGCATTTACTGATTTTTTTGAGCTAAATGACCCTGAAATTGAAAAGCACTACAAATGAACTCTGAAAAGGTTGAAAGTTGGCATGGTATCATCATTTCACCCACATAGCATGTGCAAAAAAGTAGAGAGGGTTACAGCAAAAACTGGATGCACTTCGTGTACAAAATGGACAATCTCTTTAGAAGTATCAGGGTTTCGGACGAAAACTCAGCTGTTACAAAGGCATTTCATTTTTTTAAATAACCTAAGTATTACCAAATTGAATATAATGATAAAACACACAAATATTAAACATAAGAAAAAAGAATCACTGGAAAATCTATTTTTAAAATAAAGTTATTCACAAACTAGTGATTCACACAAATTTCAAATAATTCAAATTTAAACTATTCAAATTTCAAAACTACTGGCACTAACAGAAATTTTGTAATTTTTTGTACCTAAAGCAAAAATATTCACAAAGAAACTCTAAATATAGCAAAAAACAACTCACAAATAAATAAAAGAAAATAAATAAAGCAGAAAAGAAAATAAAATAAAAAAAGCCCGCCTACTGGGCCACAGCGGCCTGCATACGACTAGAAACCCAACTTGTAGTTGGGCCAGGATGCAGGCCCGCAAGGCCCATTAGGCCCACAGGGCAGTGCAGCAGTTTAGGCCCAGAAGCCTGCTTTGGAGAGGAGCTCGAAGGAGCAGCCGCGACTGGGTTTATAAACCAGTACGGCTGCGCTTCGCTCGGCGAGGTGGGACTAAACTTTGTGCACTGCGGGTGGCAGCGCACCCCCTTTAGTACCGGGTCATGGCTCCAACCGGTACTAATGGGGGAGTCTTTAGTACCGGTTGGAGCCACCAACCGGTACTAAAGTCCTGCGCTTCCCGCCGCTTAGCCTGGCCAAAACAGACCTTTAGTACCGGTTGGTGGCTCCTACCGGTACTAAAGGTCCCTCCTATATATACAACACTTGAAAAAAATTTCAGTTTCCCTCTGTTTCCTCCTCTCCGTCGACGACGCCTGCCCCGATCGACGCCGTCGCCGCCCCCGTCGCACGCCGTCCCCGTTGCCGCCCCCCGTCCCCGTCGCCGCCCCCGTCGCGCCCGTCGCCGTCCCCTCGCCGCCCCCGTCGCCGCCCCGGCCCGTCGCCGCCCCTTCGCCTCGCCTCGCCGCTGTGAACCCCTGCCGCGCCATGGCCGCACACACACACACACACACACGCACGCGCGCGCACACACACACAAGTTATTTTCTGTTTTATATAAATGTTAGATGCATTTTTTAGATGAATGTTAGATGAATTTTTTAGATGAATATGTTAGATGAATTTTTTAGATATATATAAATGTTAGATGAGTTTTTTAGATGAATGTTTTTTTATTTTTTAGATGAATGTTAGATGAATTTTTTAGATGAATGTGTTAGATGAATTTTTTTGATATATATAAATGTTAGATGAGTTTTTTAGATGAATGTTTTTTTAGTTTTTTATACTTTTAGTTATAGGAATGTTTGATGAATTTTAGATATATAAATGTTAATTAGATGAATCTTGACATATGTCAAAGTTTGAATTTTGACATATGCAACATTTGATCATATGTCAAAGTTTGAATTTTGACATATGCAACATTTGATCATATGTCAAAGTTTGATCATAGAATAGCGCCATTTTGTTAAATCCCTTAAAGGTTAGAGAATCCGTTATGATTCTGAATCCTGTTCCTATAGCCAGGGACTAAAGGTTTTCGTCGTATATAAGAAATCACAATCCAATCATTTAAAAAATGTTACATTTAATTGCATATAGAATTTGTTATCGACGTCAACGATGCCCGGCCCGCATCCTCGCCGTCGACCCGTTCGCGACGACGTCTTGCTTTAGAGGAGCCATGTCCGGGACTGGGCTCCGCCGGGCTGGCACTGGGAGGTGCTACCTTCAGGGGGGTGCCACTGGGAGGTGCTACCCGGAGCTCCTTTGGTGGCGTTCGCGTGGGCCACTTTCGGTGCGGAGGGAGTCGGCCCCGCCGGAGGTGGTACGTCGCCGTGTCAGGGAGGAGGACGAGCACGTCCGTCGCTACATGGCTGCGTTGGACGTCAGGTTCTCCAATACCTGGCAGGTTCTTCGGGGATCTCACCCGAGCTATGATCCTGTGATGGTTCCTTCTCTTTGGGTGTCCACCGCCCGCGCCTCAGGAACCGCGAGTGAACTAGATTATTCGATAGTATTCGATATGTATTAGCTAGCTAGTGATGTATTCGATAATATTTGAGACGATGTATTCGAGATTATATATATTATTCGATAATATTCGAGACGATGTATTCGAGATTATATATATTATTCGATAATATTCGAGACGATGTATTCGAGATTATATTCGATGATGCTTATTATGTACTATGATTCAGTTTTTCCTTATTGATTGCATGCATGCATTGTAATTTGAATACTAAATTGTTTTATATTTCTTCTGGATTAGTTAAATAAAAGCTATGGACAATACCGGCAGAGAAGGAGAGGAGACCCTGTTCAACATCATATGCTCATCCCCTCGCCCAGATGAGTTTGAAGAAGATGACGGCTCGCAATATCTGAACCCTACCGGTGAGGGTATGATATTTGATGAAGACGAACGAATAGATGAAGTCCAGAACTATGATTATGATGACGAAGAAAATGTTGATCTTGAAATAACAAAGACCGGCGAGGTATATTTATATAAGCAGGCATCTGGTGATCATCACATGTTTTAAATGATTTGTATATATATTAACGAATCGATCTTTCTTCTTTCAGCCCTCCGGATCAAGCAAATCTTCTACAGGCAGCAGGACAGTGCGAGGCCCGGCCAAAAAGTTGAAGGATGGCGTAAAGTACAACATCGATGCCATCAAACATAATGGCGAACCAAGCGAGCCTAAGAAGAATGCGGGCAAGTTCGTTCGTCAGTGCGGAGTTCTTGTGAAGGACCAAATCCCGATCTCCATTCAAGAATGGAAAAAGCCAGCAAAGGAACGTCCAGATCTTACTTTTGTTGACCAAAGAGCAAAAGATCTGCTTTGGGAATCTCTCATGTCACATTTCACCCTACCAGATCACTTCACAGATGCAGATGTGCAGAAAGTCAAGGACGCTGCTCTTAGGAAGATGACGCTTGCATTCAACAACCACAAGAAAAGTATATGGGCCAAGTACATCGAAGGAGGAAAGAAGACTCCAGAATTCACGGGAACACTGGAGAAGCAAAGAGATCACTGACCCGCTTTCGTGAAATTCAAGGAATCGGAATTAGCTAAGGAACGGTCGAGAATAAACAAGCTCAATGCCACGAAAAAGGAGCATTACCATAGGCTGGGGCCAGGTGGCTACACGGTGGCCCGGCCTAAGTGGGATAAGGCTGAGCAACAGATGGTGGATGCAGGGGTCATTCCAGTTACATTGAGCTGGCCCCCCAGGTGCAGGACTTGGTTCTATGCGCATGGGGGGACGTTGGACCCAAAGATAGGCAAGGTTTTGGAGAAGGCAAGTCTTAAAGGAGCGGACCTCAAACTACTTGTTGCAATAGAAGAGGCTCGAACGGGGGTGTTCACGCCCAACAGAGAGAACGACGACCTTACGCGCGCCCTAGGAAATCCTGAACACCCAGGAAGAACACGAGGCAAAGGCGTTGTTCCGTGGTATGAGGGGTTTGAGGACTGGAACGCAGACTACAGAAGCCGTGCGAGAAAGAAGATGGAGGAGGAGAAGAAGAGGAAGCTGGAGGAGGAGCAGAGGAAGCAGGAAGCAGAACACATTCAAG
The DNA here is from genome assembly GCA_011799875.1 of Thinopyrum elongatum. Lineage (NCBI taxonomy): Eukaryota > Viridiplantae > Streptophyta > Magnoliopsida > Poales > Poaceae > Thinopyrum > Thinopyrum elongatum. The sequence goes on along the minus strand of CM022301.1, from coordinate 536,017,031 downwards.
GCCTAGAATCAGCGCACGCAGAGTTGGCACTCCAATTCCAGCGGCAGCAGCAGCAGATCGACTCACTTAGCCAGGAAAGGGGGTCTCAGCAGCGGCAGCAGCTAGGGGATCCAGCATTGGATAGCACCGTCCCATCCATGTCGAGAAGCAGCGTGGGTTCCGCCCCGGGCGAGGCACTGCTGGATAGGTACCCTGTGGATGACATCATGGAAAACACTAATTGTGAGCTACACTTCAAAATGAAGAACATATCCATGAAGGTGGCGGACGCCGTTGCTTATACAAATCCCCCTGAAGCAACCTTCCATTGCAACCCGATTCCAGCTGGCTATGCTCGTGTCGTGGTTGATGAAGTGGTGGCACAATATTCGGGGCTAGAGCTTGACATTCCTGGAGGTGACGACGAGCACACACTGAGACAGGCCATACATCATATCATTCTATGGAGAAAGGATTGCATCAACTTTCCAAGGCCACCGACACCGCGTCAGTTGACTCCTCCTCCAAGTCCGCCACCACGCCAGCAGACTCCCACTCCTCCAAGTCATCAGCCACCGCCTCAGCAGAGTCTTGCTCCTTCAAGTCCGCCAACGCGTCAGGCCACTCCTCCTCCTCCAAGTCCGGCACCGCGTCAGCCCACTCCTCCTCCAAGTCCGGCACCGCATCAGCCCACTCCTCCTCCAAGTCCGGCAACGCGTCAGCCCACTCCTCCTCCTCCAAGTCAGGCACCGCGTCAGCCGTCTCCGCCGCCTCAGCGGGCTACGCCGCCTAAGCAACAACGGAAGAGAGCCGCCGCAGCTATGGTGGCTAGCGGTACAAGTACAGGTACAGGAGGCAAGAGATTCCAATTTGGTCCAAGCCTCACGCCTCTTCCGAAGAGGCCTTACGACCTGATTGAGGAGGAAAACGAAGCAGAAGTGCAAGCCCAAGTGAGGGCCCATTTTGGACCGAAACCGCCACCGCCGCCAAAGGAGAAAGTACCTGAGCATGTCATTGACCACTTTATTCGTATGGCTAAACCACCAGCTCCCAAGCCTATTGACTCAGACTATGAGCGCCAAATCAGGAAGGCATATCAAGCACAAAAAAAGGAGTCGAGCTCGAGCTCCAGCCAAGCAGCTGCCAAAAAGAGCGGGAAAACTGTTCCCCAGCTGGGAGAACAGGCGGTGCAATCGATCCCCCCGCTCATTGTACCAACACATGCGAGTACCGGCGCCGATCAGCTGGTAATAACCGACGCTCATAGAAGGATGGCTGAAGAGGCCAGTATCACTGTTTATCAACTCCTAGAGATCGAGCCCATGGATATGATTAGAGAGGAGGACATAAAACGGAAATATGCCCGCGGCGAACCTATGGTCAAGCCTGAGGAGGTCAAGAAGCTCTCAACGAGAATGTATGAATTGCATGAATGGTACATGAAAATTGCCAAGACTACCAATCGAGAGTCCCTCATGGTGAAAGTCAAGCCAGAGTATTACTACCATGGGAAAGATCTGTATGTTGAGTTTACAGAACTGTTTCAGTTATTCAATCACGACGCACTCGACAAATCTATCGTCAGTTGCTATTGTCTGTAAGTGATTTCTTTCTGTAATTTAAGTCTCAAGCTACTGGCTGTAGTGCTCGTTGATCATTACCAGTAATTATCCTCACTATATTCTTTTCTGTGGTATTATGCAGGATGAAGATCTATGAAATGAAAATAGCTGGACGCTATGGCATTGGGTTCATTGACCCAAATACCATTAATGAAGAGACATGGACGCGTCCATGGGAACGAAAAGACACAGAGAAAAGCTTGCTAGAGTTCTTGAAGCTCCTAAATACCAATCGAGATATACTACTTCCTTACAACTTCGGGTGAGTCTCACACTGTCTTGTACTACAAATTCTGTTTTTGCTTACTAGCTAGATGTTAATAAGTGTATAGGGTTTAGAGTAGTTGATGAGTGTTAGTCACATGCCCGCTTAATTTATACATGCAAACGTGTGCGCATGCAGTTTCCACTGGATCTTGTTAATCATTCAAGTTGAAGATAGAAAAGTTGAAGTACTGGACTCACTACTTAAACCAGTTACTGAGTACGAAATCGTGAAGGGGATAGTCAACAGGTAATTTCAATCATTATCGAACTATATATGTCGGCCTCTTTAGTTCGTCATTTCCTGATATCAACTAATTAATAACTCCTTTATTCATTTTCTTTGCCGGCAGGCAGGGCTTGGGAAAAGTTCATCAAACAGGTTCCAGGCATTTGGAAAGAAAAGCTGAAATGGTATCGACCCAAGGTAATTAATTAAGTAGTACTAGCTAGCTACCATCTCTTTAATTCTAGTTTCAATACCATTAATTATCATGCTTGATTAATTATTATCTGATTGAATTCTATTCTCGTAAAGGCCATGAAGCAGGCGCGGGGGACTGATTTATGTGTATACTATGTTTGCGAGAACATTCGCATGATGGCGTCCGAAAGGAGCAGATCTGATAGACAGATATGGGTACGTTTGCCAAAACACTATTCATAATTTTTACATCATTATCGATATCTACTATATATACACACAACTAATACATGCACATTTGATCTCCTTCTTTAAAGTTCAACGAGATGCGAGATAAGCTCCTACCAACGGATAGCGTACGAGCAATTCAAGAGGAAATAGCGGGATTTTTGCTCGACCAGGTCATAGATCCCAAAGGAGAATTCCATTACCCGCTACCGCAGTAATGCCTCCATGTAGGAGAAATTGTATATACCAAATTGCATATATACATGTGTATGTGTGAATGGTCGTGCGAGACATTCGATGATATATATATATATATATATATGATCGGTTCTACGAGAAATTCTATTTATATATATGCATAACGTGTACAATATGTAGTATCGTAAAATAACAGCAAATGAAAAAGAATTAAATGGAAAACACAAAATTAAAGGAAAAAATAAATCATAAACCCAAAACCCCCCAAACCTTTTAGTACCGGTTGGTGTTATCAACCGGTACTAAAGGTCTCCCAGCCCACGGCGCTGGCTCGTGCCACATGGTGGCCCTTTGGTGGCGGTTTGTGTTGAACCGGTACTAAAAATGGGGGGGGGGGCCTTTAGTCTCCACCCTTTAGTGCCGGTTACAGAACCGACACTAAAGGGCCTAATGAACCGGTGCTAAAGCCCGGTTCTGCACTAGTGGTGGCCGCCGCGGGCTAGTTGAGGTGCCGGCAAAGAAGGCCGCGCGCCGCGCGCCGCGCGTCGTGCTTGTCCCGAAACCACGTGTCCCAGAGAGCGGAGTCAACGGCGTACCTGGGGTCGTAGAAGAGGTCGTCTGGCAGGAGGTGACGGTGGCGTTCGATCTCCTCGCGGCGGGCACGGCCGCTCGTCGGGACCGGTAGGACCGGCACCTGATCCGCGGACAGATGCCAGTTATTGGGCAGGTGAACGTCACTCTAGGGGAGCGGCGTCCTCATCTCCCAATAACGACGGCAGACATCCGCGTGGATGTAGTGCCGGTCGCGCTCGCCGGCGGCCGTAGGGCCGATGGTGAATGGGGGAGGCGCGGGGGCCCTCCGTGGGGGTGATGCGGGCTCTGCTTTGACGCCGCGGCGGCGGCGGCCCGAGGACGAGCCAGCCTCGTGGTCGTGCGCCCCCTTGCGGCCGGTGCTCCACCACACCATGGCTGTCGGTGGCCGGTGAGCTCGAGGAAGGGGAAGGGAGAGCTAGGGTTTGGGTGTCGGGTTTCGAGGAGGCAGTAGCGACCGGAGTGGGAGCGTGGACTGCGAGCGGTCCACGGCTTCCCATTTAAGAAGGATGCCTACCGCGCGCCTGGGTGGATGACAGGTGGGGCCGACCGTGCGTGCTCATTTATGTTGGGCGGTGGGAGGTAGGTGGCCGCCTGCCAAACGGCCCCGACGCGGACGAGCGGCGCGTCCGTTTGCTGTCCGCCTGGACCCAAACCGGGCACATGTTTGTGCTCGAAATGGGTCGGGCCGGACACAAAACGGACAAGATGGGTCCAGGCCATCGCGCGCTGGGCTGTGGGGTCTGTCCGTTTTGCCCCAAGCGGATGGGGCTGGACGGGATGGGGCGTGCGCTGGAGTTGGCCTTATCGTGTGACTTCACGAATTGCAACAAGTTGGTTGTTGCTGAAACAAAGACTTTGTGCGGAGACGTGATGTAACTTTTACAACAATGGTATTGTTGCAGAAAATTTTGCAACTGTGGTGATGTTGCAGAAAAAATTGTCTCCACTTTTATGCAACAAAGGTAATGTTGCAGAATTTTTTTTGCCTTCGCATTCATGCAACGTAGATGATGTTGCGGGAGCAAGTTCTGCAACATTACTGATGTTGCGGAATTTATTTGCAATGAATAGGGTTGATCCAGGCTGTAGGGACCAGGCACGTGCACCAAGTCTTCATGCAAGTCACGCGCCCTCACGATCCAGTGGACCAATGGGTGGTGATCTGACGGCCGCGCGAGCGACGGATGCAGCGAGAAAGATCGGCTGGTTGATTGGAAGCTTTTTTCAAAAGAAAAACAGGAATGAAACCCGGTAAAACAGCTTATTTAGTTTAAACACACTTCACTTTATCAATCAAGGTCCAAATACATGGGAATACAGTTTATATCAGGAGGATTGAGGAACCTGTAAAACAGCTACACTCGCGCGCCATTCAGCTACCCTACTTGGGCCGGCCTATCAAGCAGGCCCTGCGTGTTTTAGCCACAGTTCATCGCAAGATGGCGACGAGCGGCTGATGGAATGGAAGCCGGCCGTTTGTTCGTGTCGGCCGGCTGGCTGCTTCCACGGCCGGACAAGACCTCCACCTCCACCTCCACCTCGTCAAGTGGTTTCCGTCCCGTGTTTATGTCTCCTTCCGAGGTGATCCGAGGAGACGGAGGTCCACTGGTTTTGTCTGTGACCCGCACACCTGCCACGGCCTCGCTCCACAGACGGCCGCCGGTTAGGTACCACACGCGGCCCCCAACGACGCAGCCTGCCCGCCTGCACGTACAAATATCCCACGCGCGGCCCAGGCGGTGCAACCTGGGACGCGACGGCCGCCCGGATTGATATCCCCGTCGTCGTCTTCCCGCCGCCCAGAAAAATGACAGACCAGACACGAACACAAAATGGCCACGGCGACCTCGCAAGGAAGCAGCCCGTCGTCGTCATCTACTCGCCGCCGGGGATGGCGGGCCACCTGGTCCCCGTGGTGGAGCTCGGCAAGCTGCTCGTGGCGCAGGGCCTCCGGGTCACCGTCGTGCTCGGCGGCGGCGGCGCGTCCTCGTCGCTCCTCCACGCCGCCAACCCGGCGCTGGCCTTCCACTGCCTGCCCGCGGCCGCGCTCGCCCCCGACGTGGCCGCCGCCTGCGGCAGCAGCTTCGAGGCCAGGCTCTTCGAGCTCGCGCGCGCCGCCAACCCGGACCTGCGCGACTTCCTCCGCGCCGCGCCCCCGGCCGCCCTCCTCATCGACTTCTTCTGCAGCGCCGCGCTCGACGTCGGCGCCGAGCTCCGCGTGCCCACCTACTTCTTCTTCACCGCCTGCGTTGGCAGCGTCGCGTTCGGGCTCTACCACCCGGTCATCGACGAGCGGACCACCCTGAGCTTCCGGGACATGGGCGGCGACCCCGTGCACGCCCCGGGACTGCCGCCGGTCCCGGCGGATCACCTCGCAGCCGCCGTCCTCGATCGCGAGAGCTTGAGCAACAGGCACTTCGTGGACTTGTGCCGAAGAATGTGCGACTCCAGGGGCGTCCTCGTCAACGGCTGCCGCTCCTTGGAGCCGCGCGCCGCCGACGCCATCGTCGCCGGTCTCTGCAGGCCGCCCGGCCGTCCGACGCCACCGCTGTACTGCGTGGGGCCGCTGACTAAGCACGACGAGGAGACCGGAGCGTCAAAGCGCCACGAGTGCCTCGCGTGGCTCGACGGCCAGCCCGAGGCCAGCGTGGTGTTCCTCTGCTTCGGCAGCATGGGCCGGTTCAGCGCGGAGCAGGTCAAGGAGATAGCGGCGGGGCTGGAGGCGAGCGGGCAGCGGTTCCTGTGGGTCGTGCGGCGCCCGCCCCCGCCCGGCGCTCCGCCGGCCGACGGCGACGACGATGGCGACATCGACGAGCTGTTCCCAGAAGGCTTCCTGCACCGGACCAAGGACAGGGGGCTGGTGGTCATGTCCTGGGCGCCGCAGCGGCAGGTGCTGGCGCACGGAGCGGTGGGCGGCTTCGTGACGCACTGCGGCTGGAACTCGGTGCTGGAAGCCGTCATGGCAGGGGTGCCGATGCTGGCGTGGCCGCTCTACGCGGAGCAGCGCATGAACCGGGTGTTCCTGGTGGAGGAGATGCGGCTGGCCGTGCCCATGGAAGGGTACGACAAGAAGATGGTGGAGTCCGACGAGGTGGCGGCCAAGGTGTGGTGGCTGATCGAGTCCGACGGCGGGAGGGAGCTCCGTCAGCGGACGCGGGCGGCCATGCGGCTGGCGGAGGAGGCGATGGGCGACGGCGGCGAGTCGAGGGTCGCGCTGGTGGATCTCGCGAGACAGTGGAAGAGCGCCGCCGACAGCTGAGCTCACCGTCAAGATTTGAGACGTCACGTGCGAGAGGTGCTGCCATGTGTACACGTCTGACCTTGGATCGAGTGGTACGATTGCATCGCGTGCCGCATGATGTTGTTCATAATTTAGTTTTGGCTATACGGAGCTGCTAAATCTCAGTCGAATGAGACTTCGCCGACGAGTCAGCCGTTCGATCTTTGTTTGCCTGCAGATTCGCGCTAGGGTGTTTTGTCCTTGTTTCGGCCTGTCTAAGACGCGGCCTAGCCCGTTTTCTTTTTCTGTTTTTTTCCGTTGGGCCGTCGTCCCTTGCTGGGGGAGGGGCCGAGTGTTTTTCCTTTCTGTGGGCTAGGCAGGCGTTCAGATGCGTTTTTTGTTTGTTCTGTATTGTTTTTTCGGGCCTCTTATTTTTACATTTACTAGGGAGAGGAGGGGAACTGACAATTACTGTCACTCCACTTCGTCTCTCTCCATTCCCCTCTCTCGAATCCAATGAACTCCATAGAGGAAAAAGAGTCTCCGAGCTGCAGGGTTTCCTCGGATGGATAGATCGGCGTGCTCCTGCACTCCCAGCGAGAGAGGATGAGCGACGCTGCTGGTGAAGTAAGCTATCCCTAACTTGTTTGTTATTTTTCGTTGGCGCTATACCATAGATCTGAAGGGGGGGATTGTTTGTGTGGGTTCCGATTTGTTTGGATCAAGTACTGATTAGTAGTTTCAAGCAGAGAATCGCCCCAGAGTTTAGCCCTTTTTATTTTGATTTTATTTGTGTTTGTGTTTCAAGAACGTTGTTCAATTTTATTGGTATGTAGTATGCAGGCATCCATATAATGTAGATTCATTTTTTTCATGGACAGATGTTGAATACAGTTTTTTAGGGGCACTCTAAATGTTTTTTTGTTTTGTTTTTTGGTTTTATACGGTAGATTGTGTGGGGTGGGTATGATTACTGAACCCATTTTTCTTACTAGCAGTATGATTTTTTACTGAACCCGTGCGGCTCAGTAGAATGTTGAAATCATTCTCAAGGGAAAGAAGAGTATGATTTTTACTGAACCCATTTTACTAGCAGTGGCATGTTGATTGTTTGTCATGCCCCCTTTTCAAGCAGTATGTTGATTTTTTTTTTCAGTTTTTCACTGAACCCATTTACTAGTGTGGTACTCCGGTAAATATTTTTTACAACTAGTAGTAGTACTAAAGTCCAGTAGCTCTAGGAGACTGACATGAAGTTTCTCCTTGGACTGACTGGAAGTAGTACTACCGGTACTACTAATTTTTATGCTTGTAGGTACTTAGAGAAATTCCTTAGGATTTTAGCTGAGAAGATCTGGTCTAGCATTTGAGAAAAAGTACTACCCAGTACTGATAATCTTATACTATGACTTTGTGACACTTAGTAAAACAGGGGCATTTTCTTTGCAGGATAACAAAAATTAAATAAGCCAGGTTAAACCAAGGAGAGACAAGAGTTTTTTTTTTGTTGCTTTGCCCTCATGTAAACAAGCACCCTACCTACACATGTCCTACACAGAGATTAAACAAAGAGTGCAATTTACCCCCTCTATATAGCAAGAGCATGTGTTTAGGCTGCCTAAGTTAACCTTTTTTGTTAGGATATAACCTCTGCTAGTCATTCTTTTTTGACAAGTTGATCTGCTGTTGTTTTCTGCTGAGTGTTAACACAGCAGGGAGATTTGATGGCACATGCCCCTGGTAGTTTGTCACCACTGCTGCAATAGATTAATTAGGGGCATCAATAGCACTTTTTGTTGTGTAAATAAATGGGGTTTAGCATCTTGTAAGCAGGGTCTTTGTTCACACAGTCAAAAAACTGCATGAATATTGAGATAAAAATAACAAAATAAATTCTCTAGATGTTTTGAAATCAGTCTTTTTTTACTTATGCTTTTCTGAATCCCTTTTTCTTACTTTTTCTGTAGTGTGTTGTTAGTGAGTTACCCATTTATTTATTTTTCTTCTTTTTATGTGCACAGGAGATGGTTTGTGGAGTCTGTTCGAGGGAAGCGGTTTCAGCATGTATGTATGGGAGGACTTCAAGAACACAGGGGTAACTCAACGGTTTATGTTTTAATTGTTTTTGTATCTTCCATTTTCTTGATCCTTTGTTTCTTTTATTTAGTTTTTTGTCATGATACCACTCCTGACTTTGTTTTTTATTTTTGTGTTCGACCCAAATAGGTTGTGCCATGCAATTAAAGGATCCGTTTTAACGACATGACGGGAGATGAGGTGATGTTTGTGGCAAGCAAACGAACGTACACTGTAAAGTTAATGTATGGGAGAGGTTGGCGGAAGTTTTATGCAAACAACAAGCCGGGGAAGGGTCAACTGGTGTTGTCCTACCTGGACGAGCCTCCCCTAGGGCAGTTGTTTGTGTGATCCAGATTGACAACATATCTGAAGATGAGCAGTCTATGTATGAGGATGATGCCATGGAAGCTTCAGATGAAGATGATCAGGATGGAGAAGCTTCCAGCGACGATGATGAAGGCATCGTTCGCACTAGGGGGCTTTAGCTTAATGAGGTTGAGGACTTGGAGCTCCAAGGCCTGCTAACTCTCAATGATGGATTCATAGGTTTTCCTTTCATTCACCGCCTCACGAGGACAGATGTCCATTTGAGCAATGTCCATTTGGGCATGATGGTATGTATCTCTTCTTCATTCTTTCTTTTTTGTATGGATATGCTACAAGTAAGAATACGAGTACCAAATGTGAATCTGAACGGAAAGGGGGGGGGGGGGGTTTAATGAATCTGTACGGATTTACCATAATTGAGAAACTATAAGCTTTTTGTAGGTTTTTTAGTTTTGTAACACTGAAGTGCATCTTCCAATTATGGATGTACATGTTTGTCCTGTTCTATTTTTCCATTTACGTGTTTTGGTATGCTTCAAGTAAAAATTTGAAAATGTTTTACTTGTTTTGTTAGGTTTTCCTTCTATGTTGTTTTGATATGATGCAAATACCAAAGAAAGTTGATAATTGATAAAACACTCATATATGTTTGTTTTGGTATGTTGTTTTGAATTGCATGCCTACACACCCAGTTGCAAACATGCGTGATCAATAGTACACTTGCAACGGGCATTTTTGTTTTTATAACGGGGTGGCGGGATTTGTAAGTGGGCGCCGAAAGAGGGGTGTGAGTTGCATGTCCGATACTAGACTTGCAACTGCAAGTGTCGCTCTCGTCCGCAACTGCATGTCTCCTCCCCGACTACTACCGCCTTTAGTTTTTTTTTGTCAGAGAGGAGGAGGGGGTAGTTGCATGTCCAATAGTAGGCTTGCAACTTCAAGCGTCGCCCTCGACCGCAACTCATGCCCACACATACGACTACAACTGGCATATTTTGTTTTTGTAAGGGGGCGGCAGGAGAGGTGCGGGTTGCATGTCCGATACTAGACTTGCAACTTCAAGTGTCGCCCTCGACCACAACTGCATGTCTCCTTGGCCTTGCATTTTTTGTCGGAGAGGGGTAGGGGCAGTTACATGTCCAATAGTAGGCTTGCAACTGCAAGTGTTGCCCTCAACCGCAACTGCTTGCCTACACACACGGCTGCAACTGCATGCCCACACACCCGATTGCAAATGACATTTGTTTTGTAAGTGGGCGATGGAAGAGCGGGATGCGAGTTGCATGTGTGATAGTAGGCTTGAAATTGCAAGTGTCGCCCTCGATTACAACTGCAAGTCTCCCTCCGGACTGCAACAAGCCTTGCATTTTTTGTCGAAGAGGGGGAGGGGGCAGTTGCATGTCCAACAGTAGGCTTGCAACTGCAAGTGTCGCCCTCGATCGCAATCGCATGCCCACACATCCGACTACAACTAACAATTTTGTTTTTGTAAGGGGACGACGGGAGAGGGGTGCGAGTTGCATGTCCAATACTAGACTTGCAACTCCAAGTGTCGCCCTCGACCGCAACTTCATCTCTCCTCTCTAAGTGCAACTGGCCTTGCTTTTTTGTTAGAGGGGGGAGGGGCAGTTGCATGTCCAATAGTAGGCTTGCAATTGCAAGTGTCGCCCTCAACCGTAACGACATGCATACACACCCAGTTGCAACAGGACATTTTTTTGTTTTTGTAAGAGGGCGGCGGAAGAGGGGTGTGAATTGCATGTCCGATACTAGACTTGCAACTACAAGTGTCACCCTCGACCACAACTGCATGTCTCCTCCCCCACTACAACTGGCCTTTAGGCTTTTGTTGGAGGGGGCAGTTGCATGTCCAACAGTAGGCTTGCAACTTTAAGCGTCGTTCTCGACTGCAATTGCATGCCCACATACACAGTTGCAACTAACATTCTTTTGGTAAGGGGCGGCAGGAGAGGGGTGTGAGATGCATGTCTGATACTATACTTGCAACAACAAGTGTTGCGCTTGACCGCAAATGCATGTCTCCTCCCTACTGCAACTGGCCTTGCGTTTTTGGTCGGAGAGGGGAAGGGGCTAGTAGCATATCCAATAGTAGGCTTGTAACTGCAGGTGTTGCCCTCAAGCACAATCGCTTGCCTACACACCCGGCTGCAACTGCATGCCCACACACCCGGTTGCAACTGACATTTGTTTTGTAAGTGGGCGGCGGAAGAGCGGGGTGCGAGTTGCATGTGTGATAGTAGGCTTGCAATTGCAAGTGTCGCCCTCGATTGAAACTACAAGTCTCCCTCCCGACAGCCACTAACCTTGCTTTTTTTTGTCGGAGAGGCGAAGGGGGGAGTTGTATATACGACAGTAGGCTTGCAACTTCAAGTGTCAGCCTCGACCGCAACCGCATGCCCACACAGACAAATGCAACTAACAATTTTGTTTTTGTAAGGGGGCGGGAGGAGAGGGGTGCGAGTTGCATGTCTGATACTAGACTTGCAACTACAAGTGTCGCCCTCGACCGCAACTGCATGTCTCCTCCCTGACTGCAAGTGGCATTGCGATTTTTGTCGGAGAGGGGGAGGGGATAGTTGCATGTCCAACAGTAGGCTTGCAATTGCAAGGGTCACCCTCAACCGCAACTGGATGCATACACACCCAGTTGCAGCTGAGCATTTTTTTGTAAGGGGCGGCGGGATTTGTAACTAGGCGGCGGAAGAGGGGTGCGATTAGCCTTGCTTTTTTTGTCGACACCTAGTCGCTCTCGACTGCAACTGCATGCATATACCCCCTACTAAAACTAGTCTTGCGTTTTTTGCCGGAGAGGGGGAGGTGGTAGTTGCATGGACAATAGTAGGCTTGCAACTTGAAAGTGTCGTCATCAACTGCAATTGCATGTCTACACCCCTGACTGCAACTAACTTTTGTTTTTTGTATGTGAGTGACGTGAGAGGGTGGGCCCAATTGCATGTCCAATACTGGGGATGCAACTACAGGTGTCGTCCCTGGCTGCAATTGGCCTTGTGTTTTTCTCGGAGGGCGGCAGGAGAGGGGGTGGTGCACTTGCAAGTCCAAGGGGGGCAGTTGCATGTCCAGTACTAGGCATGCAACTACAACTGTCACCCCCGACTGCAATTGCATGTCTTTCAACATGGTTGCAACTAGTCTTTTGTTTTGTTGGAGGATGGGAGTTGCATCTCCAATACTAGGCTTGCAACTACAAGTGTCACCCTACATGTCCGACAGTAGTGCGTCTCGCAAGCACCATAACAAACCCGTTGTCGTGTCCGTGAATGCAAATCGAGCAACCGATCTCGCAACTAACTTTGTGTTTTTGTCGGAGGGCGGCAGGAGAGGAGTGGGACGGGTCAGTTTTCAACACAATTTTTTTTGCTTTTGTGGGGGATTGGGGGCAAGTGCAACGCGTTCAAGCACAATTTTTGATTTTGAAAATGTGCCTGCTGAAAATCCATCCCAAAACTGATGCATGTAGACATGATTCTGGATTTTGAATGGCTCCATGACGATTTTTGTCCCCCCTGTGCCACCTAATACTCGAGTGTCGTGACAACGAACAAAGTAGCTCTGGTCAAGTTCATAGACAAAGTAGTTTTTGAGTTTTGCATTTGAATGGCTCCATGATGATTTGTTCAGATTTTGGCTTGCGCGCGCGTGGGAGGGTGTGTGTGTGTGCTATTTTTGTTTTTTTATCATAGTGATCACACATGTAGGGCAATCTCTAAAGCTGTGTATTTCTGGAGTAGTGTTCAGAACCGTCAGTTAAATTCAATGGATGACACCACTCTCTCACGAATATATGAGGATCCTTGAGCTATACTTAAACACATCAAATCATTACCTTAAGTTCATTTCTATTTGATTTTTGTCGTCAGAATTTATGTCAAGTTTCGGAGATTTTGCTTTATTTGGTTGCAGATTCAAGTTCAAATGTTTTTATCAGTTACCTTGTAATCAAGCCTTTCTTCGGCTGGTATATTTGAGCTTGTTCCAGGTTCATTTTTTTGCGATAAATGACACTTACGGTGCCCCTATTTCGGGAGTCAGACTTTTTGTAGGGTTGGAATGCCCCACCTAAGATTGCGTGCGTGGGTGCGTGTGCGTGTGTATTTGTGTGTTGGCCTGAATGTTCTACATGATAGAGATCATAACTAAGTAGCTGTTGTGTATATGTTCAGATTGTTTACTTTTTGTTCAAATATTTTTTATTTCTTGAAATGCATTTATGTTCACTCTCTGAGGTTGTCTTGTGTATACTTTTTGTTGTTCAGATTTTTGTGTGCTAGGGGGAATGATATGCTGAATTACTAACTAGTAGTAGAAATTCTCTTCTAGCTAGTGGCATGATTTTAGTTTCTTCTATGTCATACTTTGTCACACCCCTCTGTTTTTTAAAACTTGTTTTTCAAGACTAATATATTATATACATTTATGAATACACATAGGCACTGACATGGATGACGAAGCAAGCGACCCTGAGAACGACAAAAATGCAAAAGGCAAATAGCTGTGTCTTGAAGATCCAGAATTAGAAGAGAGAGGATATCATGTAGAAATCACTTACACGGAAGAGGATTTCCTTTTTGAAGAAGTTGCTACACTGGTTTGTAACATTTTTCTATATATATTCAATTTTTCTGAGTTTTATCTAGTTGATACAGAAAGTTAACTAGGTAACACAGCAATTTTTTGTTAACACATTATTTTCTTTGGTAACCCTTGAAGATCCAGTGTCTCCATACACTTTGCTGAAGTTTCTGAACTAGCCAATGCATGAATTTTGTTAACTAAGATACTTAATACAGGGAAGTTAACCAGCCGTGTATCACCATGTCTATCTATTCTTTTGTTGAAACTAGGAAGAGGGCATGTACAAGTTGCTAGTAAACTTAGTACTGAAAAACATCCATAAGTTGCTCTGATCAACTCCACGAACAAGGGATGGCAAGGTTCAGATGAGCAGAGGAGCAAACAGTTTTCTGTCTTTCTATATCGGCTGGTCCTGGCTGTAGCTCGGCCCAATCACAACAAACAAAGTAAGAAGGTCAACCCGAAGTAACAAATAAACAAACAGAAAAGCTGGGAATAAGCCCAACGCTCAGCCGGTTACAACCCAGCAGAGGGACAGCCAGTAAACAGGCCTAATCTACCTATGGTGACATCAGCCGACTGAGACTTCGCGAAGTCTCAGTCGACTGAGACGTAGACAGACCCTTGGATATATAGGTATATAAAAGAAGGAAGGGAGCGGCTAAACGTCAGGTGACTGAATCTAAAATTTAGGTCAGTCACTTTTTTCTTCTTTAACAATTTTTAGTGTTGAATATCCTTCGCTTACACCAATGATCTGTCAGGTCGGCTAGTATTAGCTAGCTAGCTCGAACCAGCTGATCAGTCCGACATGCAACTGCAAGACCGTATTATCACCTAAACTACACTAGCAAGCAACACTCCACAGGCACAGGCAAGACTATTTTTTTCTGTGTTCTCCTCTAGGCTGGCCCGCCCAGTTTTAATTTTCCATTATCCGCCACTGCGGCTAACTACTCTACACAAAAATGAATGATAATGCATGCGTACAACAGCTCGAAGTGTACGTGTGTAAGCAATCAAAGAAATGAATAAAGCACAACCTACTATACAGATACACGCATGTGCTAAAAATCATATATAAATTGTATAATCTCTCAACTTTTTGGCACATCCTGCAATCGAATGCAATAGAGCATGAAAATAACCACAGTCCAACAAAAAAGAAGAAGTTTTCCAAGAATAATGAGCAAGTGGCATTGGTATTACCCTTAAAAAAAGAAAATAAAAAATAAAAAAAATAAAGACAAAACTTGCACACAGTTTACACAGAAATTGCGCTTATTCATAATATGCAAGAATAAGCATATAATAATGAAAGTTTCAAAAAAAGTTTTCTAAGAAGGAATGAATTTGTGGCATGGTGTTACCCTTCAAAAGAAAGAAGAGTGTCAAACAAAGAATAAAAAAAATTGCACACAATATACAAAAAAATTGCGCTTTTCAAATATATGCGAGAATAAGCACATAATAGTGGATTGTTTCTTAGAAAATTGCGCTTTTTAAAAATAAGCAAGAATAAGCACATAATATTGGATTTTTTTGCAGAAACAATATTCATAACAAGCTAAAAAATGAAACAAAAGCTAAAAAATCAAAATAATTAAATATTCTAAGAAATAATGAATTAGTGGCTTTGGCATTACCCTTTAAGAACAAAGAAAATGAAATAAAAACTAAAACACAAAAAAAACAATCAAAACAAATAACGACAAAATTTGCACCCAATATACACAAAAAATTGCGCTTTAAAAAATATGAAAAGAAGGCATATAATGTGGAATTTTATAAAAAAAAGGAAGAACGAATTTGTGACATTGGTATTACCTCAAAGAAGAAAGGAACTGAACAAAAACTAAAATAAAATCAAGATACTGAAGTTTTGTGAAGAAAGAATGGATTAGTGGCTTGTGTAATACCCTTAAAGCAGAAAGGAAATGAAACAAAAACTAAAAAAAAAATATGAAGTTTTCTAAGAAAGAGTGAATAATGGCTTTAGTATTACCCTTTAAAAACAAAGAAAATCAAATAAAAACTAAAACCTGTATTTTAAGGATGAATGAACTAGTGGCATTGGTATTTACCCTTTAAGTAGAAAGAAAGGTAAAAAAAGTAAAACAAACAATGAAAAATCTGCACAAAATATACACTAAAATTGCGCATATTGAAAATATGCAAGAATAAGCATACAATAGTGCAATTATGGCAAAAAAGAAGTTTTCTAAGAAGCAATGAATTAGTGGCATTGGTGTTACCCTTAAGAAGGAAGAAAATAAAATAAAAACTAAAATAAAATCAAAACAATAAAGTTTCATAAGAAAGAACTAGTTAGTGGCATTGTTATTACCCTTTGAGAGGAAAGAAAATTAAGAAAAACTTACACACAACTTTACACTAATTTGCACTTTTTATAATATGCAAAGAATAATTATATAATAGTGCAGTTTTTGCACATATTATGTAGTATTTATGTACATACATTTACACCCACCCAACATCCTAAAAATGCCCACAAAAGAAAATTTTAAAACCGACTAATAAAGAAAAAGAAAAAAAAAAGAAAAAAAAACAGAAAAAAAAGATAGACAAAAACAAAAGAAGATAGAGGAAGGCTGGGTCATCATACGGGCTGATGGGCTTCAACCAGCTAAGGTTTGACTCGCCCAAAACACTGGTCAGTTGAATTCCCAGCCCAAAATCAGACACAACACACAACAGAAAAAAAAGGAAGCGCAGATCTTGAAGCAGCAATCAATGGTCAGAAAAATCGGCTGACCCTAATTCAATTTTCAGGCAACTTGCATATAGCTAAAGTGAAGAAGGAATACTAACATAGCAATATATTCTTTTTTTAAGGGAACTGAGCAATTGCTCAACTCAATAAAAAGGACCCCTTATCTGGTGAACGTTCCTTGATAGTGGGTGGCATTTGCGAACAATTTTGATGGCATTTTTAGTTGTGAGAGGGTGGGAGTTTCTTCAGTGCGACATGATAGTTTCTGTCAGAGAAGGCAATTTTTCGTTTAAAACTCCACCGTTTGATCTCGTCTTAGAAGTAAGACTGCCATCAAAAGGGTTCGTTTGTCACCCCTCTTCCAAGGAACGATCACCAGATAGGATTTTCAATAAAAAAAGGCCCAATAACGGTCTAACGTTCGATCCCCAGCTACCTCAGTGCGAAAGAAACGTTCGCTAGGAGGAAGCCACCCGAGGGAACGAAAACGTTCGATGCGAGCGGCCCTGCCAGCGACCGAAACGCATGAGCACCGTCCACCTTTTTTTTGAGACAAGGGCATCGTTCAGCTGAGTGGGCCTATGCGAGGGGCTTAAGCAGCGCTTCGAGAAACAACATGGACCTTCTTCTCTCCCATCTCTCTCAGACCCTGCCTCCCTCTCGGCTCATGGCACGGCGGCTACAACTCGACGTCATCTCTCCCACTAGTCAGTGGCACCCTGTCCTCCCCCTCGCGCACTGCAGGAACTAACGGTCTGCTAGACACGGATTGATCATTTTTCTCAAATTTGTGAACATTTTTAAAATCCCTGAACACTAAAAAAAATGAAACTTTTATATTTTACTAACTTCTTTTAAAAGTATGATTTTTTTTAATCCATAAAAACCAGAGAGTGAGTTTTCCCTCTAAACCAATAGCTACTTGTCTTTTCTGAACTAGTAGCCTAATCGAGCAACAAGCGGGCAATCAGATCGAGCAAGCTCGCGCATGAGCGCTAGTAGGGGAAATATCAGATGATACTGCCTCTTGTATGCTCCCATGATACCGATTTCAAAAATTCAAATTAAATGTTTCCAAAAAATCTGAAAAAATTATGGAAGTTCACAACTCATATGTCTATAAGCCCTAAAAAATTCAGATCGAAATTCAAAGTAACATACACTCAGTTAACCTCCCATCGCCTCCACCTCAACAGTGACTGCATCCAGAGACCCTGTCCCTGACAAAACCGTGCCCACATCCTCCAACTCGGACTCGGAGCTAGCTGTGGCATGTCACATGTCGCTTTCCTGCCGAGGAGGCGATGGACGGCCGTCCACTGGTTTGTGCGACCAGCACACCTGCCACGGCAGGCTCGGTGGCTCCACAAACGGCAGCGCCGCCGGGCATGGCAGGCCACCTGGTCCCCACGGTGGAGCTCGGCAAGCTGCTCCGCGCAGGGCCTCCAGGTCACTTATTAAAATGTCTTCTCTGGAATAGGCTTTCATCCCGCTTTATAAATAAAGCCACACCCGAATATAATACACGGCTAAACGATACAAGGTGATGAGATGGTCCTCTTACAAAGCCGATCTCAGGATAACCGACATACGCAGAACACTATGCAACCGAACGAGAAAGGGGGCAGACCTGAACACAACACCGCGCTAAGCTCTAGCATACCTAAACTCCACGACAACGCCCTCAGAAGGGAGAACGGCGCAAAGCGTCGTCGCTGCCGAGTTCATAACGAACAAACGTCTTCACCTGGAGCCCTGGCATGGAGAGAAGAACCACGACGACGTCTCCAAGAAGATAGCGGCACCCGCAAGCATCGCCGGCGGCGGCGCCGAGGCGCAGAGCTTTCGCTCGGCAGCTTACCCATGACACTATGAGTTATCCAGGACAAGTCTGACGAGGATAGATCACCAGATCCGGATCGGACCGCTGCCACTACGAAGGCAGAAAGGACACCCGAGCTACCCGCCTCCACACGTCCCGTCGCCCACACGACCAAGACGAAGAGTCACCACCACCGCGATGTTGCCCGGCGGAGAGGAATTGTCATACTAGTCTAAACAAATTGTCACCCCTATAACTTAAATTGCCATGAAAATTGTTCGCAAATGCGATCCTCTCGGTGCATGTTCCACGACTATTCTTTTTAACACAGTACAGACGGAAGCGCTCATATATACGTGCATACACTCGTTCTTATGAACGCACACGCACACACGCACATCATACCCCTATGAGCACCTCCGAGAGACTGAGCCGACATATCATCTTATGATTTTACGAAGTCACCATAGGCGCCTCATAGTCGACGGGAACGTCTCCTCCCACTGAACGCGTATCGCCGGAAATTCTAAAATAAATCCAGAATAAATGCGAGCACCGGGATTTGAACCCTGATGGACTGGGAATACCACTGTCCACCTAATCATCCCAACCACAGCTATTGAGTCCTAACATTTTGTTAGAAGTCACGCGCAAGCATAGAAATTTTGAAAAGAAAAAAAAAATCAATGCCGACGAGTGAGGGACAGATTGAACTAGTCGTTCCAGAATTAGGTTTCTAACGGCTCTGCTACCTTTTTTTTGCGAGGGAAAAAACTTTCATTACTCAAGGAGGCCTCTCGGCCTTAACCAAGTTTACAAGAAAGTCCGGTCCTCCTGCGAACCAGACTGCCGTACGTGGGGTGCCACGGCCATATGCGGCCAACTCATGACTCGCGGTATTCTGCCAACGGCTACACTGCACGAATACAAGCTCTCTAGCATGACGGCGTGCTAAGCTGCTAATCTCTTCGACGAGAGGGCGGTGTTGTGACCTGTCTGTCGTTGGTGCTTTGAGCATCGCCACCGCCTCCGCGCTATCTAACTCCACGATGATAGGCATCATGGTCCTGTGTAGAGCAAGGTCTATGCCTTCTCTACAAGCTGAGAGCTCCGCCTCCAGCGCACTATCACATGTGCGTATTTCTCTGCAGGCGCTGAAGATGATATCCCCTCTGTCATCTCGAAGGATCATACCTCCGCCCGCTGCTCCTGTGGCTGCAACAAAACTGCCATCCGTGTTAAGCTTGGCCCATCCCGCGCTAGGGGGGATCCAGCGTGCCCGCACCATATCCATATTGCTGGGTTCCACGCTCTGCGGGGTGGCACATACAACCATCTTCCCCTTCTCCATGTTAGCCGTCGGGTGTTGCTGAATACATAGCAGGGAATTAATGTACCCCTATAAGAACCGACGAGAGGCCTCGGCAGGGGGTGGTGGTTTGTCATGGGTAATCTCATTTCGTACATGCCACACTCTCCACATGATCATGAGTACCACCAGCCTCGCCGTCTCATCCAAGGGTTCCAGCAGAGCGAAAAGCCACTCTGGCCCTGTGTCACGGATAGTCTCCACCTTGGGGATGTTCCAGTCCAACGCCATGATTCTCCAAAGCTCCCTTGCCAGTGGGCACCTACATAGCGCATGGAATCCATCCTCGCGTTCAACACCACACAGGGGGCACACGTCAGTAACCTCGAGGTGTCGTGAGGCTTTATTAGCCCAGGTAGCAAGGGAATTTGTGACGACCCTCCATGCAAACACGCATACCTTTGGGGGAGCAGGGCACCCCCATATGATCTTCTAGATGGCACGACGACCATCCGGTGCCCTGCTCGTGGCGGTGGCCAATGGACGCTCGCGCTCGTCCATTGCCAGGCAATACGCGGATCGAACGGTGAAGATACCGTTTTTCTCCGGTGCCCAGGCGATGATATCGTCGGTGACGCGTGGGGAAGTCCTGATGGTGGTGATGACGGCGACATCCGCCGGCAGGAAGTATCGTTGTAGTAGATCAGTGTGCCAAGATCCCCCTCCATCGGGGAGCTCAGCCACCCTCCTCAGGCGGCAAGTGCCCTGCTGAGTGATGGGCTGGCGCGAGGGCTCCTGCGGCAGCCATCGGTCCCGCCATATGCGAATGTCCTGCCCGTTCCCAACACGGCAAATGATGCCCTTTTTCAGGAGCTCAAGGCCATGTTGGATAGCCTGCAAGGTCAGGGACGCATTCCCCGAGAACACCGTGTCCTCCAGGCGACCATCATGATAGTATCGGGCCTTTAAAACCTGCGCACATAGACTGGTGGGTTTAGTAAGCAACCGCCAGGCCTATCTCGCTAGGAGAGCCTGGTTAAAAAGACGAAAATCTCTGAAGCCCAGACCGCCCTTGCTTTTCTGAGCCTGGATCTTTGGCCAGGCCAACCAGTGCGTCTTCCTCTTTCCCTCAGAGGTGCCCCACCAGAAATTGCGAACCATTCTATTCAGGTCATCACACACTGACATTGGGAGCTTAAAAACACCCATAATATAAGTGGGAATAGCTTGAGCAACTGCTTTAATCATGGTTTCCTTACCCGCCAGAGAGAGGGTGTCACCCCATGCAATAATCCTCTTCAATAACCGAGATTGTAAATTCTGAAATTTACCTCGTGACATGCGACCTTCGGACGTTGGAAGTCCCAAATATTTCTCCTCAAATGTAACAGTGCCTATGTTGAGGGTTGTTCTCACCGCTTCCTGTTTATCCAAGGCACACGCAGCACCGAACAGGGCACTACATTTGGCCGGATTAATAAATTGTCCAGTGGCATTAGCATATGTGTTTAGCACTTCCTGAACCTTTTGGGCTTCTTCCTCCACTGCTTTAAAAAACAGTAAAGTATCATCTGCAAACAAAAGATAAGAAATACCCGGAGCTCTGCGGCACACTCTAAGCGGGGTGAAGTCGCCTTTTTTCTCTCCTTCTTTCAAGAGAGCAGACAGACCGTCAGCCACAAACAGAAATAAGAACGGGGACAAAGGATCACCTTGCCGCAGCCCACGCGACGGTGCGAACGATTCCAGAAGGGTTCCATTGAATTTAACTGTATATCTCACCGAGGTGACGCAAGCCATAATCCAGTCCACCCACTGGCGAGCGAAACCCATCTTAATCATCATTCGCTCCAAGAAGATCCAGTCCACCCTATCATAAGCTTTGGAGAGGTCCAGCTTATATGCACAAAAACTTTTACTTGGGTCCTTCTCCTGCTGAATAGAATGATAGCACTCGAACGCAATCAAAGCATTATCAGTGATCATACGTCTAGGAACAAAGGCACTCTGCTCAGGAGAGATAATATCATCCAGAATAGGCCTCAACCGGTTTACCAGACATTTTGCCACCACTTTGTAGATGACGTTACATAAGCTGATTGGGCGAAACTCCGTAAGCCTCTCAGAGTTGTCCACCTTCGGGATGAGAACAATAGAAGTGTTGTTCACCCCCTCAGGCATAATCCCTGTCCGAAAAAACTCCTTGACCCCCGCAATTACCTGCTCTATCATCACATCCCAATTGCGCTGGAAAAAACGGGCGGTGAAGCCATCCGGACCCGGCGCCTTGAGCGGACCAATCTGAAACAGAGCATCGGCAATTTCCTTGTCTGAAAAATCTGCACACAGTCCATCATTCATGCGGTCACACACACGAGGTTTAATTAGATCAATTACTGGGTCCGCACAAAGAGAGGGGTCAGCAGTAAAAAGTTTGGCAAAATAAGCTGTTGCCATGGCCGCCATAGACCCGTGGTCCTGATGCGTGACACCGTCATCATCAATGAGAATTTTAATGCGATTTTTGCGTGCACGCCAAACAGCCTTCCGATGAAAGAACTGGGTATTGCGGTCCCCTTCCCGCAGCCATGCAATACGGGAGCGCTGCATCCATAACGTCTCCTCTCTGTAGAGCAGCTCGTTCATCCGGTCCGTCGCCTCCCGTATCTCCTTTCTATATGCGTTCATAGACTTAAGCTCCTCGAGACGAGAGCGTGATTTGTTAATTTCCTTAATAGCATTACCAAAATTTTTACGGCTCCACTCTTGTAACTTTTTCATCATATTTCCTAATCCAGAGGCAATATCACCAAGATTCAACATAGAACCCAACTCAGTCCAAGTGTTCATAATTACCTCAGGGAGGGAGGGGTCCCGTTCCCACATAACCTCATACTGCCTGCACCTCCTGCCCCCTGTTGGCGCGGTTCCTCCATCGCGCACTTAAGGAGGATGGCCAGGTGGTCGGAGCTCGGTGCCACCAAATGCTCCACCATTGCATGGGCGAAAACATCTCTCCAAGCATTATTCGCCACCGCATGATCAAGGCGAACCTTGACGTTAGCTCGGCCTCCTCGGCGATTGTCGAAGGTGTATGGGAGGCCTGTAAAACCAAGATCGCCCAAACCACATACTTCAAGGACATCTCGAAAGTCAAGCATCTGACCTGCAGAGCGCGGTGTGTCAGAGAAGTGCTCAAAACTCCACATCGCTTCGTTGAAATCTCCCACCACGACCCATGGCATACTGGCCTGTTGGTGGAGATTACGAAGCATTGTCCACATACGATGACGATCCTCTGTCCGAGGCTCACCATAGACGCAAGTAAGCCGCCAGGGTGGCTCACCCGCTACACCAGTCACATACGCATCAATGTATCGTTCATTTATTTCTTTTACATCAAGACTCACTGACTCATGCCAATACAAGGCAAGACCACCACTAAGACCATTACAATCGAAAGCATCAAAACCTCTTAAACCTAAACGAGCACGAAGTCTCTTCATTTTATTTTTTGACTGCCTAGTTTCACAAAGGAAGACAATACTAGGGGATTGAGCCTGCACCAAGCTCACAAGGTCACGAACTGTCCGAGGGTTGTCCCCCCCTCGGCAGTTCCAACTGAGGATATTCATTGCTCCTGACGGGGCTCCGTCGGCCCCGTCAGTTCGTCCGCGGCCCCTGGGCCGACTGCCTCCGGTGTGTGGGATCCGTCCTCCATCTCCTGGTCACGTGTTCCCTCACCATGCTGAGTCTGCTGCCCGTCCAGCGACCCCGATGTCCTGCGTTTTTTTGGAGTACCTGAAAGCACACACTCGGCAGGGTTTGACATGTTATTAAAAACAACTAGAGCCTTTCCAACATCCTCGCCTCCTGTACCAACAATCAGGTCTCCCGCCGCTGCTCTTTTGCCCAAGGCAGACACCTCCTCAGATTGGTCCGTTTCATCCATACTAACCTCCTGAGATAAGTCACGTATTGCAGGAATCAAGTTTGAAATTCGTGGCTGTGAATCCTGTTCACGTTGCACTCCCATTGGAGCCTGCATCATAGTTTGACCCATGGGTGTGACCTCATCAACGCTCCCCTTACCGGTACCCTTATTGGCCCCGGACATCGCCTGCATCTGCTCGGCGAGCATCTCGTCCACAGCCAGATTGCCCGTGCTGTGATCCGGTGCGAACTTGGGGCGTCGCGCCGAGCCGCCGTCCGACCGGCGTGCCCCTCGTCCGCCCCTCCCGTGTGCTGAAGATCCGGTACTCTCCAAGGAAAAATCTAGTCCTTGGTAAGCCGTCGGGTTAACCTTGGCCTTCACCGTCCCGGACTGTCTTCCGAATCTGCGTGGCGGTGTACACCGGAGTTTACCGCTAAACTTGCCTGATGGTGCTCCTCGAATCCCCCGTCTTCCACATGATTTTTCCTGGTGCCCGAGGTAGCCGCATGAGTAACAAAAGTTCGGCAGTTTTTCGTACTGTATCTGGAACTCTACCTTCGTCCTCTTTTCCTTCAGGTTGGCAAACATGGCCACTGATGTCTCCAATGGCCGGTTGATTGGAATAGCCACTTTCACACGAATATAATTTCCTGCGTTCTCCCCTAGCTCCGTTTGCAAGATGGTGCCCAAGTTAGCACAGAGAGCTCTAGCCACTGCCCCGGTCCTCCAGTTCATGGGCACGTCAAGGATTCGTACCCATATCCTCATCGTGTCCAGAATATATTCAGAGACTTTCCTCATGCCATCAAACGCCTCGATCAGCAGCGGATCATATTCGTACTGCCATGGCCCTCCTCGGAGGACACGAGACATGTCCGCCTCACATCCAAAGTGCACCAAGTACTTGTTGTCCCCCTGGTAGGCGTAGTCGAAGTCCTCCTTCAACCTCCAGCCTTCAACAATGTTCTCAAACAGAGTAGTAGGAGACGGCCGGTCCAACGAATACACAAGCATGATCACTGTCCACGGATGCTCCGGTTGCTGTAGCACACCATCTTCTTCCAGATCCACCTCCACAAGTGCGGCATCCTCATCAGGATCCTCTCCTTCACAGGAACCCTCCGGTCCTTCGCCTTCCCGACCATCTTGCTTGCTGCCCGCCGGCACCGCGTCTGTCGCTCCCGTCGTCACTGTCGTCTTGAACTGGTCCCAGATCGTCAACGTCTTCAGCCTCGGACTGACTCGTGTAGCGGCCTCGGATCCCCCGGAACGGCTCTGCTACCTAGCGTTGAATCTTCATCCAATCACGTTGTGCCAGCTCATCAAGTATCCAAACCCCATATGCGTATAGCAGTATTGTGCTTAATTTGTAGCATTGGTATTTCTATCCTGGGCCCTACCATTTTCTGTCACGGATAGAGCTGCATGCATGAGTACATATTCTCTTTCCTCTCTCACCAAAGAAGCCATTCTTTTTATTACACATTTACTAATTTTAATCATTCATATCTTTTACACGATAATGTTGTTTTTTAAACTATTTTATATATTTAAACTCCTGGCATCAAAACCTTTAGAACAAGATCAGTTTTGGATACATTCCAAACATGTTTAAATTTCACCGTTTCAATTAACTTATTTCACTCATTCTATTTCAGTTTGTGAACTGCGTAGAACAAGACCAAGCGAATTGTGTTCTTGAATTTAGTGAATCTGTTTTTCTAATGAGTAAAATCTTTTTTATTTACTAAAATATGTGTTTTAAAATAAATGAAACGAGTCTTTTTAATTCAAAATGAGTGAAAATTAATTTTTTGAAACAAAAAAGTTTTTCTTTCGAAATGAGTGATTTTTTAAATGAGCGAAATATGTGTTTTAATATAAGTGAAACCAGTGTTTAAAAATAAGTGAAATTAGTTTTACGAAAAAGAGTGAAACCATTATTTCGAAATTAGTGGAATTATTTCTAAAAATAACTAAAATACGTGTTTAAAAATAAGTGAAACCATGTTTAAAAATGAGTGCAATTAGTTTTCTTTTTAACTATGTGAACTCTTTTTTTTCAAATTAGTAAAACAATCGTAATCAATTTTATGAAATAGCAAAACAATATTATATTTTGTGAGAGTTATTTCAAAGATAATTGAAATATATGAGAGAGAGAGAGAGAGAGAGAGAGAGAGAGAGAGAGAATTGCATGCATGTAGCCATCCACCCTTCTCTCCAGACGATGGATGCTTCACCGCCAGCACTGGTAGATTTACATTTATTTTTTCTAGTCGTTCGTGCCCGGGCCAAGTTTAGTGTTTTGACCTTTTGCGAAAGTTGAGATCTGATCCGAGTTTGGAGAAATTTTGGGATCTAATCTTTTTCCTCCCGCCAGGGTCGATGGCGGTAGGGTATAACTGCCCACCGCCGAGGCCCCTGCCGGTAGGGGTGATGACAGAGACATACAACCATTGATCGTTGCCAACATGGATGAAGAACCGACCGCTAGACACGACGGCGGTAGGTTGTTATCCCCTACCGCTCACGTGGCTTATAACTGTTCGAACCCTACCGCCGAGGTCGATGGTGGTAGGGTATAACAACCTACCGTCGGAAGCCTCGACGGTAAGGTCGACGGTAGAGGCGGCAAGCGTTTAGCTGCACTGACGCGGATAAGTTTCTACCGCCAAGGACCCCGATGGTAGGCTCTTATACCTTGCCGTCATCAACCCGTCGATAAAAAAAATGGTGAAATCCAGAATTTTATCAAATTAGGGTCAGATCTGTCTCAACTTTCGCAAAAAGGTGAAAGCACCAGATTCGTTCTCGTGTCGGCGGGCTTCCAGCTTCGCGCAACCTCTCCTGGCCTGCACCTCAACTGTGCCTGCATCCTCCACCTCGGAGCTGTGGCATGTCACATGTGGCTGTGTTTATGTTTCCCGCCGAGGAGGTAATGGACGTCCGTCCATTGATTTGTGCGACCAGCACACCTGCCACGGCAGGCTCGGTGGCTCCACAAACGGCCACCAGCGGCTTCCATGGACGCCGACAGCATGTACAAATATCCCACTCGCTCCGCTCGGCCAGGCAGCAGTGCACGGCGGCACGCCAAGCCCGCATTAATATCTCTCCGTCCGTCGTCTTCTCGGCGCCCGGAAGATGACGGCCCAGAACGGCCACGGCGACCTCGCAAAGAAGCCGGTCGTCGTCATCTACGCGCCGCCGGGGATGGCGGGCCACCTGGTCCCCACGGTGGAGCTCGGCAAGCTGCTCCTGGCGCAGGGCCTCCAGGTCACCGTCCTCCTCGGCGGGGGCGATACGTCCTTCCTCGATGGCGTCGCCGCGGCCAACCCGGCGCTGGCCTTCCACTGCCTGCCCCCGGCCGCGCTCGCCGCCGACGTGGCCGCCGCCTGCAGCAGCAGCTTCGAGGCCAGGGTCTTCGAGCTAGCGCGCGCCTCCAACCCGAACCTGCGCGACTTCCTCCGCTCCGCCCGCCCGGCCGCCCTCCTCATCGACTTCTTCTGCAGCGCCGCGCTCGACGTCGGCGCCGAGCTCGCCGTCCCCACCTACTTCTTCCTCACCACCTGCATCGCCAGCGTTGCCCTCTGTCTCTACCAGCCGGTCATCCACGAGGGGACCACCCTCAGCTTCCGGGACATGGGCGGCGACCCCGTGCACTCCCCGGGTCTGCCGCCGATCCCGGCGGATCACCTCGCCGCGGCCGTCATGGATCGCGAGAGCCTGAGCAACAAGCACTTCTTGGAGCTGTCCCAAAGGATGTGCGGCTCACGGGGCGTCATCGTCAACAGCTGCCGCTCCTTGGAGCCGCGCGCCGCCGACGCCATCATCTCCGGCCTGTGCGCTCCGCCCGGGCTTCCAACGCTGCCGCTGTACTGCATCGGGCCGCTGATAAAGCCCGACGAGGAGACCGGGACGACGAAGCGCCACGAGTGCCTCGCGTGGCTCGACGGCCAGCCCGAGGCCAGCGTGGTGTTCCTCTGCTTCGGCAGCATGGGCCGGTTCAGCGCGGAGCAGGTCAAGGAGATGGCGTCGGGGTTGGAGGCGAGCGGGCAGCGGTTCCTGTGGGTCGTGCGACGCCCGCCCCCGCCAGGCGCCGAGCGCCGGCCGCCGGCCGACGGCGACGACGACGGCCTCGACCTGGACGCGCTGTTCCCGGAGGACTTCCTGAAGCGGACTAAGGACAGGGGCCTGGTGGTCACGTCCTGGGCGCCGCAGCGACAGGTGCTGGCGCACGGCGCGGTGGGCGGCTTCGTGACACACTGCGGCTGGAACTCGGTGCTGGAAGCCATCACGGCGGGCGTGCCGATGCTGGCGTGGCCGCTCTATGCGGAGCAGCGCATGAACAGAGTATTCCTCGTCGAGGAGATGCGGCTGGCCGTGCCCATGGAAGGGTACGACAAGAAGATAGTCGAGTCCAGCGAGGTGGCGGCGAAGGTGCGGTGGCTGATGGAGTCGGACGGCGGGAGTGAGCTCCAGCAGCGGACGCGCGCGGCCATGCGGCTGGCGGAGGAGGCGCTGGGCGACGGCGGGGAGTCGAGGGCCGCGCTGGCGGATCTAGCGAGGCAATGGAAGAAAATCACCAGCGACGGCGACAGACAGCTGATCGAAGAGTTCGTTCGTTGACCCGGCCGGTGGGCCGGCGGCTTTGGTTTCGAACTTTCACGTGGGCCGTGGGCGAGGTGCCGTGCGTTCATGCACGTCAACAATAATACTACACACACACACAGACTTTTACAGACTTCTTACACGTCGATCTTGGACCGATTAGTACAGTGGCATAGGATCGGGTGCTACATGATGATGTAGTTTAGTATTTCGTTTTGTCATTGGATCGCGTGGCTACACGGACTTTTACGATTTGTGACACCAAGGACAAATCGTAAACTACTGGTTTCCGCTAATCATGACCCGAACGTGGTGTGGTTCTGCGCATTTAACTCACACAAACGGAACATTGATGGCTGCCCGGCTCTTTTTGAATCACAATGTGTCGAACACATACAGGACAAGGTGCATTCCGGTGCAAGGATGGCGGCGAAGGTAGCAGACGTCCGGCGTGGGGAGCAAGTGAAAAGGGGTAGGTTGGAGGGGGATGTGGTTCACTTTTTATGGGGGGCGGATTGTCAGTCCGACGTGGCGAATGCGCCCGGTCACCCTCAGGCCTTCTCATATCCGGCTCATATTTGGGCTGGATATGAGGGGTGCCGGTCACTCGGGAGTTTGAGGCCGTTTTGAGACGCTCGTCTGGGTCGGGTTTTTTGACCGGTCACTGACCGGACCGTCCGCCCGGGCGTATGAGGGGGTTTAGGGTGCCCGGTTGTAGATGCTCTCATGGCATGGTGAAACATAAGGATGATTAGAGATTGGCGCTAGAAAACTGCGGTAGTTTTTTTCTTCAAAAACACACAATCTATTATAGAAGTACAAAGCACCCCAAATATAATAAAATTACATCAAAATTCTTGGAAACTTTATTTTCACCTTGCAAAATAATCTGAAAAAGGTGTGCATACACATACACATACACATATACATGTATAGTACTTATGGATGAAGTTTCATCAAAATATATTTTTAAAACTATGCATATATCATGTTAGTCGAATGGTCCATTTTATCCAATTCACTACACTGGTGGTGATGATTGCAAGCGTATATTGCGTGGGGAGATGCTACAACCGATGATTCTTCAGCGATTTATAGATCGCTTTGGGTGGCTATTGCGTTCATTAAAGCCGGGTAAGGCTTGTTAAAAAAAAAACGGGTAAGGGTGTTTGCATATATCCCTTTCTGTTATTATTGGTTCAGTGTAATTTTCAATCTATAACGAGTGACGTACTATCAGAGGAAGAAGAAGCTAATATGATTTTCAACATATTTTCTTATTGGTCGTTTTGCGTACAACTGTCTTTTAATTGTATTGTTTATTGCTTTTCTTGATGTAACATCAGGTCTAAGATATCTTTGGGTGTCTTTTCTATTTATTTTTTGCATGGTGCGTTGGAAGGAAGAGTTTTGCAAATGAAAACGACTCTAGTGTGTACTCCCTCCTGTCTTTTTTAGTCTATATATAAACTTTGTTCAAAATCACTTATAGAAAAAGTATCAACACGTAGAATGCAAAATCAGAGTATCTACAGCCACATATGGCAAATCCGGCCCCTCAAACACCCGCGGACGCGTCCGCGGGCACTGACCGGGCACGCCTCATATTTTCTTCTCCACATACAACTCTCTCATATTTATCGCCTAAATCCATACAAAAGCATGCAAAATATGTAGCTACGTACTACTTTCTATACTACTCAAATTTCGTCGTTGTCGGCGATGGCCGGAGCCGCCTGCGCCGAAGCCGAAGCCGGAGCCGCCAGCGCCGGAGCCTGAGCCGCCTGCGCCGCCTCCATCTGTTGCCGACGGCGACGTCTGGCCTCCGCAGCCGACTCCGAGCGGATGGAGTTCAGGATGGCGTGCTGCTTCGGCCACATGCCCACGTCCTCCTCCATCGTCGGCGCCTCCTCCTCCCCCACATCCAGCATCGGCGCCTCCTCCTCCTCCGCCTGCTCCTGCTCCTCCTCCGCCGGCTCCTGCTCCTCCTCCTCCGCCGCCGGCTCCTGCTCCTGCTCCTCCGCCGCCGGCTCCTGCTCCTGCTCCTCCGCCGCCGGCTCCTGCTCCTCCTCTTCTTCCTCATCCCTCGGCACCTCCTCCTCAACCTCCTCGAAATCCTCCTTCGGTTCCAGAGGTAGCCTCGCTTTCCTATGGATCCGGACCTGCTCAAGGAGGAAGAGATGGTGCTGGATCGTGTAGTAGCGGCGGCGTGGGGGCATGGCTAACGGGCTCGAGTGGCGGCGGAGGGAGGAAAAAGGCGGATGTACTAGGGCTGGGGGCGCCGGCCGGCTTAAATAGCCGGCTACGGCCTCAGGCGGCGCCACGCGACGGTCACACCGCGGTGACGGTCGAGGCGCCCGGCGATCCGTCGGGTTTTCCGGCGAGTCCGTGTGGGGCCACGCCGTCAGCCTGACGTGGCGGGCGTGCCCGGGCACCCCCATATCCGCCCCATATTTGGGCTGGATATGGGGGTGCCGGTCAGACCGGACGTTTGAGGGCCGTTTGAGAGGCCCGTCTGGGTCAAAAAACCGTGACCGGGCAGCCTGCCCGGACGTTTGTGACGGGTTTGAGGGGTCCGGTTGTAGATGCTCTCAATATTGCTAGATTCATTATGAAATGTAGTTTCATAGTATATATATGTTTGATATTTGAGATATTGATAATATAAATATGGTCAAACTTTGTAAAATTGGAGTTAACACAAATCTACTCCCTCGGTCCCAAAATGTGGCCAGAGGGAGTACTACGTCAACAGTCATGTTCGTCATTAGCACGACGACTCCCCGGCTGTCTACAATAATAAGGTTTGCCCGGCTTCGATGAGGGAGGGGCGATGACAGTGGCGTGCCTTCGGCTCGCTCCAGTGCTTGTAGTAGTCGTTAGGTGGTCTATGGACCTGAATGTATTTTTTTACTTCTGGTGTTCTTTGTACTATCTTGATAGTTGATGAATAGATTAGAAGTTTTCCTTAAAAAAAAAACAGTCCTATTCGTCATTCATTATCAGACAAACGTACACGAGTGCATGAGTGGAAGACTATTTCCCAGCCATAACTGCGCATTAGGGGTGGAGGGGATCCTGGACCATGCAAAAAAAAAAAAAACACTAGAAAAATGGCACCATTCGGACTTGGAGCAAGCAAGGTCCTGATCGTGGCTGGTAATGGCTTGAGCTTGAGCCAATCAGCCAATGGCTGCAGTGGAATCTGGATACGCGAGATACACCATTTCTGGCCTTGCTGCAGGCTTCCCCTCCGTCGTGGTCAAGCTGCGCAGCTCCAGCAACCACTACTTCTTCCGACGAATACAAGACCCACGTATCCCCAGCCGCCAGTGCCGGTGCCTTCCGCGAAAGTACCACCCCCGTTGATTTTTAGCACGTCACCCTCTTCGACTCAGCGTGCATGGACCGCCATCTTCATTCAATCCTCCACAAGAAGGTTTACGTTTGGCGTGCATGGGCCGTTCCAGATCGAGAACCAACTGACCCATGCCTGGAGATGCCGATGCTTGTATATATTTGCTTCAATAATGCTACACCCACGTATTGTTTACTAACTTCAACTGTGTGGGCCCCCTCCCTCTAATTTCATCCAATCAAAATAGCCCACCTAATGCCTTAAGTATAATCACGTAGGATGCCTACGTCGGGAGTTGCCCTAACTGAAACGCATGGAGGTTCCCTCTAGCTAGGGTTAGCTTTCCTCTCGCCGCCATTGGCGACGTTGAGACAAAATCTTCCTCCTCTCACTACGATCGGGACCTTTTGGCTCGGGCTGACGACGAGGTGGTCGCGAGACCGCTGCCCGGCCTTGGTCAAAGGTTCCTGTCCCGTGGGAAGTTGAGGGGTGTTACCTTGGAGATCGGATCGGGAGATCAGGTCATGGCGAATCGCAGCAAGGGATCGTCCTCGGCCGGCAAGGGCAAGGGAAAGCTAGAGGATCTGATGCAGGAACTGGCGCTGAAGGAGGATGATCTTGATGACGTGGTTTTTGATGAGGAGGATGCTCCGGCGGAGGCGAGTCTCCGGTGGATGATTCTGGTGAGGGTTCACATGGACAAGGACTTTAGCAATTACTGGTTCTTCCGCAACATGCGCACTGCGTGGGACTTGGCGAGGCCGGTAAAGATCAAAACCCTAGAGGAGAACTTGTTCATCATGCAGTTTGATTGTCTTGGTGATTGAGAGAAAGTCGCCCAGGGAGGCCCTTGGCACTTTAGGGGTAACCCAGTGATTATTGCCCCATATGATGGCTACTCAAAAACATCCTCGATCAAGCTATTTACGTTTGAAATCTGGGCAAGGATCATTGATCTGCCGCCGGCATACCACGGCAAGGTGAACGCTCTTGCATCTAAGTTTGGAGAGTTTGTGGAAGCTGAACCCTCATCATTTGATTTCGAGGGGAACTTTTATAGAGTGAGGGTCAGATTGGATGTCCGCAAACCATTGAAGAAGGCCACTTCCATTGTTAGAGGAGGACAGCAAGAAATCTTTGCTGTGAGGTACGAGCGCCTTCCGGATTGATGCCAAGTATGTGGTATGATGGGGCACGAGTTTAAGGAGCACGGTGATGGTGTTCACCCTCCATCTGCCTTGGTTTTCAAGAACCTGCGAGCACCGGCAATTACCACCTGGGGGACTCGAATACGCCGTGGGAAGAAGTCGAGATCCTCTGGGGGAGAAATAAGAGAAGACAAAGAAGAGGAGAATCTGGCTACACAGAAGCGAGGGGAGGGCGATGATATGGAGGACCTGGACCATGGCAGGAAGAGGTCCTCTGATGATGTGCTGGACCCCAAGGGGGTACCTTCTGCTATAGGGTTGGAGCTAGTTCCAGTAAGGAGGGAGGGGACAGGAGCACCTGTGGTTCCCCCTAGACCGCCACCAAAACAGGACCCAAAACGTCCAAAGGTGGTGACCACAGAGAAGAACACTAACCTTGCTGCAATGAAGAACAAGAATGGAGGGACGAAGAATGTTGATGCTAGATCGGCGGCCTCCCCGGTGGAGGACCGCCGGACGCAATGAGTTTGATCAGCTGGAACTGTCGCGGGATTGGCAACGCCCCGACAGTTCAAGAGCTCCGCGAAATCGCGACAAAGTTTGCCCCTAAAGTTCTATGCATTATAGAAACACAAATCAGTGGAGATAGAGTTGAAAATCTAGCAAGTGCTTTAGGTTATGATTGTTCTTTTGCTGTTGATGCCACCGGTAGGAGTGGTGGTTTAGCTTTGTTTTGGAATAATGAAATAAAGATTGAGCATTTGGGTTATTCTCAGTACCATATAGATGTTAAAATATCTGACTTGGGTGGTAGCCCATGGAGGCTGTCGTGTTTCTATGGCAAAGCCCAAACCCACCTTCGTCACAGAACTTGGGATACAATGAGGAATTTGGCAGTGTTACATGACATGCCATGGGTATGCATGGGAGATTTCAATGAGGTATTGAAATATGATGAGTATGATGGTATAGGCCAAAGAAGCCAAACACAGATTAATGGATTTCGAGATGCGGTTGATGCTTGTGGTCTAGTAGACCTGGGCTACCAAGGAAGGAAGTGGACGTTTGAAAAAAAAGGTGGTTGGGGGATCCTTCACAAGGGTGAGACTTGACAGAGCTTTGGGCTCGGTTCAATGGTGCGAGCAATTCCCTCTGGCCGCGGTTGAACACTTAACAGCGGCTACATCTGATCATTCGCCAATCTAGCTTAAGTTGGACTCAAGTGAAGAAACCAGGACACCGAAGTTGTTTCGCAATGAGACAATGTGGGATACCCATGCAGGCTTGATCCCGACCGTGCAATCTGCATGGGAGGCGAGTGGACATTATCTAACGGCGAGCGATGTTCGAGAAAAACATACGTCACTTGCTGAAAACCTTTGTGACTGGAGCAAAGCTACCTTTGGTAGTGTTCGCGCTGAGATTCGAAACTTGAAGAAACAACTAGACAGATTACGCATCGACCATGCAAGGGTTGGGCCGAGTCATTGATGTCTACTACGCAACTTTATTCTTGTAGACTCGTGTTGGGCCTCCAAGCGCAGAGTTTTGTAGGACAGTAGCAATTTATCAATCCGTGGGAGGCGTAGGATGAAGATGGTCTCTCTCAAACAACCCTGCAACCAAATACAAGAAATCTCTTGTGTCCCCAACACACCCAATACAATGGCAAATTGTATAGGTGCACTAGTTCGGCGAAGAGATGGTGATAAAAGTGTAATATGGATGGTATAAATATATTTTTGTAATCTGAATAAATAAAAACAGCAAGGTAGCAAGTGACAAAAGTGAGCACAAAAGGTATTGCAATGTTTGAAAATAAGGCCTAGGGTCCGTACTTTCGCTAGTGCAATCTCTCAACAATGCTAATATAATTGGATCATATAACCATCCCTCAACGTGCGATGAAGAATCACTCCAAAGTTCCTATCTAGCGGAGAACATAAGAATAAATTGTTTGTAGGGTACGAAACCACCTCAAAGCTATTCTTTCCGATCGATCTATCCAAGAGTTCGTACTAAAATAACACCAAAGCAAATTCAGATTCGTAATTCTCAATCCAACACAAAGAACCTCAAAGAGTGCCCCAAGATTTCTATCGGAGAAACAAAGACAAGAACGTGCATCAACCCCTATGCATAGATTACCCCAATGTCACCTCGGGAATCCGCGAGTTAAGTGCCAAAACATATATCAAATGAATCAATATAATACCCCATTGTCACCACGGGTATTCGTATGCAAGACATATATCAAGTGCTCTCAAATCCATAAAAGTATTCAATCCGATAAAACGAAATCTCAAAGGGAAAACTCAATTCATCACAACAAGATAGAGAGGGAGAAAAACCATATGATCCAACTACATTAACAAAGCTCCCGATACATCAAAATCGTGCCATCAAGAACACGAGAGAGAGAGAGAGAGATTAAACACATAGCTACTGGTACAAACCCTTAGCCCCGAGGGTGGACTACTCCTTCCTCATCATGGTGGCCGCCGGGATGACGAAGATGGCCACCGGTGATGATTCCCCCCTTCGGCAGGATGCCGGAACGGGGTCTAGATTGGTTTCTCGTGGCTACAGAGGCTTGCGGCGGCGGAACTTCTGATCTAGGGTCTCCGTGAGGGTTTTTGGAATATTTGGCAATTTATAGGGCGAAGAGGCGGTGCGGGAGGCCATCGAGGTGGGCACAACCCACCGGGGCGCACATGGGGGCCCAGGCGCGCCCTGGTGGGTTGTGCCCCCCTCAGGCACCCCTAGGTGCTGCTCTGGCCCATTGGATGTCTTCTGGTCCATAAAAAATCCATAAAAAGTTTCGCTACGTTTGGACTCCGTTTGGTATTGATTTTCTACGATGTAAAAAACAAGCAAAAAACAACAACTGGCACTGGGCACTATGTCAATAAGTTAGTCCCCAAAAAATGATATAAAGTTGCTATAAAATGATTGTAAAACATCCAAGAATGATAATGTAGCAGCATGAATACTTCATAAATTATAGATACGTTGGAGACATATCAGCATCCCCAAGCTTAATTCCTACTCGTCCTCGAGTAGGTAAATGATAAAAGAAATAATTTATGAAGTGTGAATGCTAGCAAAGTGCATAAGTTTGATCAATAGTAATTTCAATCACTTTTCCTAGCATCATAACAGCAACTCTTTCTCATAAAACTCATCATGTTAAAGTAGCAACCAATTCACATGTTAAGGTTCAAACAATGAATTCTCTTGAAACTCAACAACCTATATTCTTAGTCACCAAACAATTGCAATTCAACTTATTCAACAGAGTCTAAGTAAGTGCTCCACATACTCAACCATCATATAGTCTTCTATGATTGCTAACACTCACCGCATACACATGAGCAAAACGTTTCAACCGGACACATAGAAAGATAGGGGCTTATAATTTCACCTCCCAACGTATTCACCTCAAAGGTGATATCAACAATAATAACTCATGCTACCCATATCCAACTGGATATATGTGCCTAGATCTTTCCTCACCACATGATGCTTGCCAAAAGAGAAAACTAAAAAGGAATAAAGAGAAAAACTTTGACTCTTGCATGAAAGTAAATACATAAAAGTAAAAGGTAGGCCCTTCGCAGAGGGAAGCAGAGGTTGCCATGCACTTTTTGTTTGTATGCTCAATCCCTTAGTGCAAAAGAACGTCACGTTATATTGCCCCTTATGATAGCAACCTTTATTATGCAGTCTGTCGCTTTTATTCTTTGCCATCACAAGTTCGTACAACGCTCAATTTTCTCTTACACTAAATGATCTACCACTTTTAGAAGCAATTTTTATTGCCTTATTGCACCGATTACAACTTACTTGAAGGATCTTACTCAATCCTTAGGTAGGTATGGTGGACTCTTGAAAATAAGATTTGGGTTTAAGTGTTTTTGGATGCACAAGTAGTATCTCTACTTGGTGCGGAATTTTTGGCTAGCAAAGATGGGGGGCAAGCACCACATGTTGAAGGATCTATGACAATATAACTTCTATGTGAATATGAACAAACATAAATCATTACGTTGTCTTTCTTGTCCAACATCAACAATTTTGGCATATAATATTTTGATGGGGGCTCACAATCATAAAAGATTTCAAAGATAGTGTATTTGCATGTGAAAGTTCTCTTCCTTATAGTAATCATTCATGAATTGCTTGTATGACCAATATTGTGATTGTCAAGCTTCAAAAGATTTCACTTTCTAAACCCAATGTGAAGCTACCACTGGGCATGATATGAACATATAATTTCAACTTCATGATATTCAATTCATTCAACAATTTACTCATAGGATATAAGTGAAGCACGAGAGTAAATGACAAACTACTCCAAAAAGATATAAGTGAAGATCAAGCAAGTAGTTAAGTAAAGGGGTAGCTAATTGAGGACTCTCTCTTATTTAAAAACTTTCAGATCTAAGTATTTTATTAAAACTGCAAGTAAAACAAAACAAAATGACATTCCAAGAATAGCACAACTCAAATGAAGAAGCAAAAACTTAGGCTCAACCGATACTAACCGATAATTGTTGATGAAGAAAGGTGGGATGCCTACCGGGGCATCCCCAAGCTTAGATGCTTGAGACTTCTTGAAATATTATCTTGGGATGCCCAAGGCATCCCCAAGCTTGAGCTTTTGCGTCTCCTTAATTCTTTTTATATCACGGTTTCCCTAAATCTTAAAAACTTCATACACACAAAACTCAACAAGAACTCGTGAGATAAGTTAATATAAACCAATGCAAAAACCTTATCATTCTCTACTGTAGCAAATCACAAAAAATTATTATTCAACATTGCATACTAAATGCCTCTGCATATTTAATACTCCTATCCTCAAATAGAATCATTAAACAAGCAAACATATGCAAACAATGCAAACATAACCGCAATCTGCCAAAACAGTACAGTCTGTAAAGAATGCAAGAGTATCAATACTTCTTTAACTCCAAAAATTATGAACATTTACCAAACTGTAGAAAGTTTATCAGATCTTACTGTGCAAAAAGTTTCAACATTTTATCACATTCTGACTTTTCTCGGGAATTTTCGCAACATCGATAAACTTTCTGTTTTGAAACAGCAACTTATATACTTGAAAAATGAGCATGGTAAAGGCTATCCTTGACATTTTTATTGAAAAGAAAGATGCAAAACATTATTCTAAATAACAGCAAGCAAATCCTAACAAGAAAATGACGCTCCAAGCAAAACACATATCATGTGACGAAAAAATGTTGCTCCAAGTGAGGTTACCGATATTGTTGGAGACGAAAGAGGGGATGCCTTCCGGGGCATCCCCAAGCTTAGTTGTTTGGATATTACTTGAATATTACCTTGGGAATCCCCAAGCTTAGGGTCTTGTCACTCCTTATTCTCCTCATATCGACATCTCACCCAAAACTTGAAAACTTCAATCACACAAGACTTAATGGAACTTCGTGAGATAGGTTAGTATGATAAAGAGCAAACCATTTCACTTTGGTACTGTCAAAGACAAGATTCATAATTGTTTCCACACAATTCCTACTTTAGCATATCATTTCCATAATTTATATTGAGTAATATAAGCCATAGAAACTAGAAAACAAGCAAACTATGCATTGAAAACAGAATCTGTCAAAAACAGAACAGTCTGTAGTAATCTGTACTCCAACCATACTTATGATACTCCAAAAATTCTGAACAATTTGGAAAACGTAGGGAATTTGTATATATATCACCTGTAAAAAATTCAGATCAAAAGCACGTTCCAGTGAATTTTCAAAATTCCTGTACTGATCGCAAAAGTTTCTGTTTTTGCACAGATTCAAGTCAACTATCATCCACACTATCCCAAAGGCTTTACTTGGCACTTTATTGAAACAAAAGCAATAAAACATGATTACTACAGTAGCATAATCATGTGAACACATAAAAACAGTAGGGGTAAATGTTGGGTTGTCTCCCAACAAGCGCTTTTCTTTATGCCTTTTAGCTAGGCATGATGATTTCAATGATGCTCGCATAAATGATAAGAATTGAAACATAAAGAGTGCACCATGAATCATAAGTTTCTCTCTCATAATAATTTTCAGTAGCATCATGAATAGGTTCATCAATATAACCATCACATAAAGCATTCTCTTCATAATCCACAAGCATAGAAATTTTATTACTCTCCACATAAGAAAATTTCTTCTCATTCACAATGGTGGGAGTATCATATGAAACTCGAATACTATAAATTGTTTCCACATTAAAAGAGTAATGTTCAGGAAAAGGATAATCATAACTATGACAAGTTTTATAAATATAATCATCACTACTTTTTATAACATAAGTATCATCACAATAATCATCATAAGTAGCAACTTTGTTCTCATCATAGATAGGAGGCATGCAATCATCATAGCAAATTTGAACATTCAAAATAGGGGGACTAAAAAGATCATCTTCATTGAGCATATCATCCCCAAGCTTGGGAAAAAAATTAATTGCAGCAAATAGATTCTCAAACATGTCATTCTCATCAAACATAGCATCCCCAAGCTTGTAACTTGGCATATCATAAGCATAATCACTCTCATCATTAATAGTATGAATAGCACCAACGGTATAACCATTGCTATCATCATAATTTCCTAAGTTGGTGCCAAAAAGATTTCCAAGATTATAAGAAGTATTATTATCTTCCCAATCATAATCATTACAACAAGTAGTAGGCATCACAAAATCATACTCAATATCATCATCCTCCATCAACATATTTGATTCAGTTTCATGAGGTACAATAGTGATAGGAGCAATATTACTTGGGAGAGTTACCTTTTTACCTATACTTCTCCTTCTTTTCCTTTTCTTCTTCACCACCTCACGTATGGGTTTCATCAATTTTTTCGAGCTTCTTGTTGAAGAGATTGATTGGATAGGAAGCTCCTCCTCGTTACCTGATTCATCATAATAAACACTAGGAGGGTATTGGGAAATATTTTCCCTTTCATTAGTACTCTCTTCATATTCTATTTGTTTTCTTGTCTTTAGATAGTTGGCAATATAAGGATTCTCACTGCAATTTACCGCACAAAACATATAAATTTCCTCTAGATCAAAATCAAGAAATCTCTTGAGATTAAACTTTGGAATACCCTCAGTTATACGTTTCATTTCTTCATACCTCAAAAGAAGACTAATCTCTTTATGATGCTCAAGGGTAATCAAGTTATCACAATTTTTGGACACGATTTGATCGTGAAACAATTTGCATTGGAGATTTAAATGACCACGTTCATTGCGAAGTTCACAAGGATGGCGAGAAAAATTAAATCTTTCAGCACAATCATCTAGCCTCTCTTGAAACTTTTTCATTTCTAAATATTTATGCTTCTTACAAAATCTATCTTCCCTTTTTGGTGTGCAATTGCACTCCCAATTCACTCCGCAAAAATTGACATTCTTATAGGAGACATCATTATCATGACTAATGCAATCATCATTAACATCATGGATATTCAAAGAATTCATATTAGCAATATTGCAATCATGCCCATCATCCAACATTTTTATGCCATAAATTTTGTTGAATTCTTTTTCTAGCAATTGAGCATAATTATCGGAATCCCTATTCTCAAGATAGACATTATAAAGATAAAGAACAACTTGAGGTAACCCAGTCTCCATTTTTTTTGTAGTTTCCTTTTTATAAACCAAACTAGTGATAAAACAAGAAACTAAAAGATTCAATTGCAAGATCTAAAGATATACCTTCAAGCACTCACCTCCCCGGCAACGGCGCCAGAAAAGAGCTTGATGTATACTATGCAACTTTATTCTTGTAGACTCGTGTTGGGCCTCCAAGCGCAGAGTTTTGTAGGACAGTAACAATTTTCCCTCAAGTGGATGACCTAAGGTTTATCAATCCGTGGGAGGCGTAGGATGAAGATGGTCTCTCTCAAACAACCCTGCAACCAAATACAAGAAATCTCTTGTGTCCCCAACACACCCAATACAATGGCAAATTGTATAGGTGCACTAGTTCGGCGAAGAGATGGTGATAAAAGTGTAATATGGATGGTAGAAATATATTTTTGTAATCTGAATAAATAAAAACAGCAAGGTAGCAAGTGACAAAAGTGAGCACAAAAGGTATTGCAATGCTTGAAAACAAGGCCTAGGGTCCGTACTTTCGCTAGTGCAATCTCTCAACAATGCTAATATAATTGGATCATATAACCATCCCTCAACGTGCGATGAAGAATCACTCCAAAGTTCCTATCTAGCGGAGAACATAAGAATAAATTGTTTGTAGGGTACGAAACCACATCAAAGCTATTCTTTCCGATCGATCTATCCAAGAGTTCGTACTAAAATAACACCAAAGCAAATTCAGATTCGTAATGCTCAATCCAACACAAAGAACCTCAAAGAGTGCCCCAAGATTTCTATCAGAGAAACAAAGACAAGAACGTGCATCAACCCCTATGCATAGATTACCCCAATGTCACCTCGGGAATCCGCGAGTTGAGTGCCAGAACATATATCAAGTGAATCAATATAATACCCCATTGTCACCACGGGTATTTGTATGCAAGACATATATCAAGTGCTCTCAAATCCATAAAAGTATTCAATCCGATAAAATGAAATCTCAAAGGGAAAACTCAATTCATCACAACAAGATAGAGAGGGAGAAAAACCATATGATCCAACTACATTAACAAAGCTCCCGATACATCAAAATCGTGCCATCAAGAACACGAGAGAGAGAGATTAAAAACATAGCTACTGGTACAAACCCTCAGCCCCGAGGGTGGACTACTCCCTCCTCATCATGGTGGCCGCCGGGATGATGAAGATGGCCATCGGTGATGATTCCCCCCTCCTGCAGGGTGCCGGAACGGGGTCTAGATTGGTTTCTTGTGGCTACAGAGGCTTGTGGCGGCGGAACTTCTGATCTAGGGTCTCCGCGAGGGTTTTTGGATTATTTGGAAATTTATAGGGTGAAGAGGCGGTGCGGGAGGCAACCGAGGTGGCCACAACCCATCGAGGCGCGCCTGGGGGCCCAGGCGCGCCCTGGTGGGTTGTGCCCCCCTCGAGGCACCCCCCAAGTGCTGCTTTGGCCCATTGGATGTCTTCTGGTCCATAAAAAATCCACAAAAAGTTTCGCTGCGTTTGGACTCCGTTTGGTATTGATTTTCTGCGATGTAAAAAACAAGCAAAAAAACAGCAACTGGCACTGGGCACTATGTCAATAAGTTAGTCCCAAAAAAATGATATAAAGTTGCTATAAAATGATTGTAAAACATCCAAGAATGATAATATAGCAGCATGAATACTTCATAAATTATAGATACGTTAGAGACGTATCAGTCATGCTGAAATAAATGTTAATGACCGATTGATTGAACTATACATGCGGGAGGAGTTGATATGGTGGCAAAGATCACGGGTCGAGTGGCTCTCGGCAGGGGATCGCAATACACACTTCTTCCACCTACGTGTATCAATGCATCGCAGAAAGAACTTGATAAAGGCCTTACAAAAACCCGACGGTCAACTAACAGAGGACTTGGCAGAAATGCAACAGTTAGCGTTGGAGTTTTATAAGACTCTACACATCCGAGGGTGTACAGGGGGTGGAGGATGTCCTGCAGCATGTACCAGCAAAAGTGACACTGGCAATGAACGAGATCTTGATGGCACCATACAAGGCAGACGAGGTAAAGAAGGCGCTCTTTCAAATGTTCCCAACCAAAGCCCCCGGGCCTGATGGCTTTCCAACACACTTCTTCCACCGGCATTGGGACATATGTGGTGACGTTGTTACTAAATCAGTTTTGGCTATTGTTCAGGGAGAGGAGGACCCATCATGCCTTAATGATACGATGCTGGTACTAATTCCAAAGGTATCTAACCCTACCATACTGTCGCATTTTCGTCCTATAAGTTTATGCAATGTTTTCTACAAGATAGCCTCGAAAGTACTTGCTAACCGCTTGAAGGAGGTTTTACCTGACATCATATATGAGGAGCAGGCAGCGTTTGTTCCAGGGAGGCTTATCACGGATAATATTATCTCAGCTTAT
Source organism: Thinopyrum elongatum (assembly GCA_011799875.1). Lineage (NCBI taxonomy): Eukaryota > Viridiplantae > Streptophyta > Magnoliopsida > Poales > Poaceae > Thinopyrum > Thinopyrum elongatum. The sequence continues at coordinate 535,974,472 of CM022301.1, read as the reverse complement.
GAATGTTTGCACTTTATGAAGAGAAATAGATCTAAAAACAACACCCATTGTGCCCTCAAGCTTGACATGATGAAAGCATATGATAGGGTAGAATGGAGTTATCTGGAAGCAATTATGAGGAAACTGGGGTTTGCTGCACCATGGATAGCTATTGTTATGAAGATGGTGAGTACAGTTTCTTTCTCTATTATGTTCAAGGAAGCAAATTGGAGGAGTTTAAACCCACACGAGGTATTCTCTAGGGAGATCCTATCTCTCCATATCTCTTCTTGTTGGCAGCAGAGGGCCTTTCATGCCTTTTAAATTCTCAGAATCAGTCATCCCAGCTTGACGGCATTAAGGTGGCACCATTGGCTCTGCCGGTGAACCATCTTTTATTCGTGGATGATAGCCTGCTGCTTTTCAGGGCGAGTGTTAATGGAGCAGAGGAGGTGTCACACCTTTTGAATACTTATTGCATGGCCTCGGGCCAGAGAATTAACAGAGATAAATCCTCAATTTTCTTTAGCAGGGGGTGCCCACAAATTGTTAGAGATGCTATTAAGGGTTGTTTGCAAGTTCCTAACGCATCTTTAAGTGACAGATATTTGGGAATGCCCACTGATGTGGGACACTAAAAAAAGGGCACTTTTAAGCACCTGAGTGACCGGATCTGGGACAAGGTGAAAGGATGGATGGGCAAATGTTTATCAGCTGGTGGCAAGGAAGTGCTCATAAAGTCAGTAGCTCAAGCGATCCCGGTTTACTCTATGTCTTTCTTTAAGCTACCGCGAGGTTTATGTGAACATATCAATTCCCTCATTAGAAAACTTTGGTGGGGCTGCAAACAAGGTGAAAGGAAACCTGCCTGGGTCTCTTGGGAAATTATGACAAGGCCCAAGTATCTTGGAGGCCTTGGGTTCAGAGATTTAGAACTGTTTAACCTTGCACTACTAGCACAACAGGCATGGCGGATTATGCAAGAACTGTTCTCTTTGAGTGCTCGTATTCTAAAGGCTTCCTACTTCCCGGATACTTCATTCCTTCATGCAGAACTGGGCACTCGTCCATCCCATATTTGGCGTGCGATTCCGGAAGGAAGAGATATCATGAAACAAGGAATTATAAGGCGCATTGGCAATGGCCAGACAACTCATATCTGGGATGACAATTGGATCCCGAAGGAGGCTTCACTTCGACCTATAGTCTCACTAGTCTCTGACCCACCTACTATGGTGTCAGAACTCTTGCTGCCAGCTATGGCGACATGGAATGAAAACCTGATCCGAGCTATCTTCCTTCCGATCGATGCTGAGTCTATTCTAAAGCTTCCGGTGTGCACAAGAAATGTCAATGATTTCTGGGCTTGGCACCCGGACAGTAAGGGCCGTTTCACTGTTAGCTCAGCATACAAGCTCTTGATAACAACAAAGATTCAGAGGGAGAACTGGTTGGAAGGTCGAAGTGGTTCATCCAGTGGGGAGTGGGAAGAAAAATCTTGGACTTCGCTATGGAATTTGTCAGTCCCTTCGAAGGTGAAAGTATTCATTTGGAGGTTGGCACGTCATTCTCTGCCAACCACAGATGTTCTTTAGTGCCGTAATATGTCGACCCGAGATGCATGTCCGCTTTGTGGCTGCGAGGATTCATGGCGCCATGCTTTATTATCTTGCACAATGGTGAGGTGCACCTGGGCGCTTACCGAGGAGTCACTTGTTTCTAGTATGGCAGAAACTACAGAAGCTAGCGCAAGGAATTGGTTGTTTGAGATGCATGACAGGCTGGATCAGAAGAGCTTCACTCGGATGGTGGTAACACTATGGTCCATATGGTATGCTAGGAGAAAAGCTATACATGAAGCTATTTTCCAGACCCCGCACCACATCTTTTCTTTTGTCAATTCTTATCTCAGTGAGTTGGAGCAATTACCAAATATGGTGACTAGCGGCCCACCGGCAGTGCAGACCACGCCCGTGCAACACACCTGGCTACCTCCTCCTAGCAACTTGATGAAGATTAACATTGATGGAGCTGTGGAACAATACATGCGAGGTGGGGCAGTGGCAACAGTATGTCGTGACCATACTGGGGCATACATGGGATCCTTGGTCATGGTGTACCAGGGAGTTATTGATCCAGTGATGCTGGAAACTTTTGCATGCAGGGAAGGCCTGGCCCTAGCAGATGATCTGAATATCCATAGGATGATGCTGGCGTCGGACTGCCAGAGTGTCGTTAACGATATCAAATTTGGTACTGGAGGTCACCACTCGGCAATCATCCATGAAATACAAGATCGTAGAGACAATTTCCTTTTATGTAATTTTGTGCATGAGTCTAGGAATCATAACTTTGAGGCTCACAATCTCGCCAAGTAGGCTTGTAAGATAGGTTTAGGTCGACTTGTTTGGCTGGGTAGTCCCCATGACCCAAGTCGTGTACCTATGAACATTGCTATTCAATAAAGTGGCGAGATTCTCTCAAAAAAAAAGAAGGATGCCTACATAGGTGTAGCATTGCCATTTTTGCTTAGTCTTGAACTACTGGCAAGCATGCAAACCTCTTGTGATCTTGTACACGTTTGTGGCACTCATGTGTAAATATGAACGATGCGCTCCAAATGTACGTAGCATCTCGAGTGAAATGCGCCATTACTCCATTAACTCAAATAGAAACATGTTGTAAGCACTTCATGCCAGTGGTATTGGTGCCCACTCTGGCATTATAGTTTCAAGGACCAGAGTCAGCATGACCTAAAATTTTAGTTTGACCAAGCTAGAATTGTAGAATGCTTCACCTTTGGGTACTGTATAATTTTAGGTCAAAGTATAATTTTAGGTAATTAGAATCACATTGCTGAATGCTTGACCTTTGCATACTGTGTTATGTAGTTAGTAGTAATTGAATTACTTATATTGTAGGAAGAGGAAGCTGCTGGCAGCAAGAGCAAGCTGGCCATGACTGGGTTCAAGGACCCGTATGAGTCTGACTATGACGACGACGACGTGTATGAGGTAACCCCAACTTGATTTTTTGTCTGTTCATTAATTTGTATGAGATGTTGTTTGTTGATAAAGCTCTATATGAATGCCTCTAAATTGGATTTTTGTGTTGTTTATTCATTAATATCATAAAGTTGTGTTGTTTGTTCATTAATTAGCTCTAAATGGGATATTTGTGGTCTTTGTTCATGAAACCATATATGAATGCATATAAATGGAAATATTCTATTGTTTTTCCATTAAATTCTTCTAAAATGGAAAATTTTGTTCTATTTTCATTTAATTCCTCTAAAAGTTGTGTTGTTTGTTCATTAATTAGCTGTGAATGGGATATTTGTGGTCTTTGTTCATGAAACCATATATGAATGCATATAAATGGAAATATTCTGCTGTTTGTCCGTTAAATTCTTCTAAAATGGAAAATTTTCTTATATTTTCATTTAATTCCTCTAAATTGGAATTTTCTGTTGTTTAGTTCAGTATAAGCACTATATGAATGCATCTACATGGTTTTTTTTGTAGTTTGTTAATGAAATTGATGCAAATGGTAATTTACTGTTGTTTGTTTAATTAAATTACTGTACATGGCTATTTTCTTTGTTTGTTCATTAAATTCTTGTAAATGGCAATTATGCGATGTTTGTTCATTACATTCCTCTAAATGGGAAGTATGTGTTGTTTGTTCATTAAGGCCTATATGAATGCATAATGTATTTTTGCAATTCATTTGTGTGTGTAGTATAACTCTGGAGATGATGTGGACGACGGGAACAAAGAGTCCTTCATTGAGAAGGAAGCCCAGAAGATCAGGGAGAAGGGGAAGGCGGCGTACTTCAAGTGGGGCAAGTTCACGTGCCCATACTGCACCACTAAGCCAAAGCCCAAGGATGGGCTTTATGAGCACCTTATGTCGCATGCACGCGGTTTATCGACGAGTGGGGAGGACATCAAGATCAGGGCAGAGCATGCAGCCCTCTTGAAGGCTCTGGGTCCCATGTAGTAACCCTCCATGATCTAGATGCTGTGAAGCTGGAAGTGGTACTCATCATCAGTATATTTGATGATGTTTTACTTTTGCGCAAGTGCATGTGGTTGTGAACTGTTGGAAGGTTGTTCTAGCTGAAGTATGACAGACTCTAATTAATGTAGTATGTCTATGAACTAGATCTACTGTCTAGATGCACTGGAATCTGTTTAGCTATGCTTTGTTTCAGTGTATATATTCTGAGTTTAGGTGCTGCAATGATCACAGTAGCTGCTTCAATGTTGCTTCACTAATCAGATATGCTGCATAGAGTTCCCATGCTGTGGCCATGTGCAACATGCTGTGCCCCATTTGCAAAGCGTACCAAATCATAGATTGTGGCCATGTTCCAAAACTGATGTGTCATGAATTTGGGTAGATGGGGTTTAGTCAAGTTAGTGCTAATTGTCCATCATTCCATCATTTGAATAAGCAAATAGAGCAACAACAGAGCAAATATTCCATCATTTCATCAAATGTATGAAGGAAATAGAATATAAATATAGAAGAGTAATAAAATAGTGCTTGAAAATGGTGTGTGCAAAGAACAACAGTTGAATTAAGAAAAAAAATTATCCTAATTATTTGAATTTGTAAACTGCAACTGATTTATAAGAAAATAGACGAGAAAATGTAAAAATGAAAAAGTAGTGTGTGCAAAATATAACATTTGAATTACCATGGAATTTGAAAATAGTATGTAATTTATAAGAAATAAATGATACAATGCAAAAAAAGGACAAGGATGGGCCACTCGAACCATGTAGACGGACGCGTGGTTGGGCTGGCCTGGGACAGCCCATCGAATTTGGCCCACGACTAAGGCACAGCGGGCAAAGCAATAGGTGATGGGAGTTTAGTCCCACCTCGCCAACCAAGAGGCGCCCGCACCGGCTTATATACCCCACTACGAGTAGCTGGGCAAGAGCCTCTCTCAACATATAGCATATGATCGGTCCGGTTATCTCTATGCCCTGTGGGGCCTACTAGCAGGCGTAATTCATGCTACACGGGCCTGCATCCTGGCCCATATACTGAGCTTCTAGTCGTATGCAGGCCGTGGAGAGCAAAATCTCCTGTTAGTAGGTGGCATTTTTTTGTCAATGTTTTCATCTGTCACATGATTATTTGTCCTACCATTACAATTTTTTTTTATAAATTACACATGTCTTATTTACATAGGTTACAAACTTAAATACATGGACTTGAGGTTTACATAAGTTTGCATCATTGAATATTCCATTTGAAATATATTACAAAATTTTAAATTTTTTGAAAATCTGAAATATTGCAGTGAAATTTTCGACCATCTTCAAATGACCCCAAAATTGTTCCAAAATAGCTGTCTCATTAATTGTGGTACATGGGGTTTAGTAAAGTTAGTGATAATTGTTCGTCCTGACACATTCCATCATTCCATCATTTGAATAAGCAAAAAGATCAAATATTCCTTCATTTAAACAACTATTCCAATAACAGAGCAAATATTCCATCATCAAATGTGTGAAGGAAATAAAATGTAAATTTACAATAGTATTATAATAGTAATTTAAAAAATGTAGTTTACAATGCCCCCTTGAGGTATAGTCCGATGTTTTGAACAGTCATTCTACAGGGCAGTATAATTGAAAAAAATTGAAAAAATTGTAAAACCTTCAAAACCTAGCTATGTTTGTGTAATAGAACATGTATGCAAAATTAAAGGTCATTTAGAGGAGGTCAAAATAATCACCACATTATGGAAGGACCATTTGGTCTCACTTAAGCCAGTTTTTGTAGAAAAAATGATTTTTTTGACCATCTCCAAATGACCTCAATTTTGTTATACATGGTCAAATACATGCGTCAAACATGGCTATGAAAGAAATTTTTAAAATAAATTTAATTTACAATGCCCCTTAAGGTATAGTCCGATGTTTTCAACAGTCATTCTACAAGGCAGTATAAATTCAAATAAATGTAAAATCTTCAAAACTTAGCTATGTTTGTGTAAGAGAACATGTGTGCAAAATTAAGGTTATTTAGAGGAGGTAAAAAACAATCACCACATTACGGAGGGACCATTTGGTCTCACTTAAGCCAGTTTTTGTAGAAAAGGTGATTTTTTCGACCATCTCCAAATGACCCCAATTTTGTTATACATGGTCAAATACATGTGCCAAACATGGCTATGAAAGAAAATTTCAAAATAAATTTAGTTTACAATGCCCCCTTAAGGTATAGTCCGATGTTTTCAACAGTCATTCTACATGGCAGTATAAATTCAAAAAAAAAATTCAAAACCTAGCTATGTTTGTGTAAGAGAACATGTGTGCAAAATTTAAGGTCATTTGAAGATGGTCAAAAAATTGACATGTGACATATGCAAAAAATAAAATAAAAATTTAAAAAATGCCCGCCTACTATCTGCATAATTCAAACACCATGGCCTGCATACGACTAGAAACCCATTGGGCCATGATCCAGGCCCGCAGGAAAAGTATATATGCTGCCAGTAGGCCTCACGAGGCAGAGAGGCACTAGGTTAGGCAATGTGCTGCCTGCTTTAGAGAGGAACTTGAGAGGGATAGCTCAGCCGGGTATATAAACCGGTGCGAGCTCCTCTCGGTTGGCGTGGTGAGACTAAACTCCCACCACCCCTTGGTTGTGCCCGCCGCGGCTCTGGCTTGGGCCTAATTCGGGTGGGCCGTCCTAGGCCGGCCTCACCCGTGCACTGAGCATAACCTAGAGAGAGGTAAAATTCCCCATTTCATCTCGCAGAGACGAACCCTAGGTCTTGTTGTCGTTCCCCATTCACTCCCTTCGCTCACATCTCAGATCTGGCGACGCCGGCGATGGGGGCCAAAAAGGGAGGGAGGTCGCGGTCGGCAAGTGCATGTCGCCACGTGATACGTCTCCAACGTATCTATAATTTTTTATTGTTCCATGCCATTATATTATCTATTTTGGATGTTTTATATGCATTAATATGCTATTTTATATTATTTTTGGGACTAACCTATTAACCTAGAGCCCAGTGCCAGTTTCTGTTTTTTTCTTCTTTTTGAGCCTCGCAGAAAAGGAATACAAAACGGAATAAAACTTCACGATGATTTTTCTTGGACCAGAAGAGACCCAGGGAACTTGGAGTCCAAGTCAGAAGAGCCACGAGGCGGCGACAAGGGTGGAGGGCGCGCCCTCCTACCTTGTGGGCCTCTCGGGACTCCTTTGACCTATCCCTTCCTCCTATATACCCACATATATTCCAGAACCACCAGAGGCATCCACGAAAACACTTTTCCATTGCCGCAACCTTCTGTTCCCGTGAGATCCCATCTTGGGGCCTTTTCTGGCATCCCGCCGGAGGGGGAATCGATCACGGAGGGCTTCTACGTCAACCCCATTGCCCTTCCGATGATGCGTGAGTAGTTTACCTCAGACCTACGGGTCCATAGCTAGTAGCTAGATGGCTTCTTATCTCTCTTTGATTCTCAGTACAACGTTCTCCTTGATGTTCTTAGAGATCTATCCGATGTAATCTTCTTTTGCGGTGTGTTTGTCGAGATCCGATGAATTGTGGATTTATTATCAGCTTATCTATGAATATTATTTGAATCTTCTCTGAATTCTTTTATGCATGATTTAATATCTTTGTATATATCTTCGAATTATCGGTTTGGTTTGGCCAACTAGATTGATTTTCAGAGTAAACCGGAACGCCCCGTATTCTAGCCCAGGGACAAGTCCTCTGGAATACGGCACTGTTGGCATAGAACAAATCAGCTCTTTATTACAATGGATATGGTTACAAAGGGTACATGGATTACATCAGCACGGCGACACTACGCCTGCCCGGGGTAGCTCTATGCTAACAGCAGAGTAACTCTCTCGGCAGCGGAACATCGACGACGGTGATGGACTCCACTCCGCAGGGACTCTGGCTAGAACGCGTATCCTAGGTCGCAAACTTGGGATCCTCGACAACCAAGCAATCATGGCATGACCTGCAAACTGGAATGACACGCCAGGTGAGTACTTTGAATGTACTTGCAAGCTCACAGCAAACATCAGCATTAAAGCAAGACAACATCATAGCAAGATAGCTACTAAAGTAGATGCAGTAAGGTAGAGTATATCAAGTAGTTAGTCTATACTCCGAATAACCTCAGGATCCAATCCGAACCTATGCCAAGTCCATTCATGTGGTCATCCGACAACTCAACTCATAGCCATCCCATGGCTATCATATCATGTACCTGATACCAACTGCACCACAAGACTGAAAAACTTACTCTCTTTTGGGCTATCTCACAACCCTCAGAATACTCATGATCCATCGAGTAACTTCTGATCTTACGATGAGTTCTTCCATCATTATTACTACTATGGTTGACCACCTAGTGAGGTCTGGTCGGACTGTCCAATACCGTGGACACGGCTATTCGAATAGATTTTACACTCTGCAGATGTTGCGCACTTTACCCACACCATGGATCACTGACCTCGTGATCCCATTCGGGTGGACCAGCGTTGCTCCAACGAAACCTGCCTGACCCGTGACTCTCCCATCGTACCACTGGCAATCATCCTCCCCCGGAGTCCTGCCCTGGGTGGCCCCTGTGTCACCTCGTGACACCTGCCACCGTCGTGGACAAACTAAACTGTCCCAAACGGGGACCTGGTACCATATAACTCAACTGGGCTCACAAGGTTATCACCGCCTACCGGGCCAGGGTAGCGCGCACGCATAACCTTCCCTTTCTGGCGGTACCGGTGAAAGAGCACGCGATCAGACCAAGTCAAGGCCGTCCCATACCGGCAAATGTGGTTGCACGGATAAGTCCGGACAGGTGACTCAAGGTCAACCGACTAAATATCATATCTCCGAATAATATTTCCGTCATAGCTGACCTTCCGATAACCAGTAAACCAATAACCGATATGCTTAAACCACTGCTACTAACTCATCTCCATGAACTACCGGATGAAATCCAAAATAATCATAGACAGTGATCTCGATATCATAGTTTCAACAACTGGGTAAACTACTAGTCACTAGTAATCCGGTACTCAGCATGGTAGTCACCTATCCGAGAATTAACTCCAACATTGCATAATCCAATTTATTTCACAAATAATTCATACTTGTTGTTGAAGTAAATAATTAAACTATGATATTGGAATGCGATGATGCAGATGAGAGTTGTGGCTTGCCTGGGGATGAAGGAACCATCGGGAAGGAGTGCGGAGAGTCCGCTGAAGTGATTGCCGAAAACAGTTCTCTCTCAGAGGGTGCTGTTTACGGGCAAGGGCAAAAGGGTCATTTTCATAGTGGGACCACATAGTGAAAATGATACCAACACGACGGGCTCGAAGAGACGAAGACGTGGGCGTTGGATTCACCTCGATCGGAGTTACGGTTAAAAAGTTGTAGTGGTTTTTCTGCCAGGGACTAATTTGCAGAAATAATAATTACATTCAGGTCCCTGTCAGTTCGGCCGGCTGCGCACTTTGAGAAAATACGCCTTTGCCGCTGCGGTCGCGTACTCTGTAGGGTACGCTTCCACTTATCCAGCTAGACAGGTGCGGGGCCGGGCGCCTGGGTCGCGCGGGGAGGGGCCTGCCTGACCCTGACCGTCTTCAACCTCCCGCTCGGGAGCGCGCCGGGCCGAGGGAGGTGGCCATCCCGACGGAGACTGCCGGCGAGTCCGGCCACCGTTCGGGACGGGCGACCCGTCAAAATGCTCAGGAGGACAAGGCGGATCCGTTCCCGGCCGTGGAAGACGTCGGGGAGCTCGGGAATGGCCGCAGTTGGGCCCGCGGCGGAGGGGGTCTTCGGGAGGAGATGGGCATGGCGCTCCGGTGCGTCGGAGGAGGGGTTGGAGCACTGGGACGGCGTACTGGAGGTGGAGGAGACGGCTAGTGGTGGAGGAAGAGTGAATGAGGCTCGGGATCGCTAGAATCGAAGCGAAGCTCACCGACGACCGTGGCAACAGAGGAGGTTGGGAAGACACTCCGGCGAGGCTCTGAGGGGCTAGGAAGGTGTAGAGGAGGATGGGGAAGAGGCTGGTGTGGACGAGAGGGCTCGGGGGCCTATATATAGCCGCGGCGGCGTGGGTGGATGAGGATGGCCGCGGTGGCGATCTTAGCCACGTGTTGGAGCTGCAGGGCGACGTGGTTGGCGGCTTGTGGCGTCAGAAGGGTTCTCAGAGAGGTGTAGAGGGCTCGGGCGTGCTCCGGAAGGCTCGAGGGAGATGAGGACAGAGGAAAACGACGACGACGGCCATGTGCGCTCACTGTTCCTTGACGGGGTCGGCTTGCCGGGGAGGAATCCGGAGGGGGAGAGGGATCCAGAGCGCAGGCGGCGACGAGGGGAAGCCCCTGGACATGATTATATGGCGAGGGAAGAAGGAACACGACGAGACTGAGAGGTTCCATCGCCAGAGCGCGCTGGCTGGATGCCAGCAGCGTGGTCACCGCATGCACTGGCGCACGTGGTGCACCCTGGCGTGACAAGTCATGTCTAGCACAAAATATATCCAAGGAAGGGCCCCTCTGAGGTGATAGTTCATCAAAATAGGACAAGAGTGGATGTGAGACTTCACTGAAAGTTTGCTGTAGCAAACTTGACCACACCTCTGTGATGAACAGGAAGGTGGTAGGGTCAAAATGATATGTCTGGGAGGTTTAGGGTAGGAAGGACTATGATCCTATGAAATTTGGAGAGAAATGGACGAAGATTTAATATAGTTGCTTTGCAACTAACCAATCTGGTCCAGAAACTCAATATTGATGTGCCACTCACATGGAGTAGCAACTTGAGCTGAAATTGAGCATAGGATGATGATTTGGTCATATGAGAGTGCCATAAAAATTTCATGCCATTTGGACAAGCCAAAATGGTACTTCCTTCACATCTATCCTCTCTTACCAGAATCTTAGAATAATTCTAGGGAATTATTGGGAAGATTAAATGAGACCAAATTTTGTGGAGATTGGTTATATGGGTAGAATAATGCTCTGGTAAATTTTCAACAATTATGGAGCAATATAAAATATAGTTGCTTCACAATGTGAAAATCTGACCAGAAACCAAGATTTGAGGCTGTGCTCACATCGATAATTGGATAAGGTTGAAACTTGGTGGAGAGTCATGATTTGAGCATATGGAGATGCTTGCAAAATTTCTACTTATTTGGATACTCCTATCTAGCACTTGCTTCACAAAGATTCTAGTTGCCCAGAAACTTTGGAAATTAGCCAATAGAGATTTAATATCCAAATAAAGTTGAATTTTGGCATGTGGCAATGATATGGATAGGAAAGAGTTCACAAAAAAGTTTGAGAGCAAGCAAGAAAATATAAAGGGTACTTGCTTCTCAATTGGCCAGCTGGGGCAGAATCAGAAAAGGAATATTTGGAAAATATTTTTGAACATGACAAGGAAGGATTTGACATATTTGTGGAATATCTGACCCAAACAATTTATGAGAATTATTTGGGAATTTTGGGAATAATGGAAATATGGGTTGCTTCACAACTTAGGGCAGACAGGGTTATTCCTTTAATAGAAAAAGGAATATTCCCAAGAAAAAGAATATTGAGATTGGTCCAAGATGGAAATGGCAAGGTCTTGGGATGGTTTTGAGGTTGGCAAGCCACTTGGGAAGAGGAATCAAGGGTGATCCCTCCAGATTGCAAGACTACTAAGCCACAAAAAGCGAATCCGGACCAAAATCAAAAGAAAGAAAATGGGCAAAATCCAGGGTGTTACATCTACGCCAAGTGAAGACATACCAGGTACCCATCATAAACTCTCATCTCTTGCATTACATTATTCTCCATTTGCCTCTCGTTTTCCTCTCCCCCACTTCTAAAACAATTTTCGAAAAGATTTGCCTTTTTATTCGCCCTTCTTCCGTTCGTCTTTTTCGTTTGCCTTTTATTTGCTCGTGTGTTAGATTGCTTACTTTGTCACGATGGCTCAAGAGAATACCAAATTGTGTGACTTTTCCAATACTAATAATAATGATTTTATTAGTACCCCGATTGCTCCCGCCACTAGTGTGGAATCTTATGAAATTAATGCTGCTTTGCTGAATCTTGTTATGAAAGATCAATTTTCTGGCCTTCCTAGTGAAGATGCCGGATCCCATCTAAATAATTTCGTTGAGTTGTGTGATATGCAAAAGAAGAAATATGTGGATAATGATATTGTTAAATTGAAGCTATTTCCGTTCTCACTACGAGATCATGCTAAAACTTGGTTTTCATCTTTGTGTAAAAATAGTATTGATTCATGGAACAAGTGTAAATATGCTTTTATTTCCAAGTATTTTCCTCCCGCAAAGATCATCTCCCTTAGGAACGATATTATGAATTTTAAGCAACTTGATCATGAACATGTTGCACAATCTTGGGAGAGGATGAAATTGATGATACGAAATTGCCATACTCATGGTTTAAATTTGTGGATGATTATACAAAATTTTATGCCGGATTGAATTTTGCTTCTAGAAATCTTTTAGATTCGGTCGCGGGAGGTACTTTTATGGAAATTACTTTAGGAGAAGCTACTAAACTCCTAGATAATGTTATGGTTAATTATTCTTAATGGCATACCGAAAGATCTTCTACTAGTAAAAAAGTGCATGCGATTGAAGAGATTAATGTTTTGAGTGGAAAGATGGATGAACTTATGAAATTGTTTGCTAGTAGGAGTGCTCCTATTGATCCTAATTGTAACACCCCTGTGTATCTACCACTGTGATCAACTGCTAATATTGCCAAGTCATATCATTTTGCAGTGCCAAGTGACATGGGTTAAGGATGCAATTCAAATTCAATTATGGAAATCAACTCAAATTCAAAAGTGCAAAATAAGTTTGCTCAAGCACCTTTGGAAAAATGTTCACTAATTAGCAAATATTCCAAGAGCATACATAAAAATAACACCAGTAGCACTTGGACTAATTAAATGACTCAAACCATTTGAAACAGCATCAAAATAGCAATATTAAATTCATTTAAAATCATTTCAATTTCAAATGGAACCCAATTTGGCTCAAACCAATTTTTGGTCAAGGCTAATATTGCATTGCACTATTTGGGTCAACTCTCATACTTTGCAAAAGTGCAAAAGTGCCCTAACTAAATCAAAACAGAAAAGAATAAAAGAAAAAGCAAAATAGAAAACAGAATAATATAAAGAGGCACTGTGCACTGGGCCTAAGTGCACAGCGCCCCGACCAGCCCACCCGGCCCGCGCTACTCTCTCTCCCTCGCGCTGTCACCTTCTCTGTGGCCGCGCCGGCGCGCGCCGACGAGCGGCCGACACCGCGCTGCCGCGGGCGCCACGAGGGGATAAGGCCGGCCCCGTCCATTCCCCCTGGCCTCCTCCTCATTCTCCCCTCTCTCCGCTCGCTCTCCGCCTCGTTCCCCCTCCAGATCCCATCGCCATCGCCACCGACGCCATCGCTGCCGCACCGTGCTCGTCTCCGTGGTCCCAGCCACCGCATCGCTCCGTCAACGTGTCCGTCGTCTTCACCATGACCTTCCTCGACATCTGGTGGTAGCAGCTGGAGCCCGAGGCCGCCACAGCGCCGGAATCGCCCCGTCCCCTTCCGTTCGGTCGCCGCCGTTCTTCTCTGTCACTGGCGACGTTTCTGCTGCTCCTAAGCTATCAACGGCCTTCGGCGTGCCGCTCGGTGAGCTCCGACCCCCGCTTCTCCTTCTCCCTTATCCTGCCGCGGCCGTTGCTCGCTGCACTGTGAACGGCCGAACCCACGGCCGCCGACGAGCTCTTTGCCGTGGCCAGCGTCGTCGTCACGCGCAACCGGACCCAGCCTCGAGCTCCTGGAGCTCGAGCGAGTCCGGCAAGACCCCTAGCATCCCTCCCCGCGCCGTGTAGATTAGAACCAGACGAGGCCCGAACTCCGGCGCCGTTTTGGCTCGTCGCCGGCGCCGTTTCCGGCCATCTCCTGTCGGTCCAAGGCCACCAGTCGATGCGGCGCTTTTCCAGCTTTCGAATGCATCAGACCGCGCGCGAAACGGAGTCTCCTAGCGCGATTCCGACGAGCTCCGGCGACGCGCCGCCGCTGACTTGGTCGCCGGAGCAGTTCCGGCGCCGGCCATCGACGTGGCTCGGTGGGGCCCAGCCCTGGGTCGCTGACCGTGGGCCCTGGGGACCCCAGTAGACTGGGTTGACCCAGTCAACTACGCTGACTGGGCAGCCCAGCCACTTACAAGTGGGCCCCCGCGGTTAATTAAACAAATAATGATTAATTAAATAAAAACTAATTAATTTAGTCTAATGTCTCACTGACATGTGGGGCCCACACCCCTAATTAACCCAGTTAATTAAATTAATTCACTGTTAGCTTAAACAGAGACTGACATGTGGGTCCCACTGGACCCACATGTCAGATTTGACTCTGGACAGCCGCTGTTGACTTGCTGATGTCAGCATGGCATCATGCTGACGTCATAATTCAATTTTGCTAATAAAAATAATTCCAGAAAATCAATAAATCTTTGAAAATTAATAACTTTTAAACCGTAGCTCAGATCGAAAAAGTTAAAACATGAAAGTTGCTCAGAACGACGAGACGAGTCAGATCGTGCCGTCTGTTTACTTGCCGGAACCTCCTAAGTAGAAGAACTCATAACTCCGAGCCCGATTCCAGCAGATGAATAGTGCACACACACCGGTTAATAAATCCCCGGTTAATTCTAAAAATAACTAAAATGACTTAGAGGCATATTTAGGCAACCCTGCACTGCATCATAGCATCGCACGCACTGTGTTGCATCTGTTTGCATTATATTTACTTGTTTCCTCCCCCTCTTCTCTTTCGGTAGACCCCGACGTTGCCGTAGCTCCTGAGGCAGACGCCGCTCCGGAGTACGACTACGTCCCCGAGACACTGCCCTTGCCGTCGAGCAGACAGGCAAGCATCCCCATTTTGAGCATTCCGATATCACCTATTCTCTTCCCTCTTATGCTTGCATTAGATGTTACTGCTACTGTTAAAATCCTATATCTGTTGCATAGCCTGTTTAATTGTAGCCTACTGTTGATACCTGCCTGTTATCCTAAACTGTTTAGATAGGATGGGTAGAGCCTGATCAGAGACCCACTTGTCCCGACTGCCCTGCTGGACTCTCAGAAGACCCGAGCAACGGGATCGAAGATTAGAACCTGGCACCGCACGTCACTTCCCCTAAGATGCTCGACACTGCTGGGTTACTATCGAGTGCCGAGGGTGATACCTCGTCAGCACTTTGATGATAACCTTGCAGGTTAGTTAATCGGTCATGGTAAGCGAGGGTGATTCCTCCTACACCACCCCCGATACCGACGCCGTCGCGCAATCTCTCAAGTGTGGACCTCGAGGGTGATTCCTCCTTCGTTCACCTTGATGATAACATCGAGCGGGAATTCCTTCGAGGGTGATTCCTCAGGGTTCCCCCTTGGTGTCAGACACACGGAGACTTTGGATACTATGACTTGACTTTGAACTATGGCACTAAAGACGGGTCGGCCCTGAGGGGTACCCGCGCGAGCATGAATGCGAAGTGATGTGGAGTCGGGTTGACCCGAGAGGTGCCTGCGAGATAACTACGAGGCATGGCCGGGCATTCTTAGCCCTTGCCGCAAGTCCTCGAGACGGGGCGACGGGGTCACATCGATCGTGAGTCTCTGCTCGTTACCGCGCGCTCCTAATCCACTACGGTTTGGATATTTGATCCGAGGGGCCTCTGGCCTGATAGCACTAACCATCACGTGGGCATAGTATGGGCGTTCTGCGTCATATACTTCAGCCGAAGCTTAATAGACGTCAGCAACTGAGCGGCACACGCTGGGTTGGACTGGGAACGCAACCGCGCTTGTATAAGGGGTTGCTAGGTCTGCTCACCGGCGGTGTACGCAACGTGCAGGAGCGTCCGAGGCGATGGCCCAAGACCCCTGGGGGCATAGGTTAGTCCGGCGTGCTGACCTCTCTGTTAAGTATTTGGTCGGGTTGCGGTGTGTTGCTTAGCCGAGGCCGGGCATGACCCAGAAAAGTGTGTCCGGCCGGAGTTAAGCGAGCATGGTGGGTAAGTTGGTGCACCCCTGCAGGGAAGAAACTTCTATCGATAGCCTGTCCTACGGTAACGGACACTCGGAGTTGTATCCCGATCGGTACAACTAGAACATGACCTGAGATAAGAACTGGATAGTACGGCTCTGGGATTGCTTTCTCGCAGGGAGTCGAGGAAGAATCCCCGGCCGAGGTTGATGACATTACTGCTATACTTTACATTATGTTGGTCTGCTCTCTTCTAATGCTGCGAGACCGTTGAAGATGCTGAAGATGCTAGTCTTCGATAGGACTAGGCTTTCCCCCTCTATTCTGGCATTTCTGCAGCCCAGTCCACATATACAGCCCCCATTTGAAAATGTTGCATATGTAGTGTAGATCCTTGCTTGCTGAGTACTTCGGATGAGTACTCACGTTTGCTTTATTTTCCTTTTTCCCCCTTTATCCCTTTGTCGCATCCAGACGACGGAGTCCCGGAGCCTGATGTCCCCGTCGACGACCACTACTACTACCAACCCGGAGAGTACTACTACTACAAGGAGCCGTCTGACGACCAGGAGTAGGATCGGAGGGTCCAGGGCAGGAGGCCCACGCCTTTTCGATCGTAGTTTTTATTTTGCCCCGCCTCTGTGAAGGCTTATCTCTATGTTCTGTAATATATCTGTACCCAGATATCTGACGCTTCCGCTGACACTTGTATGCCATCGAGCTATGTATTCGAGCCCTCGAGGCCCTGGCTTGTAATATTAAGCTTGTATGAATTTATTTATGTTTTAGAGTTGTGTTGTGATATCTTCAAGTGAGTCCTTAGGCTTGATCGTGTGCATTTGCGTGTATGATTAGTGCACGATTAAGTTGGGGTCGTCACACTAATGATATGCCTTTGTCTAATTTGATTGAGAACAATAATGAATCTATGTATGTGAATTTTGTTGGTAGGAACAATTTTGGTAATAACGCGCATAGAGGTAATTTTAATCCTAGGCCGTTTCCTAGTAATTCCTCTAATAATTATGGTAATTCCTACAACAATTCTTATGGAAATTATAATAAGTTGTCCTCTGATTTTGAGAATAGTATTAAAGAATTTATGAGTTCGCAAAAGAATTTCAATGCTTTGATTGAAGAAAAATTGCTTAAGGTTGATGATTTGGCTAGGAACGTGGATAGAATTTCTCTTAAGATTGGTTCTTTGAAAATTAGATCTATTCCACCCAAGCATGATATTAATGAGTCCTTAAAAGCTATGAGAATTTCTATTGATGAGTGTAAGGAAAGAACCACTAAGATTCGTGCTAAACGAGATTGGTTTGTGAAAGCGTGTTCTTCTAGTTCTTGTGAAAATAATGATGAAGATCTTAAAGTGATTGATGTGACTCCTATTGAATCTTTGTTTTCTAAAATAAATCTTGATAATGATGTGACTGGAGATGAGTCAACTTTAGTTAGAAGGCGTCCCAATGATTCGGAGTTTGTAGATCTTGATGCAAAAATTGATAAAAGTGGGATTGGAGAGGTCAAAACTTTAAGTAGCAATGAACCCACTCTTTTGGATTTCAAGGACTTTAATTATGATAATTTTTCTTTAATAGATTGTATTTCCATGTTGCAATCCATGTTGAATTCTCCTCATGCTTATAAGCAAAATAAAGCTTTTACTAAATATATTGTTGATGCTTTGATGAAATATTTTGAAGAAAAGCTTGAATTGGAAGTTTCTATCCCTAGAAAACTTTATGATGAGTGGGAACCTACTATTAAGATTAAAATAAAAGATTATGAGTGCCATGCTTTGTGTGATTTGGGTGCTAGCATTTCCACAATTCCAAAAACTTTATGTGATGTGTTAGGTTTCCGCGAATTGGATGATTGTTCTTTAAATTTGCATCTTGCAGATTCCACTATTAAGAAACCTATGGGAAGGATTAATGATATTCTTATTGTTGCAAATAGGAATTATGTGCCCGTAGATTTCATTGTTCTTGATATAGATTGCAATCCTACATGTCCTATTATTCTTGGTAGACCTTTCCTTAGAACGATTGGTGCAATTATTGATATGAAAGAAGGAAACATTAGATTTCAATTTCCATTAAGGAAGGGCATGGAACACTTTCCTAGAAAAAAAATTAAGTTGCCATATGAATCTATTATGAGAGCTACTTATGGATTGCATACCAAAGATGACAATACCTAGATCTATGTGTTTTTATGCCTAGCTAAGGGCGTTAAACAATAGTGCTTGTTGGGAGGCAACCCAATTTTATTTTTTTCTACTTTTTTGGTTTTGTTTTTTTAATAAATTTTTCATATAGCCTCTGGTTAGATGTGTTTTTGTGTTTTAATTAGTGTTTGTGCCAAGTAAGAACTTTGGGATGGCTTACGGTGATAGTTGATTTGATCTTGCTGAAAAACAGAAACTTTTGCGTCGAGTCACAAAATTTTAATAATTCACTGGAGCCTTGAAAAACCCTGAATTTTTTACAAGAGATTGATATACAAATTTCCTATGTTTTCCTTGTTGCTCAGCATTTTTGGAGTTACAGAAGTATTAGAACAATTCGGATCTTCGCAGACTGTTCTGTTTTTGACAGATTCTGTTTTCTTTGTGTTGTTTGCTTATTTTGATGAATCTATGGGTAATATCGGGGGGTATGAACCATGGAGAAGTTGGAATACAGTATATATTACACCAATATAAATAAAGAATGAGTTCACAACAGTACCAAAAGTGGTGATTTTATTTTCTTGTACTAACGGATCTCACGAGTTTTCTGTTGAGTTTTGTGTTGTGAAGTTTTCAAGTTTTGGGTAAAGATTTGATGGACTATGGAATAAGGAGTGGCAAGAGCCTAAGCTTGGGGATGCCCAAGGCACCCCAAGGTAATATTCAAGGACAACCAAGAGCCTAAGCTTGGGGATGCCCCGGAAGGCATCCCCTCTTTCGTCTTCGTCTATCGGTAAATTTAGTTGAGGCTATATTTTTAATCACCACATGATATGTGTTTTGCTTGGAGCATCTTGTATGATTTGAGTCTTTGCTTTTTAGTTTTCCACAATCATCCTTGCTTTACACACCTTTTGAGAGGGACACGCATGAATCGTGATTTATTAGAATACTCTATGTGCTTCACTTATATCTTTTGAGCTAGACAATTTTGCTCTAGTGCTTCACTTATATCTTTTTAGAGCACGGCGGTGGTTTTATTTTATAGAAATTATTGAACTCACATGCTTCACTTATATTATTTTGAGAGTCTTTCTAAACAGCATGGTAATTTGCTTTGGTTATAAATTTAGTCCTAATATGATAGGCATCCAAGAGGGATATAATAAAAACTTTCATATAAAGTGCATTGAATACTATGTGAAGTTTGATTCCTTATGATTGTTTGGAGATATAATGATGGTGATATTAGAGTCATGCTAGTGAGTAATTGTGGATTGTAGAAATACTTGTGTTAAGGTTTGTGATTCCCGTATCATGCACGTATGGTGAACCGTTATGTAACGAAGTTGGAGCATGAGGTATTTATTGATTGTCTTCCTTATGAGTGGCGGTCGGGGACGAGCGATGGTCTTTTCCTACCAATCTATCCCCCTAGGAGCATGCGCAGTACTTTGTTTTGATGACTAATAGATTTTTCCAATAAGTATGTGAGTTCTTTATGATTATTGTTGAGTCCATGGATTATACGCACTCTCACCATTCCACCTTTGCTAGCCTCTCTAGTACCGCGCAACTTTCGCCGGTGCCATACACCTACCTTTTATCTTCATCAAAACAGCCACCATACCTACCTATTATGGCATTTCCATAGCCATTCCGAGATATATTGTCATGCAACTTTCCACCGTTCCGTTTTATTATGACACGTTCCATCATTGTCATATTGCTTTGCATGATCATGTAATTGACATAGTATTTGTGGCAAAGCCACCGTTCATAATTTTTGTACATGTTACTCTTGAGTCCTTGCACATCCCAGTACACCGCCAGAGGCATTCATATAGAGTCATATTTTGTTCTAAGTATCGAGTTGTAATTCTTGAGTTGTAAGTAAATAAAAGTGTGATGATATTCATGATTAGAGCATTGTCCCATGTGAGGACAAAAAAATAAAAGAGGCCAACGAAGCCCACAAATAAAATAAAAGAGGCCAAAGAAGCCCACCAAAAAAATTAGAGAAAAGTGAGAAGGGGCAATGTTACTATCCTTTTTCCACACTTGTGCTTCAAAGTAGCACCATGATCTTCATGATAGAGAGTCTCCTATGTTGTCATTTTCATATACTAGTGGGAATTTTTCATTATAGAACTTGGCTTGTATATTCCAACGATGGGCTTCCTCAAATTGCCCTAGGTCTTCATGAGCAAGCAAGTTGGATGCACACCCACTTAGTTTCTTTTTGAGCTTTCATAAACTTATAGCTCTAGTGCATCCGTTGCATGGCAATCCCTACTCACTCACATTGATATCTATTGATGGGCATCTCCATAGCCCGTTGATACGCCTAGTTGATGTGAGACTATCTCCTTCTTTTTTGTCTTCTCGACAACCACCATATTGTATTCCACCTATAGTGCTATGTCCATGGCTCACTCCCATGTATTGCGTGAAAGTTGAAAAGGTTTGAGAACATCAAAAGTATGAAACAAGTGCTTGGCTTGTCATTGGGGTTGTGCATGATTTGAGTACCTTGTGTGACGAAGATGGAGCATAGCCAGACTATATGATTTTGTAGGGATAACTTTCTTTGGCCATGTTATTTTGAGAAGACATGATTGCTTTATTAGTATGCTTGAAGTATTATTGTTTTTATGTCAATATTAAACTTTTGTTTTGAATCTTATGGATCTGAACATTCATGCCACAATAAAGAAAATTACATGGATAAGTATGTTAGGTAGCATTCCACATCAAAAATTTTGTTTTTATCATTTACATACTCGAGGACGAGCATGAATTAAGCTTCGGGATGCTTGATACGTCTCCAACGTATCTATAATTTTTTATTGTTCCATGCTATTATATTATCTGTTTTGGATGTTTTATATGCATTAATATGCTATTTTACATTATTTTTGGGACTAACCTATTAACCTAGAGCCCAGTGCCAGTTTCTATTTTTTCCTTGTTTTTGAGCCTCTCAGAAAAGGAATACCAAATGGAGTCCAAACGGAATAAAACTTGACGATGATTTTTATTGGACCAGAAGACACCTAGGGGACTTGGAGTCCAAGTCAGAAGAGCCACGAGGCGGCGACAAGGGTGGAGGGCACGCCCCCCTACCTTGTGGGCCCCTCAGGACTCCTCTGACCTAGCCCTTCCTCCTATATATTCACATATATTCCAGAACCACCAGAGGCATCCACGGATACACTTTTCCACTGCCGCAACCTTCTGTTCCCGTGAGATCCCATCTTGGGGCCTTTTCCGGCATCCCGCCGGAGGGGGAATCGATCACGGAGGGCTTCTACATCAACTCCATTGCCCTTCCGATGATGCGGGAGTAGTTTACCTCAGACCTACGGGTCCATAGCTAGTAGCTAGATGGCTTCTTCTCTCTCTTTGATTCTCAATACAACGTTCTCCTTGATGTTCTTGGAGATCTATCCGATGTAATCTTCTTTTGCGGTGTGTTTGTCGAGATCCGATGAATTGTGGATTTTTGATCAGCTTATCTAGGAATATTATTTGAATCTTCTCTGAATTCTTTTATGCATGATTTAATATCTTTGTATTTCTCTTCGAATTATCGGTTTGGTTTTGCCAACTAGATTGGTTTTTCTTGCAATGGGAGAGGTGCTTAACTTTGGGTTCAATCTTGTGTGATTTCACCCAGTGACAAAGTAGGGGTAGCGAGACACGTATTGAATTGTTGCCATCGAGGATAAAAAGATGGGGTTTTCATCATATTGCTTGAGTTAATTCCTCTACATCATGTCATCTTACTTAAAGCGTTACTCCGTTCTTTATGAACTTAATACTCTACATGCATGCTGGATAGCGGTCGATGTGTGGAGTAATAGTAGTAGATGCAGGCAGGAGTCGGTCTACTTGACACGGACGTGATGCCTATATGCATAATCATTGTCTTGGATATCGTCATAACTTTGCGCTTTTCTATCAATTGCTCGACAGTAATTTGTTCACCCACCATATTATTTGCCTTCATGAGAGAAGCCTCTTGTGAAACCTATGGCCCCCGGGTCTATTTTTCATCATATTACTTTCCGATCTACTATTTTGCAATCTTTTATTTTCAGATCTATATACCAGAAAACCCAAAAAGTATTTTATCTTTTGTTTATCTATCTCTATCAGATCTCACTTTTGCAATTGACCGTGAAGGGATTGACAACCCCTTTATCGCGTTGGGTGCAAGTGTTTGATTGTTTGTGCAGGTGTTGGTGATTTGTGTGTTCTTCTCCTACTGGATTGATACCTTGGTCTTAACTGAGGGAAATACTTACCTCCACTGTGCTGCATCACCCTTTCCTCTTCAAGGGAAAAACCAATGCAAGCTCAAGAAGTAACCTTCTCCTACTGGATTTTTTTCTCTTTTATTTGTTCTGACAGTTATAAAATTCACAAATGTACGAAAAGATGTTGTGTTATATTTTTTAGAATTCTATATATTTTAGAGTGGCTTGGTGAAACTCAGGTACATGTAAGTGAGCATGTATACAAATTTAGGAGGTCATTTGAAGAAGGACAAAAAATTGACATGTGACATATGCAAAAAATAAAATATGAATTAAAAAAATGCCCCCCTACTAGCTGCATAATTCACAATACAACGGCCTGCATACAACTAGAAACCCAATCATTTATTGGGCCAGGATGCAGGCCCGCCGGGCATGTAAATATGCTGCTAGTAGGCCCCACGAGGTAGGGAGGGACTGGGTTAGGCAATATGCTGCCCGCTTTAGAGAGGAACTTGAGAGGGAAAGCTCAGCCCGATATATAAACCGGTGCGAGCTCCCCTCGCTTGGCGAGGTGGGACTAAACTCCCACCACCCCTCGGCTACCGCTGGCTTGGGTCCAATTCGGGTGGGCCGTCCCAGGCCAGCCTCACCCGCGCGCAGAACAATTTCACTTGTTAATTCTTACATTCTTTTCTGTTTTATATTTTCTTTTATTTCACTTCTTGTTTCCAATATTTCTTTTAATTTTTATATTTAAAATATTTTAAAATCAATTCTATTTTATTTTTTCTGACAGTTATTAAATTCACAAACGTACGAAAAAATTATGTGTTCTATTTCACTTATTCAATCAAATATTTCTTTTCTTTTTATATTTGAAATTTCTAAATCAAATCTATTTTATCTCTTTCATTTCTTTTGACACTTTTAAAATTAAAAAAATGCAAGATAATATATTGTCTTTTATTTAACTTCTTAATTCTAATATTTCTTTTCATTTTGTATTTGAAATAATAATTTTAAATCATATCTATTTTTTCTCTTTTATTTCTTCTGACAGTTTTAAAATTTGAAAATGTATGATAATATTTGAAATTTTTCTTTCTCTTTGCCACCACTTCTTCATTCTAATATTTCTTTTAATTTATAATTGAAATAACTAGATCACATTGGCAATGTCCGCATGGTGCCAAAACTTGGGGTCATCTCATGCATGCCTCCACATGCACCATGTGCAAGCAGGACCATTCGGGTCTCCCAGAGGGCAAGTGTGAAAAAGTTTTTTTTTCTTGGTTCCACCGATTGAGCCCAAACTCTATGCACACCCTAGGATGACCATGGCAAGCATGTATGACAAGTATAGTTGATTTCCGACACTCGATGCATTTTCTAGGATTTTCCCTGTGAAAAAACCTGAAAACACTGTCCGGACGTGACGCAACGTGCGTTTTGTGTCCGAACTCATGCAGACCTTGCCTGTGGGACCACATTGGCCATGCCCACATGGTGCCAAAAGCTGGGGTCATCTCATGCATGCCTCCACATGCACCATGTGCAAGCAGGACCATTCGGGTCTCCCGGAGGGCAAGTGTGAAAGAGTTTTTTTTTCTGGTTCCACTGATTGAGCCCAAACTTTGTGCACACCCTAGGATGACCATGGCAAGAATGCATGACAAGTATCGTTGATTTCCGACTCCGATGCATTTTCTAGGGTTTTCCCGGTGAAAAAACCCTAGAACACTGCTCGGACGTGACGCAACATGCGTTTTGTGTCCGAATTCATGCAGACCTTGCCTTTGGGACCACATTAGCCATGCCCACATGGTGCCAAAAGTTGGGGTCATCTCATGCATGCCTCCACATGCACCATGTGCAAGCAGGACCATTCGGGTCTCCCGGAGGGCAAGTGTGAAAGAGGTTTTTTTTTCTCGTTCCACCGATTGAGCCCAAACTCTGTGCACACTCTAGGATGACCATGGCAAGCATGCATGACAAGTATCGTTGATTACCGACACTCGATGCATTTTCTAGGGTTTTCCCGGTGAAAAACCCTAAAACACTGCCCGGACGTCAGAAATCAACGAAAATTCGCATGGATGCTTGCCATGGTGCACTGAGGGTGTGGAACAAGTTTGCCATGGTGCACTGAGTGCATGCCCAATGTAGACTCTCACGTTAGGGTTTAGTGTTTTACTATTTTTTCACATGCCGTAAATCAACAAAAATTGTCATGCATGGTTGCCATAGTGCTCTGAGGGTGTGGATACAAATTGGGCTCATTTGGTATACATTAAAAGTTCATTATTTTAAATACATGTAGTTGACAATTCGAATTATTTTTATTTCATATTTTTTAGGGTATTTTTTTCTCAGTGGAATTATATTTTTGAGGGGTAGATTAGCAATCGGTGGGATAAAAGTTGAAGTGGCCCACGTCCGGAAGCCCACAGTTGTGGGTATTCCATGCACCTCGATCACGGGAAGATTCCCATGTCGATCAAGGGAGTAGTTGCCATATTGTTACACTTTTTCAGGTTCATGCTAATCCCAATCTCCCTAATCCCTCGGTGCAAGGAGCACGTACTGCCTCCCGTCAACAAAGGAAAAGAAAGATTCTTGACGTACGCTCCCAGGAAGTTACGGCGACCTAGGAGATTTTCCTGTTATATAGTTTGGATAACCTCGTGCATATCACCTCCTATCGCCGCGTCGACGACAGCTTGTCCATCGCATCCGCCCTTCATGTGTTGCCGCCGTTGACGAACTACATCCACACCGCATCGTCCCCTACTTCCATCTTCATCCTACGTGCAAGTAAGTTGGCCACCATACCCCGTTGATAGCAAGATAGGTTGTCCGTGTTTTAGCTAGGAGGGCGCTAGGTTTTGCAGATCTGTTTTAATTAGATGCGTTCGATTACATGCATTCCAACCAGATGGCATAGATGAATTTGATCTTTTCTTTTTTCATGCTACAAACATTATTTCCCTTTCCGGCTAGATCTACTTAATCTCTCACGAACTTTTAGGTCAGATTGGTTATTGTTCATCTTTGTGTTTCGTTTGTTTCTCGAGTCCATCTTGTTTCGGTCGTTGTTGCTACCGATTTCTCCTTCCGTTGGTTGCACCACCGCCATATATGAGGGGTAGTATATGTAATTAGTTTTTGTATGGACGACCCCATCAGTTGAGCCGACGGCCCATGTTACTTTCCGGCGATCTTGCATGTTTCTGTTGAGCCATCTCCAACGAGTAGCGGTCGTCTAAAATCGTTGTTACATGCTGATCAACTCCTTGAGTGTACCTGATTTAGTTGTACTCAGTCAAGATTACAGTAAAACAACCTTTACCAAACTATCGGTGGTTTCAGCAAAACAGAGAAAAACTACGTTGGAAAACTGAGGTCTTTGATTACCATAGTTTAAGAAAAACAATGCTGCCAAACTAGGCCTTACTATTGCCACCCAAACGATTCGGTGGAGTTGACTAAACAGAGAAAAACTATGGTTTTTTAAAACCATAGTATTTGTTGCCCACTCATAAGAATACTGTGCTTTTAGAATACTTAGGTTTTTACTATTGCATTTATAAACCTCACGTTCAAGCAATTATAAACGCCTTGTATTCTTATTTTGTTTGTTGTACTATTGCATTTGTAAACAAGTATTTTCTTTTTTCAATAGGATGGACGAACTGAATGGAGAAATTGTGTGCGCTGTTGAAAAATGGTGCAAACTGATGACCGCTCTATCTGGCGCTCAACGCACTAGACTCGCCGAAACAACATTGCATAGCATGATGTAGATGCCATCGATTAAGATGCGTACACTTTTGATAAGGTACATGGTTGAGATTTTTGAGCCCACCATGGGAAGATTCATTGTAGAATAGATGGTTGGTGAGGTGTCTCTCGGTGCCGTGGAAGTCGAGTTCATCTTCAACTTGGACAACCAAGGACTGTCGGCATCAGACATTCTCAGTGAAGAATGTGAGGACATTAAAGACCGGGTGCCGCCTCAATTTCTGAGTAAGTCTACAGGTAATATCGTCATCGATGATCTCATTGCGGACATCATTAAAAATAAATCCGCAATGACGATTTCCTTCAGAAAGTAGTCCTTGTCCTGCTAGGAACAGTTCTTGCTCCCATGTCGAGCAAGATTGACCCAAAACAGTACTACGTGTTGGTGGATGATGTGAAACGTATTTCCAAGATTAATTGGAATGCGTTCACCCTCCGTGTTCTCCTCGACTGCCTTCGCATTGTGAGGAAAGGCAAACACCTCCATCAATGGCCGAAGGGCAATTTAGCTCTCTTGCAGGTACACCTACCAAACTTAATTATAGCATTGTCAATTTTCTTAATCATAGCAAATTTATCTTATGTATACTACTAACTATAAATCTTTTTATTTATGCAGTACTTGTACTGGGAGAAGGTGCAACCTCTGGAAGGTGATTGTGTTTTCAATCCCAATTTGTCCATACAACCTCTGATGAGAAATTGGACTGAAGCTGCAGTCAGTAGGAGAGATCGTTTTGATTATGACAACGGTCGCGGCCGTGGTAACGTCAAGGTATTTCATTGCGTTCTGTCAATCTTACATATTTTGTAAGTTAATAATATGTTTGTTCTGCTTCATGAGATGTACTTGTATTTGACATGCAGGTCGAAGATAATATTACCCAAGAATATAGGGTGCAGGTGGCCAAAGTCCCAGAAGATGCTCCTTCACAGAAGGCAAAACCCAAGCCCGCCAGTGCCACCGCAAGGAAGTCCAAGGCTGCGATATCCGCGGATGAGATGATGAAGGCTATAATGAAGCGGTGCATGGAATACATACACAACCAGATGAGGCAAATCCCTGATCTAGTCGCAGAGGTGACACTCCCTAACTTTTATGTTTACAGTATGGTTGTAGCTACAAAACCATGCATGCATTAATTAATTTATATTTGTATCGCAGAGATTGTTGGAGAAGTTGAAGAAAGAAGGTGTGATGTACAAGCCCGTGGGTGCAGAGGCATCTGGTAAAAATGATGCAGATGATGAAGTGGCTTCGTTTCAGAATGGTCCGCATGAAAAAAAGGAATTCATGGAGAAGGAAGACAATGTCTCTGACGCTTCTGAAGATCGGGTTATTGATCTGATGCAGCCAGAGGAAGATGTTGCGTACCAGAAAACCGTAGATGAGGAAGTATGTTTTGATATTATTGTGTTGTATTTCCTTGTTTAATCTTTTTAGTGTTCGTGAAGTAAACCTAACAAATTTTTTGTGCCAACCAGAAAACCCCAGCTAAGAAAAATGTTGAGAATGGTGCTTCACCTACAAAGCCTAATGATGAAATTGGTGCAACACCGGAGAACCCTTGGATCGTTGGTAATTCTTCTCAAGCAGGTTCATCTGACATAGACATTAGTGCAACTTCTGTCACCAAGTTCATGGCTAAGGCAAAACCAACAAAGGCTGCAACAAACGGGAGGGAAGACGACAATACGTCCGGGAAGCGGAAGCGGACCGTTCCCAAGAAATTTGAATCCCCATATGCACTTGAAAAGCCGAGCAGGCGTGCCACCCGCGGTACTCGACCCTCCGGTACTACTACCGCGAGTAGAGGTACCGTTACTACCTTTCGTACTGCGTTTTTAGTACTAGTGCATATATTCACCATTGTTGATGTTCATATATTTTCATGCAGCTTTGGTTTATGACAACGAAGTGCCGGAGGTTGTGGCAGATGAGTTAACGCCGGAACTAATTGATGCAGCTGTTTCATTTGTGGAACTAGCTTCTCGGAGCGAGAAGAACATGAAAAAAAGAGTTTACTACAATGCTAGTGGCAACGCTCTGAGTTCGGAAAGGCTTCGACCGGTACTACAACATAAATGGCTGTCGGATGATGTAAATACTATTTTCATGTCGTGTTATTTCATTGAATAATATATGTGTCAAGTTTGAATATGTAATGTCGTTATATTGTATGCAGGTTATTGATCCTTATCTGGAACACTTGGCGTTGCGCGTTGGTCATGATCGCCACCTCTGTCCAGCATGGAGGTCCAAATACCTTGTAGATCGTGCTTTGGCACGGGACAATCCAGTGCCGTCGAGCTGCAACATGGATAGTGCGATTGCAAAAGCTGGAGCAGTTGCTAGAGTTCTGGAAGAGTATACTGTGCGTGATAAGGTATGTTAAGTTATAACTTGATCAATGCACGACATTTGAAGAGGCATTTCATGTAAATACACAACGTTTTCTTACACTGTAGACGTATATCCCGTTGAATATCGGCAATACACACTGGATGACCGTGGTAATGCATATGCGGAAGAAATAATTCCAAGTTCTGGATTCGCTCTATCCTCCTGAGCTGTCAATCGAGACTGTTGAAGCACTGGTACTCTCACCAACATTGCTAGTATTGTTCGTACAAATTGTTTTATGGTTCTCAATTGGCATTTCCCTTTTTACAGCGGCTCGCTATAGCACAGGATATGCTAGAGGCAAACCGTATTACACCCGGGAAATATCCAAACGTGACAAAGTGGCCTATCAAAGAATACGACATGCCACAACAAGAAGACGGGTGAGTTAATGATACATCATTATGTAATAACAACACACATGTGCATATGGAGTGTGACTAATGTTTGCATGTATATTACGAACTCTTGTGGCCTTTTTGTGATTGAATGTCTGGAGCATTGGGACGGGGACCGAATGACGAGCCAATTTTCCCAGGTTGGTAGTTATCTATGTTTGTACTCTAGGTACTATGTTCGTATAACTACTGGAATCGATTAACCTTTATGTAAAAATTTGCAGTACTCGGTGAACGCAAGGAGAAGACGTTTCATCGCCGAGTTGATTTTGTCACCTACGAACACAATGGATTGTGTGAAAAACAAAATTCGCGACATCGCAAAGAAAAGACGTGCGTGAACACTTCATAGATGATGGAAGATTCAAGTTTGAGTGCTTCGATTTTACTCCTTTAGCATATTTCGGGACCATGAATAAATTTGCTTTTATACAATTTATGTAATAAAGAGGTTACCTCGAATATTGTGTGGATTTTTGTTGCTTATGCATACATGTGTATGTGTAATGCTGTGGCACAATTTGATCGTAAGAATATAATTTTTTTGCTTCACTTAACAGTTGATCTTGCTAAATATATTTCATAAATGCACATTTTCTTTTGTTTCAAAATTGATACTTTTTTCTACAATTTTTTCCTACTAGTCTCAAAATGACAATCGTATGAAATATTTTTATTTTTTTAGAACTACAACTCCCTCTTTATTCATTGCTAATAACACTTAGAACTTTAAGTAAAAAAGGAAGAAGCTCATTAGGAGCAATTTCAATCCACTCACTGCAGAATTTAGATCTAGCTACACTAGCTAATTCATGAGCAACAGCATTTGCTTCTCTAGGACATAATTCAAACCCAATTTAACTAAACTCACATGCCAAGTGGTAACAATAATCAATGGTGGTTGTTGTATTGCCCGCATACTCACCGTCCTTGTTCATAATCTCCATTAGTTCCAGGATGTCAGAATTAACGACTAGCCTGTTACACCCTGCCGAGGAAGAGAGTTGTAAACCAAATTTAAGAGCCAATGCCTCTGTACAAATCCATTAAGTGGTTTTCTCCATCCGTTCTTCTTTACTACTACCTTTTGGTCACATGCAATAACAAAATTTTCTGCCAATCTTTTTCAATAACAATTTTTTTTCAATATGTTACGTACTTGTTTAATACATCAAGTCTTTTATTGCTTCTTTCCAAAAGTAAAAGGTTCATACACCAAGAATAGAGTTCAACCTCGCACGCACATTGTACATGCATACATCCCAAGATAGTTGAACCAAAACACACTTTCAAAAGCAAAAACGCGATAGGTCAAAATCATAGGATGCCATAATGTGAAGGCGATACTGCCACTAATTTCACGTGATTTAATTTCCTACTCACCACCTCATGTTTAGTATAGCCTACGACCACTAGCTGATGGTCCACAAAACTGAAGCAAGTCTTCTACTCTTCTTCCTGCACCACATTTCTGCACATGATAACGAAGAGGTTAGTTAAAGAATGATAAGGTAAAAAATCGACAATGCATGCAAACACGTACTTCTTATTTAGTTTGCATTTCTTGATGCGTTTAGTGTGTCCTAGCATTTTGCAAGCTCCACACCGGGTTTTGATCTCATCGAACAAAAGTGGTCTACCATTTTTGGACAAAGGGTGGTTCTCATCATCCTTTGTTGCACCTTTGCTTGATACTTTAATAGGATCTTGAACTGCAACTACGTTGCCTTCACCATCATCTACATATTCAACTGCCCACTTACTGAGATCAGACGTTTTCTTGCTCAAATTTTCCTTTGGCATATCATACTCATGGCTCTTAGCTATCACGACCTTCAAACTCTCGTCTAACTAATCCCACAATGCTGGGTGTTTGCATGCCGCATGCATAGATTATGACGCTAACACACTCACCTGGCTATATTTCATTCTTTCCTCTGCCCCAGTCCAACCAAATCCCAATAGATCGCTTGTGCGCCTCGCCGGCAATCCCAACCTTGCTTCTTTCGTGAACCAAAGAGGAACTAAACACTTAGGTATTTCAGATATATTCATGTACTTCAGTACATGGAATATGTGCTTGCAAGGTAGACCCTTTCGTATCATTCTTCTGCAGCTGCACCTTATAGTTTCTGCGGAATTTTCTGATGTATACTCTACCCAAAAACGGCTCTTCCGGTTATTCTTCCAGGACACGACGAACCGATCGGAATCGTCTCCGACCATTCTATCTACAATCTCCATGTCGCCAATTTTTTTAAGATCATCTTGCAACATATAGAAGTTTGTTGGAGTGAAGACGTGAGAAGCAGCTACCTCAAGTTCCCTGGAGCTAGTAACTAGCACCGGTACAGTCTGTGAGGCCGTGCAGTCATCTCGCGCCTCGTTCTCATGGATACGTACTACGGCGTTCTCATAGTGCAAAACCATATCCACCAGGGTCATTTCACCGTCTAGGTGGATGTGCAGGCAGGAGTTCAAACTTTCACTCCTCTGGTTGCTTTCCATGCCAAGCCAAAACCCCTCTGTCAGATATGCTGCGGCCCACAGTCTCCTCTTCTTATACATCCGCCTCATCCAAGTTACTGTTTTTTCTGACTTCCATCTTTTCGCAAACGCGTGCCATCTCTCCTCAAATGTGGCCGTGGGCGTTGTGTAGAACAGAAGAGTCCGGAACTCATTCAACGACTTGTGACAGAGGTGAATCTTCATATTTTTTTTCTATATGCCATGTACATATACGGTGCCAAACATCTGGCAAGACTTCGCGAATTGCCCTGATCATCGCAGCGTCGGCGTCCGTGATTACACTCTTCGGCATCTTCTGACACATTGCCCTCAAAAAAGTTTGCAGCAGCCACACATATGTCTCTTCGGTCTCATTTGAAACTATGGCACAACCAAAAACAGTAGTCTTCCGGTGATTGTTAATACCAACAAAAGGTATGAATGGCATAGCATAGCGATTCATCTTGTATGTGCTGTCAAATACAACCACATCACCGAAATCCTCATAGTCCTGCCGAGATTGGGAGTCACACCAGAAAATTCTATTCAGATGTCCATCCTTATCTAACTTGTACTCGAAAAAGAAGCTAGGATCCCTCTCTTTCCTACTAGCCATGATGCCTATGGATGTGGCAGCATCACCTTTTGAAAGCAGCTTCCTATTCTCCCTGGATATAAGGTTGTATATATCACGTCTCGTAAACCCAAAACCACCGTACCATACATGTTTGCTGGTGAAAGAATCCATAATAGTGTGAGTTCTAATCCCTGCGGCTCCCATTGCCATTATCTCAGCTTTCTGGTACTCTTTGATTTTTCTGTGGGACCAAAGAAAAGGTACTTCATCCGATCTTGCTAACATATGACTGTGCTTGTCCTCAAAACTACCAACATACCAAACCTCACGCTTTTCGTCAAGCTTCAAGGCCAGGTGCGCTTCGCAGTGGCAGCGTGTCTCGGGTCTGAGTCTACGAGTGTGTCCTTCCTCGGTTAGCAACTTGCTGTCACATTTCCCTTCTCTGGAAAAAACATATCGCCTATAGTTCATGTGATGTGACTCAGTTTTGCTATATCTGACCTTATCCTTTCTAATGCTGAAACCATTATCTCTAGCATAGCTGTTGTAGAAAACGAACGCAGCTTCTAATTAAAGACATAAAAGTCATTTCTATTATCTTCCTGAACATATCCCTCTTATCATCTGCATGGGCAGTATCTTGGACATTCTCTTTCCCCTCATCTTCTGTCACCTACACAATGAAAACATAGACATAAAAACAAAATTTTGTTGTTTAACATTACTTCCATACAACATTGATTACATACATACCTCACTCTTGTTGACCGATGACTGCGACTCCCCAGAATCAGGTGAATCTACTGATTCGTCATCAAGGCCTGTCCCTGCATCGGATTCACCGTAATAGTCGTACGCATTATGAGATCGTGAAATTAGCTGAACAATTCAACACAAACAGATAGTTAGTTATAATACAATAGCATCATCTCATACTTTGCACGGCATCAAAAATTTCGACTTCCGTACCTGACTAATGTATTCTTCATCCGAGATATCGGAATTGTTATCCTCATTCTTATCATCCACGTCCATCTACAAATTTTAAATACAGAAATATAATGAGGTCGGATGTCACTCACATTAACAAATACTACATGATAATGCCACTCACATTAACATCTTCCCCTTCATTCGCATTCTCTGACCAATCTCCGTGCTTCGAATTTTCCTCATCTGACCAATCATCTATCCAGTCTTTCAAAAGCTCTCCGAACTCCAAATCTAAGTCTATATCGATTGACCCACTGTCCGCCATTTCCTGCAACAATTAATAAGTATCATCACACATGTAAACAATTCCATTAATGAAGTACACAACTGATAGCACGCCATTAGCAACGTTAAGTAAACTACCACAATCTAGGGCTTTCAGACCGTGCACACAACCGACGCCAAAAACCAGCGCCCATGGATCATCCCCGGTCTCCACAGCGGCCAGCAGCGATAAGGTACGGGAACCCTAGTACGCAAGATGCCAACGACACCCGACGTGATCTATTACGATCGCGAGGAGCAGCACTACCGAAACTAGATCCGAGATAACCTGCGCCGCCGCATGAAATAACGATGGAACACAATCGACGCCAACCCACACTACCTTAACCCTAGACAGAACAAACCCACATCAGCCGCCATGATCAGTTTGTATTACCAGGAACACTACCGGAACAAGATCCGCGATAGCCTACGCCGCCGGGTAGATAGGTTAACCACTACCATGAAAATGGCGGCAGTTCGTTAGATGCTGCCGCGAGCGAGACAAAAGCGAGAGACGGGATGCGATACCTGGAGCGCTGGAGGTTGACGACGGTGCCGCTGTCGGTGGAGATCGCCGGGGACGAGATCGCCGCAGCCGATATTCGCAAACAATCTCAGCTAGGGAACTGCGTGAATGATGGAGTTAGTTTTGGCAGGTCGTACGTGGTCGTGGGTCGTGCGACTTTTTTTTCCGACCTATACGGTATGAGTACAAGGGGTTACACGGGGCTTGGATACGGGCTACAATGGGTTATACGGGGCTTGGATATGGGCTACGGCGGGCTGGAGAAAAAAAACTGGCGGGGGACAAATATACCCGGCGTTGAGTTAGGGAGGAGCAGGGAAGCAACGCACCAACCACCACCTACTATGGCACACGCAAAATTGGTCTCTAAGAGAAAGAAATTGAATCTTCCGGCGTTTGACGTCGAGAAACCCCAATTTCACAGAAAGATTTTCTTTTTTGAGCGAAGCTTCTAGAAATATTTTCATTTTTTAGGGAAGCTTGCGGAAAGAAATGAAAAAAGTGAAACCATCACAGAAAATCATCCATTCCGGCCTCCGCCCTCCGGCCCATCATCACTGGGCCATCAAGATGAGCGGGCCGACCTGGCTCCTCTTCCACTTTGGCCTGGCCCCCATTGGTCTCCTCGTCTTCTCCCATACGGCAGCTTCACACGCTCGAACGATCGCCGCCGGCCATGGGGAAGCAGCAGCAGCAGCAGCAGAAGACGCTCCTCCGCGCCGCCCGCGACGGCAGCCTCCGCCTCCTCAAAAGTGAGCCCGACTATTCTCCCCTTTTGCGCTTCAACGACGGCAATGCGGTTCGTGCTTGACCTGGCTGCCGATTTCCTCTTCCCCTTTGCGTGCGTGGTGTGTGCCGACTTCCAAGAGACGGCGCAGGGGCTGGCCTCGGGGGCGCAGGGCGAGGCGGCCGTGCTGGAGGCGGTGGCGGATGACGACGGGAACCGCGCGCTGCACCTGGCGGCCAGGGAGGGGCGGGTGGAGATTTGCAGGTACCTCGTCAAGGATCTCCGCCTCGATGTCAACAAAACCAATGCCACAGGTTTTGCTTCCCTCCTCCCCTTCGCTTCAATTTTGCAGCTCTCCCTCGTTTAGTCACCACAATGTGAAATTTATATATTAGGTCATTCACAATGAAATGCTAATTACAGTTACATAAAGTCTATTTTCGTGATGTTACACCAGCAATTCACCATGTCCCTCTTTTTTGAGTATGCGTGATGTTGGCACATTTGGTACTGCATTAGGATCAATCAAGTTTTCCACATTTGGCCTTTCAGGACTGGTCGATTTTGTTGAATTCCTAAAGTGTTCTTTTATTTTCAGGTGGCACCCCACTGTTCCTTTCTGCATCTTCTGGGAGAGTTGCGGCGTCAAAATATCTTCTTGATCATGGGGCTGATCCAACGTTAGCTGGTGACTTCGGGTCACCTCTCCATGGTGCTGCCAGGCATGGTCTCTCTCTCTCTCTCACACACACAAATATATATATATGGAAACAATACGGTTGGCGCATATTATTAATTGCATACGCTGTCACTTAGATTTTGTTAGCAAACCCACATTACTTGATATAAATTGCAATAGACTCGTAGATATAAGTAATAGAGGATTTGGCGAAGATTTTGAAGGCCCGAGAAGAACCTTCACAGTTAAACATGCTTGCCTTGCTTATGTTTCTAGTTCTTCTTTTCCAGGACACTGTGGAATAGTAGAATTGCTGCTCTCAAAAGGAATCGATGTGGATTTCGAATGTGTATTTGGGACCCCATTGCACGCGGCTGCTCTTCACAAGCAAGATGACGTAGTGAAGATTTTGTTAGAGCACCATGCTTTTTTCTTTTCGCGAATACGCAAAGGTTGCGTATCATTTCATTGATAGAAGAAGATAAGAGTGAATACAGGTGGTGGTACAACACATGACACGAACGCAACAGGCGTGAACATGGTGCCCGGAGCAGAGAGATATGGGATGCTCGGCCCAGAGAGAAAACCAACACAGCGAAAACTCACCTCCTGGGAAGCAACCCAAACCAAAACAACATGACGACCAACATCTCAAAAACCACCGCCGAGGACGCCGCGAGCAAACAAGACAGCGCCTTCACGAAGGAGAACGACGCCGAGACGCCATCGCCGCCCGATCCGGATAGCCGGATCTAGGGTTTCCCTTGATGCTCGAAGAGGGGCACATACGCCGGCCATAGCAGCACCTCCAAGAAGGGGACGGCACCCGCGGGTGTCGCCGCTGCTAGCGTCGAAGGGTCGAGCAAGGATTTCTCCTGGCCAGAGTTTGAGCAATCCCAAGCCGTCGGAGCAAGATTCGGAGAAGAGGAAGCCAAGTCGTCGGTCGGAACCGCCACCGCGGGAAAGGGAGCCACGACCGCTGCCAAATGAAGCACCGGACGCCGCTGGATGCGCGAGCTAGGGATCACGCGGAAGGAGGTGGGCGAGGTTAGGCGGCTGGGCGAAAATGGGAGGAGGCGTAGGGGAAGCGGAGGTGGCCGAGGACCCGGACAAGCCAGGATCTGGAGAGGGGCGCAGATCCGGGCCGTCCGGACCGGAGCCGCAAAGACGCCAACGAGCCAAGGAGCCGGAAAAGAGGCGCAGCTCCAGGAGCAAGCCGGATCCAGAGCCGCGCCGGGGTGGATGCCGACCAACCGAGAACACCTGCAGGGGATGGTGCGGAGCCGCCAAAAAGCCGGCGAACCAGAGGAGCCGGAAGGGACGCAACACACGCGGAGCACCGGATCTGGAGCTGCATCGGCCAACCATGGGGGGGAGGGGGACGGGGCGTGTCCATGGCTGCCGAGCCGAAGCCGCACCTGCAGGGGAGGCGAGGGGGGGACGGGGCTCGCGCCAGCCCCGCTCCCGGCCGGCACGCTGCGGGAGGCAGCCGCCGCCGAGCAACCTGTGCCACGAGGAGATGGGGATCCGTATCTCGCGGGGGGGGGGAGGGGGGGCAGCGCAGGATGGGGGCGCGCCGGAGGAGATCGAGGGCCTGGCGCGGCCGCGCCGGCCAGCCCTCCGGCGGCGGGGACGATGGAGTGATCGGATAGGGGTGGGGCGAGCCCGAAGCAGCAACGGGGCGGAGAAGAAAGGCCCCGCCGCCACCATCCCAGGGTCCGGCGCGGCTTCGCCGGCCAGCCCTCCGGCGGCGGCGGCGCGGGAGTGGGCCGAGGGGAGGCTTCGGGCGGCTAGGGTCCCCCCGTGTCGCCCGAAGCAGGCGACGCGGGGGTCGGGCCTTTTTGGAGAGCGATGTTTTGGTTAGAGCACCATGCTGACGTAAGGCATCCGCATTTCGGTGGTCTCCTGGGTTGTGCAAAAGAAAACCTTGTTTGATTAAGTATGTTATAAGGAATATATATCCTATTTAGGACTGTCATCATAAGAATTGAAATCATGTGGCCTATGGTAGATGTGTTTTATCTAACCACAAGAGTTGACATTGGTATATATGAAGCAACAAGTATTTCCTTTATCTCTCTTCAAGTGGAACATTCCACTTTAATGATCTCGAAATAGACCCCTTCCTTTTCTAGATGTCAGAGGTGAATGTTATGTCTAATTATTATATTATAAGCATATTTGTTTCTGTCTCCTTAAGAAAATCAACAAATGTAACACTCTGTGGACTGATTTTATTTTCCAATTGCTCTTTTAAGAGACTGATTCTTCCATTTTCCACAGCCTAATAAGTTCTGCAAAGTTTGGTGGTTATACACCATTGAGCGTGGCCATACGTCCCACACCTTCAGTTTCATTGGAATGCGTGAAGCTACTCATTAAGGCCAGTTCCCTTTCTTCATATGTACTCCCTCCATTCCTAAATATTCGTCTTTTTAGAGATTTCAAATGGACTATCACATACGGATGTATATAGACATATTTTAGAGTGTAGATTCACTCATTTCGCTCCGTATGTAGTCACTTGTTGAAATCTCTAGACAGACAAATATTTAGGAACGGAGGGAGTATTTTCCTTGAGTGCAGTGCTTCATTTTCTTTGTGACGTTTATGTGGCTGGTCTCCAAGTGCTAGCCAAATGATCAAACAATTATTCATTCATACAGGCTGGTGCTGATGTGAATTTCATTGACTTCACTGGTGTTGCTTGTGTGATGGTGGCGGCGGAGTATGGCTTACCTGGCATCATGAAGTGCTTATTAGATGCTGGTGCTAACCCCAATGTTACAAACAGAGTGAGTCATCCATTTTTCATGCTTATATTGTTGGTTTCCTTATGGGATCATGCTGTGAATTTTTCACATATTAGGATAATCTACTTACCCATGCTTCTTTTGACCAAGTATCCCATGCTGCCAGGAATTATTAATTCTTGCATGAGGAGAAAACATATTGCTGTAGTAAAGCATACTTGGTATTGGTCCACAGAGAACATTAAATAGAAATAGTCTACTCACCTGTTAAGCGTCTGTTATCATTCAACGGTGTAGATTTGTTCTCCCTATGATCAGTCGGCAGTTAGCTTAACCTTCCTCTTACAGATTTAGCTAAGAAATAGGGATCTGTCTGTTCCATCATTTGTCATTGATTGCGTTGTGATTATCTGCAAGTCCATCTAGCCTTTTGGTATTTATATTGGATGAATCTTAAATATGAACTATTTAATTAAGTCCTTGCAACTACACTTGGTGTTTAGATTGAATGATGATTAATTTGCCAAATCAACCATCTCTTTTTGCTCTTGCAGTTTGGTGCAACTCCAATTAAAGTTGCCGCCCTTAAAGACAGACACTACTGGAATTTTCCTCTTTGCCGAGTGTTAGGCTCTTTGCCGAGTGCATTATGTCGGGCACTCGGCAATAGTTTCTTTGCCGAGTACCTAACTCGGTAAAAACGCGAAACACGGCAAACAGGCACTTTGCCGAATGTCGTGGATAAAACACTCGGTAAAACAACAAAACACGGCAAACAGGGCTTTGCCGAGTGGTACACTCGGCAAAAGGGGGTCTTTACCGAGTGTCCCACCCAGCAAAAGGGGGTCTTCGGTAAATTGCATGGTTTTGGCTGTACAGGTTGCATACGACCTCGGATGGAAATGGTCCAAAAATCAAAGTTGTTCATTTTGACGAGGCGGACAATTTTTATGTTGAAAACTTTTCATTTTAGGCCATATTATTTACACTTTTTGGCATGCTAAATATTAATATAGTCTCAAATGACCAAGGTGATGGCCATATTCATTGCATAGTTTATTATAATGTTCCCAAATTAGACACATAGGTGCATCTTGACATTACAAACAATGTTGCCAAATAGAGTTTCGTACTTTTTTGTCAAAAAAAATCAATTTTCATTTTCTAAGTGTCAAAACTGGGTGTTTTTTGTGAAGCAACTACAAAAATCAGGGTGCAAAATGGCACCACTCGAATTATCACAGTAAGTAGACCATATTTTATGCACAATTCCCAAGTTTCATGGATTTTCTAGTTTTCTAGCTACTTTCGCACATTTAAATGACTTTATGTCAATTTCTCGAAAGTAATTCAAAATTGAACTGCAAGTGTGTGATAGCTCAGTCATAAAAATTAGCAAAAAATATTTTTAGGTACACAAATAGTCATTATATCGGAGAACCACTTAGTGTTTTGTGAGATTCAATCCCTTGTGATGAATAGCCATGTTGACCATTTTGACCCCATTTTGGAAAAAATGAAAGAAAAAGAATACAAGTTTAAAAAATGTAATCCTTTCGCATGGAGTCCTTTTATGTGTATTAGTTGCGAGGAAAAATACCAAACTTTCAATATAATAAATTTGAAAAAAAAATCCTTCACAAAACGGGCTATCGTGTATGAACAGTCATGGCTTTCAAGTCAAAGGATGGTCATATTCATTGCATAGTTTATTATGATGTCCCCAAATTGGACAGATAGGTGCATCTTCACATTGCAAACAATGTTGCCAAATAGAGTTTCCTACTTTTTTGTACAAAAAAATCAATTTTGATTTTCTAAGTGTAAAAAATGGGTGTTTTTTGTGAAGCAAAGTACACAAATCAGAGTGCAAAATGGCGCCACTCCAATTATTACAGTAATTAGTAGACCATATTTTATGCACAATTCCCAAGTTTCATGGATTTTCTAGTTTTCTAGCTACTTTCGCACATTTAAGTGACTTTATGTGGGAGAACCACTTAGAGTTTTGAGAGATTCAACCCCTTGTGATGAATAGCCATGTCGACCATTTTGACCCTTTTTTAGAAAAAATAAAAGAAAAAGAATACAAGTATAAAAAATGCAATCCTTTCGCATGGAGTCCTTTTATGTGTACTAGTTGCAAGGAAAAATACCAAACTTTCAATATAACTAATTTGAAAAAAAATCCTTCACAAAACAGGCTATCATGTATGAACTTTCATAACTTTCAAGTCAAATGACCAAGGTGATGGCCATATCCACTGCATAATTTATTGTAATATGACCAAATTAAAAATACAGGTGCATATTGCCATTACAAACAATGTTGTCAAATAGAGTTTCTAACTTTTCTGTAAAAGATTTTTTTTTTCATTTTTTAAGTATTAAAATTGGTATTTTTTTCGTGAAGCAAGTACAAAAAACAAGGTGCAAAATGGTACCACTCCAATTTTCATTGTAAGTAGACCTTATATTATGCTTAATTCCCACGTTTCATGAATTTTTGAGATTTCTAGCTACTTTCACAATTTAAATGACTTTATGTTGATTTTTTTAATCAGGTCTTTTCCGAGAGCAACACTTGGTAAAGTGTGCCTGCCTCTGATTGGTTGGAAGCCAGTGTCACGGATCGATGACATGGCAAGCAAGTAGCCACACATCTTGTATCTCCTCCTTTCTCTCCATACATCAGAACCACACACGTCTCTATCACAAACAAACACAAACCCACATGCATGCCATGCACAGTCGGCCACACGCACAACTTATCTTCTGTCCCTCTCATCCCTCTCACCGTCTCACACATCCACACACCCATACACAGGCACACAACCATGAAGAACTCGAAGCACGCCGGCGGAGGAATCGAGCAACTGCAGCAGCCTGCCGGCGTAGTGCTTGAGCGCCTCCAGCTTCAGGCGCGCACCGTTCGTTCTCCGGCTCGCCCGCATGCCATCTCTCAAGCAGCAAAGTAGCAGCAGCAGCTAGCAGCACGTACGCCGGCGGCCGGCCACCAACCTCCCTCATGCACGTAGCAGCGAAGCAGCAGATGCGAGGCAGCTGCAAGCGGCAGCGGCAGCACATGCACACGGCGGGAAGGCAGCAGCGCACCAACCACACGCCGGCGAGCGGCGGCGCCAACAACCACGGAGGCCACGAGCCACGTGCGTCGTCGACGGCGCCACCAAGAGCGGCGGCCAGGCTCATCTCGCATAGACGCCAACAACCACGGAGGCCACGAGCCACGTGCGTCGTCGACGGAGCCACCATGAGCGGCGGCCAGGCTCATCTCGCATAGACGCCAACAACCACGGAGGCCACGAGCCACGTGTGTCGTCGACGGCGCCACCATGAGCGGCAGCGAGCTGGAGGCCACTGTAACTCGAAGGCATGAATCGCCGTCGCCGTTGACGGCGGCGTTTTTTTTTTAATTTTTGCTCAACATCTTTACCGAGTGTGCAACTCGGGAAAGCCATCACCTTTATCAAGTGCAACCGTACCAATTTTTGCCGTTTCTGTGGTCCGTTAGTTATTTTTCACCGAGTCCCAATATTTGCTGAGCACCACAAAAAACGCTCGGCAAAGGCGTTGCCGAGTGCGTGATGTTTAGTTCTCGGCAAAATTCTATTTGCCGAAAAACTGTACACCGAATGTCCTTTGCCGAGATTTTTTGAGCCTTCGCCGAGTGTTTACGACACTCGGCAAAGCCGTCGATTCCAGTAGTTAGAAGGGAAATTGTCGAAATGGTATTCCCTTTAACTTCTGCTATTCCAACGTTGCCAGAATGGAGTATTGATGGAATCATTTGTCATGTGAAATCTTTTGGTTTGGAACCGTTGGTATGTGTTTCAATCTAGTGTTCGCTTGCAGGTCCATGCATTAATTATCATCATTATTAGTGTTCTGAAGTTCCATCCTTTTGTAATTTGGAATTACTTCACTTCCGACGTTTTGTGTCCGATTTGCATTTTTTTCGATAAAGGGAATATATTAATATCGCGAAGATACCAACTACATTCAGTCTCTGCAACAACGAAATGTCCTAAGAACATTACGGATGCACACAACCCAAAAACTTACAGAAGAAGAAGAAAAAAAAAAGATCCAGCTATGGTGATCAATTCCTTGTAGTTGCAGCACAAACCACCACCAAGATAACACCCGAAGTCCGATTTGCATACAGTGGTCAGATGGATGGTTGTAAGCCCAAATAGATGATAACCTGGATGGCTACGATTGTGTGTCGTAAGAATATCGTACCAATCTTATCGGGCGTGTAGCAGTGCTCTTTGTAGCTCTGCCTATCATTGACAGTAGAAATTGTTTTTACTTCATGATTGCATTGGACTTCCTGTGTCCAAACAAATATGATAGGCAAAAAATTATTGGTGGTGACTTGCATCACTATACTTGCAAGTTTCTAGTTTTTGGCATGATTAGCTTTGTTCAGAGCCAACAAGAATCTTTACAATCCTTCAGTATTTATTTTTGGGCAGTATTGTTGATCATCCAGAAATGCAGGGAAAGGCTGTGTAAAAAAGTCCGAAAGTGGTCGGACCCTTCCCCGGACCCTGTGCAAGCGGGAGCTACGTGCACCGGGCTACCCTTTTAGTATTATTGATCATGATCACTAGTAGAAAACAGGGTATTAGTCCCGGTTCCAGAGGGTCTTTAGTCCCGGTTCTGGAACCGGGACAAATCAAACGGGACTAAAGCCCAAAACCTTTAGTCCCGGTTCGTAAGCGAACCGGGACCAAAGGGGCTCCACGTGGCCGCTGCGGGGCGCCCAGGCAGGAGGACCTTTAGTCCCGGTTGGTAACACCAACCGGGACCAAAATGAAGCCACGCGTCAGCAGCTCGCAGGCGCTGGGGTTTTTGTTTTTTTTTGAAGGGGGGGGGGGGGGCTTTGGGGTTTTGGAGGGTTAATTTAGGGGTTTCATATTTTATATTGTGTTAGCTAGCTAATAGAGAGAAGTGACCTCTCTTTCTCCGTGCTTGATCGACACTAGCTACTATACATATAGAGAGAACTCGACACGCTAGCTAGTAAGCAAATGAAGGAACCATTAATTACACAAGATCGTCATGAACATATACAGAGAGAAGTGACCTCTCTTTCTCCGAGAGATTGGTCGAATAACAAGTTTTCGTATATCTATCTGACGCTACTACATATATACAATATAACATCTCTTACAATCTCTAACATCTAAAATCCATTTCAATTTCCAGATGGTATTCTCCCTTCTCATTTATGACGTGGTCAAGAAAGAATCCCGTCAATTCCTCTTGAATTGCTCGTATGCGATCATATGGTAGGAGTTCATCCCGCATCTGCCACGTCTAATTTAAAGAAGTGGGTCAATACATATATATGAATGAAACTCAACACAAATCATGGTAATAAAATAAAATTGTGAATATTATTGTTTACGTACTTCATATTGTCGGTCAGAGTAGCCCCGCTCAGAGGTCGATTGGCGGATGAACTCGCAAACGTAGTATCCACATAAATTATTCCCGCCTTTCTGCCACAAGCACTTTACGAGAATAGAGTTCAATCAAACTGATAATCAAGCATGATAAATGGTATTGATGAAACTAAAATCAATGGGAGATGCGCGGAACTAGCTAGTACTACTTACTTTCGGGTGTGTAAATTGCAGCTCCCTCGGCAGTCCCGAAACCATTCCGGTGAACTCTTTCCAAACCCTGCCAGACAAAGAAAATAATTACTTGATATCCGGAAATGAACAAAGTTACCGATATGATATGGTGCGATAATGATCGATTGAACTTACTTCTGGAGCATTGCAGCCATGTCCGCATACTTATTGGGATCTTTTCGTCTCGAGTCTAAGACAGTTACTACTCCCCGGTCAAGCTTAATCTCTAGCAGAATAAAGTGGAAACTGCGCACGCATGCATAACTCATCAATTACATTACTATAACCTCGAGTAATCGAAACCGAATATGCACAAGACAGTAACACTCACTTGAAGTTGTAAGGAAAGAGTATTTTTCCTTTGTTTTGATATTGAAGTAACGATTTTAGCAAGTTGTCCTCAGTATCTTTGTCTCTGTTTTGAACCGACCATTCATTTATGGTATTTGGGTTAATGAACCCAATGTCATAGATTTGTGCTTTTTTGCATTCTATGATCT
Source organism: Thinopyrum elongatum (assembly GCA_011799875.1). Taxonomy (NCBI): domain Eukaryota; kingdom Viridiplantae; phylum Streptophyta; class Magnoliopsida; order Poales; family Poaceae; genus Thinopyrum; species Thinopyrum elongatum. The sequence continues at coordinate 535,930,171 of CM022301.1, read as the reverse complement.
TCAGTCTGCATAATATAGTAAGGATAATTATATATACATGCAATGAAAGAGCTGAGCTATAGAGACTTAATTACAGAGGTAATACTTACAGACAGTAGCAAGTCATGAGTTGTTTGTGGAGGGTTTCTTGATTGAATAACTGGAATAACTCCACAAATTCAACAGGCATCACCTCAGTTCCAACGAGGTCGTGCTCCTCTTTAATTCCCAGCATCAAACTATCCTTCCCAGACTTCCTGCAGGTATCCATGTACCATTCATGCAATCTTCGCATCATCGTTGTTAGAGGAGGATGATCAGGTTTGACGAGAGGCTTTCCGTACTCGTATCTGAAGATATCTACTACCTCTAACATTTCAAACTCTACATCATCGCCCAGGTAATCAGCAGGATTGGTACCGGGCACTAGCCCCGGATATTTAGCGACGATATCGCTAGACACCTTGAGCGGGGGGCACGATTGCTTTGCCTGTTCGCCGAGCTGGGGAATTTTTTCCCACTTTTTCGTTTTGCTAGCTTTGCATCACTGCAAGTACTTCCCGACCGCCGCGCTTCACCATATGTCCATTCAATATAGCGGTCATAGTTGGATTTCGGCGGAGGCGGTGGTGGTCGCTTCAGGGCATCCAGAGTGCGCTTCACTTTCACCAGATCTGCCTTTTCCTTCGGAGGTGGAGGTTTCCATTCAAAATGGGCCTGCACTTTGACTGCCACGATTTCATCGGTTTCCTCGTCAGTCCTCTCATATGGTAACTTTGGAAGAGGCTTCAGGCTTCGACCAGCTTTGAATTTCTTCCCGCCTCTTGTACTGCTAGCCGCCGGAGCGGCGACGTCTCTCTTCCGCCGTTGCTGACGCGGCGGAGTCCACTGACACGCCGGAGGAGGCGGAGTGCTCCGACGCGCCGGAGGAGGTGGAGGAGGAGGCGGAGTGCCCTAATCACTCGCTGGAGGAGGAGGAGGAGGAGGCGGAGTGCCCTGACTCGCCGGAGGAGGAGGAGGAGGAGAAGGTGTCCAGTTTGGAAGCTTGATGTACTCCTTCCTCCATAGACAGGTACTCCTTAAAGCATAAACCAGATGAATCTCCCCTTCACCTGTAGGGTAGTCAAGCTCCAGCTCCTCAAATCCCTCCATTATTTCATCCACCGTCACAACAGCATAGCCATGTGGAATCGGACGGCAATGAAAAGTTCCCTCAGCTTGAGGAGGTGTAACAGAGCCGACCGCCGCCTTCAAGGTCAGGTTCTGGCATTTTGTCATTAGCTCGCAATGTTCAGCCTCCGTGATACTATCCACGGGGTAGCGAGGAGCCATGAAATCATGCTGAACGAGCTCCGTGGAAGCCACGCTGCTTCTCCGCTGAGATGGTGGGGTTGCTTCTGGGGCAGCGTCGAAGCAAGGATCTTCGTGCCGCTGAGATGGTTGGCCGGTCGCTCACTAGCTCTCAAGTTCCACTTTCCTCTTTCTCTCTTGGCTTCTATAACCACTGCTCTCGGGAAACCCATGCAACCACGGAACGGAGCCTGGTGTGCCTCGTGTTCGTCCAGGGTGCTCAGGATTCCCGAGGGCCTCTGTCAGCTTGTCCTTCTCTTTGTCGAGAATGAACGCCCCTTCCTGCGCTGCCTTGATTGCTGCCTGAAGCTTCTTGATGGGTATTGCAAGTTGCTCGTCCGTCCGACGACACTCCCCTGTTTCTGGGTCCAAAGTTCCCCCAACCCCGAAGAACCAAGTCCTTGAATGATCTGGCCAGTTCAATGTCGCTGGTTGGACCCCTTTAGCAAGCAGGTCTTGCTCAGCTTTATCCCACAACGGCCGGGCTTTGTAGTAGCCACCTGACCCCGTGTGATGGTGATACTTCTTCTTTGCAGCATTTTTCTTGTTTGTCAATGACCTTTTCTTACCCTTCTCCGATTGCTTGTAGGCCACAAATGCGGGCCAGTGATCTCTTATCTTCTCATATCGACCGATGAATTCTCGAGTCTTCTCTTTCTCGACAAACTTTGTGTTCAACTCTTTCTTCCAGTTCCTGAATAGTTCTGCCATCTTCTTAAGAGCATACACCTTGACCTTTCGCTCTATAACTGGGTTATTCGGCTCCTCCTCTGGCGGTAGGCTGAAATTTGTCATCAGCGAGGTCCAAAGATCATCTTTCTGTCTATCCTGGACATAAGATACTTCAGGGTCGTCCTTACTCTTATTCCATTGCACGATGCTGATCGGGATGTTGTCCCTAACAACAACTCCGCACTGATGTACAAATGCGTCCTTCGTCCGCTTGGGAGCAATCGGTTAGCCATCTTTCGCGATTTCTGTGATCGTGAACCTTTCATCCTGGCACAACCTTTTCTTCGGGCCTCGTCTCCTTACGGAAGTTTGGCTCGATCCAGAGGGCTGAAAGAAGAAAGAAGCGTTAATATATGTACATACCAAAACAATGAATGCATCAAGTTAGCACAGGCTTAATTAATATATATACCTCGCCGGACTTTGCAACAGCTCCCTCCTCCGTTCTGTCACCGGAGCCGTCATCATGATCGCCTTCCTCCGCCATTCGGTCACCGGAGCCGTCATGATCTCCTTCCTCCTCCATTGTTGGATCACCGAAGCGGTCATCCTCTCCTTCCTGACCATCGGTGTCGTTGAGAAACGACAAGGGATCACCTCCGGTGAGGATTATATCCCCCAACAACTGTTCTTGTTCTAAGTCTCTTTCCATAGTTTCTGCAAATATTACAACATGGCAATATACAAACATGAGAGATGGATTAGTGGCAAACATAGACCTATAGCTAATCACAACAGGAATCATATGCATATATGAGCAATGGATTAATTGCGGACCGCCTCTCTCATGCATGTCGGACGTCCCCCCTCATGTCGAAGTTATCGGGGAGGGGGTAGATCGACAACGATGCTCTTTCTTCTAGGGTTTGGGTGGCCTCGATAGTTGGTCGGGCGAGCGGACCGCCTCTCTCTCATGCATGTCCGACGTCCCCCCTCATGTCGAAGTTATCGAGGAGGGGTAGATCGACAATGACGCTCTTTCTTCTAGGGTTTGGGTGGCCTCGATAGTTGGTCGGGCGAGCGGACCGCCTCTCTCTCATGCATGCATGTCCGACGTCCCCCCCTCATGTCGAAGTTATCGGGGAAGGGGTAAATTTTAACTTAGTGAGTCTTTTAATTAACTCATTTTGAATTTGTGAACATTTTAACTTAGTAACTTAGTAACTTGGTAAGTTATCGGGGAGGGGGCTCGGCGTCGCGGCATACATCCATGGATCATCATTGCTCATATATCCATGGTCATATATAAAAACTTTCTATGAACAAAAAAAAGTTCTATGAACAAAAAACTTTCTATGAACAACATTGCTCATATATCACTGCATACATCCATGGATCATCATTGCTCATATATCCATGGTCATATATAAAAACTTTCTATGAACAAAAAAAAGTTCTATGAACAGAAAACTTTGTATGAACAAAAAACTTTCTATGAACAAAAAAAAGTTCTATGAACAAAAGACTTTCTATTAACACCATTGCTCGTATATCAATGCATACATCCATGGATCATCATTGCTCATATATCCATGGATCATATATAAAAACTTTCTATGAACAAAAAACTTCCTATGAACAAAAAAAAGCATACATCAATGGACAAAAAAATCTATGAACAAAAAAAAGCATACATCAATGCATACATATCCATGGATCATACATACATCTGCATATACATATACATACAACATCCATACATACATCAATGGACAAAAAAATGTATGAACAGAAAAAAGGCAGAGAGCAGGCCGGGGCGGCGGCGCGTGGCAAGCAGAGCAGGGGCAGCGGCGCGGGGGAAGGGGGGCTCACTGGGGGCGGCGTCGGGGCAGGGGCAGAGGAACGACGGCGTCAGGGCAGGGCAGGGGCATGGGGAGTGGCGCCGGCGTCGGGGCAGGGAGAGCGTCGGGGCAGAGGGCGTCGAGGGCGTCGGCGAGGGCGTCGACGGCGAGGTGGAGCAGCCTGAAGGCGTCGATGGGGTAGAGGGCGGCGATGGCGTCGACGACGAGCTCGGGCAGCCTAGCGGCATCGTCGGGGGCAACTGCAGAGATGAAATCTGAAAAACGCTAAGTATTGGCTTATATAGCAAAGTCTTTAGTCCCGGTTGGTGGCACCAACCGGGACGAAAGGGTGGCATTGGTCCCGGTTCGAGCCACCAACCGGGACCAAAGGTCTGTGCCTAGCACAGCCGCGGTGTGGTTGGATGTTTAGTCCCACCTCGCTAGCTGAGAGGCTTCGACACTGGTTTATAAGCGCGGCTGCGCCTACCACTTCGAGCTACTCTCTAATGCAGGCCTACGGGCCTATACACACTCTCTCTGCCTGTGGGCCTACTGGGCCTTCTGCGGGACTGCATCCTGGCCCAACTAGCGTGTTGGGTTTCTAGTCGTATGCAGGCCGTGGTGGCCCAGTAGGCGGCATTTTTTTAATTTTTTCCAGTATTTTTGTTTTGTTTTTTGCTTTATTTATTTTCTTTTGTTTCTACTTACAGCTAAATACTTAGAGTTTTTGAGTAGTTCTTTTTGCTTTAGGTCACAAAAATTATAAACTTTCTGTTAGTACCATCAGTTTTTAAATTTGAATTGTTTAAATTTGAATTCTTTGAAATTTGTGCGAATCACTAGTTTGTAAATAACTTTACTTCAAAAATAGATTTTTGTGTGATTCTTTTTCCTGCTATTTAATATTAGTGTGTTTTATCAATATATTCAATTTGGTAATTTTTAGGTTATTTTAAATGGGTGTTTTAATCAAAAATATATTTTGTTATTTTAGTTTGCTATTAAAGTTTCTAACAAAAAAATACTTTATGAAAATACGTTGATAATTTTAGTTTCAATAATACTAGAGGTTTATAAAAGCTTCTTAGTTGATTCTTTTTGCTGTCGAAGAATATTATAATTTTGTTTTAGTTGATCATAACAGAATATTTTAATTGATTATTTTTAGTTCATTCTTTTTTGCTATTAGAGTTTTATAAAAGTTTTCTAGTTCATTCTTTTTACTATTAGCTCATTCTTTGAGCTAAATGACCTTGAAATTGAAAAGCATTACAAATGAACTCTGAAAAGGTTGAAAGTTGGCATGGTATCATCATTTCACCCACATAGCATGTACTAAAAAGTTGAGAGGGTTACGGCAAAAACTGGATGCACTTCGTGTACAAAATGGACAATCTCTTTCGAAGTATTAGGGTTTCGGACGAAAACTCATCTGTTACAAAAGGCATTTCATTTTTTTGAATTTATTTGAACTCCATACTTTTTGTGTGTTCAAAATGCACCATTCAAAGCCACATCATAAATTTTCAACCCTTTCTTACTTCATTTGGTATTTTTCATGCATTTACTGATTTTTTTGAGCTAAATGACCCTGAAATTGAAAAGCACTACAAATGAAGTCTGAAAAGGTTGAAAGTTGGCATGGTATCATAATTTCACCCACATAGCATGTTCTAAAAAGTTGAGAGGGTTACGGCAAAAACTAGATGCACTTCGTGTATAAAATGAACAATCTCTTTCGAAGTATCAAGGTTTCAGACGAAAACTCATGTGTTACAAAAGGCATTTCATTTCTTCACATGTAACTACAGTGATATTCTAGATCAAAGGCATCATCAGAATAGTTGTGGAGAGAAAAGTCTTCACTTTTTCTTCACTTGTGTCCTTTGCTTATTGCGCTGTAACCATGGATAATCTTCATCGTTTAACAGGGTGCTTGGGTCAGTCTTGACTTTGAAGGGAGGAATTTCTTGAAACCTATTATAATCTTCAGACATATCTGTCTTGCCCTCCACTCCCACGATGTCTCTTTTCCCTGAAAGAACTATGTGGCGCTTTGGCTCATCGTATGATGTATTCGATTCCTTATCTTTTCTTTTTTTTCGGTTTGGTAGACATGTCCTTCACATAGAAAACCTGTGCCACATCATTGGCTAGGACGAATGGTTCGTCTGTGTACCCAAGATTGTTCAGATCCACTGTTGTCATTCCGTACTGTGGGTCTACCTGTACCCCGCCTCCTGACAGATTGACCCATTTGCACTGAAACAAAGGGACCTTAAAATCATGTCCATAGTCAAGTTCCCATATGTCCACTATGTAACCATAATATGTGTCCTTTCCCCTCTTGGTTGCTGCATCAAAGCGGACACCACTGTTTTGGTTGGTGCTCTTTTGATCTTGGGTGATCGTGTAAAATGTATTCTCATTTATCTCGTACCCTTTGTAAGTCAATACAGTCGAAGATGGTCCCCTGGCCAATGAGTGCAGCTCATCAGAAACAGTGTTGTCACCCATGAGATGTGTTTGCAACCAACTGTCGAAACTCCTGATGTGTTCACATGTAATCCAGTCGTCACACTACTCCGGGTGTTTGGAGCGCAGAATATTCTTGTGTACATTGACATACGGGGTCACCAAGATAGAATTCTGTAGAACTGTGTAGTGTGCCTGAGACCAAGAATGCCCATCCCTACATATTATTGAGTCCGCTCCTAGCGTGTCTTTTCTAGTCAGTCTCCCCTCATACCGTGATTGAGGGAGACCAATCTTCTTAAGGTCAGGAATGAAGTCAACACAAAACCCAATGACCTCCTCTGTTAGATGGCCCGTGGAGATGCTTCCTTCTGGCCTAGCACGGTTACGAACATATTTCTTTAAGACTCCCATGAACCTCTCAAAGGGGAACATATTGTATAGAAATACAGGGCCCAGAATGGCAATCTCGTCGACTAGATGAACTAGGACGTGCGTCATGATATTGAAGAAGGATGATGGAAACACCAGATCGAAACTGACAAGACATTGCGCCAAATCACTCCTTAACCTTGGTAGGATTTCTGGATCGATTACCTTCTGAGAGATTGCATTGAGGAATGCACATAGCTTCACAATGGCTAATCGAACGTTTTCCGGTAGAAGCCCCCTCAATGCAACCGGAAGCAGTTGCGTTATAATCACGTGGCAGTCATGAGACTTTAGGTTCTGGAACTTTTTCTCTGCAATATTTATTATTCCCTTTATATTCGACGAGAAGCCAGACGGGACCTTCATACTGAGCAGGCATTCAAATAAGATTTTCTTCTCTTCTTTGGTAAGAGCGTAGCTGGCAGGCCCTTCATACTGCATTGGATGCATGCCGTCTTTTTCGTGCACACGTTGCTGGTCCTCTCGTGCCTCCGGTGTGTCTTTTGTCTTCCCATACACGCCCAAGAAGCCTAGCAGGTTCACGCAAAGATTCTTCATCACATGCATCACGTCGATTGCAGAGCGTACCTCTAGGTCTTTCCAATAGGGTAGGTCCCAAAATATAGATGTCTTCTTCCACATGGGTGCGCGTCCCTCAGCGTCATTCGAACAGATAGTCCGCCGGGACCCTTTCCAAAGATTACTTGTAATCATTGATCATATCAAGTATGTGATCACCAGTACGGATGGCGGGCTTCTTCCAGTGATCTGCCTCGCCTTTGAAATGCTTGCCTTTCTTTCGACATTGATGGTTGGTCGGAAAAAATCGACGATGTCCCAGGTACACATTCTTCCTGCATTTGTCCAAATATATACTTTCGGTGTCATCTAAACAGTGCGTGCATGCGTGGTATCCCTTGTTTGTCTGTCCTGAAAGGTTACTGAGAGCAGGCCAATCATTGATGGTTACAAACAGCAACGCATGTAGGTCAAATTCCTACTGGTCGTGCTCGTCCCACACACGTACACCTTTTCCATTCCACAGCTGTAAAAGTTCTTCAACTAATGGCCTTAGGTACACTTCAATGTCGTTGCCGGGTTGCTTAGGACCTTGGATGAGCACTGGCATCATAATGAACTTTCGCTTCATGCACAACCAAGGAGGAAGGTTATAGATACATAGAGTCACGGGCCAGGTGCTATGATTGCTGCTCTGCTCCCCAAAAGGATTAATGCCATCCGTGCTTAAACCAAACCATACGTTCCTTGTGTCACCTGCAAAGGCCCCCCACGTTCTCTCGATTTTTCTCCACTGCGACCCGTCAGCGGGTGCTCTCAACTTCCCGTCTTTCTTACGGTCCTCTTTGTGTCATCGCATCAACTTGGCATGCTCTTTGTTTCTGAACAGACGTTTCAACCGTGGTATTATAGGAGCATACCACATCACCTTGGCAGGAACCCTCTTCCTGATGCGCTCGCCCTCAACATCACCAGGGTCATCTCGTCTGATCTTATACCGCAATGCACCGCATACCGGGCATGCGTTCAAATCCTCGTACGCACCGCGGTAGAGGATGCAGTCATTAGGGCATGCATATACCTTCTGCACCTACAATCCTAGAGGGCATAGAACCTTCTTTGCTCCGTACGTACTGTCGGGCAATTCGTTATCCTTTGGAAGCTTCTTCTTCAATATTTTCAGTAGCTTCTCAAATCCGTTGTCAGATACACCATTGTCTGCCTTCCATTTCAGCAATTCCAGTGTGGTACTGAGCTTTGTGTTGCCATCTTCGCAAATTTGGGTACAACCCTTTTTTGTGATCCTCTAACATGCGATCGAATTTCAACTTCTCCCTTTCACTTTGGCATTGTCTCTTTGCATCAACAATGACCTGGCGAAGATCATCATCGGGCACATCGTCTGGTTCCTCTTGATCTTCAGCTTCCCCCGTTGCAGCATCACCGTATTCAGGGGGCAGATAGTTGTTATCATCCTCTTCTTCTTCGTTGTCTTCCATCATAACCCCTCTTTCTCCGTGCTTGGTCCAAACATTATAGTGTGGCATGAAACCCTTCTCAAGCAGGTGGATGTGAAGGGTTTTCGAGTCAGAGTAAGACTTCGTATTCTCACATCTAGGGCATGGACAACACATAAAACCATTCTGCTTGTTTGCCTCAGCCACTTCGAGAAAATTATGCACGCCCTTAATGTACTCGGTGGTGCGTCTGTCACCGTACATCCATCGCCGGTTCATCTGCGTGCATTATATATAATTAAGTGTGTCAAAAACCATTACAGAACATCATGAATAGAGAAGTGACCAAATTAATAGAAGTTCATCATCACATTAAAACCAAAGTACAGTAGTGATCAAATGTTATTACTGAAAAAATAAATACATAAAGTTCATACATAGTTCTCATTGAACAACATATAGCTCGCTAGAGCATCTAATTAAAACATACATTGAAACTATGTAAACCATTTCAATGCAATAACAAATGCGATCATAATCACAACTAAGGTAACAATTGATCCAATGGCATAATGATACCAAGCCTCAGTATGAATGGCATATTTTTTAATCTTTCTATTCTTCAAGCGCATTTTATCCATCTTGATCTTGTGATCATCGACGATATCCGCAACATGCAACTCCAATTCCATCTTCTCGTCCTCAATTCTTTTCAATTTTTTCTTCAAGTAATTGTTTTCTTTTTCAACTAAATTTAACCTCTCGACAAGAGGGTCGGTTGGAATTTCCGGTTCACATACCTCCTAGATAAAAACATCTATGTCACGTTGGTCGGCATAATTGTCATAAACACTAAATGAAACAAATAGTTATAAAAGATAATATAGAGCACATCCGAATCATAGACAGGACGAGGGCCGACGGGAGCGGATACCAAAACCATCGCACTATATAATAAGAAACAATAATAAAAGTAAGAAAATTATACAAGTATCTACCTAAATCATACAAGTAAGAATTTTTTTCTTTTAGAAAGAAGATAAGAACAAGAGGCTCACCATGGTGGTGCCGGCGACGAGATCGGCGCAGGCGATCGACGGCGGTGAGGACGGGGACGGGACAGGACGGACCGCCAAACCTAGACAAATCTTAAGGAAAATGGAGTTTGGACAAGGAGCTTCGAGAGGAGAAAGCTTAAGTGTGGCTCGGGCATTTCATCGAACACCTCATGTGCATAGGAGGTGAGCTAGAGCACCACACACCTCTTCCCACGGCCGGCCAAAAAAACAGAGCAGTGGCTCTGTTCGCGGGGGTATATATAGGCTTCTCTTTAGTCCCGGTTTGTGGCTAAAACCGGGACTAAAGGACAACATTTGGTCCCGGTTCCAGCCACCAACCGGGACTAAAGGTGATGGGTCAAGAGCGAGGACCATTGGTCCCGGTTCGTGTCTGGAACCGGGACCAAAAGTGTCAGACCAACCGGGACCAATGGCCCCTGAGGCTCGGCTGGCGCCCTGACCTCACGAACCGGGACTGATGCCCCCTTTGGTCCTGGTTCATGAGTGAACCGGGATTAATGCCCTTACCCAGGCTTCAACCAAAGCCCTGTTTTCTACTAGTGGATATACACTACAACAGTGCAATATACATTATTTCTGTTCATTGTGGAAGAGATTAATTATGCAGGATAGGTTGGAAGTAACAAATCTGTGCATTTTACATATCTTGCATGTAGTTCTGCATTATGGTCTAATCAAATATTTTGTGATCAGGATGAACATCAGTATGAAAAGAAAAAAGGAAAAGTATATTTTTTGTCCCTCAATTCTTTCGAAAGACTAGATTTGATCCTCCAACTTTAAAACCGGCAAAACGTAGTTACTCAACTCTTCAAACCGAACAAGTTTAGTCTCTCGTCTCAGCTAACCCGGTATGCTGCTGACTCAGCCCGGTTTTGACCAGTCTTCGCTGATGTGACAAATTCCTCTCTCCTGCTTTTTCTATCTCTTTTTCGTCACATCTCTCTCTCTCTCTCATGGGCATTTGATCGAGTAGCTCGCGTGCGCCCCTGCACTTCTGCCACCGGCACTATCTCATCGTGTCCCACTACGCCACGCCGGCAAGGAGCACACCGCCGGCACCACCGGACGAACCTGGACGTCGTGGCCGGCACCCCAACCTTGTCTCCCTGGTTTGCTATTGCTCCCAGCCTCCCAGGGCCAAGAGCGGCTTATCGTCAAGATCGTGCATGGCGCCACCAGGGGCCTCCGGCGCCTGCACGAGGCGGTGACGCTGGCGGCGATCTACCGTGACATTCCAGCGTGACGCTCAGTCCGTTCGTTCTCCTCGTCTAGGAGGAACAGAGCTGGGAGCGAGGAGGTTAGAGAGACATGCATGGATAGGTGGGAGGAGCTGGCCGGTGGCTGGGCCGGGGAGATGAATACAGTGAGCCCAGCAGGGCTGAGGCGGAGTTGTGCGTGCGGCCAGCCGCCAGCGGCGACGACGTTGCTCCGGAACAAGAGCCACCGCTGCCCTCCTCCACCTTGCCATGCCAACGGTCACTACACCGTCAGTGGGCGCGTCCGTCGTACTTCTCGAGCTTGCGGCCTTCCTCCTGCCTTCAGGCACAACGCGGTGGTTCACCGCGAAGTCTTGCGGTGAGGCTTGAGGAGCGCTAGGTACGGCTGCGCCGACGCGATGGCTCACATGGTGAGCAGCCTCGCAGCTGACGGTGTTTGGGCTAGCGACGCACGCAGCAAGAAGTATCAGCGTGCAGCGAGCGCGGCAAGTGTTAGCATAGAAGACAGGGTGACCATTTGGACGGCCGAGTGCAGCTCCAGCTAGCACGGATGGGGCAAACTTGGGATGGTAATTGAGGCACAACGGGTCAACGTCTATGGCCAGCCGGGTGTGGCTGCTCGGCGCGCTCAAAGGGAGCACGGCTAGGGAAGCAGCATACTGGTGCTGGCGAGCATGGCTTTCAGGGCCAGGCGACCGGCAGCCTCCACATCATGAACCAAACCAGTCAAATCGGTCAAAACCATGCCACGTCATCAACGAAGCGGTATGAGGGACTAAAGTTAACCGGTTTGAAAAGTTGAGGGACTAATGTTTGCTGGTTTTGAAGTTGAAGGACCAATTCTACACTTTCGAGAGAATTGAGGAACAAAACATATACTTATCCCAAAGAAAAAACCTGAGCAAAATTACAAGCTACAGAGGCTTTTAAGAGAAATGACTATTTGACTGCAGGACGGTTGTATTCAGATGTAAGTCACTACGCATCTTTATTATTCCATAAATAAATGAAGGTGCTCTTATATTTGTAAAAGAATAACCTGCGTCAAAACTGTATCTCTGTTTTCACCTTGCATAGAGTGTACTGTATCTCTGTATCTTAGTGCAGTAGTGCACTCAGTGCTATATCATTTTTGGTAAAACTTTTGTTATTGGATACTTTGATTATTTTATACCAAGATAAGGAAACTGTCTGTAGAGTTTGGCCCTTTAAATTATCGTCTATTCTAACTAATAACTAGTTTGATTTACTTTTCAAATATGAGTAGGTGAGAACTTTTACTTCATGACCGTTGTTTTTTACTTCATGACCATTGTTTTTCCATAAGTTGCATACCATATTACGAAAGTGATATTTTGGGGAGAATGGCATTTTGGAGGCCGAGCTCCATGGAGGCCTTTATTTTTGAAAAATTCAAATTCAAACTTTTATGTTTCAAAAAATTCTGAAAAAATATATGCGTGTATGTAAGGATGTAACCCACATGTGTGTAAAATTTCATGATGAAATACGTTGAAATGCGACCTGTGGAAAAAAGACAAATTCATGGCCTGGGAGGATGAATAGTATCATGTGTTAAATAGCCCCAGATTTGTCTTTTTTGCACAGCCCTCATTTCAACGTATTTTGCCCTGAAAATTTACACACATGTGTGTTATGCCTTCATGTATATCTGTACTTTTTTTCAGAATTTTTGAAATGTAAAAATATGAATTTCAATGAAATTGGAATTTTGAATCTGGAGGCCTCCAGTGAGCTCGGTCACCAAAGGCAGTTTCTGATATTTTGGGAGCATTTATTTTAGCAAAGCTAACTGTACGACCAATGAAAATATAGTACTCTGGTAGAAAAGTTCTATGGCTCAGTATGTAACAGAAGTAATCCCTGCGTTTCTTTTTAGTCTACATATAAAATTTGTCTGAAGTCAAACTTCATAAAGTTTGACCAACTTTATTGGAAAAAATATTAATATTCACACTTTTGGTCAAACTTTGCGTGGTTTAACTTCAAACAAATCTTATATGCGGAGTAAAAAGAAACGGAGGAGTATTTGTAAAAAAGAACTGCACTGTTTGTGGTGGAAGTTTTCCTGTGCTTATTTTCTGTTCTGTTTTGTTGTGTGGCCGAGTTGAATCTAATTGAGCAGTTTGTGTTCAAAAGGCTGACGTAACACTGTAGTGTCATACACAAGTTTCTGCTCTGAAATATATCAGCTTGTGCACGACCCTTGGCTGGTCTTATATATGGAGATCTCCATGTTAAACATGATAAAAATATCTCAGCTTTATGCTGATCCATATATTTTTAGTCTGGTAAGAATTTTTCTAGATATGTCTCAAAAGTTACATGTGATTGGTAATACTGTAGGCGATAGATCTCGACCCTAGTCCAAATAATCATGCAATCCTATTGGCAAATAGGAGTCTCTGCTCGCTGCGCTTGGGAGATGGAGATATGCTCTCTCTGATGCTACAATGTGCAGAAACTTGCGGTCTCGTTGGCAAAAAGGCTGCTATCGACAGGGGGCAGCTTTTATGTTACTGAAGGTTAAAAGAACACAGTAATAGTTTTCAATCATTCGTGATCATGGAACTGATCATCTGCTGGTTTTCCACATGTAGGACTACGAGAAAGCGTGCGAGGCTTTTGCAGATGGCCTGAAGCTGGATCCGACAAGTGTTGAAATTGAAAGTGCTTTAAGGTAACTGATCCATGTTTATCTTCCCTAAAATGGAGATTATTTTGATTTATTTTCCATAGTGCCCTGCCTCATAGTTTATCTTCAGCAAGAAGCTTTATATATTTCAACCAATGCTTAATTAATTGCAATATATATATATATATATATATATATATATATATATATATATATATATATATATATATATATATATATATATATTGCAGGGAAGCCCATGAGGAGGTGAGAAAGCTCAGTGTGCTGAAAACTGACAGAGAATAAACCCATCTATATATCCAGTCAGCATACCTGGAGATGTCGTTGCTCGGTCGAGCCTGCTATCTTTTTGCATACGGGTTTGCTAAAAATCAGTCGACTGAGATTTAACGAAGTCTCAGTCGACCATGTAGCATTTTATGCCATCGTTTGCAACTTTTTTCCTGCCGGTTGCAACATTCATCTTGCTGGTTGAAACATGTCGTCCCTCATGGGTTGTAGCACTTCATCTCACCGGTTGCAACATCCTTCATTGACGGTTGTAGCATTTTAGTTAGAACGGTTGTAGCATTTGTTGTAGTTGCTTGCAATACCATCGTAACATTTTTCTTCGCCGTTTGTAGCATCCAGTTGTGTCGCTTGTAGCAAAAAAAAAAACACGCTGACGTCACTCGATTGAGACTTTGTTAAGTCTCAGTCGACTGAGTTCTAGACAGACCCGCATACGCTTTTGCATATTCTTGAACTGTTGGCAAGAATGCAGCTTGTGCTTTTGTAGATGCCCACGGCACTCATGTGTAAATATGACCCGATGCGTTCCAACTTCTTTATCTAATAATAAATGGGCTATTTCTTCTTACCATTGTAATTTCGTCCGTTTTTAGTCCGTCCGTCGTCCATCCATTTGGCCATATTATTTTCTGTATCTGAGGTGGTACTAAAAAAAACTGTTCGTTGGTCGCGTACGTCAATTCAATCGATTCGGCTGGAGCGACGCGAGCAGCCTGCTCCTCGGATGGATGGGCCAACTCCGGCCCATAGCTCGTATATGTATGAAAAAAGGGGCAGTGAGTACCTACGCGCGCACAGTGAGATCGTCCCTCTCACACACACGTACCTACACGGGCTTGTCTAAAAAAAAGGTACGTACATGGACAGGTAAAAACGTGGGCAGGTGACTTTTTTTTGAGGGGTAATCAACGGTTTGTCGTCCAGTTTTTTCCTTTTTTTGAGACAATGTCGTTAGGTTTTTTCAATCAACGTGCAGCGCTCGCGTACCGATTTCTCAGTCGCCCGTGGCTTGCCCGTTCTATGACCCAATATGTCCGTGTGCATCATGGCCCAACATCCCACCCTAATCCTGCCCGATGATACTTCACGTTAATTTGTCCCACATCGCTTCTTTAAATCAATTTTCATCAATTTATATACAAGTAGAGGGTTGCCCAGAATATGAGCAAGATGCCTGAAAAGGACCGGAAATTAAAGGAAAGATGAATTTACCAAGCAAGACATCCATTGAAGAGTTGTCACAACAGGTGGAGCCCGTGGATACACAGAGCAGGATCAGCCCAAAAGCATGATGCAACCTTTCAACGGAAGGGAGAGGGAAAGTAGAAAGTGCCACTCCAGCTCTGAAAAAAACCCTCCTTTCTAGAATTCCCATACACGCGTCGTCGCTGTGCCCCCACGTTAATTTCTAGAATTCCTATAACTCCAGGTTACCAACCACCAAAACATTAAGCAATATCTTGGGTGAATCATTCGTGGTGCTCGCTATGTGTGAGGAAGTTTTGATTCATCGATTAGGCCGTCGGACAACGGCTGATTCCCAGTGGAGCAACTTGAGGTCTGCACTGATGGAGTTGTTTTTCACCACACCGAAATTTATCTGTACAATGTGGTGACTTCAAGCAGTAGTTGCATGATACTCCCTCTGTAAAGATATATAAGAGCGTTTAGATCACTAGTTTAGTGATCTAAACGCTTTTATATTTCTTTACGGAGGGAGTATTTGCTTATTCTTCAACTGTTTGGATCATTATAGGGATCTTCTCATGTGTCAATTCAAGTTTATTCTCAAGGTCCCAATGAGAAATAACCAACAGTAATGCAGTCCAAAGGATACTAGCATCCTGGGGGGTCAGAGCCCCTCAATGAGAAATAACATCAAGCAAAATCTGGTTGATACTAGCTAGCATCCTGGGAAATACAATCTGACTTGTTATTGATCCTTTTCCATATTTTATTTCATAGAACACAACTTCCACAACAGTTTCAGTTGGCAACTCATTTAGCATGAATATGGTACATGACATCTGCTTGGTAGTGCCTTCGTAAGAATAACATGGTTGCTCTGCACAAAATGAAATGATCCTCTCACGAAAAAGGCGTGAATAAGAAACCAGCTGTTCCTACTCGTCTTCTTATATAAAAGATCATACACGACTTCCTGCTTTTTAGAGGACTACAGATGTTTGAGTCTCTGCTCTCTACACAGTACAAAGTAACCTATACTAATCTGGGTATTAGAAGAGAACTGAATTGACATAGATGTCGAAATCAATTTAATGGACTCCTTATTCCAACACTGTTGTCTAATTGACTATTAGCAGTGCCCAGTTTCAGCCAACTTCAAACGTGTCTCCTCGGTGAACAAGCTATTTGAAATGATCATCCGTTGTTGACATCGACTGAATTGTCTATCTTCAGCAAAAAGAAGTTGTGTGTATATTTCAATCAATGCTTGTAAAAATATATTTCTTGCAGTGAAGAATGCTCATTGTGCTGAAAATTGACAGTGACTAAATCCATCTTAATATCCAGTCACTCAGACCTGGAGATGTCGATGCTCGGTCGTACTACCTGCGATCTTTTTGCATAGTCTTGAACTGCTGGCAAGAATGCCGACCTGTGCTTTCGTAAACGTCCTTGGCAAGTGTAAATATGACCTGATGCGCTCCAATTGTACGTAGTATCTTTTATTCCAGTTACCAAAAAGGCTTTCACCCTGCTTTATACATAAATCAACGATCAGAGATATAAATCTGGATACAACACGCCACCAACCCACACAACACACACGCAAGGCAAGATGCAAGGGTGCCAATGAACCGCAACACTACCCAATCGACCAGCAAGCACACTGCAGATGAGCCAAAAGGAACCACTTGGGGCCGACGAGGTCCTCCCGAGACCTAGCTACTCAGAAGAAGTGAAGCGGGACAATGATGAAGCATGGACTCCAAGGTGGTGCCTTCAAGAAGGGCACGACACCGGATAGTCGCCACCCTCCGATCCCGAAGGTCAAGTTTTCACCCGGAGCAACGTGGAGAAAAGAGAACACCACGACGGAGCCTTCATGAAGAAAACGACGCCCACGACGGAGAAGACCGGACAATTTATGCACTCCGGTGTTAACCCTCCGCCAAACCACCATGCTACGCCAAACATCACCAACCATGCCACCCGCGTGACCATGGCTACCCGACCGCACCCAAGACGCACGCTCCGCCCACTAACACCGCGTCTCCCACCGCCAGGGTCGCCGCCCTGCATCCAAGCAACTCCATGAACACCCAAAGGCCTTGGCTTTGGCCTGACTGGCAGCACCCGCCGACGGAGCAGCCAACAACCACCTTGCCTCGAACATCGCCAGAGGGCACACGGCCGAGGAAAGGGGGAGGAGGAGTGGACGCATCCGGACCGGTGCACCTCCCATCCCTCCTGAGAACTCCCCACCAGACACACCCTCGTGTCGCCTTACCGTGGCGGCCGACGTGGCTTGACGTGAGGCCACCAACGACAGCCCGCCCAACCATCGACAAGGAGCGCGAAGCCACCCCTCACCCGCAGCCAAGCGCGCTCACCGAAGAGTCACCCCGCGCCACCCACCGTCGTCCAGGGGCCTACAAAAACATCTTATATTTTGAGACAGAGGTAGTATTATTTAGCTCAAAACTAGCTCCAGATCGATACAAGCTGAGCATGAGCCACTTTCTATAGCTCGACCTTAAGCTTTGCTTAGTTTGAACTCACTTGAATTTTAGTATAAGTTGAGCTGGGCCCAGTCCAACTCACTCAAACTCGACTCATTTGCAGCCTATACATGTCAAAATCAATATGGTGGGCTTTTTGTTCATGCATCGGTGTCTGTTTGGCTTTTAGCATTGCCCAATTTCAGCCAACTCCATATCTCCTGGCTTAACACGAAATCCACAACCGGAGTTCTCGGAGATGCAGATACGTCCCCTTGACGAATGAGCCATTCGAAGTGACCATCCCGACATTGCATTGGTATCCTGCATCGAATCTTGACATTTGCGTTGAATCGGCAGTCCAACCCACAGTCCCCCACCCCAAAGTATTGTCAAAAAATGATGTTCTGAAAGAACAAAACAACTTGATGTCCTAAACTGAACTTTGTAATCTTTTTCAGTAAGAAAATTAGTAAGACAATTGTGCTTGTCCTATTCATGTTTTTTGTGTGAAAAGTAATTGTCATATTTCTATTAGGACTGTAGGCAAATTGTAACATGATTCTACTGTAATTAAGAAAACCTGCTTGCCATCCCATTCTTCAGCGCCACTCACTGTTCTGAACTGAATTGTCAGGGGTATGTAATCTGAACTTAACTATAAGCATGTCAAGTTTGATCATTGAGTGCAATAATTTGTCTGGTAACTATGTGGTTCAAAAAGGGAGTGCTCCTTCCTATTATATAGCGAGTAAACAAAACAACAATCGCCGCCAATGAAGAGTAGCGTAGATCGAAAGGATCCAACATGAAGACACAAGAACGTAGATGAACTACGACCAGATACGAGCAAATCCATCAAGGACAGATCCGCCGGAGACACACCTCCACACGCCTGCCGGCGATGCTAGACACACCACCGGGACGGGGGCTAGACAAGGAGAACCTTATTCCTTCTCCATGGAGCAGCCGCCATCTCGTCTTCCTGAACAGGACACAAACCTTACAAAACTCGACGGAACATCTGAAAACCGAGTCCTCCTGCAAGCAAGGGCCGGCATCCACCGCTCCGCCATGGCCCTAATGCCATTGGAGACGAGACGGACCGGCAATGGCGCCGGCGGGAGGCGAAGAAACCCTAGGTTTTTCCTTAGGAGAGGAGGTGGCTACGTACAGGTTCAATTAAGATGACTAAATAAAACCTTTTTTATATACTTGACCGGAATATTAGTTTTTTTTAGGAAATTCCTGATAGTGCAGACATTTGTTGTCATTTGTTTGCAGAGCGTGCAGTTCTTGCAAAAAACACATTTGACATGCATGTGACATTTACCCATAGTAGCACGCATCATAAATATGTTTCACGTCTTATGTATTATATTTGCAGGAAACACATTTTACATGCATGTGGCCCATTTGACATGCATGTTTGTAGCTTTGCATGACGACCTAAATAACTAAGCTACTTTGCTGAACTATCATGCATGCATGATACGTATTTGCAGGAAACACGAAGACTGGTCACTGCAGGTACAAGATTGTGAAGTTTCAAGTGCAGCTTAGGATCCTGCTACACGAAAAGGAGCTAGGACTGCAATTGAAAGTGCAGCTCAAGTATTTGGCAAGGATGTTAGTTGTACCACCACAACATCATCAGCTCAAACAGGAGAATAACAAAAGAAGAGGGAACATAGACCTGATGACTCAACACCTTCAATGCTTGGGGAGAATTTGGACAACTTCACGACGACTTCCTTTAATGATGATGATGCTCAAGCTCAAAAGTGACTCTCCTTGAAGAAAACAAAAGAATGATACAGTTCTATCTCGTCACAAAAAGGACACAATGAATCTGTAAACTTTCAGACCAAGAAATTTTCATTTGTAGGCTGCACAAAAAGGATAAATGTCAATTTAAAATATAGGAAACAGCCGCGTGTTTTTTTTGTTGGAAAAAAGTGAAACTTGTAGCACTTCTTAAAATGTCAAAATAAAAAAGATCAATTGAGATCAGGAGCACAATGCAATCACCATTAGTTTCAATCTATATTCCGGGACAGAAGTTTCTCTGAATTTAGGAGAAGCGATTGACTGATAAGATTTAATAATGTAATTTGATAGTGATTGGCCACTGCTGTAGAAAAGAACACCCGAGGAAAGTATAATGGATCTTGCTTGATTTACGTTCATGTTAACAGTGTCAACTTTCTCCTTCCATATTCAAAATGCTGAGTTAAGCAACCTTCAAAAGTTATTTATGCCAAAAGCATGTTCATAAATCTGTCACTGAATAAATATCAGGCGCGACAAAGCATGTTCAAAAGACAGTTCTTATATATAGATGCCTGGGCACCTAGAGCGTCAACCATTCGATCAATCCATCATCCTACTAATGCAGATCGGATTTTCGATTGCTACAACCCATTAACAGCATTCATTAGTCAGTCTTAAATATTGCATGCGTCTCAATTGACGAAGGATTCTCACCTTCCAAATATTATTGCATGATCATAAATTATTCCCTTCCATAATTTTTCGCATTATGTTGTTGCTCTTTATATAATTCGATTCTTTCCAAATATGAAAGATGCGCTTTAATTTGATTGTTTACCAAAAAAAAGGGCTCATGTACTTGCCGTAATTTGGCTGAGCAATTAAACCTGGACCAAATTTAGGAACTCAATCACGCATTGCATACCTACGTGATATTTAGGCAGTCCATCAGGTCATCACCTCTCCCTCGTTCATCTTCTACACGAGCATACCCATGTGATTCACCTCTCTCTCCTTCATCTTCTACATGAGCGACCATCCTTCCATCGTTCATCTTCTACACATGAGCATACCCAGGTGATCATCCCTCCGTTGTTGATCTTGGCCATGGTTGCCATTGTCACTGCCGTATCGCCGATCACGCTCGCATGCTGTTTTTTCTCCATTAAATCTGTAGCAATTTACCTATTTCTATTCCAACTACAGGTATCTCCATGCTCAGGTTACAAAAGTGTGCTACTGCAAAGAAGAAAGGAAATTACCAGGATTGGTCGTGGCAAGAAGGCTGCTGTGCATACCACTATGATGATGATTTCATGGAACCACCAATCAGGTCCTCATCACTTCCTGTTAAATATATAGCCCTCATTTCTAGATGCACATCTATTTGCATTTCGTCCATCCTGAACGAATTTAACAAAGAAAAGAAACGCTTAGGAACTAAAATGAGTTTGATAGAATCTTGAAACTAACTAACATCACAAATACTCGTGATTTTAGACATGCCCTTCTATCTAGGGTATCCATTCAAGATACTAGATCATATTGGCGCGCGTTGCCGCGCCCGCTCATATTTGATGGGAGTGATGATCTAATCCTTTATAAGCATATATATATAATAAGGATGGAGCGTATGATTAAAACAATATGTATGGTGCAGCAAGGATTATTAAAATGATGTAATTGATTTGGGCAAAAATACATGATCAATTAGTCATATTTTTTATTGAAACCATAAAAAAAATTAAACCGAATTAGTCATATTTTTCGGGGTAAGTCAAATGCTTATTTTTATGAAAGGTAGTAAGTCAAATGTGATGATGGCATGCAATCGTAATTGATCCAGTACTCGTGTTGGCTGCTCTCATATTAACATACACATGGAGTTGCATGATAGCTCAATCCTAAACCAAGAGCACGTCCCAATAAATCTGCAAACAGTGCCGTGTTGCAATTTATTTAATTTTGTAAGAAAAAAAAACATTAGTCACACCAGGGCACAGACATTCATTGTGTTCAGCATCATCGGAGAGCAAAGTGGGTAAAAAAAGATGGTTATTCAAGGTTTCTTTTTTAACGGTGTATCCATGGAATGAATACAGTTGAGCGTGGATTCATGAAAGACGTCGACGACGACATACTAAATAAATCATCTCTTTTTTTTGTAATCCAAAGCAAAACGATGACATACTAAGCTATCTGGACTTGAGCATACCAAATAGCAGAATGCTGAACTTACAACGCATTGACAGAAGAAGACGGGCATGGTTCTTGGGCGGTGACGGACTGATGGGCACACAAGGGACACTTATCGATTGGCCATCTCATCGAACCAGCTTGATTACCGTCACCGGTGGCATGCACTGCTACAGCAGCGAAGGCGAATACTTCTTGATATTCCCCTTCTCGCCTTCGTCTCTCGTCATCGCCTCATCAACCTAGCAACAAGGATGAAATAAGGTGCAAACTAAATCATTACGGTAGAAGCCATGAATGAACCTAGCAACAAACATCTCTGCTAGACAAATGAAGTGCTAAATCAAATTAGAAACGGGGCAAAGGATTAGTAGGCTCGCACGAAGTAGAGGAGGAGAGATTTTCCTCAGAGGGGAAAAGGAGACGAATGTGAATGAGTAGTAACGGACATATTCGCGGAGGAAGAGTCGAGGGTGAGTGGAGGGCACGGACACCGAGATAGACATGCAGTAGAAACTCGACGATGGGAAGAAGGACGGCGGTGGCGGCGCAACGCTGAGGAACAGCGGAGCAGCTCGGGGATGGTGGTGGCGATAGAAACCCTGGACGACCTGGCCTGAACGTAGGAATCAGGATGGGAAATCTTTGCACGTTCGACTGGACCTGGCCCTTTGATCTTACGGCCCAATCATGGGCAGAAACCGTAGCTCATTTTGCAGAGTAGGGGCCCGCTAAACGGTGCCTCGAGCGTGCGGTACGTAATTAGGGTAAACAATTTGGGAGGCTAGGCTACGAGGAAATCCTGCGCGTTGGAACAGTGATCCGACGGCTGCGAGATCTAAATTGCTGTGGAGGCTCGTAGGTAGTTACGTTACACTGTTTAGTACTAATAACAAAGTATTGGGTACCACATTCCGGGGAAAGGAGTTGTGAATCCTTTCGCGGAAGAAATCAGTGACATAAAAAATATCATATGCATCCGACTGAAAATCCCGGAGTTTAAAAGAATCAACCGCGGTCTACTCGTTGTTATTCTAACCAAGAATCATGAAGCACCAATGTTAGATGACGACAGTGTTGCCTTCAAGACTGCATTCATTCTGCTTTTGATGACAAAATTTCTTGTGCACCAAACTTTACTGGACAATATATGTCTAAGATATTTATTGACTATCAAGAATTCGGGTGACATCCCTAATTGGAAATGGGTTAGGTATGTCATGAACGATATTATATCACCCCGGGCATTGGGTAACAAGCTCACCGACGAGACAAAAGCCACATACATACACAGATGTGTCATCTTTCTGCAGGTATCTACATTGCATAATAAATCTACGTTTGCACACACAGCTTGCATATAATTTTAGCTATGAATTACATTCTACTTTCAAGTGTTCTATTTGGACAACTTGGAATTGAGTCCACTAAGTCTCAAGCATTATTGCTTTTCATGAATCATGGCCTATGATCAGCATGCATTAAAAGTAAGGATGAATATGGATCTCAAAGAGAAGAATCCGTACAAGCCAACCCAGTTCGGGTTGATGAATATTTGAGGTCCATATTCATTCTTACTTTTAATGCATGTTTATCATACGCAATCCTTACTTTTAATTCATGGGAAGCAATCATGCTTGAGACTTAGTGGACCCGATTTCAAGTTGTACAAGTAGAATACCTAACATACAATGTAATTAATACCTGAAATTATATGCAACTTATTTGTGCAAACTCAGATTTATTATGCAATGTAGATACCTGTAGAAAGATGACACATCCTTGTATGTAAGTGGCTTTTGTCTCATCAATGTGTTTGTTGACCGATGCCCGGGCTGCTGATATAATTTCGTTGATGACATACCTCGCCCAGTTCCAATTCGGAATGTCATCCAAATTCTTCAGAGCCACAAAATATCTTGGACATATATTGTCCAATAAAGTTTGGGGCGCAAGGAATTTTGTCATCAAAAGCAGAATGAATGCGGTCTTGAAGGCAGCAATGTCGTCATCCTATATTAGTGTTTCATAATTCTTGGTTAGGATAACAACGAGTAGACTGCGGTTGATTTTTTTAAACTCTGGAACTTTCAATCGGATGCATATGATATTTTTTATGTCACTGATTTATTCCGTAGAAGGAATTCGCAACACCTTTCCCAAGAATGGGGTCCAATACTTTGTTAACATCATCACCTGTGAAGCCATCTCCCATTCTGATTGCTATATCTTGAATGGATAACCTAGATAGAAGGGCGTGACTAATATCATGAGTATTTGTGATATCCGGTAGTTTTAAGATTCCATCAAACTTCATTTTAGTGACTAAGCATTTCTTTTCTTTGTTAAATTCTTTTACGATGGACGAAATGGAAATAGGTTTGCATCTAGAAATGGAGGTTATATATTTAACAGGATAACAGGAAGTGATGATGACCTGATCAGTGGCTCCATGAAATCTTCATCATCGTGGTCTGCACGGGCAACCTTTTTGCGATGACCAACCCTGGTAATTTTCTTCCTTCTTGCAGTAGGACACTTCTGTAACCTGGCATGGAGATACCTGCAGTTGGGAAAGAAATAGAAAAAACAGCATGCGAGCGCGATTGGCGACCACGGCGGTGACAATGGCGGCCCTGGCCAAGATGAACGACGGAGGGATGATCACCTGGGTATGCTCGTGTAGTAGATGGATGATGGAGAGATGATTAGCTAGGTATGCTCATGTAGAAGATGAACGAGGGAGAGATGAATCACCTAGGTATGCTCGTGTACAAGATGAACGAGGGGGAGGCGCTGACATGATGGAGTGCCTAAATATTATATAGGTATGCAATACCTGATGGAGTGCCTAAATTTGGTCTAGGTTTAATTGCTCAGTGAAATTATGTCAAGTACATCAGCCATTTTTTTAGGTGTTCATCATGAGCTTCTATAGCCTTCACAAAACCCTGCACCAGGAGATTACTAAATACCAGTCCAGATTTTCCTGGGCGGGCGATGGGGACAAGCAAAAGTACCACGTGGTGCGTTGGATGGACATCTGCAAGCCCAAGGACTAGGGTGGACTTGGTATTATGTCCTCCAAGCACATGAACATCACTCTGCTCAAGCGATGGCTCTAGCATATTGAGAAGGAGAGGGTGGTCTATGGCTGGACCTTATTAGAGCCAAGTACTTGTGTGGACGAACGCTTGCTTTCTGCCAGAGAACGGGGAGCTCCCAGTTCTGGCAGTCGATAACCTAGTTACTCCCAGTCCTTCACATTGGTTCCTCGATTGTAGTGGGCTCGGGTTGTCCACCTTATTCTGGTTCGACAGGTGGGCGACACCACCTTTGCAGCCCATTTTCCAGGGTTGTTCGCCATTGTGGTTGAGCCACTTATCTCAGTGCAGGCGGCCCATATTGACTTAGGGCGCCTCGCCTTCCGGCGGGCATTTGGCCCCCTAGATCAGGACGACTGTATTGCACTTCTAGAGTGTGTTGCCCTTCACCCTCCGGATGTCGACCAGGCTCCTGGCGCCTGGAACCTTCTGGCCACTTCTCGACTAAGTCTCTATACCAGGCCATCGTTGCTTCCCGTGGTCCGGAGCCGCTGACTCAAATTTGGGATATCCGGCTCTCGCTTAAGATGATGTTCCTTTGGCAATGGATCTGTGCGCGTCTGCCCTCTAGAGTAGAGGTGCTTAAGCGCAATGGCCCTGGTGATGTTTTGTGCCCGTTATGCGGAACGGTAGAGGATTCAAACCATAGCTTCTTTACCTACGTAACTGCACAATTCCTCTAGAGCTACTTTCGAGAGGTGGGGGTGCCTAGTGTAACACCAATTTCCCTGACCTATTCGCATAACTTCAGACTACTGCATTGAGGCTTCGCCACATTAGGTGGCTGGGCATTAGGGTTCTTGCGTGGACACTTTGGACGATCCATAATAAGCTCGTGATTTAGCGTACTCCTTGTCGGGCCTCTGGGATTGGGGGTACCCAGGCCCATCTGCCTGCGGATCGCGTGGTGCCAACAGAAGGCCCGACACGGCCCATCTTCAAGGCTTCATGAGCAAGACCCTCGCGAGGGCCCCCGCCTCGCGAGGCGCGCGCCAGCAAGGGTCGTCAGGAGCTCCCGAGGGCCTCTCGAAGTGCAGCCTCGCGAAGCTGCCTCTCGAGGCCCCTCGCGGGGTGGATATGTCTAGGCTCGCCAAGCCCCGCCTCACGTTGCACGTGGGTGACACGAGCCATGGTGAGCGGCGCCAGGAGCCGTGCTAGGGGGCGCGGATAAGGATACTTTCCTCTTTCGTGCTAAGGAGTCAAGGACAGTACACGGGTTCCCAAAGCAATCCCCAAAGGTTGCCGCTTTGGTGCAAGAAGATCAGGCTAGTGGGCTCGCCAGGACGAAGGTCATCATCAAGCCCACCAGCGCGTCACGGCAGGGACCTTTGGCAGGCGAAGACCACCTTTAGTCAGGATAAGATGTACTCTTGTCCCCCTTTGAAATTGGCCATTGTGGCAACCCTTCCCGGCTAGAGTTTTCGGGGGAAGAGGACCAGGGCCAGTATAAGTATAGGATAGTCTCCACCATAGAGAGGGGTCGAATCCTTGGGATCCCTCGACCCATCCGAGCCTCCCGAGGCAGTTCATCCTCCTTGTACACACTCATATTCATCCTCCCTTGCGAGGCAATCCATCCACTAAGCAGGATTAGGGTTTTACACCTCAAGGTGGCCCGATCCTGGGTAAACTGCCGTGTCCTTGCTCTTCTTTCCTTTAGCTCGAGCTCGCCGGAGCATCGCCGTGAGGTAATGGGCAGTGAGTTGGAGCGTGGTGATGTTCTTTGAGCACACCCTAGAGTTCGAACCTTTTCTTGGGTCCTCGGAGCCCCGATTTCGACATTTGGCACGCTAGGTAGGGGTGTGCTGAAATCCTTCCGCCCCGCTCCAGTTCTTGCTCCATCATCCCCATGGCCGATGCTCGTCGTGTTTGTGCCGAGCGTCGAGCGGCTCACATCACCCAGACGGAGCCCGCGGGCCGTGGCGGCCGCCGCCACTCTACCTCGGCCATGGCTAACGCCGCCACCGACCCTGCCACTCACGAGCAGCAAGACTCCTCCCTGTCCGCCTCCGTGCAGCACGACAGCCACACCGCTACGCCTTCGCTCACCCCAACTACGGCCTCGTCCTCCCATGCTCACCGCGGGCCGGTGAACGCGTAGGCCATGCTGCTCATGGCACGCGAGCTGCTGCGCTACCGCCCTGCCAATGAGGGCTACAACGACTAGCTCAGCCGCAACATCGAGCTCGTCTACACCGCGGGCAAGACCCAGCGCCCTCCCACTCGCTCCGTCCTCTGTCGTCTCGCGCTGGTGTTGTGGCGCACGGCGCGCCTCCGCCTCCTCCCCTGCGCGGTGACAACGCCGAGCCCCGGCATGACCTGCGGCCGCGCGACCCACCGCGTGGAGTACCTGCCTCGGCTCGTGATGAGGTGAGCTGCCAGATTGTGCACCACGCACCGCCCGATGTGCGCGCACACCTCGAGCAGCAGCGGCATCGCCTGGACCGGGCCGTCCAATAAGCCGCAGCGCTAGGGCGCCAAGATTGCGCTGCTTCCACGCGGGGCGTGCCTATGAGCACCACCGGCTGTCGAGCCTTCACTCGCGAGCTGCGTCAGGTGGTTTGGCCTGTAAAGTTCTAGCCGGATCTGCCACCGCGTTACGACGGAATCCCCGACCCCACGGAGTTCCTCCAGCTCTACGCGCTGAGCATCAAGGCAGCGAACGGAGACGACAAGGAAATGGCGAACTGGTTTCCCATTGCTCTCAAGCACGGCGTGCGCTCTTGGCTTATGAACCTGCCCAAGGAGTCGATCTCTTCATGGGATGAGCTTCGTGAGCAGTTCATCGCTAACTTCCAAGGCACTCGCGACCAAGCCCTCACCATCAAAGACCTGCGGCGCGTGAAGCAGCTCCCTGGCGAGACCCTCCGCAAATACATCCAACACTTCATCCAGGTGCGCCACAAGACCCCGAAGGCCTCAGACGAAGCCATCATCTCAACCTTCACCAACCGTGTCACGGACGTCAGGATGAGCGAAAAGCTCGCCATCAACGATGATCTGAGCACGGTTCTAGAGCTGTTCAACCTGGCTGACAAGTGCGCCAATGCGGAGGAGGGCCATCTCTCCCTCCTCAACAACCCTGACATCGAGCCCGACGACAAGAAGGTCAAAGCTAAGGAAGTGAAGTGCAAAGTCCCCACCGTGCTGGCGGCGGAGCCTGAGAAAAGGTGCGACTGCGACTGCAACGAGCCTGTCAAGGATAGCCGCCTTTTCTGTGCATACCATAATGTGTGCACCCACAACACCGACGACTGTTAGGAGCTTAAGGTGTTCCGCAACGAGCGCTTAGGCCGCCGTCTCGACCGCAACGACCATGGCTTCGGCTGTGGAGGTGGCCGTGGTGAAGGCCGATGGGACAATCGCAACCCCCTGCAGGGTTGGCGCGACCAGCCTCGCGAGGGTGGCTGGTGCGAGCAGCCTCGCGACGGCGCCTGACGTGATCAACCTCGTGAGGCATGCCCTCAGGACAACGCTGGCCTTCCGTCGCCACCCCCGCCCCCAGGAGGAACGACAACAACCAGCTAGATGAGGTGGCTGGCGGCTATCAGGAGCCTTGCGCGGTAGCCTGCATCCTCGGTGGAGCTCAGGCGCCGGTGTCCAACCGCCTCTTCAAGCAGTTCTTGATTTTTTATTGTTCCATGCTATTATATTATCCATCTTGAATTTTTCCTATGCATTATGGTGCTATTTATATCTTTTTTTGGGACTAGCCTATTAACCTAGTGACAAGTGCCGGTTGCTGTTTTTTTCCTTGTTTTTGTCTTTTACAGAAAATCAATACCAAACGCAGTCCAAACGGAGCGAAACTTTTTAACAATTTTTCTTGGACCAGAAGACACCTAGGAAGCTTCAGGAGGAGGCCAGAAGGGCCATGAGAGAGCCACAATCACGGGAGGCACGCCCTAGGGGGTGCGCCTATGGCACCCCGGCTCAGAGCAACTGGCTTACCTTGCATTGCCAGCCCATATGGATCATGTCTTCTGACAACACACAACAACTTGGTACAGAAACACAACCGCTTTATTGATACATAGGTTCGATAGTACATCAAGTAGCGAGGCCAAGCGGCACACACGATGCTGCTGCACATCTGTACATTATTTAATGAACATGGTAGGGGCCTCGAGCATGACGATAAAGCTACGCGGCAGCGGAACGACGACGTAGAAGAACTCCATCTCATAGGGACACTGATGTGGACACGACCTAGACTGCGATGCAATGATGCAACTCCAACTTCGGTACGGCTTCTCCTGAAACCGGCATGACACGCCAGGTGAGTACTTTGAATGTACTCGAAAGATCACACAAATAAAGCAACAATGGCAAACAACAACATGATATTTAAGCCAGTTGAATGCAAGAACTTAGCATGCTACTCATGAAGTGACAGTGCTCATAACAGGGACTCTCAAACCCGCTTACCATCTTGGTTACCTCGTAACCACGAACATCATCTTATCATGGTGATCACCTCCGGATCACAAAAGAAACCATCTCGACGGTCTCAAAAACTTTACCAGCATGACATGTGCCACAAGTATAACTTTAGTGTGCAGGTTAAATATTTCTGTTGATCCACGGTGTGACCTACTACGAACTGTGTCCGTGACCACGGACGCGGCTATCGATAGATTAAACACACTCCGTAGAGGTTAGCACACTGTACCCACACCACAGAACCCATGGCCTCGAACTCCCATTCGTGTGGACCAACGGCATTCCGACATAACCAATCTATTGCCATGACACTCTCCCGGCCACTCCGACAAACTCCCCTTTGGGCTAAGTCATGGGTGGCCCCGATGCCACTCCGGACATCCATCGGCCACCGTCGTGGCAAAACAAAACGGTCTCAAACTGGGACAATGGTACCAAATCAACTACGGGCACACAAGGCTATGCCTGCCTACCGGGCCAGGGTAGCGCAAGCACATAACCTTCCCTAGTTGGAGGCACCGACGAGAGGCATAACAACATATCACGAAAGGGCCTCCCCATAAAGGTAAATGTGGTTTCACTGGGAAGCTCGATTCGGTGGCACCATGACTCGATCAACAACATGTTCAAGTTGGATTATTATCAGGTTTCAACTTGCAAAGAAATATTTCCGAGCCATAGTATGCCATGAAAATGCAATGAGCTATATATGCACCATTTCAACATAATATCGGTATGAACTTACTCATGCTCATGATCATGTTACCCTACTGCATAACCTTAATCAAACCACTTAAATACCATTGAAAACATAACAAGCATAGCATGGAAATGAAACTAGCACAAGTGATATTATTTTAATTTTCTATATCCATTATATGAGACCATATTCAAGTGAAAATCATAGTTATTGAAGTGACACTCTTACAAATATTTGTGATGGCTTGCCTTAGTGCAAAGGAGGGTCACACTCCTCCTGGTTCTCCACAAGGCAACAAGTTCCTCCTGAAAATAATGAAAATGGCAAAAAGAAAATGTCACATAACACTTTTAAATACACCAGCAAAGATTTACAGCAAGCAAAAATCTCATCTTTTGCCTGCTGATAGAGGAGCTCAAGACAAAACCAATGCAAAAAGAATCATATCATTTGGACTTGTAGAATAAAAGTTAGAGCTGGTCAAAATTTGGTCAAATTTCTGAATTAAAATGATTTTTGAAAATAACAAGAGAGGGTGATGTCGAAGGCGTATTTGTGGAATACGCTTCCACTTATAATGCTTCGGCGGGCGAACAGTGAGGCTGACAGGCGGGCCCCACTGGCAGGGTTAGAAGAGAGAGAGAGAGAGAAGCAGAGGACGGCGGCTCAGTCGCCGGTGGTTCTCCGGCGAGGAGGCCACGGCTGCCGCCGGTGAGTGGATGGATGGACGAGGCACTCTACGGTGAACACGCACGTACCAGTGGTTTGGTCAGAGATGGACGAACGGCGTCGCGGTGGTCATCGCCAGAGGCTTCGGCGGAGGGAGCTCGTCGAAGAAGGCAATTTCGGCGAGGCAGGGGCGGTCCAGCAGCACCAGCACGACCAGGATAGCACCACGAACACGCTGGAGGAGGTGGAAGACGTCGAGGAGCACCAGAGGAAGTAGGGCACCGAGAGGGGATCGGCAGCGATCTCTGGTGCGGAACAGCGGCCAGAGGCCCGCCTGGCCTAGCCGCGGCCTCCTACGAGAAGTGTGGAGATCAGAGGAGGTGGGTGGTGCGGCCAGAACAGCTCGGGAGGGCTCCTATATATAGGCGCGGCCGAGGCGGTGTTCGAGGTCGCCGGAGAAGTCTCTGGAGCGGCGAGCGGCGATGAGCGGGGCTCAGAGCTGATGGGAGGGGTCAAGGGACTCACGCTGTCACAGTGAGGGCAAATGGCCAAGCACAGGGCGAAGGAGGGCGATGGCACGAGCTCATGGGGGCACTGTGCTCCCTGCTCCGCCATGGCCGGTTCTGTAGCGGCTGTCGCCGGCGTTGGGAAGCTCCAGCGAGAGGTCAAGGGTGACGAGTCGAAGCTCGTGAGGGTTAGAGACAAGCGGGGCTGGCCTGGGGCGGACGCACGGGCGAGGACGAGGCCAATACGACGCGCCGAACACACTGCGTGCATGCCAGACGCCATGTCCACACACAGTCACCGAGTGCACTGGCACAACGCGGCGCGCCCGAGGGGTTAGATCATGTCTGGGAGCTTGTCCCTGCAGTGTTGGGTCTCTTTGAGCTGATGGATCGAATCCAGGTTGACAAGGAATGACTTGAGCTTCATTGTAAGTTTCTGGACAGAAACTTGTGAGGATAGTTGGGAAAGATCCAGAGAGAGTTAGGAGCTGAAACTTGGTGATTAAGGGTTTCTTAGGAGAGTCATCATGCCATAAAAATTTCAGCTCAAGAAGATTTGTCAAAAAGGTACTTGTTTCACAATGTACCATTTTGACCAGAATGAAAATGATTTTCTATAGCAAAAATAATCCACATGACCATAGGATATTTTTGCATAGGAAGATGAGGCATGGTCCAAAGAATATTTGGGAATTTTCTCAGATTTTTGTGAGCAAGAAAAATAGGGGTTGCTTTGGAGCAGAAGTGGAAATAGGTCATTTTCACAGAGAATGAATATTTTTCATTTGAGAAAAATATTCCCAAGGCAATATTTTGAGATATCAGAGGGCAAGAGATGTTTTTGAGAATGAGTGGAGTCACTTGGGTGAAAATCAAAACAATGCCCAAGTGTTAAGTCCAAATGAGTTGATTCAAAACTCAGTTTTAAATCAAATTGCAATAAAATTCCAGAAAAAAGGCCAAAAACCAGGGTGTCACAAACCTCCCCCCTTAGGATGAATCTCGTCCTCGAGATTCATTTTCTCTGGAAACAATTCAGGATATGTTGTCGTCAAAAAGTCCTCTCTTTCCCAGGTAGCTTCGCTGTTGGTATGGTGTTCCCACTGCACTTTGTAAAACTTAACTGACTTGCTGCGGGTGACCCTTTCCATCTCATCCAGTATTCGGAAAGGTTTCTCTTCATAAGTCAGATCCTTAGCATGCTCTATTTCTGCCATATCAGTCTGTTTCTCGGGCGGTGAGATACACCTTCGCAACTGTGATACATGGAAGACATCGTGTATTTCTGACAGTTCTGGAGGAAGTTCCAGTTGATATGCCACTGTACCAACCTTTGACATGATAGGAAATGGGACAATATATCTTGGTGCAAGCTTTCGCCGAGTCTGAGATCTCTTAACTCCTTTCATGGGGGTGACTCGGAGGTAGACATATTCTCTAGGTTCAAAACTGATCTATCGGTGCTTGGAATCTTAGTAGCTCTTTTGTCGAGACTTGGCCACTTGCAGTCTGTCTCGGATTTCCCGGACTTGCTTCTTAGCTTCCATCATCAAATCAGTCCCGAAAATGCGACTGTCTCTGGTCTGGGACCAGTTTAATGGAGTATGACACTTCTGTCCATACAAGGCTTCATATGGTGACATCTTGAGACTGGTCTGATAGCTGTTGTTGTAGGAAAACTCTGCGTAAGGCAGTCTGTCTTCCCATTTGGGTCCTTGAGCAAAGGCACATGCTCTAAGTATGTCTTCGAGTATTTGATTTACTCCCTCTGTCTGGCCGTCTGGCTGAGGGTGATAAGTTGTGATGTACTTTAATGCTGTCCCCAAAGCTTGGTGTAGACGTGACCAGAATGCTGAGGTAAAAAGGGATCCTCGGTCTAAGGTGATAGTTCTTGGCACTCCATGCAAACTGACAATTCTAGACACATAGAGTTGGGCTAATTGATCTACCCGGTATGTGGTTCGAATTGGAATGAAGTGGGCCACCTTGGTCAGCATGTCCACCACAACCCATATGGCATTGTTACCACGAGGAGTTTGGGAAGATCGGTGATGAAGTCCATGCAGACGTCCTCCCATTTCCATTGCGGGATGGGTAAAGGTTGAACTAGCCCAGCGAGTTTCTGATGTTCCGCCTTCACCTTATTGCATATATCATAGCAGGCGACAAAATATGCAATATCCTTCTTCATTCCATCCCACCAAAATATTTACCTGAGGTCTTCATACATCTTGGTACCGCCTGGATGGATCGAGTATGAAGACTCGTGTGCTTCTGTTAATATCTTCTTCCTTAGATCTTCTACTTCAGGTACACAGATTCGTCCTCGAAACCTTAAGGTACCTTGCTCATCTATCTGGAAATCTTGAGCCTTGCCGTCTTTCATTCGTGTGACATGGTGTTACAGGAATGGATCCTCTGCCTGGGCCTTGCAAATTTCTTCCTCAAGAGTGGGAGTGACTTCCAACATATTGGTGCAGTCGGCCTCAACAATGGTCAGGTTGAGCTGGACCATCTCTTCTTGTAGCTCGGGTGGCAAAGATTCCATTAATGCATTTAATGCGGCTGGTTTGCGACTGAGAGCATCGGCAACCACATTAGCTTTACCCGGGTGATAATTTATTCCGAGGTCATAATCCTTGACCAACTCAAGCCATCTTCTTTGTCGGAGATTCAAATCGGGTTGAGTGAATATATACTTGAGGCTTTTGTGATCGGTGAATATTTGGCACCGCTTGCCGATGAGATAATGCCTCCAAATTTTTAAGGCATGCACAACTGCTGCTAGCTCCAAGTCATGAGTAGGATAGTTTCCTTCATATGGTCGTAGCTGTCTGGAAGCATAAGCTACAACCTGAGCACGCATCCTAGGCCTCTGCAAGATGCGTCGCAGTACACGTCAAAGCTTCGATAAATGTCTGGAAGTGTCAACACGGGTATTGTTGTTAATCAAGTCTTTAAATCATTAAAGCTCTTCTCACAGTCTTCATACCATATGAACTTTTGGTCCTTCTTGAGCAGTTCTGTCATTGGTTTAGCAATCTTGGAAAAACCTTCAATGAATCGACAGTAATAACCAGCAAGCCCCAGAAAACTTCTGATCTTGGTCACAGTCGTGGGTGCTGGCCATTTTAGCACATCCTTGACTTTGCTTGGATCCACAGCTATTCCTTCGGTAGAGAGAATATGCCCCAAGAATCCGACTTGCTTAAGCCAGAACTAACACTTGCTGAATTTTGCATATAATTGTTGGTCACAATGTCTTTGCAATACTGCTCGGAGGTGTTGTTTATGCTCCTCTTCTCCTTTAGAGTATATGAGAATATCGTCGATGAAGACCACGACGAACTTGTCCAAGAAGTCCATGAACACTTTGTTCATCATATGCATGAAGAAGGCAGGAGCATTTGTCAAACCGAAAGATATAACTGTATATTCATATAGACCGTATCAAGTGGTGAATGCGGTCTTAGAAATATCTTCCTTCTTGATCTTGAGTTGATGGTACCCGGTCCTTAAATCAATCTTGGAAAAGATTTGAGCTCCATTCAGTTGATCAAACAAATCATCAATTCTGGGGACCGGGTACTTGTTCTTGATAGAGACATCGTTGAGCTGGCGGTAGTCTACACACATCCGAAGACTACCATCTTTCTTGTCCACAAATATGGCAGGCGATCCCCATGGTGAAGAAGTGGGGCGGATGTACCCTTTCTTGAGCATCTCATCAAGTTGCTTTTTCAGCTCAACTAACTCGGACAAATGCATCCGGTAATACTTCCTGTATATGGGTGCTGTCCCTGGCACAAGATCAATAGCAAACTCAAGCTCCCGATCTGGTGGCATTCTTGGCAATTCTTCAGGGAATACATCTGGGAACTCACTGACCACTGAAATTAACTCCATGCCCGAGGCTATAGCTGTGAAAATCATCTCCTTCTTAGGCATGGTTCTGCGAGCCACAAACTTTGTTGCTTGTCCTGCCGGGTTTATTAAAGTGACTTCTCTTGTTACACAATTGATGCAGACCTGATGCTTTGTCAGCCAATCCATTCCCAATATGACATCTGATACGTCTCCATCGTATCTATAATTTTGATTGTTTCATGCCAATATTATACAACTTTTACATATTTTTGGCAACAATTTATATGATTTATTGGACTAACCTATTGATCCAGTGCCCAGTGCCAGTTCTTGTTTGTTGCATGTTTTTTGTTTCGCAGAAAATCCATATCAAACGAAGTCCAAACGCGATAAAAATTTACGGAGAATTATTTTGGAATATATGTGATTTTTGGGAGGTGGAATCAACGCAAACAGGGACCCACAGTCCCCAAGATACACCAAGGCGCACCAGGGGGTGCCAGGCGCGCCCAGGTGTCTTATGCCCTCCTCGTAAGGCGGTTGGGGCCCTTATTCTGGCACAAGAAAGATAATTTATGGAAAAAAATTGTGTAATTTTTTTAGCGCAATCGGTGTTACGGATGTCCGGGAATTTAAGAAACCGTGAAGGGCCAGATCTGGGGAACGCAAAACAGAAGAGAACAGAGAGGGAGATCCAATCTCGGAGGGGCTCCCGCCCCTCCGCTGCCATGGAGGCCATGGACCAGAGGGGGAACTCTCCTCCCATCTAGGGGGGAGGCCAAGGAAGAAGAAGAAGGAGGGGGGCTCTCTCCCCCTCTCTCCCGGTGGCGCCGGAGTGCCGCCGGGGCAAGGATCATGACGACGATCTACATCAACAATCTTGCTACCGTCAACACCAACTTTCTCCCCCTCTATGCAGCGGTGTAACACCTCTTCCCCCTGCTGTAATCTCTACTTAAACATGGTGCTCAACTCCATATATTATTTCCCAATGATCTATGGTTATCTTATGATGTTTGAGTAGATCCGTTTTGTCCTGTGGGTTAATCGTGATCTTGGTTGGTATGATTGTATATTTTATTTATGGTGCTATCCTACGGTGCCCTCCGTCTCGCACAAACATGAGGGGTTCCCGCTGTAGGGTGTTGCAATACATTCATGATTCGCTTATGGTGGGTTGCGAGAGTGACAGAAGCTTAAACCCGAGTAAGTGGGTTGTTGCGTATGGGATAAAGAGGACTTGATACTTAATGCTATGGTTGGGTTTCACGACCTTAGTGATCTTTAGTAGTTGCGGATGCTTGCTAGGGGTCCAATTATAAGTGCATATGATCCAAGTAGAGAAAGTATGTTAGCTCATGCCTCTCCCTCATATAAAATTACAAGAATGATTACCGGTACTTGTTATCGATTGCCTAGGGACAAATGACTTTCTTGTTGACAAAAGCTATCTACTTTTATTGCCTTGCAATTTATTCGTAGTTTTATTCTCGCAAAGTACTCGTGGTTTTATTCTTGCCAAATAGTTTCATACTTGTTCTAGGTAAAGCAAACGTCAAGTGTGCGTAGAGTTGTATCGGTGGTCGATAGAACTTGAGGGAATATTTGTTCTGCCTTTAGCTCCTCGTTGGGTTCGACACTCTTATTTATCGAAGAAGGCTACAAATGATCCCCTATACTTGTGGGTTATCAAAACCTTTTTCTGGCCGTTGCCGGGGAGCAATAGCGTAGGGTGAATATTCTCGTGTGTGCTTGTTTGCTTTATCACTAAGTAGTTTTTATTTCTTGTTCTAAGTTGTTCTCTATCTTTAGTTTTGGCTATGGAACACGAAATACCAAAAAAATTAGTTGTACTTGCTACTCATGGAGATGGGGAACCTCCTAAAACCCTCGATGCTCGTTGTGTGAAAAATATTATGCACTACTTTGATAATGCTAAGAAAACCCTATTCAACATGATAATGGGAGACACGTTGGATCAACGTGAATACTTTAGGGATTATCGCTTGACACAAAAAGGGAAACTTTTATGGGATCAAATTGATATGTTGCATTGGTATGCTTGGAATTTATGCCAGAGATATGATTTTACTTGTTGCTCTAAGATGAATGCTCCACACCTTCCCTTTTCATGCAAATTTAATGATAATGAAACCTTGGCTTCTTATGCCAATGGTAGATATGATTATTATGATGTGAAACAAATAGAAGAATTTGTTGCTTTTAAGGGTGCTTATGAAATTGAAACTTTGTTTTTAAAGTATGAAGCTTTTGATGATGATGTTTATAGACCTGAAATTTTTTCCATCCTTAAATATTGCTATGAAAATTATAAATACAATTCTGATATTGATATTTTTATTGAGAAAGTCTCCGCTGTCCAAGAAGAGACTAATATTTTGCAGGAGTCTATGGAAGAAGAAATTGATGAAACTGTGAGCTCATTGGATGAAAAAGATGATGAGGAGAGCGAAGAACAAAAGGAGGAAGAGCGGATTAGCTACCCGTGCCCACCTTCTAATGAGAGTAACTCTTCAACTCATACATTATTTAATTTCCCTTCATGCTTACCGAAGGATGAATGCTATGATAATTGCTATGATCCCGTTGATTCTTTTGAAATATCCCTTTTTGATGAACTTAATGCTTGCTATGCTTGTGGCCAAGATGCCAATATGAATTATGCTTATGAAGATGAACTTGCTATAGTTCCTTATGTTAAGAATGAAATTGTTGCTATTGCACCCACACATGATTGTCCTATTATCTTTTTGAATTCTCCAAACTACACTATCTCGGAGAAGTTTGCACTTATTAAGGATTACATTAATGGGTTGCATTCTACCATTATACATGATAATTTTGATGAATATACTATGCATGTGCTTGCTGCTCCTACTTGCAATTATTATGAGAGAGGAACTACATCTCTGCCTCTTTATGTTTCCGATATGATAAAATTGCAAGAAATTGCTTATACTATGCATTGGCCTTTACTTGATGTGCATGGATTGTTCTTTTATGACATGCCGATGCATAGGAAGAGAGTTAGACTTTGTAATTGCATGATATATGTTGCTTTGTGCTCACTACTAAATGCCAAATTAT
The DNA here is from genome assembly GCA_011799875.1 of Thinopyrum elongatum. Lineage (NCBI taxonomy): Eukaryota > Viridiplantae > Streptophyta > Magnoliopsida > Poales > Poaceae > Thinopyrum > Thinopyrum elongatum. The sequence continues at coordinate 535,892,127 of CM022301.1, read as the reverse complement.
TGTTAATTAAAATTGGCTTTGATATACCTTGGGATCCGGGTGGATCCATTACTTGAGCACTTTATGCCTAGCTTAATGGCTTTAAAGAAAGCGCTGCCAGGGAGACAACCCGGAAGTTTTAGAGAGTCTTTTCTTTCTGTTGAGTGCTTTTATAAAGTTTAAAAACAAAAAAAATATAGAGGGGAACCTAAAAACCTTTTTCTAAAAGAGAAGCGATTGAAAGGAGATGCATTGGAGAAGTGAGGGTCGACCTTGAACACTTGTGTTCATGCTCATGGAAATAATGTAGAATTTTTCATGAAGATTCTCACAAAAATAATTATCCCCTTTTACAAATCCATTGTATTATAAAAATAATGTGCCAAGATTTTCCTTTAGGATGATTAGATTGCTTGTTGGTATGTGCGGTGCAGAAACAGAAACTTTGTCTGTAGTGCATGATTTTACATTTTTTTACTAGGACATCAAAAGCTTCTGAAACTTTTTGCACAGTCTTTCTATACAAATTATTTATTTTTTCCTAATTTTTCAGAATTTTTGGAGTACCAGAAGTATGGTAGGTGTTCAGATTGCTACAGACTGTCCTGTTTAAGACAGATTCTGTTTTTGATGCATTGTTTTGCTTGTTTTGATGAAACTATCGATTTTTATCGGTGGTATAAGCCATGGAAAAGTTATATTACAGTATCTACAATGCAAAAACAAAATATGAATGGGTTTGCAACAATACTTAGAGTAGTGATTTGCTTTATTATACTAACGGATCTTACCGAGGTTTCTGTTGAGTTTTGTGTGGATGAAGTGATCAAAGATCGAGGAGGTCCCGATATGAGAAGAAGGAGGAGAGGCAAGAGCTCAAGCTCGGGGATTCCCAAGGAACCCCAAGTAAATATTCAAGGAGACTCAAGCGTCTAAGCTTGGGGATGCCCGGGAAGGCATCCCATCTTTCTTCAGCAAGTATCGGTATGTTTTCATCTTCGTTTCGTTCATGTGATATGTGTGAATCTTGGAGCGTCTTTTGTGTTTATTTTTCATTTTTATTTCATGCAACATGCTGGTATGAGATAGTCCATGGTTGATTTATAGAATGCTCATTGCACTTCACTTATATCTTTTGAGTGTGGCTTTATAGAATGCTTCATGTGCTTCACTTATATCATTTGAAGTTTGGATTGCCTGTTTCTCTTCACATAGAAAACCGTTACTTGTAGAATGCTCTTTTGCTTCACTTATATTTGTTAGAGAATGATCTTTTGTAGAAACAATTGAACTCTCATGCTTCACTTATATCAATTTAGAGAGTCAACAGGAATTGGTCATTTGCATGGTTAGTCATAAAATCCTACATAAAACTTATGGATCACTGAATATGATATGTTTGATTCCTTTCAATAATTTTGCGATATAGAGATGGTAATATGTGGGAGGTACTAGTAAACGGTTGTGGTTAGTAATAATATAGGTGTTAAGGTTTGTGATTCCCGAAGCATGCACGTATAGTCTCTCGTTATGTTATGAAGTTGGAGCATGATTTATTATTGATTGTCTTCCTTATGAGTGGCGGTCGGGGACGAGCGATGGTCTTTTCCTACCAATCTATCCCCCTAGGGGAATGCGTAGTAGTACTTTGCTTCGAGGGCTAATAAACTTTTGCAATAAGTATATGAGTTCTTTATGACTAATGTGAGTCCATGGATTATACGCACTCTTACCTTTTCGCAATCTGCTAGCCTCTACGGTACCGTGCATTGCCCTTTCTCACCTCGATATGTGGTGCAAACTTCGCAGGTGCATCCAAACCCCGTGATATGATACGCTCTATCACACATAAGCCTTATTATATCTTCCTCAAAACAGCCACCATACCTACCTATTATGGCCTTTCCATAGCCATTCCGAGATATATTGCCATGCAACTTCCACCGCTTCCGTTTTGATGACTTGAGCATTTATTGTCATATTGCTTTGCATGATCATATAGCTGACATAGTGTTTGTGGCTCAGCCACCGTTCATAATTTTTTTATACAGGTTACGCTAGATCATTGCACATCCTGGTACACTGCCAGAGGCATTCATATAGAGTCATACTTTGTTATAGGTATTGAGTTGTAATTTTTATTTCTTTTGAGTTATAAGTAAATAGAAGTGTGATGATCATCAATTTTCATTATTAGAGCATTGCCCCAGTGTGGAAAGGATGATGGAGACTATGATTCCCCCACAAGTCGGGATGAGACTCCGGACATTGAGAGAAAAAAAAGAAGAAAAAAAGAAAAGAAAAAAAGAAAAAAAAAGAAAAAAAAGAAAAAAGAAAAAGAGAGAAGGGGCATGCTAGTTCCACACTTGTGCTCCAAAGTAGCACCATGTTTTTCATATGGAGAGTCTCCTATGTTGTCACTTTCATATACTAGTGGGAATTTTATTATAGGATTAGATGCACACCCACTTAGTTTTCATATTGAGCTTTCATACACTTATAGCTCTTAGTGCATTCGTTGCATGGCAATCCCTACTCCTCACATTGATATCAATGATGGGCATCTTCATAGCCCGTTGGTTAGCCGCATCGATGTGAGACTTTCTTACTTTTTTGTCTTCTCTATATTTACCCCTATCATTATACTCTATTCCACTCATAGTGCTATATCCATGGCTTGCGCTCATGTATTGCGTGAGGGTTGAAAAGGCTGAAGCGCGTTAAAAAGTATGAACCAATTGCTCGGCTTGTCATCGGGGTTGTGCATGATAAATACTTTGTGTCAAGAAGACAAAGCATGACAAGACTATATGATTTTGTAGGGATAGCTTTCTTTAGTGTTGATATTTTGAAAGACATGATTTTTTGTTGGGATGCCTGAGTATTGATGTCTTCATGTGAAATTATAGACTATTGCTTTGAATCACTTATGTCTTAATATTCATGCCATGATTAGATATATGATCAAGATAATGCTAGGTAGCATTCCACATCAAAAATTATCTTTTTTATCATTTACCCGCTCAAGGACGAGCAGGAATTAAGCTTGGGTATGCTGATACGTCTCCGTCGTATCTATAATTTTTTATTGTTTCATGCCAATATTATACAACTTTTACATATTTTTGGCAACAATTTATATGATTTACTGGACTAACCTATTGATCCAGTGCCCAGTGCCAGTTCCTGTTTGTTGCATGTTTTTTGTTTAGCAGAAAATCCATATCAAACAAAGTCCAAACATGATAAAAATTTATGGAGAATTATTTTGGAATATATGTGATTTTTGGGAGGTCGAATCAACGCAAACGGGGGCCCACAGCCCCCAAGATACACCAGGGCGTGCCAGGGGGTGCCAGGCGCGCCCAGGTGTCTTATGCCCTACTCGTAAGGCGGTTGGGGCCCTTCTTATGGCGCAAGAAATATAATTTATGGAAAACAATCATGTAAAAATTTCAGTGCAATCGGAGTTACGGATCTCCGAGAATTTAAGAAACCGTGAAGGGCCAGATCTGGGGAACGCGAAACAGAAGAGAATAGAGAGGGAGATCCAATCTCGAAGGGGCTCCCACCCCTCCGCCGCCATGGAGGCCATGGACCAGAGGGGGAACTCTCCTCCCATCTAGGGGGGAGGCCAAGGAAGAAGAAGAAGAAGGAGGGGGGCTCTCTCCCCCTCTCTCCCGGTGGCGCAGAAGTGCCGCCGGGGCAAGATCGTGACGGCGATCTACATCAACAATCTTGCTACCGTCAACACCAACTTTGTCCCCCTCTATGCAGCGGTGTAACACCTCTTCCCCCCGCTGTAATCTCTACTTAAAAATGGTGCTCAACTCCATATATTATTTCCCAATGATCTATGGTTATCTTATGATGTTTGAGTAGATCCGTTTTGTCCTGTGGGTTAATCATGATCTTGGTTGGTATGATTGTATATTTTATTTATGGTGCTGTCCTACGGTGCCCTCCGTCTCGCGCAAACGTGAGGGGTTCCCGCTATAGGGTGTTGCAATATGTTCATGATTCGCTGATGGTGGGTTGCGAGAGTGACAGAAGCTTAAACCCGGGTAAGTGGGTTGTTGCGTATGGGATAAAGAGGACTTGATACTTAATGCTATGGTTGGGTTTCATGACCTTAATGATCTTTAGTAGTTGCGGATGCTTGCTAGGGGTCCAATCATAAGTGCATATGATCCAAGTAGAGAAAGTATGTTAGCTCATGCCTCTCCCTCATATAAAATTACAAGAATGATTACCAGTACTTGTTATCGATTGCCACGGGACAAATGACTTTCTTGTTGACAAAAGCTATCTACTTTTATTGCCTTGCAATTTATTCATAGTTTTATTTTCGCAAAGTACTCGTGCTTTTATTCTTGCCAAATAGTTTCATACTTGTTCTAGGTAAAGCAAACGTCAAGTGTGCGTAGAGTTGTATCGGTGGTCGATAGAACTTGAGGGAATATTTGTTCTGCCTTTAGCTCCTCATAGGGTTCGACACTCTTATTTATCGAAGAAGGCTACAAAAGATCCCCTATACTTGTGGGCTATCAACATCCAACCTTGCGGATTCAATTGCTACCAGGGTGGCAGGGAAAACAACTCCATGGACTTTTATCTCCAAGCCACGGCATACCACATTTGTTTTGAGCATGGATCCCGGGGATTGCACCATCATGCTTTTCTCAAGATGAGAGCAAGAAAACTGGTTTTGGGCAACAAAAATCCATGAAATAAATGAATGGGAAGCCTCAGAGTCGAATAAAATTGTTGCAGGTATGTTATTAACGGGAAACATACCAATGACCACTTCGGGGTTTTCTTGGGCTTCTTCGGCGGAGAGATGATGCACTTGGCCTTGGATAAGCTCCTGCTCGGTGAAGGATTCCATGTGGTTGACTTGAGGCTTGAGGGGTGCATTTGGCTTGCCGTTCTTCGGACACTGCATCGCGTAGTGTTCGGTCTGTCCACAAGAGAAGCATGCGTTGCTACGCTGACAATCCTCCCTTACAGGGTTGGTCACAATATTCTTGACTTGGTTGTTGGTCTTATTGGTATTCTGCTGCCATGTTGGCTTGAACTCAAACTGAGGTTGCTGCCAGGTACGAGCCTTCTGAACCGGCTATCCATCCTTCTTGGGCTCGAACTTGCGTTTGCGATCATCATAATCTGGCTTGTTGTCATGAACGAGCTTGTGCTCCCTTTCTGTGATAAGAGCCTAGTTCACCAAATTCTGGAAGTCGGGGAAGCCTAACATGCTGAGCGTGCATCGGAGGTGCTGATTGAGTCCTCTAAGGAATCGGTCAATCTTCCTTTCTTCGATGGCCACATCATAGAGAGAATAATGGGCCAACTGATTGAACTTGTTCAAATATTCACTTACTGACAGGTTCCCTTGGGTGAGAGCGAGAAACTCATGCTGCTTGACCTTCATGATACCGGCGGGAATGTGGTACTTGCGGAACTTGTCCTTGAATTTATCCCAAGTGATCTCATCGTTCGCAGGCCACACGGTTTTAGTATTGTCCCACCATATAGCAGCGGCTCCTTCAAGATAGTGAGTAGCGAACAGAACTTCTTCAATTTCTTCGGTGCGAGCAATCTCTAGTTTCTTCTCAATAGTCCGCAGCCAATCGTCAACTTCCATAGGATCAACAACTTGACTGAAACTAGGTGTGGCACCCCGGCTCAGAGAAGACCGGAACGCCCCATATTCCAGCCCAGGGACAGGTCCTCTGGAATAGGGCACCGTTGGCATAGAACAAATGAGCTCTTTATTACAATGGATAGGGTTACAAAGGGTACAAGGATTACATCGGCATGGCGACACTACACCTGCCCGGGGTTGCTCTATGCTAACAGCGGAGTAACTCTCTCGGCAGCAGAACAGCGACAGCGGTGATGGACTCCACTCCGCAGGGACTCTGGCTAGAACGCGTATCCTAGGTCGCAAACTCGGGATCCTTGACAAGCAAGCAATCATGGCATGACCTGCAAACTGGCATGACACGCCAGGTGAGTACTTCGAATGTACTCGCAAGCTCACAACAAACATCAGCATTAAGGCAAGACAACATCATAACGAGCAAGATTAACAAGCATGGCTATCTAGTAAGGTAGCTACTGAAATAACTGTAGTAAGGTAAAGCATATTAAGTAGTTTAATCCATACTCTGAATAATCTCAGGATCCAATCTGAATCTGTTCCAAATCCAATCCAAATCATGTGGTCAACCAACCACACATCTCATAGCCATCCCATGGCTAACATATCATATACCTGATTCCATCTGCACGGCAAGTCTGACAAGCTGACTCTCTTCCGGGTTGTCTCACAACCCTCAGAATACTCATGATCCACCGAGTACCTCTGATCTTACGCCGAGTTCTTCCATCATTATCACTACTATGGCTGACCACCTAAAGAGGTCTGGACGGACTGTCCAATTCCGTGGACACGGCTATTCGAATAGATTTTACACTCTGCAGAGGTTGCACACTTTATCCACACTATGGAGCACTGACCTCGTGATCCCATTCAGGTGGACCAGCGTTGCTCCAACGAAACCTGCCTGAACCGTGACTCTCCCATCATACCACCGGCAATCATCCTCTCCCCGGAGTCAAGCCCTGGGTGGCCCCTGTGTCACCGCGTGACACCTGCCACCGTTGTGGCTAACAAACTGTCCCAAACGGGGACCTGGTACCATATAACTCAACTGGGCTCACAAGGTTATCGCCGCCTACCGGGCCAGGGTAGCGCGCACGCATAACCTTCCCTGTCGGGCGGTACCGGTGAAAGAGCAGGCGATCAGACCAAGTCAAGGCCGTCCCATACCGGCAAATGTGGTTGCACGGATAAGTCCGGACAGGTGACTCAAGGTCAACCGACTAAATATCGCATCTCCAAATAATATTTCCGTCACAGCTGACCTTCCGATATCATGATAATCCAAGTCGAAACGTTAACCAACTAGCAATCCAAAATAACCTTAGACGATAATCTCAACATCATGGCATCAACGAGTAGGTAAACTGCTAGTCACTAATAATCTGGTACTTAACATAGTAGTCACCTATCCGAGAATTAACTCCAACATTGCATAGTCCAATTCATTTCACAAATAACTCATACTTGCTATTAAAGTAATTAGTTAAACTATGATATTGCAATGCAATGATGCAGATGAGAGTTGTGGCTTGCCTGGGGATGAAGGGATCATCGGGAAGGAGTGCGGAGAGTCTGCGGAAACGATTGCCGGAAACAGTTCTCTCCCGGAAGGGGCTGTTTATGGGCAAGGGCAAAATGGTCATTTCCACAGTGGGACCACATAGTGAAAATGATACCAACAAATAGAGCTCGACGAGACGAAGAAGTGGGCTTTGGATTCACCTTGATCAGAGTTACGAGTAAGAAGTTATAGCCCGACGAAGTACAGGGACCAATCTATAAATATTACATTCACAGACGGGCCCCTGGCGGCTAAACAGAAAGCGCACTTTGAGCAAATACATTTTCAGACTACAGAAAACACGTTTTTGGCCGAGGAGCACCAGAATACGTTTCCACTGACTGAAAGCGCATTTTCCGAAAGCCGTCTCCACTAATCCACGTTAGCGACCGGGTCAACGTCCTGTGCGGCTGACGAGAGGGACCCACGGGAGGTGGGGCCCTCCTGGCCTGGTCGTCTCCCTCCTCTCGCCATTTCCCCGCGCAGAACAGAGGAGTGAGGCAGAGGCACGATCGGCGATGGCCCGGCCAGCTCCAGCCATCTCCAGCGAGGGCGCGGACACCGGCGGGCTCGCCGTGAGGTGTCGCGGCCAGGGGGCACAGCAAGAGTGGCGGGGAGAGGGCGAGGCGACCGTGGTGGCAGGTGGCAAAGGCGGGCGCCGGCGAAGAGCTCCGGCGATTCCGGCCGTCTCTGACCGAGGGGAGGCCACCAGCGGGACTAGGAAGTGATGCTGCTTCCATCCAGGGGATCCATGTGTGCCGGGGAGGACTGCAGCGGTGGTGGCTCGAGGTGGCCAGAGAAGAAGGCGGCGGCCTTGCTCGGGGTCGCGACCATCGTGGCTCCGGTGGGTGGAGAGGTCGGGCGAGGGCATGGGAGAGCTCGCCGGAGAGTGGAGCTTCCCGAGGAGAGCTTGGTCGGGGCGGGGAAGGGCTGGAGGTGGGGCTGCACAGCGCGGCCGAGGGCGGCGGCGATTCGGCCGGAGAGGTGGAAGAAGGTCTCGGGAGCTCGATTCCGAGTGCGGGAAGGATCAGAGAGGAGAGTGGGAAAGGTTGGTGTGTTCAGGAGGGCACGGGGCAGCCTATAAATAGGCGGCCGACGCGGAGGTGATGAGGACGCCGCCGTGGCCGCCTTATCGCCATTCTGGAGCTCGAGGGGTGGCGTGGCTGGCTGGTTCTGGCATCGGGAGGTTTCGCGGAGAGGTGTAGAGGGCTCGGGCATGCTCTGGAAGGCTCGAGGGAGAAGGGGGCAAAGGAAAACGACAACGACGGTCACGGCCGAACAGTGGCGCCGATCGCCGTGGTGTGAGGAGGAAGAAACTGGAGGGGGAGAGACTTCCAGGAGATGGGCGACGATGAGGGGAAGCCCCAGGACATGAAGAGGTGGTGAGGGAGCGAGGGAACGTGACGAGGCCGAGGGTCTCATTACTAGAGCGCGCTGGCTGGCATGCCAGCCGCGTGATCACCATGTGGCCATGGTGTTGCCACGCCCTACTCGACGCCAAATGATGTCCAGTGGGTAGTCCCTCCAAGCTACATTGCAAATGAGGTGATAGATCGACGATAGGAGCTGTGTCTGGATAGAAGTGGTCACTGGAAGTTTGCTGCAGCAAACTTGACCACACCTCTGTGATGAACAGAGAAGGGATAAGAGGCATATAAGATGTTTGGGAGGTTTAGGGTAGGAAGGACTACCATCCTGTGAAATTTGGAGGGAAATGGACCAAGATTTAATAGGGTTGCTTTGCAACTGACCAATTTGGTCCAGAAGCTCAATCTTGATGTGCCACTCACATGGAGTAGCCAATTGGGCTAAAATTTGGTAGAACATGATGATTTGGTCATATGAGAGTGCCATAAAAATTTCATGCCATTTGGACAAGCCAAAATGGTACTTCCTTCACAAGGAACCTCTCTGACCAGAATCTTAGGAAAATTCTAGGGAATTAGTGGAAATATAAAATGAGCCCAAATTTTGTGGAGATAGGTTATATGGGTAGGAGAATGCTCTGGTAAATTTTCAGCAATTATGGAGCAATATAAAATATAGTTGTTTCACAATGTGAAAATCTGACCAAAAGCCAAGATTTGAGGCTGTGCTCACATAGGTCCTTGGATAGGGTTGAAACTTGGTGGAGAGTAATGATTTGAGCATATGAAGATGCTTGCAAAATTTCAACTCATTTGGATACACCTAGCTAGCACTTGCTTCACAAAGATTCCAGTTGCCCAGAAACTTTGGAAATTAGCCAAGGGAGATTTAATATCCAAATAAAGTTGAATTTTGGCATGTGGCAATGATATGGATAGAAAGAGTGCACAAAAAGTTTGAGAGCAAGCAAGCAAATATAAATGGTACTTGCTTCACAAACTGCCAGCTGGGGCAGAATCAGAAAAGGAATATTTGTGAAATATTTTTGAACATGTCAAGGAAGGGTTTGACATATTTGTGGAAGATCTATCCCAAACAATTTATGAGAATTATTTGGGAATTTTGGGAATGATGGAAATGTGGGTTGCTTCACAACCCAGGACAAATAGGGTTATTCCTTTAATAGAAAAAGGAATATTCCCACGAAAAAGAATATTGGGGTTGGTCCAAGATGGAAATGGCAAGGTCTAGGGATGGTTTTGAGGTTGGCAAGCCACTCAGGAAGAGGAATCAAGGGTGATCCTCCAGGTTGCAAGACCACTAAGTCACAGAAAAGCAAATCCAGACCAAAATCAAAAGAAAAAGAAAATGGGCAAAATCCAGGGTGTTACACTGGGAGGCTTAATTCTCTGAAAATCTGACAGCTTGGAGTGATTACCATTCTGACCCACCATAGCCTGTACACTCCTTAGCAATTCAAGCAAATCCTGGTTTCTTCTTTCTTCGAACATGCGCATAATCTGCTCAGTGGTAGGTGGATGCTGTATAGGAGGTGGTGGTGGTTGATATGGTTCGAGGGAGTGTCCTGCCTGCCTGGCGGAGTGACGAACGGGAGTATCGCCACCCGCATCGCTGCTGCTACCTCCTCTTGTCATCCTATTTATGTTTCCCAATACGAAGCATCGAGATGAGCAACATCCATAAATGGGGAAGAAAAGCAAGCGACAAAGTCCGAAAAGAAAGCGACGAGAAATCAAGGCAAATAATAAAAAGAGTTCCAACATAATTATACATAGACCCATACATGAAAGGAAATAGCATGACAAGTACGTCTACACTCATACATCCAAGCATCATGACAACCTCAACTGCTCCTGAAGGTCTAGTGCTCCGCTGATCCTGCTGGGATCTCCCCGGACTCGGTCTCGGATCCTGAACTGATGATGTTAACGGAAACCTCCGGGTTAAAGGAAACACGACGACGCTGCCTCGAGGGCTCTCCCTCAGGGGCAGGTGCTGGGTGAGACTGAAGCATAGGGGCGGCGGGAGTAGCAAGAAGTAAAGTCCAATCGGCAGTAGACTCGTGTGTAGTCACTGTCGAGGTGTCTGAGTTACTCTGGGGGGTAACCGGAGTAGCTGGCAGAATAGTAGTTGGAGGAACATATGGGGTAAACCCGATAGTGGGTGAAAGGAAACCAGATCTAGCGGCAACTAGAGCTGTACGAGCATGAGTCAACTCTCAGGCCAACTAGAAAAGCAGAAGATAACTAGCAGTGATGTAGCGAGAGAGGCGGCTAGATGAACGGTCGCACGCCGGATCAATGGTAGGGAAGCGAATACGTCCATTATCGGACATGGACAAGTAGTATTAGAAACCTGGATGATGCTGCATTTGGACCTCATTGTAACGCAGATCAACGAGAGCCTCGAACGCAGCAAACTGAACTGCGTGAGCGGGGGTAGAAGCAAAAGCACTCCTAGAAGTATGAGTGTAGATGCCGGATATAGAGCTGGTGTGCAAGGTGACCTCCGCATGGTACTCATACACCGAGTCTGCCAGTCACTCCCGATACACCTGGTACACCGGGTCATCGCCATTAGGGTAGAGTCGCCGCCACACATTCCGAAGAAGATGTGGAGAAGTGTACAGTGCTGGCTCAGACTGGTACGGGTACGACACTGGAGCCATCTACAGTCACAATCATTAGTCGGTTAGTAATAAAAATAAACTATATGCATGCAATGCAACAATCAGATGCAAACATATTCTACCGGCACTAAGGACTACTAACTACAGTTGAACTAGCGCGTTAGCTATCAAGGGCGTCCTACAGTCAGCGCAGCTCTGATACCAAGCGTTGTGGCACCCCGGCTCAGAGCAGCCGGTTTACCTTGCATTGCCAGCCCATGGATCATGTCTTCTGGCAATACACAACAGATTGGTACAGAAAGACAACTGCTTTATTGATACATTGGTTCGATAGTACATCAAGCGAGGCCAAGCGGCACACATGGTGCTGCTGCACATATGTACATTATTTAATGAACATGGTAGGGGCCTCGAGCATGACGATAAAGCTACGCGGCAGCGGAACAACGACGTAGAAGAACTCCATCTCACAGGGACACTGACGTGGACACGGCCTAGACTACGATGCAATGATGCAACTCCAACTCCGGTATGGCTTCTCCTGAAACTGGCATGACACGCCAGGTGAGTACTTTGAGTGTACTCGCAAGCTCACACAAATAAAGCAACAATGGCAAACAACAACACGATATTTAAGCCGGTTGAATGCAAGAACTTAGCATGCTACTCATGAAGTGACGGTGCACATAACAGGGTCTCTCAGACCCACTTACCATCTTGGTTACCTCGTAACCACGAACATCATCTTACCACAGTGATAACGTCCGGATCACAAAAGAAACCATCTCGACGGTCTCAAAAACTTTACCAGCATAACATGTGCCACAAGTATAACTTTAGTGTGCAGGTTAAATATTTCTGTTGATCCACGGTGTGACCTACTATGAACTATGTCCGTGACTGAGGACGCGGCTATCGATAGATTAAACACACTCTGTAGAGGTTAGCACACTGTACCCACACCACAGAACCCATGGCCTTGAATTCCCATTCGGGTGGACCAACGATGTTCCAACAGAACCAATCTATTGCCATGACACTCTCCCGACCACTCCGACAAACTCCCCTTTGGGCTAAGTCATGGGTGGCCCCGATGCCACTCCGGACATCCAACGGCCACCGTCGTGGCAAAACAAAACGGTCCCAAGTGGGGACAATGGTACCAAATCAACTACGGGCACACAAGGCTATGCCTGCCTACCGGGCCAGGGTAGCGCAAGTGCATAACCTTCCGTAGTTGGAGGCACCGGCGAGAGGCATAACAACAGATCGCGAAAGGGCCTCCCCATAAAGGCAAATGTGGTTGCACTGGTGTGACGCCCCCGGCCCGATCGTGCACTAATCATACACGCAAATGCACACGATCAAGCCTAAGGACTCACGGGAAGATATCACAACACAACTCTAAAACATAAATAAGTTCATACAAGCTTTATATTACAAGCCAGGGGCCTCGAGGGCTCGAATACATAAGCTTGCGAACAAGCGTCAGCGGAAGCATCAGATATCTGAGTACAGATATAAAAGAAAGTACAGAAAGGCCTTTAGAAAGGCGGGGCAAAATAAAACACTACGATCGAAAGGCGTAGGCCTCCTGCCTGGGACCCTCCGATCCTACTCCTGGTCGATAGTCAACTCATAGCTGTATCCATCCTCTGGGTAGTAGTAGCGATCGTCGGCGAGGACAGCTGTCTCAGGGGCTCCGTCATCTTGTTACGACAAACTGATATGGGGAGAAAAAGGAAAACAAAGCAACCGTGAGTACTCAGAAGTACTCAGCAAGCAAGGATCTACACTACATATGCAACATTTTCAAAGGGAGGCTGTATATGTGGACTGGGCTGCAGAAATGCCAGAATAGAGAGAAGGCCTAGTCCTATCGAAGACTAGCATCTTCAGCGGTCTTGCAGCAGTAGAAGAGAGTAGAACAGTACAATATAATGTAGCAGTATCATTAAGTCTCAACCTCACCCAGAGAACCTTTCTCGACTCCCTGCGAGAAAGCAATCCCAGAGCCATACAGTCATCAACCTCGTCCTGAGATCCCTTCTCGACTCCCTGCGAGAAGCAATCCCAGAGCCATATATACAGGTCTCATCACAGGTATCCAGTTCTAGTTGTATCGATCGGGATACAACTCCGAGTGTCCTTTACCGTAGGACCGGCTATCGATAGAAATGTTCTTCCCTGCAGGGGTGCACCAACTTACCCAACACGCTCGATTAACTCCGGCCGGACACACTTTCCTGGGTCATGCCCGGCCTCGGCCAAACGACACATCGCAACCCTACCTACAGCTCAGCAGAGAGGTCCCCGCCGGTCTACATCCTAAGCGCAAGGGGGTCTTGGCCATCGCCCCTCGCCCTCCGGGTCGTTGCGTACATGGCCCAGATCCAAGCACCACCGAAATGGCGCCAATCACTCCATGCCGCACTGCTGAACTGGACGTCTGACAGAGCTTTCGGCTGATGCATACGATGCAGAACGCCCATACTATGCCCACGTGATGGTTAGTGCTATCAGGCCAGAGGCCTGCTCGGATCAAATATCCAAATCGTTAGGACTAGGGCTTGCGGTAACGAGCAGAGACTCACGAAAGATGTGACCCCGTCGCCCCGTCTCGAGGACTTGCGGCAAGGGTTAAGAATGCCCGGCCGCGCCTCGTATTCACCACTCGGGCACCACACTGGCAACCCGCCTTCACATCACACGCGGGTACCCCTCAGGGTCGACCCGCCTTTCCAAGTAACAATAGTACATTCCAAGTATCCGTGTGTCCATAACAACAGGGGAATCCGAGGTATCACCCTCGTTGGATTCCTACTCGATGTGTCTGTCAAGGTGAACTCGGAGGAATCATCCTCACTGGGTCCACACTTGAGGTGTTGTACGACAGCGTCGTTATCGGAAGCGGTGAAGGAGGAATCACCCTCGATGACCACGATCGAATAGCTACTCTACAGAGTTAACATCAGAAGTGCTACATGAGGTTTCACCCTCGGCACTCGATAGTAACGCTGCAGTGTCGTTACAACTAAGGGGGGGTGATGTGCGGTGTCGGGGCCTGGTCTTCAATCCCGTTGATCGGGTCTTCTGACGATCCAGCGCGGCAGTCGGGATAAGTGGGGTCACTGATAGGTCTCTACCCAGCCTAGACTAAACAGTTTAGGATATGCAGGTAATTATCAACAGCAGGTTACAATAAACAGGCTATGCATCAGAATAGGTAAAGCAGTAGCAACAGCAATTCTAATGCAAGCATGGGAAATTAGAATGGGCGATATCGGGATGATCAAAGGGGGGGCTTGCCTGGTTGCTCGGCGGCAAGGGCAAGGTCGTCAACGGTGGATTTGGTCTTCGGAGCTGCGTCGGCCTCGGGGACGACGTCGGTGTTCGGGGCTACCGAGAGAGAAGGGGAGGAAACAATATAAATACACAGCGATCAAGTGCAGCACAAAGCATAACATGGCAATACGCGGTGACGGAGGTGATCTAACGCAGTGTCGGGTGATACTGGCGAAGGTGGGATTCATCCGGGAAAGTATTTCCCAGTGTCCGGCATTTCGGACAGACGAAAAGAGGGGAACGGTTGCATGTTCGGATAGTTAGGGACGTGTGGCGGACAAACGGACCGTGTATTCGGATTCGTCTCGTCGTTCTGAGCGACTTTCATGTACAAAGTTTTTCGATCGGAGTTACGGATTAAAAGATATGATTTTCTAAAGTTTTTATTGATTTCTGTAATTTATTTAATTTATTTAAATCAAACATTATCCGAAACAGTGTGTGCTGACGTCAGCATGACGTCAGGACCAGTGGGTCCCACCTGTCATACTCTGTTTAGTTAATTAGGGATTAACTAATTAAATTACTGTTTAATTAACACTAACTACTTAATTAAATTAACCTAATCAGGATTAATTAACTAATTAATTTAATTTTTTTTTTATTTTCATTATTTTCCTAAAACGTTTTTGGGGCTGGGCCCCGTCTGTCAGCGGCACAGGGGCCTGGGCCCACCTGGCAGTGGCCCAGGAGGCCACAGCGAGCGCGTGGGCGCGGCGCGGCTAGGGGCAAGCGGGCGCTGGGCGCGGTCGCGCCGGCGGCCACAGCCAGAGGCTTGCACGGGCGGCCGGCCGGCGAGCAGGGACGGGTGCGAGCTCGCGCGGGGTCAGCGGGTCCTGGCAGCGGCGGACGCGGCCCGGGCGACGGCGGAGACGAGCAAGGTGAGGCGGCTGCGGGCGCGCGTGATGCAGGTGAGCGGCGACAGCGGGCGCGAGGCGTGCGAGAGCCGCGCGCGCGCTTCGGCGCGGGCAGGGCGCAGCGGCAGGCGCGCGCGGGCGTGGGGGACCCGCGTGTGCGCGGTGAGCGACGGAGAGGAGGAGAGGACGGAGCCCAGCGGGCGGGGCTCACCACGGGCCGTAGGGACTAGGCAGCGAGGCGCGGGGAGGAGGTCGGTGACGGCGAGGCGTCAACGGGGACGAGGGCGAGGCGGCGGTGGTCGGCGACGGCGCGGGGCGATGGGCGCCCGATCCAGACAGGATCGGGGAGGCGACGGCGTCAGGGGTAGGCGCGGGGTCGGGGCGCGCCGTGCGGGAGGAGACGGAGAGGCGGGTGCCGGGGAGGTGGCGAGGGGCGACGGCGACGTGGTCGGAGCTCGCTGCCCCGATCTCGATCCGGACGGGAGGAGAGAAGAGATCGAGGGGGGGAGTGGGGAGGACAACGGGATGGGGCTAAGGTTTGGTGTGGATCGGGGGGGGGGGGGGTTAAGGGGAAGCGGCTGGGCTGGCTGGCTGGTTGCGGCCAGCTGGGCCGAGGCCAGTGGGGGGGGTTTGTTTTTTTTATTTTATTTTCTTCTTTTCTGTTTTTCCTGTTTGCAAATAGTTACGCCACAAAATTATTTTTCGAAATAAAGTGACCTAGCCCAAAATTAGCAGTGCATTATACCCTAACTTCAAAAATTGGTTTGGCTAAAATATGATTTCATATTTAATTTAAATTAAATAAAAGGTGATTAAAAGTTGCTGTTAGCCACTGTTTGAGGTTATTAGGGTCACTTAACTACTCCCATTACTGTTGGTTACAATTTTATATTTGCCTCTGAATTATCTGCTATTTAATGAACAATTTAGTTTCTATGTTGGACAACTTTTATTTTCCACTTTCATTTAAATTTGAATTTTGAGTTAGGAGTTGAAAAGCATTATGATGCAAATGATGATCATGCACTGTTAATCATGCTGACTTGGCATTATCAAAATGGGATTACTGTGGCTAACCACTGGGGGTGTTACAACTGGGAAGCTCGATTCGGTGGCACCATGACTCGATCAACAGCATGTTCAAGTTGGACTATTATTAGGTTTCAACTTGCAAAGAAATATTTCCGAGCCATAGTATGCCATGAAAATGCAATGAGCTATATATGCACCATTTCAACATAATATCAGTATGAACTTACTCATGCTCATGATCATGTTACCCTACTGCATAACCTTAATCAAACCACTTAAATACCACTGAAAACATAACAAGCGTAGCATGGAAATGAAACTAGCACAAGTGATATTATTTTAATTTTCTATATGCATTATATGAGACCATATTCAAGCGAAAATCATAGTTATTGAAGTGACACTCTTGCAAATATTTGTGATGGCTTGCGTTAGTGAAGAGGAGGGTCACACTCCTCCTGGTTCTCCTCAAGGAAGCAAGTTCCTTTTGAAAATAATTAAAATGGCAAAAACAAAATGTGACATAGCACTTTTAAATACACCAGAAAAGATTTACAGCAAGCAAAAATCTCATCTTTTGCATGCTGATAGAGGAGCACAATACAAAACCAATGCAAAAAGAATCATATCATTTGGACTTGTAGAATAAAAGTTAGAGCAGGTCAAAGTTTGGTCAAATTTCTGAATTAAAATGATTTTTGAAAATAACCAGAGAGGGTAACGTCGAAGGCGTATTTGTGTAATACACTTCCACTTATACCGCTTTGGCTGGCGAACAGTGAGGCTGACAGGTGGGCCCCACTGGCAGGGTTAGAAGAGAGAGAGAGAAGCAGAGGACGGCGGCTCGGTCACCGGTGGTTCTCCGGCGAGGAGACCACGGCTGCCGCCGGCGAGTGGATGGATGGACAAGGCACTCTACGGCGAACATGAACCACTACAAAAAAATACACTTCCGTGATGATACGTGTTTGTCACAGTAGGTCACGTTTTCTGTCATGCATGTACATCCATGACAATTTTATGACAGAATCAAGATAGTCATACCTGTGCTGTCGTAGAAGTGTTCCATGACAATACCAAAATTATCATCACGGAAGTGTCCACTTCCATGACGATAAATGGCACGTCATAGAAGTGTTTTCGTCAAGGGTAACCGACACGTGGCATCCACCGTAACGGGTCGCCGTTAAGCTATCGAGTTCCGATTTGGATCCAATAACCCGTCAACAGCCCCGACCAATGGGGATTTTCCACGTGTAAAGTTCTCATTCGCCGTATGATCCACGTGTCAGCTCATCATTGGGACAGATGTCATCCCCACAATGGATGGAAGACGCCTATGATATGTCGACACGTGGCACAGCCCAACAGTGGTCCATTTATGGTAAAAAGGCCGGCCCAGCTAAAGGCCCAACATATTTTTTCAGACACTAGTGGGCCGGCCCGTTAACAGCCTGCCATGTTTTGGGTCAAATTAAGGCCCATATCAGATCTCGCCCGTTAACAACCCACTGTTCTTTTGGGCCCATTCTAAGCCGGGTTTGTATTTCAGCCTGTTAAATGCCCGTTTACCAGTTCGGCCCGATAATAGTTTCGGCCTGGTAGCGGCCCATTGTGCATCTGGGCTATTGTCGGCCCAGTTTCACTTTAGGCCATTTAACGGCCCGTGCTGAAACTAGGCTATTTCTTGTCCGAAGTGACTTTAGGCCTCTTAACGGCCCGTAGTCTTCGTGGATAAATTTCAGCCCAACATGCCTATCGGCCTGTTAATGACCCATGTAATAGTTGGGCCTAATTAATGCCTGCGTAGAATCCGTCCTGCTTACAACCCATCTGTTAATGGCCTGTGACATAGTTCGGCCTACGGCCCGCGTTGATACCAACCTGCTTAAAGCCCATAATTTTATTGGGCCAAACAGGGGCCGAGATATATTTTGGCCTGTTAACGGCTCGTTTTCTATTTGGGCCAAACATGGGCCTAAGATAGTTTCAGCATGTGTTGGCCTGTGAATTTTTTGGCTCAAAGCTAGCCCAATCTAATTTTTAGCCTGTTAAAAGCCCATGGTATTCTCTGGCCCAGCTGGCCAGAACTTTACGCGGCCTGTTAAAGGCGAAAACTACTATACGTTTAGACCTGCTAATGGCCCAAGATGATTAAAGGCCCACGTTTCAGCCCATATATAGCGTACCGAGTTACGGGCCGGCCTGAAGACTGACAACATTGAGATGCGTTGAAGCTTCCGGCCTAAATGACAACATACCGACTAAGAATAAACCTAGACTATACAATAAAGAAATTATGGCATATTACATCCACTGGGCATCAATGTTCGCCACTGGTGATAATAAAGCGCAACGAGACCGCGGATTACATACACTAGGCATCAAAGGTCGCCACCAGTGCATATAAATGCGCCGACAAAAGAATATACAAAACTGAGAGCACTTCAGAAGGCATTACGCCTGGCCTAGAGGTGCACCGCAACCAGCAGAACAAGATGATGAGACCTTAGTTGTGTCAACGATAGATGCTCTAACCCTATCTGTATAGCATGAAAGGCCGCAAGACTGTCCTCTGAGGACTTCTTTGCATCATTTACATCAAGTCGGAGCTGAGCTGAAGCAAGCCTTTCCACTTTAAGTTGAGATTGAAGAAGTCGAACTGATTGAGGCAGCAACTACACAGAGGTTGTCTCACAGCTGCTGGTGAGTAGCTTCAACTCACTGTCTTCATCAAGACATGACCTTGGGGTCATCTCGCTCTCTTCAAGATGGTTTGGCTCACTATCTTCCCTAAAGTTCTGCTTGGCATAAGAGATATGACTTTGAAAGAAAAACAAGGAGACACGTAACAGGTTTCACAATTATATAAGCAAATAAATGGATCTGTTCTGCATAAGGAACATGTTTTTACAACTACAATTTAAAACTGGTAGTTGTTGCAAACATCCAATCAGATGTAAACACCAAAGTAAACAGCAGTGGAGGAAATGATGCCTATCCAAATCTATACTAGAACAAAGTTTGAAGGCTTGAGAAGGATGAACTTACATTACATGTTAACACGGGCTGGACAAAGCCCTTCTCCATGTCGATGGAAGGATAATTCAAGAAATTCCCCAAAGAAACTTCTTTAAAAGCGTAGCCTTTATTCTGCATTTTGTGAAGAGTAAATATAGATCAAATAATATTGGAAGAAATAATGGATAATGAAGCTCAGGTGCAGAGTGATGATACATAATCAAATAACTATTAATTAAGTACAGCGTTACAAGGCAAAAGGTACTGATAAGAGGAATGCAGACATCAACATGTGCAGTGGCATTGGCTTTATTCAATATTTTGGTAAGAGTAAATGTAGATCTGATAATTTGGAGAAAGTGGAGGGCAGGGCAGATAAGATGCAGAGTAATGCTAGACAATCAACTATCTCGTAATGCACGTACAGTAATACTACCACCGTCCGTTATTACTTGTCGCTCAAATGGATGTATCTAGCACTATTAAGTTCTAAATACATCCAATTGAGCAACAATTAATTCGATACGGAGGGAGTACATGACAACAGGTACTTACATGAGCAATCCAAATCTTCATAACCATTGTGTTAATTCTACATTTATGTAAGAGTAAATATAGATCTTATAATTTCGAGCAAAGGGAGGATAAGGAAGCGAACATTTACAGTGATGCTACATAATCAAACAGCAATGAGTGTAAGTATGCTGACAAAGGGCAAGAGGTACTGACAAGAGCAATGCAGTGCCCAGTATTGTTGTGAGATCCTATGATCCTTTGAGAAAGGAGATTCATCTGAAATTAGTTTTCATACAAGAGAGAAGGTAAGGCACATGCAGAAATGTAGGAGTTCAAATTTTGAATTGATATCATAGACAGTACCTGACGCTGGGCTCTCTGCAGTTCTAATAGGGATTTGGCTAGTGGAGTAGGGGTAAAGTGTGGTACAGTTGGGCATGTGGTTTCTGTGGCTGCTGATCTATCTGATTTAACAGGTATCACTACCTTTTCCAAATACCTAGTTTGTACTCCTTGAGGACCTGCACTCACCCTCTTCCTTTTGGACATCTATTACGAAAGAACAACATTTGACTGGAAAAACATAGTATGATGACACATGGAATAGGTACAGAAAATGGTAGGTATGGCATATACTCATATATGATGCTTAAACTAAGCAGATGGTGGTGTAACAAAGTGGAAGTAATGCAAGAGGTCATATGCAAAATATGTGTGACCAATACAACCTTGCCAAGATAGAGCAAGCACCTTGATGGGTGAATAAGATAGGCCATCCTCCACCATGCCAAGTTTGTTAGCCAGTGGATTGTTCCGCAATATTCCTCTCGTGCGCCCATTCTCATATTCATTTTGATCATGTTCAATACCTGACATGAATGAAAACATAAAAATAAGTGAGATTATCTTTGTAATGCAGAAGTGATTCTAATCCAATACTGCCTCCCTGTAAACCCCTTTGTGCAATCTCTGCAATTCTTCTGAGAGATGCCATGCATGCTGTAATTTGGTGTGTGCATTAATATAATGTGGCCTACTACTCAAAATATGAGAGCTCCAGAAGTGATGATACTTCACAGATGATAGCTTCAACATATAGTCAAGAAGAACAAGTCGACCTGACCTAACAGATTCAAAATATACTAAGGGAGAACAACTCGACCTGACCAGTCGACCGCAAATGTCTCTGCTACTCTTCCCAACAAGGAACATACTTATTAAAGAAGAAGAGAAGAGCACCATGTTAAAGAAGAGCAGAAGAGCAAGCAGATTGAAGATATTACAAGTCTTTCTATACAATGTCTGTTGCCCATCCATGATGAACTAGAGCGCACAGAGAAATACTATTCCTTTCGGTCTCTCCATATGTGGCTCACATGCATTTCGAAACTAAAGTAGGAACATTTAGCTGACCAATTAAACATGTCTCAGTTTTACTAATATCAGCATAATATCAGATTTGAATTTGTACAACTAAGCTTGTTTAGCTTGATGGGTGGAGCAGTGCTATTAAGACACGAATCACGTAGGCTGATCGTGGTCATCATAAAATGGGGAAACGTAAGCATGATGAGTATAGTGTTGACCGTGGCAGTGGCATGGCAGATCTGAAGCTGCAAACCGCGCAAAGGGTACTTAGCAACTGATACGTCTCCAACGTATCTATAATTTATGAAGTATTCACGCTGCTATATGATCATTCTTGGATGTTTTACAATCATTTTATAGCAACTTTATATCATTTTTTGGGACTAACTTATTGACACAGTGCCCAGTGCCAGTTGCTGTTTTTTGCTTGTTTTTTACATCGCAGAAAATGAATATCAAACGGAGTCCAAACGCAACGAAACTTTTTGTGGATTTTTTATGGACCAGAAGACATCCAATGGGCCAGAGCAGCACTTGGGGGGTGCCCCGAGGGGGGCACAACCCACCAGGTCGCGCCCCGGTGGGTTGTGCCCACCTCAGTGGCCTCCCGCACCGCCTCTTCGCCCTATAAATTGTCAAATATTCCAAAAACCCTTGTGGAGACCCTAAATCAGAAGTTCCATCGCCGCAAGCCTCTGTAGCCACGAGAAACCAATCTAGACCCCGTTCCGGCACCCTGCCGGAGGGGGAAATCATCACCGGTGGCCATCTTCATCATCCCAGCGACCACCACGATGAGGAGGGAGTAGTCCACCCTCGGGGCTGAGGGTTTGTACCAGTAGCTATGTGTTTAATCTCTCTCTCCCTCTCTCTCTCTCTCGTGTTCTTGAGATGCACAATCTTGATGTATCGCGGGCTTTGTTAATATAGTCGGATCATATGGTGTTTTCCCCTCTCTATCTTGTTGTGATGAATTGAGTTTTCCCTTTGAGATTTCGTTTTATCGGATTGAATACTTTTATGGATTTGAGAGCACTTGATATATGTCTTGCATACGAATACCCATGGTGACAATGGGGTATTATATTGATTCACTTGATATATGTTTTGGCACTCAACTCGCGGATTCCCGAGGTGACATTGGGGTAATCTATGCATAGGGGTTGATGCACGTTCTTGTCTTTGTTTCTCTGGTAGAAATCTTGGGCACTCTTTGAGGTTCTTTGTGTTGGATTGAGCATTACGAATCTGAATTTGCTTTGGTGTTATTTTAGTACAAACTCTTGGATAGATCGATCGGAAAGAATAGCTTTGAGGTGGTTTCGTACCCTACAAACAATTTATTCTTATGTTCTCCGCTAGATAGGAACTTTGGAGTGATTCTTCATCGCACGTTGAGGGATGGTTACATGATCCAATTATATTAGCATTGTTGAGAGATTGCACTAGCGAAAGTACGGACACTAGGCCTTGTTTTCAAGCATTGCAATACCGTTTGTGCTCACTTTTGTCACTTGCTACCTTGCTGTTTTTATTTATTCAGATTATAAAAATATATTTCTACCATCCATACTACACTTTTATCACCATCTCTTCGCCGAACTAGTGCACCTATACAATTTGCCATTGTATTGGGTGTGTTGGGGACACAAGAGAATTCTTGTATTTGGTTGCAGGATTGTTTGAGAGAGACCATCTTCATCCTACGCCTCCCATGGATTGATAAACCTTAGGTCATCCACTTGAGGGAAAATTGCTACTGTCCTACAAAACTCTGCGCTTGGAGGCCCAACACGAGTCTACAAGAATAAAGTTGCGTAGTAGACATCAAGCTCTTTTCTGGCACCGTTGCTGGGGAGGTGAGTGCTTGAAGGTATATCTTTAGATCTTGCAATCGAATCTTTTAGTTTCTTGTTTTATCACTAGTTTGGTCCGTAAAAAGAAAACTACAAAAAATGGAATTGAGGTTGCATCATATTATTCATATTTATAATGTCTTTCGTGAAAATGATGGAAAGGAAAATTGTGCTCAATTGATAGAAGAAGAATTCAATAAAATGTTTGGCATAATTGATGAGCATGATTGCAGTATTGTTGGTATGAACTCTATGAATATCCATGATGCATATGATATGCAAAGCAACAAGCTTGGGGATGCTATGTTTGATGAAGATGATATTTTTAGTCCCCCAACTTTTGATGTGCAAATTTGTTATAATGGTAGCATGCCTCCTATTTATGATGATTATATTGATGAAAGTGGGTTTGGAAGAGTGTCAACTCTAGGTACTAATGTTCCCGCTATTTTGGAGGGTGTTGAATCTCATTGTGATAATTATGAAAGTGGATTTGGAGAGGTCATGACTTTATTTAGTGATGAATCCACTATTTTGGAAGAGGTTTCAATTGATTATGACAACAAAGTTGCTATCTATGATGATTATGGTGATGACATGTGTGCTATAAAGAATAATGATAACCTTGAAACTTGTCATTATGATTTTAATTTTCAATCACATGATAGTTATTTTGTTGAGTTTGCTCCCACCACTATGAATGAGAATAAATTTGCTTATGTGGAGAGTAATAAAATTTCTATGCTTGTAGATCATGAAAAGAATGCTTTATGTGATAGCTATATTGTTGAATTCATTCATGATGCTACTGAAAATTATTATGAGAGAGG
The DNA here is from genome assembly GCA_011799875.1 of Thinopyrum elongatum. Taxonomy (NCBI): domain Eukaryota; kingdom Viridiplantae; phylum Streptophyta; class Magnoliopsida; order Poales; family Poaceae; genus Thinopyrum; species Thinopyrum elongatum. The sequence goes on along the minus strand of CM022301.1, from coordinate 535,868,076 downwards.
AATATGTGATTATACATATTGCAATAATATCAAGTTTCCTCTTTATGTGTTGAAAATCATGAAGTTTTGCTTGTTTTGCCTTCCTATGCTAGTTGATCCTTGTTCCCATAAATTGTTTGCTCACAAAATCCCTATGCATAGGAAGTGGGTTAGACTTAAATGTGCTAGTTATATGCTTCATGATGCTCTCTTTATGTTTCAATTCTTATCTTTTGTGCGAGCATCATTGAAATCATCATGCCTAGCTAAAAGGCATTAAAGAAAAGCGCTTGTTGGGAGACAACCCAACACATTTACCTAATGTTTTTGTGTGTTCACATGGTTAGTCTACTGTAGTGATCTTGTTTTATAGCTTTTGTTTCAATAAAGTGCCAAGTAAAGCCTTTGGGATAGTGTGGATGATAGTTGACTTGATTCTTTGCAAAAACAGAAACTTTTTTGCCCAGTAACAGAATTTTTTCAATTCACTGGAGCTTGAAAAAACTCTAAATTTTTTACAGTTGATGGCCATACAAATTTTCTATGTTGTCCTAATTTTTCAGAATTTTTAGAGTTATAGAAGTATGACCTTAATTCAGATCTTTACGTACTGTTCTGTTTTTGACAGATTCTGTTTTCAATGCATAGTTTGCTTGTTTTCTAGTTTCCATGGCTTATATTGATCAATATAAATTGTGGAAATGATATGCTACAGTAGGCATTGTGTGGAAACAATTACGAATCTTGTCTTTGACAGTACCAAAGTGAAATGGTTTGCTCTTTATCATACTAACCCATCTCACGAAGTTCCGTTAAGTTTTGTGTGATTGAAGTTTTCAAGTTTTGGGTGAGATGTCGATATGAGGAGAATAAGGAGTGACAAGACCCTAAGCTTGGAGATGCCCCGGAAGGCATCCCCTTTCTCATGTCCAACATTATCGGTAACCTCACTTGGAGCTACATTTTTATTCGTCACATGATATGTGTTTTGCTTGGAGCGTCATTTTCTTGTTAGGATTAGCTTGCTGTTATTTAGAATAATGTTTTGCATCTTTCTTTTCAATAGAAATGTCAAGGATAGTCTTTACCAAGCTTATTTTGCAAGTATATGAGTTGCTGTTTCAAAACAGAAAGTTTATCAATGTTACAAAAATTCCCGAGAAAAGTCAGAATGTGATAAAATGTTGAAACTTTTTGTACAGTAAGCTCTGATAAATTTTCTACACTGTGGTAAATTTTCATAATTTTTGGAATTAAATAAATATTGATACTCTTGCATTCTTTACAAACTGTACTGTTTTGGCAGATTGCTGTTATGTTTGCATATGTTTGCTTGTTTAATGTTTCTATTTGAGGATAGGAGTATTAAATATGCAGAGGCGTTTAGTATGCAATGTTGAATAATAATTTTTGTGATTTGCTACAGTAATGAATGATAAGGTTTTTGCATTGGTTTATACTAACTTATCTCACGAGTTCTTGTTGAGTTTTGTGTGTATGAAGTTTTTAGGATTTAGGGAAACCGTGATATAAAAGGAATTAAGGAGACGCAAAAGCTCAAGCTTGGGGATGCCCAAGGCATCCCAAGATAATATTTCAAGAAGTCTCAAGCATCTAAGCTTGGGGATGCCCCGGTAGGCATCCCACCTTTCTTCATCAACAGTTATCGGTTAGTATCGGTTGAACCTAAGTTTTTGCTTCTTCACTTGAGTTGTGCTATTCTTGGAATGTCATTTTGTTTTGTTTTACTTGCTGTTTTAATAAAATACTTAGATCTGAAATTTTTTAAATAAGAGAGAGTCCTCAATTAGCTACCCCTTTACTTAACTACTCGCTTGATCTTCACTTATATCTTTTTTGAGCAGTTTGTCATTTACTCTCGTGCTTCACTTATATCCTATGAGTAAATTGTTGAAAGAATTGAATATCATGAAGTTGAAATTATATGTTCATATCATGCCTAGTGGTAGCTTCACATTGGGTTTAGAAAGTGAAATCTTGTGAAGCTTGACAATCACAATATTGGTCATACAAGCAATTCATGAATGATTACCATAAGGAAGAGAACTTTCACATGCAAATACACTATCATGGAAATCTTTTGTGATTGTGAGCCCCCATCAAAATATTATATGCCAAAATTGTTGACGTTGGACAAGGAAGACAATGTAATGATTTATGTTTGTTCATATTCACATAGAAGTTATATTGTCATAGGTCCTTCAACATGTGGTGCTTGCCCCCCATCTTTGCTAGCCAAAATTTCCGCACCAAGTAGAGATACTACTTGTGCATCCAAAAACCCTTAAACCCAAATCTTATTTTCAAGAGTCCACCATACCTACCTAAGGATTGAGTAAGATCCTTCAAGTAAGTTGTCATCGGTGCAATAAGGCAATAAAAATTGCTTCTAAAAGTGTTAGATCATTTAGTGTAAGAGAAAATTGAGCGTTGTACGAACTTGTGATGGCAAAGAATAAAAGCGACAGACTGCATAATAAAGGTTGCTATCATAAGGGGCAATATAACGTGACACTCTTTTGCACTAAGGGAATGAGCATACAAACAAAAAGCCCATGGCAACCTCTGCTTCCCTCTGCGAAGGGCCTACCTTTTACTTTTATGTATTTACTTTCATGCAAGAGTCAAAGTTTTTCTCTCTATTCCTTTTTATTTTTATCTTTTGGCAAGCATCATGTGGTGAGGAAAGATCTAGGCACATATATCCAATTGGATATGGGTAGCATGAGTTATTATTGTTGACATCACCCTTGAGGTGAATACGTTGGGAGGCGAAATTATAAGCCCCTATCTTTCTATGTGTCCGGTTGAAACGTTTTGCTCAGATGTATGCGGTGAGTGTTAGCAATCATAGAAGACTATATGATGGTTGAGTATGTGGAGCTCTTACTTAGACTCTATTGAACAAGTTGAATTGCAATTGTTTGGTGACTAAGAATATAGGTTGTTGAGTTTCAAGAGAATTCATTGTTTGAACCTTAACATGTGGATTGGTTGCTACTTTAACATGATGAGTTTTATGAGAAAGAGTTGCTGTTATGATGCTAGGAAAAGTGATTGAAATTACTATTGATCAAACTTATGCACTTTGCTAGCATTCACACTTCATAAATTATTTCTTTTATCATTTACCTACTCGAGGACGAGTAGGAATTAAGCTTGGGGATGTTGATACGTCTCCAACGTATCTATAATTTATGAAGTATTCATGCTGCTATATTATCATTCTTGGATGTTTCACAATCATTTAATAGCAACTTTATATCATTTTTTGGGACTAACTTATTGACATAGTGCCCAGTGCCAGTTGTTGTTTTTTTGCTTGTTTTTTACATCACAGAAAATCAATACCAAATGGAGTCCAAACGCAGCGAAACTTTTTGTGGATTTTTTATGGACTAGAAGACATCCAATGGGCCAGAGCAGCACCTGGGGGGTGCCCCGAGGGGGCACAACCCACCAGGGCATGCCTGGCCCCCCAGGCGCTCCCCGGTGGGTTGTGCCCACCTCGGTGGTCTCCCGCACCGCCTCTTCGCCCTATAAATTGCCAAATATTCCAAAAACCCTCGCGGAGACCCTGGATTAGAAGTTCCACCACTGCAAACCTCTGTAGCCACGAGAAACTAATCTAGACCCCGTTCCGGCACCCTGCCGGAGGGGGAAATCATCACCGGTGGCCATCTTCATCATCCCGGTGACCACCACGATGAGGAGGGAGTAGTCCACCCTCGGGGCTGAGGGTTTGTACCAGTAGCTATGTGTTTAATCTCTCTCTCTCTCTCTCTCTCTCGTGTTCTTGAGATGCACAATCTTGATGTATCGCGGGCTTTGTTAATATAGTCGGATCATATGGTGTTTTCCCCTCTCTATCTTGTTGTGATGAATTGAGTTTTCCCTTTGAAATTTCATTTTATCGGATTGAATACTTTTATGGATTTGAGAGCACTTGATATATGTCTTGCATACGAAAACCCGTGGTGACAATAGGGTATTATATTGAGTCACTTGATATATGGTTTGGCACTCAACTCGCGGATTCCCGAGGTGACATTGGGGTAATCTATGCGTAGGGGTTGATGCACGTTCTTGTCTTTGTTTCTCCGGTAGAAATCTTGGGGAACTCTTTGAGGTTCTTTGTGTTGGATTGAGCATTACGAATCTGAATTTGCTTTGTTGTTATTTTAGTACGAACTCTTGGATAGATCGATCGGAAAGAATAGCTTTGAGGTGGTTTTGTACCCTACAAACAATTTATTCTTATGTTCTTCGCTAGATAGGAACTTTGGAGTGATTCTTCATCGGACGTTGAGGGATGGTTATATGATCCAATTATATTAGCATTGTTGAGAGATTGCACTAGCGAAAGTACGGACCCTAGGCCTTATTTTCAAGCATTACAATACCGTTTGTGCTCACTTTTGTCACTTGCTACCTTGCTGTTTTTATTTATTCAGATTATAAAAATATATTTCTACCATCCATATTACACTTTTATCACCATCTCTTCGCTGAACTAGTGCACCTATACAATTTGCCATTGTATTGGGTGTGTTGGGGACAAAAGAGATTTCTTGTATTTGGTTGCAGGGTTGTTTGAGAGAGACCATCTTCATCCTACGCCTCCCACGGATTGATAAACCTTAGGTCATCCACTTGAGGGAAAATTGCTACTGTCCTACAAAACTCTGCGCTTGGAGGCCCAACACGAGTCTACAAGAATAAAATTGCGTAGTAGACATCAGCAACCGATGCTTGCTTTGAAATAACAACTAAGATTTGGTATGGACAAGAAAGTACAGTCAACAAGTGACAAAGAAATGCAATTCCTGCTGCCTCTCTATATGTAGCAACATGCATTTGGAAACTCAAGTGGGACCTTTAGCTAACCAATTAAATGTGTCTGTTAACTAATATCAGTATCATATCACAATCATATTTGAACAACTAAGCTTTGGAAGTATGAGTGTTGTGTTGTTTAGCTTGAAGGGTGGAGTACTGCTAGTACGACAGAAAGCACCTACGCAGATCATAGTAGTGTAGATAAAAGGGGAAAACCCTAAGCATCACGACTAAAATCAGGAAGGTGGAACTAGCTGGAACATATGGGCTTGTATTGCCGGTACGGCTAGAAAGGCTTCGGCCCCAAAAGGGGCAGCTCTATTCAACTGAAGGCACCATACTGTTACTATCAGTCTAGACTCTCAAAGACGACATAGCTCCTAGCATTTCCCGGACATTATGGCAGACCATCTAGAATAGTTGAAAGGATCCATCTGAAGCGACCCAACAGACCTGTCGACTGCAAATGTCCCTGCTCCACTTCCCGACAAGGAACATACTGTACTACTCCCTCCGTTCCTAAATATAAGTCTCTTAGAGATTCGAATCCGGACTACATACGGAGAAAAATGAGTGAATGTACACTCTAAAATATGTCTATATACAACCGTATGTAGTTCTTATTGGAATATCTAAAAAGACTTATGTTTTACCGAAAAAGTATTTCGCCCTGCTTTATAAATAAAGCAACGATGAACAACACCCGGTCCAAATGCAAGCCACCACAACAGACGCACGCACCCAAGGCAGTTTTGGAACAGAGGAAGTAATATACTTATTAAGAAGAACAGAAGAGGAACATGATAAAAAAGAGCAAGCAGATTTTAGATAATACAATGTGTGTTGCCCACCCATAATGAACCAGAGCGCATAGAGAAATACTATTCCTTCCGATCTCTCCATATGTGGCTATCATGCATTTGGAAACTAAAGTAGGAACATTTAGCTGACCAATTAAACCTGTCTCAGTTTTACTAATATCAGCATCATATCAGATTCAATTTGTACAACTAAGCTTGTTTAGCTTGATGGGTGGAGCAGTGGTATTACGACACGAACCACGTAGGCTGATCATGGTCATCATAAAATGGGGAAACCATAAGCATGATGAGTATAGTGTTGACCGTGGCAGTGGCATGGCAGATCTGAAGCTGCAAACCGCACAAAGTGTACTTAGCAACCGATGTTTGCTTTGAAATAACAACTAAGATTTGATATGTACAAGAAAGTACAGTCAACAAGTGACAAAGAAATGCAATTCCTGCTGTCTCTCTATATGTCGCGACATGCATTTGGAAACTCAAGTGGGACCTTTAGCTAACCAATTAAATGTGTCTATTAAGTAATATTAGTATCATATCACAATCATATTTGAACAACTAAGCTTTGGAATTATGAGTGCTATGTTGTTTAGCTTGAAGGGTAGAGTACTGCTAGTACGACAGAAAGCACCTACGCAGATCATAGTAGGGTAGATAAAAGGGGAAAACCCTAAGCATCAAGAGTAAAATCAGGAAAGTGGAACTAGCTGGACCATATGGGCTTGTATTGCCGGTACGGCAAGAAAGGGTTCGGAAAGGCTTCGGCCCCAAAAGGGGCAGCTCTATTCAACTGAAGGCACAATACTGTTACTATCAGTCTAGACTATCAAAGAAGACATAGCTCCCAGCATTTCCTGGATATTATGGTAGACCATCTAGAATCGTTGAAAGCATCCATCTGAAGCGACCCAATAGACCTGTCGACTGCAAATGTCCCTGCTCCACTTCCCGACAAGGAACATACTATACTACTCCCTCCATTCTTAAATATAAATCTCTTAGAGATTCGAATGCGGACTTCATACGGAGCAAAATTAGTGAATGTACACTCTAAAATATGTCTATATACATTCGTATGTAGTTCTTATTGGAATATCTAAAAAGACTTATGTTTTACCGAAAAAGGCTTTCGCCCCGCTTTATAAATAAAGCAACGATGAACAACACCCGGTACAAACGCACGCCACCACAACACACGCACGCACCCAAGGTAGTTTAGGAACGGAGGAAGTGATATACTTATTAAGAAGAATAGAAGAGGAACATGATAACAAAGAGCAAGCCAATTTTAGATAATACAATGTGTGTTGCCCACCCATGACGAACTAGAGCGCACAGAGAAATGCAAATCCCTGTTGTCTCTCTATATGTGGCGCACATGCTTTTCGAAACGAATATAGGAACATTAGCTGACCAATTAAACGTTCTCTATTTTAGTAATATGAGCATCATATCAGATTCGTATTTCAACAACTAAGCTTTGGAATTATGAGTGGCATGTTATTTCGCTTGATGGGTTGAGGTCTTGAGGAGTAGTGCTAGCATGACACGAAGCACCTACGATGATTGTAGTGAATATAAAGGGGGGAAACCATAAGCTTTACGAGTATAGTGACCATGCCATGGTGGATCTAAAGGTGCAAACCAGAGAAAGGCTACTTCGCAACCAATGTTTGCTTTCAACTAGCCACTACGATTTGGTATGGACAAGAAAAGTATAGTAAACAAGTTATGATCTATTTTCCGGGTGAGATAAATAACTTAAGCAGATATGAAAGAGTACCACCTCTCTTGTGACACCATGTAGGCCCCTGCTGATACATTGAGGGTGCTGCGGGTGCGATGGCTGTCGGCGGCACGGAAGAAGACTTGAGACGGCAGACAGCCGGGTCGGGGGATAAGTCCTGTTGCTGTGGATGAGGCGGTCGTAGGAGCGGCAACGGCAAGGTGGACGACGACGCTGATGAAGCGAGAGGACGCGATGAAAGGATCCTGGTCCGGCGCCGTGGATAAGAGACGTCCATCTCTTGCAGTGGACGATGGGGTAGGGGTAGCGGCTCCGGTAAGGTGGAGGATGGGGTGGCGGACGGAGGAGGCTGGTCGGAGTGGGGAGGTTGTTGTGGCGCCGATGGTGTATGAATGGGGAAATGGAGGGGGAGGGGGAGGGGATCTCAAACTTTGGGACTTGCTTGTCTGAAATGTGGGAAAGTTACGAACTTAGCCCCGTTTAAATTTTCAGACATCTCGTCGGTTGGGGATAGGACGGTAATCTTGCATCTCCCCCAATATTTCCCGATAGCAATTTCGTGCGAGGAGAGGGTCTTTTGCCGCCCACGGTTGGCGCCCACGGTGTATGAATGGGGCTGACAGGTAGGGCGGTTGTGTCATGTCTGAGGGAAGTTACACACCTGCCCCTATTTAAAATATTTGCCTACATCGATTTTGGACGAGGAGAGTTTGTTTTGCCGCCCACGTGCATGAATGAGAAAATTGAGGGAGAGAGAGATGTCTTTCGGACGAGTTTGAATCAAATGTGTGTTTGCCGCCCATGTTTGGCACCCACCATGTCTGAATGGGGAGACAGGCGGTCATGTCACGTCTGATTGAAGTTACTAGTCTACCCCTATCGACAGCAGTGGAAATCGGGTCTATTAGGATGTGAAGTGTCAAGGGTAGACAGTAATTTCCATCTCGCAAACACTGGCTTCGGGCAACCGACAAATGATAGTGGGTGTTTTGCCGCTTGGTTCAAAATTTGGGAGAATTAGCATTCACGTTTACCCTGGGCCCTGGCAACTAAATTCTAATCCAATTTGTATTCGATTACGAATATCCATACATCATTCTATGTTTTGTTATTTATTTCTTCAAAACCACGACAAAGATTTACTCCACCTTTATATATGAATATGATTTAGAAATGTCGTGATCTTTGAATTCAGTAGGTTGGATACACTTTGAGTCAAATAGTTATTTCATCCAATACAATATGCTCACACGAAAAATAGTTCACCTTATGTCAATCATACAAGTACTAAGGATTACCTCGCCTAAAAAATTCAGATCATTACAACACATGGACAACAAAGGGGGTCTTACAACAAAATCCATTCAGAGACATGACATAACATGCAAGTATACTAATCTAATGACAATTTCAACTGGTATCTAAAGAAGAACTGAGGTTACCCTGGGCTTCAGATAGCAGAAGCAGCAGGACCCCCTCCGTCTTCAAATGCAACATTCTTACTTCCTCCAATTCTTGGGTCGCTTGCATAATGCGTGCAGCTAATTGCATAATTTCCAGCCTCAAGATCAAGATTACCTCATTCATGGCAGCCACACCATCTCTTTCTGCCTCTAGTAAAGCCTCAAGAACTACAATATCTCTGCTCAGACTACTCTCCAGCGGTGTTGCCTCTGAACTGCTACCATCTGGTAACATGGCTGGCGCACTGCTTCCACAAATAGATTCTGGTGTTGTACATTGTGTCCTAGTGTGAACGGCATCCTGAAAGGTTTCCGCTGGACATAAGTAAGAGATAATTATCGCATGATCCAGGCAGTAAGCTTACATGGTAAACGACATACGAATTACTCCCTCCTTTCCGGTTTGTAGGGCTTATCTCAAAATTTTAGATTTCCCATTTTATAAGTCTCAATTTGATTGTTTCCCATCCCATGTTCAAATTTCAAGGTGCATTAAATCATTGCATGCAAGGATTAAGAGAAAATTGAGCAATGCATGTACTTCATGCATGCATGCATTGCAATTAATGCATTGGTAAACATAATTTTTTAAGGAAAACAAATGCATTAATTGAGTGCTTTTGCAAACTACAAAAATTATTCCACCACTCATCATCTACCTTGGTTGGTGAGATTTTTGAATTGAGCCCTATAAACTGGAAAGGAGGTAGTATTGCCGAGCATGGCAAGCTATATTTAAATGGTTCGAAGCAGCATCAGCCGAAAACAAATTAAAGTGGTAAGATCAAAGGTAGTGTACCACCGCTATATTTAAGTTGGCCAGGCATCTAAGAAGTTGAAATAATCTGAGAAAGCACTTAAACAGTGTGGCCTCATATAAACTACGAAGACAGTCTTGTGATGAAGTTCATAGGAAAAGTTAAGGAGTCAAATGAATTAGGCATGCATTTCTTTACGATAGTACAGCAGGCACTGCTGACATATTGGCCAACTCAGGTATAGCCTAACAAGTAACAAACAAGCATTCGAATCAAGCAATACAGCAAAGCAGACAACTGAACTATTTGTAATTCTGTAGGATTACAGGTTGAGGGCACAAGCCAAGAAAGCAGCCCACACGCATTATATTTCACATGTACTAAAACACACTGGCTTACCATATGTTGCTATGAAGCCTCGCTGCTGTTGCAATGTTCTTTGAAGATATCGTCAGCATCCCGTGGTTGCAAATCTAGTTGTTGTAGTTTATTCTTCCCCCTCTATTTAGGTAAAATTAATTTTAATCACATGCACTGGTTCGAATTGATCATCAATGGTTAATCTAAACTAATGAAAGAAGGGTGTGTGCTTACACGACAATATATGTGCTTCACTCTATTTTTATGCTTGTTCCAGGTGCCAACCCCAAAAGAACAAATATTTTGCTTGATGGGGTTGGCAGCTCCATAATTAATAGAAGCATCAAATTAGTCATGCAACTTGGGAAGATCAAGAACGCACAAAAAAGTAATGAACAGAGGCTCGGAGCAGTGATGTAATAGCTAGCATAGGAAAATGTAGGGTAAAACGAACAAAAAGCTGCGGAACCACAAGCTAGTTTGCTGATGTGTAATTAAGCATGGAGAACATAGGCCCTGTTTGGATCCATGGGTTAGAGCTAGTTTGGGCTCAAATAGCCCTAAAGTATCAAAACATGAGGGCTAGTTTGAGCTAGTTGCATCTAACTCACCCAAAAAAACTATCCCACACAAGAGGTGCTAATAGGAGCTAGTTCTCCTAGTGCATTTATTGTCAATCTAACCCTATCATCCAAACACCTCTTTGACTAGAGTTAGTTCAGGATTAGTCATGAGCTAGAAACTAACTCTAACCTCTAGCTAAGTTAGAGTATCCAAACAGGGCCATAGAAGCAGTCTGATGTAACCAACAGGTGGCATCAGAACAACACCATTATCATAAATATAGCATGCAAGAAGTAAAATAGTAGGCAGTGATATCTAGGAAGTACAGTAATACTTAGGACAAAACAAAAGCATTGTAACTATATGTGCACTGGTTTGTAATTTAGCACATGTAACCTGTTCACTGCCACACGTATGGCCTTACAGGTGCAAGCAGAATAATGCGTCTCATGAAAAATTGAATGATGCCCTGAAGAAATTCGAAGGTGCGGTGCTTATGCTAAGAAAGTGAATGTAGGTTTCGGCCGTTGGATAATAGTACCTGATTCTTGGCGGCACATGGGTATCGTTGTCATACTTGAAAGCTAAGGATCATCGATGGTGCTCGTGTTGCGGTTGAGTTTGGGCTGGCTGTAGCCGTTGCTGAAGCGGCTCCGGTGCTTCGGTTGCGGTGCCTGCCGACATAAAAGAAAGCTCATCTGTGGTAAGTGAACAGTTCCATGATAAAGAAGAGAAAAAACGAAGGAGTACAAATTGAAATAACCTAATGAGGCTGCGACGTCAGTAAAGCAGGGCCGGTGGAGTTGAATATGGCGTCCATGGAGCAGGTCCGGTGTAGTGGACGAAGGCGTCAGCAAAGCACATCCGGCGCGGTGTACAGTGTTGTCGGTGAGGCGGATCTGTTGCGGCGGACGAGGGCTTGTATGAAGGGCCAGCGATGTGGCGGACGAGGGAGTCAGTGAAGGGCCTAAACTATGGTGGACGAGGGCGCCGGTGAAGCAGATCCGATGCGGTGGACCATGATGGCGGTCAAGGAGATCTGGAGCGGTGGACAAGCCAGTCACTGAAGCGGCTCCGGTGAAGTGGTGAGTTGGCAGTTGGGGGTTCCAAGGTCCGGAAGGTAGATTCGGCGGGGTGTGAGGTCCACCGCTGCGGCGAAGGACTAGATTCAGCGGCTTGGCGTGGTTGGGGGGTAGGAGGCGGGGATGGGAAGGGGAGGGGCTCTGGGGAAGAATGTTGGGGGCAAGGAGGGGAAAACAATGGAGTTACCAAAGCAGCCCTTTTTCATTCATGTGGCAGGGGTAAAACAGGAATATCGCAGGGCTAAACTTTCCGGCGCGAGATATTTCGATGTGAGCGGGAAGCTTGAAAGCTTTTGGCGGCTGAAATCAAGTGTTCTGCTCTTGTACGGCCGACTATGATATCATGGCCGAGAATTTATTTGTTTTGCACGCAAAAAAAAGTGCAAGTTTCGAAAATCAATGTCTCCAACTCAAAACTTAGATTGTCCATTCAATTCAAATATGGATCATTGAGCTAATGGAAGAAAATACCATCATATGGTCCAATTCAAATGAAATTCCAAATGTGTTTATCCTAAATATGATGACAAAAACAAAAATGTGTATGTGTATGAATAAAGTGGATGATTATAAGGTTTGAACATGCCCGTATGTGTATATCTCTAGGTTTGATTATGACCATTTGAGATAGTCGTAATTTCTATGATGATTTGATTTGCCATGACTTGGCAGACACCTCAGTAATCTCGCTTACATGGCGTGTTTAGGTGTCATTCTCACTTACATGCACTATCAGCACTTAGTTTTTTTTTCTTATTGACAGGTGGGACCCATTGATCTTATGTGTGGGACCAACACCTCCCACAGGCCCATTGACATGTGGGGCCTGCCCCACAGAGTGGGACCCGCACCACTGTTTTCCAATGACGTGTAGGACCCACCCTACCGACCTGGCGCGTGGGGTCTGTGTCAACTACAGACCCACCGACCTGACGCGTGGGACCAACATCACATGAAGGCTGACATGCCGGACCCGCCACGCGTGGGACTAACATGTGGGACCAATAATATCACAGGACCCACCATACTTACATCTGGGACCGGGGGACCTACGTGTCAACACGGTGGCTGAAATATTTCAAAAAAGAGAGTGGGCAGGGGTTCGAACCCGCGACCTTATGCTGCAGCAAGAGGTCCCCAACCAGCACGCTAGCACGCCTGTTGCGCTAACTTCCCACACGAAAGTTTCTTATAGAGTTAGTTGTCTATTGGGCCTAGACCATGAAAACAATGCGGTGCTTCTTTCTGCTCGCGACCATGGGCCGGCCCAAGACACAACCATGGACCTTGGTGCTTCTTTTCGTTTTTTCCTTGCGTTTTTTCACATTTATTTTTTTGCTAAGCTATTTAATTTTTTAATATTTCAAAATATTCTAACATATATATTATAAAAATCAGTTCACATAAAATTTTGAATAAATGTTGATCATGTATTTAAAAAATATTAATCAAGCATTTCAAAAAACTGTTAAAAAATTATTTGAAAAAGTTAATTATGTATAGAAAGATGTTGACCGTCTATTAAAAACATGTTAAGCTTGCATTTATTTTTTTAAAATATTTATAGAAAATGTTAACCACGTATTTAACTTGTACTCGAAAAAGTTAAGTGTGTATAGAATAAATGTACAATGTATAAAAAAATGTTAAACTTGTATTTGAAAAGCCATGAATCTTCACACATGATTGCTCGTTTCTGAGAATATTTTTTTAAAATAATTGTCGTATTATAAGTTTAATATTTTTACTAGTAACTTGGTCAGATATAATGACACAATGCGAAGGTTTTCTAATTTTTTAATTTTTTAATTTTTCATGCCCATTTCAAAATGCAGTCAAAACGGGGGGCATGACCGTTCCTAGCTAGTGGTTGAATCTTGGAAAACGTTTGGTGTTTCTCTAATGAACTGGATACTTTTGTACCTAGAAATGCTTTTTGGAAAAAAATCATGCGCAATCTATGAGGCAGCTGTAGTTCAAATTTGACCCACTTCCTAGTGAATCGACGGAAATTTGTCTTTTTCACGAGAGGTGGATCAAATCTTCTGACACCCAACCATCTGGTCAATTTTACATTAAATATGGCCTAATACTTTAGAAAAATGATTTGGTCCAATTTTGCAACAAATATATGGTAGGTCCTTAAAAAAACTCATTTTGGGCACTCGAAAAATGGAAAATGAATTTTTCATGAAAAGAAAATGAAAACTTCCATAGCAACATTGTTTACCATTCCAAGATGCACCCTTGTGCACAATATGAGATCATTTTATTAAACTATTCCATGAATGCTACCTTAACATTGATTATTTGGCTTGAAAGCCATTAATCTTCACACATGATTGCTCATTTCTGAGAACACTTTTTTAAAATAATTGTTGTATTATAAGTTTATTATTTTTCCTGGTAACTTGGTCACATAAAATGACACAATGCGAAGGTTTTCCAATTTTTTGATTTTTTTTTGAATTTTTCATGCCCATTTCAAAATACGGTCAAAACAGCGGGCTTGACCGTTCCTAGCTAGTGGTTGAATCTTGGAAAACTTTTTGTGTTTCTCTAATGAAATAGATACTTTTGTACCTAGAAATATTTTTTGGAAAAAATCATGAGCAAACTATGAGGCAGCTGCAGTTCAAATTTGACCCACTTCCGGCTGAATCGGCGAAAATTTGTCTTTTTCATGATAGGTGGATCAAAGCTTCTCACACCCAACCATCTTTTCAGTTGTACATTAAATATGGCCTAATACTTTAGAAAAATGATTTGGTCCAATTTTGCAACAAATATATGGTAGGTCCTTCACAAAAAAACTCATTTTAGGCACTCAAAAATTGGAAAATAAAATTGTCATGAAAAGAAAATGAAAACTTCCTTAGGCAACATTGTTTGCCATTCCAAGATGCACCCTTGTGCACAATATGAGATTATTTTAATAAACTATGCCATGAATGCTACCATAACATTGATCATTTGGCTTGAAAGCCATTGATCTTCACACATGATTGCTCGTTTCTGAGAACACTTTTTTAAAATAATTGTCGTATTATAAGTTTATTCTTTTTCCTGGTAACTTGGTCACATATAATGAGACAATGCGAAGGTTTTCCAATTTTTTATTTTTTTTAATTTTTCATGCCCATTTCAAAATTCGGTCAAAACGGCGGGCATGACCGTTCCTAACTAGTGGTTGAATCTTGGAAAAATTTTGGTGTTTTTCTAATGAAATAGATACTTTTGTACCCAGAAATGTTTTTTGGAAAATATCATGAGCAAACTATGAGGCAACTGCAGTTCAAATTTAACCCACTTCCTAGTGAATCGGCAAAAATTTGTCTTTTTCACGACAGGTGGATCAAAGCTTCTGACCCCCAACCATCCAGTCAATTGTACATTAAATATGACCTAATACTTTTGAAAAATGATTTGGTCCAATTTTGCAACAAATATATGGTAGGTCCTTCACCAAAAAACTCATTTTGGGCACTCAAAAAATGGGAAATGAATTTTTTGTGAAAAGAAAATGAAAACTTCCTTCGGCAACATTGTTTGCCCTTCCAAGATGCACCCTTGTGCACAATATGAGATCATTGTAATAAACTATGCATGAATGCTACCATAACAGTGATCATTTGGCTTGAAAGCCATTGATCTTCACACATGATAGCTCGTTTCTGAGAACACTTTTTAAAAATAATTACTGTATTACAAATTTATTATTTTTCCTGGTAACTTGGCAACATATAATGACACAATGCGAAGGTTTTCCATTTTTTATTTTTTTTATTTTTCATGCCCATTTTAAAATGCGATCAAAACGGCGGGCATGACTGTTCCTAGCTAGTGGTTGAATCTTGGAAAAAAATTGGTGTTTCTCTAATGAAATAGATACTTTTGTACCTAGAAATGTTTTTTGGAAAAAATCATGAGCGAACTATGAGGCAGTTGCAGTTCAAATTTGACCCACTTCCTAGTGAATCGGCGAAAATTTATCTTTTTCATGAGAGATGAATCAAACCTTCTGACACCCAACCATCTGGTCAATTATACATTAAATATGACCTAATACTTTAGAAAAATGATTTGGTCCAATTTTGCAACAACTATATGGTAGGTCCTTCACAAAAGAACTCATTTTGGGCACTCGAAAAATGGAAAATGAATTTTCCGTAAAAAGAAAATGAAAACTTCCTTAGGCAACATTGTTTGCCATTCCAAGATGCACCCTTGTGCACAATATGAGATCATTTTAATAAACTATGCCATGAATGCTACCAGAACATTGATCATTTGGCTTGAAAGCCATTGATCTTCACACATGATAGCTCGTTTCTGAGAACAGTTTTTTAAAATAATTACCGTATTACAAGTTTATTATTTTTCCTGGTAACTTGGCCACATATAATGACACAATGCGAAGGTTTTCCAATTTTTTGAATTTTTTTATTTTTTCATGCCCATTTCAAAATGCGGTCAAAACGGCGGGCATGACCGTTCCTAGCTAGTGGTTGAATCTTGGAAAAAATTTGGTGTTTATCTAATGAAATAGATACTGTTGTACCTAGAATTTTTTATTGGAAAAAATCATGAGCAAACTATGAGGCAGCTGTAGTTCAAATTTGACCCACTTCCAGCTGAATCGGCGGAAATTTGTCTTTTTCATGAGAGGTGGATCAAACTTCTGACACCCAACCATCTGGTCAATTGTACATTAAATATGGCCTAATATTTCAAAAAATTGATTTGGTCCAATTTCGCAGCAAATATTTGCTAGGTTCTTCACAAAAAAACTCATTTTGGGCACTCGGAAAATGGAAAATGAATTTGGCATGCTGCATCCTTGGCAGTGAGCAATTTGCGGGGAGGTGCTGGAAGTGGTAAAGTAATTTGCTTGAACCGACAAGGTGGGTTGCTGGAACTGTTGATTCAGGATGCTTCATCCCCGGCGGTGAGCAGCCTCGGGAAGGGGCTAGAACTGGCAAATGCTACAACTAGAGCACGTTCGGGTGATGCCGACGTTGAGGCGGCAGACTACGGTTGTGTGCGACGGCGCAACAGCGGGAGGGTCAATGATGTGTTCTATCTGATGGAGAACGAGCAAGATGGGAAAGAAAGTATAACGTGGGGGGTGAATCAAATGGTTACAGACGAAAACATCGTAGGGTCACAAGGCAACCGACCCAAATTTAGGCTGATTGACCGGCGCCTAACAGCCGCCTTTTGGGGAAAATGGTGTGGTCCAATTTTGCAACATAGATTTGTAGGCATTTTTAAAAAATTGGAGATTTGGGTCCAAATTTTGGATTTTCGAGCGCGAGCCAGCCAGCCAATGAGAAGCGAGGAACCACCTCCACGCGGATCACCAAGTTGGACACGATCTGAGCCATCCATCACGCACCCATCCAACGGTGGATCTTCTCTTGAAAAACAAAAACCCTAACCACCTACCCACCCACCCTTTCTTTCTCCAGATCCGATCGAGGCTGCCCCGCCTTCCTCTACCTCATCTCATGTCCCGACCGTGATTCCCACCGATGCCATCCCCAGCCACCACCGCCGCCATCCCCACCCACCACCACCGCCCCCACCCACCGCTGACCTCGTCTCCGCCATCCCCCTACCCTCACCTTCATCCCACATATCCACTAGTCCAGGCGCGGCCATGGCGTCCCCCCTCCTTCTCTGCTAGGGTTAGGATTTCCACCTAACCCTCCCCCGATCTAGCAGCCACCTTGCTCCACCAGCAACCTCCCTGCCCGTCTACGATCTCCCCCACCAGCGCTGCCCCCACCCTCGACGCCCTCCCCCCCGTGCGGCGCCACACCCTCTTCCCCTCCCCCACCTTCTCTCTCTTCCCTTGGCCGTCGCGCGACTATGGAGCCAGATCCGTGACGCGCCACCACCATCTCGTCGTCAAGGGCGGCTGCTCGTGAACGTGCACGGCTTCGAGCTGGCAGCGATGGATCCGCGTCGGGCGAGGATCCTCCTCTTCCACGGCCACTTCGTGCCTTCTTCCCCTCTGCATGCTACCAGGAGACGAGCTCTCATCACCACCCGCTCTTCTCCACAGAGCTGGTTCCGGGTCCGCGACGGAGGTGCTTGTGATGCCCCCGGCTTAATCGTGCACTAATCATACACGTAAATGCACACAATCAAGCCTAAGGACTCACTTGAAGATATCAAAACACAACTCTAAAATATAAATAAAGTCATACAAGCTTTATATTACAAGCCAGGGGCCTCGAGGGCTCGAATACATAAGCTCGCATACAAGCGTCAGTGGAAGCATCAGATATCTGAATACATACATGAAACAGAAACATATAAGCCTTTAGAAAGGCGGGGCAAAACAAAAGCTACTATCGAAAAGGCGCAGGCCTCCTGCCTAGGACCCTCCGATCCTACTCCTGGTCGTCGGCAAGCTCGTAGTAGTAAACACCCTCGGGGTGGTAGTACTAGTCGTCGACGGGGCAGCTGGTTCCGGGGCTCCGTCGTCTGGTTGCATCAAAAGGAAAAGGGGAAAAAAGGAAGCAAAGCAACCGTGAGTACTGATCCGAAGTACTCAGCAAGCAAGGATCTACACTACATATGCAACATTATCAAAGAGAGGTTGTATATGTGGACTGGGCTGCAGAAATGCCAGAATAGAGGGAAGGCCTAGTCCTATCGAAGACTAGCATCTTCAGCGGTCTTGCAGCATTAGAAGAGTGTAGATTAGTACATCATAAAGTAGTAGTAACATTAAGTATCAACCTCGGCCACAGATCCTTCCTCGACTCCCTGCGAGAAAGCAATCCTAGAGCCCTAGTATCCATTTCTCATCAGAAGTATCCAGTTCTAGTTGTATCGATCGGGATACAACTCCGAGCATCCGTTACCGAGGATCCGGCTATGCATAGATTAGTTCTTCCCTGCAGGGGTGCACCAACTTACCCACCATGCTCGATTAACTCCGACCGGACACACTTTTTGGGGTCATGCCCGGCCTCGGCCAAACGATACGCCGCAACCCGACCTAGACTTAACAGAGAGGTTAGCACGCTGGACTAAACCTATGCGCCCAGGGGTCTTGGGCCATCGCCCTGGGAACTCCTGCATGTTGCGAACGCGGCCGGTGAGCAGACCTGGCAGCCTCCATTACAAAGGAGGGTGCTTAACGCAGTCCAACCCAGCGCGCGCCGCTCAGTCGCTGACGTCCATTAAGCTTCGGCTGATGCATACGACACAGAGTGCCCATAACTGTTCCCACGTGATGGTTAGTGCTATCGGGCCAGAGGCCCAATTGGAT
Organism: Thinopyrum elongatum; assembly: GCA_011799875.1. NCBI lineage: Eukaryota > Viridiplantae > Streptophyta > Magnoliopsida > Poales > Poaceae > Thinopyrum > Thinopyrum elongatum. The sequence continues at coordinate 535,849,154 of CM022301.1, read as the reverse complement.
CAAATATCCAAACCGTTAATGTATTGGGGTTGTGCGGTAACGAGCAGAGACTCACGATCGATGTGACCCCGTCGCCCCATCTCGAGAACTTGCTGCAAGGGCTAAGAATGCCCAGCCATGCCTCGTATTCATATCTCGGGCACCCTCCAGGTCAACCCGTCTCCACAACACTCGCGGGTACCCCTCAGGGTCGACCCGCCTTTCCAAGTAACAGTTGTAAAGTCCAAGTATCCGTGTGTCCATAACATCAAGGGAATCTGAGGAATCACCCTCGTTGGATTCCTACTCGATGTATCCGTCAAGGTGAACTCGGAGGAATCACCCTCGATGGGTTCACACTTGAGGTGTTGCACGACAACATCGTTATCGGGTGTGGTGAAGGAGGAATCACCCTCGGTGACCACGACCAAATAGCTACTCTACAGAGTTAACATCAGAAGTGCTATACGAGGTATCACCCTCGGCACTCGATAGTAACGCTGCAGTGTCCTACAACTAAGGATGTGATATGCGGTGCTGGGGCCTGGTCGTCGAGTCTTCCGATAATCCAGCGGGGTAACCAGGACAAGTGGGGTCACTGGGGTCTCTATCCAGCCTATACTAAGCAGTTAGGATAAGCAGGTAAGGTATCAATAGCAGGTTACAATAAACAGGCTATGCAATAGAATAGGTAAAGCAGTAGCAGCAATTCTAATGCAAGCACAAGAAAGAAGAGGATAGGCGATATAGGCATGCTCAAGGGGGGGTGCTTGCCTGGTTGCTCGGCGGCAAAGGCAAGGTCGTCAGTGGTGTCGTCGGTCTCCGGAGCAGCGTCGGTGTCGGGGTCTACCGAGAGAGAAGAGGGGAGGAAACAAATAAATACATAGCAAACATATGCAACACAGATCATGCTATGCTAACATGCAGTGCAGGGTTGCCTAAAGAGACGTCTAAATCATTTTAGTTATTTTAGGATTAAAGTTGGAATTATTAACCGGTGTATATACACCATTCATCTATCGGAAACAGGCTAAAAGTTGCGGGTTCACCTCTGTAGAGGGTCCCGACACGGAAACAGATGGCACGGTTGGATTCGTCTCGTCGTTCCGAGCAACTTTCATGTATAAAGTTTTTCGATCCGAGCTACGGTTTATTTTCTATGAATTTCTAAAGATTTTAGCATTTTCTGGAATTTATTTTATTACTTAAATTAACATTATCCGAAACAGTGCAGAGTGACATCAGCATGATGGATGTGTGATGTCAGCAGTCAACACTGGCGGCTGAATAGTCTAACCTGACCTGTGGGTCCAGTGGGACCCACTGGTCAGGTACTCAGCTAATTAAACAGACTTAATTTAGTTAAACTAATCCTAATTAACTTTTAGTTAAATTTAAACTAACTTAATCTCTCGCGGGACCCACATGTCAATGATAGAGTGTGCCACGTCAGTTGGTTGACCCAGTCAACGGGTCAACGGGGCCCATCCGTCAGCGACACAGGGAGGGCCCACGCGTCAGGCCAGCTCAGCGACGGCCGGCGACTCGTCAGAATCACGCCGGCGAGCTCGTTCGCGGCGGCGCGTCCTCGGGCATCGTCAGAAATTGCCCACAGGGCATCATTTTGATCGCGGCCGGGCGCGTTAGAACGGCAAGATGACAGCGCGTCGATTGGTGGCGGTTTCGCAGGCTGCGGTGGCCGGAGACGAGCGGTACGACATCGCCGGCGGTGGGGTGTTTCAGGCGAGCAACGACAACGGCGAAGCGATGCGCTATCGGGCAAACGGAAGGGCTGGTTGGGCCCTACTCACCGCGGTGAGTTCAACGGAAACATGCCCGTGACCATTTGGTCACCGGAGTCTCGCCGGCGATGAGATCCGCGGCGGAGCGTTCGGGCATCTCCAATGCGACCACTACGGCGACGAAAATGCGTGGGGAGAGATGGGAAAGGACGGCGACTGCTTACCGGGCCCTGTAGTTGTGCTCAAATGGGCATGGGAAGGCGTGTCATCGCCGGAATCATCGCCGGAGTCGAAGATGGCCGTAGGGGAAGAAGAGGTCGCCGGGCTCGTCTCGGTGGCTCCCGGCTACAATGGCTTGGACCGGACAACGCGGAGGACGACGGCGGAGCGCTACGTCATTGAGGCGAGACAAGGGGTCGACAAAGAGTGCGGGATCGACGGCGGCGACGGCGGGGGGTTTCGGGCGAGCTCATGCGCGAGCAGAGGAGGGGACGAGGGGGTTTTCTGGGGACGCTAGGGTTTGCGAGAGGGCGAGAGGGGCTCGAGAGAGTACTTAACTGCGACGGGGAGCCGCGGGATCAACGACACGGCGTCGATCGGAGCTCGGATGCGCGCGCGCTGACGCGTGCGATAGGAGGGAGAAGACCCAGCTGGCGGGCTGGGGCGGTTCCTGTAGCTCACAGGCCTTAGTGCACAGTAGTCATTAGGCATTTTTCTATTTCTTTTTTTCTGTTTTCTTTATTCTTTTCTATTGCATTTTCTTTTTACTCCATTTGACTTTTGTAAAATATGTGACTTAGCCACATAAATTCAATGCAATATTATGCACTGCCATGAAAAGTTTGGAGACTAGAAGAATTCATTTGTATTTTTCAAAAATGAATTGGCAATAAAAATTGCTGGGATAGCATTGTTTTAAATGCTACTGCCCATTTTTGCAAAGGAGTGATGTTGTTTTCCTTAACAGCTAATTGTTTTGAAATTTTTGCTAGATGATGGACATTTTTGCAGCAACTTTGGTGCAACTTCAATTGCCACTAAAATTTGAATTTGAATCAAATGGCAGAAATTGATATGAGGTTTTCAACCACTGTGATCATGCATTGCAAATGATGATGACAAGGCAGGATTATCAGAGGGTCACTGTGCTTATTACATAGGCGTGTTACAGTGCTCGACGGAGCGCGCACCGGCAGGAGGACGCCGCTCCGGCCATGCCATGGAACTCGTCAAGGTGCCCCCCTTCTCTGTTCCATTTGGCAAGGCCTAATGTTGTTTTCTCATGCACGCACATGAAAGCATTGGCCTTGTTGCTCTGTTCCTGAGGTTGGTGTTGCTCTGTTCGTGCAGGGGCTGTTCGAGACGCAACTCCAAATATTCATGTGGAATCCGCTGGGTGCGACACGGCTTCGAGCTCGCCGCCGCAACGCATCTACCAAGGGCCACGCCGGGTGAGGAGCCTCGGTGTTCCGCAGCCACTTCGTTCCCTCTTCACGACTGTGTGCCGTCGGGAGAGGAGCTCCCGTCACGGACACCTCTTCTCCACTACACGTGTTCAGCAGAAATTGTTTTAGTTTGTCATACATAATTGACTATGCTTATGTTGGTTGTTATTAAGTGCATAATTCATCAGATTAATTTTTTGTTTCGAAGTTAGATATTTAAACTCATTGTTTAGATTCTGCAATCATAAGCATCACTTGTAGTCTGGTCTTAGACAAATTATTGTTTGAGTTAAGTTCACCGAACAATACTTAAAAATTTCAGGAATCAATGATGCCAACCTCCTTGCAGAGCTGTGCTAGGAATCAATGATGACAGTAAAACCTAGGTTCTTGCATGGTTCTAGATTAATTGTTCTGTTTTGTTCTAGATTAATTGCACTCCTCATGGTTCCGTTCGCGGCCGAGCTGGGTGCAGCGCGGGGGTTGCTCGTGCTTGGCGTCGAGCCGGAGGGCTTTCATGTGAGTTCCTGCCGATTTTTCAGTTTCCACGGGGAACTGGGCAGGTCCTTTCGCGTGGCGTTACCCGTTTGATTTTAACCATGGGGAGTGATCTGAGGCACTGGTGCGGATTGCAGTAAGCAGTGACTGAGCTGCTGTTATTATAGTTTTTTCCATTTTGTTGAGAATAATGGGCATTCACGTTAGTAGTATTCATTCTCAAATCATTGGGGTTGAGGGACTCAAGTTAAATCTTGTTGATGTCCCTATGGTTCGGTAGGTTCACAGTCTAGCACTAGCAGTAACACCCAAGCAATTATTTTAGAGGGAGGGAGGGAGGTGGCATCCCAAATCATACCTGTCTATGATATGATTGGGAGGGAATATACTGACGGCTACTGTTACACTGTCTTGTTGATTTCTTTTAACAGTCATACCTAGCTAAAATCTTCTTGTCCACAGCAAAGAAGCCTCATCCTCTTCATGCTGGCTCGACCGCCTCTGATTCTTCCCGTTTGCTGCCTTGCCTTGCAGATGGGGCAGCTTAAGGGCGAGGTCGGCGTCTTCTCCAGGGCAGACGGGTCGGCGCTGTTCGAGATGGGCAACACTAGGGTCATCGCCGCCGTCTACAGCCCCTGAGAGGTAGTCGCTTTTTCTTTGCACACCAACTCTTCTATTCGATGCCATGGTGTTAGGGATTTGGCCCCTGAGAGGTCTCTAGTTAATGATCGGTATTGAGAGATTTTGGTGGTTACTTATGCTTATTGTGTATCACATTGAAAAAGAAAATGCACAATGAGCTTACCTTTGTATGTCAGGATTTTTTCTTCATCGGTTACTGATACGTCTCCAACGTATATATAATTTTTGATTGTTCCATGCTGTTATATTATCATTTTTGGATGTTTTACAATCATTTTACAATCATTTTATATCATTTTTTGGTACTAACCTATTGACATAGTGCCCAGTGCCAATTGCTGTTTTCTGCATGTTTTTTACATCGCAGGAAATCAATACCAAACGAAGTCCAAACGCAGCGAAACTTTTTGTGGATTTTTTTGGACCAGAAGACATCCAGTGGGCCGGAGAAGCTCCTGGGGGTGCTCTGAGGGGAGCACAACCCACCAGGGCGCGCCTGGAGGCCCAGGCGTGCCCAGGTGGGTTGTGCCCACCTTGGGGGCCTCCCGCACCGCCTCTTTGCTCTATAAATACCCCAATATTCTAGAAACCCTAGGGGTGTCGACAAAAATCAATTCCAGCTGCCGCAAGTTCCAGAACCACCAGATCCAATCTAGACACCATCACGGAGGGGTTCATCATCCTCATTGGTGCCTCTCCGATGATGCGTGAGTAGTTCATTGTAGACCTTCGGGTCCGTAGTTAGTAGCTAGATGGCTTTCTCTCTCTCGTTTGATTCTCAATACAATGGTCTCTTGGATATCCATATGATGTAACTCTTTTTTGCGGTGTGTTTGTTGGGATCCGATGAACTTTGAGTTTATGATCAGATCTATCTTTTTATCCATGAAAGTTATTTGAGTTTTCTTTGATCTCTTATATGCATGATTGCTTATAGCCTCATATTTCTTCTCTGATATTTGGGATTTGTTTGGCCAACTTGATCTATTTATCTTGCAATGGGAAGAGGTGCTTTGTGATGGGTTCGATCTTACGGTGCTTGATCCTAGTGACAGAAAGGGAAATGACATGTATGTATCATTGCCATTAAGGATAACAAGATGGGGTCTATTTCTACATAAATAGATCTTGTCTACATCATGTCATCGTTCTTATTGCATTACTCCGTTTCTCCATGAACTTAATACACTAGATGCATGCTGGATAGCGGTCAATGTGTGGAGTAATAGTAGTAGATGCAGGCAGGAGTCGGTCTACTAATCTTGGACGTGATGCCTATATAATGATTATTGCCTGGATATCATCATGAGTATTTGAAGTTCTATCAATTGCCCAACAGTAATTTGTTTCCACCATTTGCTATTTTTCTCAAGAGAAGCCACTAGTGAAAACTACGGCCCCCGGGTCTCTTCTTTAATATATTTGCCTTCAAGATCTATTTTGCTATTCGCTCTTTTATTTGTTTGCAACTTTTATTTTCAGATCTATTAATCCAAAAACCCAAAAATACCTCGCTGAATTTTATTTGCTTTTATTTGCATCTTTCAATCTACTACAATTTTATTTATCTCGTTACCCGAAAGGGATTGACAACCCCTTTAACACGTCGGGTTGCAAGTATTTGTTCTTTGTGTGCAGGAGCTGTTTACGTGGTGTTGCGTGGTTCACCTAATGGTTCGATAACCTTGGTCTCATCACTAAGGGAAATACCTACCGTTGATGTGCTGCATCATCCCTCCCTCTCTAGGGAAAAACCGACGTACTTCTAGCAGACATCAAGAGGAGTTTCTGGCGCTGTTGCCGGGGAGACATCATCAACATCAACCAGGTTCCTAATCACAAATCTCATCTCCTTGCAATTTACATTATTTTCCATTTGCCTGTCATTTTCCTCTCCCCCACTTCACAAAAATTTGCCATTTTATTCGCAATCTTTTTCGTTCGCCGTTTTCTCGTCAGATCTGTTTTCGAGTGCAATCTTGTTGCGAAGTCACCATGACTCAAGAGAACACCAAGTTGTATGATTTCTCAAATACCAACAACAATGATTTTATTAGCACTCCGATTGCTCCTCCCGCCACTAGCGCGGAGACTTGTGATATTAATACAGCTTTGTTGAATCTTGTTACGAAAGATTAGTTTTCCGGTACTCCTAATGAGGATGCCGCGTCCCATCTTAACACATTCGTGGAATTATGCGATATGCAAAAGAAAAAATATGTGGACAATGATGTTGTGAAGTTGAAATTTTGCGAGATCATGCAAAAATTTGGTTTTCCTCTTAGCCTCGCAATAGTATCGATTCTTGGAATAAGTGCAAGGATGCTTTTATCACTAAGTTTTTTCCACCCGCGAAAATCATTTCCCTTAGAACCCAGATCATGAATTTCAAGCAACTTGAGCATGAGCATGTTGCACAATCTTGGGAAAGGATGAAAATGATGCTAAGGAAGTGCCCAACTCATGGGTTAAATCTTTGGATGATCATACAAATTTTTTATGCGTTATTGTATTTTGTTTCTCGTAATCTTTTAGATTTCACCGCGGGGGGTACTTTTATGGAAATTACTTTGGGTGAAGCTACTAAATTGCTAGATAACATCATGGCAAATTATTCACAATGGCATACCGAAAGGGCTCCTACTAGTAAAAAAAGTTAATTCGGTAGAAGAAATAAATTTTTTGTGTGAAAAAGTTGACGCTCTTATGAAGTTGGTTGCTAATAAAAATGCTCCTATTGATTTTAATGATATGCCTTTGTCTACTTTGATTGAGCAAAATAGTGATGCCATAGATGTGAACTTTATTTCGCGAAACAACTTTAATAACAATGCTTATAGAGGTAATTTTAATCCTAGGCCTTTTCCTAGTAATTCCTCTAATAATTATGGTAATTCCTATGGTAATCCTTCTTATAATAATAATAGGAACACCTCTGATCTTGAGAATAATATTAGAGAATTTATCAGTACTCAAAAAGTTTTCAATGCTACAATCGAAGAAAAGCTGAATAAGATTGATGATATTTTTAGAAGTATTGATAGAATTTCTCATGATGTGGAAAATCTCATGATGAAAATTTTTGTGCCTAAGGTTGAGGAATCTATTAAAGCTCTTTATGTTTCTATGGATGAAAGTAAGAAAAGAACCGCTATGCTTAGAGCTAGACGAGAATTTTTAGAAAAAGCGTTTTCTAATGATTGCTTTCATAAAAGTGATGAAGATCTTAAAATGATTGGTGCTTCTTCTATTGATTCCTTGTTTAGTAAAATTAAGATTGATGATAAAGGGACTGGAGAAGAGTCAACTTTAGCTAGAAGGCATCCCGATAATTTGGAGGGTGAAAATCTTGTTGAAATTTTTGATAAAAGTGGGTTTGAAGAGGTCAAGACTTTAACTAGTGATGTGCCCACTATTTTGGATTACAAAGACTTTAATTATGATAGTTGCTCTTTGGTTGATTGTATTTCTTTATTGCAATCCATGATAAATTCACCCCATGCTTATGAACAAAATAAAGCTTTTACTAAACATATTGTTGATGCTATGATGAAAGCTTTTGAAGAAAAGTTGGAATTAGAAGTTTCAATTCCTAGAAAATTACATGATGAATGGGAACCTACTATCAAAGTCATGATTAAAAATTATGAGTGTTTTCATTATGTGACTTGGGTGCTAGCGTTTCTACAATTCCTAAATCTTTGTGTGATGTGCTTTGTCTTACCGATATTGAAGAATGCTCTTTAAATTTGCACTTGGCGGATTCTACTATTAAAAAGCCTATGGGAAGAATTAATGATGTTCTTATTATTGCAAATAGGAATTATGTGCCCATAGATTTTATTGTTCTTGATATTGATTGCAATCAGTCTTGCCCAATTATTCTTGGTAGACCGTTTTTACGTACTATTGGTGCCGTGATTGATATGAAAGAAGGCAATATTAAATTTCAATTCCCACTAAGGAAGGGTATGGAGCACTTCCCTAGGAGAAGAATTAGGCCACCTTATGAATCAAGCATGAGGGCATCTTATGGATCTCGAAACAAAGTTGACAACACGTAGATCTTTTGCGTTATGCCTAGCTAGGGGCGTAAAACGATAGCGCTCGTTGGGAGGCAACCCAACTTGTATCTTTTTGCTTTTTGCTTTTCTTGCTATTTTCAATAAAATACCCAATTATGCCTCTGGTTAGATGTGTTTTTGTGGTTTAAATTAGTGTTTGTGCCAAGCAAAGCCTTTGGGTTGATTTGAGTGATAGTTGATTTGATCTTGCTGAAAAACAGAAACTTTTGCACTCAGGAAAATAATTCTTATTGTTAATAGAAGAGTGGCTTTGAGTTGATTCTTTTTGCAGGAGATTAATAAACAAATTTCTTACGTTGTCCTAATTTTTTGAAATTCTGTTTTCTTTGCGTTGTGTGCTTGTTTTGATGATTCTATGGTTTTCTTTGAAGAATTTTTTCCATAGAAAAGTTGGAATACATTAGATATAATGCAAAAATAAAATATGAATGGGTTTGCAACAGTACTTAAAGTAGTGATTTGTTTTCTTATACTAACGAATCTCACGAAGGTTTTGTTGAGTTTTGTGTGATTGAAGTTTTCAAGTTTTGGGTGATATTACGATGGAGGAAGGAATAAAGATTAGCTAAAGGCTAAGCTTGGGGATGCCCAAGGCACCCCAAGATAATATTCAAGAAGTATCAAGCAACTAAGCTTGGGGATGCCCCCGAGTGGCACCCCCTCTTTCTTCTAACAACCATCGGTATTTTACTTGGAGCTATATTTTTATTCGTCACATATTATGAGTTTTGCTTGGAGCGTCTTGTATGATTTGAGTCTTTGCCTGTTTTGCTTTTTATTTTAAGTCTTGAATCCTTGCTGGACACACCTTTTTGAGAGAGCCAAAAACTATGCTATGATTGCTCCTATGCTTCACTTAAAATTTTAGAGCCTTGGAATTGCTCTAGTGCTTCACTTATATATTTTTTAGCACGGTGTGCTTTTTATTTTTTGAAGAAATGATCTCATGCTTCACTTAGATTTATTTGGGAGTTAGTAAAATTTTGAAGAAATTCTCTCTTGCTTCACTTAGATTAATTTGAGAGATAGAAATATTATGCTTATGTTCTTCACTTATATTTGTTTGAGCTTATTAAAAGCAACATATGAAACTAGTCCCAAAGTGATAGATATCCAAGAAGGATATAATAAAAACTTTCATGAAGATCATTAGACAAAATAAACTTGGTTCTTTGTAATAGTTTTGAGATATGACGATATAATATGTGAGCCATGTTGATGAGTAATTATGCTTTAGTAAGAATATTGGTGTTAAGGTTTGTGATTCCCTATGCAAGTACGAAAGTCAATAGTTATGCAATGAAATTATATCTTACTTATGGTGCATTATTCGGTGTTACTTATGCTTAATGCTTGCTTACGAGATTATTCGTTTCTTGGTTGGGCGCTTCTCAATCTTTTTGCTAGCCTTCATTTGCACTAAGTATGATCACTACTTGTGCATCCAAAACCCTTTAAACCAGTTTTGCCATATGAGTCCACTATACCTACCTATATGCGGTATTTCCGTGCCGTTCTAAGAAAATTTGTATGTGCCATCTCTAATTTGCAAAATAAATTTCTCTTTTGTGTGCTCGTATCGCTCGCGAGGCGGTGAGGGGTGGCCGATATTTTCCATGCTAGATGTGTTATTCTCACAATGAGTGTTTATCCACTTGTCATTGCACGAGAGTACGGCAAAGGTATTAGGGATGCCCAGTCCCGAAATGAAAAATGAATTTACTTTATGTTGTCAAATAATAAATTCCTTGGAAAGTGTTGGTATGGAGGGCACCCGTGGATACAGCTAGCCATGGAAAGTGAGAGAAATGGTGGAAAAACGAATAAACTTTATTTTCTGTTTGGGAACCGCCTATGATATATCTAGCATGGAAAGTTTTGGGAGCTCTAAGTCATTTTCGTTTGTGAGAAAAGTATGCCTCTCAAAATGTTTTTATCTCTCAATTTAAGCTTTGAGCTCTGGCACCTCTACAAATCCCTACTTCCCTCCCGAAGGGCCTTTCTTTTACTTTATGCAATTTTTAATTTTAATTTGAGTCTCTATCTTCTCTTACAAAGCACCAACTAAGGGGCACTATGATCGTACTTGAGCATTGGGTGTAGCTAATATTCGAGTGTGTCTCATGAATAGGTCAATGATTGAGCATGACGGGCTAGGGATAACTTGCTTTAGTGTTGATATTTTGAAAGACATGGTTGCTTGTTGATATGCTTGAGTATTTAAGTTATCATGTCAAAACTAGACTATTGCTTTGAACCATATAAAAGTCCACATGTCAATGCTATTAAGAAAAGAATATGTGATGAACATGTTAGGCAGCATTCCATATCAAAAATTCTATTTTTATCATTTACCTACTCTAGGACGAGCAGGAATTAAACTTGGGGATGCTGATACGTCTCCAACGTATCTATAATTTTTTATTGTTCCATGCTGTTATATTATCATTCTTGGATGTTTTACAATAATTTTATAATCATTTTATATCTTTTTTGGTACTAACCTATTGACATAGTGCCCAGTGCCAGTTGCTGTTTTCTACATGTTTTTTACATCGCAGGAAATCAATACCAAACGGAGTCCAAACGTAGCGAAACTTTTTGTATTTTTTTTACCAGAAGACATCCAGTGGGCCGGAGAAGCACCTGGGGGGTGCTCCGAGGGGAGCACAACCCACAAGGGCGCGCCTGGAGGCCCAGGCGCGCCCAGGTGGGTTGTGCCCAGCTCGGGGGCCTCCTGCACCTTCTCTTTGCTCTATAAATACCCCAATATTCCAGAAACCCTAGGGGAGTCGACGAAAATCAATTCCAGCCGCAGCAAGTTCCAGACGCACTAGATCCAATCTAGACACCATCACGGAGGGGTTCATCATCCTCATTGGTGCCTCTCCAATGATGCGTGAGTAGTTCATTGTAGACCTTCGGGTCCGTAGTTAGTAGCTAGATGGCTTTCTCTCTCTCGTTTGATTCTCAATACAATGGTCTCTTGGAGATCCATATGATGTAACTCTTTTTTGCGGTGTGTTTGTTGGGATCCGATGAACTTTGAGTTTATGATCAGATCTATCTTTTTATCCATGAAAGTTATTTGAATTTTCTTTGATCTCTTATATGCATGATTGCATATAGCCTTGTATTTCTTCTCCGATATTTGGGTTTTGTTTGGCCAACTTGATCTATTTATCTTGCAATGGGAAGAGGTGCTTTGTGATGGGTTCGATCTTACGGTGCTTGATCCCAGTGACAGAAAGGGAAACGACACGTATGTATCGTTGCCATTAAGGATAACAAGATGGGTTCTATTTCTACATAAATAGATCTTGTCTACATCATGTCATTGTTCTTATTGCATTAGTCTGTTTCACCATGAACTTAATACACTAGATGCATACTGGATAGCGGTCGATGTGTGGAGTAATAGTAGTAGATGCAGGCAGGAGTCGGTCTACTAATCTTGGACGTGATGCCTGTATAATGATCATTGCCTGTATATCGTCATGAGTATTTGAAGTTCTATCAATTGGCCAACAGTAATTTGTTTCCACCGTTTGCTATTTTTCTCGAGAGAAGCCACTAGTGAAAACTACGGCCCCCGGGTCTCTTCTTTAATATATTTACCTTCAAGGTCTATTTTGCTATTCGCTCTTTTATTTGTTTGCAACTTTTATTTTCAGATCTATTAATCCAAAAACCCAAAAATACCTCGCTGAATTTTATTTGCTTTTATTTGCATCTTTCAATCTACTACAATTTTATCTATCTCGTTACCCGAAAGGGATTGACAACCCCTTTAACATGTCGGGTTGCAAGTATTTGTTCTTTGTGTGCAGGAGCTGTTTACATGGTGTTGCGTGGTTCTCCTACTGGTTCTATAACCTTGGTCTCATCACTGAGGGAAATACCTACCGTCGCTGTGCTGCATCATCCCTCCTTCTCTGGGGAAAAACCGACATAGTTCTGGGAGACATCAGTTACCCTTCCTTTAGCTGTAGTTTATCTTTGTATAGAAACCAATCTTGGTGTTCTTCCTATTTGTATTTGATTATGTTTTTAAAATTCCCTAGCACAACCAATATAACAATGTGGGTATGTGTTTTGTTCTTTCAGTGTCTATAGTGCATTTGCATGATGTTGAATTATGTGCTATAGAATATACATTAGCTGATTTAAACTATTGTTTTCCTTCGCCTAATCAAATGCCATTTGTTTTGCAGTATGCATACCCAGGTCAAGCTTGCAGTCATGGTGAAGGTGTTGATCTGGGTTTCCTATCTTTAGAAGTAATTTTTTTGCTTGCTATCGTCTTTAGGGTACTGCTTTCTAATCAAGTTCTTGAACATAGGAGTTATGTATACAAATCATGTGCTATTTATGGTCACTTTTATGAACTGATAGCCATCTCCTTGTTTACTTAGCTGAATCATGTCTTTGTGTACAAAACATCAGTTACTTGTATTTGGCTTCTATGTGCTAACTAAATCTGATAAGTATGTATACTTCTTTGAGGTGCAAATTCCACAGTGCATGTTTACGAGGTTCGTACAGATAATGCATAATATTGGTGTCAAAGTGTCTCTCCTTAGGGGTTGATTTAAACCGCATATGCTCTACTGAAACAACTTTTTGTTGTTCAAACATTGAAATTCTGGTTCTTTGTTTCAAACGTCGAAATGTTGTTTACCTTGTCCTTCTATGCTTGAATGATAAAAATGTCGCATTTATAGGATTGTAAACCTGATGTGATTGCAGTAGTTTTTACTCGCTGCTGATAGTTACTAGTTTTCACTGATTTCTATGCCTCATTTTGCTTGTTTTACTCTTTATGCACACAGACTGCCTACAAGTTAACGTGTTGTTAGATTTGCCTTTGTTTTGTTCCATATCACAGAGAAGGTCGTTAAGTTTCATTAAAGACGGTCAGCTTTTGACCAATTCTTTTTGGTCATAAAAAGGTCGCAAATGAAAAACAATGACAATTCAGCGACCAATAGTGATGGTCGCAAGTTGACATATTTCTTGTAGTGATTGAACGAAGGGGTTTCGTTCATGTCTATGATTTACCGAACCTACGGGGTCACAAACTTAAGGTAATCATGATTTGCTGAGTGTTAGTAGGATGGGAGTGATGAGAATATATTTGTGGAATTATTTCATTAATATCCGGAATAGTTCCGAGAGGTTCCAGAAGCGTTTCGGGGTCACCGAAAGGGTTTCGGTGAATATCGGCTATTACCGATTAATATATATAGGTGGAAAATGTTTTCGGGGATGTTAAATTATACATATAATGCTCTAAAAATGTTTAGAACAAATATATATTAAATTTAATATCAATGGGCCTAATAAGGCCAAGAGGTGGAAGGAAACTTGCGCCAAAAAGGCCCAAGTGGGAAAGTGCCTCCCTTCCTTAAGGAAGGGGGCCGAATTGGGGAAGGGGAGGAGTCGGAGGACTCCTCCCCCCCTTAGATGGTGTAGCAAGGGGGATTCCTTCCCCTTGGTGGCAGCCCTCCCTCTCCCCTCTAACCTATATATACTAGAGGATTTCACCCTATGAAGAACAAGATTTGGGTGCCTCTTCTAGTTGATCTAGCTAGTTCTAGTTGGTCCTAGACTAATTAGAGCTAGCCCTAGCCACCTCTAATCCTCATAATTAGAAGCCCAGTGTGGTTCTAATCTCCTCCCTCTAATTCTTTGGTGACGATTAGCTCTGGACAGCGAAGCGCTGCCGGATCGTGAAGTCCGTACGCTTGCAACCAAGTAGAAAGGTCATGTTTTCGGTCTTCAGTTCGAGGGATCGTTCGAGGCCGGTTCGCGGGATCGTCATCAATGTTCAAGGGACTTCGAGCATGATCTACACCGACTCTTCTTCTTCCGCTGCACTCCGGAGTTGGTAACGATCATTGATCACAACCCGTTATGCATCTTCATATTGATCTTGGTGATCATAGGTGCGAATTTTTTTCTACTATGTTTCCCAACAAAAATTTGATAAATTTGCTAATAATGATCCTCATGAGGAAGAACCTACTCTCATGCACATTAAAAAACTCCGTGTAGGTAGCGGTAATACTATTGGAAAAGGTGTTATCCAAGATTTCTTTACTTGTGTCGGTAAGTTACCTATGCTAGGGGGGTCAATTCTTAACAAAACTTCTAGCCTTGAGGATGCAATATATTTGCTTATAGTTGAACTTGAAAGACAATTTGTTCACATGCATCCATGCATACAAAGGATCTTCCTAGAATTCTCTAATATTCATGATCCCTTTGTTAAGCGTGTTACCACTATATTTCTAGCTTATGAATTTGGGCATATCATTAAAGAAGCTAGTGAATTTTTCGCTCATTACAATAGCAATGGTGGTTGCCCTCCTATAGAGGAAATGCTTTTTAATCAAGAAGAAATAAGGAGATTGCAATCTCCAGATTATGCCGCTTACAATGAAAATCTAAGAAAAAAGGTTCCTCCAGATGTGTTGATTGATAAAATTTCTGAACTCAATGACAATTTTGCTATACAAAATAATGGGCTAGGGCGTGTTCTTAAAGATATACTTAGGGAGTTTAATCAAAGGAACGTTTACAATGAAGAGATAATTATCACATACAAAGGGCCAAAAGAGGAACCTATTCCTCCCAAACTTGATCTTATGGATCCGTACCCTATTAAATTTAGCCCCTTTGATTATTTTGGCTTACCACAAAGAAAGCTTGCTGCTGAAAGGAGGGAATATGAGATGAGCATGGATGATCTCCCTCACTTCTACTACAATACCTAGATCTATGCAATATGCCTAGCTAGGGGCGTAAAACAATAGCGCTTGTTGGGAGGCAACCCAATTTTATTTTGTGTTTTTTGTTTTTGCTTCTGTTATTGAATAAATATGCAATACTACTTCTGTAATAATTGTGTTTTAGTATTTTAATTAGCGTTTGAGCCAAGTAAGACCTTTGGGATGATCTTGGGTGATAGTTGATTTGATTTTGCTGAAAAACAGAAACTTTTGCTCTCAGTGCTAGAATTTAAAAAAATCGCAGCAACGCGATTTGATCTGAATTTTTTACAAAAAATTTATATACAAATTTCCTACGTTGTCCTAATTTTTCAGAATGTTTGGAGTTACAGAAGTTTGGTCAAAGTCCATATTACTACAGACTGTTCTGTTTTTGACAGATTCTGTTTTCATTGTGTTGTTTGCTTATTTTGATTAATCTATGGGTAGTATCAGGGGGTATGAACCATGGAGAAGTTAGAATACAGTAGATATAACACCAATATAAAATTGGAATGAGTTTACAACAGTACCTAAAAGTGGTTATTTTCTTTGTTTCACTAACGGATCTCACAAGTTTTCTGTTGAGTTTTGTGTTGTGAAGTTTTGAAGTTTTGGGTGAAGTTTCGATGGACTACGGAATAAGGAGTGGCAAGAGCCTAAGCTTGGGGATGCCCAAGGCACCCCAAGGTAATATTCAAGGACAACCAAGCATCTAAGCTTTGGGATGCTCCGGATGGCATCCCCTCTTTTGTCTTCAATCCATCGGTAAAATTACTTGAGGCTATATTTTTATTCACCACATGATATGTGTTTTGCTTGGAGCGTCATGTGCTATATGAGTCTTTGCTTTATTTGCTTTTTAGTTTACCACAATCATCCTTGTTGTACACACCTTTTTAGAGGGACACACATTAATAATGAATTTATTAGAATACTTTATGTGCTTCACTTATATCTTTTGAGCTAGGTAGTTGCTCTAGTCAGTGGTACCGTAACGTGTTATACAAACAGTTTTTAACCCTTTTCCACGACAGCATTCTGAGCCGTCGTGCGAAGGGGGGGTCCTTCCCACACAACCCAAAAACCGTCGGGGATAGGCGAGCGGCTACTAACGATCGCCATAGTATAAACGTATGAGAAGTCGCCCCAGTCCCACACATTACGTATCGATGTTACGTTTCTGATCAGAGAGACATCCCAAACGATTACGCCGCTATAGTCGTGTGAAAAAGGTGGACATCAACATTTAATCTACCAATGTGTTTGCGATAGGTACGTTATCGCACACAGTTCAAGAATGAAAACTGTGTGCGATGCCTCTACTAACGCCAACGTGTCCATTTTCATAACTGTGTGCGATAGGTATTCCTATCAAACACGCACACAGGTTTGAAATGTTTGCCGTATTACCATGAATCGCACACGCATATGAGACGAAACTGTGTGTGTGTCTGTCAGGCATCACAAATGTTTCACGTCAAAGAACCGTATGTTCTCTATTTTTCATCGCTCACGTTGTTTTCTTTCTAACCGTGTGCACATTATTTTATTCGCTCCTGTATAATTTTATTTTTCCCTGTCATTTCTTATTCGAATTGGAAATTTTGAAATATGAAACATGGAATTCAAATTCTCAGCACAATGATTCAACAACCAATCCATAAATAAAATTCTCAGTACAGTATGTTCAGTAATTATAGGATTAGACAACAATTAACTATGATGAACCACAATATTTAGAGGCGGTAAAGGTGAAAAGACAAGTGTAAATCATGTTGGCTGCCGATGGTGTTGAAGAAGCGGAATGCCCATAATGTGCCCTCCTGCATGCCATAGGCATGAACAACTTTTGTCCAACCCCTTGTGACGATCGCCCGCCCATCCTTCACCGCCTTCAGGAAGACTTCTAGAGCATTATCATGGTAGCATGAATTATATACTTTAACCTTAGTTGCCTCCACTCCAGTCATGTAGTTTGCAAGGTAATCATCAGTAAATAGCTTCAAAAACCACTGAAAAGAGAAAAAATTTAGATACTCAGGTCTAATAGAGTAACTTGTTGTGGGCAGGGGGAAAAGGCAACACATTTCTTACCATCCTAAAGTTCATTGTTGTCTTGGACGAAGTGTAAATAAAGAGCTTAATTCCCATCAGCCATTTATTTCGCCTAACAATCTTCCTTAGTTTCCTCACTTGACAGTTGTTCATGAATATCTCATTGCCCCATATGCAAAAGGGATCGAAGCGTGGATCAGTACCGCTTATATATGTACCTACAAGCAACCAGTAAATGTTAGAAGCTAAACTGAGATTGCACAAATGATGTAAAATACAACTACCTACATTCCTAAGTACAAGTATTTTTAGAGATTTCAATATGAACTACATACAGATGTATATAGAATTATAGACATAGTTTAGATTAGAATCGTGATTCACTCATTTTGCTCTGTATGTAGTCTATATTGGAATCTCTAAAAATACTTATATTTAGGAACAGATGGTGTATAAGACATGGGTTGCAGCTAACCTCGACAGCAAACAACAGCATCGCCCATTGTAGCCCTGTGTAAGTACATGGAAAGCCAATGTTAACTACAACGGGGTTAACATCCACCAAAAATAGCAAATGGTAATAAAACGGCAGCATCTGTAGTGATATCTTCATTGCGAAAGCATAGCACGGTAGCAAAAGGACGGATTAAAAAATGGATAGAATTTTTTACTGCAATAGACAACCTAGTATAGCCATTGAAACTGGTACTGATAGAAATGAAATTGTCAGAGTTAAACATCGCAAGGCATGTGCTGCTAGAGAAGAGAATGGCCCTGTTGTCTATAAAAAGGTAGGGAAAATAGATAAGACGGGCTAGGCGTGTTTACTACAACATGCTTAATACATGAACCGTACAAAACATGGCCATTGCAACTGGTATTGGTAAGATTCAACTGGTGAGTTCATACTTGGTAAGTCCTGAGGGGTAGTTGCTGGGGCACTTCATATGGACAAGAGCCCGCTCCAAGTTGGCCGCAGCAGAGGCGAGGTGTTCCTCCGGGTCGAAGAGTGGATCAGTGCCACTGACATGTGTACCTACAAGAAGCAAGTAAATGTTAGAAGCCAAACTACAATTGCACAAATGATGTAAAATACTGTAAGACATGGGATGCAACTAACCTCGATGGCAAACAACAGCATCGCCCGTTATGACCCTGCGTAAGTACATGGAAAGGCATGTTAAGTACAACAGGGTTAGCATCCACTAAAAATAGCAAATGGGCAGCATCTCTAGTGTATCTTCATTGTGGAGAGTAGGACGGTAGCAAAGGGACAGATTAAAAAATGGATACAACTGTTAATTGCAACAGGCTTAACAGCATCCTAAGTCATGTTTTGTAAGTTTGTAGCCATTGAAATACAACTGTTAAAAAATGGATACAACTGTTAATTGCAACAAGCTTAATAGCCATTGAAACCGGTACTGATAAAAATGCAATTGGCAGAGTTAAACATCGCAAGGTAGGTGCTGCCAGAGCAGAGAATGGCCCAGTTGTCTATAAAAAAGATACGGAAAATAGCTAAAACGTATTAGGCATGTTTATTACAACATGCTTAATACATCAACCGTACAAAACATAGCCATTAATTGCAACTGGTATTGGTAAGATTGAACTGGTGAGTTCATATGGTAAGTCCTGAGAGGTAGTTGCTGGGGCACTTCATCTTGGTCAGAGCCCGCCCAAAGTCAGCGGAGGCGAGCTGTTCCGCCGGGTCGAAGCGTGGATCGGTGCCGCTAACATATGTACCTACAGGCAACCAGTAAATGTTAGAAGTTAAACTGCAATTGCACAAATGATGTGAAATACTGTAAGACATGGGATGCAGCTAACCTCGACGGCAAACAACAGCATCGCCCGTTATGACCCTGCGTAAGTACATGGACAGGCATATTAAGTACAACAGGGTTAGCATCCACCAAAAATAGCAAATGGGCAGCATCTCTAGTGATATCCTGAGTCATGTATTGTAAGTTTGTTGCTGGTATTGGTGAAATTGAGCTGGACAATTAATACTTGAACATCACACAGTGTGCAGTACTGAAATAAACAAGGCACGAACATGCTTAATACATCAACCGTACAAAACATGGCCATTGCAAGTGGTATTAGTAAAATTGAGCTGGTCAGATCATACCTGGTAAGTCCTGGGGGGTAGTCGCTAGGGCACTTCATCTAGGCCAGAGCCTGCACCAAGTCGGCGGAGGCGAGGTGTTCCTCCAGGTCAACACGCACAGCGGCCATCGACCGCCATCAGCTCCTCGACCTTCACGTGATATGTGGTTGGGCTTGCGCGGTGATGCTCTAGAGGTAGGGGCGGTGGGGATTTGGAGGCATGAGAATGTTTCGTAGGCACCATTTAAGCAATCAGGCCGGGGCAATGATAAAGATCTGTGGGTTACCTGACTGGATCGACGATGCTCGGGCAAAACGTAGATGTGGTTGAAGCTGTGGTTGCGGCGGTGGTGGTTTGATCTGCCGATAGGGGGGAGGGGGATACTGAGGAAATTTGATGGGTGGGGATGTGGTGGGAGGAATAAATTCTGAAATCGCGCGCCTAATGAAAATTTCGCTACGAAACATGAAACTTGGGCGGGGGAAACACACAACGCAGACGAAGCACGTAAAATACTCGTGTGCGAGAAAAGAGAAAACTGGCAGATCCTGTCTCCAAAAAAATGTACACGTGTAGTTGATTTCTTCGGTCAATGGTACGCTTGCTTTATTAGGAAACATCGCACAGGTAACTAACTTATGGATTATTAACGCAAAAAAATGCACACGGGTACGCCATAGAAACCGTGTGTTTTGTGATCTTCTAATAATTTTTATATCTATCAGCATCTCCAACCGCACCTAATTTCAAAAATCTCTTTCATTGTATCAGGATTATTCAATGTACATGAACGAGGCAAGGTGACACCCAATGAACAATCATGAGTTTATGAAATACAATCAAGTGTCAAGTTGTCTCGCTCGCATAGCCAGATTTGATCCTATGCAACAAGACAGAAGCTTGCTGCCATCCGCCGTCACGGCAATTTAAACTGGTGTGCGGCCAACTCGCGCGGCGAGGTGGGACTAAAAACCAGCTGCGGCCAGCTCTAGTCTCCAGTGGCTGCGGGTGGACTTTTTGGGAGTATTTAGGGTCGGGGTGCGGCTACAAAACTTCAGTGAACACATGCTAATCAACGCTCAAAGCCCTCAAAGGATGCGCTTACCGACATTGTACGTTAATAATAGATAGTACCAACTTAAAGTACTGCTGGTAATTTGCTCTAAAACTAGTACGTATGTAGTACTGGTAGATGCTCGTAATTAATTATACAAACTTACGGGCGACACACGCACTAACTACTTCTCACATGCTGGCATCGGGGCATGCTGGCCAGACGCCATCGTTCTCCTTCCTGACATTATAGGCGGCAGCCCACCGTGCTTCGATCTCCGCCGAGCTCTCCTCAGCATGGCGTGCGGCCTCTTCTTTCTTGCGGTGCCGGGACTCTCTTTTCTTGACTGCTTTCTGCCTTTTCCGCTCCTTCCATGCGGCTTTGGCCGCCTCTAGATCCAGCGCCCATTCGGCCATGGCAGCATCAAAGTACGCCCACGTACTTGGGCGGCCGCCGGCGGTGATGAACTCGGTGCGGCGAGATGCCATCGCTTCCTTACCATGTGTGCGGTCGCGGGCGGCGAGGAACGCGGCGCGGCGGGATGCCATCGCTTTCTTACCAGTTACTGTGTGTCGCGGTGCCATGAACGACTCTTTGGGACGGAGTAGCCGGACAGCCATACAGTGCGGTGGTTTTTAAGAGCTCAATGACAAACGACGAAGTAAATTTGGCTTCCCTTACAATCTTGCTCATTCATTATAGCACACGGTTCATCTCCGTCGCCTCCGGAAACAATGTGCGCTGAGCCTATAGTGTGTTGCGTTATGATTGGCCGGAACCCCACCCACGCGGATCGCATGTGTGCACCGTAGGATGCGCCATGATCGAACGACAATCCACGTCCCTCACATCACACCCGTGCAACTGTAGCTGGAATGGATTTATATGCGCTAAATACCTAGAAAATTCACATAATCCCCTAAATATGGTTAATGAGCTCGGAAAAGTGCCAAATTTGAACACGGTGATTTGCAGGGTGTATGTTCATCGTAGAAAAAAACTCAAGCGCAAAGAACGAAGAAATTTTGGATTCCCCTTCAATCTTGGTGATTTCCCTCTCGAAAGCATGGAACTGCCTCGGTGATGGTTTGATTTATGAAGGGCGTGCATGACGACATAAGGCAAACCTTCTCAAATTTTTACCAGGGCATGGTGAGGCCATACCATGGCACCATGCCAGGCGGCATGTTTTTCAAGCATTTATTTCATTTTTCTGTAGTTGAAAACCCAATAAACAAACGTTTGTGGTTGACTATTGCCACACATATCTCATCGAAATATCTACCCATTCCTTGTAAAAGGCATGAGAATTTACTAAATAGCACGAGCATGGTTTTCCAGACCGTTCTTGTGCACCCTTTCATGCACCGATTGTTTGAACTTGAATTATGTGCATTAATGCCTAGAAAATGTACATAATCCCCTAAATATGGTAAATGAGCCCGAAAAAGTACCAAATTTGAACACAGTGATTTGCAGGGTGTATGTTTATCATAGAAAAAAAAACTCATGGACAAAGGACAAAGGAAATTTGGATTCCCCTTCAATCTTGGTGATTTCCCCCTTGAAACCATGAAACTTCCTCGATGATGGTTCGATCTATGAAAGGCGTGCATGACGACATAAGGAAAACATTCTCAACTTTTTACCAGGGCATGGTGAGGCCATACCATGGCACCACGCCAGGCGTCATGTTTTCCAAGCATGTATTTCATTTTTATATAGTTGATAACCCAGTAAACGACGCGTTTGTGGTTGACTATTGCCACACATTTCCTTGAAATCTCTGCCCATTCCTTGTAAAAGGCATGAGAATCTTCTATTATATAATTAAAATAGAAGACAAATAAGACATCACGTTCTTCCACATAAGTTAAGAAAATATACATCGTTGATAAAAAATTCTTACGGCTAAGATTTAAAGATATTACGTTACGTGCCAAAAGTTATATGTGGAACCAACACGTTCAAAGGTGTGTGAATAATAAATTGGAAACATGAATAAGAAGTTGAAAAGAAGCGTGGAGATTTTTTTAGGAGTTCAGATTGGCAGGAGCATAGGACGTACGTATTGATGGTGGGAAGCTAACAGGCTTTTATTATCCAACACGTCCGAGGCACAAACACAAACACGTACTGTAGGTCATATTAAAAAAACATGCATGTCCCGATCAACAGCCAATCAAAATCGTCCTATAAAAGGGCAATCAGAATCCAGGAAAAAAATTCAAAAACACTAACGCCCACATGTGTGGCACTATTGCAACTCGCCCACACCCTGGATCACCGTCCAGTTAAATTTGCATGAATCTTGACACACTGAGGCAGTTTTTGTGTGCCACGTAGGACAAGGCCGGTGTGTGGAGTTTTCTCAGTTCGCCCGCACGCTGTTTCTCCCTTAGACGAGGCCGGTTTTGCAAGTCGGGCGTGCGGTGGAACTGCCGTCGCGCACGCACGCCGCGCACGACTACTGTTCACCGTCTTCCACGACTGCCCATTTCCCCCTCAGCGGTGCTGTGGTTTCTCCCCCACCCCCTTCATTTCTTCCCACCCCATCCTCTCCAGCAGTTCCATTCGATAGGAGGAGTAGTCGAGAGGAGGAGGCGGCGGCGGTGGCGGAGGAGTCGAGGGCATTCGCGGCCGTTGTTGGTGTTCACCGGACTGGAGTGTCATCGCCGGAGCAGCCACAGTGAGTAGGGAAGGCTATCGAAGCTTTCTACTGGTCCAATCTGTCTCCCTTCCTCCCTGGTTACATCCCTCTTGAGCCCTTTCGAGATTCAGGCGGATTCGCGGCGCTCCGGTGTCCCCGTCGGCGGGGCAGTCGCGTGTGTGCCATTTAGGGCTGCATTGCGCAGTTCCGTCTTCGTCGCGGTGGTAGTCAAGCCGGTGAGGCTCGCCCGGTCGGCAACCACCTCTCTATTTACGAGAGATTAGATGCCTGCAATTCTATGTGTGAGTGATTTCTAATGTGTTTTTGTTAGTTCTGATGGTCTCGTAGGCTGTGATTATCACTGTTTTAGGGTGATGTTGTAGTTGAAGTCAGGGTCTGATAGTTGTGTATGAACCCTAGATCTAGTTAGGTGCATTTCAATCTGTAGGATAATGGCAGTCATGGCAATTTCAATACACTTGTTTATCTACAACTATCCTACTAGATGGCAACTAATTTTCTGAATCAACTATGTCAGTTGCCATGTCCTATGTAGGATAATGACAGTTTGTGAGTCCAAATCAGGGAGTGATAGTTGTGTATGAACCCTAGATCTAGATAGATGCATATTCGAAGTGTAGGATAACGGCAGTCATGGCAATTTCATGGCATTTGTTTATCTACAACTATCCTACTAGGTGGCAACTAATTTTGTGAATCAACTATGCCAGTTGCTATGTCATATGTAGGGTAATGGCAGTTTGTTTGTTCCATGTACTCACTTCGTTGCCACGCTGTTTTGTGATAGCACAACATATTGTTTCCATTAGATGGCAACTCCTTTTTTATGAAGCCAAGGTGTGAGTTGCCACATTATACGTTGTACAATGGCAGTTGTCTGTTCTATTGAACTGCCTTAGTTGCCACATCCTTTGCTGCTAACATGGCAACTTGAACCTACTAGATGGCAACTGCATTTTTATGAAGCCAATGTGTCAGTTACCACATTACATGTTGGATAATGGTAGTTGGGTGCTCCACTGTAATGCCTCAGTTGCCACAGTGTTTAGTGCCAACATGGCAACTTGAATCTGCTACATGGCAACTGCATTTTTATGAAGCACACACCTATTCAGTTGCCATGTTTTTGCACTTGTTTTTCCATTGTTTAATTTTTGCCTATTGTGCATGTTTAGCAGATGGCAATTACCTCCTTTCACACGCTAGGACTTTGGGGTAAACATGGCAGTTTTCATTTTTGTTATCGATGATATCCAGTGACTCGTTACTTCGTGCATCTCTTTCTGCATCTGTTGGCTGTGTTTTCATTTTATACTAACGTGTTTTTGTTCTTACCGTAGCACAATGGCTCGTGGTGACCAGCAAGATGATGATGGCGACGAGGTCACTTTTCCCCTATGTTTTAATGTCATACTGAGTTTTCATTCATACGTTAGAACTAATTTTCATTACATTGAACATGCCAACAATGATCCTTTTGTGTTCTGCAGAAGAAGAAACGTCAGCGCAATAGGGCTTCACAAGAACGCCTGACTACATTGACCAAGGGTTTTACTGATGACCAGAAGGGAGCTGCCGGTGAGATGGGGACGCAGGCATTGATGGATGTTCGATGCACGAACCTAGTAAACCCTATATGCGACTGCCTCGGTGAGATATACGAGCCTGAGTCTAGGGAATTCGTCATTCTGGGACATGGAAGACTGCCTTTGGATGAGGAATCTGTGTTCTGCACTTTGGGTGTCCCCCGTGGAGAAATCAAAGTCCCGTATGAGGTGAACAATGAGATTGAGGAAGTTTTGTTCGCCCGTTTGTTTCCTGGAATGGCATCCATGCCTAATACGACTGTGTTGGCAACTTCGCTGGAGGGCATGACAACCCATGGCGAGGTATTTAAGATGAAGCTGCTGATGTACTTGATCTCGGATGTCTTTGCGCCTACCACATCTCTGCGCCCAAGCAACAAGTGCTTCCCTATCCTGGTGAATGCTCTCTCTCTCTATTCTTTTCCCTACAATCTTATGTTTTTGATGTCATGCAGAAGCTAGTCACTGCCAGTTTGATGTTTTTATTGAATGTCGATGCGGCATCTTTTTGTCCTGAATTCTTTTGTGCAGGCGAAACTGAAAGATGTTAAAAACATGAATTGGTGTAAATTCATTGCCGACTTCCTGCATGATGCATTCTCAAATAAGATGTACCAGAAGGGCTGCCACTTGCACCTAATGGTATTTTTCCTACTCTTCTGCAAATGCTCTTACCACGGTTCATTCTTTCCTCAATCACCCTTGCAGCTGTTCATAAGTGGCAACCAAATTGTTTTGCATGTGGTATCTCTGTTTGGCCATAATCTGTCAACCCTAGTTTGACAGAGCTTTAACTGATTTTTGCTTTTTTGATGGCAACCATAGTTGATCGTGCATGGCAACTTTCATTTTTTTGTGACTTTACATGTCAAAGTAAAGTTTGTTGATCCATGGCAACTGTAGTTGGTGTCTACAAGGCAATTGCATTTTTCTACAGCACACATAGTGTTCACTTCCTCTATTCATTAGTTGCCTTTCATTTAAATTAGTGATACATGGCAAACATACGTTCACGCCCATGGCAAATCTTTCTTCTTTTTCTTTTTTTGAACTTGTGACTCAAGGGAGACTGTATTGCCAACGACGTTTAAACCGTAGTCATTTTCCTTTTCTTTTTCCCGCATTTTTATCTGTTTTCTTTTCCTGCACAATACCGATCAGTGTCATATTCTGATTTACTTGCTCGCTTTATTGTGTAAACCAGCTCATGTACGTCGATCGTCTTGATTTGTCCACTGTCGACTTTACTGAGATAGGAAGTCCGCCGCCTCCACATAAGTTTGCTGTCTGTCGGGGATATCGTGCGACATATGCCAGGGGGTGGCTTATCGTGGATGGGGACAAAAGTACGTCGCCGAGCTCTAGAAGCGGGAGTGAGCGAGATCGCGTACGCTTGCGGATCTTACCCAGGTTTGGGGCTCTCCTAGGAGATAACACCCCTAGTCCTGCTCTACGGGGTCTCCACATGATCACTGCCTCAACAAGTAGCTACAAGCTTGCTCCTTGAGCTGTTTGGCTAGAGGAGGAA
This sequence comes from Thinopyrum elongatum, assembly GCA_011799875.1. NCBI lineage: Eukaryota > Viridiplantae > Streptophyta > Magnoliopsida > Poales > Poaceae > Thinopyrum > Thinopyrum elongatum. The sequence continues at coordinate 535,822,977 of CM022301.1, read as the reverse complement.
GAAAGGGAAGGCTAACTCTATTTCCCTCTCTCTACGTGCGTGTATGGTGATTTTGGGTGCTCGGTCGAGGTTTTTCCACCCCCCGCATGGGCCGACCTGGGGGGTTTATATAGGCCTACCCCCCAGGGGTGCAATGGTAATTTGGCCAGATGCGGGACCCGGCTGTCGGCGTCACTGGTTGTCGTCTTCTCCGCCGACCGCTGGGGCCCGCCGCCTGATGGGTCCCGTCGACTGCCATGATCTCAGCCGACAGGTAGGGCCCGCCGCCTGTGGGCCATGTTGACTGCTTTATGCTGTAGCATCGCTCCTGATGACGGAGGCCTCGTCAGGGGGAGCGTGGATACAGTCCCGCCGCCTGGCGGGTGCTCACTGTAGCCACACCCCGTCACATCTGGTTAATGGCGCACAGACTTCGAGGGAGGGGGAGGGCCGCCTGCTAGGAGCCGGCCTTCCCCTGAGCCGACTGGTCAGGGCTTGCCGCCCTCTGGCTTCTCACGAACAGGTAGGGCCCACCGCCTGCGGGCCGTACTGACCGCCCGTCGTGGGAGCATGGCTTCTTTTGCCATAGGTGATGTCATGAGCGGCATGGCAACAGTGCCGCATCGGGCGCGGGGTGTCCGCTTGGTACGCTGTACTGTGGCCACGTCCTGCCCTGGATTCGGGGGTGGCAGGCTTGTACTGTAGCCATGCCTTGTCTCGTCACATTTATGTTGGCGCTAACTTTGAGGGCGCGAGGGGCCGCCTGCTAGGACCCGGCTTCCCAGGAAGCCGCCCGCTAGGAGTCGGCCCACTTCATGGCCGTCTTCTAGGCTCCGCCACCTTCTGGCAACCGGCCGCCTGGACCAGTCGGCCCGAGGAAGGCGGTCCTTTGTCTTTGATGTTTGAGGGGCGCAGCCTGCCCCGATGTCTTGAAATACCAAGGGGAGCTGATGAGGCTACCCGTGGTCATTTACTCCGACAGTAGTCCCCAAAGCTGGTGGGGCGCTACGGCTGAAGGGGCGAGAAGCCTCAGTAGCTTCATACTCCGGGTCGTCTGGTATTTTGTTTCGTCCGTCTTCCGAAGTGCCGACTGGTAGGTGTCGGCCGCGACCAGGCAGGCCGCCTGGCGATTTCGAAACGTCGTGGTGGGGACCAGGTGGCACGCTAGCCAGACATCAGACTCGCCGCCCGCGCCTGTCGGCCACGTGGCGTTAGCAGGTCAAGCCGGCCTGCCAGCCCACGCGCGCGACAGGACGTCGCCGCGGGCTGGAGCCCGCCACTACAGTGCCTCGGCACGCGCGCGGATCCGCGGCGGCCGAGGTAGATGGTTGGGCTTCCGCGGCAATTAATACACGCCTTTATGGGTGCCGCAATCGTGGGATCGTGGGGGAGTGGGCGCAGTTAATCCCACGATCACCCACGCTCCCACCCCCTCGGCTTCGCCGCCTGGGGCTATAAGTAGGGGGAAGAGGGGGGGCGACAGATGCACGCGCGCCCTCCTCTCCCCTCGCCGCTCTTCACCTTCTTCACTGCCGCAGCGCCCTTTCCTTCCGCCGAAGCGCTGCCACAGCCCACCGTCATCGAGCATTTTCTCGCTGCGGCTTCCTCGCTCCGTTGCAGCCTCGCCCGCTCGCCACCGCGCCGTGCCTACGACGAGCTTCTTCGTCCATGGCGCGCTCACGAGCCGGCGACTGGGACGGCTCCAACGTCCATGAGGATCACCTCTCCTTCCTTCGTCAAACATGGCAGCTGCCCCGGGAGACGAACATGCAGGTACGCGTCCCTCCCGAGGCGGAAATCTCACCGGCGCCGGAGGGCGATGAACGCGTTGTCTTCCGGTCCCATTTTCTTCGCGGCTTCGGCCTTCCGGCGAGCGGCTTCCTCCGCTCCTTCCTTGACTTCTATCGCGTCCAGCCGCACCACCTCATGCCAAACACGGTGGTGCTACTGGCCGCCTTCGTCACCATGTGCGAAGGGTACCTCGGCACTCTCCCCACCCTCGAGCTCTGGGGGGAGTGCTTTTATCTCAAACTCGGCACCGCTGCCAAGGGCCAGGCGGCTCAATGCGGAGCCTGTGTGGCGGTGCGGCGCCCGGGCACTAGGAATCGCTTCCCACCCATCTCTTTGCTGCAGTCGGCGAAGCTGTGGCAGAAGTCCTACTTCTACGTCAAGAATATCCATCCGACAAGCAACTACAACAACTTGCCGGCTTACGTGGTTGGCCCGCCAGCCGAGCCGCGCGCCAACTGGCAGTACAAGCCGAGCTCCCTATCGGCCGCCTCCTCCACCGCCCTTGTCCGACTTCAGGTGATGACGGAGTCGGAGGGTCTGAAGGGCTCGGACCTGCTGGCCGCCTTCGTGACGCGCCGAGTGCTTCCCCTCCAAGCCCGGCCTCACATTGTCAGCTGCATGAGCGGGCGTCGGGACCCGTGCCGGATTTGCACATGGGAGCTACCGGACATGGAGGTGGCCCGGCTGGTCAACTACATCTCCAACTGTAAGCTATCGGAGATGGATTGGCGGTTCGGCAAGCGGCCATATGACCGCGCACATCCGCCGCCTGCGGTGAGTCTTATAATTCTTTCTCTTTGGCTGGTCCGAGCTCTTGTTTCTCCGTCTGACCAGTCGGCCATGGTGCAGGTCCTCCCGGCCCAGTCGGTCGCCGGCGCTCTGGATCCAGGTCAGCAGTATCTGCCGAACCGAACGAGGAGCGACGTGGAAGACCTCGACTTGGGGGCGGCCGCCATGGAGGAGGACGACGCCACAGGCGGCGGCGGTGGAGCAGGCGGCTCCGGAGGAGGAGGCGGCCTCGAGGACTGGCCGGATGATGATGAGAAGGAGAACGAGCTGCGCCGCCCGCACGGCACCGACAAGGCGGGCGCGAGCTCCTCGGCCGCGCCGACTGCACCAGGCGGCGCACAAAAGCATAGAGCCGGCTCGTTGCTATTCGGCAGCTGGCCGAAGAAGCCCAAAACACGGCCGCCGTGACCAAGCGGCAGGAGGCCGCCGCGAAGGCAGCTCAGTTCCAGAAAACCCCGAAGCAACCCCCGATGGTGTCCGCGTAAGTGCTTGGTTGCGTTTTCTTTTCTTCTTTCTTGCAAACTCTTTCTGAGTTTCCTCTTGCCTTGCTTGAACAGGGCCCCACTCTCTCTTGAGCGGTCTGCCGCTGCTTCAGTGATCCAGGCGGCGGAAAGCTCCGCCAACACCCATCGTGTGGACCCGCTTGTCGACCTCCGGGAGGCTACGAAGAGGAACGCGCGGGAGGTGCACGTGGAGCGGGAGGCGGTGGAACGGCAGAAGGCGGAGGCGGCCAAGGCGGCGCAGGCGGACTTGGACGCGGCTGCCAAGGCCCAAGCCGATGCTACGGCTAAGGTCCAGGCGGACGTCGCAGCCAAGGCCCAGGCAGACGCGGCCGCCCAGGCGCAAGCGGAAGAGGCCGCACGCGGCCAGACTCCGCAACTCGTCATCCTGCTGCGCGTAGTGCCGCCAGCGCCAGAGAGCCCGGCACCGACCGGAGGGGCCGACAACGATCAGCCGGTCGTGGAGAGGAGAGGAGGCGATGCCATCGTCCCAGGGGCGGAGGTGCTCCCTCAAGCGCCGACTGCCGAGGCCCGAGGCAGTCGATCTGAAGTGCCACCGGCGCCGCCGGTTAGTGGCGAGCTGGTGGTGGGGGCGACCCCTGTGGTTCGCCCTCCGGGGCGTCGTCATGCGGCGAAGGCGGCCTCGGCGCCACGGGCGCAGGAGATCGGGGCCGCAAGCTCGTCGACCCCAGACGCAGAGGCCACCAGTGCCGTCCTGCCAGAGTGGACGCCTGGGGGCGGGACGGGCGTGCTGAACAAGGCCGCGCCGGACGTTCAGGCCCAGCTTCAGGCCCAAAGCGCCGCCCTTCAGCAGTATACGAAAGCGTTCTTGGCGACGCGAACGGCCGTCCGGGTACGCTTCTTTGCTTTATTTTTTTTCTTTTGATTCTTGCACTCTTCCGTGGGGGCGTGCTAGCGCACCCACTGGGTGTATCCCCCGAGTTCCGGGCCGGCTGCTGAGCAGGCGGCTCGGAACTTTAAGATAAGTTTTGAGTGCTAACTTGTTTTTTCTTCTTTGTCTTTGTTGCAGGACTACCACAACATCCGCGTGGCCGCCTTCAACTCCCTGGTCCAGGAGCTAGCTAAGCGGACCGCCGACCTGACCGAGAGCCGAAGTAAGCATTCCGTCTTCTTCCTCGCGGGGGTGCGTCAGCGCACCCGCTGGGTGTAGCCCCCGAGATTCGGGCCGACTGCTGAGCAGTCGGGCCGGATCTTCCGGCGACCACTTTTCTTTTTGGTCAACTTTGTTGATTTGTCTTCTCTTTCTCATTTTTGTAGGAGCCAACGCCACTCTGCAGCAGCGCCTGGGCGAAGTCCAGACCAAGCTGTGCGCCAAAGAGGCGGAGTGCAGCAAGGCGGCCCTGGAGCGCGACCGTCTGGCCAAGAAGTTGGCGGACCAGGCGGATCAGCACAAGGCGGAGCTCCAGAAACTCAAGGAGGCGGAAGGCGCCCTTCAGGCCGAGTTTGACACCGAACGCTCAATGTGGGTCGAGAAGGAGGCAATCCTCGGCGCTGGTTACGGCGAGATTGAGGATATGATCGATGGTAAACTTCTTTCTTTGGAATAGCTGCCGACTGCACATGTTTCTAATGTGTTTGGGAATTGTTACTTTTTGTTTTCTGATCAGGCGAGGGCACCTGTTGAGCACCTAGTCGGGCAGTTTGCTTCCGGCATGACCAGCTTGCTTGGGAAGTTGGTCGAGGGTTGGACAGCACTTAATTGTTCTGATAGCGACGTGGTTGCAAGGCAGTTCACATCAGTTGTTGGAGAATGGACACATCGACCAACTGGCTGCCGTGGCCGGTACGACTACAACAGCTCTCAAGAGATCCCTGACACGCAAGAGGAGCTAGTCGGGGATGGTTTTGGTGGCGTGGATGCTGGTCTCGACAAGGATGGTGACGATGACATGGAGAATGTGTCACATGACACTGACCATGACGAACATCAGGAAGTTTGTGTAGGAGGTAAGAACGATAAGGCTGCACCGAATGTTCCTCCACCAGAGGGAGGCATTGATCCAACTGTTGCGAGGGACACTGGGGTTCCGCTCTCAAAGAGGGGTAGGGCTCCAGAGGATGCTGGCCAGGGCTCTGTTGGCAAGAGGTGTAGGACCGATCCCGTTGCTGCTAGGAGGAGGTTCGATGTTTCTTTAGCGTTTTATCTGTTCTTCCTTTTCAACAGCCCGGCTTTTTTTCATTGCTATGTACGCCATGATTTTGTGTCTCACACTTGGTTTTATTTTGCATTTTTTGCTCTCTTTTGCCATTTTTCTACGTGTAGTGAGGCGACAGCTGGTGGACGATCAGTTAAGCAGAAACAAGCACCCACGCCAACCCGCGTTTCTGCCCAGTTGAACAAGGGGGCTCTCACTGCTGGTGCCACCACTTCCACTAGGTCGTCTCCTCGCACATCGATGTCCAACACCGGGGATCATGTCGTGCTGGAAGACTTGAGGAAGACAAGCAAGAGGTGGGTTCTCCCTGTTTTTCCTCTAATTATTTTTTTGTGATTGAGCTATCTTCATTGTGTCGCGATACGGAAATGCATTCTCTTTGAACTTTTTCATGGCAATTGCACGTGTTGAGCTTGACAAGTTATTCATTGTCCAAAGGCTAATTTTGTTTGATGCATTCAAAATCATATGCAACTTTTTACTGCACCCATCATGGCAACTACTGTCTGCCGCTCATGGCAACTGTCGAACTTGCCACATGACCACTCTTATCTGTCCCACATGGCAACTGCTATTTTTTGATCTAAATTTGCTGCATGGCAACTCCTGCTTCTTCTGCATGGCAACTGCTTACTAGACCATATGGCAAAACTTGTCCCACTCATATGGCAACTGGTAGCTTCCACTCACTTCAACCGCTTGCATTTCATGTGCGTTCATCCCTACCTTGTTTTCAAATGGCAGCTCTGGCGTATCACACATTTTCATTTTATGATGACTACCATGGCAATTATTTTGTTCCTGGCGCTCACCTTTTTGTTCTCTTCATGCGCTTTCTTGAATGGATGTCTTATTGTTTGACACATTTTTTTTGCAGGGTGAAGAAGACTACTGCACGCTCGACCAATCGCACTACCAAAGATCCACTTGAACGCATTCACTCCAAGTCGTCGACATCTGATAATGCAGATATTCATGAGCCGCCAGTTGACAAATCTGCCGCTGCACCGTCCACTGTTGCCGCTAGCTCTGATGCAAGCGGCCGCCCATCTCCGCCGGTTGCAGATGTGATGACTACAACAGCAGGCATCCATACATCTGGGAGTGACAAGTCAGTATCTGCCAGGACTGCTGAGATAGTGCCTACCCTGGTGGCAATGAGAGATGCTGTGGTCACCCATGCCACCCGATCAGCAAGTGTTGAAGTGGACGCTCCAGAGCTCAACCTAAACAAGGAAGATTCCCGCTCATCTGATACGGATTCCAAGCGTGTGGCCGGTGGCACTTATGTGTCCATGAAAGAAGGGGATGCGGCCACATTTCGGTCTGACAGGGCATGCACAGATGACTCTCATTGCACAACAGCTTCAGCGTCTGCTGGCGCAGAGGCTGCTACTGCAACCATTGTGCGAGCTGGCCTGCCACCTAGGCGGCGTAGCCCCCGCAAGAATCTTGCACAGTTATCCAATGCACCAGAGGCAGTTAAGAGCAGCAGAGGTGACTCTGGTTACATGCCTGCTTCCACACTGTTCCCACCCTCTGCCAGAAGCAATGCAGTCGAGAAGATGGAAGTCCGCAATAGAACAGATGCAGGTGGTAAGCAGTGCACCACTGATGGAGGTGGACGTTCAGAGCAGACGGCCTCTTTTACCGCCGTGGAGAACACCAGCTTAAATCTGCGCACTTCTAAGCTCCCTGTCAACATTGGTGTCCCCTACAGCCCAAACAGGAAGATAGGCAAGAAAGTTGTGATTGAGACCGCTGACAGCATGCCCCGGCCTACTAATAAGCCTGATGATTCTGCAGCAGACGAGGCAGACATGTTTGTTGATCTGTCACCTCTAGATTCTGCTAAACAATTTGTTCGCAATCCAGCTAGTAGGCAGGAGAGGCACCCCATGGCTTTCACCCCACCAAGCTTTAGCCTTGGTATTGATCGCACTTAGGATGAACCAGCGCATGATCCTATGCCTGTTGCCTTTGCTTTCCCGGCAGGCACGGTCTCGATGATGGCGCAGCCAATGGCTGATGGCAGGAAGGCTGTGAAGTTTGCAGAGCCTATAGTGCAAGGTAAACTTTTTTTGTGTTTATCATTTTGTTTCTACATTTTTTGTCTGACATTCGTCGCAAGCTTTGGTTTCTAAATTGTGATGGCAAATCTTATGGGATGCACATGTAGTTGGCATTTGCAGGTTACCTAATTTGGCAGTTGCTGTTCATATAACATGGTAACTGATTTTTTATTTACGAGATGACAACCGTTGTTTTCTGTAGATGTTGTCGCATGGCGACTGTAGTTAGTTGCACATGGCAACTGTAGTTGCTTCCACATGCCAACTTAAGTGCATTGCACATGGCAACTATAGTTGTTGCCACATGGAAACTGCAGTGCATTGCGCGTGGCAACTGCAGTTGTTGCCATATGGCAACTGCAGTGCATTGCACATTGCAACTATAGTTGTTGCCACATGGCAACTGCAGTGCATTGCACATGGCAACTGCATTTGTTGCCACATGGCAACTGCATTGCATTGCACATGGCGACTGAAGTGCACTTTACACATGGCAAACTTTTATTACGAAGTGATATTTGAGATTGATACTTTCTTACCAGTACTTACACTTCACAGTTTGAACTTTTTTGCACAATAACTTGTTGTGCCCAAGTTTCTTATCCCACTGTTTTATTCTTCCAGCCACCCTGAGGATATTTCGCCGTCCCTCGATGAAGCTTACCGTAGGATTGAGCAGGAAGCATTAAACAGCAGATCCTCACGGAATCAGGGCCAATCAAGTTCTGACGTGCCTGCTGAGGTAGTATCTGAGGATACCGTCAAAAGTGCAACCCCTAGATCTGTGAGGCAGACGAGGGTAGTTCACACACCACCAGTGCATGACTTTGAGCCCGATGTTAAGGCTACAAAGGAGCAGACCCAACTATACGATATTGTCAAGCATTTCGGAAATGCGAGGTCGAACAGCAAGCACATGAAGGAGCTGAAAGCGTAATGTCCACACCACATAACCCCTTACTTGCTTTTTTTCCAATATCTTTTTTGCCCTTTTGGCCATGCGATGTTTATTTTTAATTTTTTTAGTAGACATGATTCTTTCATGTTATATCATTTTCATACAGCTCATGTTTGGACAGAACCAAAATCATACAATGCGAAGCGACATACGTCGACATGGGTGATCTTGCCGAGTCTATGAGGCCTACTGGTAAAATGTCGAAGAATGTAGTTGCGTGTGGGATTGACTTCATCAACAGGCATGTGGACATTTTTTCTGACAAGACGATCATGCAGTACAACGTGACCTGCAAAATATGGGATGGTGACTTCCATCATCCCATCCTGAGGAAACACTTTGCCGCGCATGGTGATTTCAAGCTCACACTGAAAAAATATGTGAGTGTTTCTTCTCGTTGTACATATTTTTTTTCCATGCTATGTTTTGTCAATAGTTATATTTCATGTGGCAACAGCTGCCATGTTAAGGAAGTGTGAACTTTTAATGTAACTTATGTGGCAACTTCACTTAAAATATTGGGCAACTTTGTTTACCCATGGATGGCAACTTCTTATAATTACACATGGCAAATGAACCTTTTCCATGTGTCCACTTGGCCACTTGATGCTTGCCTTTTCATATATCCCTTACTGCATCTGGCAATATTTTTACATATCATTTTTCCAACTACATCATTCTATTTTGATGTGAACTCTGTTTTTTCTTTCCTTTTTTTTACTTGCAGGTCATGTTCCCCATGTTCCAGCTGCTTGCACCAGATGACCCAGATGACAAGTGAGGTCACCACTACGCCATTTGCCTTGACCTGAAGAACCAACGTTTTGAGGTGCTTGATTCAATCCGTTCAGGAGATGATGAAGACCTTTCTACTCATGCTGAATTCTTTATCAACAACCTGAAAGAGACCTGGAACCGTCATTACGAAAACTCAAAGGTCCAGATCAGTCATTTTCCAATCGAGTACGTCACGACTGAGAAGCAAGGAAACAGGTAATTACTACCTTTTTCATGTGTTCTCCACCTCAATTTTAACCCTTTTCATCTCTTCATCAAAGTTTATCATGTTTCTGTTGGCATGTGTTCACCTGTTTGTTTCGTTCTAGGCATGACTGCGGGTTTTACATGTTGGAATACCTTGCAAAGTGGGAAGGTCGACGGGTCCCTGTGATCGCAGCTGCAATGGTCGTCGAGCTCCGTAAAATATATACATGGAACTGGTTGATGAATGAAGATTTCAACAAGCGGGCTTCAGCACGAGAATTCATAGAGGAAGCTGTCAAATCCGCGAACAAGAAGTACAAGTGATCACGTGATGCTCCATACACATGCCTACCTTACATTCTGTGGCTGAGGAATGTAAGATATCACCTCGTTCTTTGAAACTATGTCCGTGTGCTATGTTATGACTGCATCCCCCGTAGCTGTAGTATATAGTGGTGGTGTGTATGTGCCGTCTAAGATTTGTAATATAAGTGTGGACCTGAACTTATTTAGGTGTGACAAGAACTACTTTTATGTTCACTATTATTATGTGTTTGTGAATGTGCGTACGAATTGGCAGTTTGAATGCGAGTTTGTGGGCTTGTCTAAAATGTTGTTTTCAAAATCTCTTTGTCATATGCTTGATTTTTGTCTTATGTTTTTTTTCTTTTTTTCTTTCTGAGGGGACGTGGCAGATGGGTTGAAACTCTCTTTTTTTTTAAATAATTTTGTGTTTTCATTTGTCATTTTTTTACTACATTCAGAAATGTGTAAAACTGCGGACTGCCCAGTATGTCTAGTTAATTTTCTACTGTGGAATATATAGTCTGCTACTTTTTTCTTTTTTTTCCTTGCGGTAACTTTAGTTCCCCTGACTTGGCATTTATGATGCTTGAAACACGGCAAATATAGTTGATCACGCACGGTTAGTGCAAGTAATCATTTCATTTCTTTTTGGGGTTTTGTACTGATAACTGTATCGGTTAGCATGGTAGTTCATAAGTTCGCATATGCGACACCTATTGCACGTCATTTTCAATACAACTTAGATGGCGACTGTTCTCTCTCGTGTTCTTGCACATGATCATTTCAATTAGTTCCTACACAGTATGTATACAATACAATATGTGTGGCAACTATTTTTCTACTACAGAAACAAAAATGCGTGGACTGAAAACAGAAGGCTACGTGATGGCAGATTTAGTAGCAAGTACATGGCAGATTTAGTGGAAGCTGCATGGCAGATTTAGTTATGCATACATGGCATTTTCTTCAATTATTGTTGTCCACCAACAGTCATTCTCACATTTTTTAAACCTTGATCATCTACGTTACAAAATTTTCACCAACACCAAAGTTATAATCCTCCACAGTTGCTTACGGATTGCCCGTTCCTTTCTTTGGTTTCTTGTGCTTTGCTTGAATTTCCAACCCTGATTTGTATCTCACCTCTTTCGGACGCCCTTTTGTGATGGAACGGGGCGGGTTCCTGACCTGAGTTTGTGTGCTTGCTGTTCCAGACCCTACCTCCGAGTTTTCAGAGGATGGACCCGTGGACGAAGGCACACTTGAGGTGCGGGGGAACCTACGTAAGGATTCTTCAGCCTTCCTCTTCTTGATCTCATCAAGCTCTCTTTTCAGAGCCTTCCTGTGCTTTTCTGCCACCCTTGCTGTCTCATCGCTCTTGCATGCTTCGTCTATTAGTTTAGCATAGTTCTTGGTCAATACAACGTGCCTCATGGAGTCCATGGTTGCCTCTGGTCTGTCATCATGTACAGCCAAAACTGCATTTGATGTTTGTGGCCCCAATGCATCGTCAGCGTCCCAAGTCCATCGTCGTTGTATGAAATGGCAGGGCAATCGCGTGACCACATGCATGTCCATTATTTTGATTATGTGGCAGCACACAATCCCGTCCCGTTCGTATTTGCAGCACTTGCAGTAGTATTCACCTTCGTTTATCGAGGCCTTCACAAAGTAGTTTCTTCCCTTGTCCGGGTCTTCAGGTTCTGAATCGGACATGCCCATGAGAGTGCACACCTTGAAGGTATGTTCGTCAACCTGGTAAGCTGTGTACATGCTGGCACGCTTTATTTCTTCCTGGAATCTACATGTTTTGTGCTCGTTAAATTCTTATATTCTTTTTGTAGCACCTTTTGTTGAGGTAGGGCACAACATAGCAAACGTATTAAAATCAACGATGGCAGAGAAATCTTTTTTTTCACACATTTTTTTGTATTGATTGTTTCCACATGGCAACTGTAGACTATTTCACATGGCAAATGCAGTTTCTTTCACATGGCAACTACAGTTTATTTCACATGGCAACTACAGTTTATGTGTCTAGTGTAATCCTGGGCTATTTTCCAAATGATCAGCATGTCAAAAGATGGCAACTACATGGCAACTACTGTCTTCATGGTAGTGCAACTGCATCATATTGTTCTCAATGCACATGAGTTCATCTTACATGTGAAATACCGTTTGCATTATACATGGCAATTACACTACATCCCACATGGCAACCACACCACATTTAAAATGGCAACTACACTTTCTTTCACAACAAGCAGCAACTAATATTTGTTTTTCCAACTACAGAGTTTTTTATTCCAGTTTTTTCATTTTGTTTTGCATTCATGTGTTCACTACAGATGGCAACTTCAAACCAACAGACATGGCAAACATATTTATTTATTTTTTTAGCATTTTTCAATGTTGAATGTGCCGTGTCATACATGGCAAATAAGACCGTACGATCATTCACTTACTTGTTAAATATCTTGTTGGTGTATATCTTGCTCATCTGCATCTCCATCGGTAAATATGTTAGCAATTTAGGCTGCATTAGTGCGGTGTTTGCTTCTTGCTGTAGCTCAGATCCCAGTATTTTCTGTTGCAAAGCTGAATATTGCTTGGCAAACTGCAGCACTGAGTTGCCAAGGCTCACGTAACGCTTCAAAACAGCATTGAACCCCTCGCTGCGTTGCGTAGTCTGCAAAAATGGAAAGAAGCACTGCATGAAGTAGGCTGGCACCCAGTACATTCACTTCTCCCACAGGCTATTAAGTGTCTCGTTGTCTTGGACTTGGTATGTTTCAATCATAGCCGTCCAGCTCCGTTCAAACTCCTCCACCGTCAAGCTGTGGTCCACACACAACTCGAATGCCTTGTGTAGCTCTGGACGGTCAGCAAAGAATGGTCCTAGCATCTCTTCAGCCTTCTTAACAATATGCCACATGCAGTGCCTATGCACTGCCAACGGAAAGACCTCCTCTATGCCTGCACGCATGCTAAAATCCTGGTCTGTTATTATGTTCATCGGAGCAAGTCCATCCATGCACTCCAAGAAGGTTTTGAACAGCCAAGTGTAACCATCAGTATCTTCTTTCCGAACAAGACCGCAACCGAACTGCAAGGACTGATTGTGGTTATTTATTCCTATGAATGGAGCACAGGGCATCTTGTACATATTCGTGAGATATGTCGCGTTGAACGAAATGCAATCATGGAAATGTTTGTAGGCTCTTCTTGCAGCACCATCCACCCAATACATGTTTCTAACACGGTCCTCATCGTCCAATCTTATCCTGTAGAAGAAATCAGGATCTGCTTTTGCTTTCTCTTCGAAGTAGGCGATTGTGTCTTCTATGTCAGCCAACCTGCTCTCTCTATGGTACTTTGCCTTTAGGTTTGTGACGTCTGCTGGTATGTAGGGTATGCTACTCAGACTACCATCTCTGATGTGGACCAGGGACAGTATTTGGACCATTCTTGATGGACCGACGTTACAATCATGTAGCAACCTTATGAATTTCTTCTCGTGGGGACTGAATCCTCTGTGGGCGCTCAGAAATTTTACTAGGTCAAACTTCTTTATTAGGTCGTGGTTGTGTTCTTCGACATATTCGGTGACCACCCACCATGCTCCATCTGCGTTTAGCTTCATCTGGACAGGGTATTCCGTCTTGAGAATGATGCCTCTCTTTCGTTCCGGCAAGACAGGCACAACACCTTTACCCTTTTTGTTCTTTCGTGCCTTGTAGCACCTTATCTCACCTCTGCTGTACTCGTTAGTTTTTTTTATTTTCCTATGGTATTCTGTGTTCACCGCAAATCCATGGAACAACGCATATCTCTGGTAGTATTCCTTGGCATCTTCAAACGAACCAAATCTCTGCCCAACATAAGGTGGTTGAGGTGGCACGATTTCCGATTGTCCATCTTCTTCTCCCCCTTGCGCTTTGTCATCAGTTTCATCATTCACTTCAGTATTGGCGGCTGTTTCATGTGCTTGAGTGTTGCTTGTGCTGGCGTGCACAAGTGTGCTTGTCGCCATTGCTGCAACGATTGCCAGTTCTGACACTGATTCTGCATTGTTTGTGGCAGCATCGGTGACTTGCTCGTGGAACGCCCCTTCCGCGTGCTCTGAGGTACCCGCAGTAGATGTTCCTGCACCGCTGTTGATTGTAGTTGAAGCTCCTGCAAAAAATCAGGTACGTGTGTAAGCAATATTGCTTGAATGGCATATTCATCATAATGAAATACGGCAGCTGCATCTGATTGGCATGATATCATTCTTACATGCAAGCCTTGAGCATCTGCAGTTGGCCATGCATGGCAACTGCAGTTTTTCAGCCATGGCAGCTATAGTTGACCTAATATGGCAGCTGCAGTTGCCAAGTCATGGCAACCAGCATCTTAACATCAAAACTTGCATTCTAGATATGAGCCCACAAGGCAAATGCACATACTCACAAATGGCGTACACACGCAGGCAGTAATTGACAAATCCAGATGATCATAGATGACTAATGGACGTATTCACTTGGTGGCAATCGCAGTTTGCCACCACCACCGTGACAAATCCACTTTCCCAATGCTTTTCCACAAAAGCAAATTCATGATTTTTATTGGTTTACATATTTACCTTGTTGTGCCGCATGTGCTAATCGAAGTTGGTGTCTCACTTCAATTTGGTGTGCTGTATCTGCAATACCGATGGCATGTAATGGTGAAGCTTGCCACGAGACCTTTGCTAGTGTGGTTCCACCATAACAACCTGCGATCATGTGGAAGTTTAGCTTTGAAATCATGGCAAACATAGTCCACCATGCAAGGCAACTACAGCTGAGAAGCATTGACCAACTGTAGTTGGTCAATGCATGGCAACCGTAGTTTTTATAACATGGCATATGTAGTTGTTCACTCATGGTAACTGTAGTTGTTCACACTTGGCAACCACAGTTGTTCACACTTGGCAACCACAGTTGTTTAGTCATGGCAACTGCAGCTGTTCAGACATGGCAACTGCGTGCAATCACGTGTGGCAACTGTCAGTCATACATTCAATTTGACACACACAGTTGTCCACATGTGGCAAATACAGGTGACCAGGCTTGGCAGGTGCACTTTCCATCATTTTTTTTATTTCTATCAGCAACAAACGCCAATGTCATCTTTTTTTTCAATTTTCGTCACACCACGTAAACACCAATGTCACCTAGTTTCCTTTTTCTGATACACTGTCCGCAAGATCACTTCATATGTCTCACCTGCGTACGACGTTGATGGCAGGTATCCGGTTGCCACCTGTTGCCACGTGATGCATGATGGTCCTGCGTTTTTTCAAAAAACTCGTAAGTCTTGCCATCCTTGCAAGTTTTTTTCACCACATCAGTATGCTTTTTTTTGCGTTATCTTGATTTGCCACATTTGCTACTTGAAGTTGGTCTCCCGTATATCTATCACCAATAGCCCCCTGTGTTGCAACTTGCCACGGTATCCCTGCCTGTGTGGTTGTGTCATAAGAACCCGCGAACAATGACATTGTAGTACATAAGTAGAATGCCATTTTCAAGCCCACAAACATGCCAACTGTCCTTTTTTTGATCACGCATCGTACCTATGTTCGCGTACTGCTCTAGTAGTGGCAGCAATGGTCCTGCAGAAATGAGTTGATTGTACTCTATTGCATTCCAAGGGGGTGCTTGCGGCCATCCAGAAAACCAAGGATCAGTCCTGTCTTCATGATTCATTTTTTCTGCTTCTCCCACTGTGTTTTTAGTCACTGCATGAATAAGAACGCATTACTATTCGAATTGCAATTTGCTGTTTCCACATAAAAGGAAACACGGCAATCTTATCACATTTCTTGCATAAACAACCAATACAGCATGGCAAGTAGGAAAACATCGTAGCCGTGCATTTCTGTTGATAGGGCATGCATATTCATTCTCTTTTCTACAATCTGGATGGCAACTATCATGTTCAACTGCTGGCAACAAACAACATAATATGATGGCAACTAACAACATAGCATGATGGCAACTAACAACAAAGATAGGTGGCAACTAATATTTGCCCTCCATATGTACCGCCCAAATTGCTCTGTTCTGCCCTGATCTTAGTGAATCCTAAACATCCTTCTCGAGCACCTACTTGTAGCAACCACAACCTAAAAGCTTAGATCAGATCTAGGATAGAACATGGCAAATTTGTGTTCGTTGGAGGGCAGAGGGGAATAAACATGAACGACCGGAATTCATGTGAGTTGTAGATCCTTGCGACACAAATCTGTGGTGTGTTTGCCATGACACTGTGGATCCAGTCGCCATCTACGTGGGCAATCTAGAAGTGAAATTATTGGGGGCCAGGGGAAGGAGGGGAAGGAGGAGGAGATAGGAGAACGACCTGTGAGCTCGTTGCCGTGTTTTCCATCGATGGGGAGGGGGGCGCTAGAGATTTGATTTGGTTCCCATGGCAACTAGAGAAGGAAGACGATGGAGGTAGGGGAAGATTGGCCGATTCAGAGGTTGGAGACGACGGACGGTGGCACTGTGGTTCGCAGGCGGAGAGGGACGACGGGCGAGAGAGGTTGTGCGGGACGCGGGGTCGCTCGCCCGGACGTGTGGGCGATCGCGCCACACACCGGACGTGCGGGCTGTGGCTGGGTGCGCCCGGACGTCCTCGTGCGAGCGGGACTGTGTCGATGCCACACGGGGCGTGCGGCACACCCCCCTAGATGCCACACTTGTGGTGGATATCGGCATCCAAAAATTTCCATATAGGAACAAGGCCAATAGGAGTCCTCCCATAAAAAAAGGCAATCAGAATCCACACCAAAAAAATCGATATGGAAAGTTTTTTTTTAGCAGCATCGATATGGAAAGATGCGTTCCCACCTTTTGAATCTGAGCGATCCGCAACCGCAAAAAAAAAAAGGTCTGAGCGATCCGATTGTAGTAATGATTTGGGCCGGCCCTAGACATAACTACCAATACAAGGCAGGAGGAATGAAAAAAAAAGACCCCTCAAAAAAAAGGAGGAATGAAAAAAGGAAATAGCCGCATGTTTGCGTTGGCTATTGGGCATAGCTAACAATGTATGTTCCCCTCAAAAAAAAAACTAACAATGTATGTATCTAAAAAAAGGTAACAATATATACGTTTGCTTGGGCATTTGAGTGGACGGGAGAAACTAAAACGAATGAATGTACGGAGGCATACTACAAATGAATGTTGTGAAAAAAAACTACAAATGCATTTTTAACAAAATTAAGTTGATTAAGTCACGTAATTGAAGAGGGTTGTAATAAGAATGGAGATAATTCCCATGAATAGTTAGATGGGTCAAATAAAATTAATACCATTTTGACCATAGATTATTTAAATGATAATAGGATTTATAATTTTATATAAAAACTCAAACTATTAAAAACGGTCGAAGTTATTTTTCAAAATTGTCAAAATAAAAAACAACGGATGTAATAATATATAGGAAGGGGTGGCGCCACATACAAGCTGTGGGGCCAGTTGACCCCACAACTTTTGCGGAAAACAACCTAAAATTGTTGTACGCTATGAAGAAAATAATCTGAAAATAACAATGACCCAGAGGTTCTTTTGTCTAGCTTCGCCACTGATAGGAAATCTAGAACTCATATTAGGTAAACATAAATCCTACTCGCCACCTAATGAGACGCAAGTGATCGACCACATCTAATAATTACCTCCACCATTAATTATATAGTGGATAGTAACTGCAGCGGTTTAGATTTAATAATACAAAATATGATAATATAGTCCAGTGTCCAGTACTAAGCACAAAAACTTGATCATACAGCAGGCATGTTAGGAAAAAAGAACCGGAAAGCGCAATGGTCACACACGACTCAATATACCGCTGAAATCACCATCGGTGTCGGCAGGTAAACATGAGTCGAACATCCATGTCGCTTGAATTGTCCTTTTTGCAATTCAAATAATAGTAATTTCAGAAAAAAAATGATGAGCTCTCGGATGAAAGATGATACATTTTTACACACATTTATACGCATGTGTACCATTTGTGGCATGTCAAATTTTATGAGTAAAACTACATAATTAATGGTTGGGTTTGTATAATGGAAAATATATATAAATAATTGATACAAAAATCACAAAGACACGAGAAAGACGAACGAGGTATGAAGGAAGTGAATGAGAGAGAAATCTTAATATACGCTACATGTATAACCAATAATATCAAGATGAACATGCGTGGATGCATATGTCCGTATGTAAGAAACGGTCGACATGAGTAAGCTATGAAGAAAGTGAATGAGAAAAAGATCCTTAAGCGCAGATACCAGTGTATAATGATAAGTGGTCATATTAAGATGAGCGTGCATGGATGCATATGTAGGTAGGCAAGATATTGTGTTAACCAAGAAAGTCGAGGCAATTAAGAATGCAACCAGTGTTTTGGGCAGAATAATATTACAATTGGTATACATAGAAGCTATTCATGTTTAGATCTAATTCTGGGAGGGGAAATGCTCCAAAGACATATTGGTGCTAAGATACATAACAAGGGATGAGGAGAGGATCAAAGAGGGGAAACATGACGATTAGTATATATGATTTTGCATCTGTCTTTTGACTTCACATACCAAGGTATTTCTATCAACAAACTACAATGCAATCGAGAATCTGACCATGTTTCCTCGGGACATTCCTTTTGACTACAATCTACTGATACGACATATACTTCGTGGAAACCTAAATTAGATAATATATGAGAAAGAGGCCATAAACTTGGCAAAAGTAATAATCCAAAATATAATAGTATATATAGTCAATCTAGCCGCGCAAATGCGCGTGTCACACCTCTAGTTTACTAAATAGCACGAGCATGGTTTTCCAGACCGTTCTTGTGCACCTTTTCATGCATCGATTGTTCGAATTTGAATTATGTGCATTAATGCCTAGAAAATGCACATAATCCTCTAAATATGGTAAATGTGCCCGGAAAAATGCCAAATTTGAACACGTTGCATTGGAGGGGGTATGTTGATGGTTGGAAAAAAACTGAATGATAAACTAGGACGGAAATTTGGATTCCCCTTCAATCTTGGTGATTTCCCCCTCGAAAACATGAAACTTCCTCGGTGATGGTTGGATTTATGAAGGGCGTGCATGATTACATAAACCAAACATTCTCAGCTTTTTACCAGGGCATGGTGAGGCCATACCATGGCACCATGCTAGGCGTCATCTTTCTGAAGCACGTATTTCATTTTTTTTATAGTGGATAACCCAGTAAATACCGCGTTTGTGGTTCAATATTGCCACACATTCCCTAAAAATCTATGCCCATTCCTTGTAAAAGGCGTGAGAATTTACTAAATACCATGAGCATGGTTTTCCAGACCATTCTTGTGTACCTTTTCATGCACCAATTGTTCGAATTTGAATTATGTGGATTAATGCCTAGAAAATGCACATAATCCCCTAAATATGGTAAATGAGCCCGGAAAAATGCCAAATTTGAAAACGTTGCATTGGAGGGGGTATGTTGATCGTAGAAAAAAACTGAATGACAAACTAGGAAGGAAATTTGGATTCCCGGCCCCTTCAATCTTGGTGATTTCCCCCTCGAAACCATGAAACTTCCTCGGTGATGTTTTGATTTATAAGGGCGTGCACGACGACATAAGCCAAATCTTCTCAAATTTTTACCAAGGCACAGTGAGGCCATACCATGGCACCATGCCAGCCATCATGTTTTTCAAGCATGTATTTCATTTTTCTACAGTTGAAAAATCAACAAACGACGCGTTTGTGATTGACTATTGCCACACATTTCCATGAAATCTCTGCCCATTCCTTGTAAAATGAATGAGAATTTACTAAATAGCACGAGCATGGTTTTCCAGACCGTTCTCGTGCACCTTTTCATGCACCAATTGTTTGAATTTGAATTATGTGCATTAATGCCTAGAAAATGCCCATAATCCCCTAAATATGGTAAATGAACCCGGAAAAGTGCCAAATTTGAACACGGTGATTTGCAGGGTTCATGTTCATCGTAGAAAAAACTCATGGACAAAGGACAAAGGAAATTTGGATTCCCCTTCAATCTCGGTGATTTACTATCGCACACGATTCATCTCCGTCGCCTCTGCGAACCATGTGTGTTCACCCACACATGCAAAAGGAAAAAAGAAAACCCTCACCCACTTCATCCCCACCCAATCGCCGCGGACTCCTCCGCAACTATGCACCTCATCAACTTCTATCGCGGCGGCCACCCTAAGCTCGACGGCTGTCGTCGGTGGGCGGAGGTCGCGCTCCAAATGGCATGGGATTTCGCCCCTACCACTTGCCGCCGCCTATCTGCACCGACTTGCACCGACATTCTAGACTCTGGTCGATTGGGGTTTTCTGCGGGATTGGGCCGGGGATTTTTCTCATGGAGAAGGTAACCAATTTAGCGAAATATTCACTCATCTCTTATCGCATTCCGTCCGTCACTGTTAATTAACCGGCGAAAATTGTCGTGGATTCATTTTTCTTCTAGCTGATTCGAGGGTTTTCATTCATGTGTCCACAGTGCGAGCACAAATCGGGCAAGTGTGGTCGCAGCCAGTCGGAAACGAAGTTCTATCTCACCATTCTGGATGACTTCAGAGAGCGCTCGGTATGTTCAATCTCACCCTACCACGGTTGGCATGGCCTAAATTTGTGAACATATACCGTCTATTGCTACATTTGGATAAAAGGTGCGGTGCCACGTGCAGTCTAGATGTCGAAGCCGGTTTTTTTCCCTATATTAGGAAAATTTATGATGTATTGTTCATTCAGTTACTCTCATATTTGCATCAAATCTTTGTTACATTATCTATTTTTAATTATATATTTTTGTACTTTGCTTTCAGCTATATATTGATCTGTTATATTAGTTACTCCCATATTTGCATCTTACTCTGTTATTTCAATATATCTAATTTACTATCTTAATTTTCATTTCAAGCAGTGCATCCCTTGCTTTGCAAGAACAGGAGTAGAAGAAAATCTTGGGCTTTACTTTGTTGATGACTCCATGGATGTCATATTGACAACGCAGCATGGATTTACAATGACAGTTAGCGTAAAACTTGATAAAGATGGTCACTCCTATTTTGATGCGGACCTTTGGAGAAAAATGTCTAAGTGTTATGAACTGAAAGCTGGCAATAAAATTCTAGTGCGTGCACCACAGCCTGGTCTAATTAACATGGATGTTTACTTCCCCAACGTCATCAGCCGATCAAAGTGTGATCGAAGTTAGTGTCCTTTCAACTTTCTCCATGTTGGCATATTACTTAGCAAAATTGGGGTATTTGTTTTGACTAATTGATCACTATTTAAGCAACCAATTGTGATTTCATTTTCTGACTCCGTTCCTAGGCAGTAACAAATTCTATTTACCAATTTATGCGCACTATATATTCTTCTGCCATGTTCTGAATAAATAATACATTTCCATCTTTTTAGTAGAATATGTTGGATACATAGTTAACAATCTGTATGTTACTAAGCGTACCAAACTTCACTGGAAAGACTTGAAGCATGTCATAAAATTTGTTGATAATCTGACAGAGATAGCACAGCGTATGAACGCTGGATTTTGGATGGGATTAATTATACCTATGGTGCACACATTGAACAAGACCAATTGTGTGCACAAAACGCTGGTACAAAGTCTTATTTTTATGTTGATGCTCATAAACTATATATGTCTTGAACGATATGTTACAATTGGTTTTTATTCTACATTTCAACAAAAATTGCCCGTTGTAGCTGTTCCTGGATCGATTTCCCAGCGTGGTCGAATTACACTTGTGCCTGATAATAACGCCAAAGTGATTGCAAGGTACTGCATTTCCCGCAGAAATGGAACCATTCAAATTAACAAGTTCTCGCTTGTCTTGGCAATGCATCCATATTGAAAAATTGGAGACACTGTTCTACTCATGCTCTACCAAGGCACAGGCGGGTTCTTCCTTTTCATTGACAAGATGCCGAGTCGCCGTGATCAAGCTGCTTTCAGCGGATAGTTGTGGTTGCTGGCCCTCAGCCTCTTAAAATGTGCTAGCTGTTACTATGTTAAGTATGTAGATATGGACCATATGGTTATTGGCCCTCAGCCTCTTAAAATGTGATAATTGTTACTATGTTAAGTATGTAGATATGGACCATATGGTTGTCAAAACCGTGTTACGAAGATCCTCCTTTTGTCGAATAGTGTAACCACTATATATATGTTACTCAAATGTTGTTAGCCAAGTTGTTAAATTTTCATGGAAAGTACTAGTATCATACACAGTTCATTACGTTTAAGCGTGTGCCCGGTAGAGCGGTAGAGTAGAGGACGTCCATGTTTTCGACATGGCGATCAGCACCGATATCCAGAAGGCATTTGCATATTAATTGTCCATATTGCAAATTCATACACGTGTTAACATAAGGAAACGTATGTGTAACTTACTAATCATCGCACACGAGTACTCGCAAACGCATCGTGTGCGGTACACCAAGCCACCGCAAGCAACTAGTTTGCATTTTTCAAAGTTTTTTGTACACACAGAATCGCACACGAATTAACTGTAGTAACCGTCTGCGTTATAATTTCTCATCGCAAACAGTTCATCCGAGTGGGCTGTTTGTTGCGTATCACACACATCTTGTTTACACGAATCGTTTGTGTTCTTTTGGCTCATCGCAAACAGTTCATCTATGTGAACTGTATTCCTCATATCACACACATCTTGTTAAGTTGAACCATTTCTGTTGTGTTCCCTAATCGAAAACAGTTCATCCGAGTGAACCGTATGTCATATATCACACACACCTTGATCTGGCTAACCGTTTTTGTTGCATTCCCTAATAGCAAACAGTTCATCTGAGCGAACTGTATGCCGTATATCACACACACCTTGATATGGCTGCATGTTTCTATTGTTCTGTCTCATCGCAAACAGTTCATATGGATCAACCGTATGCCCTGCATCGCACACGGAACTAAAATCTGAACCATGTTTGATGTCTCCGCCATCGCAAACGTTTTGCATCTTTTTTTAAGGTTTTTTTACATCACCATTTGCGATTAATGCATCGCACACAGTTTCGTCAAAGGGTCTCTGATCGTAGTGTCGCGTTAGCAGCATCCTGCAATAGTGAGTGCTTCACTTATATCTTTTTAGAGCACGGCGGTGGTGTTATTTTGAAGAAATTGATGAACTCTAATGCTTCACTTATATTATTTTGAGAGTCTTAAAAAGAGTATGGCAATTTGCTTAGGTTATGAATTTAGTCCTAATATGATGGGTATTCAAGAGGGATATAATAAAAACTTTCATGAAGATCATTGAATATATGAGAAGTTTGATTCCTTGCATTTGTTTTGAGATATAAAGATGGTGATATTAGAGTCATGCTAGTTAGTAATTGTGGATTAGTAAAAATACTTGTGTTAAGGTTTGTGATTCCCGAAGCATGCACATATGGTCTCTCATTATGTGATGAAGTTGGAGCATGATTTATTTTTTATTGTCTTTCTTATGAGTGGTGGTCGGGGACGAGCGATGGTCTTTTCCTACCGATCTATCCCCCTAGGAGCATGCATATTAGTACTTTGTTTCGATGGCTAATAAATTTTTGCAATAAGTATGTGAGTTCTTTATGACTAATGTTAAGTCCATGGATTATACGCACTCTCATCCTTCCACCATTGCTAGCCTCTCTAGTACCGTGCAACTTCCACCGGTGCATTAAACTCACCATATACCCTTCCTCAAAATAGCCACTGTAACACCCCCAGTGTCATGCTACAGTAATCCCCTGTTTATGGTGCCATGTCATCACATTACTGTTGCTAATCCTCACTTGATCCAAATCACAATTCAAATTCAAATCCAAGGTTAAAGTCAAAAAAATTCAAATTTGTCAAACATGAAAACAAAAATGTTTGAGATGTTGCAAATATTCACTAAATAATTGTCGTATAGAAACCAACATCATTTGACTCACCAGTTAATCCCTAGTAAAATCTAAAGTGGTCCAACAACAACTAAAATAGCCTTTTCAAAATAAACAAATGTTCATGTATTTCCAAACCACTTGAAATCTTGTGTGCTAGCTCAAAACATTGTCTACTATTTATGTGACAAGTTTTGGAGTCAACAAATCTTATTTGGTATTATTTTAAAATACAAAATGGTGGAGAAAATACAAAAAGAAATAAAGAAAAAGGGGAAAAGAACCCCGCTTACCCCACTGGGCCTCGACCCAGCCGGCCCAGTCGGCCACCCCACCAGGCCGGCCCAACCCCCCTCTACTAACCCCCCCCCCCCACTACCCCGTAACCCTAGCCCGATCCACCACCACACCCCCATTCCCCGCCCCCACGATCCCCTCCCCCCCCCTCGGTCTGGATCGGGATCGGCCCCGATCCCGTCGCCCGTCGCTCCCACCTGAACCCCGCCGACGCCGGCGTCGTCGCCCGGAGCCGCCTGCCGTCGACGCTCGCGTCCCTGTCTCCTCCCCGACGAGCTCCCTCACGCCTCGCCGCCCTGAACCCCTGCAACGGGGGTGAGCCGTTGTCCCCCCTCTCCTCCTCTGTCCCCGTCCCCGTCGTCTCGCACACACTGTGGTGCCACGCCCCTGTTCGGTCGCCGTGGATGCGTCTGCCCTGCCGCGCCCACGCGTCCTCCCGCGCGCCCACAGCCGCGACCGCGTCGCCCCGCTTCGCCCAGCCGCCCATGGCCTCTTCCCTCGCCTCACCCCGCGCTGCTGCAGCTGCTCGCTCGCTGGCCACGCCCGCGCCCGTCCCTGGGTTGCGCCACTGCTGCTGTTGTTCCATCCGCGCTGCCCCGCCGTGACCTCGTCGCTGTCGCTTTGCTCTGCTGCTGCGTCCCCCCCTGCGGCTGCTTGCTAGCTGCTGCTGCTCGCTGCTGCCTGGCCTTGCTGCGCTGGCCCCGCTCGCCTCACTGCCGCCTCCAGCTGCCCGTGCGCTGCTGCTCGCCCTAGCGGCCACCGCCGCTGTCGCGCCGCCCTGGGCCCGCCTATCGTTCGCCGACCTTGCCGCTGTGGGCTGTGCCCTCCCCTGGCCAGCGCCGAGCCGGCACCTTGCTCCTCTGCTCCCGCGCTCGCGCATCGCTCGCCGCGCCTGGCACCCCCCTGAGCCCCGCTACAGCTCCGCCTGCTGCCTGCCGCGCCACCTTGCTCTGGCCGCCGCAGCCCGCTCGCCCCGCCCCTAGCCTCACCGCGCCGGCCACCGCACCCCCCCCCTGCTAGCCTGCGTCGCCGCTGGCGCCCTGCTCCCGGTTGCCCTAGCCTCCAGCCTCGCCCGCGGCCAGCGCCCCGCCGTCGCCGCGGCCTTCGCCCGGGTCCGCCCGGGCGGGTACCCCGCCCGCGCCCGTTAAACGCCCGCTCTAGTGGTCTCCTGGGCCACTGGCAGCCGGGGCCCACACCCCCTATTTTTTTTCAAAAAAAAAAGAGAGATAGATAAAAAAATATTAATTAATTAATTAATAACTATTTAACTTAATCAAAGTTTGCTTAATTAACTAATTAACGTAATTAACTACTGTTAATTAACTAAACAGGCTGCTGATGTCATGCTGACATCATGATGACGTCAGCATAACACTATTTTGGATAATTCGAATTTAAATGATTAAATAAATTCTAAAAATTGCTAAAATCTTTAGAAAATCATATAAAATAATCTGTAGCTCAGATCGAAAAACTTTGTACATGAAAGTTGCTCAAAACGACAAGACGGATCCGATTACACGGTCCGTTCGTCCGTCACATGTCCCTAGCTACCCGAACATGGAACCGTTTCCCTCCGGTCATCTGTCCAACATTTGTCCGGAACCGGGAATACTTTCCCGGATGAATCCCCCCTTCGCCAGTATCACCCGGCACTGCGTCAGATCACCTCTGTCACCGCGTATTACCATGTTATGCTTTGTGCTGCACTTGTTCGCTGTGTATTTATACTGTTTCCTCCCCCTCTTCTCTCTCGTTAGACCCTGACACAGTTCCTGGTACCACCGCAACTCCGGAGACCGAAGACACCATTGACGACCTTGCCCTTGCCGCCGAGCAACCAGGCAAGCCCCCCCTTTGATCAACCCGATATCGCCCATTCTAATTTCGCATGCTTGCATTAGAATTACTACTGCTACTGCTTTACCTATTCTGATGCATAGCCTGTCTATTGTAACCTGCTGTTGATAATTACCTGCATATCCTAAACTGCTTAGTATAGGATGGGTAGAGACCTATCAGTGACCCCACTTATCCCGATTGCCCCGCTGGATTATCCGAAGACCCGATCAACGGGAATTGAAGACCAGACCCCGGCACCGCACATCACCCCCTTAGTTGTAACGACACTGTAGCGTTACTATCGAGTGCCGAGGGTGATACCTCGTGTAGCACTTCTGATGTTAACTCTGTAGAGTAGCTATTCGGTCGTGGTCATCGAGGGTGATTCCTCCTTCACCGCTTCCGATAACGACGCTGTCGTACAACACCTCAAGTGTGAACCCAGCAAGGGTGATTCCTCCGAGTTCACCTTGACGGATACATCAAGTAGGAATCCAATGAGGGTGATACCTCGGATTCCCCTGATGTTATGGACACACGGATACTTGGACTGTACTATTGTTACTTGGAAAGGCGGGTCGACCCTAAGGGGTACCCGCGTGTGATGTGAAGACGGGTTGCCTGTATGGCGCCCGAGTGATGAATACGAGGCGCGGCCGGGCATTCTTAACCCTTGCAGCAAGTCCTCGAGACGGGGCGACGGGGTCACATCTTTCGTGAGTCTCTGCTCGTTACCGCAAGCCCAAGGTACTAACGATTTGGATATTTGATCCGAGCAGGCCTCTGGCCTGATAGCACTAACCATCACGTGGGCATAGTATGGGCGTTCTGCATCATATGCATCAGCCGAAAGCTCTGTCAGACGTCCAGTTCAGCATGGCGGCACGGTCGGATCGTGTCGGCCACCCGAGGCGATGCTGGTATCCACCCTGTGCGCAACGACCCGGAGGGCGAGGGGCGATGGCCAAGACCCCCTTGCGCTTAGGATATAGATCGGCGGGGACCTCTCTACTGAGCTGTAGGTAGGGTTGCAGTGTGTCGTTTGGCCGAGGCTTGGCATGACCCAGGAAAGTGTGTCCGGCCGGAGTTAATCGAGCGTGTTGGGTAAGTTGGTGCACCCCTGCAGGGAAGAAAACATCTATCGATAGCCTGTCCTACGGTAACGGACACTCGGAGTTGTATCCTGATTGATACAATTAGAACTGGATAATTGGATACTATGGCTCTGGGATTGCTTCTCGTAGGGAGTCGAGAAGGGATCTCCGGACGAGGTTGATGACTGTATGGCTCTGGGATTGCTTTCTCGCAGGGAGTCGAGAAAGGATCTCTGGGTGAGGATGAGACTTAATGATACTGCTACATTATATTGTACTGTTCTACTCTCTTCTATTGCTGCAAGACCCCTGAAGATGCTAGTCTTCGATAGGACTAGTTTTCCCTCTCTATTCTGGCTTTTCTGCAGCCCAGTCCACATATACAGCCTCTCTTTGAAAATGTTGCATATGTAGTGTAGATCCTTGCTTGCTGAGTACTTCTGAGTACTCACGGTTGCTTTGTTTTCCTTTTCTCCCCATATCAGTTTGTCGTAAGCAAGATGACGGAGCCCCTGAGACAGCTGTCCCCGCCGACGATCGCTACTACTACCCAGAGGATGGATACTACTACGAGTTGACTGACGACCAGGAGTAGGATCGGAGGGTCCCAGGCAGGAGGCCTACGCCTTTCGATCGTAGTGTTTTATTTTGCCCCGCTTTTCTAAAGGCCTTTCTGTTTCTGTTTCGTATCTATACTCAGATATCTGATGCTTCCGCTGACTCTTGTACGCAAGCTTATGTATTCGAGCCCTCGAGGCCCCTGGCTTGTAATATAAAGCTTGTATGACTTTATTTATGTTTTAGAGTTGTGTTGTGATATCTTCCATTGAGTCCTTAGGCTTGATCGTGTGCATTTGCGTGTATGATTAGTGCATGATTGAGCCGGGGGCGTCACAAGTTGGTATCAGAGCCGACTGACTGTAGGAACCCCCCTTTCCAACTCCTTGGCCGAAGTTGAGTCTAGTCGTCCAAAACTATTTTACTAACTTGGCTGTGTGGCTTACGAGCCCACGTCGCCAATTGGGTGGTATTAGGATCTTTTATTCCTCGTCTATACTCTGGGACTCTGATCTCTCTCCTATTCGGGTTAAAATTTTACTAACTCCAACATTAGGTTCTCGTACGCACTTCCTCCCGGAGAGCCCCGACATTACTGAGGATCGCTTGCTTCGCCAGAAGACTCTGAAGATACTCCTCGATGATTCCGAGACCCTGTGCCCACTACTTTGTAGTTCCTGACCACCAATAATCCCCGTGAATAACATCCTTGCCGTTTGTACCTTCATTCCCAGTTGCTCTTGTTGTTACAAGTTACCCCTAATGATAATTCACTTACCCAGGGTCCGTTCATCACCAGTTGTTCATATGCTTTCCAAAATACTTTGCAATATCATCTTATCTCCCGGGAATCCTCTGCAACCTATTGCTATGGAAAACCTTGCCTGTCTGCATTATGTTTAGTAATCATCATTGACATCCTTTGCCGTTATCATTTTAAGTCCCTTGATTCAATATGCTGTGAATGCTCCCTATCATCAGTTAATTACTGGATTCCGTCCTTCCGGCTCGGACGTCATTTTGGACATGAGTTGGTTCTTGGCCAATCACGTTGCAAATGATTGTCCATCTAGTTCTATTCAACATACTCATCTTTTTATCAGAACCTCTGCCTCTGATTCCCCAATTTTGGAATCGTAAACCCTTCGCATTTAAGCTTCGGCTTATTCAGATGATTCCATAAACCGATTCCTTTACATCCCTTCTTCTTCTGGTTGAGTACCGATACTCACATCAGATCCTTTGCGGACCACCTGATCTTTTGGTGGATTACTATCTGACAGCTCCTTCGTATTTTAATTCATTGAGGACTTTCCCCTGAAACAAAATGCCTCTGGCGAATTGCATCATCTACTCCGTATCGCCAGCCCTTTGCTTTCGAGCGTGTATCCGTCGCTCATGTTATTATCTTGTATAGCTTCGTAAAAATGTCCCGATGGGTTGAACCTATGCTTTCCCTAATCCGTGTGAACTCGAAAGTTATGCGAGTCATACTCTTCTGGTACTTCGCCAGATAATTCTTCTGCACTACAAATTCTTCGAAAACGAGGAGTAAATGAAAGGTTATGCATTGAAGAAGTGGGAGTCGACCTTGAACCTTTGTGTTCATGCCCATGGACCCGATGTAGAACTTATCAAGGAAGCTGCTCGTAAAAAAAATTATTTCCTTGGTAAAAGTCCATCTTGTACCTATGAATTGATCCTTTGCAATCGTGGTTCCGACCATATTCCTCCTTGATTCCATTTCCCGGATAAGTTAAAATACTTATCCTCTACAAATCATTTCCCCCGTCCAACCTCTACTCCGATTTACCTTCCGGTATTAGCCCTAGTACTTGTTACTGGGAAGTTTAATACCCCATCACATCATTCCTAGCCTGATCGGCTATATCTTTATCGTGCCAACTTTTAACTATGCTACCTGGTCCTCATGCCCGGAGCAACTTCCGACGATGAGCGAAGCTTATGTCGATCCTCCTCATCCTATCTTTTCACCGCGAACAACAAAGCTTGATTTCGAGCTTGTGTCGCATCCGTGTTTCCCATAACCTTTCGCGTCATCATTCCTTTTGCTTGATGTCGTTGCTGTTCGATGGCCTCTTCATAGTACCTCGACAAAATTTGTCGTGATCACCATCAATATATTGACTTATTCCAAATTATCAATTGAATTCATGGCTAGAAATACCATCCCTGCCCCTCGATGATTTGTGACATCATCAATGACATCTTGACTTTCTGCCAACACAGACCTGGTTGTGCTTGGTTATTCCTTATGTTCTGAGTTATTCTTGGAATTGTTCCTCTGTATCTCCTGAGATCTTCGAACCCAATCTTTACTTTGACACCATATTAATGCTACCTCAAAGCATGATTGTGGTATTCTGAGTATCAACAAGAACATTGGAAGCGCAATGCTAACTGTTCCTTGATCAATTATCCAAACACCGTTGTTCGGGTAAACATCATGAATTTCCCTCGCCCCTTCAACTAAATGCTATTGACCTTGCTGCCCCATCATGTATATCGTGCTCCGCCTTTCGTTCGAAAAGATATACTCCTAGTTCTAGTGTATAAACACATTCTCATTTCCATTGTTTCGTTTAACCTTTCTTGTAATCTATATGATACAAGCAGAAATAATTCCCTGGTTATGAAAACACCTCGATGTACAACCTTGTCAGTGGGACCCCGTTACTATTGTTAATGACATTTCGGTAACCACCGATGGACGAGAACTTTGCCTATCGGTCCGCCTCGTTCAACAAGCAGGAAAATGGTTCTCTTCGTCCCTCGCCCTTGGTACCGATGTTTTCGACGACATAATTGACAGACTATCCTCTGACATGCCTTGCTATCGTGACCGTGCAATATGTCAGCCTCCTTCCTACTTTTAACCCTCATGGTGGGCCCATAACCCACAGTTCCACATGATCAAAACCTGACTCTCCTGTACATCCCTGTTTTCCAAAATTGTTTCTCATGCTTGGCTTCGTAAGTACATCACGAGCCACCCACCTAGTGATCTATTCTGGTATCATACGCAATGCTTATTCCCATTGCTCTGAACCCCTTTCACCCTCTGTTTCACACATCGCACAATTGTCTATCCACTTAAGACTTCTTATTGTACCTTCTTGCTCTCGATGTGTTTCATTTGTTCAACTCGAGAGATACTCATGAGTTCATTCATGGGATAATCCCATATGATTACCCCTTCTATCATCCTACCATTGTCAAGCTGCCCCTTACCTATTCGCAAGCACGATGAAGACCCCGAAGAAAGGATGATGACTTCATCATGATGACCCGAAGTAGAGAGATGAGTACATCAACGAAATGGGTCAACTTCTTCGAGAAGAGCAACCAAGACCGAGAAGAATCGTTAGAATTTCGTAACCAGAACCCCCCGACGGGGTCACATCTTTCGTGAGTCTCTGCTCGTTACCGCAAGCCCAAGGTACAACGATTTGGATATTTGATCCGAGCAGGCCTCTGGCCTGATAGCACTAACCATCACGTGGGCATAGTATGGGCGTTCTGCATCATATGCATCAGCCGAAAGCTCTGTCAGACGTCCAGTTCAGCATGGCGGCACGGTCGGTCGATCGTGTCGGCCACCCGAGGCGATGCTGGTATCCACCCTGTGCGCAACGACCGGAGGGCGAGGGGCGATGGCCAAGACCCCTTGCGCTTAGGATATAGATCGGCGGGGACCTCTCTACTGAGCTGTAGGTAGGTGTGCAGTGTGTCGTTTGGGCGAGCTGGCAGACCCAGGAAAGTGTGTCCGGCGGAGTTAATCGAGCGTGTTGGTAAGTTGGTGCACCCCTGCAGGGAAGAAAACAATCTACGATAGCCTGTCCTACGGTAACGGACACTCGGAGTTGTATCCTGATTGATACATTAGAACTGGATAATTGGATACTGGCTCTGGGATTGCTTCTCGTAGGGAGTCGAGAAGGGATCTCCGGACGAGGTTGATGACTGTATGGCTCTGGGATTGCTTTCTCGCAGGGAGTCGAGAAAGGACTCTTGGGTGAGGATGAGACTTAATGATACTGCTACATTATATTGTACGTCTACTCTCTTCTATGCTGCAAGACCCCTGAAGATGCTAGTCTTCGATAGGACTAGTTTTCCTCTCTATTCTGGCTTTTCTGCAGCCCAGTCCACAATACAGCCTCTCTTTGAAAATGTTGCATATGTAGTGTAGATCCTTGCTTGCTGAGTACTTCTGAGTACTCACGGTTGTTTGTTTTCCTTTCTCCCCATATCAGTTTGTCGTAAGCAAGATGACGGAGCCCCTGAGACAGCTGTCCCCGCCGACGATCGCTACTACTACCCAGAGGATGGATACTACTACGAGTTGACTGACGACCAGGAGTAGGATCGGAGGGTCCCAGGCAGGAGGCCTACGCCTTTCGATCGTAGTGTTTTATTTTGCCCCGCTTTTCTAAAGGCCTTTCTGTTTCTGTTTCGTATCTATACTCAGATATCTGATGCCCGCTGACTCTTGTACGCAAGCTTATGTATTCGAGCCCTCGAGGCCCCTGGCTTGTAATATAAAGCTTGTCTTTATTTATGTGTTTTAGAGTTGTGTTGTGAATCTTCCATGAGTCCTTAGGCTTGATCGTGTGCATTTGGTGTATGATTGATGGCATGATTGAGCCGGGGGCGTACAAGTTGGTATCAGAGCCGACTGACGTGTAGGAACCCCCCTTTCCAACTCCTTGGCCGAAGTGAGTTCTAGTCGTCCAAAACTATTTTACTAACTTGGCTGTGTGCTACGAGCCACGTCGCCAATTGGGTGGTATTAGGATTTTTATTCCTCGTCTATACTTGGGACTCTGATCTCTCTCCTATCGGGTTAAAATTTTACTAACTCCAACATTAGGTTCTCGTACGCACTTCCTCGGAGAGCCGACATTACTGAGGATCGCTTTCTTCGCCAGAAGACTCGAAGATACTCCTCGATGATTCGAGACCCTGTGCCCACTACTTTGTGTTCCTGACCCACAATAATCCCGTGAATAACATCCTTGCCGTTTGTACCTTCATTCCCAGTTGCTCTTGGTTACAAGTTACCCCTAATGATAATTCACTTACCCAGGGTCCGTTCATCACCAGTTGTTCATATGCTTTCCAAAATACTTTGCAATATCTCTTATCTCCCGGGAATCCTCTGCAACCTATTGCTATGGAAAACTTGCCTGTCTGCATTATGTTTAGTAATCATCATTGCGGCCCCGATCCCGTCGCCCGTCGCTCCCACCTGAACCCTGCCGACGCCGGCGTCGTCGCCCGGAGCCAACTCTCGTCGACGCTCACGTCCCCGTCTCCTCCCCGACGAGCTCCCTCACGCCTCGCCGCCCTGAACCCCTGCAACGGGGGTGAGCCGCTGTCCCCCCCACTCCTCCTCTGTCCCCGTCCCCGTCGTCTCGCACACACTGTGGTGCCACGCCCCTGTTCGATCGCCGTGGACGCGTCTGCCCTGCCGCGCCCACGCGTCCTCCCGCGCGCCCACAGCCGCGACCGCGTCGCCCCGCTTCGCCCAGCGCCCGTGGCCTCTTCCCCCGCCTCACCCCGCGCTGCTGCAGCTGCTCGCTCGCCGGCCACGCCCGCGCCCGTCCCTGGGCTGCGCCACTGCTGCTGTTGCTCCATCCGCGCCGCCCCGCCGTTACCTCGTCGCTGCTGCTTTGCTCTGCTGCTGCGTACCCCCTGCGGCTGCTTGCTAGCTGCTGCTGCTCGCTGCCGCCTGGCCTCACCGCGTTGGCCCCCTTCGCCTCGCTGCCGCCTATAGCTGCCCGTGCGCTGCTGCTCGCCCTAGCGGCCATCGTCGCTGCCGCGCCGCCCCGGCCCCGCCTCTCGCTCGCCGACCTTACCGCCGTGGCCTGTGCCCTCCCCTGGCCGGCGCCGAGCCCACCGGCGCCTTGCTCCTCTGCACCCGTGCTCGCGTCGCGCTCGCCGCACCTGGCACCCCCCTGAGCCCCACTACAGCTCCGCCTGCTGCCTGCCGCGCCGCCTGCTCCGGCCGCCGCAGCCCGCTCGCCCCGCCCCTAGCCTCACCGCGCCGACCACCGCACCCCCCCCCCCCGCTAGCCCGCGCCGCCGCTGGCGCCCTGCTCCCGGTTGCCCTAGCCTCCAGCCTCGCCCGCGGCCAGCACCCCGTCGTCGCCACGGCCTTCGCCCAGGTCCGCCCGGGCGGGTACCCCGCCCGCGCCTGTTAAAAGCCCGCTCCAGTGGTCTCCTGGGCCACTGGCAGCCGGGGCCCACACCCCCTGTTTTTTTTCAAAAAAAAAGAGAGAGATAAAAAATAAATAATTAATTAATAA
Organism: Thinopyrum elongatum; assembly: GCA_011799875.1. Classification (NCBI taxonomy): domain Eukaryota; kingdom Viridiplantae; phylum Streptophyta; class Magnoliopsida; order Poales; family Poaceae; genus Thinopyrum; species Thinopyrum elongatum. Next base: position 535,789,322 of record CM022301.1, on the reverse strand, counting down.
CTATTTAACTTAATTAAAGTTTGCTTAATTAACTAATTAACTAATTAACTACTGTTAATTAACTAAACATGCTGCTGATGTCATGCTGATGTCATGATGACGTCAGCATAACACTGTTTTGGATAATTCGAATTTAAATGATTTAATAAATTCTAGAAATTGTTAAAATCTTTAAAAAATCATATAAAATAATCCGTAGCTTAGATCGAAAAACTTTGTACATGAAAGTTGCTCAGAACGACGAGACGGATCCGATTTCGCGGTCCGTTCGTCCGTCACATGTCCCTAGCTACCCGAACATGGAACCGTTCTCCTCCTATCATTTGTCCGACATTTGTCCGGAACCGGGAATACTTTCCCGGATGAATCCCCCCTTCGCCAGTATCACCCGGCACTGCGTCAGATCACCTCTGTCACCGCGTATTACCATTATATGCTTTGTGCTGCACTTGTTCGCTGTGTATTTATACTGTTTCCTCCCCCTCTTCTCTCTCGTTAGACCCCGACGCAGTTCCCGGTACCGCCGCAGCTCCGGAGACAGAAGACACCATTGATGACCTTGCCCTTGCCGCCGAGCAACCAGGCAAGCCCCCCCTTTGATCATCCCGATATCGCCCATTCTAATTTCTCATGCTTGCATTAGAATTACTACTGCTACTACTTTACCTATTCTGATGCATAGCCTGTCTATTGTAACCTGCTGTTGATAATTACCTGCATATCCTAAACTGCTTAGTATAGGATGGGTAGAGACCTATCAGTGACCCCACTTATCCCGATTGCCCCGCTGGATTATCCGAAGACCCGATCAACGGGAATTGAAGACCAGGCCCCGACACCGCACATCACCCCCTTAGTTGTAACGACACTGCAGTGTTACTATCGAGTGCCGAGGGTGATACCTCGTGTAGCACTTCTGATGTTAACTCTGTAGAGTAGCTATTCAGTCGTGGTCATCGAGGGTGATTCCTCCTTCACCGCTTCCGATAACGACGCCGTCGTACAACACCTCAAGTGTGAACCCAGCGAGGGTGATTCCTCCGAGTTCACCTTGACGGATACATCGAGTAGGAATCCAACGAGGGTGATACGTCGGATTCCCCTGATGTTATGAACACACGGATACTTGGACTGTACTATTGTTACTTGGAAAGGCGGGTCGACCCTAAGGGGTACCCGCGTGTGATGTGAAGACGGGTTGCCTGTATGGCGCCTGAGTGATGAATACGAGGCGCGGCCGGGCATTCTTAACCCTTGCAGCAAGTCCTCGAGACGGGGCGATGGGGTCACATCTTTCGTGAGTCTCTGCTCGTTACCGCAAGCCCAAGGTACTAACGATTTGGATATTTGATCCGAGCAGGCCTCTGGCCTGATAGCACTAACCATCATGTGGGCATAGTATGGGCATTCTGCATCATATGCATCAGCCGAAAGCTCTGTCAGACGTCCAGTTCAGCATGGCGGCACGGTCGGATCGGGTCGGCCACCCGAGGCGATGCTGGTATCCACCCTGTGCGCAACGACCCGGAGGGCGAGGGGCGATGGCCAAGACCCCCTTGCGCTTAGGATGTAGACCGGCGGGGACCTCTCTGCTGAGCTGTAGGTAGGGTTGCGGTGTGTCGTTTGGCCGAGGCCGGGCATGACCCAGGAAAGTGTGTCCGGCCGGAGTTAATCGAGCGTGTTGGGTAAGTTGGTGCACCCCTGCAGGGAAGAAAACATCTATCGATAGCCTGTCCTATGGTAACGGACACTCGGAGTTGTATCCTGATTGATACAATTAGAACTGGATAATTGGATACTATGGCTCTGGGATTGCTTCTCGCAGGGAGTCGAGAAGGGATCTCCGGACGAGGTTGATGACTGTATGGCTCTGGGATTGCTTTCTCGCAAGGAGTCGAGAAAGTATCTCTGGGTGAGGTTGAGACTTAATGATACTGCTACATTATATTGTACTGTTCTACTCTCTTCTATTGCTGCAAGACCCCTGAAGATGCTAGTCTTTGATAGGACTAGTTTTCCCTCTTTATTCTGACTTTTCTGCAGCCCAGTCCACATATACAGCCTCTCTTTGAAAATGTTGCATATGTAGTGTAGATCCTTGCTTGTTGAATACTTCTGAGTACTCACGGTTGCTTTGTTTTCCTTTTCTCCCCATATCAGTTTGTCGTAACCAAGATGACGGAGCCCCTGAGATAGCTATCCTCGCCGACGATCGCTACTACTACCCAGAGGATGGATACTACTACGAGTTGACTGACGACCAGGAGTAGGATCGGAGGGTCCCAGGCAGGAGGCCTACGCCTTTCGATCGTAGTGTTTTATTTTGCCCCGCTTTTCTAAAGGCCTTTCTGTTTCTGTTTCATATCTGTACTCAGATATCTGATGCTTCCGCTGATGCTTGTACGCAAGCTTATGTATTCGAGCCCTCGAGGCCCCTGGCTTGTAATATAAAGCTTGTATGACTTTATTTATGTTTTAGAGTTGTGTTGTGATATCTTCCCGTGAGTCCTTAGGCTTGATCGTGTGCATTTGCGTGTATGATTAGTGCACAATTGAGCCGGGGGCGTCACAGCCAACATACCTACCTTTCATGGCATTTCCATACCCATTCTGAGATATATTGCCATGCAACTTCCACCATTCCGTTTATTATAACACATACCATCATTGTCATATTGCTTTGCATAATCATATAGTTGGCATAGTATTTGTGGCTTGGACTCCGTTCATATATTTTTATACATGCCACGCTAGATCCCGGTACACTGCCGGAGGCATTCATATAGAGTGATATTTTTTGTTCTATTATCAAGTTGTAATTCTTGAGTTGTAAGTAAATAAAAGTGTGATGATCATCATTATTAGAAGGATGATGGAGGCTATGATTCCCCCACAAGTCGGGATAAGGCTCCGGACGAAAAAAAAGAGAGGCCAAAGAGCCCAAAAAAGAAAAAAAGAGAAAAAAAGAAGAAGAAAAAATGAGAGAAGGGACAATGTTGCTATCCTTTTTTCACACTTGTGCTTCAAAGTAGCACCATGTTCTTCATATAGAGAGTCTCCTATTTTGTCACTTTCATATATTACTAGTGGGAATTTTTCATTATAGAACTTGGTTTGTATATTCCAATGATGGGCTTCCTCAAATTGCCCTAGGTCTTCATGAGCAAGCAAGTTGGATGCACACCCACTTAGTTTTCTTTTGAGCTTTCATACACTTATAGCTCTAGTGCATCCGTTGCATGGCAATCCCTACTCACTCGCATCGATGTCAATTGATGGGCATCTCCATAGCCTATTAATTTGCCTAGTTGATGTGAGACTTTCTCCTTTTTTGTCTTCTCCACACAACATCCACCATCATATTCTATTCCACCTATAGTGCTATATCCATGGCTCACGCTCATGTATTGCGTGAAAGTTGAAAAAGCTTGAGAACGTTAAAAGTATGAACCAATTGTTTGGCTTGTCATCGGGGTTGTGCATGATAAATACTTTGTGTGATAAAGATAGAGCATGACAAGATTATATGATTTTGTAGGGATAACTTTCTTTAGCCATGATATTTTGAGAAGACATGATTGCTTTATTAGTATGCTTGAAGTATTATTAATCTTATGTCAATATTAAACTTTTGCTTTGAATCTTATGGATCTGAATATTCATGCCACAATAAGAAAGATTACATGATAAACATGTTAGGTAGCATTCCACATCAAAAATTCTGTTTTTATCATTTACCTACTCGAGGATGAGCAGGAATTAAGCTTGGGGATGCTTGATACGTCTCCAACGTATCTATAATTTTTTTATTGGTCCATGCTATTATATTATCCTTCTTGAATGTTTTATATGCATTATGGTGCTATTTTATATCATTTTTTGGGACTAACCTATTATCCAAGTGCCAGTTGCTGTTTTTTCCTTGTTTTTATCTTTTACAGAAAATCAATACCAAGCGGAGTCCAAACAAAACGAAACTTTTTGACGATTTTTCTTGGACCAAAAGACACCTAGGAAGCTTCGGGAGGAGACCAAAAGGGCCACGAGAGAGCCACAAGCTCGGGAGGCGCGCTCTAGGTGGCGCGCCCCCCAAGCTTGTGGGCCCCTCGTAGCTCTCCTAACCCTAATCTTTGCTCCACAAATACCCAAATATTCCCTGTATACCAGAGGGCACACCAAATACTGTTCCCATGAGATCCCATCTTGGGGCCCTTTTCAACACTCCGCCAGAGGTGGATTCGATCACGGAGGGCCTCTACACCAACCTTGCTGCCCTTCCGATGATGTGTGAGTAGTTTACCATAGACCTACGGGTCCATAGCTAGTAGCTAGATGGCTTCTTCTCTCTCTTTCATCTTCAATACAAAGTTCTCCTCGATGTTCTTGGAAATCTATTCGATATAATATTATTTTGCGGTGTGTTTGTTGAGATCCGATGAATTGTGGATTTATGATCAGATTATCTATGAATATTATTTGAGTCTTCTCTGAACTCTTTTATGCATGATTAAGATAGCTTTGTATTTCTCTCTGATCTATTGCTTTGGTTTGGACAACTAGATTGCTTTTTCTTGCAATGGGAGTGGTGCTTTGTAGTGGGTTCAATCTTGCGATGTCCTCACCCAATGACAGAAGGGGTAGCGAGGCACGTATTTGTATTGTTGCCGCTAAGGATAAAAAGATGGGGGTTTTACCATATTGATTGGATCTATCCCTCTACATCATGTCATCTTGCTTAAGGTGTTACTCTGTTCTTGTTAACTTAATACACTAGATGCATGCTGGATAGCGGTTGATGTGTGGAGTAATAGTAGTAGATGCAGGCAGGAGTCGGTCTACTTGTCACGAACGTGATGCCTATGTTCATGATCATTTCCTTGGATATTGTCATAACTATGCGCTTTTCTATCAATTGCTCAGCAGTAATTTGTTTACCCACCATATGTGTTCTTTCAAGAGAGAAGCCTCTAGTGAAACCTATGGCCCCCGGGTGTATTTTCCATCATATTATTTTCAGATCTATAAAACCAAAAATACAAAAATACCTTGCTGAAATTTATTTATGTTTACCTTATTTTCCACTTTTATTTATCTTTTATATCAATCTCTATCAGATCTCATCCTTGCAAGTGACCGTTAAGGGATTGACAACCACTTTTTCGTGGTGTGTGCAAGTATTTGTTAGTTTGTGCAAATGCATCTATTGGGGACTTGTGTGTTCCTCCTACTGGATTGATACCTTGGTTCTTAACTGAGGGAAATACTTATCTCTAATTTGCTGCATCACCCTTTCCTCTTCATGGAAAAAATCAATGCAAGCTCAAGAAGTAGCAGTTCTCTCACGAGGTGAATGCTGCCCTCTCGAGGCTTGAGGCTGTGCGGGCCCTCAAGTGGTCGCAGTACGCTATCACTTTCTACTCCAAGGAACACCTCAGGTGCTCAGCTACCACCAGCACGCTCCCCATGATGTGCACTCCCACCATCAGCAATATCTCTGTTACCAAGACCCTCATTGACGGGGGTGCCGGCCTCAACGTGATCTCCATCGCAACCTTCGAAACGCTTCAGGTGCACTACGACCAGCTAACGTCCACCAGGCCATTCTCGGGGGTGACCGACGGTTCCACCACTCCCCTGGGCAGGTGCGCCTCCCAGTCACTTTCGGCACCCACGACAACTACCACACCGAGCAGATCGACTTCGACGTGGCCCACATCGGCCTCCCGTACAACGTCATACTGGGGTACCCTGCCCTCGGCAAGTTCATGGCGGCAACCCACCATGGCTACAATGTCCTCAAGATGCCAGGGTGCAGCGGCATCATCACCATTGCCTGCAATGAGAAGGATGCGGTTTGCTCCCTCGAGCACGCCTACCGGGCCGCAACGGCCGAAAACTCAAGCGGAGAGGGCGACGTGGTGCCTCCTGAGGTCGCCCCCACGAAGAAGAAGCAGCTCCTCCTCAAGAGCCGTCCTGAGGCGAAGAAGGCGCCGGCTGGCAGCAACTCCAGCACCGCGCTTGCCGTCGGCACTGGCCTTCCTCCCGCATAGGAAAGCACGCCCGGCGCCTCCCTCAAGGCAGGCTCGGGGTCTTCCACCTGGAGAGCATCTGACCTGACCACTGTGACGAGAGAGGTGCTCGGGCACCACTTGGAGGCGTGCTTCGATGCGCGCCCCCGCAAGCAAGGAGCTGTTGGAAATATGCCCTAGAGGCAATAATAAAGTGGTTATTATTATATTTCCTTGTTCATGATAACTGGGTCCGTAACCTGAGGATTATCCTCATAGCTGCCAAGAAAGCATATGTCCTTGAAGCACCGCTAGGTGACGCACCTGTTTTCCCAGCAACTCAAGACGTTATGAACGCCTGGTAGTCGCGTAGTGATGATTACTCCCTGGTTCAGTGCGGCATGCTTTACAGCTTAGAACCGGGGCTCCAAAAGCGTTTTGAGCAACACGGAGCATATGAGATGTTCCAAGAGCTGAAAATGGTTTTCCAAGCTCATGCCCGGGTCGAGAGATATGAAGTCTCCGACAAGTTCTACAGTTGTAAGATGGAGGAGAATAGTTCTGTCAGCGAGCATATACTCAAAATGTCTGGGTTGCACTACCGCTTGTCTCAGCTGGGAGTTAATCTCCCGGATGACGCGGTCGTTGACAGAATCCTTCAGTCGCTTCCACCTAGCTACAAGAGCTTTGTGATGAACTTCAATATGCAGGGGATGGAAAAAACCATTCCTTAGGTATATTCAATGCTGAAATCAGCGGAGGTGGAGATCAAAAAGGAACATCAAGTGTTGATGGTGAATAAAACCACTAAGTTCAAGAAAGGCAAGGGTAAAAAGAACTTCAAGAAGGACGGCAAGGGAGTTGCTACGCCCGGTAAGCAAGCTACCGGGAAGATGCCAAAGAATGGACCCAAGCCTGAGACTGAATGCTTTTATTGTAAGGGAAACGATCACTGGAAGCGGAACTGCCCCAAGTACTTAGCGGATAAGAAGGCCGGCAATACCAAAGGTGTATGTGATATACATGTTATTGATGTGTACCTTACTAGCGCTCGTAGTAGCTCCTGGGTATTTGATAGCGGTGCGGTTGCTCATATTTGTAACTTAAAACAGGAGCTGCGGAATAAGCGGAGACTGGAGAAGGACGAGGTGACGATGCGCGTCGGGAATGGTTCCAAGGTCGATGTGATCGCCGTCGGCACACTACCTCTACATCTACCTTCGGGATTAGTTTTAAACCTCAATAATTGTTGTTTAGTACCAGCTTTGAGCATGAACATTGTATCAGGATCTCCTTTGATGCGAGATGGCTACTCATTTAAATCCGAGAATAATGGTTGTTCTATTTATATGAGAGATATGTTTTATGGTCATGCCCCGCTGGTCAATGGTTTATTCTTATTGAATCTCGAACGTGATGTTACACATATTCATAGTGTGAATGCCAAAAGATGTAAGGTTGATAATGATAGTCCCACATACTTGTGGCACTGCCGCCTTGGTCACATTGGTGTCAAACGCATGAAGAAACTCCATGCAGATGGACTTTTGGAGTCTCTTGAATATGAATCATTTGACACGTGCGAACCATGCCTCATGGGCAAAATGACCAAGACTCCGTTCTCCGGGACAATGGAGCGAGCAACCAACTTATTGGAAATCATACATACTGATGTGTGCGGTCCAATGAGCGTTGAGGCTCGCGGTGGTTATCGTTATGTTCTCACCCTCACTAATGACTTAAGTAGATATGGGTATGTCTACTTAATGAAACACAAGTCTGAGACCTTTGAAAAGTTCAAGGAATTTCAGAGTGAGGTAGAGAATCAACGTGACAAGAAAATAAAGTTTTTACGATCAGATCGTGGAGGGGAATATTTGAGTCACGAGTTTGGCACGCACTTAAGGAAATGTGGAATTGTTTCACAACTCACGCCGCCTGGAACACCTCAGCGTAATGGTGTGTCCGAACGTCGTAATCGCACTCTATTGGATATGGTGTGATCTATGATGTCTCTTACCGATCTACCACTATCATTTTGGGGTTATGCTTTAGAGACTGCCGCATTCACTTTAAATAGGGCTCCGTCGAAATCCATTGAGACGACACCGTATGAATTATGGTTTGGGAAGAAACCTAAGCTGTCGTTTCTGAAAGTTTGGGGATGCGATGCTTATGTCAAGAAACTTCAACCTGAAAAGCTCGAACCCAAATCGGAAAAATGCGTCTTCATAGGATACCCTAAAGAAACTATTGGGTATACCTTCTACCTTAGATCCGAAGGCAAGATCTTTATTGCCAAGAATGGATCCTTTCTGGAGAAAGAGTTTCTCTCGAAAGAAGTAAGTGGGAGGAAAGTAGAACTTGATGAGGTACCCCCTCTTGAACCGGAGAGTAGCGCAGCTCAGGAAGATGTTTCTGTGGTGCCTGCACCGACTAGAGAGGAAGTTAATGATGATGATCATGAAACTTCGGATCAAGTTGCTACTGAACTTCGTAGGTCCACGAGGACACGTTCCGCACCAGAGTGGTACGGCAACCCTGTCTTGGAAGTCATGTTGTTAGACAACAGTGAACCTTCGAACTATGAAGAAGCGATGGCGGGCCCGGATTCCAACAAATGGCTAGAAGCCATGAAATCCGAGATAGGATCCATGTATGAAAACAAAGTATGGACTTTGACAGACTTGCCCGATGATCGGCAAGCCATAGAGAACAAATGGATCTTTAAGAAGAAGACAGACGCGGATGGTAATGTGACCATCTATAAGGCTCGACTTGTCGCTAAGGGTTATCGACAAGTTCAAGGGGTTGACTATGATGAGACCTTCTCACCTGTAGCGAAGCTGAAGTCCGTCAGAATCATGTTAGCAATTGCCGCATACTATGATTATGAGATATGGCAAATGGACGTCAAAACAGCATTCCTTAATGGTTTCCTTAAGGAAGAGTTGTATATGATGTAGCCGGAAGGTTTTGTCGATCCTAATAATGCTGACAAGGTATGCAAGCTCCAGTGCTCAATCTATGGGCTGGTGCAAGCATCTCGGAGTTGGAACATTCGCTTTGATGAGATGATCAAAGCGTTTGGGTTTACACAGACTTATGGAGAAGCCTGTGTTTACAAGAAAGTGAGTGGGAGCTCTGTAGCATTTCTCATATTATATGTAGATGACATACTATTAATGGGAAATGATATAGAATTCTTGGAAAGCATAAAGGCCTACTTGAACAAGTGTTTTTCAATGAAGGACCTTGGAGAAGCTGCTTACATATTAGGCATCAAGATCTATAGAGATAGATCGAGACGCCTCATAGGTCTTTCGCAAAGCACATACCTTGACAAGATGTTGAAGAAGTTCAATATGGATCAGTCCAAGAAGGGGTTCTTGCCTGTATTACAAGGTGTGAGATTGAGCACGGCTCAATGCCCGACCTCGGCAGAAGATAGAGAAAAGATGAGTGTCATCCCCTATGCCTCAGCCATAGGGTCTATTATGTATGCCATGCTGTGTACCAGACCTGATGTGAACCTCGCCGTAAGTTTGGTAGGAAGGTACCAAAGTAATCCCGGCATGGAACACTGTACAGCGGTCAAGAACATCCTGAAGTACCTGAAAAGGAGTAAGGATATGTTTCTCGTTTATGGAGGTGACGAAGAGCTCGTCGTAAAGGGTTACGTCGACGCTAGCTTCAACATAGATCTGGATGACTCTAAGTCACAAACCGGATACGTGTATATTTTGAATGGTGGGGCAGTCAGCTGGTGCAGTTGCAAGCAAAGCGTCGTGGCGGGATCTACATGTGAAGCGGAATACATAGCAGCCTCGGAGGCAGCACAGGAAGCAGTCTAGATGAAGGAGTTCATCACCGACCTAGGAGTTATTCCCAATGCGTTGGGCCCAATGACTCTCTTCTGTGACAACACTGGAGCTATTGCCCTTGCCAAGGAGCCCAGGTTTCACAAGAAGACCAGGCATATCAAGCGTCGCTTCAACTCCATTCGTGAACATGTTCAAGATGGAGACATAGATATTTGTAAAGTGCATACGGATCTGAATGTCGCAGATCCGTTGACTAAACCTCTTCCACGAGCAAAACATGATCAACACCAGAACTCTATGGGTGTTCGATTCATCACAATGTAACTAGATTATTGACTCTAGTGTAAGTGGGAGACTGTTGGAAATATGCCCTAGAGGCAATAATAAAGTGGTTATTATTATATTTCCTTGTTCATGATAATTGTCTATTGTTCATGCTATAATTGTGTTATCCGGAAATCGTAATGCATGTGTGAATACATAGACCACAACATGTCCCTAGTGAGCCTCTAGTTGACTAGCTCGTTGATCAATGGATGGTTATGGTTTCCTGACCATGGACATTGGATGTCGTTGATAACGGGATCACATCATTAGGAGAATGATGTGATGGACAAGACCCAATCCTAAGCATAGCACTAGATCGTGTAGTTCGTCTGCTAAAGCTTTTCTAATGTCAAGTATCATTTCCTTAGACCATGAGATTGTGCAACTCCCGGATACCGTAGGAATGCTTTGAGTGTATCAAACGTCACAACGTAACTGGGTGACCATAAAGGTACACTACAGGTATCTCCGAAAGTGTCTGTTGGGTTGGCACGAATCGAGACTGGGATTTGTCACTCCGTATGACGGAGAGGTATCTCTGGTCCCACTCGGTAATGCATCATCATAATGAGCTCAATGTGACTAAAGAGTTCGCCACGGGATCATGCGTTACGGAACGAGTAAAGAGACTTGCCGGTAACGAGATTGAACAAGGTATAGGGATACCGACGATCGAATCTCGGGCAAGTATCATACCGGTAAACAAAGGGAATTGTATACGGGATTGATTGAATCCTCGACATCGTGGTATCATGGAACATGTGGGAGCCAACATGGGTATCCAGATCCCGTTGTTGGTTATTGGCCGGAGAGATGTCTCGGTCATGTCTGCATGGTTCCCGAACCCGTAGGGTCTACACACTTAAGGTTCGGTGACTCTAGGGTTGTTATGGGAAATAGTATGTGAATACCGAATGTTGTTCGGAGTCCCGGATGAGATCCCGAATGTCACGAGGAGTTCCGGAATGGTCCGGAGGTAAAGATTTATATATGGGAAGTTGTTATTGGGGTTCCGGAAAAAGTTCGGGTTTTTTCGGTATTGTACCGGGAAGCTTTCGAAAGGTTCCGGAGGATTCCGGAGGGGTCCGGAAGTCCGAAAAGTGTTCCACCATGTCCAATACAGCAGCATGGGCTGTAAGGGGGCGCCCTAGCCTTAATGGGCTAGGGGAACCAGCCCCCCTAAAGCCCATGCGCATGGGAGAGGGGAAACCCTAAAGTGGGAGGGCCTCCACTTGACTTGGGAGGCACTCCTCCCCCCCTTGGCCGCCGCCCCCAACCCTAGATGGGATCTAGGGGGCCGGCCCCCTCTCTCCCCCAGCCTATAAATAGTGGAGGGGTGGGAGGGAGGCCACAACCTCTCCCCTGGCGCAGCCCTCCCCCTCTCCAACACCTCCTCCTCCTCCGTTTGAGCATGGCGAAGCCCTGCCGGAGAACTGCAAGTTCCACCACCACGCCGTCGTGCTGCTGGAGCTGTCTTCCCCAACCTCTCCCTTCTCCTTGCTGGATCAAGGCGCGGGAGACATCACCGGGCTGCACATGTGTTGAACGCGGAGGCACTGTTGTTCGGTGCTTAGATCGGAATCGACCGCGATCTGAATCGCTGCGTGTACGACTCCTCCAACCGCGTTCTTGCAATGCTTCCGCATCGCAATCTTCAAGGGTATGAAGATGCACTCCTCTCTCTCTCTCTCATTGCTAGTCTCTCCATAGATTGATCTTGGTGATGCGTAGGAAATTTTTTTTGATTTACTACTACGTTCCCCAACAGTGGCATCATGAGCTAGGTCTATGCGTAGTTTCTTGCACGAGTAGAACACAAGTTGTTGTGGGCGTCGATTTTGTCAATTTTCTTGCCATTACTAGTCTTATTTTGATTCAGCGGCATCGTGGGATGAAGCGGCCCGGACCGACCTTACACATACGCTTACGTGAGACAGGTTCCACCGACTGACATGCACTAGTTGCATAAGGTGGCTAGCGGGTGTCTGTCTCTCCCACTTTAGTAGGATCGGATTCGATGAAAAGGGTCCTTATGAAGGGTAAATAGAAATTGGCATATCATGTTGTGGTTGTGGCGTAGGTAAGAAACGTTCTTGCTAGAAACCTATAGCAGCCACGTAAAAAAAAAATTGCAACAACAATTAGAGGACGTCTAACTTGTTCTTGCAGCATGTGCCGTGTGATGTGATATGGCCAAAAGGATGTGATGAATGATATATGTGATGTATGAGATTGATCATGTTCTTGTAATAGGAATCACGACTTGCATGTCGATGAGTATGACAACCGGCAGGAGCCATAGGAGTTGTCTTAATTTATTGTATGACCTGCGTGTCAATGAAAAACGCCATGTAATTACTTTACTTTATTGCTAACCGTTAGCCATAGTAGTAGAAGTAATAGTTGGTGAGGGAACTTCATGAAGACACGATGATGGAGATCATGATGATGGAGATCATGGTGTCATGCTGGTGACAATGATGATCATGGTGCCCCGAAGATGGAGATCAAAAGGAGCAAAATGATATTGGCCATATCATGTCACTATTTGATTGCATGTGATGTTTATCATCTGTTTACATCTTATTTGCTTAGAATGACGGTAGCATAAATAAGATGATCCCTCGCTAAAATTTCAAGAAAGTGTTCCCCCTAACTGTGCACCGTTGCGAAGGTTCGTTGTTTCGAAGCACCACGTGATGATCGGGTGTGATAGATTCTAACGTTCGAATACAACGGGTGTAAGCCAGATTTACACATGCAAAACACTTAGGTTGACTTGACGAGCCTAGCATGTACAGACATGCCCTCGGAACACGGAAGACCGAAAGGTCGAACATGAGTCGTATAGAAGATACGATCAACATAGAGATGTTCACCGTTGATGACTAGTCCGTCTCGCGTGATGATCGGACACGGCCTAGTCGATTCGGATCATGTAACACTTAGATGACTAGAGGGATGTCTATCTGAGTGGGAGTTCATTGAATAATTTGATTAGATGAAATTAATTGTCATGAACTTAGTCTAAAATCTTTACAATATGTCTTGTAGATCAAATGGCCCACGCTGATGTTGCCCTCAACTTCAACGCGTTCCTAGAGAAAACCAAGCTGAAAGACGATGGTAGCAACTACACGGACTGGGTCCGTAACCTGAGGATTATCCTCATAGCTGCCAAGAAAGCATATGTCCTTGAAGCACCGCTAGGTGACGCACCTGTTTTCCCAGCAACTCAAGACGTTATGAACGCCTGGCAGTCGCGTAGTGATGATTACTCCCTGGTTCAGTGCGGCATGCTTTACAGCTTAGAACCGGGGCTCCAAAAGCGTTTTGAGCAACACGGAGCATATGAGATGTTCCAAGAGCTGAAAATGGTTTTCCAAGCTCATCCCGGGTCAAGAGATATGAAGTCTCCGACAAGTTCTACAGTTGTAAGATGGAGGAGAATAGTTCTGTCAGTGAGCATATACTCAAAATGTCTGGGTTGCACAACCGCTTGTCTCAGCTGGGAGTTAATCTCCCGGATGATGCGGTCGTTGACAGAATCCTTCAGTGGCTTCCACCTAGCTACAAGAGCTTTGTGATGAACTTCAATATGCAGGGGATGGAAAAAACCATTCCTGAGGTATATTCAATGCTGAAATCAGCGAAGGTGGAGATCAAAAAGGAACATCAAGTGTTGATGGTGAATAAAACCACTAAGTTCAAGAAAGGCAAGGGTAAAAAGAACTTCAAGAAGGACAGCAAGGGAGTTGCCGCGCCTGGTAAGCAAGCTACCGGAAAGAAGCCAAAGAATGGACCCAAGCCTGAGACTGAATGCTTTTATTGTAAGGGAAACGATCACTGGAAGCGGAACTGCCCCAAGTACTTAGCGGATAAGAAGGCCGGCAATACCAAAGGTGTATGTGATATACATGTTATTGATGTGTACCTTACTAGCGCTCGTAGTAGCTCCTGGGTATTTGATAGCGGTGCGGTTGCTCATATTTGTAACTCAAAACAGGAGCTGCGGAATAAGCGGAGACTGGAGAAGGACGAGGTGACGATGTGCGTCGGGAATGGTTCCAAGGTCGATGTGATCGCCGTCGGCACACTACCTCTACATCTACCTTCGGGATTAGTTTTAAACCTCAATAATTGTTGTTTAGTACCAGCTTTGAGCATGAACATTGTATCAGGATCTCCTTTGATGCGAGATGGCTACTCATTTAAATCCGAGAATAATGGTTGTTCTATTTATATGAGAGATATGTTTTATGGTCATGCCCCGCTGGTCAATGGTTTATTCTTATTGAATCTCGAACGTGATGTTACACATATTCATAGTGTGAATGCCAAAAGATGTAAGGTTGATAATGATAGTCCCACATACTTGTGGCACTGCCGCCTTGGTCACATTGGTGTCAAACGCATGAAGAAACTCCATGCAGATGGACTTTTGGAGTCTCTTGAATATGAATCATTTGACACGTGCGAACCATGCCTCATGGGCAAAATGACCAAGACTCCGTTCTCCGGGACAATGGAGCGAGCAACCAACTTATTGGAAATCATACATACTGATGTGTGCGGTCCAATGAGCGTTGAGGCTCGCGGTGGTTATCGTTATGTTCTCACCCTCACTGATGACTTAAGTGGATATGGGTATGTCTACTTAATGAAACACAAGTCTGAGACCTTCGAAAAGTTCAAGGAATTTCAGAGTGAGGTAGAGAATCAACGTGACAAGAAAATAAAGTTTTTACGATCAGATCGTGGAGGGGAATATTTGAGTCACGAGTTTGGCACGCACTTAAGGAAATGTGGAATTGTTTCACAACTCACGCCGCCTGGAACACCTCAGCGTAATGGTGTGTCCGAACGTCGTAATCGCACTCTATTGGATATGGTGTGATCTATGATGTCTCTTACCGATCTACCACAATCATTTTGGGGTTATGCTTTAGAGACTGCCGCATTCACTTTAAATAGGGCTCCGTCGAAATCCGTTGAGACGACACCGTATGAATTATGGTTTGGGAAGAAACCTAAGCTGTCGTTTCTGAAAGTTTGGGGATGCGATGCTTATGTCAAGAAACTTCAACCTGAAAAGCTCGAACCCAAATCGGAAAAATGCGTCTTCATAGGATACCCTAAAGAAACTATTGGGTATACCTTCTACCTTAGATCCGAAGGCAAGATCTTTGTTGCCAAGAATGGATCCTTTCTGGAGAAAGAGTTTCTCTCGAAAGAAGTAAGTGGGAGGAAAGTAGAACTTGATGAGGTACCCCCTCTTGAACCGGAGAGTAGCGCAGCTCAGGAAGATGTTTCTGTGGTGCCTGCACCGACTAGAGAGGAAGTTAATGATGATGATCATGAAACTTCGGATCAAGTTGCTACTGAACTTCGTAGGTCCACGAGGACACGTTCCGCACCAGAGTGGTACGGCAACCCTGTCTTGGAAGTCATGTTGTTAGACAACAGTGAACCTTCGAACTATGAAGAAGCGATGGCAGGCCCGGATTCCAACAAATGGCTAGAAGCCATGAAATCCGAGATAGGATCCATGTATGAAAACAAAGTATGGACTTTGACAGACTTGCCCGATGATCGGCAAGCCATAGAGAACAAATGGATCTTTAAGAAGAAGACAGACGCGGATGGTAATGTGACCATCGATAAGGCTCGACTTGTCGCTAAGGGTTATCGACAAGTTCAAGGGGTTGACTACGATGAGACATTCTCACCCATAGCGAAGCTGAAGTCCGTCAGAATCATGTTAGCAATTGCCGCATACTATGATTATGAGATATGGCAAATGGACGTCAAAACGGCATTCCTTAATGGTTTTCTTAAGGACGAGTTGTATATGATGCAGCCGGAAGGTTTTGTCGATCCTAATAATGCTGACAAGGTATGCAAGCTCTAGCGCTCAATCTATGGGCTGGTGCAAGCATCTCGGAGTTGGAACATTCGCTTTGATGAGATGATCAAAGCGTTTGGGTTTACACAGACTTATGGAGAAGCCTGTGTTTACAAGAAAGTGAGTGGGAGCTCTGTAGCATTTCTCATATTATATGTAGATGACATACTATTAATGGGAAATGATATAGAATTCTTGGAAAGCATAAAGGCCTACTTGAACAAGTGTTTTTCAATGAAGGACCTTGGAGAAGCTGCTTACATATTAGGCATCAAGATCTATAGAGATAGATCGAGACGCCTCATAGGTCTTTCGCAAAGCACATACCTTGACAAGATGTTGAAGAAGTTCAATACGGATCAGTCCAAGAAGGGGTTCTTGCCTGTATTACAAGGTGTGAGATTGAGCACGGCTCAATGCCCGACCTCGGCAGAAGATAGAGAAAAGATGAGTGTCATCCCCTATGCCTCAGCCATAGGGTCTATTATGTATGCCATGCTGTGTACCAGACCTGATGTGAACCTCGCCGTAAGTTTGGTAGGAAGGTACCAAAGTAATCCCGGCAGGGAACACTGGACAGCAGTCAAGAACATCCTGAAGTACCTGAAAAGGACTAAGGATATGTTTCTCGTTTATGGAGGTGACGAAGAGCTCGTCGTAAAGGGTTACGTCGACGCTAGCTTCGACACAGATCTGGATGACTCTAAGTCACAAACCGGATACGTGTATATTTTGAATGGTGGGGCAGTCAGCTGGTGCAGTTGCAAGCAAAGCGTCGTGGCAGGATCTACATGTGAAGCGGAATACATAGCAGCCTCGGAGGCAGCACAGGAAGCAGTCTGGATGAAGGAGTTCATCACCGACCTAGGAGTTATTCCCAATGCGTTGGGCCCAATGACTCTCTTCTGTGACAACACTGGAGCTATTGCCCTTGCCAAGGAGCCCAGGTTTCACAAGAAGACCAGGCATATCAAGCGTCGCTTCAACTCCATTCGTGAACATGTTCAAGATGGACACATAGATATTTGTAAAGTGCATACGGATCTGAATGTCGCAGATCCGTTGACTAAACCTCTTCCACGAGCAAAACATGATCAACACCAGAACTCTATGGGTGTTCGATTCATCACAATGTAACTAGATTATTGACTCTAGTGCAAGTGGGAGACTGTTGGAAATATGCCCTAGAGGCAATAATAAAGTGGTTATTATTATATTTCCTTGCTCATGATAATTGTCTATTGTTCATGCTATAATTGTGTTATCCGGAAATCGTAATGCATGTGTGAATACATAGACCACAACATGTCCCTAGTGAGCCTCTAGTTGACTAGCTCGTTGATCAATGGATGGTTATGGTTTCCTGACCATGGACATTGGATGTCGTTGATAACGGGATCACATCATTAGGAGAATGATGTGATGGACAAGACCTAATCCTAAGCATAGCACTAGATCGTGTAGTTCGTCTGCTAAAGCTTTTCTAATGTCAAGTATCATTTCCTTAGACCATGAGATTGTGCAACTCCCAGATACCATAGGAATGCTTTGGGTGTATCAAACGTCACAACGTAACTGGGTGACCATAAAGGTACACTACAGGTATCTCCGAAAGTGTCTGTTGGGTTGGCACGAATCGAGACTGGGATTTGTCACTCCGTATGACGGAGAGGTATCTCTGGGCCCACTCGGTAATGCATCATCATAATGAGCTCAATGTGACTAAAGAGTTAGCCACGGGATCATGCGTTACGAAACGAGTAAAGAGACTTGCCGGTAACGAGATTGAACAAGGTATAGGGATACCGACGATCGAATCTCGGGCAAGTATCATACCGGTAGACAAAGGGAATTGTATACGGGATTGATTGAATCCTCGACATCATGGTTCATCCGATGAAATCATCATGGAACATGTGGGAGCCAACATGGGTATCCAGATCCCGCTGTTGGATATTGGCCGGAGAGATGTCTCGGTCATGTCTGCATGGTTCCCGAACCCGTAGGGTCTACACACTTAAGGTTCGGTGACTCTAGGGTTGTTATGGGAAATAGTATGTGAATACCGAATGTTGTTCGGAGTCCCGGATGAGATCCCGGACGTCACGAGGAGTTCCGAAATGGTCCGGAGGTAAAGATTTATATATGGGAAGTTGTTATTGGGGTTCCGGGAAAAGTTCGGGTTTTTTCGGTATTGTACCGGGAAGCTTTCGAAAGGTTCCGGAGGATTCCGGAGGCGTCCGGAAGTCCGGAAAGTGTTCCACCACGTCCAATACAGCAGCATGGGCTGTAAGGGGGCGCCCTAGCCTTAATGGGCTAGGGGAACCAGCCCCCCTAAAGCCCATGCGCATGGGAGAGGGGAAACCCTAAAGGGGGAGGGCCTCCACTTGACTTGGGAGGCACTCCTCCCACCCTTGGCCGCCGCCCCCAACCCTAGATGGGATCTAGGGGGCCGGCCCCCTCTCCCCCCCAGCCTATAAATAGTGGAGGGGTGGGAGGGAGGCCACAACCTCTCCCCTGGCGCAGCCCTCCCCCTCTCCAACACCTCCTCTTCCTTCGTTTGAGCTTGGCGAAGCCCTGCCGGAGAACTGCAAGTTCCACCACAACGCCGTCGTGCTGCTGGAGCTGTCTTCCCCAACCTCTCCCTCCTCCTTGCTGGATCAAGGCGCGGGAGACGTCACCGGGCTGCACGTGTGTTGAACACGGAGGCACCGTTGTTCGGTGCTTAGATCGGAATCGACCACGATCTGAATCGCTGCGTGTACGACTCCTCCAACCGTGTTCTTGCAACGCTTCCGCATCGCGATCTTCAAGGGTATGAAGATGCACTCCTCTCTCTCTCATTGCTAGTCTCTCCATAGATTGATCTTGGTGATGCGTAGGAAATTTTTTTGATTTACTACTACGTTCCCCAACAGGAGCACGGCGCCAGGCGCCAGTAGCGCAAGAGTTCATCACCCACCAGGTCCACAAGCTGCAGGAAGTAAGAGCCATGCGCGGCGAGCGTCGCCCCACGAGCCCCGTCAATGCGGCTGCCGCCCCGGGCGTGGGCAGTGAGCTGTGCGTGTGCGACGACATCCCGGGTCTCAACAGGGCCAGTTCTCACGACATCTTCTGGCCGTCTTGCGTTGGCCGGAGCGGGGGCATCGCCACCAACTACGTATGCATGCCCTTCGGTCTGCTCAATGTGGGCACCACCTACCAGCGCTTCGTGCGACTCACGTTGGCGTATCGCGAGGCTTCGGTCCCTCGTGAGCCTCCGGGGCCTCAGGAGCCGCTCGGCCCCTGAGGGGCGGCCATTCGCAACACGCTTCACCGACCGCCCCGACGCTCTCGCAGCAGCATAATTGCCAGGTGACTTTTTGGTTTGTTCAATTGAGGGTGCCCCTCAGGCTACATTATCCTCAGGTTGTTTAGGGTCAGCCCCTACAGCTGCCTCGCCTTTTGACTATGTATTAAGCTTGGGCATGGTTCGATATGTTATGATTGCTTGCCTAACTTCGTGCTTGACACCGTTGTCGGCGTTCTGGGATCGAGGGTACCCAGACTTGCCTACCTGCGGCCCGACACGCGGAGTCATCGACGGCCCGGTACGGCCAAAGCTACAAGATCCGCAGGGCAAGACCCCCGTTAGGGCCCCGGCCTCGCGTGGCGCCAAGACCTCTAGAGGAGTAGCTCTCCGAGCCTGCCTCTTGAGGAGCAGAGAACTCTATGCAAGCCTCCCGCCTCATGAGGCTGCGATGACATGAGCCATGACGACCAAGGCCAGGCGGGCGCCAGCGGGCGCAGAGGGGACAGTTTCCCCTTTAGTGCTAAGGGAGCAAGGACAGGCACAGGTTCCCAAGGAAGGCCCCAAAGCTTTCCATTCTGGTGCAACAAGACCAAGACCACAAGCTCGGCAGGACGGATGTCATCGCCGAGCCCACCTCTGCGTCATAGCCAGAAGCTTTGCAGGTGAAGACCACCTTTCATCAGGATAAGATGCACTCCTTGTCCCCTTTCAAAATTGGCCACTGTGGGATCCCTTCCCGCCTAAGCTATGAGGGAAGAGGACCAAGGCCACTATAAATATGGGCTAGCCACCATCATAGAAGGGATCCAACCCATACCAACCTATCCTCACCACCCGATTCCTCGCGAGGCAGCTCAACCATTGTACTAGTTCATCCTCTACCTCCTCGTGAGGCCAATCCACCAAAAGCAGGAGTAGGGTTTTACACCGCAAGGTGGCCCGAACCTGGGTAAATCTTTGTGTTCATCCCTTCCTCATGATCCCGCGCACTCGGTGAGATCAAACCTTGGGTATGGCAAGCTAGCGTCATTGTGAAGCGAGATCCTTCGTTCACGCCCCAGAGTTCGAACCTTATTGGGTCTGCGGAGCCCTGATTCCGACATTTGGCGCGCCAGGTAGGGGCTTGTCGGAGCTTCGTTTCTTCATCAACCACGCTCCGTTCTAGCTCCGCCGCATTCATGGCGAAAGCTCGCCGAGCTCACGCTGAGCGTTGGGCCACTCGCGTCGCCCAGGCGGCGCCCCTCGACCGTGGTGCTCCTCACCACCTCGTTCCCCCCGCGGCTAATGCTGCCACTGGCGATGCCGCTCGTTGGCGGCAGGACCCATCGATACCACTCTTTGCGCAGCGCAGCGGCCGCACCGCCGCGCCCTCCTTTGACCCAGTCGCGGCGTCATCCCCCCACACTCAACGTGGGCTGATGGACGCACAAGCCGCGCTCCTTGTGGCACGTGAGTTATTGTGCTACCGTCCTGCCAATGGTGACTATGACGCTTGGCTCGACAGGGTCGCTAAGCTGCTAGACGCCACTTGCAGGGGCATGGAACCCTTTCGCCCCCCACCTGCGTCGCAGCCCCCACCCCGGATCTGCGCTTGCCCTTGTTGTGTCTGCTCGTCCTTCCAGAGAAGACCTGAAGGGCCCCGCAGCGGCGAGGTTGCGGACGGGATCCCCCCTCCGGCCCAAGAGGTGCTCCCCCGGGTTTCAGTCAGGGTAGATGGCCCTCCGCGGGAGGTGCCATGGTGGGCCACCTCCTGGCCGGCATGATCCGGCAGTGGCAATGGCGGTCGACAAGACGAATGAACCGGGGGCTGATTTCAGGCACAGGCGTATGGGCAAGGAAGCAAATGATATCACTGAGCGAGCATAGCGCCACCGCTACCTGTGTGTCACCGTCGAACAAGTTCACCAAGTGGGCAGAAGTGAGACCCGTGGGCACCATCCCCGCCGGCTCGGCCGTCAAGATCATCAAGGCCTCGTGAGGCCGGGGTCCCTCATGAGCCAATGTGGCGGCCCCGACCGCATCATTAATAGAAACAACCCCCAGTTACAACCAATCTCTTCAGAACATATTGTGCTAACCTTGGAATGCGGGTGGACCACGCCTCGATGGCGCACCCATGAAGCAATGGCCAGATCGAGCGTGCCAACGTGGGGGTCCTGAGGGGCCTCAAGACAAGGAGCTTCAAGAAGAAGCTTGAGGCATGCGGTAGGTGTTGGCTCGGTGAGCTTCAGTCCGTGTTGTGATCCATCCGCACCACTGCGACTAAGCCACCGACGAGACCTTGTTCTTCCTCGTCCACGGGGCTGAGGCGGTCCTCCCGCATGAGGTCAAGCATCGCTCCCCGCAAGTCTTGGCACTTGACGAGGCACGTCAGGACGCCTCACGGGGAACAGGTCTCGTGCTCGGGGAGGAGGCCTGTCACCAAGCCTCACTCCGCACCGCGAGGTACCGGCAAGCGTTGCGGCACTACCATTGCCGCAGCATCCGCCCCCGGACCCTCAAAGTCGGAGCCCCATCCTGAGGCGGGCCCTCTCCAGGGAGGGCCTCCACAAGCTTTCGCCCAGGGGGGAGGGCCCGTTCAAGGCCGCTCGCATCTCCAGGCCCGGCGCCGCTCGCCCGGAGACGGAGGGCGGGGTCTCTGTCCAGAATGCTTGGAACATCCGGCGCCTCTGCAAGATCTACCCATAACACTCTCACGTAATAATGAGTGGGGTTGTACATGCCCCGGAGTCTTCCGGTGCGCCGCCCCACGGCCTCACGGGAGCTCCCACCCACGCCCAAGTGGAAGCCCCATGCTCCGCGCTGGCGGACCACACGGTCGAACAACAACTATGCCCACGCCCAAGTGGAAGCCCCATGCTCCGCGCTGGCAGACGACACGGTCGAACAGCGACTATGCCCACGCCAAGTGGAGGCCCCATGCTCCGCACTGGTGGGAAGACTAGTATAGGCACTGGACGTGGCTTTTCCTTTCGCTCGCTCTTGTGACCAATTTGCCACTTCTCGAAATGAAATTTGAAGTTTTTTGCTTCTTTATTTGGAAGGGGATGGGGTTTTTCTACGGTGTTTTCTGTTCCTCGAGCTTTTTAAGAGCAGCAACGGCTGCCTGATGCCCGCCTCCCGATCATCCCGCGAGCGGGGGCTGGGGCGGTGCCTGCATTTAAGTCAGCCCGAGCATGGCCGTTCAGCCGCGGGCCTACCTCTACGCACACCTCACAAAGGCCTTGGTGCATGAGTCCTCGCGCAACGCTCTCGACCGAGCCAGTAGGCGCACGTTGCCCGAGGTCCCTGGCGAGCATCTATTTCCTGGCCTCGGCCGGGCATCGTGGCCCAGCGTAACATTAACGATCCATCCCTGCTCAGGGGCTGCGGGCACGCAATAAGTAAAGCGAAGGCGGCTTAAGGGAGTACAACGTTACTTCATACATCATAAGGGAGTTTCTTACAAAGTACTTTTACATCCCCGCGGGGTCATGTTCAAATCTTGACAGGCAAACAGGAAAAAGACAACCTAAGGGGATGCGCCGTTGTCGTTGCTGCCATCAGCCCCACGCCCCTCGACCTCAGGCTAGCCCTCGCCGCCTACAGGGGTGAACTCCGCAATCAGGTGGTCCACATGGTCCTCCACCCAGTCTCCTAGGGCGCCCTGAATCACCTCGGGCACGGGGGCTATCACGGCCTCGAATTCGAAGTCAGGGTCGAAGCAAAGAAGGTGGCTGAAGACGCGTGAGGACGCTCGCGCGAGAAGGTTGCGGCTTTTCTCTTCGATGAGCTGGCGTACCTTCTCAGCCCCTCCTTCAAGACGCTCCACGACCCTGGTGAAGAAGCCGAGGTAGCCGGCATCATCAGCAACAAGCGGGCTGGAGACACTCTCATCGCAGATACTGCTCAGAGCCCAACGGGCCATCTGCTCAAGGGCCTGGAACATCTGGGAGCCCATGTGCTGCAGTCCCCGGGCTTTGTTCGCCTCATCCTACGACCGCTCCACGAGGGAGGTGACATCCGCCACCTGCTCGTAGAGGGAAGACAGCTCCGCTTCGACTGCGTCCTGGGCGTCCAGCGCGGCTTTCTCGCGCCGCTCCACTTCAGCTAACTTCTTCTTGAGCACGTCGGCCTCGCCCTTCAGCTCGTCACGCCGATCACAGAAACGGGACTCCTGAACCTTCAGCTTTGCGCGACAGTCCTTGGAAAGGGCCCGGTGAACTCCCGCAACCCTTTCGCTAGCCTCCTCCTGGACCCTTGCCTCCCAGGAGGCTAGAGCGGCCTCGGCAGTCATCACTTGGCGCTCCATCGTCTCTAGCCGATCGTGCTCCAGGTCATGCTCCGACGCCACCAGCTCCAACGCCTCCCCTAGGGTGCGAAACTCCACTTCACGGCTTGGCAACCCTTTTGTAGGGACGAGCGTGGTGACCCCATGCTCTCGGGCTTTCTGTTCCAGGGTCGCGATGGAGGCCAGGAGCTCCTGCTCGCGCCTCTCGGCAGCCTCGGCCTCCTCGAAGGCGCGGTCGCGGGCCTCTTTGCCGCAATGGTGGACGCCTCATCCTTTGCGTGAGTGGCTTCGTGCTGGAGGTGGCGGAAGTTCACGGCCACTTCGAGCCGGCGCCACTCGCGTGCCAGGCGCTGATGCTCGGCCTCAAGGTGGGCGTCGCCAAGCTCGGCCTCAAGCCGGTCCAGCGCGCCCCTCGTGTCCTGAAGAAGGCCATGCCGGATGGCACCCCGACCGCGCGCGAGCTCCAACGCTCGGCCAGGGACCTGCTCCGCGCCGCCGGCCACGGCGGGGGCTCCGGAAGGTCCGGCAGCGTTGGACGGGACGTTGGGGCCGGCCGGTTCAGCGCCCACTCTCGTGGCCAGAGGGCGTGGCCCCGCGTGAGATCGACATTAGGCTGCTCGTCGGCTTGTGGCAACCCCAAGGTTCGCCAGGTGACATCGAGATGAGCAGCGGCGCCACCCATGTAAGCTTGACGCTGCCCTCATCGGAGGCCGCCGGGGCCTCAGGGTCGCGTGCCTCCAGGTGTCGCCTCGGGAGGAGCGCGACCCCTCCAGTGGGTGCAAGCTCGGCCGCGGGGTGCTCCGGTGCTCCAGAGGATGGCGACGGGAGCTCCTTCGCCCCTCCGCCCGATGAAAACCTGAGAAATAGGGGCTCAGGAGGGCTTGATGAGCAGAGATCAGGGAAAGCAGAAGACTTACTCATCCGTGGTGATTCATTTCCTCTTCTTCAAGGCCAGCAGGGCCGACTGGTGCGGCCACCGTGCTTCCCCCTCCTCCGGGGAGTGCGGAGGCCGAAAGTCGGCACGCCGGAGTTTGGCGTGCGGCCCCCTGCGCCTGGGGCGATGGACGCGTCCTCAGGAGGGGCGTCTTCTTCACCGACCGGAGCCGTGCAGGTGGACGGCTGCGGGGCAGGCCCCCCGGCATGCTCCTTCGCGGTCGCTCCGGGGGCTTCAGCCTCGGGACCCCCGATGCCGGGTGCCACCAGGAGGGGGTTGTCGCGAGGCCCCGTGTGGCCTTTGGGGAGCAGCCCCCACTTTTCGAAGCGCGGCATCGCTTTGGCATAGTCTCCCCGTTCGGATAATTATACATGGGGAGCCCTTCCTGAGGGAGCACGGCAGCTTCTCCACCGGTCAGGAGGTGGAATATTCCACGCAGTGCACTGGAGGGAAGGGAAGCCTCCTGAAGCCCCATGGTGTCCTCGCGGCTGGTGAAGGCCCACATTGGGTGGGAATGACGCTGGAGAGGAGCGATTCACCGCCAGACAAACTCCCTCACCGCCATCGCCATCGCCATCTTCACGCCCGCCTTCCTCAGGTCAGCCAGCCTGGCCATAACTCGCGCGAGCCACGGGTCGACAAGCTTCGCGTGCTCCCAACCGGAGCTCGACTTCGGGGGGGCCATCGGAGTCTGGAGCAGGGGACTGTAAACAGCGGCATCAACGTACACCCACTGCCCCCAGAAGCCCTCCACTTTCGGATGGAGCTCAACATCAACATCCGTGCCCGCTGTCGCGTCCACAGCGGCATCATTTGAGGGGAGAAGAAGTGGCGGAGCAGAGCCATGGACAGGGCGATGCCCGCGAAGGCCTCGCACAAGAACGCGAAGGCGGAGAGGAGGACAATGGACTCAGGGTCGAGATGCAATGCGTGGACCTGGTAGTGCATGAGCACGGCACTGAATAAATCCAAAAACGGCGGCAGCAGGCCGGCGAAGATGGCATGAAGGTGAAGGGAGATGTTGGTGACCTCCAGGTCGGCTTAAGACCTGGAGGCAGGCCAGATCTTTGCCGCCTTCGACTCGTTGGAGTCAGCGGCGATCACCTGTCGGACCTTGTCTAGTCCTTCGAGATTGAGCACGGCAGACCGGCCGAGCACGGGTTCCAGCCCCACCTGGCGGCTCGTCACCGACGAGGCCTCACCCCTTTTCCTCTTGGGATCCATGGCGGCACGGCGGGCCGAAGCAGGCGCGAGATCCGGTGGGCGAAACACGAGCTTGCGGAGGAAGGAAAGAGCGGAAGGCGGGCGCGCTATGGGACAATGTTGGCCGTGTGGCGCGCGCCAGGCTTTTTGTCAGCCCGGGCAGTTGTCGAGGCAACGTGAGGAAGTGGAGGCATCTGCGCCCCGTCGTGCGCCACGCATTGAGCCTGGCCCGCAGGCGATTGGGTCCCGCGGCACTTCGCCCTTACTCCTTGTCTTTTCCCCGAAGCCAGCCCGAGCGCGCCTTGGGCCCGGGGGCTACTGTCGGCGTTCTGGGATCGGGGGTACCCAGACTTGCCTGTCTGCGGCCCGGCACGCGGACTAATCGACGGCCCGGTACAGCCCAAGCTACAAGATCCCCAGGGCAAGACCCTCGCGAGGGCCCCGTCCTTGCGGGGCAAGCGACGCCAAGACCTTTAGAGGAGCAGCTCTCCGAGCATGCCTCCCGAGGAGCGGAGAACTCTATGTAAGCCTCCCACCTCATGAGGCCGCGATGACGTGAGCCATGACGACCAAGGCCGGGTGGGCGCAGAGGGGACAGTTTCCACTTCAGTGCTAAGGGAGCAAGGACAGGCACAGGTTCCCAAGGAAGGCCCCAAAGCTTTCCATTCTGGTGCAACGAGACCAAGACCACAAGCTCGGCAGGACAGATGTCATCGCTGAGCCCACCTATGCGTCATAGCCAGAAGCTTTGCAGGGAAAGACCACCTTTCGTCAGGATAAGATGTTCTCCTTGTCCCCTTTCGAAATTGGCCATTGTGGGATCCCTTCCCGCCTAAGCTATGAGGGAAAAGGACCAAGGCCACTATAAATACGGGCTAGCCACCACCGTAGAAGTGATCTGACCCGGACCAACCTATCCTCACCACCTGAGCCCTTGCGAGGCAGCTCGACCATTGTACTAGTTCATCCTCTACCTCCTCGTGAGGCCAATCCACCAAAAGCAGGAGTAAGGTTTTACTCCGCAAGGTGGCCCAAACCTGGGTAAATCTCTGTGTTCATCCCTTCCTCACGATCCCGCACAGTCGGTGAGATCAAGCCTTGGGTACGGCGAGCTAGCGTCATTGTGAAGCAAGATCCTTCGTTCACGCCCCAGAGTTCGAACCTTATTGGGTCTGCGGAGCCCTGATTCCGACAGCCCCATCACATTTGGAGGCGCCACCCCTTGGGGCCCTGTGCGCTCACAGTTCCCCTCTTGATCGTCCCATGAGCGGGGGCTACTGGCACGGCGCCTGTGCTCGGGTCCGTCCCTGCAGCGCTGATAAACCTAAGTCATCGAGCTCTGGCTCGCGGGCCGGCCCCGTGCACGTCACCTCATCAGATCCTTAGTGCTTTGCCTCCTCACGGAACAATCATGAGCAGACCAGCAAGTGCGCGTTACCATCATACCTCGTATCTTGTCATCATGCAGAGGCTTCGGGAGCCAGGCGTCTGGATGTCGTACGAATAATGCCCCGCATCGCCTCAAGAGGCTCAGCCTCGAGCAGGCGACGGTCCGGTCCACATTGCCAGCCACGAAAACCTAAGTACAACCACCCCATACGGCGTGTCGTTGCCGGTTTGAGTTCTTTCTCCCTACAACCCTGGTGAAGCAGGTCACCTCTTTTTCGCGTGAGTCGTTTGCACGTTAAAAGGGGAGCTCTTGATCATCGCGCCTCAGGAGCTCTTACTGGCTCTCGAGCGCCTCACCCCTGGCCTTGTCCCAGGTATCGCGACCTGACATACCAGCGACGGCTGAGCCTCGCTCGAGGGCCTGGTCCTGAGGACGTAGAGCATTTTTGGCAAACACAAAAAAGAGGGGCGAGCCTTCTGAGGAAGCAAGGGGAGGAAGTCCATAGTGTAGCCGCAAGGGCATTGGTTAAGGCACGAAGGGTATCAATTTTTCACGCACCCCTCGCGGGGCATGTATTGACTTGTCACAGGCAGAAGAAGGACATGAAGCCAAACTTCGAGGAAACGCGCCCTCGCGCCACGAGGACTTCACATGGGCCGCGACCGATCTATGCCACGCACCAAGGAGATAAGTTGACCGCCCTGCGTGGCACTGAAATCTTTCTAAATTGTGCTTTTCCTTTTTCGCGACCCATTCTAGGGCGGAAACGTCTTCACTCGTGTGAGCCACTTGCGCGTCAAGGGGGACCTCCTGAGCATCGCGCCTCGGGAGCTCTTACCGGACCTCCGGCCCCTCACCTCCTGGCCTTGTCCTAGGCATCGTGACCTGACATACCAGCAACGGCTGAGGCTTGCTCGGGGATGGGTCCTACCGACGTAGAGCACTACGCAATCACAAAGAAGGGGCCAAGTCTAAACAAGGAGCGTTATGATCGAACTTAAATTGCGAACCCCAAAATCATTAAAGATAAGGTGCAAGCGCCAGAGTTTCTTACATGCCCCCATGGGGCACATGTTGTTCTGATGTAGGAATAAGAGAAAACAAAAGAAACCTCCTCGTGAAGGCCACCGCGCCCAGGGCACCGAATCCGGCACCGTCTGCGGCTAGTCAGAGTCCTCCTTGACGCGGGGGCGTGGGGAGTCGTCGGAGTCGTTGTCGCTTCCGCTTCTCCCGGAGGAGGTGATGTTGTCGCCAGAGGAGCCATCGCTGCCACTCTCCATGCAGCAGACCAGGCGGCAGCCGGCAGCCCCGAAGATCTTCACAAAGAGCGTAGCGGCCCCGTCGAACTTGAAGAGGAGGGTGTGCCCTTCCTTCAGGCCGCGGGCGAGGGCAAACGACTTCCACCCCCGCCTCAGGAACATGAAGCTGGAGGGGGTGAAGTTCGTCGCCACCCAGGAGGGCCCGTTGCAGCAGCCGTCCGGCTGTAGCCACGGGCCCAGGGGCGCGTGCTCTGCCATCTCCTCACGAAGGCGTCGGGGAGCCGGAGCCAGGTGCAATGGTCACGGTGCATGTTCACCATGAACTCGCGTGCTACGTCGGCACTATGGCTCCACACCTGGGGAGGCCGAGTGGCGCCGCCCGCCCGCCCTGGTTACGGCCGCCTCGTCCCTCTCGCTCGCGCCCGCGGGCGGAGTGGTTCCCTCGGCTGCCGGAGCCAGCGTAGGGTGTGAGCGGGGGGCGTCCGCGCCCCCGTGGAACCGCCCCGGGCGTGGCGGCGGTCGTGCGGGGGCAGCCTCGCCACCTCGCCGGCCTCGATGGCTCTATCTCCTTAGCTGCCGCCTTCCCGTTCTCGGCAGTGGAGAACCTCCTCAAAGGTGCCATGGCTGCAATGATGGCGGGACGGAATGGAGTAGCAAGAAGGTGGAAATGGGCCAAGGGGTCCGACCCCTCGCCCCTTTTATAGTGCCGATGGGGGCTGGTTCGTGCCCCCTCGCCTTCGGAGCAATGATGGCTCCGCGCAGGGCCCGCCATGCTTTATGTCAGCCGGGCGGTTGCCAAGGCGTCGTGGGGAGGTGGGGCACCCCACGTCTCGTCGTGCGCCACGCGTCGAGCCAGGCCACAGGTGGATGGGGCCCGCGCGGCTTCGCCCCCTTCCTTCTTCGCACGCGGAGTCGTGCATGCCGCGGGCCCAGGGGCTACTGTCGGGCCTCTGGGATTGAGTGTACCCAGGCCCGTCTGCCTGCGGCCCATTGCGTGGCGCTAGCAGAAGGCCCAGCGCGGCCCATCTTCAAGGCTTCACGAGCAAGACCCTCGCGAGGGCCCCCGCCTCGCGAGGCACGCGCGAGCAATGGTCATCAGGAGCTCCCGAGGGCCTCTCGAAGGGCAGCCTCCCGAAGCTGCCTCCCGAGGCCCCTCGCAGGGCAGATATGTCTAGGCTCGCCAAGCCCCGCCTCGCGCTGCACATGGGTGACGCGAGCCACGACGAGCGGCGCCAGGAGTCGTGCCAGGGGGCGCGGATAAGGATGCTTTCCTCTTTCATGCTAAGGAGGCAAGGACAGTACGCGGGTTCCCGAAGCAATCCCCAAAGGTATCTGCTTTGGTGCAAGAAGACCAGGCCAGCAGGCTTGCCAGGACGAAGATCATCACCGAGCCCACCAGTGCGTCACGGCAGGGAGCTTTGGCAGGCGAAGACCACCTTTAGTCAGGACAAGATGTACTCCTGTCCCCCTTTGAAATTGGCCGTTGTGGCAACCCTTCCCGCCTAGAGTTTTCGGGGGAAGAGGACCAGGGCCAGTATAAGTATAGGATAGTCTCCACCATAGAGAGGGGTCGAATCCTTGGGATCCCTCGAGCCATCCGAGCCTCCCGAGGCAGTTCATCCTCCTTGTACACACTCATATTCATCCTCCCTCACGAGGCAATCCATCCACTAAGCAGGAGTAGGGTTTTACACCTCAAGGTGGCCCGAACCTGGGTAAACTATTGTGTCCTCGCTCTTCTTTCCTTTAGCTCGAGCTCACCGGAGCATCGCCGTGAGGTAATGGGCAGCGAGTTGGAGCGTGGTGAAGTTCTTTGAGCACACCCCAGAGTTCGAACCTTTTCTTGGGTCCCCGGAGCCCTGATTCCGACACTCCTCTTCGACAACCTTCTGACACGATCTATAAAATGTGTGGTTACTTGCAGCTTTGGCGGTTGCTTAGCCGGGCGTCGGACCGAGACGCCGTCGACATCCTCCTTGCAGATCTTCGGACGTTGGCTCGTCGTGTGGTGCCTTCGCTTCCCCCTCCACCTCCCGAGCCGGATTAGATTTTGGGCCTTTGTGATCTTGGTTGTGGTCGTGGTGTGGCCGTGGCATGGTTGTGGACGCCTTCTCACCACCTTGTTCTCTTTTGTTTTCTTTAGGCCTTGTTGAGTTGTGCCCTCAACAGAACCCTCCTGCACTTTGCCGCTTGCGGCCTGTTGTGTGTGTGTTCGTGTGGCGTGTGTTTCATATTCTATGTGACTTGCTAGCTCGGTGGTTTGCTTTATATATAAAGCGGGGCGAAAGCCTTTTTTGATAATGTAAATTATGTGTCCAATTTCAGTTTAGAAGTTTATTTAAATCGAATTTATGCTTATCCAAATTTGACTTTTACTTCGTTAAATTTATGGGATCGGCTAGAACCGGTCAAAACTTAGTGGAGTAAATATACTCCACTAAAGTTTACTCGGCCAGATACTCCTCGGTTTTTTAGGGGATCGGCTAGAGTTGCTCTTATGTTGGCATTTTCATGTGTAAATTCAAGTTTAATCTAAAGATCTTTATGAGAAATAATAAAAAAAGAAATGCAATCCGAAGGTTACTGCTAGCATACCGGGGAGGCAGAGCCTCTCAATGAGAAATATCAAGCAAAGTAGTGCCTTCAGTGAGAGCGGCTAAATGGCTCCTGTGCTCACCTGCTCCTGCGCATGAACAGTAAAATATAAAGAAATGCTAGAAAAATTCAAAACATCCTAATTTTTTTTTTGCATGGAAGATGGTCTAAATCGTGAGGTTCATGCTAAATTTCAGTTTATTTGGGCATCTGAGCAGCTCTCAGCAAAAAAACAAAATTAGGGTCTGTGAAAAAGTATACTGTTTTGCACTGTTAGGGACAGATTTTGTTATTTTTGCTGAGAGCAGCTCAGATGTACAAATGAGTTAAAATTTTGCATGGACCTCACGAACTAAAATATATTTCACGCAAAAAAAATCTGGAATATTTTGAATTTGTTTAGTATTTGTTTTGATTTTACTGTTCACCGAGATCAGATGAGCTCAGGAGCCGAAATGGATATACGCTTCATCAGTTTAATACTACCTCTGTTCACAAATATAAGATGTTTTAGGGGAAATACAATCTGCCTTTTTTTGGTGTGTTAGATATTTTTCAAATTTGATTTCTTGTCGCACGACCTTCACAACAATTTCAATTGGCAACTCATTTAGCATGAATATGGTAGGTGACATCTGCTTAGTAGTGCCTTCATCGGCTTAACATGGTTTCTCTGCACAAAATGAAATGATTCTCTCACAAAAAAGGCGTGAATAAGAAACCAGTTGTACCTAGTCGTCTTTTGCTTTATATAAAGGGTCCTGCACTCCGGCTAGGCTGCTTCAGAGGACTGCAAGAGGTATGAGTCTCTACTCTCTACAGAGTCACAAAGTAACCTATACTGGTTTGGGATCTCAGAAGATAACTGAATGGCCATAGATGTCGATATCAATTTAATGGGCTCCTTATTCCGGCATCACAGACTAGTTGACTTTTAGCATTTCCCAGTTTCAGTGAACTCCATATCTCTGGGCTCAATACCAAATCCACGATAGGCGGAAAAATAAAGATGTGTTTCCTGACAGCAGGAGTTCAAGGAAGTGCAAACGTGTCAAGATCAATTGAAGCTCTAGTAGATAATTATGTTGTTGCTTATCCTCCCAAAGCAGCAATGAAACGAGGAGGCTGGACCCCTCCACCTACTTGTTATGTTAAACTAAACATTGATGTTTCTTTTGACTGTGCGGGGCAACTGATACATAGCATTGCTCTTGAATAAATATCAGGTGTCTGACAAAGCATGTTAAGAAAAGTGCACATGAATACATAAATACCGTCCCAATCTTGCTTTCATATGAAAATGGCGAAGGATTAAGGAAAGAGAAATATAGTACCCCAAGGCCCAAGTTTCCAAGGTGAGCTTAAATCTAACCGATGTCATAGTGTAATTAACTAACATCATCTTGAGTTGCTCTTTCTCTCGAACTGTTTGTATTTTGGTTGCTGAATGGATTATTTGACCAGCGCTAGCAATGAATGCCCAATCTGCATGCTCCACCAACCGGCGTTATCCTTGCACTGGCTATCGGACATTGAGAATGCACCAGAACCAGAACCTGAACCAGATTGAGGGCCAGCTTTGGGCCTTTCTTCTCCTCTATTTACTTTCTTTGTTTTGTAACATCTCCATGTTACAAGGAGCATGTCTCTGTACTGTTTTCTCCTACTTAATATATAGGCACGCAATGCTGCCAATTCCTCAAAAAACATTCATAATGTGAGATGTTAAAACAATATAAATAGCAAAATACAAACTGCGTGACATTTAAGCTTATAACAAACATCGCCAGACCCCCCAAAGAACATCAGGTATGGATTTTTGGCAAATGAATTACTTGTTCAGGTACCCGCAAAAAAATATACTTGTTCAGGTAACTTTTCATGTCTTCCCGTTCGCAAGCTTGAAGTTCAGTATTACAAAATATGTTCCAGAGGGAGCTTCAGCAACACACCGAACAAGATGTCGTATCAAAATAGGAACATTTTAAGCTATTGACATGTTATAAACGGTGCACGATAAAGATGAACTGATAAAACCAGTAAAAGGTATAGTTGCTGAAGGCATTGCTGAACTAATTCATTATAGGTACACGGTACATCATTCCCAGCCAGCCAACATAGGCGGGCGGCACCAAAATAATGCTTTGATCAAATCGCCTTTCTTTGTACCCCAGTGTATGATCACATTAATTTAGCAAGAGGAAATGGAAAATTAACTGGCATACATACAGAGAGCAGCAATGGTCAGCTAGTATTTTTCATCACTGTCCACACCTATCTACAGACAAGTAGAAATTCAGACATGATATCATCTGATGATTCATAGATTACTCTCAGCTGCTGGAGGCACCATCAAAGCTAGCTGAAACCAGTTGGTAATCTTGATTTTGGAGGAGGAGGCCATCTAGCTCCTTGTCACCTTCCTGATGGCCTTGGACATGTTTGCAACGTTCATCTGCTTCTTGCAGCCGTTTCCGGCAGATTTTCCACTGCCTTCACGCTGCCCACCAAACTGAATGATTGTGACTTGCCGTCGTAGAATCTTGACAGGCCTCTCCTGGAAGTTGGGCCATGATGCTGGACATATAGTACAGATGTCGTGAATGCACATCCTCGTCATTGTCAGGTCCCACCGCCAGCTCAGCTACAGAAATTCGGCACAAAGAACCATCAGCGCCAGAGCCAGAGAAGATAGGAGTGTAACACAGACCATCCATTACCATCCTATGTAGCTTCCTGTGCTACACAAGGCAGTAGAAAATACCTTCCATTCCATCTTCGTTTTCTTCTACTCCCTTCGATCCAAATTAATTGATGCACGGAGTACTAGTTTGCACCTCCATATACAAACAACAAAGTGGTATAAGACAGAGTATATTCCAGTCTAATGGATTGGAGCACAAGTACATGTGAAGCAAAAGAATGGAACAAGCAGCTAGATAAGTTCCGGTACAAAATTTCTGAGCCGGATAACTTGTTGATATTCCAGATAATCTAGCTTAGTTTTTTTGCTGTCTTCACCATGTAGTGGAGAGAGACATGCAACAAAATATGTAATGAGATTAATGGCCAAAGAAGATCACTACAAGGCGTAAGGATATGAGCTAACCCAGTAAGGACGAGTGAATTGCAGAAAACCACCGCATTTCAGCTTTTAGGGTTGCAGAAAACACTCTTCTACGTTTTTGTTGCAGAGAACACTGATTTTTTGCTTAATCTTTTGCAAAAACCACTGGCCCATCTGCTTGGGCATTTTAAGCTGGATTATGACAGGTGGGGCCCGGTTTTGATGACGCGGTGTAACGGACAGGTAGTAACGACGTCTAACATCGCTGCTAGGTCATAACTTGCTCCCGTTTCTTCTTTTTTCCCTCCATCTCGACATTTCCCCCCTTTCCTCACGGCGCTCTCCTCTGTCTCTGTCTCGTCCATGGCAACGGTGAGCCCGAACCCTGGCGACGGAGTGGATGGCGAAGGCGGCGACGGCACAGGAGGGTTGCTTGGCGGCGGAGTTCCAAATCCACCCGAGGAGGTCTGCGGGAGCTCAAACCCTAGCCAGGCCACGCGAAGCAGACCACCGTCGCCGTCGCTGAAGTTTCGTGCCGCCAGCGCTCTTGCCCGTGTTGTGCAGGCTACTCCGACGGGGCACTACTAGGAAAAAGCTTACCAGTAGCGCTGGTTTTTTTGCTACCAATAGCGCTGGCAGACACGCTACTGCTACGACGCTATAGCTATTTTTTAGCAGTAGCACTTGTTTGTCCCAGCGCTACTGGTAACTGAAGATAGCAGTAGCGTTCTTTTGTACCGCGCTACTGGTACTTATCTGCAGCGCGGGTGGATAATAAGCGCTATTGTTAATTGAGTGCTGCTGGTAAACTTTACCCCCGCGTCACTTCTAAATTTGTAGTTTTTTATGTGTTTTGGCACTGTACATATTTAAACAGATACATCTTTTATACAATAACAACATGCATATTCATTGAAAAACAAGTGAGGCATCGATGAGCAAAAGTTATTAGAAGTCTCGACTACAGTATCTCATCGTTATCAATCATGGTCGAACACATGTCTCGAAATAGCGTTACAAGTTATTAGAAGTTCCGAATACATGCAACTACATGGTCACATACTCATGTTTCATCATCTATGTAGACTATGATATGACCGCATAGAAGAGAAGAGCGATCACGATGAGCAAAAGCGGAATAATATAGTAGTTTTTGCGGCGCTGGTTCTGAATCCTCTGTTGCGCTATGAATCTTAAGTAACTAGCTTCGGCTTCCATTCTGCTATCAAACCCTTTCTGGCTTCCGCCCAGGAAGTGGTACACTTGGGCTTGACACTCTGGCCACTCATCGTACACACCCGAAACATGCCCTACATACACGGCATACCACTTCCTCGCCATCGCTGATCTATATACCTGTCAGAGATGCACATATATCATCAAGCGAATTCAACGATAATATGCAGCATAAGATACGTCGGCCTGTGGAGAGAAACAGTTATGAAATAGAAGCAGCATATAGTAAACATAGTTAACAAAATTCATCGTACCGAAACTAATTAACTAGAGCGCGGCACCATTTACACCTAATAGTTTCATCGTACTGAGACATTCGAAGTTCCGTCGTACAGAAAGTAACAACTAACTAAACAGACACATTGTCTTCAAGCAGTGCACTCTTCCCATCTGTCCATATCCGGGAGGATGCACCCAAGCTTAGTGAAAGGTGTCATGCCCTGATGCTGTAGGGCTATGCGGGTTCGGACGTCAGCTCGCGATATTGGGCCGCCGTAGAACATCCCATTCTCTTCGAGGACGTTTTCCATGATGGTGGACGCAATTTCTTGCTAGATCCGGTAGAAATCATTTCGAAGTCGATTATCCGGCACGGCTCCAAAGGCTTCGGCCCATCTCTGGATATGGGTATCGGATGAAGATTTAATGCAAAGTGATTGCACATCCCTTCTGTACTCCATCATTAGATGGATGACGTAGAATCCATCATTATCAATTCTTGCCGGTCGCTGGAGGCAACAAAAGTCAGTCTTATGGCCGAAACACAGCCTGGCCTTATTTGTTTTTTTTTGCCTTGGATGTAGCCACCCCGCATGCTGAAGCCCAGGAGAGCTCTATCCAGAACATGCTTTATGTGTGTGTAATCTTTCTTCTCTATGTTCTTCGATGGGTCCAAATATAGAGCGTGGGAGAAACGCGGGTAAAGAACGATGAGAACGGCACGGCACCCCCCGCTGCGCAAAATACACGATCAAGTTACCCTCCATGCGTGCAAAGTAATTATTGAAATGCACGAAAGGATGTATGTGTTATAGTGGCTATCCGCGGATGACTTACCCGGGATGATAAGGTAGGAGAATCGTTTCTTTGTCCTTATTGATGACCAAGAATTCTTCGATGTACTCCCTCGCATATTAACGGTTGGCTTCGTTGATTGATAAGAAGCCCTCATGCATGTAGTATGGGTCCACGACCGCAAGACCAGTGATTTGCTCTCTCCTGACGATGTAGTTCATGTGCAGCGCATACAGGCGGACGAATGTAAAATCGAGTGTCCTCATTTGAAACATCTGGAAGATGTAATCAAATCGCAGGAAGAAGAGGTCCGCGGGGGCATGTGTGGACGTACATCTTGCCACTGCTTGGCACATGAACCGTATAAAGTGGATATCCTGGATCATCCGAGGCGAGGAGGCTTCTCTCTGTCGACAGCACATGGTCATGGAGTCTCCTGAGATCCCCTGTTATGGCAGCTAGCGCATCCACCGGTACGATTGGCTTTCCCGCTAAATGGATTAATGGCGCATGTTTCATTGGTACACTGTCAATCCTGGTCTGCGGAGGTGGCTGGCTGCTAGAAGCAACATTGGCAACTTTATTGCATTTTCTCGTCAGTCTCTTCCTCTGCTTCTTCTTGGTGGGCTCAAGTGCTGGTGGGTCTGTCAGACCCTCCCTGAGCACAGCCCCTAGTGTATTCGGGCTCAGCATTGAACGGCTCTGGCTAATTAGTTGAGCTTGGGTGGAACCGGCATCTGGAGGCGTGTCCTGCGAGGATTGCATGAACAAAGACTTCTTGCACTCCCGAGGACGTTCTGGCTCTGGTACACCATGCATCTCATATTCATATGGTTGACTCATCGTTACTTCGTTGTCAAAGCCGGTATTGATATACTAGAGAGGGTCATCCTCCTCCATGTCATGATCCATATCCTCTACCATGGGGCCGATGTCATCATCCACCGGAATGGTTGGCCCTCCTTCCTCGTGTCTCTCGATCTCACCCAGCAGCACAGACGATGGTTGTAGTTGTGTAGGTGGGGTTGTTGTCATACCTTCCTGAGGTCCCGTTGGTGTGCTCCCGACCCGAAGAAGATTCTTCGGCCACAGGATCGGCCAATTTTTGCATTGGCCAAGATGGGTGGGGGTCGCGCCATCCTCTCCACCGGTTTGTATGGGACGAGGAAAACCCTCGTAGCCCGCTTTCACACTCGCCACGGAGACCCTTAAGGTGTTATCAGGCATCTGCCGGCGGTGGAACAATCAATCCTTGGGCTTCACTATAGTACCCTTCCCCACATCCACCAACCCGCCCTTCATGTGGTAAAGGAGGTGAAAGATCGAGGATGTCGCCTAGAGGGGGGGTGAATAGGCGCTTTAAAATAATTACGGTTTAGGCTTGAACAAATGCGGAATAAACCTAGCGGTTAATTTGTCAAGCACAAAACCTATAACAACTAGGCTCACCTATGTGCACCAACAACTTATGCTAAGCAAGATAAACAACTAAGTGATAGCAAGATATATGACAAGAAACAATATGGCTATCACAAAGTAAAGTGCATAAGTAAAGGGCTCGGGTAAGAGATAACCGAGGCACGCGGAGACGACGATGTATCCCGAAGTTCACACCCTTGCGGATGCTAATCTCCGTTTGGAGCGGTGTGGAGGCACAATGCTCCCCAAGAAGCCACTAGGGCCACCGTAATCTCCTCACGCCCTCGCACAATGCAAGATGCCATGATTCCACTAAGGGACCCTTGAGGGCGGTCACCGAACCCGTACAAATGGCAACCCTTGGGGGCGGTCACCGAACCCGTACACTTTGGCAACCCTTGGGGGCGGTCACCGAAACCCGTCAAATTGCTCGGGGCGATCTCCACAACCTAATTGGAGACCCCGACGCTTGCCCGGAGCTTTACACCACAATGATTGAGCCCCGAACACCACCAACCGTCTAGGGCGCCCAAGCACCCAAGAGGAACAAGCTCAAGGGTACCAAGCACCCAAGAGTAATAAGCTACTCAACTTCACTTCCACGTATCACCGTGGAGAACTCAAACCGATGCACCAAATGCAATGGCAAGGGCACACGGAGTGCCCAAGTCCTTCTCTCTCAAATCCCACCAAAGCAACTAATGCTAGGGAGGAAAATGAGAGGAAGAATGAAGAAGAGAACACGAAGAACTCCAAGATCTAGATCCAAAGGGTTCCCCTCACATAGAGGAGAAAGTGATTGGTGGAAATGTGGATCTAGATCTCCTCTCTCTTTTCCCCCAAAAACTAGCAAGAATCCATGGAGGGATTGAGAGATAGCAAGCTCGAAGAAGGTCAACAATGGGGGAAGAACACGAGCTCAAAGGATTAGGTTCATTGGGGAAGAAGACCCCCTTTTATAGGAGGGGAGAAATCCAACCGTTATCCTCACAGCCCGCACCGAGCGGTACTACCGCTCCAAGGAGCGGTACTACTGCTAGGGCGGTGGAAGCCCTTTGAAAAACAACAGCGAGGAGGCAAAAGGCCGGTAGAACCGCCGGAGCGGTACTACCGCTCGCCCTCACGGTACTACCGCTAGGGGTAGCGGTACTACTGCTTGCGAGCGGTACTAAAAAAATACATCCGTGCCTACCACCGCTGGACTTAAGACGAGGTTTTGGTCTGGAGCGGAAGTAGCCACGGAAGTAGCCGTGGTAGTACCGCTCCAAGAGCGGTAATAGAAAATTACATCCCCTCCAAGCGGTAGTACCGCTCCCATGAGCGGTAGTACCGCTGCAGCCTTTTTAAGGACACCAAAACTGACACAACTTCTGCAAACGGACTCCGAATTCAACGAAACCAAGTTTGTTGGAAAGCTAGCGACAAGGGCTAACACAATCTTGATAGAAATAACAATAACAAGGAAAATATAAAAGGCCCATAAGAAAATGGTGAGAACCCTTCCTCGAATAGGACCGGTAAAACCTCCAACACCAAAAACGCAATAGAAGAAGCTTGTGAACTCCGTTTTCGATGAACTCGAGCTTGTCATCAAGATGACCATAAGCTCTAAGACTCACAAAGAGAACCAAACAAGAACCAAGAACGATGATGCAAGAATGCAATGATTTGAGCTCTATGAACGATACGATCAAGCTACTCATCGAGAGCCCCCCTTGATAGTACGGCAATCGATCCTATAACCCGGTCTCCCAACTACCACCATGAAACCGGTAAAATAGAAAACCTATCAAGGGCAAACCTTTGCCTTGCACATAATCCACTTGAACTAGATGATGACGATCTTTTCCTCCTCAAGATGGACCATCTATCTTGATTGCTTTGGCTCGATGAAGACTAGTTGATTGCTCCCCCATACTCCACTATGGGTGAGCCACTCTTCGGCACATCTTCACAAGTCCATTGATACCACAATGGACGGAAAGCTTCAAGGATGATCTGTTCGTGATGCTCCACTTGAACTTGCACACCACAATCTTGATGGCGATCACCACTTGATGTCATCCTCCATGGGTTGTATGAGATCTTCCTCTTGATGCAAACCCATGGACACGTACCTAACCCCACATAGAACTCTCACATAGACCATGGGTTAGTACACAAAGCGTAATGGATAATGCTTACCATACCATGGGATCACTTGATCCCTCTCGGTACATCTTCTACACTTTGTGAGTTGATCAACTTGGTTCACTCTTGACTTAGACTTGATCAACCTTGAATCTTTCCAACTCTCTTCATTTGGATGATGTCTTGAATGTAAACATGAATGATCACACAATCTTCTTCTTCAAGACATGCTAGCAATAAGCTCAACACTCACATGACCAATCTTTGAATAATTCCTTAATAGCAGCTTGGTCAACTCGTAAACTCCTTGAAACCAACACATGGACTTCAAGAAAAGCCTATGGACAAATCCTTCAAATATAACTCAATGCAACCATTAGTCCATAGAGAATGTCATCAATTACCAGAACCACACATGGGGGAACCGCATGTCCTTTCAGGAGGGTGCACGGAGTGGAGTCGGCCTGCAAAGACATGTACATGTGCGGCGTCAAAGATCCAAAAAGAACGGCAACTGAAGATTAATTAATTAGTTGTGTTGATGAGGGTGCCATGCGTATTTACTGTGAGGGCATCGAGCTCAGCCAATGTCGACGGCCCGGCATTCAAGCCAGAGACGGAGCTAGGGCTGCTGTGAGAGCTGGGTGCGGGAGCAGGTGCTGGAGTAGGTGCGGGAGCGGTTGCCATAGTAGGTACGGGTGTGGGTGCGGTGTTCATTGAGTTTCTCCCGGTGAAGCTGGGCATGGGAAAATTAGTTGGTGTTGCGTTTGGATTTTGTTGCACCCAGCTGACCACAGTTGGAATCAAGCTTGTAAAGGCAGCTGCCATATCATTTCTACAGGCAGCTACCACTTCCCGGATTGCCTCAGCTTTGGTATCAGCTCTTGTTTTCTCGATCGCCCGCGCCACCTTCTCGTGGATAGTCACTTGACTGAACTTCTTTCTCTGTCTTTTGGCCTTGGGGTCCTCATTATAATAGTACTTCCATGTGGCGCCATCTCCGGCGCCGTGCACACGTCCATATTGTGCCCGCTAGCCTGGCGGGTGTCCTGTCATTATGTTCATGGCCCGGTTGAAAGGAGTGTCCCACTTGTACTTCACCGACGACTAAGTCGACTGAGTCGATGAGACGCTTTCGGCCGCAATCTTGTGTTGCTCTCTCTGCAAAATGGAGCGTGAATCATTTACGAATGTGACTAGAATATAGTAGACTTCATTTATCAGAAGCTAATATATAAGGTGGTAAAAGGATAATTACCAGTAATCTCATGAATTTCCTAGTCGACCCGTCGGTGAAAAAAATCTTTTTTTTGGGTCCCACGAGAATCAGGCCTTGATGAAGTCATGCTCCTGCTGGTCGGTGAACTCAGCCAAGGGGTCTGGGATCCCCAGACGTTCAAGTTCCGCGTCCTCCTTAGCCCACACGGGCCTCTTTCCCGTGTAACCACGACTTCCAAGGTGGTGGTTCCCCATGTTCTTTGCCTGCAGCTGCTTGTCTCTCTCCGACCTGGCCTTGGCAGCTTCTTCATTGCAAGTCTCCTTGAACTTTTCAAAGTCCTCTAGCGTAATTTTCGGATTGTCTACAACAATCTCGGCGTAGTGATACGTCTCCAACGTATCTATAATTTTTTTATTGTTCCATGCTATTATATTATCCGTTTTGGATGTTTTATATGCATTAATATGCTATTTTATATTATTTTTGGGACT
The DNA here is from genome assembly GCA_011799875.1 of Thinopyrum elongatum. NCBI lineage: Eukaryota > Viridiplantae > Streptophyta > Magnoliopsida > Poales > Poaceae > Thinopyrum > Thinopyrum elongatum. The sequence continues at coordinate 535,747,739 of CM022301.1, read as the reverse complement.
AACCTATTAACCTAGAGCCCAGTGCCAGTTTCTATTTTTTCCTTGTTTTTGAGTTTCGCAGAAAAGGAATACGAAACGGAGTCCAAATGGAATAAAACTTTTGTGATGATTTTTCTTGGACCAGAAGGAAACCAGGAGACTTGGAGATGAAGTCGGAGGAGCCACGACGCGGCCACAAGGGCGGAGGGCGCGCCCAGGGGTGTAGGGCGCGCCTCCCACCCTTGTGGGCCCCTTGTGCACCTCCTGACCTAATTCTTTCGCCTATATATACTCATATATCCCCAAACCAACAGAGGCATCCACGAAAAGACTTATCCACCGCCGCAACCTTCTGTACCCGTGAGATCCCATCTAGGGACCTTTTCCGGCACCCTGCCGGAGGGGGATTCGATCACGCAGGGCTTCTACATCAACACCATTGCCCTTCAGATGAAGCGTGAGTAGTTTACCACAGACCTACGGGTCCATAGCTAGTAGCTAGATGGCTTCTTCTCTCTCTTTGATTCTCAATACCATGTTCTCCTCGATGTTCTTGGAGATCTATTCGATGTAATACTTTTTTTGCGGTGTGTTTGCCGAGATCCGATGAATTGTGGATTTATGATCAGCTTATCTATGAATATTATTTGAATCTTCTCTGAATTCTTATATGCATGATCTGATATCTTTGTAATTCTCTACGAACTATCGGTTTGGTTTGGCCAACTAGATTGGTTTTTCTTGCAATGGGAGAAGTGCTTAGCTTTGGGTTCAATCTTGCGGTGTCCTTTCCCAGTGATAGTAGGGGCAGCAAGGCGCGTATTGTATTGTTGCCATCGAGGATAAAAAGATGGGGTTTTCATCATATTGCTTGAGTTAATTCCTCTACATCATGTCATCTTACTTAATGCATTACTCCATTCTTTATGAACTTAATACTCTAGATGCATGATGGATAGCAGTCGATGTGTGGAGTAATAGTAGTAGATGCAGAATCATTTCGGTCTACTTGACACGGACGTGATGCCTATATTCATGATCATTGCCTTAGATATCATCATAACTTTGCGCTTTTCTATCAATTGCTCGGCAGTAATTTGTTCACCCACCGTATTATTTTCTATCTTGAGAGAAGCCTCTAGTGAAACCTATGGCCCCCGGGTCTATTTTCCGTCATATAATCTTCTACTTTTCATCATACAAGTGTCTGATCTACTATTTTGCAATCTTTTACTTTCGATCTATTAAACAAAAATACCAAAAATAATTACTTTATCGTTTATCTATCTCTATCAGATCTCACTTTTGCAAATAACCATGAAGGGATTGACAACCCCTTTATCGCGTTGGGTGCAAGTTGTTTGATTGTTTGTGCAGGTATTCGGTGATTTGTGCATTGTCTCCTACTGGATTGATACCTTGGTTCTCAAACTGAGGGAAATACTTATCTCTACTTTGCTGCATCACCCTTTCCTCTTCAAGGGAAAAACCAACGCCAGTTCAAGAAGTAGCAGGAAGAATTTCTGGCGTCGTTGCCAGGGAGATCTACACCAAGTCAAGCATACCAAGTACCCATCATAAACCCTCATCTCTTGCATTACATTATTTCCATTTGCCTCTCGTTTTCCTCTCCCCCACTTCTAAAATGATTTTCAAAAAGATTTGCCTTCTTTCCATTTGCCTCTATGTCTTACTTGGCTTGTTTGCTTGTCCGCTTGATATAATTGTGTGTTTATTGAAATTCAAAAACAAACGTTTATGGATCCTCATCCACTTGCTAATCTTTTTAAGAGATCCAATTATGATGAACCAATTGCTAGTGAGTTTTGTGCACTAGATTATCTTTATGAAGTTTTGCTTGAAATTCGTGAATCTGAAAATTGTGATGAAGAAATTTATGGAGTGATTCACGATAGCTCCTTGAATAAAAAGCATGATTTCAATGGTTTTAATATAAATTCTATTGATTTCAATTGTGCTAATAATATGCAAAACCCTAAGCTTGGGGATGCTAGTTTTGCTATGTCCACTACTTATTGCAATTATCATGATTGGGGTGATTCTTCTTATGATCTTGAAAATTTATTTAATCCTCATGATAATAGTGTTTGCAATAATATTGAAAGTGGGTTTGGAAGAGTGTCAACTCTAGGTAATAATGATCCCACTACTTTGGAGTATGATCAATCTTATGAAAATTTTGATAAAAGTGGGTTTGGAAAGGTCGTGACTTTATTTGATGATAATCCCACTATTTTGGAAGAGTGTCAACTTTGCATGCATGTGGATCATGTTGAGAATATTTTATGTGATAGCTATATTGTTGAATTTGATTATGATCCCACATGTAATTATTATGAGAGAGGAAAATATTGTGGTAGAAACTTTCATGTTACTAAATCACCTCTTGTTATGTTGAGATTGCTATTGTTTCTTTCTTTTTCCTTGCATATGCTAGTTTTTGCTTGTCTTGATAATTTGTTTGCTTATAAAATGCCTATGCATAGGAAGTATGTTAGAATTAAACTTGTTTTTCACATGCTACATGATGCTCTTTTCGTGTTTCAATTGCTATCTTTCATGTGAGCATCATCAAAATTATTAACGCCTAGCTAAAAGGCTTTAAAGAAAAGCGCTTGTTGAGAGACAACCCAATATTTTTATTTTCTATTTTATGAATAAATAATTCATCTAGCATCTGGTTGGATGTGGTTTTATGTTTTAATTAGTGTTTGAGCCAAGTAAGACCTTTGGAATGGCTTACGGTGATAATTGATTTGATCTTGCTGAAAAACAGAAACTTTTGTGTCCAGTCTCAGAATTTTAATAATTCACTGGAGCATTGAAAAACCCTGAATTTTTTATAAAAGATTTATATACAAATTTACTATGTTTCCCTTATTTTTCAGAATTTTTGTATTTACATAAGTATTAGAACAATTCGGATCTTCGCAGACTGTTCTGTTTTTGACAGATTATGTTTTCTTTGTGTTGTTTGCTTATTTTGATGAATCTATGGGTAGTATCGGGCGGTATGAACCATGGAAAAGTTGGAATACATTAGATATTACACCAATATAAATTAAGAATGAGTTCACAACAGTACCAAAGTGGTGATTTATTTTCTTATACTAACGGAGCTTATGAGATTTTCTGTGAGTTTTGTGTTGTGAAGTTTTCAAGTTTTTGGGTAAGGATTTGATGGACTATGGAATAAGGAGTGGCAAGAGCCTAAGATTGGGGATGCCCAAGGCACCCCAAGGTAATATTCAAGGACAACCAAGAGCCTAAGCTTGGGGATGCCCCGGAAGGCATCCCCTCTTTCGTCTTCGTCTATCAGTAACTTTACTTGAGGCTATATTTTTATTCACCACATGATATGTGTTTTGCTTGGAGCGTCTTTTATGATTTGAGTCTTTGCTTTTTAGTTTGCCACAATCATCCTTGCTGTACACATCTTTTGAGAGAGACACGCATGAATCGTGATTTATTAGAATACTCTATGTGCTTCACTTATATCTTTTGAGCTAGGCAATTTTGCTCTAGTGCTTCACTTATATCTTTTTAGAGCACGGCGGTGGCTTTATTTTATAGAAATTAATCAACTCTCATGCTTCACTTATATTATTTTGAGAGTCTTTAAAAAGCATGGTAATTTGCTTTGGTTATAAATTTAGTCCTAATATGATAGGCATCCAAGAGGTATATAATAAAAACTTTCATATAAAGTGCATTGAATACTATGAGAAGTTTGATTCCTTATGATTGTTTTGAGATGTAAAGATGGTGATACTAGAGTCATGCTAGTGAGTAATTGTGAATTTGAGAAATACTTGTGTTAAGGTTTGTGAGTCCCGTAGCATGCACGTATGGTGAACTGTTATGTAACGAAGTTGGAGCATGAGATATTTTTTGATTGTCTTCCTTATGAGTGGCGGTCGGGGACGAGCGATGGTATTTTCCTACCAATCTATCCCCCTAGGAGCATGCACGCAGTACTTTGTTTTGATGACTAATAGATTTTTGCAATAAGTATGTGAGTTCTTTATGACTAATGTTGAGTCCATGGATTATACGCACTCTCACCCTTCCACCATTGCTAGCCTCTCTAGTACCGCGCAAATTTTGCCGGTACCATACACCCACCATATACCTTCCTCAAAACAGCCACCATACCTACCTATCATGGCATTTTCATAGCCATTCCGAGATATATTGCCATGCAACTTTCCACCGTTCCGTTTACTATGACACGCATCATCATTGTCATATTGCTTTGCATGATCATGTAGTTGACATCGTATTTGTGGCAAAGCCACCATTCATAATTTTTTCATACATGTCACTCTTGATTCATTGCACATCCCGGTACACCGCCGGAGGCATTCATATAGAGTCATATTTTGTTCTAGTATCGAGTTGTAAGTAAATAGAAGTATGATGATCTTCATTATTAGAGCATTGTCCCATGTGAGAAAATAAAAAAAAAAGGCCAAAGAAGCCAAAGAAAAAGAAAGAAGAAAAAAAAAGAAAAAAAATGAGAGAAAAAGAGAGAAGGGGCAATGTTACTATCCTTTTTCCATACTTGTGCTTCAAAGTAGCACCATGATCTTCATGATTGTGGCACCCCGGCTCAAAGAACCGGTTTACCAGTGTTTCCAACCCAGAGATCTTGTCTTCTGGAAACACTCAACAACTTGGAACAGAACAGAACTGAACTTTATTGATAATCTTGGGGTACAAGCTCATATTTTACATCGAATGCGAGGCCGAAGGCACACTCGGTGCTATGATAGTATCTACATTATTTATGAGACATAACAGGGCCTCGGTACTACTGGATACTTCTATGGCGTAGCGGAACATAGCGGAACTCCAACCACAGGGACACTGCCGTGGACACAGCCTAGTTAGCATAGCCTGAGCCATCGGGACCTCCGTCCTCGGCTTCTCCTGCATCTGGCATGATACGCCATATGAGTACTTTGAATGTACTCGCAAGCTCACGACAACCAAATAATGCAGCAAACAATAGCATGGCAAGTAACATGTTAAGTTCTTAGGTGATTCACTTACTATCTCCGGTTATCAACTTACTCTCTTTCGGGTTGTCCCACAACCCTCGGAATACTCATATGTCACCAAGTACTTTCGGTCATAAGATGAATTCTTCCATCATTATTATCACTGTTACGGTTGACCACCTAGTGAGGTCTGGATGGGCTGTCCAATACCGTGGACGCGGCTATTCGAATAGATTTGACACTCTGCAGAGGTTGTACACTTTACCCACACCATGGAGCACCTGACCTCGTGATCCCATTCGGGTGGACCAGCGTTGCTCCAACGAAACCCGCCTGACCCGTGACCCTCCCATCATACCACCGGCAATCATCATCCCCCGGAGTCAAGCCCTGGGTGGCCCCTGTGTCACCTCATAACACCTGCCACCGTTGTGGCCAAACTAAACTGTCCCGAACGGGGACGCCGGCACAATACTCAACTGGGCTCACAGGGTTATCGTCGTCTACCTGATCAGGGCAGCACGCATGCATAACCCTCCCTAGATGGAGGTACCGGTGAAAGAGCACGGAGCCAGACCAAGTCAAGGCCGTCCCATACCGGCAAATGTGGTTGCACGAATAAGCCCGGACAGGTGACTCAAGATCAACCGGCTAGGTTCATTTAGCAAGCATAGTGGTAATCATAATAACTTATTATGGCAGCAACTAGGTATTTGAATTAATTTACTTTGAATTATTATATAGCAAATAAATGAAAGTAATTCATATGAATATGCAATGCTATTGAAATGCTTCATAAAATGGATGTCATGGCTTGCCTTGCTCTGTTGGGTTGCCCAAGAACTCCTGGTCTTCAAAATCACCAAAGTTTCCCTATGAAAATATTTTTAAACAACAATTGGAAATGTCACATAACACTGTTTTAATCAATAGAAATTCTGTGAGTGTGAGAAATATACCAAATTTTACCAGAAATTAGAGGGGTTCAAGACAAACCAAATGCAAAAAGAATCAAGTGATTTGGACTTGTAGATAAAAAGTTACAGCTGGTCAAAGTTTCTGGTCAAACTGGAAAATTAAACAGAAAAAGAAAAATACCCAGCCGGCCACGTCGAACACGTAAAGTGGAGGGGCACCTCCACTTAAAACGGTTCGGCGCGCGGGGTGGATCGCTGACATGTGGGGCCGGCCTGGTTTAAAACAGAGGGGAGGGAGAGAAACAGAAGCGAGGCGGCTCACCAGTGTAGAGACGGCGGCGAGTCTGGAAGTTGGCGGGGATGGGTCGGGCGCGGGGAGACGGTCGCGTAGGTACCCGCGGTTCAGCCAGAGACGGCCGGACGATGGCGCCCCCTTCTTCTCCGACGGGTGGCAGCTACGGGTGTCGTCGGCGGTGGTGATTCCGGCAGCGGTTTGGCTAGGGGAGAGGTCGTGGGGTACCAGGGGAATGCCCTGAGCTCAACGGTGGGGTCGGACAAGGCTGGGGTTGGCCGGAGCCTAGTTGGTGTCGAGAGTGGATCGGCGGCGGAGCTTCTGCCGGAGCGGAGGGAGACAAGCCCCCGGCCCTCCTTGGGGCACTCTGGAGGTGGTTGTCTGATGTTGTGGTGAGGTGGTGAGGTGAGGAGGGGCTGGCAATGGCCTTATATAGGCGGGGGCGAGCGCGGGCGAGCTCTCCCAAAGCGGCGAGACTCGGGCCACGTCGCCGGTGCAAGGACGCCGCGCTGGCTGGCCGCTTGCGGGGTGAAGTGATGGAGGAGGGCAGAGGCAGTAATAGCGGTCAGTGGCGGCTAGCGGGGAAGACGACGAGCAACAGGGTTGCGGCGCCGCCATGGGCGGCACAGTGCCCGGGTGCGTGGCGACCATCGGGGAGGTTTTCGGCGAGGAGAGGGATCCAGAACGGCCAGGTGGGAGGAGGGGAAGACGTCGGCGCGCTCCGACAAGGCTAGGCCACGCGGGGCAGCATGGACGCGTCACCTCAGACGCGGGTGGGGTGCAGAGCGCGTGCATTGCATGCCAGTGCCGTGCTCACCACGGCCATGGGTGTCTAGAGGCCTCCCCTGTCCAGCGCACCGTGTCTAGCACATTCTCCCTTGGCCATTTAGTCCCTCTGCATGCTTGGTTGGGCTAGGTTCATCCTGACATGAAGTGTAGATTCAGCTACAGTTTCTGACAACAAACTTGAGAGAGATCTGGAGAAGTGATGAGCTAGATATGGAGCTAATGGAAATGTCTGGAGTGGTTTAGGTTGGAAGGACTACAAACTGACCAAATTTGAAAGAATTTGGAAAAGTTTTGAATGGGGTTCATGTGAAAACTGCCATACTGGTCCAGAAACTAAATATTCTTGGTTCACTCACATGGTTGATATGGTGGAGCTGAATTTTAGTGTGTGAGAGTCATTTAGGGTGTAGGAGATGCCATAAAAATTTCAGCTCAAGGGGATACCTCTAGATGGTACTTCCTTCACAGAGGTTCAAAATGAGCAGAAACTTGGCAAAGCTTTGTTACTAAAAAGTTACTTTGGCCAAGATGATATTTTTGGATATTGTTGCTAGATAGGTTCTCTAGTACCTCAGAGAATTTATTTGGGGAGTTTCTGAGTTAGGAAAATAAGGGCTGCTTCACAAATGAACAATTCTGGCCAGAGAGAAAATAATTATTCTGGCCATTATTTAATATTGGGCAGTGGAATGTTTTTGAAGATTATGAGGCTATATGATGATGAGAAGGTGTGGCATGAGTTTGGGACCTTTCTGATCATCAAAACTATAGGTTGCTTCACAACCATAGTGATGTCATAGCTTTCCCAAGGAAGAAAATAATTACTTGGAAAAGATTAAATATTGAAATTTTGTCCAAGAGGGATGTGACAGGGTTTTGGCAAGGTGGTGATGGTTTTGGATCAAGAGGTTCAAGGATTTATAAGTCCAAAGTCACTTGAAAGGATTCAAAAACCATCCAAAATTCAAGTAAAGCCAAAAAGATTTTGAAAAAAAAGTTGTCAAAACCAGGGTGTCACAATGATAGAGAGTCTCCTATGTTGTCACTTTCATATACTAGTGGGAATTTTTCATTATAGAAATTGGCTTGTATATTCCAATGATGGGCTTCCTCAAATTGCCCTAGGTCTTCATGAGCAAGCAAGTTGGATGCACACCCACTTAGTTTTCTTTTTGAGCTTTCATATACTTATAGCTCTAGTGCATCCGTTGCGTGGCAATCCCTACTCACTCACATTGATATCTATTGATGGGCATCTCCATAGCCAGTTGATACACCTAGTTGATGTGAGACTATCTCCCTCTTTTTGTCTTCTCCACAACCACCATATTCTATTCCACCTATAGTGCTATGTCCATGGCTCATGCTCATGTATTGCGTGAAAGTTGAAAAGGTTTGAGAACGTCAAAAGTATGAAACAATTGCTTGGCTTGTCATCGGGGTTGTGCATGATTTGAGTATTTTGTGTGATGAAGATGGAGCATAGCCAGACTATATGATTTTGTAGTGATAAGCTTTCTTTGGCCATGTTATTTTGAGAAGACATAATTGCTTTGTTAGTATGCTTGAAGTATTATTGTTTTTATGTCAATATTAAACTTTTGTTTTGAATCTTATGGATCTGAACATTCATGCCACAATAAAGAAAATTACATGGATAAATATGTTAGGTAGCATTCCACATCAAAAATTCTGTTTTTATCATTTACCTACTCGAGGATGAGCAGGAATTAAGCTTAGGGATGCTTGATACGTCTCCAACGTCTCTATAATTTTTTATTGTTCCATGCTATTATATTATCTATTTTGGATGTTTTATATACATTAATATGCTATTTTATATTATTTTTGGGACTAACCTATTAACCTAGAGCCCAATGCCAGTTTCTGTTTTTTCCTTGTTTTTGAGTTTCGCAGAAAAGGAATATCAAACGGAGTCCAAACGGAATAAAACTTTCGCGGTGATTTTTCTTGGACCAGAAGGAAACCAGGAGACTTGGAGATGAAGTCGGAGGAGCCACGAGGCGGCCACAAGGACGGAGGGCACGGCCAGGGGGTAGGGCGCGCCCCCCACCCTTATGGGCCCCTCGTGCACCTCCTGACCTAATTCTTTCGCCTATATATACTCATATATCCCCAAACCAACAGAGGCATCCACGAAAAGACTTTTCCACCGCCGCAACCTTCTGTACCCGTGAGATTCCATCTAGGGACCTTTTTCGGCACCCTACCGGAGGGGGATTCGATCACGCAGGGCTTCTACATCAACACCATTGCCCTTCCGATGAAGCGTGAGTAGTTTACCACAGACCTACGGGTCCATAGCTAGTAGCTAGATGGCTTCTTCTCTCTCTTTGATTCTCAATACCATGTTCTCCTCGATGTTCTTGGAGATCTATTCGATGTAATACTTTTTTTTGTGGTGTGTTTGCCGAGATCCGATGAATTGTGGATTTATGATCAGCTTATCTATGAATATTATTTGAATCTTCTCTGAATTCTTATATGCATGATTTGATATCTTTGTAATTCTCTTCGAACTATCGGTTTGGTTTGGCCAACTAGATTGGTTTTTCTCGCAATGGGAGAAGTGCTTAGCTTTGGGTTCAATCTTGCGGTGTCCTTTCCCAGTGACAGTAGGGGTAGCAAGGCACGTATTGTATTGTTGCCATCGAGGATAAAAAGATGGGGTTTTCATCATATTGCTTGAGTTAATTCCTCTACATCATGTCATCTTACTTAATGCATTACTCCGTTCTTTATGAACTTAATACTCTAGATGCATGCTGGATAACAGTCGATGTGTGGAGTAATAGTAGTAGATGCAGAATCGTTTCTGTCTACTTGACACGGACGTGATGCCTATATTCATGATCATTGCCTTAGATATCGTCATAACTTTGCGCTTTTCTATCAATTGCTCGGCAGTAATTTGTTCACCCACCGTATTATTTTCTATCTTGAGAGAAGCCTCTAGTGAAACCTATGGCCCCCAGGTCTATTTTCCTTCATATAATCTTCCACTTTTCATCATACAAGTTTCTGATCTACTATTTTGCAATCTTTTACTTTCTGATCTATTAAACAAAAATACCAAAAATATTTACTTTATCGTTTATCTATCTCTATCAGATCTCACTTTTGCAAATAACCATGAAGGGATTGACAACCCCTTTATCGCGTTGGGTGCAAGTTGTTTGATTGTTTGTGCAGGTATTCAGTGATTTGTGCGTTGTCTCCTACTGGATTGATACCTTGGTTCTCAAACTGAGGGAAATACTTATCTCTACTTTGCTGCATCACCCTTTCCTCTTCAAGGGAAAAACCAACGCAAGCTCAAGAAGTAGCACGTAGGTTTCATGGTCTACTTCAATCGCCTTTTTCATCCTAGTTTTCCAAGCGCTCAATGCATTGCTGAACTTCCCTAGGGCTTTGTTGTTGGGTTTTTTCATGGCAACATCTTTCCATGGGTCGACATCGTCATTCTGACCGGGGAACAGGAATCTTGTGTGCAACCTAGTTAGGAGCAGCTGCTTCAAATGTTCATTCTTCCATATTTTTGTGGTGTTAATGTTAGCAGTATCCCGTAGGATGCATGCTAGTTGGTTGCCGTAACACGCTGCCACTTCCCGCGGCTCTGTTGGCTCAAACTCGCCGGGGTGCACCGCCATGACCACCAGTCTTCCGGTGCCGAGCTCATTTGGGCGTCGGGCCCTCTTTGCCTTCTTTCCTTCACTGGCTTGGGAGGTCCCACCTTCTGTGTTGTCGTTAGCAACATCATCAGGGCCTGTCTCAGTGCCGGTGTTGGTGGCATCAGTGTCGGCGTCGGCGCCACCACTGTCGTCGTCCGTCATGACAAGGGGGTCCTGACACCCTTGTTTCTCCTGCTCCACCAAAAAGTCGAGGTAGGCGTGTGCTCGTCCTTCTTGGGTGTGAGAACCTCCGGCCTCGTCATTGTCGGTCATGTTTCCTAGGTTCAATGTCGTAGTTGTTTAATTATCGAGCTTTATATAATAATGTGAATAATGACAAAAAAAGTGACCTTTGTTTTGCCTGAATGTCGTTTCATTCCCGTCACGGCAAATCTCGAGCACTCGATATGTCCAACTTTCTAGCACAAGTCATGCCGAAATTCATGGAAAATTTCGGCATGACCTATGCTAGAAAGTGCACATATAGAGCTCCTGAAATTTGCCGGAATGGAAATGAATCAACATTTCCGGCAAAACATAGGTCACTCGGAATCAGTTTCCCTGCAAATGACAATAAGCACTATGTGCTGAAGTAGCATTTCACTACCATCTGCACTACCAATTTACCATAGCAAAAGTGGTACTTTTCATCACAGTGTAGCGTGAACAGTACCATATGCCAACACTAGTAAGCTGCCAGCAATGGAATAGGCAAGAATATCATATAACTGTATAAAGGATAAAGGATACAGGGATAAGTGCAAGCATAACTATGTGATGCATTGTTCAATAGCAGAATGCAATAAGTTGAACTTTCTGATGAATTCAAGTTATTCCAAATAGCACTAGAGCACTCCATCGTGAGTAACAATGCATTGTTAAAATACCAGGATGCAAAAGGCTAAATTTTCTCGACAACTCTAGTCATCAGAATTTCCTCGACAACTCTAGTCATCAAAATACCAGGATTCATTTAGCATTCTGCGGCCAAATACTTCATCACGCAAGAAGCATAGCAAGCACAACAATAATCTAGCCAAATTATCTTAGAATGAACATTACATTCCACAAGCAAAATAATTCATCAGACGACAAGCAAAGCAAGCACCAGGATAATTAACCACATTAGATTTCATAATGTCCTGGACTCTCCATATTTCATAATTAATGTCCTAGACTATCAAATTAGCTACCTATTCCGATGATCAAGAGGAGGGAGGGGGTGGCTCACCGGGGCTGAGGGGATCGGTGTCGGGGTTGAGGACGTCGGCGTCATGGTCGGGGTAGCCGGGGCTGAGGGGGTTGAGGGCGTCCTTCTCCTCCTCGTCGATCTGCGCCTAGTCGATCTATAGAGACCAAATTTGATCAGAGAGAGAGAGAGAAAGAGACCTGCCGGCGGAGAGAAGATGGCGTCGGCCGGTGGAGGGGACTGCTCGGGGGAGGGGCGGCACGGGGGGAGGGGCCGAGCTGGGGGTGGACCTAGGGCTAGGGGCGGCACGGGGGGAGGGAGTGTCGGGGCGGCCGGGGTACGGCGTCGGGGTCGGGGTTGAGGTCGGGTGCGGCGTCGACGACTGCGTGGGCGGGTGCGGCGTCGACGATGGTGTGGGTGGGTGCGGCGTCGGCAGTGGCATGGGAGCTCAGAGAGGGGATCGACAGAGAGTGAGAGAGAGGAAGAGATAGCGTGTGGCTCGACAGGGCTGTGGTTGTAGGCAACTTAGCTATAGCGCGGCCGGACAAAACATGCTATAGCTAACTTAGCTATAGCACGGCCGCGTAAAAAACGCACTACTGCTAACATATTTTTTTTATTTTCAAATTATGTGGCCAGTTAGCTATAGTACTTGTTCTCCCGAAAAGCGCTACTGATAAGTTTTTTTATTTCTATTTCTTATCTTTCATTTTTTTATTACTATTTCTTATCTTTCATTTTCATTTTTCTTTTTCTGATCTTTCATTTGCATTTTTCTTTTTCTTTTTTCTTTTTCTTTATCTTTCATTTGCATTTTTCTTTTTCTTATCTTTCATTTGCATTTGTATAAGTTGTAGCAGGGGTATAGCTAGAGTTTGGTCTATTGGAGCAATAACACCGTACCCTCCGGATAATAATTAGTGTATAATATATATTACATCATTTGACTGTTAACGGTGTTAAGTACGGTATACAAAATAGATACACACAAATTATGATAGTTTGTCAGCTTGGGCGACGACGACGCTTCAGACTGATCTTCTTCTTCCCTCCTTTGTTCGTTGTCGAATAATTGAGCCCATGGTCGTGACTTTTCCTTTTCCAAGGATTATGATCTTTCATAGGTAATGTAGTCTTCATTCTTCTTTTGACGTATGTTTCATCGTCATCAGCATCATCTTCCCTCATCGAGTCACCGTAATGGTCGTAGTCTTCCTCGTTGGCGACCCCATCCATTCCGACGATGCTCCTTTTGCCTCTCGTCACGACAACACGGCTGGGATTGCTCGGGTCGGTTATGAAGAAACATTGTCTCACATGTTTAGCGTGTACCCATGGCTCATTTTTTGTGGTGGCGTTGACGGTACCGCTATCGGAGTCGGGTATACACATGGTTGTGAAATGTCGGTTTTCTCTTTGTACGTTCTTAGCCCATCTGACACGGAACATCGTCGCGCTATGCAATCCAGAGTAGTCAAGCTCCCAGATCTCTTCGACCCTTCCGTAATATCTTTCAATTACGTTCCCGGTCATGGCTTCCATCGTCACCCCTGATTTTTGGTTATCACTGTTTATATCTTTGGCCTCCGTGTAGAAAGTGTATCTGTTGATATCATATGCTTGATAAGTCGCAAGGTTGACTGACGGGCCATGTGCTAAGGCGTATATGAGCGTTCCGTCCGGACAGCCCTCTTCCAGGGGATTAGCCAGAACTCGCTCTTTGAACCAATGCAAGAAAGTGGAGTTGTGCTTTCTAATAACTTCAGTGTCCATCCTGTGCACCCCACGGTCATGGTAGTTCTTTGCGATGATCTCTTTGTGCAGTGTCACAAAATCTTCTAGCACATCTAGGTGTTGTAGCACTACTAAGTTTGCCCTGTCAAAGTCATTTTGTCGGCCCGAGCGGACCACATTCACATCCCTCTGACCGTTGGTGTGACCTTCACCTTGGAGCCTTCCATAGTGCTTGTTGACGGGCAAACCAACAACAGGGTCTCCGGTGCCTAGATAACTCTCGCAGAAAGAGTTGCACTCTTTGGTCAGATATCCCTGGGCTATGCTTACATCCGGACGGGACATGTTATGAATGAGTCCTTTGATGACCCCATTCATCCTCTCAAACGGCATCATGCTGTGCAGGAATGTCGGCCCTAGGTCGATGATGTCGTCCATGATGTGGACACATAGATGCACCATGACATCAAAGAACGCTGGCGGGAAGTACATCTCTAGCTCATTTAGTATGACAACAATCTCTTCCTGTAGCCTATGGAGTTGCTTCACACTGATCGACTTTCGAGAGATAGCATCAAAAAAGTGGCATAGGTCAGTAAGCGTCTCACGGACGTGTGTGTCCATAATCCCTCTAAGTGCAACTGGGAGTAACTGCGTCATCATCACGTGACAGTCGTGAGACTTCATCCCATTGAACCTTTTTTTCTTAGTGTCCAGATATTTGCTTATCTTCCCACAGTATCTGGAACTAACTTTGATTCCGGCAAGGCACTTGAACAATTGATCGACCTCCTTCAGATCTAAGGTGAAGCAAGAGGGGGGGCAATGTTGTTCTTCCTTCTTGTTTGCTTTTTTGCCCCTATCTTTCATCTCCGTCTCCGTCTCCGTCTCCGTCTCCTCCGATGACTTTTTACCGGGCATTTGGAGATATTTCCTGATATTCAAAAATTCCAAGTCTTTTCTTCCTTCGGCCCATCCTTGGTCTTCTCCGGCATGTTCATCAATGTTCCAAGCAAGCTCTCGAGGATATTCTTCGTGATATGCATTTGATCAAGGCTATGAGGCGTGTCGAGTTTGGGCTAGTACTCCAAGTCCTAGAAAATAGATCTCATCTTCCATACCTTCAGCAGCGGCTCCGGCGCCTTTTTCTTCGTCTTTCCCGACGAGGGGCACTCTTCCCAGTTCTTCAATAACTCATATATTTCGGCACCGCTACGCTTACATGGAGGGCCTCAATGCTCAGCCTTACCATTGAATAGATCTCCACGCTTTCTCCATGGGTCATCCTTCTTGAGCCATATTTGATGCCCCATGTACATGATTTTCAAAGACCCGCCATCTTTCGATAGTTGCTGAAAAATTGTATCATCCATGCACCTGGTACATCCGCAATATCCGTGGCACACCTGGCTGGCGAGATAGCCGTAACTGAGATAGTCCTGCACCGTCGTGATCAGCACGGCTCTCATGTAGAAATATTCTCCTTTGCTTGCGTCCCATGTCTTGGTCGGCGTTATCCATAAGGTTTGTAGCTCCTATTTCAATAACCCGAGATACAGATTTATATCATTTCCCAGTTGTCTCGGCCCTTGAATAAGCATAGTCATGTGTATGTAGTTTTCCTTCATGCACTTCCAGGGGGAGGTTGTACATCCATACAAACACGGGCCATGTGCTATGATTGGTGTTCTGGTTGCCAAACGGATTCATGCCATCACTACTAGCGCCAAGCACGATGTTCCTTGCATCATCTGCGAAAAATTTAAATTCAACATTTAATGCTCTCCACTGGCTAGCATCTGTGAGGTGTCTCAGTTTTGAATCATCTCCGTCATATGGCTTCACCCTCTCCGCGTGCCAGCGCATAAGCTTTGCTTCCTTAGGATCTACGAAATACCGCTGCAGACCTGGAGTGATCGGAAAGTACCATACAACTTTCTATGGAGCTTCCTTTTCGGCCTTCTTATATCGTGAAGCATTGCACTTTGGACAGATGGTTTTTTCCGCGTGCTCGTTCCGATATATGATGCAATCGTTGATGCATGCGTGATATCTAATGTGTGGCAGATCAAGAGGACACACGATTTTCTTTGCCTCCTCGACACTAGTAGGACACAGGCTTCCCGCGGGAAGAACCTTCTTTAGATACTTCAGAAGCTCATCCAGGCTTGCATCCGTCCATTTGTTTTTTGTCTTCGTCTTTAGAAGTTCTAGCGTGAAACTCAAGCGGGTCACCTCGGGATCGCAACCATCATACAAAGGAGTCATCGAGTCTACCTCTAGTTGCGCCAGTTTGGCCTCCTCTCTAGAAGCATCTCTCTCGCTAGTCGTCTTCTTGCGAGGCAGGTCTCAAACATGCGGGTCCCGCATGGCTGAACTTAGTAGCGACGAAGGCTGCGGCGTGTCCGCGTCTTCTCGCCTTGTACTGCCTCTTCGCCATCTCCATTTCTGAGGCCGTCTTCTTCTTCGGGCCCATAATCGGTCATCTCTTCATCTGGCCCCATGTCATTATTTCCTGCCCCGTCGACGTCCTCATCATCATCATCTTCACTTATCCACCGAGTATGGCCATCCAGGAAACCATGCATGAGCAGGTGCGCCTTGAATTTACCACCCTTAAAGGAGTCGAGCCTGACTCCTCCTTTGCATTTTCGACACGGACATAAAACATCCTTCAGGCTTTTTTCATACATGTCATCCATCGCGGATTGCCAGTATCTTTCCACCATCCTTCCATTGACCCTCATGATCACCTGTGTGGAGCAAAAGAATTATAACCACGTACGCATGCATGGATCAAATTCATACAAAAATTCGGCATGACCTTCCCTAAACATAGGACATATTGAGTTTGCCCGAAATTCGCCGAAACGGAATTGAATCGACATTTCGGCAAAACATAGGCAACTCATGTCACCCACATTTCCACAAATACACAATATAGGCAACTCACATTCCACACACAATTCGGTATATTCATATCGCGCATATATAGTTTCCGTCCTATTGCACACACACATATTTCCATTCTGGCACAACTTTTTTTTTGCTCACCTATGTGTCGAGAGGGATATCGAGCACCTTCTTAATTAGCTAGTAGCTCTAGATAGTGAGGTACCTACATATAGCTCTAACTATCTAGGGAGAGAGAGAGAGAGAGATGGGTGGATGGCAAAGAAAGAGAGATGGAGGAGGGAGGCCATTAATTAATGGAGGTGGGTGGAGGGGGCAAAGAAAGAAAGAGGGAGGAGGGAGGGCATTAATGGAGGAGGTGATGGAGGGGCAAAGAAGAGAGGGGGAGGAGGGGAGCATTGAAAGGAAAAACCAACAAGCAAGTGCAAGAGGAGGGGGAGCAAGGAAGGGGGAGGAAGAACAGGGGGAAAGATGGTAGGTATTTTGGCTGGCGACCATAGCAGTAGCGCTGGCCACCAACGCGCGCTACTGCTATGGTCGCCAACCAAAATATCTATTGATAAAGTTCTACTAGCTATAGTGTCGGGTGGAAAAACACGCTACCGCTAAAAGGGCCGACAAGTTTACACATAGAAGAAATAGCAGTAGCGCGTTGTCAAGACCAGGCGCTACAGATCTGGCATTAATAGTAGCGATGGGTATACGACCGACGCTGCTAATATCTCGTGACCTGGGGGTGTGGTGTGGCACACTTACCAGTAGCGTGTCCTAGAAAAACCAACACTGCTACTAAGTCATACCAGTAGCGCATTTTGTACCAAGCGCTACTGGTACTTACCAGTAGCATAGGGACCCAAACAAGCGCTACTTGTAAAGTTCTACGTATAGGCATTTTCCTAGTAGTGGGGAGTCACCATTGGGCATCTGCATTTGGCAGTGTGGAGTAAGTTTTCCTCTTCTCTTTTTCTCCCCCTCATTTTCTGTCGATTCCAGAGTTAGGGTTAGGGTTGTAAACCAAATTGGGTCTTCTGCCTAATACTAATTGTTCAATCTGCCATTTAAATTAGTTAAATTGCTATGACTATTTTAGTGTTTATTTAGTATCTAAATTGATATGCAATGTTTATTTAGTAGACAGTATATTGATAGTGATAATTTCAATGTATGATTTAGTACACAGTATAGTGTAAATTTCATTGTTTATTTAAATTGATATGCACTTTTTAATTGTTAGATATGTAAGTACTTTTTAATTAGTAATGTACTGTGTAATTTCATTGTTTTGTAGCTTGTCTGATGATGTTTGGGAAGTTAGACTGCACTTTCATGATAGGGATAACCTGGAAAGGAGTATGTGTGTTTCAGACATCACATTTTTACAATCTGTTAGCACTCATAGAGATAGCAGGATATGGAAGTAAAGACTACATGTATTATGTGAGGGATGCTGGGTTGGGAATAGCTGGTTTGGAGGAGATATGCGATGATGACAAGGTTGATGAGATGCTGGACCACATTGCCAACAAGGATCGGAACATAGTAAACCTGACAGTAGTTATGGGTAGTGAGCCTAGACCTGCAGATTTAAACATAGGTTATGTTTGTGATCAGCAAGCTCCTATAGCCAATGTTGGAGAGAGCATTGTATATGAGGTCAACGATGCTGGTGTGGTGTACAAGTCACCATCCAAAATATCAAAAAGAGCTGTAGAGGTTGAGGAGCCTGAACCAATCCAATTTTTCTCCACACAACAGAGTCACAATCTGGATATGGAGCAAGGCAATGCAGCAGATGTTGATATGGAGCAAGGCAATGCAATAGATGCTGATATGGAGCAAGAGGAGTTAGAAAGAAGTATGGAGCTTAGAAGGAGATCAAAAATTCAGAGGTTTAAGAAGTATCAGAAGAATGTTGAGAGGGTGCAGACAGTGAAAAGAAAACTTCCTGTCCTCCTAACTGAAGATGACTCTGACTTGGAGGAAGATGAAGATTTCATGGCTAGGATGGCTGAGATAAGGAGTCAGAGAGAGGACCCACTTTTACACTTTGAAGGTGACACTGATGTTGAAGAACCATATGAGTTAGCAGAAGAGGAAGTGCAAGAGGAACATGCAGAGCAAGAGGACCATGTATAGGATGAGGAATTTTAAGAGGAGGTGGTACCACATGGGCAAAAGAGGAAGAAGTTGAGAGTAAGAAAGGGGCCCATGACAAGATCACATGCTAGTTTGGAGCAACAGTTTGAGGATGTTTGGGTACCATCATCTGATGCGGATCCAAATGTAGGTGATTTGAAGGAGGAGGAAGATGATGGGGTTGTACCCCTAGCATTTGTGATTGGCAATAAGAGTCGGGCCAAAAAAAACCAAACCAAGGATATGGTATCATAAGGATAGAGAGAGCCCAGAGCTGCAGTTTGTTAAGAAGCTCTGTTTTGGTGATGTGTACCAATTTAGAAGGGCACTTCTCACATTTCACATAGCACAGAGCAGAAACTATTTCATACAAACTGCAATGACAGAATTATAACTGTGTGCACAAATGAAGATTGCACTTTCTTCATTGCAGCTTCTGTGGTGGGAAAAGAGAGGACTTTCTCCATTAGGAAAACTAATTTGGTGCACACATGTCCAGCTGTAGCAGAGAGCACCAAGGTGACTACAAAGTGGGTTACACATCAGGTTTTAGAAGCAATAAGAACAGATCTGAACACATCAATAAGTACAATAATGCAAAACCTGGAGAGGAAGTATGGAGTTGAGATCAACAATCATATGGCCTACAGGGCTAAGAACAATGCTATTGAGATTGTTCAAGGAGATCAGAGGGGCAATACACCAGGATCAGGGATTACTTGCAGGCTGTGTTAGACACCTATCCAGGTAGTAGGTGCATTGTCACCACTAAGTTCCTAAAAGACTATCCAAGCAAGAATCCAAGGTTCCATGGTTTGTTCATCTGTTTGAATGCTTGCAAGGAAGGATTTCTGAATGGATGCAGACCATTCATAGGTGATTACTAAACTGTGTTTTCTATGACATAAATGTGTTGTAGCCTTAGTAGTACATAATGAGTTTATAACATGTCTTGTGTGGTATTGCAGGTGTTGACGGATGTTTCATCAAGCTTTCTATTGACCAAAAAATCCTTGCTGCCACAGGAAGGGATGGGAATAATAACATCTATCCCATTGCTTTTGGAGTTGTGGACAAAGAAGACACAAATATTTGGACATGGTTTCTCTCAGAACTAAAGACACCTATTGGTGGAGAATCGGGGAGATTTGGTTTTTACACCAAAATCTCTGATAGACAGAAGGTATTATCCTTGTTCTTACTCATTCTTAGTAGTTGTTGATATTCATTGCTTAGTGGTAGTTGATATTCATTGCTTAGTAGTAGTTGATATTCATTGCTTAGTAGTAGTTAATATTCATTTCTTATTAGTACTTGATATTGATTGCTTATTAGCACTTAATATTCATTGCTTAGTAGTACTTAATATTCATTGCTTATTAGTAAGTTTGGTCATTTTTTCAAATAGGGTCTTCTAAAAGTTGTGAGCCAAGTTTCCCCCAATTGCCCCCAAAGATTCTGCCTTAGGCACATCTACCAAAACTTCCAAACTGCTGGGTTTAGGGTGTCAGAATTAAAGAAGTACATGGATAAGGCAAGTTACTCCTATACTGACCATGGTCATGTTGCTGTAATGGATGCTCTTAAAGTAGAGCGTAAGGCTGCGTAGGCGTGGTTAAATAAAATCCCTAGACATGCTAGGGCTAGATATGACATGGACTTGGATTGCAAAAGTGATCTAGTTGTCAACAATATTAGTGAGGTGTTTAACAAGATGATATTAGATGTGAGGGGTAAACCAATAAAGACCATGGTAGATGGAATCAGGACCAAGTTGATGGGCGGGTTCAATGGAAATAGAAGTAAGACAGAGTTAGCCAAGTGGGTTATATGCCCAACATATGCTGAGTTACTTGAAAAAGCAAAGCAACACTCTAGGGACTGTCATGCATAGATGGTTGGGACAAATATTTACCAAGTGACAAGCAATGAGAATACCTACTGAGTTAACTTGCCGCACAGGACATGTGGGTGTAGAAAATGGGATATGACTGCAGTGCCATGCAATCATGTAGTCTCTGCTATTGTCAAAGCCAAATTAAGGCCTGAAGATTTTGTGCATGACTTCTTTAAAAAAACCTATGTATCTAGCAGCATACAGTCCCATCATTTTTTCTGTACCTGGACCTGACCTCTGGCCCAAGATCAAAACAAGAGACATAGAACCTCCAGTTCTCAAGGATAAACCAGGGAAGCAGCAAACAAAGAGGAGAAGGAGCCAGTTTGAGCCACCAGCACCTAAAGATACATCTAGGATGGCCTCAATTACATGCAGCAATTGCAATCTTGTGGGTCATAGATACACATCTTGCCACAAGGCCCTAAAGCCAGGCCTAGCAATGAGAAAGAACAAGCATCAGGTTTGTACCTGAAGCATTACTTGTTGCCATTCTTTCTGTTTTGTGACACTTGAATGTATTAACTTACTACATTCTTATATGCTGTCAAACGGGACAGGGGAGGGTATCACATGTACTACTGCAGCTTCATCTATTGCATCACCAGCCATGAGGTCATCTACTACACAAGGAAGCAGGGCACCAACCAGGAGAGCCACACCAAGGGGAGCTGCATCAACAACTGCAGTGACCAGGGGAGGTGCCTCATCTGTTGCTGCACCACCAAGGGCAGCTGCCTCAACAGCCCCATCAACCAGAGCAAGCAACTCAAAAGCTCCAACAACCAGGCCAAGCACATCAACTGCAGCAACAAGGAGAGCTTCATCAGCTGCAGCAACCAGCAGAGCTTCAACAGCTATAGCTGGCCCAGTAGCACCGTTCTTGCCACCAAGACAGAGGAAGAAACCACAGAGGTTGAAGGATTACTTTTATGCTTCAGGGAACTAATATGATTTGGCAAATCTTATTGATTATGTGTTCTGGCAAAACTATTTATTGCTATGATCTATTTTGGCAACAACTTCTGGTGGCCTGATGTTACTAGCAAGAAACTAATCTTATGATCTTGCTGTTATGGTACTGTAATAACTGCTACAAGATAATTATGCACTTTCATGATAATTATGCATTGTTATGATGATCCATTTGATGATCTTGCTGTTATGATGATCCATTTGATGACCTTGTTGTTATGATGATCCATTTGATGATCTTGTTGTTATGATGATCCATTTGATGATCTTGTTGTTATGACGATCCATTTGATGATCTTGTTGTTATGATGTTACATTTGATGATATTGTTGTTATGATGCTACATTTGAAACATCGATGAATCTAGGGTAAAGGTGGCCCTACGGTCATTTTATTGAAACATCGATGAATCTAGGCTAAAGGTGACCCTAGGGTCATTTTGTTGAAACATCGATGAATCTAGGGTAAAGGTGGCCCTACGATCATTTTGTCGAAACATCGATGAATCTAGGGTCAAGGTGACCCTAGGGTCATTTTGTCGAAACATCGATGAATCTAGGGTCAAGGTGGCCCTAGGTTCAATTTGTCTAAACATCTATGAATCTAGGGTAAAGGTGGCCCTAGGGTCATTTTGTTGAAACATCGATGAATCTAGGGTAAAGGTGGCCCTAGGGTCATTTTGTCGAAACATCGATGAATCTAGGGTTAAGGTGGCCCTAGGGTCATTTTATCGAAACATCTATGAACCTTGGGTCAAGGTGGTCCTATGTTCAATTTGTCAAAACATCGATGAATCTAGGGTAAAGGTGTTCCTAGGGTCATTAGGTCGAAACATCGATGAATCTAGGGTCAAGGTGTTGCTAGGGTCAATTTGTCGAGACATCAATGAATATAGGGTCAAGGTGGCCCTAGGTTCAATTTGTCGAGACGTCCATGAATCTAGGGTGAAGGTGGCCCTAGGTTCATTTTGTCGAAACATCGATGAATCTAGGGTCAAGGTGGCCCTAGGTTCATTTTGTCGAAACATCGATGAATCTAGGGTCAAGGTGGCCCTAGGGTCATTTTGTCGAAACATCAATGAATCTATGGTCAAGGTGGCCCTAAACATATGAAATTATACTAAGCACATGCACCATATAACATCAAGTTGGACCCACATTCATAAAGATCGTCAATGTTTGATCCAACACCATAGACCACAACATACATACTTAAATTACTTGGTTCACAAATTCAACTAAAGTACTAAATAGATGATTATCATCTACATTACAACAATGCTGGATCCCATACCATAGTTCACAAAATACTTAAAGTACTTGGTTCACAAATTCATACTAAGGTACTGGATAGAAGATTATCATCTATATACTGATAGATGATTATCATAATAGAAGGCACCCTACTCATCTAAGATGGCCTTCACCCCTTGAAGCTTCATCTTTATCTTTTCCTCGGACTTTTGAAGCTCGGCAATGTGATACTGCAGTTTATGCCTCTCTTCTGTCAGCCTTTCCTTCTTCTTCAAATGATTGAACTTCAAGTTCCTAATCACATTGGCTTGAGCAGCTGTCGGGTTCTTAAGAGTGTCATACTTTTGCTGCAGCTTGTTATTCGCCTCCTCTTTCATTGATAGCTCTGCCTTCAAGTCGCCCACTGAATTGTCTGGCTCAGCAATCTTCACATCTACGTTCTCCTTCTGCTCCTGCTGATGGTTTATCTCCATAGCCCTCTGTTGTTGGGCATCCAAGAGAGCATTCACATCAGCATACAAATTATTATAGTTCTCCTGTAGTTTCTTCTTCTCTTCAGTCAGGTTGTGAATTATAAAGGAACTCTAAACATTGTCATTGGTCCTAGCTGCCTTACTCTCCTCATACATACCCCACAACTTGGTCAATGCCTTCTCCATTGAGTCCATCCGTTCAAAGTCAACCCACTGAACTACTCTGCAATTTATGCCTTCCTGTTAAACAAATAATAAATATAGGAATAAGCTAATTATTAAAGAGGTTTAGTACACAAAGTAAAGGACATAGTAAACAAACAACACTGAAAGTAGATAGTAGGCGGTATTAAAAAGAGGTTCAAAACTTATATTAAACAATGACCAACATGATTATTAAAGTTTTTTCTGAAGGGTTTTGTACACCAATCACATGACACAACCACTTTTAGCACATAAACAATCACAGTTGCGAAAGTTCATTAAACAATGAACACTGCCATCAGCTTTTAAATTAACAAGGACCAAACAAATTTCAGTAAACAAGGAACTAAGCACTGGCAACAATAAACAATTGTTGCCTTACACTACTGACAACATGATAAACAAAGAACTAACATAGCTAAACAACATCATAAAGAAAGCATTATGCACTGACCAGATTAAATAAATGGACAGCTAGTAGTAAACAGAGCCAATGAGAAGCTTGCACTAAACAGATTTTGATGGATACCTTCTCACCACACCCAAGAAACCTCCTGCCAGTGTGCATCCCTTCAAATGCAACAAAGCGCTCTGCCGGCTTGCCGTGATCACAAACAGCACTCACATCTGCATCAGTTCTGTTGAAATTCGGATCATGCATGGTACCAGGAAGCTGCGGGAGCCAACAAAGCAAACCCAGCTTTAGACCGAGCTCATTCACAAAATCCCCAATTCACAAACCCTAACCCTAGCTCTAACTATACAAAATTTACCTTGATGATGCCGTCGTAGGAGGAGCTGTGGTTCACGATCGAATCATCACTGGTCTCGCTGTCATTCCACGACACTATGGCATGGCAGAGCAGCGTTCGGCGGCGGTGGCGAAGAACAAAAATTGAGAGAGAGGGCGAGCAGTGATAGAGTGAGGACAGAGACCGATTCGAATAGGTTTTGACCGAGTCGGCGCATCGGTGGGCACTATAGCGATGTTAGACGTCGTTACTACCTGTCTGTTATGCCACATCATCAAAATCGGGCCCCACCTATCATAATCCAGCTTAAAATGCCCAAGCAGATGGGTTAGTGGTTTTTCAAAAGATTAAGCAAAAAATCAGTGTTTTCTGCAACAAAAACGTAGAAGAGTGTTTTCTTCAACCTTAAGCTGAAATGTGGTGGTTTTCTGCAATTCACTCGTAAGGACAGTTATGCCAAGCAACATCAATTTTGCTTAGTTCTGAAAATAGTGTGACAAAAACAAGGAAAGCTATGAACAAAATAGTCCGTCAATTGGATTATTATTATTATTTTGGTAATTTGGCATGCACATGCATGACAGAAACAAATTGAGCATAGTTTCCTGCAGGAAGCAACAGTAGGATAGCAGACAATTGTGAAATAACGCGCAACGAGAGTGTGTATTTTCATTTCTAACACTGCATCCTCCATCACTACACTAAAATAAAATTTATCTATACACATAAGGGGTACCGCAACAACTCTAGCTTATTAGTTTATAGTGAACCTAGTTCAGGTAATGTATGCTACAAGGAAATACATGCTAGGTTCAATCAAGAGATCAAACCTACATGGGCATTCATCCAAGAATAAATGCTCAATAGCATGCTTATATTGTGCTTTCATTTTTTCTTTCAGTAATGATGTATCACTAATGACTTAATGAGTACATTCAGATGCCAAATCACACCTAGAAAATATGTGGTATAATGAATACAAATAAATAACAATGCAACAACTGAAGTTAATCTCACAATTGTCAAATGGCAGAAGATCAGGGCCCAGAACCTGAAATTGCCTTGAAAATCCCATCTTTTATTATATCGACCTCTAGAAGTTGATGACAAATTGGGGAACAAAAAAGTTGAAACCGTGTGTTCAATGCTGACATATGCTCCGTTCCACAGCTCATGGGACGAATCATGGATGAGGCGAGATATTGGTCAGTGGCTGGGCTTAGCTTGCTCGACAGAATATTTGAACCGCCTTGATTTTCCCCTTGTTTGTTGTTGGGTGTTTTTTTCTGGATACCTTTCCTTGTGTCTCTAATCTGCTTCTCTCCCGATTAATCAATGAAATACGGCCATCTTTTCAACAAAAAATATGGCCCCTATATTTATTTTATTTTTATTATTATTATTAGTTTTCCCATCCCTTTTTCTTAGGGTTTTTATTTGAATTTGAACCCCCCCCCTTTTAAGGTAATTTTCCTGAGAGGTATAGCCCTACCCCCCCACCCCCCCCCCCCCCCCCGCGCATACACACACAGCCCAGCCATCCTACCGGGAACCCCTCACAGCCCGACAGGCTTGCTCGACAGAATATTTGAACCGCCTTAATTTCCCCCTTGTTTGTTGCTGGGTGTTTTTTTTCTCTAAGGCAATTTTCCTGATAGGCATAGCTCCAGGCTATAACCCCCACACAAGCCCAGCCGTCGAGGCGGGCATACCTCACTCTTCACCCCCACCCCCCCCACCCCCCCACCCCCCCCCCCCACACACACCCCCCCACCCCCCCACCCCCCCCCCCCCCCCCCGCCGCAGCCCAGCCATCCTGCCAGGAAACCCCCACAGCCCGCCCATCCCACTGGGCATACCCCCCACAGCCCGGCCGTCCTGCCAGGCATACCCTCCACCCCTACCAAAAAGCTAGTATTGATGTCAAAACAAAAGGTAGTAAGCTAGTTATTTTTTCATCGACAGCAAGCTAATCCCTCTATCCCGAAATATAAGAACGTTTTGCTTTCCACGTACAAACTCGCCAGCGTAATGAAATTTTCTTCGTTTCCATTTTTACCCCCGCACTGACAGCGCCCACTCCCCTCACTCACTTTCTGAAAGTGCAACTAATCCCCGGGTGGTTTTGGTAATTCATAACAACATATAGCTCATTGAACTAATATCCTTTCAAGTGAAATATTTCAGATAGTTCAATGATTGGCATGGCATGTACTAGAGATGTGGACCCCTCAAAATGCTAAGGATAAAGATTGGCAAAAGCTCAAGACTCTTCATTTCTATTTTAGTGATCCAAGATCACATTGAGTCCATAGGAAAATCCAATACTATTAAAAGGGGATGAGGTGTTACATAATGGTCTACTTGCTCAAAATGCTTAGTGATATGCTCCAAAGCCCTCAACCACTTTCTCATTTCCAATATGTCCAAAACCTAAAGTCAAATTCGGCCCCACCGATTTGATCTATTCAGCGCCACCGAGTTTCTTTGACATAGCCACTGCCAGAAACCCTAATCAATTCGGTCTCACCGATAGGGATTTTGGTCTCACCGAGATGGCAATGCAAACTCTCTGTTTCCCTTCGTAACGTTTTGGTCTTACCGAAATGAGCGATCGGTCCCACCGAGTTTGCCTGACCAACTCTCTGTTTAACTCATTGCTGAAATCGGTCCCACCGAGTTCATGCAATCGGTCACACCGAGATGAGGTCTTGCCCTAACCCTAGCACATCGGTCCCACCGAGTTGAGTATATCGGTCCCACCGAGATTCCTAATATTCACATTTTGAATTGAATCGGTCTCACCGAGTTCTTCTATTCGGTCTCACCGAGTTGGGTCAAATGTGTGTAACGGTTGGATTTTGTGTGGAGGCTATATATACCCCTCCACCCCCTTCTCTATTCAAGAGAGAGCCAACAGAACGAGCCTACACTTCCACTACTCATTTTCTGAGAGAGAACCACCTACTCATGTGTTGAGATCAAGACATTCCATTCCTACCACAAGAATCTTGATCTCTAGCCTTCCCCAAGTTGCTTTCCACTCAAACCTTCTTTCCACCATAGCCAAATCTATGAGAGAGATTTGAGTGTTGGGGAGACTATCATTTGAAGCACAAGAGCAAGGAGTTCATCATCAACACACCATTTATTACCTTTTGGAGAGTGGTGTGTCCTAGATCGGTTAGGTGTCACTTGGGAGCCTCCGACAAGATTGTGGAGTTGAACCAAGGAGTTTGTAAGGGCAAGGAGATCGCCTACTTCGTGAAGATCTACCCGAGTGAGGCAAGTCCTTCGTGGGCAATGGCCATGGTGGGATAGACAAGGTTGCTTCTTCGTGGACCCTTCGTGGGTGGAGCCCTCTGTGGACTCGCGCAGCCGTTACCCTTCGTGGGTTGAAGTCTCCATTAACATGGACATACGATAGCACCACCTATCGGAACCACGCCCAAAATCTCCGTGTCTACATTGTGTTTGCCTTCTTCAAACCCTTCCCTTTACCTTCATATGCAATGTTTTACTTTCCGCTGCTACACTCTTAGAATTGCATGTGTAGGTTGATTGCTTGACTTGTGCTAAGTTGCTAAAATCTGCCAAGACATAAAATTGGGAAAAGGCTAGATTTTTATTTGGTCAAGTAGTCTAATCACCCCCCTCTAGACCTACTTTCGATCCTACAAGTGGTATCAGAGCTTTGGTCTCCATTTGCCTTGATTTCCATAGCTTTGGTGATCATAGCCTTGGTTTCACAACCTAGGAGAGTATGGCGTCTAGCAAGGAAAATTACCACCGTAGAGGTCCTTACTTTGATGGTACTCCCGCCCCCCACCAAAGATGGCATCGTCGTCTCTCCAAAGATGCCTTTTTTAGTTGGGCAGATCTGAAGCGTGCAGCAACCGATGACATCAGGACCAGCAGCTCCCATCTGCACGATGAATGGCGACATCAGCACCAGCAGCTCCCACCTGCAGGGCCACCGGCGACATCAGCACCAGCAGCTCGCCTGCGGCGGCGGAGCCAAGAGACGGCCACCGGGGACATCAGCACCAGTAGCTCGCCTGCGGCAGCAGAGCCAAGAGACGGCCACCGGCGGGGATGAAGTACTCAAGGCGGTCATCTTCCTCACCTCGCTGCAGATCCAGCACCACCACCTCAAGGCAAGCCCCCTCTTCATTTCTCCCACCATTTTTAGCTCCCTTGAATGAGTGCATGAGTGTTTGTCCAACATTAGTCACAGGATTTGGGGAGGTCCAAGTATGATGCAATAGTGTTCACCATGGTGTCTCTCGTTCTGATTTCGTGTGCGCAATAGTGTTCACCATGGTGTCTTATGATCCTAGAAACTCCTACCACTTCATGGTGAACCGCCGCAAAGATAAAACCATCCCGTGCAATCCTGATGTCACCTGACTGGATTCTTCCATTGATGTTTAACCATTGTGCAGGTATGTCATGAACAAGAAGTGTGAGAAGAAGCTGCCAAATAAAATCCACAAGTCGGAGAGGGAGAAACGGAAGCGAGGCACACAGAATGACCTCTTTAATGAGCTGGGAGCCATGCTTGGTATGTGTATATCTTACCAGTACAAAGCAGCAAGCTGCAACAATATGATTTCTGCTGCCAGCCTACCACTACCGCATTTGGAAGTTTCGTTATATGAGCTTGTCGGCTGGTTATCTCTATGTAAAACTTAGCATGTTGGTAGAGCTCTTGGGTCATCCAAATGCTAGGCTGATTTTAATAGGATAATAAAGCAAGATCACAAATTCAACAATATGATTTTAAAGAACTTGTGGGTATGATACGTCCATTTTGCATCATGTTTACCTACTGTTATTTATAATGTTTTTATGCATAATAATGCTTTTTGGAATAATTCTAATGCCTTTTCTCTCATAATATGCAAGGTATACACAAAGAGGGAGAATTCCGGCAGCTGGAAATCTGGACCTGAAAAAGCTACGTCAGGCTACCTATTCTGCACAACTCCAAATGAGCTGAAACTTCACGAGGATTTTTTATGGAATAAATAAGAAATACTGGAGCAAATAACTACCGGAGGGGGGCCACCTGGTGAGCACAAGACACCAGGGCGCGCAAGGCCCCCCAGGCGCGCACTGGTGGGTTGTGCTCAGCCCAGCCCACCTCCGGTGCCCATCTTCTGGTATATAAGTCACTTTGACCTAGAAAAAATAAGGAGAGGACTTTTGGGACGAAGCACCGCCGTCTCGAGGTGGAACTTGGGCAGGAGCACTTTTGCCCTCCGGCGGAGCGATTCCGCTGGGGGAACTTCCCTCCCGGAGGGGGAAATCATCGTCATCATCATCACCAACAACTCTCCCATCTTGGGGAGGGCAATCTCCATCAACATCTTCAACAGCACCATCTCCTCTCAAACCCTAGTTCATCTCCCGTGTTCAATCTTTGTACCGGAACTATAGATTGGTACTTGTGGGTGACTAGTAGTGTTGATTACACCTTGTAGTTGATTACTATATGGTTTATTTGGTGGAAGATTACATGTTCAGATCCATTATGCTATTTAATACCCCTCTGATCTTGAGCATGATTATCATTTGTGAGTAGTTACTTTTGTTCTTGAGGTCACGGGAGAAATCATGTTGCAAGTAATCATGTGAACTTGATATGTGTTCGATATTTTGATGATATGTATGTTGTGATTCCCTTAGTGGTGTCATGTGAACGTCGACTACATGACACTTCACCATATTTGGGCCTAAGGGAATGCATTGTGGAGTAGTTATTAGATGATGTGTTGCGAGAGTGACAGAAGCTTAAACCCTAGTTTATGCGCTATTCTGTAAGGGACCGATTGGATCCAAAAGTTTAATGCTATGGTTAGAATTTATTCTTAATACTTTTCTCGTAGTTGCGGATGCTTGCGAGGGGGTTAATCATAAGTAGGAGGTTTGTTCAAGTAAGAACATCACCTAAGCACCGGTCCACCCACATACCAAATTATCAAAGTAGCGAACACGAATCGAACCAACATGATGAAAGTGACTAGATGAAATTCCCGTGTACCCTCAAGAACACTTTGCTTATCATAAGAGACCGTTTTGGCCTATCCTTTGCCTCAAAAGGATTGGGATACCTTGCTGCACTTTTGTTACTACTATTGTTACTTGCTCGTTACAAATTATCTTGTTATTAAACTACTTGCTACTTACAATTTCAGTGCTTGCAGACATTACCTTACTGAAAACGGCTTGTCATTTCCTTCTGCTCCTCGTTGGGTTCGACACTCTTACTTATCGAAAGGACTACGATTGATCCCCTATACTTGTGGGTCATCAAGGCTCTTTTCTGGCATCGTTGCCGGGGAGTGAAGCGCTCTTGGTAAGTGGAAATTGGTAAGGAAAAATTATTACTACGTGCTGAAATTTATTGTCACTTGTTACTATGGAGAGCAATCCTTTGAGGGGTTTGTTCGGGGTATCTTCACCTCGACCGGAACCACAATTAGATGCCCCTCAACCTAGTGCACCTACTGAAAATATTGAATATGAAATTCCTTCGGGTAGGATAGAACAACTGCTAGCTAATCCTTATGCAGGAGATGGAACCGAACATCCTGATATGCACTCAATATATGTGGATGAAATTTGTGGATTGTTTAAGCTTGCAGGTTTACCCGGAGATGAAGCTAAGAAGAAGGTTTTCCCTTTATCTTTGAAGGGAAAAGCATTGACATGGTATAGGCTATGCGATGATATTGGATCTTGGAATTGGAATCGGTTGAAATTGGAATTCCATCAAAAATTTAATCCTATGCATCTAGTTCATCGTGATCAGAATTATATATATAATTTTTGGCCTCATGAAAGAGAAAGTATCGCTCTAGCTTGGGGGAGGCTTAAGTCAATGTTATATTCATGCCCCAACCATGAGCTCTCAAGAGAAATTATTATTCAGAATTTTTATGCTCGGCTTTCTCGTAATGATCAATCTATGCTCGATACTTCTTGTACTGGTTCCTTTATGAAGAAGACTATTGAATTCCGGTGGGATCTTTTAGAAAGAATTAAACGCAACTCTGAAGATTGGGAACTCGACGAAGGTAAAGAGTCAGGTATTGAGCTTAAGTTTGATTGTGTTAAATCTTTTATGAATACCGATGTTTTTCAAAAGTTTAGCACTAAATATGGACTTGACTCTGAGATAGTAGCCTCCTTTTGTGAATCTTTTGCTACTCATGTTGATCTCCCTAAGAAGTGGTTTAAATATCACCCAGCTATTAAAGAAGAAATTAAAGAACCGGTAATAGCTAAAGATGAAACAATTACCTACAATGTTGACCCAGTTGTTCCTACTGCTTATATTGAAAAACCACCTTTTCCTGTGAGGATGAAGGAACATGCTAAAGTCTCAACTGTGGTTAATAAAAGTTATATTAGAACACCTAAACCAGCTGAACAAATCAAGGTAGAACCTAGTGTTGCTATGGTTAAGGATCTCTTGGTCGATAATATTGATGGGCATGTTATTTACTTCGTTGGTGAAGCTGCTAGAATTGCCAAACCCGATGGGAAAGATAAACATAGACCCATTGTTGGCATGCCTGTTGTCTCAGTTAAAATAGGAGATCACTGTTATCATGGTTTATGTGACATAGGTGCTAGCGTAAGTGCTATTCCTTTTACCTTATATCAAGAAATTATGAATGACATAGCACCCGCTGAGATAGAAGACATAGATGTTACTATTAAACTTGCTAATAGAGACACCATCACACCACTTGGGATTGTTAGAGATGTTGAAGTCTTGAGTAAAATACCCTACTGATTTTCTTGTTCTTGGTTCCTCACAAGATGACTTTTGTCCCATCATCTTTGGTAGACCTTTCTTGAACACCGTTAATGCTAAAATAGATTGTGAGAAACAAATTGTCGGTGTTAGCTTTGGTGATGAGTCTCATGAGTTTAATTTTTCTAAGTTTAGTAGAAAACCTCATAAGAAAGATTTGCCTAGTAAGGATGAAATTATTGGTCTTGTTTCTATTGCTGTAGCTCCTACTGATCCTTTAGAGCAATATTTGCTAGATCATGAAAATGATTTGCATATGCATGAAAGAAATGAAATAGATAGAATCTTGTTCGAACAACAACCTCTGCTTAAACACAATCTGCCTATTGAAACTCTAGGAGGTCCTCCTCCACCTAAAGGTGATCCTGTGTTTGAATTAAAATAATTGCTAGACACTTTGAAATATGCTTATCTTGATGAGAAAAAGATATATCCTGTTATTATTAGTGCTAACCTTTCAGAACATGAAGAAGAAAGATTATTGAAAGTTCTAAGGAAGCACCGAGCTGCTATTGGATATACTCTTGATGATCTTAAGGGCATTAGTCCCACTCTATGTCAGCAAAAAATTAATATGGAACCTGATGCTAAACCCGTTGTTGATCACCAACGTCGGTTAAATCCGAAGATGAAAGAAGTGGTAAGAACAGAAATATTGAAACTCCTGGAAGCAGGTATAATCTATCCTATATCTGATAGTAGATGGGTAAGTCCTGTTCATTGTGTCCCTAAGAAGGGAGGTATTACTGTTGTTCCTAATGATAAGAATGAACTTATTCCACAAAGAATTGTCATAGGCTATAGAATGGTAATTGATTTTAGAAAATTAAACTAAGCAACTAGAAAAGATCATTATCCTCTGCCTTTTATTGATCAAATGCTAGAAATATTATCTAAGCACACACATTTTTGCTTCCTTGATGGATATTCTGGCTTTTCACAAATACCTGTTTCTCAACCTGATCAAGAAAAGACCACTTTTACTTGTCCTTTTGGAACTTATGCTTATAGATGTATGCCTTTTGGATTATGCAATGCACCTGCTACCTTTCAAAGATGTATGACTGCTATATTCTCTGATTTTTGTGAAAAGATTGTTGAGGTTTTCATGGATGACTTTTCTGTTTATGGGAAGTCTTTTGATGATTGTTTAAGCAATCTAGATCGAGTTTTGCAGAGATGTGAGCAAACAAATCTTGTCTTGAATTGGGAGAAGTGCCACTTTATGGTTAATGAAGGTATTATTTTGGGCCATAAAATTTCTGAAAGAGGTATTGAGGTGGACAAAGCCAAGGTTGATGCAACTGAGAAAATGCCATGTCCTAAAGATATCAAAGGTATTTGTAGTTTCCTTGGTCATGCTGGTTTCTATAGGAGATTTATCAAAGACTTTTATAAAATTTCTAGGCCTCTTACAAACCTTTTGCAAAAGGTTATTCCTTTTGTTTTTGATGATGATTGTTTAGAAGCCTTCGAAACACTCAAGAAAGCCTTAATTACTGCACCTATTGTTCAACCACCTGATTGGAACTTGCCTTTTGAAATTATGTGTGATGCTAGTGATTATGCTGTTGGTGCTGTTCTAGGATAAAGAGTTGATAAGAAACTAAATGTTATCCATTATGCTAGTAAAACTCTAGATAGTGCCCAACGAAATTATGCTACTACTGAAAAGGAATTTTTAGCAGTTGTGTTTTCTTGTGATAAATTTAGATCCTACATTGTTGATTCTAAAGTGACTGTTCACACCGATCATGCTGCTATAAAATATCTTATGGAAAAGAAAGATGCTAAACCTAGACTCATTAGGTGGGTTCTCTTGCTACAAGAATTTGACTTACATATCACTGATAGAAAGGGAGCTGAGAACCCCGTAGCTGATAACCTGTCTAGGCTTGAAAATATTCTTGATGAACCACAACCTATTAATGATAGCTTTCCTGATAAATAGTTAGCTTCAATAAATGTTTCTCATAACACTCCTTGGTATGCTGACTATGCTAATTATATTGTTGCTAAATACATACCACCTAGCTTCACATACCAACAAAAGAAAAAATTCTTCTATGATTTAAGACATTACTTTTGGGATGACCCCCATCTTTATAAAGAAGGGGTAGATGGTATTATTAGACTTTGTGTACCTGAGCATGAACAGGAACAAATCCTACGGAAATGTCACTCCGAAGCTTATGGAGGACATCATGCGGGAGACAGAACTGCTCATAAGGTATTGCAATCCGGGTTTTATTGGCCTACTCTCTTCAAGGATGCTCGTAAGTTCGTCTTATCTTGTGATGAATGTCAAAGAATAGGTAATATCGGTAAGCGGCAAGAAATGCCTATGAATTATTCTCTTGCTGTTGAACCATTTGATGTTTGGGGATTTGATTACATGGGACCTTCTCCTTCCTCTAATGGGTATACTCATATTTTGGTTGCTGTTGATTATGTTACTAAGTGGGTAGAAGCTATTCCAGCTAGTAGTGCTGATCACAACACCTCTATTAAAATGCTTAAGGAAGTTATTTTCCCAAGGTTTGGAGTCCCTAGGTATTTAATGACTGATGGTGGTTCACACTTTATTCATGGTGCTTTCCGTAAAATGCTTGCCAAGTATGATGTTAACCATAGAATTGCATCACCCTATCATCCTCAGTCTAGTGGTCAAGTTGAACTTAGCAATAGAGAAATAAAATTAATCTTACAAAAGACTGTCAATAGGTCCCGGAAGAATTGGTCTAAGAAATTAGATGATGCACTTTGGGCTTATAGAACAGCATATAAAAATCCTATGGGTATGTCTCCTTATAAAATGGCTTATGGAAAAGCTTGTCATTTGCCTCTTGAGTTAGAACATAAAGCATATTGGGCAATTAAAGAACTCAACTATGATTTCAAACTTGCTGGTGAAAAGAGGTTATTTGATATTAGCTCATTAGATGAATGGAGAACCCAAGCTTATGAAAATGCCAAGTTATTTAAAGAAAAAGTTAAAAGATGGCATGATAAAAGAATCCAAAAGCGTGAGTTCAAATTTGGAGAATATGTTCTTTTGTACAACTCTCGTTTCAGATTCTTTGCAGGAAAACTCCTCTCCAAATGGGAAGGACCCTATGTTATCGAGGAGGTTTATCGATCTGGAGCTATCAAAATAAATAATGCCGAAGGTACTAACCCGAAGGTTGTTAATAGGCAACGAATAAAACATTATATCTCAGGTATGCCCATTAATGTTGAAAGTAATGTTATCCAAACCATGACACCGGAAGAACACATAAAAGAAACCTTCTGGAACACTCCAGAATAGTGAAAAAAGGGAGGTACGTGATACGGTAAGTAAACGGACTCCGAAAAATCTGCAAAAATATTTTTTGTCAGTTTTGGAATATTTAGAAAATTAGGAAAATAAGAAACTACCAGGAAGATGACCCTGGTGGGCACAAGACACCAGGGCGCGCCTGGCCAGGCGCGCCCAGGTGGGTTGTGCCCACCACGGGTACCTTCCGGACTCCATTTTTCTTCCGTTTGCTTGTTTCCCAAGATAAAAAATCTTTATATACCCCCCGAACCTATTGACCTTCGTATCACAGAGAAATCTTCTGTTTTCTTTTCCTTGCTGTTTTCTGACAGATCCAATCCACCATGGCCTCCTCAAGCACCTCCAAGGACAAGTTCTTCGAGAATGTCATCAACCCATATTTGCGGGAGGTGATGCAGCACCCTCAAGCTATCCAGATGCGTGAGGGGGTGCTCCACATCCGCGATGTGCAAGGCCCCAAGGGAACTGGACCCGTGGAGGCTAGGCTTGAAGCTATGGAGCAGGAAGTCTTCCGGTGCAAAGGGATGGTGGAACGTGGACTCAATGCCAATCACCTCATGATCGCGGACTACACCCGCGATCTCAAGGTGGTTGGCAAGTCCATGAAGGACATCATTTTATCCTTCAACGAGCAAATCAACTTCCTCCAGAGCCAGATCTACGACCTTCAAAACCAAGTCTTTGAATACGAGGCAAGGTTTAAAGGTATGAGTTTGGCTGCCAGTTGCAGGACCCGAGAGACTCACTCCTCCTCCTATAATGGTGAGCCTCTGCCATGGAAACCCGAGGACAAGATCGCTACCGCTTCATCACCACCACCTCCTTCTTCATCACCAGAAGAAAATTGAGTATCGGGTATGGGCACTCCCCTTGGCTTCCGCCAAGCTTGGGGGAGGTGCCCCGGTATCGTATCACCTCCACTATTCTTTGCCATTACTTTTCTTAGTTCGATCCATGGTTATCTTTTACTTTAGATGAATAAAAGTTTAGTTCGATCCTTTCTTTTTGAGAGTTTGCTTAGTGATCTATCCTTTTAGTCGTGTGCGAGATATATAATAAAGTTTAGTTTGAGTTTTACTTTCTTTACTTTCATGTTTCAATAAAAAGAAAGGAAATAAATGAAAAAGATCATATGCTAATCTTATGGTAAGTAATGACATCACACAAGGAAGAGTATAAGTAGAAAAATTTATTGTAGATTGACAAACATAGTATTGGTCAATGAAGCAATTCATGAAAGAATTAATAAGGGAAGAGAAGATCACATGCAAATACACTATCTTAGAAATCTTTTGTGATTGTGAACACCCATCAAAATATTATATGCCAAAATTGTTGACGTTGGACAAGGAAGACAACGTAATGATTTATGTTTGTTCATATTCACATAGAAGTAATATTGTCATAGATCCTTCAACATGTGGTGCTTGCCCCCTATTTTTGCTAGCCAAAAATTCCGCACCAAGTAGAGATACTACTTGTGCATCCAAAAACCCTTAAACCCAAATCTTGTTTTGAGAGTCCACCATACCTACCTATGGATTGAGTAAGATCCTTCAAGTAAGTTGTCATCGGTGCAATAAGGCAATAAAAATTGCTTCTAAAAGTGTTGGATCATTTAGTGTAAGAGAAAATTGAGCGTTGTACGAACTTGTGATGGCGAAGAATAAAAGCGACAGACTGCATAATAAAGGTTGCTATCACAAGGGGCAATATAACGTGACATTCTCTTGCACTAAGGGATTGAGCATACAAACAAAAAGCGCATGGCAACCTCTGCTTCCCTCTGCGAAGGGCCTATCTTTTACTTTTATGTATTTACTTTCATGCAAGATTCAAAGTTTTTCTCTCTATTCCTTTTTACTTTCTCTTTTGGCAAGCATCATGTGGTGAGGAAAGATCTAGGCACATATATACAGTTGAATATGGGTAGCATGAGTTATTATTGTTGACATCACCCTTGAGGTGAATACGTTGGGAGGCGAAACTATAAGCCCCTATCTTTCTATGTGTCCGGTTGAAACGGTTTGCTCATGTGTACGCGGTGAGTGTTAGCAATCATAGAAGACTATATGATGGTTGAGTATGTGGGCTTGCCTAAAAGGCTCCGATACGTGACCCTTCCTGAAAAGATGATGAATTGTAGTTGCAAAGTTGATTGAGAACATAGTTTGTTGGTTTCCAATAAAGTTTATGCTTTATACTTCTATGTTGTGATGAATTATTACTTATTCATGAGAAGTCTATGATAAAAGTTCTATGATGAAAGTTTCATGTTAAAGTTTGTTGCTGTTATAATAAATTACATGATGCTTCTATGTCCGTATTTTGTTTTTACCGACACCTCTCTCTCTCTAAGCATGTGGACATGTTTTTTGATTTCGGTTTTCGCTTGAGAACAAGCAAGGTCTAAGCTTGGGGGAGTTGATACGTCCATTTTGCATCATGTTTACCTACTGTTATTTATAATGTTTTTATGCATAATAATGATTTTTGGAGTAATTCTAATGCCTTTTCTCTCATAATATGCAAGGTATACACAAAGAGGGAGAATTCTGGCAGTTGGAAATCTGGACCTGAAAAAGCTACGTCAGGCTACCTATTCTGCACAACTCCAAATGAGCTTAAACTTCGCGAGGATTTTTTATGGAATAAATAAGAAATACTGGAGCAAATAACTACCAGAGGGGGGCCACCTGGTGAGCACAAGACACCAGGGCGCGCCAGGCCCCCCAGGCGCGCCCTGGTGGGTTGTGCTCAGCCCAGCCCACCTCCGGTGCCCATCTTCTGGTATATAAGTCACTTTGACCTAGAAAAAATAAGGAGAGGACTTTCGGGACGAAGCGCCGCCGTCTCGAGGCGGAACTTGGGCAGGAGCACTTTTGCCCTCCGGCGGAGCGATTCCGCCGGGGGAACTTCCCTCTCGGAGGGGGAAATCATCGTCATCATCATCACCAACAACTCTCCCATCTTGGGGAGGGCAATCTCCATCAACATCTTCAACAGCACCATCTCCTCTCAAACCCTAGTTCATCTCCCATGTTCAATCTTTGTACCGAAACTATAGATTGGTACTTGTGGGTGACTAGTAGTGTTGATTACATCTTGTAGTTGATTACTATATGGTTTATTTGGTGGAAGATTACATGTTCAGATCCATTATGCTATTTAATACCCCTCTGATCTTGAGCATGATTATCATTTGTGAGTAGTTACTTTTGTTCTTGAGGTCACGGGAGAAATCATGTTGCAAGTAATCATGTGAACTTGATATGTGTTCGATATTTTGATGATATGTATGTTGTGATTCCCTTAGTGGTGTCATGTGAACGTCGACTACATGACACTTCACCATATTTGGGCCTAAGGGAATGCATTGTGGAGTAGTTATTAGATGATGGGTTGCGAGAGTGACAGAAGCTTAAACCCTAGTTTATGCGCTATTCCGTAAGGGACCGATTGGATCCAAAAGTTTAATGCTATGGTTAGAATTTATTCTTAATACTTTTCTCGTAGTTGCGGATGCTTGCGAGGGGGTTAATCATAAGTAGGAGGTTTGTTCAAGTAAGAACAGCACCTAAGCACCGGTCCACCCACATACCAAATTATCAAAGTAGCGAACACGAATCGAACCAACATGATGAAAGTGACTAGATGAAATTCCCGTGTACCCTCAAGAACACTTTGCTTATCATAAGAGACCGTTTTGTCCTGTCCTTTGCCTCAAAAGGATTGGGCTACCTTGCTGCACTTTTGTTACTACTATTGTTACTTGCTCGTTACAAATTATCTTGCTATTAAATTACTCGCTACTTACAATTTCAGTGCTTGCAGACATTACCTTACTGAAAACCGCTTGTCATTTCCTTCTGCTCCTCGTTGAGTTCGACACTCTTACTTATCGAAAGGACTACGATTGATCCCCTATACTTGTGGGTCATCAGGGTATAAGTTTAAAGGGTTCAAAGCTTGCGTGGATTCACCTATATAGGCTTACTGTAGGAGTACAGAATTTTCTGAACTTGTAGGAGTATTGTAGGAGTAGGTTGGTCTGGGTGAGTAAAAGGAAATGCAAGGTTGTTGTTACTGTAACCTATAGAAAAATGGATCATTAATGTGCAAGAGACCAAACTGTGTCAGCTAGTCCTATATATGTCAAGCGATTTGATTGATGCCAACATAGATTTTTTTTTTCACACCAAACTGGACTTGTCCCATGCACCTCAACAAAGAAAAAACCTTAACTTCTTGCACCTGCTAACTGTTTGCATTAGTTGTCACTAAACAGAATCCTCTCTTGCGGCCTGGGCTTAATTAGTGTACAAGATTAAGTGTGAATTTGGAGCGATTAATCTCTCTGCTCAGAAGGACTGCTTTTTGTCAAGTTTCTGCATCAATTATTCATTCAACACAACCTCCATGAATGAGATTGGTTTGAGACTGTTTTGCAACCTGTGGTAGATAGCATGACTATTCTATTCTGACATGATAATTGCTCATACAGCATCCCAACAACACGCACCCTCAGCTATTTTCCTTTGCACAAAAAATAAAAAGAAAAGAAAAGAAAATTCAGCAAAGCATTTACTGAAAATTCAGAAACACATATGATCAAAACACATGGATCAAAACACATAAAAATCTTGTAGTACAATGATCACAACACATTTGATGACAACACATACGAATCATACAAACTTGGAGTACAATGATCACAACACATTTGATAACAACATATATTGATCATATAAGCATCATGGTCTCTCACAAGCAACAAAGACTCTTCACAATCATCAAGCCTCTTCACAAGCATCACGGTCTCCACAATCAGCAAAGCCTCTTCACAATCATCAAGCCTATTCACAAGCATCATGGTCTCTAACAAGCATCAAGCCTCAGTGTTCATCTTGTTCTAGATTCTCTAATGCGTTGTAATACACTTCACGGGGGCAATGAATCCTAGAAGGTATAGAATTCCAAGCCTTTCAAATCTTGCTTTGTTCACATGCGGAATTTTGTAAGCATTTCCTCCTGTATGATTCATTATTTCCACCATACATGTTTGCAGGGTTAGGAAGATTTTGTTCAGTTTTCCAACTTCATAGTCATTGAATTCTTCCTGGACCCCCTTGAATTAGCTGCGGGATAGTGGTAGGCGCTCTGCAGTCCGTTAGAGACTCGAGGGATCTAAAGTACCCAAGGTCAAGAGCGTTCAAGTCGAGAGAATTTGGGGGCTGTTGCATTAGTTTGATATCCATACCGCTATCATCCACTGCTTGTGCAAACTCGGCGTCATTAGTTAGAATGTGTGTTCTTGCGTTGTCCTGTTAGATGAAGACTGTTTGTCCAACATCTTCAGCAGGCCACACATCTTTTATTGCCAGAACAACTTTCTCAATCATGTATTGTCTCATGACTACTCTGTTCACCATTAGTGACTTGATTTCTATCACTCCTCATTCTCTATTTTCACTCCTCCTTTGTGCTGCAACTTCCATGAAGAAAGGCCAAACCCCAATCTTTCCTGAGAATGTGACATTCTCGTCAGTGTCATACCTGGGCCTGGCAACTGTCGTGAGAAACATCACTTTTCCAATCTTGTTTGGAACTGGTTGATGACCCACAAATGTAGGGGATCAATCGTAGTCCTTTCAATAAGTAAGAGTGTCGAACCCAACGAGGAGCAGAAGGAAATGATAAGCGGTTTTCAGCAAGGTATTTTCTGCAAGCACTGAAATTGTCGGTAACATGTAGTTTGATAGCAAGATAATTTGTAACAAACAAGTAATAGTAACGGTAACAAAAGTGCAGCAAGGTAGCCCAATCCTTTTGTGGCAAAGGACAGGCCGGAACGGTCTCAGATAATAAGTAAAACGTTCTTGAGGGCACACGAGAATTTCATCTAGTCACTTTCATCATGTTGGTTTGATTCACGTTCGCTACTTTGATAATATGGTATGTGGGTGGACCGGTGCTTGGGTGTTGTTCTTACTTGAACAAGCCTCCCACTTATAATTAACCCCACTCGCAAGCATCCGCAACTACGAAAGAAGAATTAAGATAAAATCTAACCATAGCATTAAACATATGGATCCAAATCAGCCCCTTACAGAATAGCGCATAAACTAGGGTTTAAGCTTCTGTCACTCTAGCAACCCATCATCTAATAACTACTCCACAATGCATTCCCTTAGGCCCAAAGATGGTGAAGTGTCATGTAGTCGACGTTCACATAACACCACTAAGGGAATCACAACATACATACCATCAAAATATCGAACGAATATCAAGTTCACATGATTACTTGCAACATGACTTCTCACGTGTCCTCAAGAACAAAAGTAACTACTCACACAAAATATTCATGCTCAAGATTAGAGGAGCAATAAACATCATAATGGATCGGAATATTTAATCTTCCACCAAATAAACCGGCTAGCATCAACTACAAGATGTAATCAACACTACTAGTCACCCACAGGTACCAATCTGAGGTTTTGATACAAAGATTGAACACAAGAGATGAACTAGGGTTTGAGATGAGATGGTGTTGTTGAAGAAGTTGATGAAGATTGGCCTCCCAAAGATGAGAGGGTTGTTGGTGATGACGATGGCTTCGATTTCCCCCTTCGGGAGGGAATTTCCCCTGGCGGAATCACTCCGCCGGAGGGCAAAAGTGCTCATGCCCAAGTTTCGCCTCGAGACGGCGGTGCTCCATCCCGAAATCCTCTACTTTTTTTTCTAGGTCAAAAGACCATATGTACCAGAAGATGGGCACCAGAGGTGGGCCTGGGCCCCCACTACCCACCAGGGCGCGCCTGGAGGGGGTGGTGCGCCCTGGTGCCTTGTGGGCGCCTGGGTGCCCCCCTCTAGTGGTTCTTTTGTCTAGTATTTATTATATATTCCAAAATAATTCTCATAAAATTTCAGCTTATTTGGAGATGTGCAGAATAGGTATCTCTGACATAGCTTTTTCAGGTCCAGAATTCCAGCTATCGGCATTCTCCCTCTTTGTGTAAACCTTGCATATTAGGAGAGAAGAGGCATTAGAATTACTCCACAAAGTGTTATAATGCATAAAAACACCATAAATAACAGTAGGAAAACATGATGCAAAATGGACGTATCAACTCCCCCAAGCTTAGACCTCGCTTGCCCTCAAGCGAAAGCCGATATCGAAAATCATGTCCACATGTTTAGAGAGAGAGGTGTCGATAAAAGCAAAATACGGACATAGTAGCATCATGATTATTATTATAACAGCAACAAACTTTATCATATAGCTTCTCATGAACAAGTAACAATTCATCACAACATCGACGTAGAAAGCGTAAACTTTATTAGAAACTAACAAACTATGTTCTCAGTCAACTTTGCAACTACAATTCATCATATTTTCAGGAAGGGTCTCGT
Source organism: Thinopyrum elongatum (assembly GCA_011799875.1). Classification (NCBI taxonomy): domain Eukaryota; kingdom Viridiplantae; phylum Streptophyta; class Magnoliopsida; order Poales; family Poaceae; genus Thinopyrum; species Thinopyrum elongatum. The sequence goes on along the minus strand of CM022301.1, from coordinate 535,704,957 downwards.
GTTGGAGCCTATTGGCAAGTCCACATACTCAACCATCATTTAGTCTTCTATGATTGCTAACACTCATAGCATACATATGAGCAAAAAGTTTCAACTGGACACACAGAAAGATAGGGGCTTATAGTTTCGCCTCCCAACTTACTCATCTCAAGGGTGATGTCAACAATAATAACTCATGATCACTCACATTCAACTGGATATATGTGCCTAGATCTTTCCACACCACATGGTGCTTGCAAAAAGAGAAAATAAAAAGGAATAGAGAAGAATACTTTGACTCTTGCATAAAAAGTAAAATATAGGCCCTTCGCAGAGGGAAGCAGAGGTTGTCATGCGCTTCTTGGTTTTGTATGCACAATCTCTTAATGTAAAAGAATGTCACGTTATATTGCCCCTTATGATAGCAACCTTTATTATGCAGTTCGTCGCTTTTATTACTTTGCCATCACAAGTTCGTACAACGCTTATTTTCCCTTACACTAAAAGATCAAACACATTTAGGAGCAATTTTTATTGCCTTTTTGCACCGATGACAACTTACTTGAAGGATCTTACTCAATCCATAGGTAGGTATGGTGGACTCTCAAAACATGAATTTGGGTTTAAGGGTTTTGGATGCACTAGTAGTATCTCTACTTAGTGCAGAATTTTGGCTAGCAAAGATATTGAGCAAGCACCACATGTTGAAGGATCCATGACAATATAACTTCTATGTGAATATGAACAAACATAAATCATTACGTTGTCTTCCTTGTCCAATGTTAACAATTTGGCATAAAATATTTAATGGGGGCTCACAATCATAAAAGATGTCCAAGATAGTATATTTGCATGTGAATCTTCTCTTCCCTTATTAATTCTTTCATGAATTGCATCATTGACCAATGCTATGTTTGTCAACTTTCAATAAATTTTACCACATATACTTTTCCTTATGTGATGTCATTACTTACCATAAGATTAGGATATGATCTTTTTCATTATTTCCCTTTATTTTGATTGGAACATAAGAGTAAAGAAGCAAAAACTCAAACTAAACTTTATTATATAACTCTCACTCGATTACATAGATAGATAGATCACGAAACTAGCACTCGGAAATAGATCATACTAAACGTTTATTCAACTAAATCACGAAATAACTAAGGATCAAACTAAAATAGGTAAAGGCAATAACAGTGATGGTGATACGATACCGGGGCATCTCCCCCAAGCTTGGCACAAGCCAAGGGGAGTGCCCATACCCGTGTACTCAAGTCTCCTCCTTTGGTGATGGTGGTGGTGGTGGTGGTGGTAGTGTTGCATTCTTCTTCTCCATCTTGCGTCTGAGGCTAAAATTATCCTCCCACAAATCATCGTTCTCTTGCTCGAGCTTTAGTGTCCTCTTGCATAATGTTGCCTTGCTTTCCTGCAGAAAACGAGAAGGGATAAACTGGATCTTAGATTTGTTTGCTCTGTTGGGGAGACTTGACTTCTTGAACTCCACATGCATGTCTCCAGGTTGAGGTAGTGGGACTTCATCTTCATCCGAGCTGGTCTCCTCCTTTCCCCCTAGGTCATCTTCTTCTTCCTCTGTGGTCCAACCGTAGTGATTCACATCCCCATAGACTTTTGGATTTGCGATGTAGTCGGCGGCATAGCTCTCTCCATCTGAATCTTGAGACGATATATTTTCAGATCTGCCAGAAAAACAGCACGAAACAAGAACACAGGATTTCTCTGCGATACGGTGGTCAAATCATCCAGGGGAGTATATAAAGAATTTTTTTCTTGGGAAACAAGTATACCACAGGAAAATGGAGTCGGGAAGGTGCCCGAGGGGCCCACTACCCACCAGGGCACGCCTGGTGGGGCAGGCGCGCCTTGGTGCCTTGTGGGCACCTGGGTTGCCTTCCCGGTTGTTTCTTATTTTCTTTTTTTCTAATATTCCAAAACTGACAGAAAACATTTTTGCGGATTTTTCGGAGTCCGCTTACTTACTGTATCACGTACCTCTTCCTTTTCAGGGTTCTGAGTGTTCTAGAAGGTCTCTTTTATGTATTCCTCAGGTGTCTTTGTTTGAATAATATTAGTTTCAACATTAATAGGTGTACTTGAAATATAGTGCTTAATTCTTTGTCCATTAACCACCTTCGGATTAGTGCCTTCGGCATTATTGATCTTAATAGCTCCAGAACGATAAACTTCCTCGATGATATATGGCCCTTCCCATTTGGAGAGAAGTTTTCCTGCAAAAAATCTAAAACGAGAATTGTACAATAGAACATATTCACCAACTTTAAATTCCCGCTTTTCGATTCTTTTGTCATGCCATATCTTAACTTTTTCTTTGAATAGTTTGGCATTTTCATAGGCTTGGGTTCTCCATTCATCTAGAGAGCTAATGTCAAATAACCTCTTTTCACTGGCAAGTTTGAATTCATAATTGAGTTCTTTAATTGCCCAATATGCTTTATGTTCTAATTCAAGAGGCAAATGACAAGCTTTCCCATAAACCATTTTATACAGAGACATACCCATAGGATTTTTATAAGCTGTTCTGTAGGCCCAAAGTGCATCATCTAATTTCTTAGACCAATTCTTTCAGGACCTATTGACATTTTTTTTAATATTAATTTTATTTATCTATTGCTAAGTTCAACTTGACCACTAGATTGAGGATGACAAGAAGATGCAATTCTATGGTTGACATCAAATTTAGCAAGCATTTTACGGAAAGCGCCATGGATAGAATGTGAACCACCATCAGTCATTAAATATCTATGGACTCCAAACCTTCGGAAAATAATTTCTTTGAGCATGATCAGCACTGCTAGTTGGAATAGCTTCTACCCACTTAGTGACATAATCAACAGCAACCAAAATATGTGTATACCCATTAGAGGAAGGAAAAGGTCCCATATAATCAAAGCCCCAAACATCAAATGGTTCAAAACTAGTGAATAATTCATAGGCATTTCCTGACGCTTACCAATATTACCAATTCTTTGGCATTCATCACAAGACAAGACAAACTTACGGCCATCTTTGAAAAGAGTACGTAGGCCAATAAAAACCAGATTGCAATACCTTGTGTGCGGTTCTATCTCCTGCATGATACCCTCCATAGGCTTCGGAGTGACATTTTCATAGGATTTGTTCCTGTTCATGCTCAGGTATACAATGTCTAATAATACCATCTACTCCCTCCTTATAAAGATGTGGGTTATCCCAAAAGTAATGTCTTAAATCATAGAAGATTTTTTTTCTTTTGTTGGTATGTGAAACTAGGTGGTATAAATTTAGCAACGATATAATTAGCATAGTCAGCATACCAAGGAGTATTATGAGAAGCATTTATGATAGCTAGTTGTTCATCAGGGAAGCTATCATCAATAGGTAGTGGGTCATCAAGGATATTTTCTAACCTAGACAAGTTATCAGCTACGGGGTTCTCAGCTCCTTTCCTATCAGTAATATGTAAATCAAATTCTTGTAGCAAGAGAACCCACCTAATGAGTCTAGGTTTAGCATCTTTCTTTTCCATAAGGTATTTAATAGCATCATGATCGGTGTGAACAATTACTTTAGAATCAACTATGTAAGATCTGAATTTATCACAGGCAAACACAACTGCTAAAAATTCCTTTTCAGTAGTAGCATAATTTATTTGGGAACTGGCTAGAGTTTTACTAGCATAATGGATAACATTTAATTTTTTATCAACTCTTTGTCCTAGAACAGCACCAACAGCATAATCACAAGCATCACACATAATTTCAAAAGGCAAGTTCCAATCAGGTGGTTGAACAATAGGTGCAGAGGTTAAGGCTTTCTTGAGTGTTTCAAAGGCTTCTACACAGTCATCATCAAAAACAAATGGAACATCATTTTGTAGAAAATTAGTAAGAGGCCTTGAAATTTTAGAGAAGTCTTTAATAAACCTCCTATGGAAACCAGCATGACCAAGGAAACTACGAATACCTTTACTGTCTTTAGGACATGACATTTTCTCAATTGCATCAACTTTAGCTTTATCCACCTCAATACCTCGCTCAGAAATTTTATGCCCCAAGACAATACCTTCATTCACCATAAAGTGGCACTTCTCCCAATTCAAGACAAGACTAGTTTGTTCACATCTCTACAAAACTCGATCAAGGTTGCTTAAGCAATCATCAAAAGAAGTTCCATAAACGTAAATAACCAATGAAAACCTCAACAATCTTTTCACAAAAATCAGAGAATATAGCAGCCATAGATCTTTGAAAGGTAGCAGGTGCATTACATAAACCAAAGGGCATACGTCTATAAGCATGAGTTCCAAAAGGGCAAGTAAAGGTGCTTTTCTCTTGATCGGGTTGTGAAACGGGTATTTGAGAAAAACCAGAATATCCATCAAGAAAACAAAAGTGTGTGTGCTTAGATAGTCTTTCTAGCATTTGATCAATGAAAGGAAGAGGGTAATGATCTTTTCTAGTAGGTTTAGTTAATTTTCTAAAATCAATTACCATCCTATAGCCAGTCATTATTCTTTGTGGGATAAGTTCATTTTTATCATTAGGAACAACAGTTATACCTCCCTTTTTAGGGACACAATGAACAGGACTTACCCATCTACTATCAGCTATGGGATAGATTATACCTGCTTCCAGAAGCTTTAGTATTTCAGTTCTTATCACTTCTTTCATCTTGGGATTTAATCGTTGTTGATGATCAACAACGAGTTTAGCATCAGGTTCCATATTAATCTTATGATGACAGAGAGTGGGACTAATGCCCTTAAGATCATCAAGAGTATATCCAATAGTTGCTCGGTGCTTCCTCGGAGTTTTTAACAATCTTTTTTCTTCATGCTCTTTAAGGTTAGCACTAATAATAACAGGATATATCTTCTTTTCATCTAGATAAGCATATTTCAAAGTATCGGGCAATTGTTTCAATTCAAACACAGGGTCACCCTTAGGTGGAGGAGGACCTCCTAGAGTTTCAACAGGAAAATTATGCTTAAGGATAGGTTGTTGTTCAAAGAACATCTTGTCTATTTCATTTCTTTCATGCAAGTGCATATCATTTTCATGGTCTAGAAAGTATTGTTCTAGTGGATCAGTAGGAGGCACAGCAATAGAAGCAAGACCAATTATTTCATCCTTACTAGGCAATTCTTTATTACGAGGTTGCCTACGAAACTTAGAGAAATTAAACTCATGAGACACATCACCAAAGTTAACACTGACGGTTTCTTTCTTGCAATCTATCTTAGCATTAACAGTGTTCAAGAAAGGTCTACCAAAGATAATGGGACAAAAGTCATCTTGTGGGGAACCAAGAACTAGAAAATCAGTAGGGTATTTTATTTTTCCACACAAGACTTCAACATCTCTAACAATCCCAAGTGGTGTGATAGTATCTCTATTAGCAAGTTTAATAGTGACATCAATGTCTTCTATTTCAGCGGGTGCTATATCATTCATAATTTATTGGTAAAGAGTAAAAGGAATAGCACTAACACTAGCACCCATATCACATAAGCCATGGTAACAATGATCTCCTATTTTAACTGAGACAACAGGCATGCCAACAAGAGGTTTATTTTTATCTTTAGTATCGGGTTTAGCAATTCTAGCAGCTTCAGCATAGAAGTAAATAACATGCCCATCAATATTTTCAACCAAGAGATCTTTAACCATAGCAATACTAGGTTCTACTTTAATTTGTTCAGAGGGTCTAGGTGCTCTAATATTACTTTTGTTAACCACAGTTGAGACTTTAGCATGTTCCTTTATCCTAAAAGGGAAAGGTGGTTTTCAATATAAGCAGTAGGCACAAGTGGGTCAACATTGTAAACAATAGTTTCATCTTTAACTACAGTTGGTTATTTAATCTCTTCTTTAATAGGTGGATGATATTTAAACCACTTCTCCTTAGGGAGATCAACATGAGTAGCAAATGTTCACAAAAAGAGGCTACATCTCAGAGTCAAGTCCATATTTAGTGCTAAACTTGTGAAAAGCATTGGTATTCATAAAAGATTTAACACAATCAAACTCAAGCTTAATACCTAACTCTTTACCTTCGTCGAGTTCCCAATCTTCAGAGTTGCATTTAATTCTTTCCCAAAGATCCCACCTGAAGTCAATAGTCTTCTTCATAAAAGAACCAGTACAAGAAGTATCGAGCATGGATTGATCATCACGAGAAAGCCGAGCATAAAAATTATGTATAATAATTTCTCTTGAGAGCTCATGGTTGGGGCATGGATATAGCATTGATTTAAGCCTACCCCAAGCTAGAGCGATACTTTCTCCTTCACGAGGCCAAAAATTATATATATAATTCCGATCACAATGTACTAGATGCATAGGATAAAAGTTTTGGTGAAATTCCAATTTCAATCGATTCCAATTCCAAGCTCCAATATCATCGCATAGCCTATACCATGTCAATGCTTTTACCTTCAAAGATAAAGGGAAAACCTTCTTCTTAACTTCATCTGTGGGTAAACCTGCAAGCTTAAACAATCCACAAATTTCATCCACACGTATCAAATGCATATCAGGATGTTTCGTTCCATCTCCTGCATAAGGATTAGCTAGTAGTTGTTCTATCATACCCGAAGGAATCTCATAACCAATATTTTCAGTAGGTGCAGTAGGTTGAGGGGCAACTATTTATGTTTCTGGTTGAGGTGAAGATACCCCGAACAAACCCCTCAAAAGATTGTTTTTCATAGTAACAAGTGACAGTAAATTTCAGCACGTAGTATAAGTTTTTCCTTACCAATTTCCACTTACCAAGAGCGTTTTGCTCCCCGGCAATGGTGCCAGAAAAGAGTTTTTATGACCCACAAGTGTAGGGGATCAATTATAGTCCTTTCAATAAGTAAGAGTGTCGAACCCAACGAGGAGTAGAAGGAAATGATAAGTGGTTTTCATCAAGGTCTTTTCTGCAAGCACTGAAATTGTCGGTAATAGGTAGTTTGATAGCAAGAGAATTTGTAACAAACAAGTAATAGTAACGGTAACAAAAGTGCAGCAAGGTAGCCCAATCCTTTTGTGGCAAAGGACAGGCCGGAACGGTCTCAGATAATAAGTAAAACATTCTTGAGGGCACACGAGAATTTCATCTAGTCACTTTCATCATGTTGGTTTGGTTCGCGTTCGCTACTTTGATAATATGGTATGTGGGTGGACCGGTGCTTGGGTGCTATTCTTACTTGAACAAGCCTCCCACTTATGATTAACCCCCTCGAAAGCATCCGCAACTATGACAGAAGAATTAAGATAAAATCTAACCATAGCATTAAACATATGGATCCAAATCAGCCCCTTACGGAATAGCGCATAAACTAGGGTTTAAGCTTCTGTCACTCTAGCAACCCATCATCTAATAACTACTCCACAATGCATTCCCTTAGGCCCAAAGATGGTGAAGTGTCATGTAGTCGACGTTCACATAACACCACTAAGGGAATCACAACATACATACCATCAAAATATCGAACGAATATCAAGTTCACATGATTACTTGCAACATGACTTCTCTTGTGTCCTCGAGAACAAAAGTAACTACTCACACAACATATTCATGCTCAAGATCAGAGGAGTAATAAACATCATAATGGATCTGAACATTTAATCTTCCACCAAATAAACCGGCTAGCATCAACTACAAGATGTAATCAACACTACTAGTCACCCACAGGTATCAATCTAAGGTTTTGATACAAAGATTGAACACAAGAGATGAACAAGGGTTTGAGACGAGATGGTGTTGTTGAAGATGTTGATGAAGATTGGCCTCCCAAAGATGAGAGGGTTGTTGTGATGACGATGGCTTTGATTTCCCCCTCCGGGAGGGAATTTCCCCCGGCGGAATCGCTCCGCCGGAGGGCAAAAGTGCTCCTGCCCAAGTTCCGCCTCGAGACGGCGGCGCTCCATCCCTAAAGTCCTCTACTTATTTTTTCTAGGTCAAAATACCTTATGTACCAGAAGATAGGCACCGGAGGTGGGCCTGGGCCCCCACTACCCACCAGGGCACGCCTGGAGGGGGTGGCACGCCCTGGTGCCTTGTGGGCGCCTGGGTGCCCTCCTCTAGTGGTTCTTTTGTCCAGTATTTATTACATATTCCAAAATAATTCTCCATAAAATTTCAGCTCATTTGGAGATGTGCAGAATAGGTATCTCTGACATAGCTTTTTCAGGTCCAGAATTCCAGCTGCCGGCATTCTCCCTCTTTGTGTAAACCTTGCATATTATGAGAGAAAAGGCATTAGAATTACTCCACAAAGTGTTATAATGCATAAAAACACCATAAATAACAGTAGGAAAACATGATGCAAAATGGACGTATCACTGGTCTTGTCGGGTCTTCTTCATCCGGCAATAGGTAGTAGTTCCTGTCCTTTTTGGTCATCATGAACCACTTTTCATCAATATGCACGATACTATGCATACTATTGAAGCTAATTATTTCATTCCTTAGGGTTGTCTAGTCGAGCATCGACATGCAAAATTTAACCCTTTCTCTCTTATTCTTCTCTTTCAAAGGAGGCTTCACCCTGTTGGAGTGCCTATTTATCTTTTTAAGTTGGAAGTTCCTGTGTAGTGTGGTACGGCAGACACCTAGTGCAGCAGCAAGTGATCTTATGGTCGACCTTCTGTTCAGTGGAACTGTTGGGATTTGTGATAGAAATCCATCGATCGCTTTTCTGCCACAATTTATTTTTTTTCTTGTTTGACTCCAAATTGACCAAATAAGTTGGATGTGTACTTCAAACAATGCAGCCACATACTGCTTATCCTTCCCATTCAAGTCCCCGCCTCTTTTCATACTTAGGGCTTGCATAGCCATGTAAGCGGCATACCTCTTCTCATCTGTTAGTGATTTTCTTTGCCTCTTTGGTTGCTCAACACCTACAAAATGCACTTAGGTGAATATAAATTCAGCAAAATGCACTTAGCTACTCCTAGGTGCAGTTAAATTCAGCAGAGTGCTTGTAAAATTACTTTGCTGAATTTAAATGCACCTAGTTGCATTTAAATTCAGCAAAGTGCCTTTAAAATCACTTTGCTGAATAAATGCAACTAGGTGCATTTAGTCGGTTAAATGCTTTTAAAAGCACTTAGATGAATTTAAATGCACCTAGTTGCATTTAAATTCAACAAAGTGATTTTACAAGCACTTTGTTGAATATATAAGCACCTAGATGCATATAAATTCAGCAAAGTGATTTTACTTAACTGGATTCAGTTAACATGAAGTATACCTTCTGCTTCTACTTGTATTTGTTCTTCTTCTTGTTCATCTTGCATATTCATATCTTCATCTTGCATATTAACATCATCTTCTTCTTCTTGTCCAGGTGGAGTGCAGTTCAGATCTGGGAGAACCATCTTCTCTGCTATAGAATTGACATTAACAAAGTTAGTTTTGGAGCTGGAGTTCAAGAGTTTGGAGCTACAGGTAACCATGTTACTCTACTTTACTCCTAGGAGCTGGAGCTACAGGTGGTGCATAGATTGACACTCATTTGACAGTATGCATGGATGATTTCTTTCATGAAAAGTTTATTGGCTTATTGCCATTTGCTGAGTGTTGACTGCAAGAGTAACTTCTTTGGCATTTTGAATTCCCTGATGTTGACAGTTTACTCCATATGCAAATTATGCAAATTCCTACTCATGCAAATTACTGTTGTTGTTGACAGTATTGTTGCACTTAATAGTATACTCTTGCTGTCAAATTCATGCAAGCAATTCAAGCAGTATTTCTGTCAAATTCATGCAAACAATTCAAGCATTATTGAATTAAATTTTCTGGAGTACCTTGTCTTTGTAACATGAACCAATTCTCTCTCACAGGGACAGGAGCCTTGCCAATTCTATCACAGGAACATGAACCAATCCTCTCTCATAAGAACATGAAACGATCCTCTCTCACAGGAACATGAACATGAACCAATCCTCTCTCACAGGAACATGAATCAATCCTTTGTTGATGTTGTCAACTCTACTTCTCTGTTGATGTTGCTGTTAGGTGCACTTTGTACTCTTCTTTTGATTTTGTTGCTGATTTTGCTGCGAGTACCTGTGATCTTCTGCTGATTTTGCTGCCAGTACCTGTGACGTGATCTTTGCTGGTTTTGCTGCAGCCCGGAGCGCGGCAAGCAGCCGGAGCCGTTGGGCGTGGCAAGCAGGAGGCGCTGGGGCCTGGGCGAGGAAGTGTTGGGGAGGTAAGGGGGAAGGCAAGATCCAGATATGGATGTAAACTCACCATCATCGGTGACGATCGTCATGGTGCAACGACCGTCACCTCCCTGTCCAGTCGAGCAATGGCAGGTCTAAGACCAGCTGTGGCATGTGGGTATTCATCATGGAGAAGGACCTCGACAGGTCACCTCACTCCGAAAGACGCCAATTGGAGGTGTATCCCCAACATTTCACTGAAAGTCAGTTTTCAATCAAGGGGATCGCCAGAAGGGGACCTGCTTGTCCTATGCAAGTGCACCTGAAGTACTGAATTATGAACTATAGCAAACTGATATAATAAACAGCTACTGAAAGTGCAATTTCACAGCATCCAATACATGCAGAGTTCAGGTTCAAGTTCGCACCATACTATGAATCCAGCACACAGTACACAAAGCAGAGTAACGAACATAGCTAAGCGACCGAAACGTAACTTGTTTGCAAGCACTACATTATTATCTTCATCACAGGACATACCAAAAACAAGGCGGTCATGGAGAACATATCCATGGAAAATTATTCGGCTGGTGCTTCTTGCTGAACCGACATTCAGCTTCTCTTGTTGGCGTAGTCATCTTCATCCTTGCTGAAGTCATCGTCAAGAAAGTCATCCTGGCCCTCGCTTCTCTTGGTGTCCGCGTCAACCAAGCCAGCGCCCTCCCCAGCACCATCCTCCTTGCCACCAACATCAAATTTGAGATCCTTCAGCAGGTCATCGAGCTTACCAGGGGGCAGATCAACAGGGACATCGTTCGCGTAGCTGTCGTTGCCTGCTCCGAAGTTTCCACCTCCAAATGCAGGAGGTGCACCACCCCCTTGATTCAGGCTATCGCCGCCATAGTTGTTGGCAGGAGCAGCATTGTATCCACCGCCACCAACCCCTGTGAAACCTGCATCACCCCCATAGCCACCTTGCCCGCCTTGAGGGGCACCATAGTTCCCCCCACTGTTGTACCCTGAATTATAATTGCCACCACTATTGTATCCACCACCGCCACCACCTCTGCCTCCACCTCCATATCCACCACCTCCGCTGTAGCCTCCACCACCACCATAGGCACCACCCGCTCCACCGTAACCACCGTCACCACCGCCATAGCCGCCACCACCGCCGCCATAGCCGCCACCACCGCCGCCATAGCCGCCACCACCACCGCCATAGCCGCCGCCACCACCAAAACTTGGACGACTACCACGGTCATGAGCATAGCTCACCCTCACTATCCGACCCTGCAGATCCTGGTACAGCAAAAGGAAACATGTTAGAAAATGAACAAGCAGGCAAGGATTATAGAAGACTGATCAAGATACTAACAAAAACAATCATATGGATATCACAGATGCCTCCGGGTACAAAAAGAAACGAGCTGTAAAAAAAATGATTCAGCTGATAGCACAAATTAACCACAACAGGATCACATGCCTGCCTCCAGGAAGAAAAATACAACACAAAAGAAAAACACTCCACAGTGTACATGAGAAAAGAATAATAAATCAAACAGAACAGCAATCCATCCATTGCGCAAGTAAGCTGAAAAGTTAACACACAACCTCTATGAGACCAAAAATTATACTGATGTTTGAAGTCCAATCTTAAACTAACTTTCACGCTACAGCATATAGGGCCAGAAGATGACAGGAACAAAACTACTATTCTGTTATAAAAAGATGCAGACCAACTACCTGGTAATGCCACTCACAATATTTCTATTACTCATCCATTCTTTTGGATGACGAACGAGTCAGGTCATTCAAAATTGACAAATCTATACAAGTTGGCTCCAGTAAAATAAGAGCAAAATGTTAGAGAAACATTGTTGTCTCTTAAGCAAGTCGATGGTTCTATCCCATCACCCTATCCAACACAAATGGCTGGTTCACAACCCTATCCTGCCTACCATCCTCGACACTATATGCTCCCTATTCAATCTGTCTTGACAACATTCAGCACATATAACCAAATACTGTTCAATGCTGCCTTAGTAGCAAGGCAACGCCATTCTGCATTCATCACGTAAAAGCATGCCATATTCAAGCAGCATTAGCTTCATAGAATTTTGCAAGAAATACAACTGCAAAACTTATGCTAAATTTTCATTAAAAACAAGTTGCCAAGAGCTGACTGTCCGGCTGATGACACAGGCAATGGCATGCCTTGGGAAAACTATGTTGTTGCTCAAGGGGCATAAAATTTTTGGACCATGAATCAACAACTAGTAAGATACATAACAGTTGGAGATGACAGGAAAACATACTAGACGCAGTTACAGTGGCCAGCAAATTGTGCTAGTCCTAGAGTGTATATGTAGCTTTGCCTCCCTGTAACTGAAAGGAGTAAAGGACCACTGCACAAGCTGGGATACTACGAAGCATATTTCTGAATCATATTTTGATCACTAGTGCATCGACATGTCAAAATATATTTGCTTCTGAGAACGTAATTCTGGTGAATGCAAATAACAGGAAATATATAGTAATCAACCATGTTTAATTTCTCAAATATACTGCACCATTTAAAAAGATAAAAGCAGTCGGCTTTATTTCTTAGGTACACAATACCTGAAGTTTTTACCATAGCCTATTCGCATGTCAAGTGTGAACATTATCTCCAAAAGCACTGATGAGTGCAAAAATGCTTAGAGCCCCTTTGATTCAGGAGTTTCATATGAATTTTGGAGGATTGTGATCATTCAAAACTTATCCTGTGCTTGATTTGTAAGATTATAATACATAGGAAATTTTCACAAGAATTCTTTTCATAGAAAAGATCTATTGACAAAAAAAATCTCTTGCAAAGAATCTTATGTTTATTTACAGTCTAATCATGATATCTGACCCTACTGGATCCATGAAATGGTAACATTGCAGTCCTATCTCACAGCAGTTAGATCCTTAAAACAACAAACTCCCACAAATTTCATCCTTAATTCGACACCAACCGGCTAGACGGTTGGAACAAAACTTTCAGCAGCATAACCAGTCTTATGGGAATAGCAGTCCGTTATAGACAGCAAATGTGGCGGCAGTGTCATGATGTTATTCAGCAGAAACCAATTTTCCCAGTGTTATAATGCAATTGTGTAGAAATATGTTTTTTTCAGATGAATATAACCGATTCCCGTAGAACCAATCCTGATCACCAGTCATTATGAAAAGAGACAGCAAATGCATATTCTCAACCTCCAGCGGCATAGCTAAAATATCTAATGTACTGGTGGTCATCAAGCCACTCCGTCAAGGCAAGTCGCACGGCTAGAAGTGATAGCTGAGTGACCAGAGTTGGAAATGGTAAGGGTTGGGCCACTGGCGCATCAACTAGGTCACTGGATGTGATACTGCCAATAACCACCCCCCCCCCCAGCTATCACTGGCGACCACCCCACACTGATTCCTCCCATCACCACCCTGCCACTACCTCCCCCGTCATTTCCCTCTTGTCCTACTTGACCTCCCTCACTGGTGAACACAAGTTGCTCACCTCCTGCCAACTAGACAATGAATAATCAACAGCTTGGTAGTGGAATTGTGGAATTCCAATTTCCCATGAAATAAACTAAAAATGATAGCTTGCTTTTGAGTTGACGCATCACAATTAGTTATTTTGTTTATCCTACACACAACAAGCAGTAGAAGTTATATGACACCTCAATTATAACGTGAAACACCAAAAAAACTACTTATAGAAGCAAATGCATCTTCAACATCCTGCAGTGTATGAAAGAATAAAACATCCAACACCACAATGGATGCCCCTTAATTTGGATGAACCCTGGATTAGCTTGTGCTGAATCGCACAACCTTTCAATATTTAGTATGGCAATGCAGGTCACATTCCAGAACACCGCTACCTATGTATGTAGGTTAATAAATGGTATCCACAAAAAAAACAAGAAAGCATAATTTTGCTTTGTGTTCAACCGCAACAAAGAACATGTCTTTGTGTTACCACTTAGGGTTCCAGCAATTAAACTGTTACAGCCACAGATCAGCAAGCATATGAAGGACAAGGATAAGGCATTCACTCTTGTCTAACCAGTGACAGGACTCAATTACCCAACAAGGTAGAAATGCTCTGATGCTTAGTTTAGCCTTGGGATATTTCAATGACTTGAACTGGTGACTACTAAAATAGTCTCTAACTCAAAGGAATCTAATCTGATCACCTAATTTTTATTGTTGTCAAGATAATCTATTAAATCACAAGACTTTAGCCTCCAAAAAAATACACCGCACGCAACATACAAGCTACAGTTAGATGATTCATGACACGGTACTAAACAATGCTTAGAACCGGAACAAGAAAAGAAAAGGCAAAGCATGAGGTTCACCTTCCCATCCATTCCGGTAATGGCAGCTCCAGCCTCCTCCGCCGAAGTGTAGGTCACGAAACCAAACCCCCTTGATCTTCCAGATTCACGGTCCATAATCACCTTGGCTGAACACATAAGACAGATTTAGTCCACATACAAAGGATCACATCTTTTATATCCATGAGAAACGGTGGAAACAGGACAGGAACATACATTCCACGACTTGACCGTAGTTGGAAAACGCATCCGCGAGGCTCTGGTCATCGGTGCCGTACGAGATGCCTGCAAGGACGGAACAAATTAGGGCGGCACAATCTAAGGGAAGGGCTTCCCCCTGAACTAGAAAACCTTAATCTCGACGAGGCGCAAAGGAAAGAGATGAGCGGCAGGGAAGGGAGAACTCCGGCGAACCTCCGACGAAGACCTTGGCGGAGGACATGGACCGGACCGCCTGGAGCATCGCCGAGCCGGAGCCCGCGGACCGCTTGAGGGCATTCCCGACCTTCTGCAGGAACGCCATCCTTCCGGAACCCCTGCGAAACAGCCGCGGATTTCAGATTGGATTGGATTGGATTGCCGGGCGCGCGCCGACGGATCGTGGAGGTCAGCGGGGTTTAACCGATCCCTGGATCTGGATGGAGGCGAGCTCTACCTCGAAATCTAATGGAGAAAGGTTGTGGACGTGGTGGAGAGGGCGGGGACGGGATGTCGCGGCGAGGAAGAGGGGAGCCGCGGTGGCGGCGATGAGAGGCGGAGGGGTTAGGGTTTGGGAGCGGGAGGGCTTCAGGCGTACGGGGCCTGGGGGCCGGTGAATGGGGAGCGGCTCCGTTTAAGATTAGATTTTTCCTTTTTTTGCGGGCGATATTCTCCGTTCAAGAAGTAAATGATAATTCGAAAGTACCTTTCTGCACCCGAGCTCAAATGACCTCGGGTGAACAGTAAAGTCAAAACTAAATCGAAAAAAATTCAAAAAATTCCAAATTTTTTTTGGGAGAAACATTGACAAAAATTTTAAGTGCTTGAAAAATTAGTCTCGAAATCACATTTCTATAAGACGTGGTAAAAAAAACAAATTCAGTGCTCCAAAATGCTTTTCAAAGTAGCATTTTCAGAGTACCGATTTTGTTTTTTTTGCCACGCCTTCTAGGAATGTGATTTCGAGACGAATTTTTCAAGCACTTAAAAATTTTGTCAATGTTTCTCCCGGAAAAAATTTGGAATTTTTTGCAAAAATTTCGATTTTGTTTTGATTTTACTGTTCACCCAAGCTCATTTGAGCTCGGGTGCAAAAACTCTGCGTCCATGATAATTGTATTTTTCCTCTTTCTTTCTTTTTTTGCACTAGTAAGCGTGCACGTGCAACGCACGTATCTGCGATGGCATGTTGGTGTGACAACTCGGTGTGACAACCGTAGAAGCGGTACCAGTTGATTGCACAAGGCGTGTTGAAGCAGTGGATGTCAGGGCGGCAGCCTTGTGAGCTTTCCAACTTCAACGACATGGACCTTGTGTTATGTGGTTTGCAACTATTGCGGCATGTTGAATGCTTGTCTCATCATTACCCCGGTAGAGTACTTCATCACTTCTTTTCCAACAGTATGGAAGGGCGGCTTGTTTGGCGAAGCGAGTCCCCAGCTAGTACGTATGTGTTTGTGTGGTTTTCTATGATTAACCGGACAATCTTCTGCTTTAATAATCAACAAAACATGAAAGCTTTTGCTTCGTGTTTTAATTTATTTACTCATATTCATTTACCGAACTAAAATTCAGATATATTGAATGTGTTTTTTACCAGTAAATTTTTTATCAACTTTTATAGATATTATCTATACAAAAAAATCTTAAAAGCGTCAAATGATCATGACTATAAAAAGAATGGATTTTTTAGAAGAATGTAAAAAGAAGATTTTTTTTTTTTTTTTTTGGTTTGGACAACGCCACGATCACTCACAATCTCTGCCATCACTGCCTGGTATTCCACTGCCCCCTCAGTTCCCCGCCGCCGCCCACAATCTCCCCGTTCCCCATTCTCTCCTCCACAGCCGGCCCATCCTTGGCAGGTTGCCCCCTCCCCTTCATCACCGCCGCCGGCGCTCCCTGGTCAGGCCGCCCCTCCCCTTCCTCGTCAGCGCCGGTGCTCCCTGGCAGGCCGCCCCTCCCCTTCGAATCAGGGCGCGGAAGTGGTGGATGTGGCCCTCGAGCTCGGCATGCTCGCGCCAGCGCTAGGCGCCGTTGGATGCGGACGCGGAGGCGCGAGACTCGCACTCCCTACTCTACCCCGCTCCTTCGAATCTGCCCCAGCAGTGCTCGAGGAGGCGCTCGAGCTCGACATGCTCGCCGAAGACGCCGGGGCCCTCCATCCTCCTGACGCCCTGGCCGTCGCCACCATGAACATCTCCACCTTCTCCCGCGATCGTCCGGGTCCAGGTAATCTCTCTCACCGACCGCGCCGTCTGCTCCTCACCGTCAATTCGGTTAGTCGCCAGGTGCGTCGCCTCACTGAGAAATCACATGAATGTTCCTTTTCAAGATTGTGCGTAATTTGTTCTGTTATAGGGCTTTGTTAGAAAAGCTTATTTACCTGAGTATTATTCTGCTCTAGATTGCTGCACCTTCTGGGTGTGAGTGGATCCAAGAGTTAACATGATGCAGTATCTTTTCGAAAGATGATACATTATCTTCATAAAAGAAAGGAAGTTGGAGAATTTATTATTGATGAAGAGGAATTCAGTGGCATGTGGTTCTCAAGAGCTTAAATGGAACAATACGTGCATGACTCTCATGCCTACACTAACTAATCAGGTAGCATATGCAAATTTTTAAGCATACTACATTTAGATATGACATTTGAATATAAAAACTGGCAATTCTTTTTATGAAATGGACCAAGAATGAGTGTCACATTTAATCTTTGGAAAGTGTGTTTTCTATTAGAATGTTCCCTTTCAATAACATGAGAGATCATCTACTTAGTGGTTGGTGGCTGTATTGATGAAGCGGCCCTTATTGATTCCGATTTCCCGAAGGAGAAGGAGGTGCCAAAAGAGGATGGAAGCAACAAGTCTGAATCGAAGAGTATGTTTTGTTGTGGATCTTCTATGGAATCCTGTTGCTAGTAACCAAGCATGCCTTCTCTTTAGTTCCTCTATGGAAGTAGCATCAAATTGGGATTTTGTTGATGACCTGTAAAGCTTAATTGAGACATAATTCTCTCAGTTACCACTTTTGCAAATCTTGATTGTTAGTTGGAGTCGATTAATAAGATCTAGACATAATAAACCGCTTCTCATGAATATATGTGAACTCTTTTGACACTTTGTGGATATCTTTAGTCTCTCCGGTTAATATAACCAGTTCATTATTTTTTTAATGTTATTTGTATTTCACCTGGAGATTCATTCTTTCTGGTTGTTTAGAAATGACAAATAGATGTAGCTCAGTCTGAGCGTGAGTGTTAGCAGTCTTGCAGCTTATGTTTAGCATGCAAATTTTACTTGGAAGAAATGTTGATGGTTGTTTCTATGTTTTTAGTAGAATCAATTTTCTTCACCCCACGGGAGAAGTTAGAAGACGTATTCTCGGGAGTTCCCAGCAACTTTGATATATGTTGGAACAGGTATTCTCGCCCACTGTGGTTATCCAGCATGTTAGTCTGTGACATAATTCATTGTAGTATCTACATGCCATTTCTTATTTTTGAATACTCTATGGTATATTCTTTTCATTTTCTGAAAAAAAAGGCTCCGGGAACGACGTATGTTTAATATTATATAGTAGTAATAACACCCTTCGACTTCAGTCCAGGCGCCGCAAATCTCATAGATTCTTGCTGTTTTCATTACAAATATATCACATAGCTAACATAAGTTACTCAACGTCCACTAACATTTTCAAAAAAACTTCACATGAAAGAAAACGAATGTTGTTCGAAGAGGACAGAAAATCATTCAAGTCTAACATGTGTACTCCCTCGGTAAAGAAATATAAGATCGTTTAGATCATTAGTTTAGTGATCTAAACGATCTTATATTTCTTTATAGAGGGAGTATTTAGGAAAAAAGCAAATATTGCAGTAGCTTTTTGTGATGAAGTAATATAAAAGAGGTTCTGGAACATACTCCTTGGCTTCTTCTAAGCCTCGGTAGAAGCATGCTTGTTTGCATTTGGGATGCAAGTTAGAAAAAATGGCATTCAGAAAGTGCACCACATGCTTCAACTGATTGAGAAAATCAGAAGCACCTCAACTAACATCTGAAAAAGGTGTCCTGAAATAGAATCGCACAGATAAAGCTATAAGCATAAATAACAAGCAAGGCAAAACCAAAAGAAATAAAAGACTATGCCACACATAATATTTTTACATTAGTTTCCTATATATATTGCAAAGACATGATAAATGGTCAACATGGCAATATTGTTCAGTGGTCAAACAGTCCCAAATTGATACATATTGGCCTTCCAGGTAATAGAAGAATAAGAAAGAGAACTCACATAGACTTTTACGCAATGCTCATTTAACCTGTGAAGGACAAGATTATGTCATCATAACTCAATACCGAACTAAACTAAATAAGAAATATATACAACAAATTCATCCAGAATAGAAAAGGATCTTACATCGAATAAGGCATAGAAGTTATCTTAGTAGGAAAATTTCTAACCGTTAAAAAAAGATGCTTCTAAACGTTATTTGCATATGAACCTTCCACTCAAATCCTTTTAACCAGAAGGGAGCTTGCTGCCTCAAACAAGCAGCAACCAATACTTTTCTGTTGGGAAATGTTTCACCCTGAAATATAATCCAAGCAATCATTTTCATTGCAGAACTCTGTGTTCTAGTTTGATGAGGGATACATTAGTTAAATTTTCAAAACAAGCTATTGCAATTACACCAGTATTCATATTTTACTGAACTACTATTTTCTGTACGTACTTTATTTTAACAGTTGCTTTCACATACTTCCAGTTTGCAAATTCGGTATCACAAATGTATGATATTGCACACACAAACAAATAAAAAATACTTGGTTGTACTAATTTTGTGTTGTTGTCCCTCCTGTTTCATTATCTAAGCTGCAATGGACTCCATTGTAAACACTGAAGCAGTGTACGAAGCTATCTCTACCGAAAAAGGCTTTCGCCCGGTGAGCACAAAGCGAACTATTCTTTCGCCTTTTACAAAGCTATCTCTGAAGCAGTATGTAAAGCTATCACATTGCTATTCCATTTTCGAAGAAGTGTATTTTCAACCACAACTTATTCTGTACTTTTTGTCAGAAAAAATATCTGCCCGGTGATTTTTCTTTATATCTACATAATAATACCTATCCTCTAATTGCTGGTGCTCTGTAGTGGGATTCAAATTTGGAGTGATACATCTTGCCCAGTTTTGCCATGTACAAGCGCTCTTTTAAGGTCAAAATCCCTACAAGATCAAAATGGTAGAAGGTCCGGCGTGCTGGCGCTGCTTTTGAGCGTGGCGTAGATGGGCTGGATCCTCGGCCACATCGCCCTCATCGTTTGCACCTACATCACCTACTATACCGCCGTCGTCCTCTCCTACTGCTAGCGCTCGCCGGAACCCGTCCACGGCAAATGGAACTACACTTGTACATGGACGCCGTCTGCTCCTGTCTCGATAACAAATAATCCTCGAATTAACTTCTCCTGGCATGTATGGATGGATATTGGCAGCATGCATACCTGTTGTTAGGCTGAACAAATGGGTCTCACAGTCTTGATCATGTCCATGCAGGGCCAAGAGATGTAGCTGTGTGTGGCATTGCACAGGACAAGATTCTCTATGCATCACAGTTGCCACTGGCATCATGTAAGCATAAGCACTTTAACTATTTAAGTCTCTTTGGCTTCTGAAGATCTGTAAATATTTGTTCAGAAAAGTCATGGTACTGAAAGAAGTTCCTTGCCTTGAGAGTGCAGGTCCGTGGTGCCCAGCAATTGGCGCCATTAAAGGGGCCAATTCGTAAACTGCAACTAAGATGGGACGATGTAACTGGTGCTGTTCGGCCTCGACAAGTTGTCCTCTCGCAGCTGCTGGGCCTGGAGATTGGTCACCTTCGTCTCTATCGTCGCCGCCGTCATGTCCTTCACCTACTTCTTCGTCGTGCCGACCTGCGCGTAAGGAGAGGCCGGTGGTAGCGTGCGGCCACGTGCGCCGGTCGGCGGTCAAACGAAGGAGCAGCGGGTGGTGACCTCTGCGTAAGGAGTGGCCGGCGAGAGGCGGCGGGGGCGGAGGCCAACGCAGATCGGCTGCCGTCTGACCCTCCTCAGCCACCGCTGCCTCTCGCATTGCCTCTTTTTCCGTCGTCGCCATCGATCCGCGTCGGCGGCCCGTGTGGCATGGGGTGTCCAGTGGGCAGAGGCGGCATGGTCGCGGGGTAGTTGTTTTGAGCAAGCACGAGCAACGGAGCACACAAATTAAGGGAATCTGATTGCGATCAGTTTCCTATTTTCGTGCCTGATTGTGGACGTGGGACGGGCGGGCGGCAGAGTTTTCGTCCGCCAGGGGAAATTGGTAAATGCACTCTTGACTAACGGTTAGTGTAATCTGGACGGCTAGATGAAATCAAGTGATTCTGATATTGAGGCTGTAATTAGTCGGGGATGTATGTGTAGGTTAGGCTGGGTGTGTTTAGCGATGAATATGTTTGCTTATTTAATAGTAGTAGAGATGGATTGTAGTTTTTCACCAAAGTCTTGGGAATTGTTTAAGAATATATACTTCAAAGTAGTGTATGCATACGTAGAAATATATATTTTTGTCCAAAATTCATACTCCCTCGGTCCCGAATTACTTGTAACAGAAATGGATGGAAACGAATGGATGCAGAACTAAATTCGACCGGATACATCCATTTTTACGACAAGTAATTCCGGACAAATGGAATGCTTCTCTTGCACATTTTACGTTAATTTGGATATGTGGAAGATCGAGATCAATCGACTAGGAAGAGTTGAATCGGAGATTGGTAAGATTGTTCTATCCCACGAGCCATGTATATGTATATATATCCTATGAAGCATCTTCGGTCTTATATGTGGTTGCGTTTTACGTTGATCTTCATATCTTGTGTTTATATCGCATTCATACGCATACGGATATATTTGTCAATGACACATATCGATGACATCGTGGTGGGAAGTAGCGTACAAACAATGA
The DNA here is from genome assembly GCA_011799875.1 of Thinopyrum elongatum. NCBI lineage: Eukaryota > Viridiplantae > Streptophyta > Magnoliopsida > Poales > Poaceae > Thinopyrum > Thinopyrum elongatum. The sequence goes on along the minus strand of CM022301.1, from coordinate 535,683,238 downwards.
ATATTGAGAGTGTCTCCCTCAATAGACGAGCATCTTGTCGTTATTTCAGACATAAGTCTTCAACATGGTCTCCAAACAAATATATGTGCCTAGATATGAACCATGCAGGTTGTATGGCTTGTGTTTTGTCTGTATCGTTTACTCCTACAGTTAGCGGTGTGCTCATTTTATCATGGATTAAGTCTTTTATGCAACATTAACAGCATGTTGATGCATTAGAATTGACTTCAAAATGCCCATTATGTTTTTCGCAACAAAAATGCCATTATGTAATGACATCGGCTACTTGAATAGAGAATACATATATAGAAAAATTAATTAGTTTATTTTTCATTGAATCGTCAGATCCTATGACAGAATCCGTCTACAGTGCATAAGGCCTACACAAATGCTTAGAGCAAGTGCCTACCACGTTAGTAGGTCTAGGAACAAAATTCACAACACATAGTTGTTTAGGTTATCGTTGTTAATATTCACTTTATCTACTACCTCAATAAAAGCACGAAAGAGCATATCTAACTCATAATCTGAACCATCTATACAAAACAAAATCTAAAGGTCCAAAACCTCTCAATGTTGAGCACCAACCATGTTGAGCGCACCACCGAGCCACTAATCCCACCCATCAACCCCTAATCTCGTAACCCTTCATTATCGTCGTAACGCCCTCACTGAGTGCCCCACGCACGTTGCCTCCCCATCCCCCACCGCACTCTTCCTTCAAGCCATTGGGTGACCAGCGCACGCCGCTCCCCTACTCCACTGCCTCTCCCATCTAGCCACCATCCTGTCCTACGAGAGGGTCGCCGTCCTCTGCTCAGACATTGCTCTTCTACTCTGAGCTCCCAACCCGAACCTTGCGTCAATGCCCAACCTACCACCGCCGCTAAGGTCTTGCATGGAACCACATCTATCGCCATCCAACCCCGTTGAGGTACAGGCGGGAACCGTCTCCACAACGACTGAGAAGATGGGACACTGAAAGGATCAGTATGGTCGACTAGAAGTGGTAGAATAGGCGACTAACAATTTGTAACTTCGTTTGCAAATTTTAGGCTCGATAATAAAATATGTTATCTAGATATGCAACTAGGTGGACAACCTATATGACAAGCACAACAAACCAGAAGTGCAAGCTAAAAGTGAACACAAGATAATAAGCATGCACAAAGTAAAGGATAGAAGTAATCACAAGTGGAGGCGATGATGTGTTTCTGAAGTTCCCTCCTTCGGGGGGTACGTCTTCGTTTGAGGGGTGTAGAGGCACGATGCTCCCCAATAGCTACAATGGTTCACCCTATTCTCGTCGCGCCCTTGCACGATGCAAGGTGTCGTGAATCCACTAGCGGTGCCCTTGAAGGTGACAACCGAAACCTTTACAAACAAGGTTCGGGCAGTCACCGCAACTTAGTTGTAGGCTCCCAGCACCACCACGAAGCTTCACCATAATCAAATGTGGCTTCGAGGTGACATCTTCCGCCTAGGGTGCCCAAACACCCAAGAGCAACAAGATCCACTGGAGAATGATGGGGGAATCAAATTTCTTTGGTGGAAGTGTAGATCTAGGTCTCCTCCCTCAATCCCTAGCAAATCAACAAGTTTGGTGGCTAAAGAAGGAGATCGGCAAGATATAGCTTAGGGCATTAATGGAGGAGAGGGGGAGACAAGAGGTAGGTGGGAGGAGGAAGGACCTCCTCCTTAAATAGCTCCACCAAAATGCAACTGTCATGTGCAGAAAACACACAAGGTGATACAACCGCTCCGGAGAGCGGTACAACCGTCTAAGTCCCGTAAAACAATTTGTAGGGTCCAAGCGGTACAACCACATCATGTAGAAGGTGTTGTCGAGGCCTAAGCGGTACAACCGCTAGGGCCAATGGTGGTACTAGTTATTTTTTAAATATCTGGAACAACCGCTCTAGCACCGCCCAAAGTACCATTGCCAGACCCGAGGAAAAAAAACGGGTGGTAGTTGGGCCGGTACAAGAGCCAGCAGTACCGCTCCAGGACAAGGAGCGGTACAAATGTACTTCCGTCCGATACAGTCCCCTGGTTGTGCCCCGGTTGCCCCACTCCACAGAGGGAGCGATACAACCGCTTGGGTGGTTCTACCAGGTTGAATTTTGGTCTCTCTTCTCGAACGGATAGGGAGGTAAATGTGGGTGAAATATGCATTTTGTGTATGTGATTTTTATTCCGCCCATACCTTTCGAAGCAAACCCCTCTTAACAGTACAAATTTCCTACAACCAAAGAAATAAACACTACTAGGGAAAAGCCTAGCAGTAGCGCGGGTCAAAGGGCTATCAGTAGCGTGGGATGCCGCGCTACTACTATGGCGCTACAGCTAACTTTTAGCAGTAGCGTGTTTTGCCCGCGCTACTGATATATGTAGGTAGCAGTAGCGTTTGTTAGTAAGACGCGCTGCTAGTAAGTGCTTGCTGCTGCTAAAATCACACCCCTCGCTACTGCTATTAGTTTCTGAAAAAAAAATTGCTGCATATTTCTTTTGTATTTGTACATCGTTATACAAATTTTGATATAGTAGCAATTAAGGGATTGTTATATCATTATGATCATGTTGAGTTATTATATCATTAGGTGGAAGAAACACGGGTTAGATTCATGTGACCAAAAGTTGGATTAGTAGGACGACTAATCCAACTTTTGGTCGCATGAATCTAATCTGTGTTTCTCCCATCAATGATATAATAACTCAACATGATCATAATAACTCATCATCATATTCATATAAGAACTCATACATCGTAATCATCATCATCATTATAATAACAACTCATCGTCATAATCATATAGGAACTAGCTCATCATTCTAGCACAATGTAGCACATAACTCATCATCATCATGATAGCAACTCATCATCATAGTCATATGAGAACTAGCTCATCATTCTAGCACAATGTAGCATATAAGTACCTAAGACATGCTACTCTCTCGAAGGTAAAATAGCATAAAACAGGTAAATCCCTGATTCTCCATTATGGAGAATACAGATGAACCCGTCTCTCATTTGTGGGTTGCGCTTGATGTTGCCCCCAAGTAGTTCTCTGCGATCATTCAGAACTTTTCTCCAGTCTTTGATTGTGAGGATGACATCTGTTCGATGAATCGTGTATGCACTGCGGTGAATCGTAGGCCAACCTGGCCATAAGCTAACAATTCTCATGTCACCTTTCATTTGCATAAGACTAGGTATACAGTCCGTCGGGAGTTTCTATTGAAAAACATCATAATAACATACTTAATTAGCAAAATGTAGTTTAGCTTAAGAATATATGCAAAAAATGCACTGGTGACATAATAGGAAAAATCTTACCATGATATCTCGTTGGATGTTACCGTAGTTCAACACGTGGACTAGTGGCACGTATTGAGAATAACTTGGAGGAATATGATAATTCATCCTAAAAGTATCAACATCATTAATCCATGAAACAAAATGATTTATCTCCTCGCAAGTTAGCTCAGACCCATAACTGTAGTAGGTTTTGTCTACTACTTTCTATACATGTTTTGAAGAATGGAAATAAGATGTTAACTATTTTTAAATAAACCATATAAATTACTTAATAAATATGTTTGAGAAACTCACATAGAGGTAGAAATGGAGGCGTATCAACAATTCAACATCGACGCAAATGTCGATATTATTTTCGTCGATGTCATCTTCAGGATCACCAAGATCGAAGGTGATATGCATACCCTCCTGAAAACCATACGCCTTGCACAGTGCTTCCCAATTCGAGCAACCAAAATGTGAGTAGGTCACCGCATTGTATAGCTTTGCGGCAAAAGCATAACCATGATGGGTCCTAAGGTGAACTCTCTTTGTCTCCATATTCCCAAGATCTTTGAAATCCAGCTTCTCCAAGACATAACGTCTTGCATGGCAGGGGATGCACTAGTCGAATTGTAAAAGACAAAAATTACACGTTGAAGAAGTAGAAGTCATGCTTAATTACGAAAAAAGACTTGTCGTCGTTGCGTACCGTTTCAACATCGAAGCTCTCATCGAGCTTAATACTGAAGCGTTGACCGTCTACCAGGTGTGGCCTGTCGCACAGACCCTGGTCGTCGCTGCAGTAGTCACTCTCCGGGATCCTATCGTCATCGTCAGACATTTCCTATGTTCATAATTCAAAGACTAAACTTATAAAATTCAATATATGTACTACAGAAACTAAAGATCATTATTATTCATCACGGGTTGACTACCGGTCTGTCGAGTCTTTTCTTGAAAACTCTCAGCTCACGTGGTGTATACATTCGACCGTCGGTGATGGTCGCTCCTCCATTCGTCCCTGAGTGCATTACACCAAAATGTCTAGCACACGGTAACGAAGGAGAAGCGACCCCCACGACAACAGTCGGGATTCTTCCTCTCTAACATTTGCGACCGTCGGTGATGGAAGCTCCTACTTTCATTTGAAAGTGCATTACACCAAAATGTCTAGCACCTTCAAATGAAGAAGAAGCTTCCCCCACGACAACAGTCGGGATTCTTCTTCTCTCATATATGGTGGAGACTCTCCCTCGCTGATTTTTTGACTATCATGTATGGAGCCCCGACAGACTTGACTTAAAGTCAACCCGAAATGTCATTTAATTATCTTTCTAGAGAATCCGGGCCACTTGATATTTCCTACATATTCTAGTACAAGTCATGCCAAAATTCACAGAAAAATCCGGCATGACCTTTGCTAAAAAGGACATATCGAGCGCCTGAAATTTGCCGGAATGGAAATTAATCAACACTCCGGCAAAACATAGGCCACTAGCTCGGAGGTGTTCCCTGCAAACATAGGCCACTTGGGCAAGCACTAGTAGTACACAACACTACATATCACATGACTAAATCTCCATCATATTTGGAAGACCTACATTGAAAATTTTCTATTCCATGGAAATAATCTACATTCTATTGTATTGAAAAAATATTAAAAACTAGCTTCATCACATTGTCACAGCTACTCATCTAGTACTCTACTACATCTATCAAAACATCTACATCATCATCGACATGGGGATTTGGCTGATCTCACCTCGAGGTCGGAGGGGGTCGGTGACGGGGATGACGGTGGGGATGATGCAGGGGCTCCTTGATTTCTGCAAAAACAAAATATAAACAAAAACATTATTATCCTCATTTTAGGACTTAGTGAAACCCTAAAAGCTATCAACTAAACATTACTATGCTGATTCAAAAGACCTACATTTACTAAAAATTTGTAAAACCTAGTTCTAACCCTAACAGCTATCCATCCATCCATCTATCTATCCAAAGCATTACTAAAAAAACCTAGTTTAATCCATCTGTCTATCCATCTATCTATCCAAGCATTACAAAAAACCTAATTTCATCTGCCCATATATATGAACACCTAGGGTTACATATATCTACATTCTATTGTACTAAAAAAAACCTATTTAGTGCTCTAATGATGAAATGGGCTCATATATATGAACACCTAGGGTTCATATATATGAACAAAATTGGTAAAAAATCTGAACATATTGCATTTGCTAAATACTACTAGGAGCCCCTGCATGTCGATGATTGGGAGATGGTGGGAGGGAGGGAGGAAGGGAGGAGGGACAGGGTCGGAGGGAGGGAGGGAGGGATGGAGGAGGGAGGGAGGGAGGGAGGAGGGACAGGGTCAGAGGGAGGGAGGGATGGAGGAGGGAGCTAGGGAGGGAGGAAGGGACGAAGGAGGGAGGACGGTCGGTGGGAGGGAGGGAGGAAGACATACCGGGGGCGACGGCGGCAGCAGCGGGCGGCAATTCGGCGGCGGCGACGGGCCAGCAGCGGCAGCGACGGGCGGGATGGAGATGGAGAGTGGGGAGGGGGAGAGTGAGGGCCGCGCGCGGGTGAAGGTAAGTTAGACTTACCGGTAGCGCGGTACAGGAAAACGCGCTACTGCTACTTCCTTATCAATAGCGCGTGTTCTAGAACGGCGCTACTACTATACCTAGCTTGGCGGCAACGGTGTGGCCAAAATAGTAGAAGTGCGTCTTAGGGGAGCCGCGCTACTGCTATGTATGTAGCAGTAGCGCCCTTGGTAATCATGCGCTACTGCTAAGTATCAGTAGCGCCTCTTTATAACCAGCGCTACTGATAAGCCTCCATGTATAAGGTTTTCCCTAGTAGTGAAAGCGTCAGAAATGCCGTCTTCACTCTTTTCCTTCCGGAAGGATACCTAACCGTCTTGTACCATATAAAATGTGCATGTGTAGCTCATGCAAATGGTTAGTCCGCAAATTGGGTTGTAATCAACACCAAAACACTTAAGACAGAAATGTCCTTTGACCACCATCAAGGCGTCTCCCCTCTAACCGCCAAACGTACCGGGGACTCTAACCTATTGTGGATTCACAGCTCCAACGAAAAACAGGCAAGCAGACCTCCCTCCCCCCTACTTGTTCGGGATACAAGGGATTTGATTTGTCAACTTCCGCAAGCACATGATTTGTACTTTTTATGTGAGGAAATTCTTTGCGATTCCCTTGTGCATATAAGCCTTTATTTGAGACACCACTTGTTGGCACTATAATTTAGGTAATTTACTGATTCCTTGTAGCAGAATATGTAACATGACTTGGTTGCTTTTGATTTTCAGCATCTCTTATGATGATTTGGCAACATCGACATTGTCTTGCTTTGCCTAACGTCCATCACATGACCAATCTACTAATGTTGCGTTCAAAACAGTTGTGTCTGAATAATACCTGCAAAACAAACCAATGCAATTTCATTCTCAATTACACCAGTACTAATGTTGCTTTTTTGATAGTTATTTATAGTGTAGCCATTTGCATCCCCCCTTCAGTAAGTATATTTGTGGTTCTAAAAAAAGTGTTGCTCTGTAGTAGCCCACGCTAAAAATTCACAAGTATTATTTGCCGAGGCTGCAGTCTGCAAAGTATTGATGTTCAACCATCAAATTATTGATAAAGCTAAGCAATAGTGCCAACTTTAATTAGTACTTGGGATTTTTTTATATGTTTGTTGATTTACAGTCAGCAACAATGCTCATGCTTCTCACATATTTTGGAGCTCGAAAATGCAGATGTGCTTTTACCTATGGTGTACTAATAACTATCTATATTAAACAAAGTGTCATTTCCATAGTTGTAGGCATCCCTGAACAATAGATAGTGTACTTGGGCAAAAAAAGCTTTTTGACGCATGAAGATAGGGAATTAGGGTTGGAAGGATCAGTTTAGCTATTAGTGACTTTCTATGCTCCTTTTGCATAGGACAATACAACGTTGAATGGTTTTTACAATTCTGATAATATATCATAAAGAACCAAGATAATGGCATGTGCAAATGCCAGTGTCAGTACGTTTGAAGTGTGATGCACACTGATAACCCACAAGTATAGGGGGTCGCAACAGTTTTCGAGGGTAGAGTATTCAACCCAAATTTATTGATTCGGCACAAGGGGAGCCAACGAATATTCATGAGTATTAGCAGCTGAGTTGTCAATTCAACCACACCTGAAAGACTTAATATCTGCAGCAAAGTTTTTAGTAGCAAAGTAGTATGGAAGTAACGGTAACGGTGACAAAAGTAATGATACGTCCATTTTGCATCATGTTTACCTACTATTATTTATTATGTTTTTATGCATAATAATGCTTTTTGGAGTAATTCTAATGTCTTTTCTCTCAGAATATGCAAGGTCTACACAAAGAGGGAGAATACTGGCAGCTGGAATTCTGGACCTGGAAAAGCTACGTCAGAGTTACCTATTCTGAACATCTTCAAATAAGCTGAAAATTTATGGAGAATTATTTTAGAATATATGAGGAATATTGGAGCAAATAACCACCAGAGGGGGCCCACCAGGTGGGCACAACCCACCTGGGCGCGCCAGGGAGCCCAGGCGCGCCCAGGTGGGTTGTGCCCTCCTCGGCCCACCTCTGGTGCCCCTCTTCTGGTATATAAGTCATTTTGACCTAGAAAAAATAAGGAGAGGACTTTCGGGATGAAGCGCCGCCGTCTCGAGGCGGAACTTGGGCAGGACCACTTTTGCCCTCCGGCGGAGCGATTCCGCCGGGGGAACTTCCCTCCTGGAGGGGGAAATCATCGTCATCGTCATCACCAACAACTCTCCCATCTTTGGGAGGGCCATCTCCATCAAAATCTTCAACAACACCATCTCCTCTCAAACCCTAGTTCATCTCTTGTGTTCAATCTTTGTACCGGAACCTTAGATTGGTACTTGTGGGTGACTAGTAGTGTTGATTATATCTTGTAGTTGATTACTATATGGTTTATTTAGTGGAAGATTATATGTTCAGATCCATTATGCTATTTAATACCCCTCTGATCTTGAGCATGATTATTATTTTGAGTAGTTACTTTTGTTCTTGAGGTCACGGGAGAAGTCATGTTGCAAGTAATCATGTGAACTTGATATGTGCTCGATATTTTGATGATATGTATGTTGTGATTTCCTTAGTGGTGTCATGTGAACGTCGACTACATGGCACTTCACCATATTTGGGCCTAAGGGAATGCATTGTGGTGTAGTAATTAGATGATGGGTTTCTAGAGTGACAGAAGCTTAAACCCTAGTTTATGCGCTATTCCCTAAGGGACCGATTTGGATCCAAAAGTTTAATGCTATGGTTAGATTTCATCTTAATACTTTTCTCGTAGTTGCGGATGCTTGCGAGGGGGTTAATCATAAGTAGGAGGTTTGTTCAAGTAAGAACAACACCTAAGCACCGGTCCACCCACATATCAAATTATCAAAGTAGCGAGCACGAATCAAACCAACATGATGAAAGTGATATGATGAAATTCCCGTGTACCCTCAACAACGCTTTGCTTATCATAAGAGACCGTTTTGGTCTGTCCTTTGCCACAAAAGGATTGGGCTACCTTGGTGCACATTATTTATCGTTATCGTTACTTGCTCATTACAAATTATCTTGCTATCAAACTATCTGTTATCGACTATTTCAGTGCTTGCAGAAAATACCTTGTTGAGAACCACTTGCCATTTCCTTCTGCTTCTCGTTGGGTTCGACACTCTTACTTATCGAAAGGACTACGATTGATACCCTATACTTGTGGGTCATCAAGGCTATTTTCTGGCTCTGTTGCCGGGGAGTGAAGCGCTCTTGGTAAGTGGAAATTGGTAAGGGAAAATTATTACTAAGTGCTGAAATTTATTGTCACTTGTTACTATGGAGAATCATCCTTTGAGGGTTTTTTTCGGGGTATCTTCACCTCGATCGGAACCACAATTAGTTTCCCCTCAACCTACTGTACCTACTGAAAATATTGGTTATGAAATTCCTTCGGGTATGATAGAACAACTGCTAGCTAATCCTTATGCAGGAGATGGAACCGAACATCCTGATATGCACATGATATATGTAGATGAAATTTGTGGATTATTTAAGCTCGCAGGTTTACCCGGAGATGAAGCTAAGAAGAAGGTTTTCCCTTTATCTTTGAAGGCAAAAGCATTGACATGGTATAGGCTATGCGATGATATTGGATCTTGGAAGTGGAATCAATTGAAATTGGAATTTCACCAAAAAAAATATCCTATGCATCTAGTTCATCGTGATCGGAATTACATATATAATTTTTGGCCTCGTGAAGGAGAAAGTATCTCTCTAGCTTGGGGGAGGCTTAAGTCAATGTTATATTCATGCCCCAATCATGAGCTCTCAAGAGAAATTATTATTCAGAATTTTTATGCTCGGCTTTCTCGTGATGATCAATCCATGCTCGATACTTCTTGTACTGGTTCTTTTATGAAGAAGACTATTGAATTTAGGTGGGATCTTTTAGAAAGAATTAAATGCAACTCTGAAGATTGGGAACTCGACGAAGGTAAAGAGTCAGGTATTAAGCTTCAGTTTGATTGTGTTAAATCTTTTATGAATACCGATGCTTTTCATAAGTTTAGCACTAAATATGGACTTGACTCTGAGATAGTAGCCTCTTTCTGTGAATCATTTGCTACTCATGTTGATCTCCCAAGGAGAAGTGGTTTAAATATCATCCACCTATTAAAGAAGAAATTAAAGAACCGGTTGTGGTTAAAAATGAAACTATCATTTACAATGTTGATCCAGTTGTGCCTACTGCTTATATTGAAAGACCACCTTTCCCAGTTAGGATAAAGGAACATGCTAAGGTCTCAACCGTGGTCAATAAAAGTAATATTAGAGCACCTAAACCTGCTGAACAAATCAAAGTAGAACCTAGTGTTGCTATGGTTAAAGATCTCTTGGTAGAAAATATTGATGGGCATGTTATTTACTTCTGTGATGAAGCTGCTAGAATTGCCAAACCTGATGAAAAAGATAAACATAGACCTGTTGTTGGCATGCATGTTGTCTCATTTAAAATAGGAGATCATTGTTATCATGGTTTATGTAACTTAAGTGCTAGCGTGAGTGCTATTCCTTTTACCTTATACCAAGAAATTATGAATGATATAGCACCCGCTGAAATAGAAGACATAGATGTTACTATTAAACTTGCTAATAGAGACACCATCACACCACTTGGGATTGTTAGAGATGTTGAAGTCTTGTGTGGGAAAATAAAATACCCTACTGATTTTCTAGTTCTTGGTTCCCCACAAGATGACTTTTGTCCCATTATCTTTGGTAGACCTTTCTTGAACATTGTCAACGCTACTATAGATTGTCATAAACAAACTGTCAGTGTCCGCTTTGGTGATGAGTCTCATGAATTTAATTTTTCCAAGCTTAATAGGCAACCTCATAAGAAAGAATTACCAAATAAGGATGAAATAATTGGTATTGCTTCTATTGCCGTGCCTCCTACTGATCCACTAGAACAATATTTGCTAGATCATCAAAATGATATGCATATGCATGAAAGAAATGAAATAGATAAAATCTTCTTTGAACAACGACCTCTGCTTAAACATAATTTGCCTATTGAAACTTTAGGGGGACCTCCTCCGCCTAAAGGTGATCCTGTGTTTGAACTAAAACAATTGCCAGACACTTTGAAATATGCTTATCTTGATGAGAAAAAGATATATCTTGTTATTATTAGTGCTAACCTTTCAGAACATGAAGAAGAAAGATTATTGAAAATTCTGAAGAAGCACCGAGCTGTTATTGGATATACTCTTGATGATCTTAAGGGCATTAGTCCCACTCTATGTCAGCACAAGATTAATATGGAACCTAATGATAAACCCTTTGTTGATCACCAACGGCGTTTGAATCCTAAAATGAAAGAAGTGGTAAGAACTGAAATATTTAAGCTTCTGGAAGCAGGTATAATCTATCCCATAGCTCGTAGTAGATGGGTAAGTCCCATTCATTATGTCCCTAAGAAGGGATGTATTACTGTTGTTCCTAATGACAAAAATGAACTTGTTCCACAGAGAATTGTCACTGGCTATAGAATAGTAATTGATTTTAGAAAATTAAATAAAGCAACTAGAAAAGATCATTACCCTTTGCCTTTTATTGATCAAATGCTAGAAAGATTATCTAAGCACACACACTTTTGCTTCCTTGATGGATATTCTGGTTTTTCTCAAATACCTGTTTCACAACCTGATCAAGAGAAAACCACCTTTACTTGTCCTTTTGGAACTTATGCTTATAGACGTATGCCTTTTGGTTTATGCAATTGATGGCTCGAGTCTGCGTCAGTATTTTCCCCGAAGAGGAAGAGATGATGCAGCACAGCTACGGTAGGTATTTCCCTCAGTGATGAGACCAAGGTTATCGAACCAGTAGGAGAACCACGCAACACTATGTAAATGGTACCTGCACACAAAGAACAAATACTTGCAACCCGACGCGTAAGAGGGGTTGTCAATCCCTCCCAGGTAAAAGATAGATAAATTTGTAGTAGATTGGATAAATAGATCTCGCGAAAACATGAAATAAAATAAATAACAAAAAATTGCAGCAAGGTATTTTTGGGTTTTTGGAATAATAGATCTGAAAATAAAAGAGGCAAATAATAGATCAAAAAGGAAATATGATAAAGAATAGACCCGGGGACCGTACATTTCACTAGTGGCTTCTCTCGAGGAAAATAGCATACGGCGGGTAAACAAATTACTGTTGGGCAATTGATAGAACTTCAAATAATTATGACGATATCCAGGCAATGATCATTATATAGTCATCACATCCAAGATTAGTAGACCGACTCCTGCCTGTATTTACTACTATTACTCCACACATCGTCCGCTATCCAGCATGCATCTAGTGTATTAAGTTCATGGAGAAACGGAGTAATGCAATAAGAACGATGACATGATGTAGACAAGATCTATTCATGTAGGAATAGACCCCATCTTGTTATCCTTAATAGCAATGATACATACGTGTCATATCCCCTTCTGTCACTGGGATTGAGCACCGTAAGATCGAACCCATCACAAAGCACCTCTTCCCATGGCAAGAAAAATCGATCTAGTCGGCCTAACTAAACCAAAGATTCGAAGAAGAAATACGAGGCTATAACCAATCACGCATATAAGAGATCAAAACTCAAATAACTTTCATGGATAAAATAGATCTGATCATAAACTCAAAGTTCATCGGATCCCAACAAACACATCGCAAAAAAAGAGTTACATCAAATAGATCTCCAAGAGACCATTGTATTAAGAATCAAAAGAGAGAGAGAGGAAGCCATCTAGCTGCTACCTATGGACCCATAGGTCTACAATGAACTACTCACGCATCATCGGAGAGGCACCAATGAGGATGATGAACCCCTCTGTGATGGTGTCTAGATTGGATCTGGTGGTTCTGGAACTTGCGGCGGCTGGAATTGTGTTTCGTCGACTCCCCAAGGGTTTTTGGATTTTCGGGGTATTTATAGAGCAAAGAGGCAGTGCGGGAGGCCACAGAGGTGGGCACAACCCACCAGGGCGCGCCTGGCCCCCCAGGCGCGCCCAGGTGGGTTGTGCCCCCCTCGGGGCACCCCTCTGGTACTTCTTCGGCCCAAGTTGTTCCTTCTGGTCCAGAAAAAATCTCCAAAAAGTTTCGCTGCGTTTGGAATCTGTTTGGTATTGATTTTCTGCGAAGTAGAAAACAAGCAAAAAACAGCAGCTGGCACTGGGCACTATGTCAATAGGTTAGTCCCAAAAAATGACATAAAGTTGCTATAAAATGATTGTAAAACATCCAAGAATGATAATATAACAACATGGAACAAGCAAAAATTATAGATACGTTGGAGACGTATCAGCATGCCCAAGCTTAATTCCTACTCGTCCTCGAGTAGGTAAATGATAAAAACAGAATTTTTTGATGTGGAATGCTGCCTAACATGTTCATCACACATTCTTTTCTTTTGTAGCATGGACATTTGGACTTTTTATATGGTTCAAAGCAATAGTCTAGTTTTGACATGAAGATTTCAATACTCAAGCATATCAACGAGCAACCATGTCTTTCAAAATATCAACACTAAAGCAAGTTATCCCTAGCCCATTATGCTCAATCATTGATCCATTCATGAAACACACTCGCATATTAGCTACACCCAATGCTCAAGTACGATCATAGTGCCCCCTAGTTGGTGCTTTATAATAGAAGATGGAGACTCAAGTAAAAATAAAAATTGCATAAAGTAAATAGAAAGGCCCTTCGCAGAGGGAAGTAGGGATTTGTAGAGGTGCCAGAGCTCAAAGCGAAAAAGATAGAGATAAAACATTTTGGGTGGCAAGCTTTTCCTGTCAACGAAAACGATCGAGTAGTTCCCAATACTTTCCATGCTAGATATATCATAGGCGGTTCCCAAACAGAAAATAAAGTTTATTTCTTTTTCCACCATACTTTCACATTCCACGGCTAACCGTATCCACGGGTGCCGTCCATACCAACACTTCCCAAGGAATTTATTATTTGACAACATAAAGTAAATTCATTTTTCATTTCGGGACTGGGCATCCCTAACACCTTTGTCGTACTCTCGTGCAATGACAAGTGAATAAACACTCATCTTGAGAATAACACATCTAGCATGGAAAATATCAGCCACCCCCTATCGTTTCATGAGCGGTACGAGCACACAAAAAGGAAATTTATTATGAAAATTAGAAATGGCACATACAAATTTGCTTAGAATGGCAAGAGAATACCGTATATAGTTAGGTATGGTGGACTCATATGGCAAAACTGGGTTTAAGGATTTTGGATGCACAAGTAGTAATCCCACTTAGTGCAAGGGAAGGCTAGCAAAAAGATTGAGAAGCATCTAACCAAGAAACCAAAGATCACATAAGCGAGCATTAAGCGTAAATAACACCGAATAATGCACCACAAGTAGGATGTAATTTCATTGCATAATTATTTACTGTCGTGCTTGCATAGGGAATCACAAACCTTAACACCAATATTCTTACTGAAGCATAATTACTCACCAACACGACTCACATATTATATCATCATATCGCAAAACTATTACAAAGAATCAAGTTTATTTTGTCCAATGATCTTCATGAAAGTTTTTATTATATCCCTCTTGAATATCTATCACTTTGGGACTAGTTTCATATGTTGCTTTTGATAGCTCAAACAAATTTAAGTGAAGAACATGAGCATAAAAATTTTCTTCTCTCAAAATAATATAAGTGAAGCATGAGAGAATTTCTTCAAAAATTTACTAACTCTCAAATAAATCTAAGTGAAGCATGGGAGAATTTCTTCGAAAATACTAAAGCACATCATGCTCAAAAAGATATAAGTGAAGCACTAGAGCAATTCCATAGCTCAAAAAATTTAAGTGAAGCACATACATCAATTCTAACAAATCATAGCATAATTTTGGCTCTCTCAAATAGGTGTGTCCAACAAGGATAGATGACACAAACTAAAAAGCAAAACAAGCAAGGACTCATATAACACAAGACGCTCCAAGCAAAACTCATGATATGTGACGAATAAAAATATAGCTCCAAGTAAAATACCGATGGTCGTTAGAAGAAAGAGGGGATGCCACTCGGGGGCATCCCCAAGCTTAGTTGCTTATTTCTCCTTGAATATTGCCTTGGGGTGCCATGGGGCAGCCCCAAGCTTAGGCTCTTCTTACTCCTTATTCCTTCATCCATCGTGATCTCACCCAAAACTTGAAAACTTCAATCACACAAAACTTAACAAAAACCTTCGTGAGATCCGTTAGTATAAGAAAACCAATCTTTACTTTAAGTACTGTAGAAAACCCATTAAATTTTTTTATTGCATTATATCTACTGTATTCTAACTTTTCCATGGCTTATACCCCCCGATACAAACCATAGTCATCAAAATGAGTACACAATGCAAAGAAAACAGAATCTTTTAAAAACAGAACAGTCTGTAAATATGCAAATTGTTCTCATACTTATGTAACTCCAAAAATTCTTAAAAATTAGGAAAACATAGGCACTTTGTATATCAATCTTGTGTAAAAAATTCAGAATTTTTCGTCGCTTCTGTAAATCTATACAATTATTTTACTGGACGCAAAAGTTTCTGTTTTTCAACAGGATCAAATCAACTATCACCAAAGCTATCCCAAAGGCTTTACTTGGCACAAACACTAATTAAAACATAAAAAACACAATCATAACAGAGGCATAATTGTGCAAACACTCAAGAACAGAAAGAAAAAGGCAAAAATAAATTTTATTCATTGGGTTGCCTCCAAACAAGCGCTATCATTTTACGCCCCTAGCTAGGCATAAAGCATAGATTCAAGTATTGTCATCTTTAGTTCCCAATTCCTCAATCACACACCCAATGTTCTTTAAAGATTTAGCATAAAGATTTTCAATAACAATACTCCTAGGGATGAGATTGAAAAATTCATTCTTGCAAAAAGGGTTTCTCACAACTTCAACAAAGTCGGGGTGAATACTGATCATCTTAAGATCTTCTTTGTTATTATTAGAAGTTGCACCCTTGTTCTTAGTGATTTGAGTAATCTTGCTAATTTTAACGGGGTTTTTTTCAATAGTTTTAGTAGAAGCAAAAGCCGAGCTTAAATTACTAAAAATTTCTTCGAACTTATCAATCCGAGAAGGACTTTCTTCAATTCTTTCGTGGATTACGGTTCCCTTTTCTTTTAGAAACTTAAAAACCTCTCCCGCTTTTGACCCAATTTTACTAGCAAGATTATGCATCTTTTTATCCAAGTTTTCAATATATTCTTCGGTAAGCATCTTCTTTTCAATAGCATCTAGCCTTTCCATAACATGCTCAAGAGTTAAAGTTGTTTCATTAATCATAAGAGGTGGTGAACCCACTAGATTTCCCATATCATTAAAAGCATCTAGAGAAGGACACATCAAGAAATTCCCACCGGTAATCGTATCAAGGATGAATTTATACCAAGTAGTGATGCCCACATAAAAACAGCGAAGAAGAACAACAGTGGATTGCTTACAAATAGATCTATTATGAGCATTGCAAATCCTATACCAAGCATCTTTTAAATTCTCCCCTCCCCTTTGTTTGAAGTTAATAACCTCGTTCTTGGGGGTGCACGCAATAGAGGAAGAACTATCCATAACGGCAAAAAGTGACAAACAAAATTGCACGCAAAAACAGATCTGACGAGAAAACGGTGAACGAAAAAGAGGGCGAATAAAACGGCAATTTTTTGTGAAGTGAGGGAGATGAAAATGAGAGGCAAATCGCAAATAATGTAAATTGCAAGGAGATGAGATTTGTGATTAGGAACCTGATAGATGTTGATGATGTCTCCCCGGCAACGGCGCCAGAAATCCTTTCTTGATGGCTCGTGTCCGCGTCAGTATTTTCCCCGAAGAGGAAGGGATGATGCAACACAGCTACGATAGGTATTTCCCTCAGTGATGAGACCAAGGTTATCGAACCAGTAGGAGAACCACGCAACACTATGTAAACGGTACCTGCACACAAAGAACAAATACTTGCAACCCGACGCGTAAGAGGGGTTGTCAATCCCTCCTGGGTAAAAGATAGATAAATTTGTAGTAGATTGGATAAATAGATCTCGCGGAAGCGCGAAATAAAATAAATAACAAAAAATTGCAGCAAGGTATTTTTGCGTTTTTGGAATAATAGATCAGAAAGCAAATATGATAAAGAATAAGACCCGGGGGCCGTAGATTTCACTAGTGGCTTCTCTCGTGGAAAATAGCATACGACGGGTAAACAAATTACTGTTGGGCAATTGATAGAACTTCAAATAATTATGACGATATCCAGGCAATGATCATTATATAGGCATCACGTCCAAGATTAGTAGACCGACTCCTGCCTGCATCTACTACTATTACTCCACACATCGACCGCTATCCAGCATGCATCTAGTGTATTAAGTTCATGGAGAAACGGAGTAATGCAATAAGAACGATGACATGATGTAGACAAGATCTATCCATGTATGAATAGACCCCATCTTGTTATCCTTAATAGCAACGATACATACGTGTCATGTCCCTTTCTGTCACTGGGATTGAGCACCGTAAGATCGAACCCATCACAAAGCACCTCTTCCTATGGCAAGAAAAATCGATCTAGTCGGCCTAACTAAACCAAAGATTCGAAGAAGAAATACAAGGCTATAAGCAATCATGCATATAAGAGATCAAAACTCAAATAACTTTCATGGATAAAATAGATCTAATCATAAACTCAAAGTTCATTGGATCCCAACAAACACACCGCAAAAAAAGAGTTACATCAAATAGATCTCCAAGAGACCATTGTATTAAGAATCAAAAGAGAGAGAGGAAGCCATCTAGCTGCTACCTACGGACCCAGAGGTCTACAATGAACTACTCACGCATCATCGGAGAGGCACCAATGAGGATGATGTGTGACGACCCCGGCTTAATCGTGCACTAATCATACACGCAAATGCACACGATCAAGCCTAAGGACTCACTTGAAGATATCATAACACAACTCTAAAACATAAATAAATTCATACAAGCTTTATATTACAAGCCAGGGCCTCGAGGGCTCGAATACATAGCTCGATGGCATACAAGTGTCAGCGGAAGCATCAGATATCTGGGTACAGATATATTACAGAACAGAGAGATAAGCCTTCACAGAGGCGGGGCAAAATAAAACTCTACGATCGAAAGGCGTGGGCCTCCTGCCCTGGACCCTCCGAATCCTACTCCTGGTCATCAGTCGGCTCCTCGTAGTAGTAGTAGTACTCTCCGGGCTGGTAGTAGTAGTGGTTGTCGACGGGGACAACTGGCTCCGGGGCTCCGTCGTCTGGACGCGACAAAGGAATAAAGGGGGAAAAAGGAAAATAAAGCAAACGTGAGTACTCATCCGAAGTACTCAGCAAGCACGGATCTACACTACATATGCAACATTTTCAAAGGAGGGCTGTATATGTGGACTGGGCTGCAGAAATGCCAGAATAGAGGGGGAAAGCCTAGTCCTATCGAAGACTAGCATCTTCAAGCATCTTCATCAGTCTTGCAGCATTAGAAGAGAGCAGAATAACATAATGTAAAGTATAATAGTGTCATCAACCTCGGCCAGAGATTCTTCCTCGACTCCCTGCGAGAAAGCAATCCCAGAGCCATACTATCCAGTTCTCATCTCAAGTCATGTTCTAGTTGTACCGATCGGGATACAACTCCGAGTGTCAGTTACCGTAGGACAGGCTATCGATAGAAGTTTCTTCCCTGCAGGGGTGCACCAACTTACCCACCACGCTCGCTTAACTCCGGACGGACACACTTTTCCGGGTCATGCCCGGCCTAGGCTAAGCAACACGCCGCAACCCGACCAAATACTTAACAGAGAGGTCAGCACGCCGGTCTAACCTATGCCCCCAGGGGTCTTGGGCCTTCGCCCCGGGAACTCCTGCGCATTGCGTGGGCGGCCGGAAGCAGACCTAGCAACCCCTTAATACAAGCGCGGTTGCGTAACCAGTCCAATCCAGCGCGCGCCGCTCAGTCGCTGACGTCTATTAAGCTTCGGCTGAAGTATACGACGCAGAACGCCCATACTATGCCCACGTGATGGTTAGTGCTATCAGGCCAGAGGCCCCTCGGATCAAATATCCAAACCGTTAGTGGATTAGGAGCTCGCGGTAACGAGCAGAGACTCACGATCGATGTGACCCCGTCGCCCCGTCTCGAGGACTTGCGGCAAGGGCTAAGAATGCCCGGCCACGCCTCGTAGTTATCTCGCGGGCACCTCTCAGGTCAACCCGACTCCACATCACTTCGCATTCATGCTCGTGCGGGTACCCCTCAGGGCCGACCCGTCTTTAGTATCATGTTATCATGGTTCAGTGTTCAGTCATAGTAACCAAGTCTCCGTGTGTCTGACACCAAGGGGGAACCCTGAGGTATCACCCTCGATGGAATTCCCGCTCGATGCTATCGTCAAGGTGAACGAATGAGGAATCACCCTCGAGGTCCACACTTGAGAAGTTGCACGACGACGTCGTTATCGGGGGTGGTGTAGGAGGAATCACCCTCGCTTACCACGACCGAATAACTAACCTACAAGGTTATCATCAGAAGTGCTGACGAGGTATCACCCTCGGCACTCGATAGTAACCCAGTAGCGTCGAGCATCTTAAGGGAAGTGACGTGCGGTGCCAGGGTCTGTTCTTCGATCCCGTTGCTCGGGTCTTCTGAGAGTCCAGCGGAGCAGTCGGGACAAGTGGGTCTCTGATAAGGCTCTACCCATCCTATACTAAACAGTTTAGGAGAACAGGCAGGTATCAAAAGTAGGCTACAATAAAGCAAGCTATGCAGCAGGTATAGGACAACAGTAGCAGCAGTACTTCTAATGCAAGCATAAGAGAGAAGAGAGTGGCGATATTGGAATGCTCAAAATGGAGGTGCTTGCCTGTCTGCTCGACGGCAAGGGCCTGATCGTCGGGGACGTAGTCGTACTCCGGAGTGGCGTCTGCCTCAGGAGCTACGGCAACGTCGGGGTCTACCAAAAGAGAAGAGGGAGGAAGAAACAAGTAAATATAATGCAAACAGATGCAACACAGTGCGTGCGATGCTATGATGCAGTGCAGGGTTGTCTAAATATGCCTCTAAGTCATTTTAGTTATTTTTAGAATTAATCTGGGATTTATTAACCGGTGTGTGTGCACTATTCATCTATCGGAATCGAGCTCGGAGTTACGAGTTCTCCTACGTAGGAGGTACCGACAAGGAAACAGACGGCATGATTAGACTCGTCTCGTCGTTCTGAGCAACTTTCATGTTTTAACTTTTTCAATCTGAGCTACGGTTTAAATTTATTAATTTTTGAAGTTTAAATGATTTTCTGGAATTATTTTATTTACAGAAATGAATTATGACGTCAGCATGACGTCACTGTGACGTCAGCGGTCAACAGCGTCGCTGACCTAGTCAAACCTGACATGTGGGTCCAGTGGGACCCACATGTCAGCCTCTGTTAGGCTAACAATGGATTAAACCAATTACCAGGGTTAATTAGGGGTGTGGGCCCCATATGTCAGTGAGTCATTTAGTTTATCTAATTGATTTTAATTATTAAAATGTTTTATTTAAACTAATTACTAGCGGGGCCCACATGTCAGTGGCCCACGGGTTAATCCCGGTCAAACCAGTCGCTGACTGGGTTTGACCCTGCGGTAGGGCCCGCTGTCAGCGGCAGTGAGGTGGCTAATTAGGGGAGGATTAGTCCTAATGACCTAGCCACGTCGGCCCTCGCCGGAGCTCGGCCGGCGATGACCAAATCGACGGCGGAGACTCGCCGGACTTGCGCTATGGTCTACGGTTGGACGCGCGGAGACCACCAGAAGTTAGCCCGCGCTCGACCGCATCTAGGGGGGGCAACAGCAGGGTGCGAGGTGGCCTGAGCTCACCGGAGACGAGCTCGCAGCGACGGCCGGAGTTCGGCAAGGTGCGGGCACGGGGCTGCGGCTCGCTTCCGAGCCAACAGAGGGCACAGGCGGCAGCTACGGGGCAGCGGGAGCTCGTCCATATGCTCAGGCACGGTGCTGGGTCGCCGTAACAGCAACGGTGACAAACGCGGCGGAGCTGAGCTTCGGCAACGACGACGGGGTGGCTACGGACACGGATTCGTGTGAAATAAAGAGGGGAAGAAGGCGCGAGCTCACCGTGAGGGCACACGTAGGCCCGGCGGTGGTTTAGGAGCTGCAGAACGGTGACGGAGACGGAAGTGGATCGCCGGGTCCGAGGAAGAAGACGATGCGGACCCGGAGCGGTGCTGCCTCCCTGCTTGATCTAGTCGGCGTAGTCGACGCGGCGCTCCATGGCGAAGCAGCTGGACGCGGCGGCGTGGTCGGAAAACGTCGGTGGCCGCGAGCACGGGCGAGGCACGGCGGCGACCGCGACGGACCAGAGAGGGAAAAGGCGGACACGAGCGAAAGCGAGACGAGGGAGGCGCGGTGAGTGGTGGAGGAGGACCAGGGGGGATGGAGGAGCTCGACCTTATCCTCTCCTCGTCCCTGTTTCGTCGGTGGCACTAGCGTGTCGGCGCGCGGACGGCGAGCGCGAGCTCGGACACAGCGGCAGCGACACGCACAGGAGAGAGAAGGAGGTAATGGGCCAGATGGGCTGGCTCCAGGCACTGTGCACTAGTGGCAGTGCACAGTGGCCTTTTCTTATTTTCCTTTCTCTGCTTTCTATTTTCTTTAATTCTTTTCTGTTTTGTATTAGTTAGGGCACTTTTGCATTTTTGTAAAGTATGAGAATTGTCCCCAATATTACAATGCAATATTCCCTTCCACCAAAAATTGGTTTAGGCAAATTTGGATTATATTTGAATTTGAAATGAATTTAATATGGTTGTTTTGGTACTGTTTCATGTGGTTTGAACCACTTATCCAATCCAAGTATCAATGGTTATATTATTATTAGTGCCTCTGGAATATTTGCTAATTAGTGAACATTTTTCCAAAGGTGTTTGAGCAAATTTATTTTGCACTTTTGAATTTGAGTTGATTTTCAGAATGGAGTTTGAATTGTTTTGGTTAACCACTATGACTAGGCACTGCAAATGATATGACTTGGCAATATTAGCAGCTGATCACAGTGGTAGTTACACAGGGGTGTTACATGATGAACAAGCAAAAAGTTTCGCTGCGTTTGGAATCTGTTTGGTATTGATTTTCTGCGAAGTAGAAAACAAGCAAAAAACAGCAACTGGCACTGGGCATTATGTCAATAGGTTAGTCCCAAAAAATGATATAAAGTTGCTATAAAATGATTGTAAAATATCCAGGAATGATAATATAACAACATGGAACAAGCAAAAATTATAGATACGTTGGAGACGTATCACAATGCACCTGCTACCTTTCAAAGATGTATGACTGCTATATTCTCTGATTCTTGTGAAAAGATTGTTGAGGTTTTCATGGATGACTTTTCTGTTTATGGAACTTCTTTTGATGATTGCTTAAGCAACCTTGATCGAGTTTTGCAGAGATGTGAGCAAACTAATCTTGTCTTGAATTGGGAGAAGTGCCACTTTATGGTTAATGAAGGTATTGTCTTGGGGCATAAATTTTCTGAACAAGGTATTGAGGTGGATAAAGCTAAAGTTGATGCAATTCAGAAAATGCCATGTCCTAAAGATATCAAAGGTATTTGTAGTTTCCTCGGTCATGCTGGTTTCTATAGGAGGTTTATTAATGACTTCTCTAAAATTTCTAGGCCTCTTACAAATATTTTACAAAAGGATGTTCCGTTTGTTTTTTATGATGATTTTGTAGAAGCCTTTGAAGCACTTAAGAAAGCCTTAACTTCTGCACCTATCGTTCAACCACTTGATTGGAACTTGCCTTTTGAAATTGTGTGTGATGCTAGTGATTATGTTGTTGGTGCTGTTCTAGGACAAAGAGTTGATAAAAAGTTAAATGTTATCCATTATTCTAGTAAAACTCTAGACAGTGCTCAATGAAACTATGCTACTACTGAAAAAGAATTTTTAGCAGTTGTGTTTGCTTGTGATAAATTCAGATCTTATATTGTTGACTCTAAAGTGACTGTTCACACCGATCATGCTGCTATAAAATATCTTATGGAAAAGAAAGATGCTAAACCTAGACTCATTAGGTGGGTTCTCCTGTTACAAGAATTTGATTTACATATCACTGATAGAAAATGAGCTGAGAACCCCATAGTTGATAAATTGTCTAGGTTAGAAAACATCCTTGATGACCCACAACCTATTAATGATAGCTTTCCTGATGAGCAACTAGTTGCAATAAATATTTCTCATAACACTCCTTAGTATGCTGACTATGCTAATTACATTGTTGCTAAATATATACCACCTAGTTTCACGTACCAACAAAAGAAAAAATTCTTCTATGATTTAAGACATTACTTTTGGGATGACCCACATCTTTACAAAGGAGTAGATGGTATTATTAGACGTTGTGTACCTGAGCATGAACAGGAACAAATCCTACAGAAATGTCACTCCGAAGCTTATGGAGGACATCATGCGGGAGATAGAACTGCTCACAAGGAATTGCAATCTGGTTTTTATTGGCCTACTCTCTTCAAGGACTCCCGTAAGTTTGTTTTATCTTGTGATGAATGTAAAAGAATTGGCAATATTGGTAAGCGTCAGGAAATGCCTATGAATTATTCTCTTGTTGTCGAACCATTTGATGTTTGGGGTTTTGATTATATGGGACCTTTTCCTTCCTCTAATGGGTATACACATATTTTGGTTGCTGTTGATTATGTTACTAATTGGGTAGAAGCTATTCCAACTAGTAGTGCTGATCACAACACCTCTATTAAAATGCTTAAGGAAGTTATTTTCCCAAGGTTTGGAGTCCCTAGATATTTAATGACTGATGGTGGTTCACATTTTATTCATGGTGCCTTCCGTAAAATGCTTGCTAAGTATGATGTTTACCATAGAATTGCATCACCCTATCATCCTCAGTCTAGTGGTCAAGTTGAACTTAGCAATAGAGAAATAAAATTAATTCTACAAAAAACTGTCAATAGGTCTTGAAAGAATTGGTCTAAGAAATTAGATGATGCACTTTGGGCTTACATAACGGCTTATAAAAATCCTATGGGTATGTCTCCTTATAAAATGGTATATGGACAAGCTTGTCATTTGCCTCTTGAGTTAGAACATAAAGCATATTGGGCAATTAAAGAACTCAACTATGACTTCAAACTTGCCGGTGAAAAGAGGTTATTTGATATTAGCTCACTAGATGAATGGAGAACCCAAGCTTATGTAAATGCCAAGTTGTTTAAAGAAAAAGTTAAAAGGTGGCATGATAAAAGAATCCAAAAGCGTGAGTTCAAAGTGGGTGAATATGTCCTTTTGTACAACTCTCGTTTTAGATTCTTTGCAGGAAAGCTTCTCTCCAAATGGGAAGGACCTTATGTTATTGAAGAAGTTTATCGTTCTGGAGGTATCAAAATAAATAATGCCGAAGGTACTAACCCAAAGGTTGTCAATGGGCAAAGAATTAAACACTATATCTCAGGTATGCCTATTAATGTTGAAAGCAATATTATTCAAACCATGACACCGGAGGAACACATAAAAGAAACCTTCCGGAACACTCCAGAATCATGAAAAAAGAGGAGGTATGTGATACAGTAAGTAAACAGACTCCGAAAAATCCGCAAAAATATTTTTTGTCAGTTTTGGAATATAACAAAAATTAGGAAAATAAGAAACAACCAGGAAGGCAACCTTGGTGGGCGGAAGACACCAGGGCGCGCCTGGCAAGCCAGGCGCGCCCAGGTGGGTTGTGCCCACCTCGGGTACCTTCCGGACTCCGTTTTTCTCTTGTTTACTTGTTTCCCAAGATAAAAAAATCTTTATATACCCGCCAAACCTATTGACCACCGTATCGCGGAGAAATCTTCTGTTTTCTTTTCTCGCTGTTTTCTGCCAGATTTTTCAAGCTAGGCATCATGTCTTCTTCTCCCTCCAACGATGTAGAATAGGATGCTTGGTTGATGAAGATTGAATTGAAGAGAGAAGAACCCAAAGAAGCCTTCAAGGGGGACAAGAGCAAGGAAGCTACTGGAGATTAAGCCCCAGTTGTAAAGCAGACCTTGCCCCTAGAGGAAGAAGAAGAAGATATCCTTCAACCATACTATGAATATCTCACTCCTACTGAGATTGAAGCCTTTAGGATCATTGAAACGGTTCGTGTTCAAAACAAATATCTCACCCGTGAAAATATTTTATTGCAAGAGCACATCATTGCCCTTCGGGGCATCATCCGAAGATTGGAGTATCTTTTGAGCCTGAAGGACAAACCCGCTACTACCTCATCACCACCACCACCTTCTTCATCACCAAAGGAGACTTGAGTATCGGGTATGGGCACTCCCCTTGGCTTGTGCCAAGCTTGGGGGAGGTGCCCCGGTATCGTATCACAATCACTATCTTTTGCCTTTACTTATCTTAGTTCGATCCTTAGTTATCTTTTGATTTAGTTGAATAAAAATTTAGTTCAATCTTTCTTCGAGTGTTTTCTTAGTGATCTATCTATCCTTGTAATCGTGTGCGGGATATATAATAAAGTTTTGTTTGAGTTTTGCTTTCTTTACTTTCGTGTTCAATAAAAAGAAAGGAAAATAAATAAAAAGATCATATGCTAATCTTATGGTAAGTGATGGCATCACATAAGGAGGAGTATAAGTAGTAAAATTTATTGGATATTGACAAACAGAGCATTGGTCAATGATGCAATTCATGAAAGAATTAATAAGGGAAGAGAAGATTCACATGCAAATACACTACGTTAGACATCTTTTATGATTGTGAGCCCCCATCAAAATATCATATGCCAACATTGTTGATGTTGGACAAGGAAGACAACGTAATGATTTATGTCTGTTCATATTCACATAGAAGTTATATTGTCATAGATCCTTTAACATGTGGTGCTTGCCCCCTATCTTTGCTAGCCAAAAATTCCGCACTAAGTAGAGATACTACTTGTGCATCCAAAAACCCTTAAACTCAAATCTTGCTTTGAGAGTCCACCATACCTACTTATGGATTGAGTAAGATCCTTCAAGTAAGTTGTCATCGGTGCAATAAGGCAATAAAAATTGCTTCTAAATGTGTTAGATCATTTAGTGTAAGAGAAAATTGAGCGATGTACGAACTTGTGATGTCAAAATAATAAAGGCGACAGACTGCATAATAAAGGTTGCTATCACAAGGGGCAATATAATGTGATGTTCTTTTGCACTAAGAGATTGAGCATACAACCAAAAAGCGCATGGAAACCTCTGCTTCCCTCTGCGAAGGGCCTATCTTTTACCTTTATGTATTTACTTTTATGCAAGAGTCAAACTATTCTTCTCTATTCCTTTTTATTTTCTCTTTTGCAAGCATCATGTGGTGAGGAAAGATCTAGGAACATATATCCAGTTGAATATGGGTGGGCATGAGTTATTATTGTTGACATCACCCTTGAGGTGAATGCGTTGTGAGGCGAAACTATAAGCCCCTATCTTCCAATGTGTCTAGTTGAAACTTTTTGCTCATGGGTATGCGGTGAGTGTTAGCAATCATAGAAGACTATATGATGGTTGAGTATGTGGACTTTCCAAAAGGCTCCGATACGTGACCCTTCCTGAAAAGATGATGAATTGTAGTTGCAAAGTTGACTGAGAACATAGTTTATTGGTTTTCAATAGAGTTTATGCTTTATACTTCGATGTTGTGATGAATTGTTACTTGTTCATGAGAAGTTTGTACAAAAGTTATGTGATAAAAGTTCTATGAGAAAGTTTGTTGCTGTTTTAATAATATACATGATGCTTCTATGTCCGTATTTTGTTTTTATCGACACCTCTCTCTCTAAGCATGTGGACATGTTTTTCGATATCGGTTTTTCGCTTGAGGACAAGCGAGGTCTAAGCTTGGGGGAGTTGATACGTCCATTTTGCATCATGTTTACCTACTGTTATTTATTATGTTTTTATGCATAATAATGCTTTTAGGAGTAATTCTAATGCCTTTTCGCTCATAATATGCAAGGTCTACACAAAGAGGGAGAATACCGGTAGCTGGAATTCTGGACCTGGAAAAGCTACGTCAGAGTTACCTATTCTGAACATCTCCAAATAAGCTGAAAATTTACGGCGAATTATTTTGGAATATATGAGGAATATTGGAGCAAATAACCACCAGAGGGGGCCCACCAGGTGGGCACAACCCACCTGGGCGCGCCAGAGAGCCCAGGCGCGTCCTGGTGGGTTGTGCCCTCCTCGGCCCACCTCCGGTGCCCCTCTTCTAGTATATAGGTCATTTTGACCTAGAAAAAAATAAGGAGAGGACTTTTGGGACGAAGCACCACCGTCTCGAGGCGGAACTTGGGCAGGAGCACTTTTGCCCTCCGGC
Organism: Thinopyrum elongatum; assembly: GCA_011799875.1. NCBI lineage: Eukaryota > Viridiplantae > Streptophyta > Magnoliopsida > Poales > Poaceae > Thinopyrum > Thinopyrum elongatum. The sequence goes on along the minus strand of CM022301.1, from coordinate 535,655,863 downwards.
GGAGCGATTCCGCCGGGGGAACTTCCCTCCCGGAGGGGGAAATCATCGTAATCCTCATCACCAACAACTCTCCCATCTTTGGGAGGGCCATCTCCATCAACATCTTCAACAGCACCATCTCCTCTCAAACCCTAGTTCATCTCTTGTGTTCAATCTTTGTACCGAAACCTTAGATTGGTACTTGTGGGTGACTAGTAGTGTTGATTACATCTTGTAGTTGATTACTATATGGTTTATTTGGTGGAAGATTATATGTTCAGATCCATTATGCTATTTAATACCCCTCTGATCTTCAGCATGATTATTATTTTTGAGTAGTTACTTTTGTTCTTGATGTCACGGGAGAAGTCATGTTGCAAGTAATCATGTGAACTTGATATGTGTTTGATATTTTGATGATATGTATGTTGTGATTCCCTTAGTGGTCTCACGTGAACGTCGACTACATGGCACTTCACCATATTTGGGCCTAAGAGAATGCATTGTGGAGTAGTAATTAGATGATGTGTTGCTAGAGTGACAGAAGCTTAAACCCTAGTTTATGCGCTATTCCGTAAGGGACCGATTTGGATCCAAAAGTTTAATGGTATGGTTAGATTTCATCTTAATACTTTTCTTGTAGTTGCGGATGCTTGCGAGGGGGTTAATCATAAGTAGGAGGTTTGTTCAAGTAAGTGAAGGAAATATGCCCTAGAGGCAATAATAAAGTTGTTATTTTATATTTCCTTATTCATGATAAAGGTTTATTATTCATGCTAGAATTATATTGATCAGAAACTTAAATACACTAGTCGTAAACCCGTGCAACTGCACGGGCTAGCATAAAAAATTTACAAAAGCATGACTATGACAACATGTGAAAGCAGTCCTTTGTGATATATAGGGGAAAACAAACAATGTCATTGCAGGATTTCCTCAATTACTAATTCACTATAATAAAGGTGCAATCTTTAGCAACTAAAAAAATGCAAATAACATTTAAATCAGCTACATATATGGATATTGTCTTGCATGGTATATTTAGAAACGAACCAAATATAGTTGTAACATTTCTTTTCATGAACAAACCTAGTTTGTTGTAACCTTGCGTTAAATATATACTGGAGCAATTAGGCAACTCGCAGACCAAGAAGCACTCCTTGTCGTGGTTCTAAGTCTGACAGTAGAATAGGGGATAGGTATGAGGAGGCAAGATCCTAGCTACGGTGAGGTTGTGCACGCAAGATTTACGAGTTCAGGCCCTTCTCGGAGGAAGTAACAGCCCTACGTCTCGGTGCCCGGAGGCTCGGTCGACTGAATTATGCGTGAAGTTACAGGGGGTGCGAACCCTTGTGCCTGAGGAGGGGGGTGGCTTATATAGAGTTCACCAGACCCCTCCAGCCCTCAGTTACACAGGATTTAAGGTACATAAAGATGGGACGATACTGGTAACGCCAGCAATAAAGGCATATAAATGATCATTAAGACTCCGGAGTGAACACCTGACCGTTGCCGTTCTGAGTGACTTTAGATCTTCTGCCTTCCGAGTGATTTCTGATGTGGTCGAGTGAGTACACTCCGGTCGAATGGAATTGGGTTTTCCGAGTGGAATGCTTCTGGTCGAGTGAATGGTATTGTCCTTTGAATATCCCTGACTTTAAGGTAATGTCCTTGGGAAGGGTGTCTAGGTCAGGCCTATTACCCTACCCCAGGTACATGTCATCGTCATTAGCCCCCGAATGGTTCAGGGTTCTAGTGACAAAAGGAGTTGAAGATGGTTCCAACCCAGTTTTCACGCTTCGGGAGCGTTTTGCTTAGATTAATGAACCACGAAACGACTTCGACTTCATTTTCAGTCGCCTTGATCCATTCCTAGATTGTCGAGTGAATTTTGTTGATAAGCTTCAATTGTGGACATGGTATGAGATCTTTGGCGCGATTGACTGCACTGTCGTTCCCGAATCTCACGGGATTCGAAATTTGGAGAAGCGCGCGGGACGGAGAGGCCCACGGTAAATGGAACAGATTTGCCAGGGATGCCTCGATCCTTGCGCCACCTTTCTCGCCACGTACCAAGTGCATGACTGCTGCGGGATTCGAGGGGATTGCTTGGGCCCACAAGTCAGTCACTCGATAACAAGTCCATATAAGGCGTCCGGGCCGGTGCGTTTGGCATTGTGCTCTTTATCCCCTTCTTCTTCCTCTGTTTCTCCACCGCATTCGCCACCACCTTCGACGCCGCAACCCCGTCCAAGCGCAGCCTGCTGCGATGGGAAAGGAGAAAACGGCGGCCCTAGAGCGAGCGAAGAAGGTGACGGCGGCAGCGAAGGGCAAGAAGATGAGTCGGAGCGGGTCGTCATCTAGCTCCGTCCTGCCGCCTGATCATATCCACGATCCGGAAGGAAGACATAGAGGATCTGGTCGAAGGGGGCTTGATTGCCCACCAGTCCTGGCGATTGCCGGGGAACGAGACCGAGCCGCAGCCGCAAGAGGGTGAGTGCATCCTCCTCGCAACTCATGTCGACCGCGGTTTCTCCTTGCCTCCACATCCCTTTTTCTGGGCTTTCTTGAATTTCTTTGGAGCTCAACTTCACCACTTTTCCCCCAACACCATCACCTATCTTGCTGCATATGTTTTCCTGTGTGAGAATTTCTTGGGCTGTCGACCGCACTGGGGTCTTTTCAAACATATATTCACATGCCGCTCTCAAGCCGTAAAAAAGTCCAATACGAGTGATGAGAGAACACATGTGATCCAGGTGTGCGGGGGTCTGGGAATTCAGATGAGGGGTAGGAGCACTTTTCCGGCTATGACACTCCCCGATTCAGTTAGAGGGTGGCAGTCGACCTGGTTCTATTGCAAAGACCAGCCGACTCCTGGTTAGTCGACTGGGCTTCCTCCCTTCTCCATGGATCGAGTCCAGCCGCCCTCTACTTTGAAAGTGAACCCAGAGGAGAAAGCAGAAGTGAATATGCTAGTTGACCGAGTAGTCCAGTTAGTCCGCGATGGGGTGACCGGTATGGACTTGCTTGAAATATTTCTCAGTCGACGCATCCAGCCACTCCAGGCTCGTGATCATCCCATGTGGATGTACTCGGGTATTGATGACACCACTCGGATCCACCCGGAGGAGGTCACTGGGGAGGTAGTGGAGCGGTGGCTGCAAGGCATCACTGGTAACAAAGATAACCCCAGGGGGTCCAAGAGGGTCCCACCATTCGACAAGACCAACGAACCGGATAAGGTACAATCTTCAGTGCCGAATGTCCTTTGCTCTGATTTCCTATTTAAGCTTCAATTCGATTGATATTTGCATGATTCTTTGCTCTGCAGATATATACTGAGATGTACTCGATGCCCAACGGGGAACAGATCCAGGAAGGAGAGGAGAGCGGAGGCGACATCGGCGATTGGAACTCTGATGACGAGAGTGACGACGAGCGCGAAGACTCGAGCAGTGGTGAGGAGGTCGATTCTCCACCTCGCATGGAAAAGCGTTCCAAGCAGAAGCACGACCCAGCAAGTATCCGGGGTAAAGTGGCGGCACCGACTGGACAAACTTCGAAGCGCATTTGGATATCTTCTCCGGTGCCGACTGAGAAGGCTCCGAAGCAGCTCAAGACTGCGCCGTCAAAGCCACGGAAGGCCTTGCCCAAGATCAAGGTTGATGTTCCCGTCGCCTCTGCGTAAGTGTTTCGTTTTCACCCTTTGCTCCAAGAATCTTATATCAGTTTTCGACCCATTCTCTTGCTTGACCGAGTGAACCTTGAAATTCGCAGTGCTACTACCTCTGGGACTTCTGCTTACAAAGATGATGACGACGAGGAGATGGAGGATGCAGTCACATCCAATGCGGGTATGACTCCTGTTATCTTGTCTTTTCTTTGCTAACCACTTCTACAGTCGACTGAACTCTTGTGGTCGATTCTTTTGCAGCTCCGCAAAATGTTATTGAACTTCCAGATGACAATGAAGATGTGCCACAGCAGCGCGTGGGAAAGAGGAGCAGGACCTTGGGCAAAAAGGCACCAGCTAGCAAGACGCCTCAGTCAACGCCGGTGGCAGAACTAGCTATCCAGCAGCCCGGGGACCTCAACCGTGCTTCTGTTACTTTTGCGATTCCCTTGTCAAGTGGTCGTCCTTCAGCGTCGACTGCACAGGCCCCTGCTTCATCTGTGCAACTTCATGCCTCAAGCTCTCAAGCTGCTGCAGCTGATCCACCATCTCCACTTTTCACCGCCCATCACGTCCCAGAGGACCAAGTGAGTGCTGCCAAGGAAGCCATACGCCAGGCAGGCATTATGATGGAGCAGATGAAAGTGGTGCGTGAGGCCAGTCAAGCTGCCTATGATGCTAGCTCAGCACTCCAGGCCAATGTCCAGGTTAACTTACTTCCGACTGAACTCCATCTTGACTCTTGTTCTGTTAGGATATAATATTTAGAAACTGCTGCTTTATTATCTGCAAGACGTCCGTGGATGAGCGTTTTGGAACCTTAATTGCACACCCATTGTCAGTCTGTACACCCACTGGGTGTTTTAATTTCTGTTGAGTAGTTTTTCCACTTGAGTCGACTAGGTTGTGTCGATTGAATCTCTGAACCAGTGGGGGCACGCTGAGTGCACCCACTGGGTGTAGTCCCCGAGACCGCCGTCGAATGTTTGATTCGGCGGGGGTCTTTGAACAGAACTTTTCCACTCGGTCTGAGCAGATCATGTCGAGTGGAACCTGGACCAGTGGGGGCACGCTGAGTGCACCCACTGGGTGTAGTCCCCGAGACCGTAGTCGACTGCGGGCAGTCGGCTATGGTCTGAGTTTTTTTTTCTCTGACTGGACGGACCAAGTCACTTGAAAAGTCGAACCAGTGGGGGCACGCTGAGTGCACCCACTGGGTGTAGTCCCCGAGACTATTGTTGAATGTTTGATTCGGCAGTGGTCTTAGAACTCTTAGAACTTGTTACTTTATTGCTCAGAAGCAACCAATCTTTGTGTCTGCTGACTGACTATCTTCTGAACACAGAAATCTTGTGATCTTGGAGCCCGGTTCGCTGACTTGGAGCAGAAGCAGATCCAGCTCAATCTTGATTTGGAGTTGGCTCAGAATAACTTGCAGAAGGCTAAGGATGACGCTGCTGGTAAGGGAAACTTGTCGACTGGTTCTCTTGCCATCTTTTCTCCTCCTTTTTCTGATTTGAATGTTGTTCTTTCTAGAAACAATGAGACAGGCTTTGGAGAAGAAGGACCTTAACCTTGCGGCTGCGAAGAAAACAGCAGAAGAAAAAACGGCACTCGCTGACCAAAAGCTGGCTTCAGTCGGAAAGTTGGAGGGAGAGAATACCAAGCTGAAGGCTGCTCTCGATGAAGCCAACAAAGAGGTAACTCGACTGAAGAAGGATAAAGGGACCCTGACTGACAAAGTGGAAGACATCACCCGCAAGAGGGACGAGCTAGAGAATTATCTGGGAGGACTCGCCAAGAAGTTATTCCTCATGCTTGAAGGTACTTTTCCCTGTCCGATTGATTTGCTTTCGTCGACTCAACATATAACTGTCGACTCATTATTTCTCTGTGAGTGCAGAATTCTGTCAAAACTTCGAGGAAGAGACTGGACGAGTCGAGACAAGCTTGGACCCCATCAACTCCCCTGTTAAAGATGAAGCTGCCATGAACGTGCTTCGACTGGAGTCTCGCCTTGCCAGCCCCATGAATTACCTTGCTCGACTGAAGGTTGCGGTATCGCGGATCGACACGGCGCTCTGGCCAAGGGAAACGCTCCAAAATGATCTCGAGTCTTTGATGACGCGACTCAATGAGATTCCTGGTCGAGTGCAAGAATGGAAGAAGTCCTCTGCTCAATGCGGTGCTGACGTAGCTTTGTCCCTGGTTCGTGTTCATTGCAAGGAAGCCAAAGAAGAGAAGCTAGCAACAATCAAGGTTGCCAATACCAAGAAACTTGACTTCCAGTCCTTCATGGAGACTTTTATTGGTGCTGCTACCCGAATTGCAGATGGAATCGACCTGGATGAGTTCGTCGAGCCTGCCAGCCCTCTTGCGGAGTGAACAAATTTTTTATGATCCGATTAAATTTGCCTCGTTATGCCGAGTGGTTTTGTAACCGTTAAACTCCTTCGGGCCGGATGCCCGAGTACTTTAATCTGTGGTCTGGAACCTCATGGGGGTTTTTCCGAACTTAGTTTTCCCTTAAATATGCTTGTTTTTATTTCCGAGTGGAACTTGTACCTTCACTCGGAACAGACTTTTGTTGTTGTGATGCAATTCTGAGGAGAGGATCGCGGACGACCTGCACCTCGTCATTCTTGCAGATCAGGATGGAGCACACATTGTACTTGTGGCGTAGCTCTGAAGAGAAGGTCGCAGTCGACCTGCACTTCATTGTCCTGACGGATCAGGATGGAGCGTGTTTTAACTTAGGCGAGTACAGGACTGCAGCTAAGCCCCCGAGTGAGAGGGTTGCTCATCACTCAGTAGGATTTTACAAACTTAGGCGAGTACAGGACTGCACCTAAGCCTCCGAGTGAGAGGGTTGCTCGCCACTCGGTAGGATTTTACAAACTTAGGCGAGTACAGGACTGCACCTAAGCCTCTGAGTGAGAGGGTTGCTCACCACTCGGTAGGATTTTACAAACTTAGGCGAGTATAGGACTGCAGCTAAGCCCCGGAGTGAGAGGGTTGCTCATCACTCGGTAGGATTTTTCAAACTTAGGCGAGTATAGGACTGCAGCTAAGCCCCTGAGTGAGAGGGTTGCTCATCACTCGTAGGATTTTTAAACTTAGGCGAGTACAGGACTGCAGTAAGCCCCCGAGTGAGAGGGTTGCTCTCACTCAGTGGGATTTTTCAAACTTAGGGAGTACGGATGCAGCTAAGCCCCCGAGTGAGAGGGTTGCTCATCACTCGGTAGGATTTTTTAAACTTAGGCGAGTACAGGACTGCAGCTAAGCCCCCGAGTGAGAGGGTTGCTCACCACTCGGTGGGATTTTTCAAACTTAGGCGAGTACAGGACTGCAGCTAAGCCCCCAGTGAGAGGGTGCTCATCACTCGGTAGGATTTTTTAAACTTAGGCGAGTACAGACTGCAGCTAAGCCCCCGAGTGAGAGGGTTGCTATCACTCGGTAGGATTTTTAAACTTAGGCGAGTACAGGACTGCAGCTAAGCCCCCGAGTGAGAGGGTTGCTCACCACTCGGTGGGATTTTTCAAACTTAGGCGAGTACAAGACTGCAGCTAAGCCCCCGAGTGAGAGGGTTGCTCACCACTCGGTGGGATTTTTCAAACTTAGGCGAGTACAGGACTGCAGCTAAGCCCCCGAGTGAGAGGGTTGCTCATCACTCGGTAGGATTTTTTAAACTTAGGCGAGTACATGACTGCAGCTAAGCCCCCGAGTGAGAGGGTTGCTCATCACTCGGTAGGATTTTTTTAAAACTTAGGCGAATCGGATTCGCGGCTAAGCCACCCACTGGGGGATTTTGGACACATGTATTAGTAACAACAATCATTTAGGAGACTGTAAAACCATGTCTTTGATAAACGAACTGAAAGGTACTCCTTATTACATCTCATCAGTCTGAACACTTAAGTATAAAAATGGTGGAGTAACTCCGCATTCCAAGCGCGTGGCTCGTCTTTATTCTGTTCCACATTGTAGAGGTGATACGCTCCGTTGTGGAGCACCTTGGTGACGATGAAGGGACCTTCCCAAGCGGGGGAAAGTTTGTGAGGCCGTTGTTGGTCCACTCGGAGCACAAGGTCCCCTTCCTGAAATGCTCGACCCTTCACATTTCTGGCATATAATCGACGAAGGTCTTGCTGATAAATGGTCGATCGGATCAAGGCCATCTCTCTTTCTTCTTCCAGAAGATCAACAGCGTCTTCTCGAGCCTGTTCTGCTTCGGCTTCTGAAAAAAGTTCTACTTGGGGTGCATTGTGAAGCAAGTCACTCGGCAGCACAGCCTCAGCCCCATAGACCATGAAGAAGGGGGTTCGACCGGTCGACCGATTTGGTGTTGTTCTTAATCCCCAAAAGACTGACGGTAGCTCATCTACCCAAGCACCGGCTGCATGCTTGAGGTCGCGCATCAATCGAGGTTTCAACCCTTTGAGAATCAAACCGTTCGCTCTTTCTGCTTGTCCATTCGACTGAGGGTGGGCGACTGAAGCATAGTCGACACGAGTACCTTGGGAAGCGCAGAAAGCTCGGAACTCATCTGAATCAAAGTTTGACCCATTATCCGTGATGATATTGTGCGGAACTCCATATCTAAATGTTAACCCTCTGATGAAGCTGACAGCCGTACTTGCTTCCAGGTTTTTGATAGGTTTAGCTTCAATCCATTTAGTGAACTTGTCGACTGCTACAAGCACATGGGTGAAGCCACTCCTGCCAGTCCTCAGAGGTCCGACCATATCTAATCCCCAAACAGCAAATGGCCAGACGAGTGGAATAGTCTTCAAGGCTGAAGCAGATTTGTGGGACATGTTGGAGTAGAACTGACAGCCCTCGCACTTGTCAACTATTTCCTTTGCCATCTCATTTGCCCATGGCCAGTAAAACCCTGCTTGGTATACTTTGGCCACAATGGTCCGAGAGGACGCATGGTGACCACAGGTCCCCGAGTGGATATCATTGAGGATCATTCGGCCTTCTTCTGGAGTGATGCATTTCTGAACGACCCCAGTAACACTCTCTCTATAGAGCCGTCCACCCATTACCGTGAAGGCTTTGGATCGACGGACAATCTGTCGAGCCTCTTCTTCATCCTCTGAGCTCTTTCCTGAGAATATATGCAATATATGGCACTATCCAATCGGGAATGATGACTAAAACCTCCATGATCAAGTCGACCACAGCTGGGACTTCAACTTCAGTCGGATCAGTGGAGCTCTTAGGCTGTGGGGGCTCTTCAGTGAAGGGATCTTCTTAAACTGATGGTGCGCGAATATGCTCCAAAAACACATTGCTGGGAATAGGCTCCCGCTTGGAACCTATCTTCGCCAAGTCATCAGCTGCTTGATTCTTCAGTCGGGGTATATGGTGGAGCTCTAGCCCTTCAAACTTCTTTTCTAACTTTCTCACCGCATTGCAATAACCAGTCATAGCTGGGCTCCTGACGTCCCACTCCTTCATCACTTGATTAACCACTAAATCTGAGTCGCCGTAAACCATTAGGCGACGGACGCCGAGTGAAATGGCCATACGCAACCCGTACAGGAGTGCCTCATATTCAGCTTCATTGTTGGAGGAATCAAAGTGAATCTGGAGAACATATCTGAGGTTGTCGCCTCGTGGAGATACCAGGACTACTCCAGCACCTGAACCATTCAACATCTTGGACCCGTCGAAGAACATAGTCAATTGTTCCGACTGTATCTGGGTCGGTAGCTGCTGTTCAACCCACTCGACGAGGAAATCTGCTATTGCTTGAGATTTGATCGCTTTCTTTGCCTCAAACTTGATATCCAGCGGAAGGAGTTCAATCGCCCACTTTGCCACTCGACCAGTTGCATCTCTGTTGTTCAAAATTTCTGACAACAGAGCGTCGCTAATGACTGTAATCGAATGATCTGAGAAGTAATGTGCAACCTTCTTTGTGGTCAAGTAAATTCCATAGACAAGCTTCTGATAATGTGGATATCTCTGCTTGGATGGGGTTAAGACTTCAGAAATATAGTACACTGGGCGTTGAACCTTGTAGGTTTTACCTTCTTCTTCCTGCTCGACCGTGAGTACTGTACTGACAACCTATCCAGTGGCTGCTATATAAAGCAGTAAAGGCTCTTTGCTGATTGGAGCAGCAAGCACCGGCTGGGTGGAAAGCAGGGCTTTGAGCTCTGCAAACGCTGCATCAGCTTCAGGAGTCCACTCGAACTTATCAGATTTCTTCATCAGTCGGTAAAGAGGCAATGCCTTTTCACCGAGACGAGAGATGAATCGACTCAAAGTGGCCAAACAACCAGTAAGCTTCTGAACGTCGTGTACACGCACAGGGCGTTTCATTCGGAGGATTGCACCAACTTTCTCTGGGTTTACATCGATCCCATGTTCGGAAATGAGGAAACCGAGTAACTTTCCACCTGGAACTCCAAATGTACACTTCGACGGATTAAGCTTGATATCATATCTTCTCAAATTGGCAAAGGTTTCAGCAAGGTCAGTCAGCAGGTCGGAACTTTTACGTGACTTAACCATGATGTCATCCATGTATGTTTCCACATTCCGACTGATTTGAGTTAGCAGGCACTTCTGTATCATGCGCATGAATGTGGCACCAGCATTCTGTGAAAAAGAAAAGAGGAGAATCTCTCTAGCTTGTGGAATCACTTCCCTGGATGCTTAGATAGCTCGAGAAAGTGCGCCACTTCTCCCTTAGAGCCCATCTATCTAAACGGGTATAAAAACAGAGAAATAGGCTCATTAAGTGCTTGAGACCAAAGGGCATGGTGACGTAGCAAAAGCACCCGAATGGGGTGATAAAAGCTGTTTTTATTTCATCAGGTCCATGCAGTCGGATCTGATGGTACCCGGAATATGCATCCAGGAAGGACAATCGCTCACATCCCGCAGTCGAGTCGACTATCTGATCGATGCGGGGGAGAGGAAAATGATCTTTCGGGCAGGCCCGATTGATATGCTTGAAATCAATGCACATACGAAGTGAATCGTCCTTCTTGGGAACCATGACAACATTGGCGAGCCACTCGGAGTGGTAAATTTCGCGGATGAACTCAGCCGCCAGAAGCCGATCCACCTCTTTGCCGATTGCCTTTCTCTTCTCCACAGCGGACCGATGGAGATGCTCTTTCACAGGTTTTGCCTTTGGATCGACTCGCAAACGGTGCTCAGCCAGTCCCCTGGGTACACCCGGCATGTCAGACGGCTTCCATGCGAAGATGTCCCAGTTCTCACGGAGGAACTGGATGAGCGCTTCTTCCTATTTGCTGTCGAGTGTTGTTGAGATATGAGTCGGAGCAGCACTGGGATCGGTCGGGTGAATGTGAACAGGCTTTGTTTCACCGGACAACTGAAATGCAGACTCTGAAGCAGGCTTCTTAGCACGCAACAAATCACTCGGATCTGCAGTCTTCTTATATTCTTCCATTTCTACTGCTGCCATCTATTCATTGGCTATCTTAGAGCCCTTCTGGAGGCACTCTTCTGCTCGTTGCCGATTACCAGTGACTGTGATCACGCCCCTGGGGCCAGGCATCTTCAGCTTGAGGTACACGTAACACGATCGAGCCATGAAACAGGCATATGTAGTTCTGCCCAGAATAGCATGATAGGCACTGTGAAAATCCACAACTTCAAATGTCAACTTCTCCTTACGGTAATTCTTTGAATCACCGAAAAAACCACGTCAAGAGCGATCTGGCCGAGTGAATCAGCTTTCTTTCCTGGAATGACACCGTGGAATCGCATGTTGCTCTCACTGAGCTTGGACATCGGAATGCTCATCCCACGGAGGGTCTCAGCATACAAAATGTTCAAGCCGCTGCCACCATCCATCAGGACTTTGGTCAGTCGGGTGCCCCCAACGACTGGGTCGACCACCAACGCTTGCCTCCCGGGGGTGGCAACATGCGGTGGGTGGTCAGATTGGTCGAATGTAATGGGAGTCTTTGACCATTTCAAATATGTCGTCGTTGCCGGAGCAACCATGTTTACTTCTCTGTTGATGACTTTCAGTCGACTTTTGCTTTCAATGTCAGCAAAAATCACCAAAGTGGAATTGACGTTAGGAAAACCGTCATCATCTTCTTCCTTGTCCTCATCCTTGTCAGTCTCTTTTTCCTTCTCATTGGGCTGTTTCTCTCGGAACTGCTGGATTAGGAGCCGACATTGTCGAGTGGTATGTTTGGGATAAATCAGATTACCCTCATCATCCTTCTTGGTGTGAATGTGACATGGCAAATCCAACACATCATTCCCTGCTTGATCTTTCACCTTCTTGGGGATCCAGGGCCCTTTGGGCTTCCCCTTGAATTTTCCTTGAGTTACAACTGCAGCTTCACCAGGGCCTGCTGGCTCGGCTTTGCGTTTCTGCTTCCGACCTCCTCCGGTGTCTTGGGCGACTGGCTTGCCCTTTCCACTGCGGAGTCGATCCTCTTCTTCACCATTAGCGTACCGAGTGGCTATTTCCATCATTCGGGTCAGAGACATATCTCCTGTCTGACCGAATTTCAGGTTAAGCTCTCGATACCGAACGCCCTCCTTGAAGGCGCAAACTGCTTGGTGTTGGGATACATTTTCTACTGTGTGATGTAAAGTGGTCCATCTTTGGATGTAATCCCTTAGAGTTTCATTCGGCTTCTGTACACAATGTTGCAATTTTGTCAACCCTGCAGGTCGTTTGCATGCGCCCTCGAATGTCCTGACAAACACTCGAGCTAACTCTTCCCAGCTGAATATACTGCCTGGAGCCAACTGATTCAGCCATGCTCTGGCCGATCCTTCCAACATGAGAGGAAGATGTTTCATAGCTACCTCATCATTTCCACCACCGATCTGAACAGCTACCCGGTAATCTTCCAGCCAAGTGTCAGGCTTCGACTCACCGGTGAACTTACTAACCCCAGTCGCCAACCTGAAGTTGGGGGGCGGGGGATCTCAGCAGCTCTGATGACTCTGCTAAAACACTCGGGGCCTGAAACATGTACTCTGCTTCCACTCGGGCGATCTCTGTCTCGCCCTTCTCTATGTGCTCGGTTCCTGTCGACCAAACCTTGCACCAAAATTGACCTCGCATCAAACCCTGGCTCTCTTGGGTTGACTGGCACCCTCCGCTCTTCGCTGTACGGGCGCCTGTCATCATAACGCTGGGGCACATATGATCCGCCTCTCAGAGGGGGCGTAGGCACTCGACGGCGGTCACCACGGCCGAGCCGATGATCGTACTGCTCGTGGTTCCGACGCAAGTACTATTCTTGGCGATGCCCACGTCCCTCACGCCGCGGAGGCAATCTTGGGCTGTGAGCCGATTAAACTGTGTCGGCCACCACAGATCTGCTATGGATTCTGTTACGCGACTGAGATACTGCAATGTTTTGCTCTCCTGCTGCCCGGAGCAGAGCCCGGATCTGCATCAAACCTCGTCCAGCCTCCAACTGGGATGGTTGGATGGACTCTGCTATACGAGCTGCGGCCGTAAGATTCTGAATAGGAGTGCGGTATACCTGAGGTTGAGGCAGGAACAATTGCCGCTGTCGACTGGACTCAGGAATCTGCTGCCAAGCACGTTCGTCGAGTGCATGCTGAAGGTTCTCCAGTCGAGTGCGTTCAGCCAAAGTGGCCAAGCGCGCTGCCTCCAAGGCCCGAGCCTCAGAGGTCTCTCCGACGATGGGCGTGTGGAGTGCCTCCTCGTTGCGGCGGTGGAGTTCCTCCCTCTGCTGCGAAAAGAGGGTTTCGGGGTGATATTCCTCGTGAACATGCGACGGATCGCCACCGCCGTCGCCGCCACCGTTGCGACGCATGCCAGGTGGGCCGCGCGGTGTGTCGACCATCAGAACCTCTGCTGCAGGGTCGCTGCTGTCGCACCCGGACAGGGTCTCGACAGAGCCAGTCGACAGATCGAACAGGCCGTAGAGAGATTCATCGGGCTCGATCGCCGCGACTTGAGGGATGGCCGACTGACGCGCCACCGCATGCTTCACCCACCACTGAAGCCGTGACCGACCGGATCGCTTGCGACGACGAATGGCGGGGGACGAAGTTACTGCGGGAGCCGACCGATACTGGGTCGACGGCTGCCGCAGAAGGACGCCGCGGACACACGCGCGAAAGTGCGTCGCACCTCGGACGGGGAGTGTCTTGACGTCGAGGGGGCCTCCTGGAGCCAGGCGGAGTCATCGGCGATGAAGACAAGCGCGCCGAGACGGATCTCGCGGTCCTCAGCCGAACCTCCACCAGAAACCATGATGCTAGGAATCGGAAAAAGTCGCAACCTCACCGGAAAGTCGCTAAGACACCTGCCCCATGGTGGGCGCCAACTGTCATGGTTCTAAGTCTGACAGTAGAATAGGGGGTAGGTATGAGGAGGCAAGATCCTAGCTACGGTGAGGTTGTGCACACAAGATTTACGAGTTCAGGCCCTTCTCGGAGGAAGTAACAGCCCGACGTCTCGGTGCCCGGAGGCTCGGTCAACTGAATTATGCGTGAAGTTACAGGGGGTGCGAACCCTTGTGCCTGAGGAGGGGGGTGGCTTATATAGAGTTCGCCAGACCCCTCCAGCCCTCAGTTACACAGGATTTAAGGTACATAAAGATGGGACGTTACTGGTAACGCCAGCAATAAAGGCATATAAATGATCATTAAGACTCCGGAGTGAATGCCTGACCGTTGACATTCTGAGTGACTTTAGATCTTCTGTCTTCCGAGTGATTTCTGATGTGGTCGAGTGAGTACACTCCGGTCGAATGGAATTGGGTTTTCTGAGTGGAATGCTTCTGGTCGAGTGAATGGTATTGTCCTTTGAATATCCCTGACTTTAAGGTAATGTCCTTGGGAAGGGTGTCTAGGTCAGGCCTATTACCCTACCCCAGGTACATGTCATCGTCACTCCTCTAAAAATAATGCATATCCTGATAGTACTCCTATGATTGATTGTTCGTTTTGAGCATAAGAAATCAGTTCAAAATTATAGATGAGATCCAAATATTTTAATGATACTCGATGTGTTTAAAGGTGTTATTAGAGGAATTTCGTATATAATTTCTCTCCAGTTCTTTTTTTGCGAGAACCTTTTGATCTATTCATAATTGTTTTCTCCAGTTCTGAAGCACAATGGATTTGAACCTATATTTTTGTAAACTTATTTATGTAGTTTATTTTTTGGCAATAGAAAGTGAAACTCAAATAGACTATTAATAATTTCGAGAAAAAAATAATTCTTGCATATTGAAGCGGACTCGAGTAAGACCTACAGGAGCATAATTTGTTTACTGTGTCAACTAATGAGACAATTTTTTTTTCTATAATGTAGTTTTCCTTTAATTTCAACATCTGCACCACAAAATCTTTGTATTAAAATTCCTTGGAATCAATTATACTTTTAGAGATTAAATTGCTTGAACTTGTGCCCTCTAAGACAAAATATCAAAATATATTTACTCTTCCCCTTTTCATTATAGAATTACATTCTTTAATTTAATGTAAAATAAATGACGGGAATTGTATATAAACCATACATATCATTCTTATGTTGCCTTGGATTGAATCTCCAACTTATAGGCATAGATCGTAATATAATTTTTTTAACTGGTTGCAATTAGTCCATCGTAAGGCGTCACCTTTACTTGGTACCAACCACACCATTTCAAAAAAGACAACCATCAGATACCCTCGCAAAAAGGCCATCAATTTAATATGGGGCTAGATATTAATAGTTATAAAATACTATTTTTTACTGGCAACGTGATGAAGTCGAGCCTTTTGTCCACTATATACCATATTTATTTATTTTTGAGAAATCCACTATATACCATCTATTTAGATATATTATACTATTGTTTTTATATAGAGATTGACCATGATTAGGTTACACAGAAGCCTCAACAGCTAATGCCATCAACATGAAAGGATCAATTAGCCACGTATCGTTCCTTCCTAATAACCTCCTCCATTTTTTTTGTTTATGTACGCATGTGTCCCTAGATCAAAGCAATTTCAAGCTGTATGGATTGTTATTTTACATTTAATATCATTTTGACTTACAAAACAAAATAAGTGTTCGAAACTATAGTTTTCAGTTCCCCGAATATCTGCATGTTTCTGGTTTTTTTTTTGAAAACTATATATAGTATATGACCCAACAAACGTGCTGACAATTTTCAAAACCCAAAAAAAGTATACAGCTGAATATGGCATAACACAGATTTTTCAGCAGAATATATTAGTATATTTGTATCTATTCTAAGAATCATAGAGCATAGTGATGGTTGCCATTGTCACTTCTTCTTATATAATATAAAAGATGAAACAAACAATAATCAGAATCCATGTAACAGCAACAAAACTGGGTTCAAAAACTGTTTATTTCTTCTGAAAGAAAAATCAAAAAGTTTGGTAAGAAAAATCATTAGTTCCTTTGAGAAAAATAAATGTACGGCTGAACCACAACAAAAGGCATGATTCTGTCCCAGCCATAAAAGGAGTTAAGCCTGAAGCAACATGTTAGTTTCATAGGGCTAGGTAAGATCCCATCTCCAGAGCACGTACCAGCGTAAGAATCTATCGCTCCGTCAGCTCTCATCTGTCTGTTGTCCCTCTTTCCTGCATGCACAACATGCTTGCAATTTATGTTTTCCTGCACTCCTATTTCCCACCTTCGATCTGCATGTGTTGCCTCGAACGGTCATTCTCTTGTGTCACTAGACACAGCCGGTTAGCATCCACCAAGGCGTGGGAGACACCCGGCCAAGTTTGCATGGCAGCAGAGGCCCGGGTCGTTGTTGGGACTTGGGAAAAACAACATATCTTAGTTCTTCTACAGTGGCAGCATGTTGTCCGAATCACCACCTGGGAATTAGCTACAGTATGAAAACAAACCAATTCACCATGCAAACATATCTTGTTGAGAAGGAAAAATCAAACCAATTTAGGTACTTGTGATCTAGCGACCTTGAAATCAACGGCTTGGGTTTGCGCGTCTACTTATAAAAAGAGAAGATGTCTGTGTAGTGCTAGAGAAAAATCAAACAGGATATTCAAGGAATTTACAGATAGGTTACTTGCCTGTGGAGATGCATAACCCAGGATGAACTCGGCGACTTCGGATAGATAATCTCTCTCCAGCAGTCCTGTAGTAGGTTCTGGAATTGTCAATATACCACATACGGCACCAGCAGCATCTACTTTGGAACACCGTCGGTTATACCTTACCCTACCCTGCATGAACCATCACCATCGTTAGACTGTAGCCTGGTGAGAACATGGAAGTCAAAGAGATTAGGTAGATGATGGATCTGATAGTTGGCTCTTTTTAGATCAGAAGCATTGATGGAGTTTTGAAGCTAAGGGCGGATGAGTAGAAGGTTTAATCTTGACCTTGCAGCCTCGCAGGTGGATATAGGCGGCGCAGCAGGAGCCACCATTGGTCGCCATGGCCATCGAGTTCGAGCTGACATTGTGCAGGGATAATCTCCTAGAGAACATGGATCGGATGGAGACTATGATTTGCAACTTTTTTCTTTGAGGTAAAGAGGGAGAACAGAGAGAAGAGTCCCATGCCACTAAGAGTCTAATCAGAGAGAAAGGCAACTCCATGCGGCTGTCATGGAATTGGAACCCTAAAGGTCGAGCAGCTTCTTTTTAGTTGAAAGGCTGAGAAGCTTTTTTTAGTTGAAAGGCCAAGCAGCTTACTTTGCGGGCAAAAGGCCAAGCAGCTTGTGGAGATTAGATGCGTCTATTTTTGTAGATCATGTACGGCTGTTGGAAGACTATCCAGCACGTACAGAAGTAGGACTCTTCTATCAAAAAAAAGGAGTAGGGACTCCTATTTTATCATGTGATTTCAGCCATACGTACAGAAGTAGGACTCAATATAATTATGTGTATGTATAATCACAAAAGGAACAGGAGACGAATTTGTCAGAAATCCTTTGTAACGTGACTGCCTTTTCTTTTGCATCCAGATTTTTTTCTGTGTCCGGATTAAGGGCTCCTAGTGTCTAATTAAATCTGGCCGTTATAACTCGGTCCCATCAAATTAACGGCTCCTATTATCTAACTAAATCTGGCCGTTATAACTCGGTCCCATCAGATTAACGGCTCCTATTTTCTAATTAATGTGGCAATTTCTTGGGAGTCTATAATTAGTATAGGTATAGATGTGTGAATACATAAACAAATACCGTGTCCCTAGTAAGCCTCTACTAGACTAGCTCGTTGATCAAAGATGGTTAAGGTTTCCTAACCATAGACATGTGTTGTCATTTTTTAATGGGATCACATCATTAGGAGAATGATGTGATGGACAAGACCCATCCGTTAGCTTAGCATATTGATCGTTCAGTTTGTTGCTATTGCTTTCTTGATGACAAATACATATTCCTTCGACTATGAGATTATGCAACTCCCAGATACCGGAGGAATACCTTGTGTGCTGTCAAATGTCACAACATAACTGGGTGATCATAAATATGCTCTACAGGTATCTCCGAAGGTGTTTGTTGAGTTGGCATAGATCGAGATTAGGATTTGTCACTCCGAGTATCGGAGAGGTATCTCTGGGCCCTCTCGGTAATACACATCATAAGAAGCCTTGCAAGCAAAGTGACTAAGGTGTTAGTTGCAAGATGATGTATTACGAAACGAGTAAAGAGACTTGCCGGTAACGAGATTGAACTAGGTATGAAGATACCGACGATCGAATCTCGGGCAAGTAACATACAGATGGACAAAGGGAATTACGTATGTTGTCATAAGGTTCAACCGATAAAGATCTTCGTAGAATATGTAGGAGCCAATATGGGCATCCAGGTTCCGCTATTGGTTATTGACCGAAGAGGTGTCTCGGTCATGTCTACATAGTTCTCGAACCCGTAGGGTCCGCACGCTTAACGTTCGTTGACGATATAGTGTTATATGATTTGGTGAACGAATGTTGTTCAGAGTCCTGGATGGATCACGGACATGACAAGAAGTCTCGAAATGGTCGAGAGGTAAAGATTGATATATAGGACGATGGTATTCGGACACCGGAAGTGTTTCGGAGTGTACCGGGTAGTAATCGGAATACCGGAGGGTGTACCGGACACCCCTGGGAGGGTAATGGGCCTATTGGGCCATTAAAGGGGGCACACCAGCCCACAAGGGGCTGACGCACACCCTATGGCAGCCGCCCAAGTGGGGGAAAGGAAAGAGGGGGGATTCGGCCTCCCCCTTCCTTCCCTCTCCCCCCCCCCCTTTCCTTTCCCCCTTCGACAAATATGGTAAGAGGGGCGCCACTTGGGAAGGACCCTAAGTAGGATTCGGCCTACTTGGGGCGCCTCCTGGCTGCTCCCTCCTCTCCCCCACCAACATATATGTGGGAGGGGGGCGCATAGCACACCCACAACAATTGCTTAGCAGTGTGCAGCGCCCCCTCCACCGTTTACACCCTCGATCATATCTTCGTAGTGCTTAGGCGAAGCCCTGCAGAGATAGCTTCACCATCACCGTCACCACACCGTCATGCTGCCGGAACTCATCCACTACCTCGACATCTTGCTGGATCAAGAAGGCGGAGGACGTCACTGAGCTGAACATGTGCTAAACGCGGAGGTGTCGTACGTTCGGTACTCGATCGGTTGGAGCGCGAAGAAGTTCGACTACATCAACTGCGTTACTAAACGCTTCCGCTTACGGTCTACGAGGGTACGCAGACACACTCTCCCCTCTCATTGCTATGCATCTCCATGGATAGATCTTGCGTGTGCGTAGAATTTTTTTTGTTTTCCATGCAACGTTTCCCAACAGTGGTATCAGAGCCAGGTCTATGCGTAGATGATATGCATGAGTAGAACAAAAAGAGTTGTGGGCGGTGATAGTCATACTGCTTACCACCAACGTCTTATTTAGATTCGGTGGTATTGTGGGATGAAGCGGCCCGGACCAATCTTACATGTCCACGCACATGAAACCAGTTCCACCGACAGACATGCAACTAGTTTTGCATAAAGGTGGCTGGCAGGTGTCTGTTTCTCCTACTTTAGTTGAATCGAATTTGGCTACGGCCGGTCCTTGAAGAAGGTTAAAACAGCAAACTTGATGAATCATTGTTGTGGTTTTTGCGTAGGTAAGAACGGTTCTTGCTAGAATCCCGTAGCAGCCACGTAAAACTTGCAACAACAAAGTAGAGGACGTCTAACTTGTTTTTGCAGGGCATGTTGTGATGTGATATGGTCAAGATATGATGTGATATATGTTGATGTATGAGATGATCATGTTTTGTAATATCGACAGCCGGCAGGAGCCTTAGGGTTGTCTCTTTATTGTATGAAATGCAAGCGCCATGTAATTGCTTTACTTTATCGCTATGCGTTAGCAATAGTTGTAGAAGCAATAGTTGGCGAGATGACCCCGACACAATGATGGAGATCAAGGTGTCGAGCCGGTGACGATGGAGATCATGACGATGCTTTGGAGATGGAGATCAAAAGCACAAGATGATGATGGCCATATCATGTCACATATTTTGATTACATGTGATGTTTATCCTTTATGCATCTTATTTTGCTTAGAACGGCGGTCGCATTATAAGATGATCCCTTCACTAAATTTTAAGATAAAAGTGTTCTCCCTGAGTATGCACCGTTGCCAAAGTTCTTCGTTTTGAAGCACCTCGTGATGATCGGGTGTGATAGACTCTACGTTCACATACAACGGGTGTAAGACAGTTTTGCACATGCAGAATACTTGGGTTAAACTTGACGAGCCTAGCATGTACAGACATGGTCTCGGAACACTGGAGACCGAAAGGTCGAACGTGAGTCATATAGTAGATATGATCAACATAAAGATGTTCACCATTGATGACTACCCCATCTCACGTGATGATTGGACATGGGTTAGTTGATTTGGATCACGTATCACTTAGATAACTTGAGGGATGTTTATTTAAGTGGGATTTCATTAGTAATTTGATTAATTGAACTTAAATTTATCATGAACTTAGTCTTAATAATTTTTGCATATCTATGTTGTAGATCAATAGCTCGCAATATAGCTCCCCTATTTTTGATATGTTCCTAGAGAAAACTAAGTTGAAAGATGATAGTAGCAATGATGTGGACTGGGTCCGTGATCTGAGGATTATCCTCATTGCTGCAGAGAAGAATTATGCCCTTGATGCACCGCTAGGTGGCGTGGCAGACCTATTGCAGGAGCAGATTCAGATGTTATGAATGTTTGGCAAGCTCAATATGATGACTACTTAATAGTTTAGTGCGCCATGCTTTACGGCTTAGAACCAGGATTTCAAAAACGTTTTGAACGCCACGGAGCATATGAGATGTTCCAATAACTGAAATTGGTATTTCAGACTCATGCCCGTGTCGAGAGGTATGAGACCTCTGACAAGTACTTTGCCTACAAGATGGAGGAGAATAGCTCAGCCAGTGAGCATGTGCTCAGAATGTCTGGGTACTACAATCGCTTGAATCAAGTGGGAGTTAATCTTCCAGATAAGATAGTGATTGACAGAGTTCTCTAGTCACTATCACCAAGCTAATAGAACTTCGTGATGAACTATAATATGCAAGGGATGACAAAAACGATTCCCGAGCTCTTCACGATGCTGAAATCGGCGAAGGTAGAAATCAAGAAAGAGCATCAAGTGTTGATGGTTGACAAGACCACTAGTTTTAAGAAAGAGGGCAAGGGAAAGAAAGGGAACTTCAAGAAGAACGGCAAGCAAGTTGCCACTCCCGTGAAGAATCCCAAAGCTGGACCTAAGCCTGAAACTGAGTGCCCTACTGCAAAGGGAATGGTCACTAGAAGCGGAACTACCCCAAATACTTGGCGGATAAGAAGGATGGCAAAGTGAACAAAGGTATATTTGATATACATGTTATTGATGTGTACTTTACTAGTGTTCGTAGTAACCCCTGGGTATTTGATACTGGTTTAGTTGCTAAGGTTAGTAACTCGAAACAGGAGTTGCAGAATAACCAGAGACTAGTTAAGTGCGAGGTGACGATGTGTGTTGGAAGTGATTCCAAGGTTGGTACGATCACCATCGCACACTCCCTCTACCTTCGGGATTAGTGTTGAACCAAAATAAATGTTATTTGGTGTTTGCGTTGAGCATGAATATGATTAGATCATGTTTATTGCAATATGGTTATTCATTTAAGTTCGAGAATAATTGTTGTTCTGTTTACATGAATAAAACCTTTTATGGTCATACACCCAATGTGAATGGTTTATTGAATCTCGATCGTAGTGATACACATATTCATAATATTGATGCCAAAAGATGCAAAGTTGATAATGATAGTGCAACATATTTGTGGCACTGGCGTTTAGGTCATATTGGTGTAAAGCGCATGAAGAAAATCCATGCAGATGGACTTTTGGAGTCACTTCATTATGAATCATTTGATACTTGCAAACCATGCCTCATGGGCAAGATGACTAAAACTCCGCTCTCCGGAACAATGGAGCGAGCTAATGACTTGTTGGAAATAATACATACTGATGTATGCGGTCCGATGAGTGTTGAAGCATGCGGCGGGTATCGTTATTTTCTTACCTTCACAGATGTTTTGAGTAGGTATGGGTATATCTACTTGATGAAACACAAGTCTGAAACATTTGAAAAGTTCAAAGAATTTCAGAGTGAAGTGGGGAATCATCGTAACAAGAAAATAAAGTTTCTACGATCTGATCGTGGAGGCGAATACTTGAGTTACGAGTTTGGCATTCATTTAAAACAATGTGGAATTGTTTCACAACTCACGCCACCTGGAACACCACAGCGTAATGGTGTGTCCGAATGTTGTAACCGTACTTTATTAGATATGGTGTGATCTATGATGTCTCTTACCGATTTACCACTATCGTTTTGGGGTTATGCCTTAGAGACAACCGCATTCAGGTTAAATAGGGCACCGTCTAAATCCATTGAGACGACACCATATGAACTGTGGTTTGGAAAGAAACCTAAGCTGTTGTTTCTTAAAGTTTGGGGTTGCGACACTTATGTCAAAAGGCTTCAGCCTGCTAAGCTCAAACCCAAATCGGAGAAGTGCGTCTTCATAGGATACCCTAAGGAAACAATTGGGTACACCTTCTACCATAGATCCGAAGGCAAGATCTTTGTTGCCAAGAATGGATCCTTTCTAGAGAAGGAGTTTCTCTCGAAAGAAGTGAGTGGGAGGAAAGTAGAACTTGATGAGGTAATTGTACCTTCTCTCGAATTGGAAAGTAGCACATCAGAGAAATCCGTTCCCGTTATGCCTACACCAACTAGAGAGGAAGCAAATGATAATGATCATGAAACTTCAGATCAAGTTGCTACTGAACCTCGTAGGTTGACCAGAGCACGATCCGCACCAGAGTGGTACGGTAATCCTGTCCTGGAAGTCATGTTACTAGACCAAGGCGAACCTACAAACTATGAAGAAGCTATGATGAGCCCAGATTCCGATAAATGGATTGAGGCCATGAAATCTAAGATAGGATCCATGTATGAGAACAAAGTATGGACTTTGGTGGACTTGCCCGATGATCATCAAGCCATAGAAAATAAATGGATCTTCAAGAAGAAGGCTGACGCTGATGGTAATGTTACTGTCTACAAAGCTCGACTTGTCGCGAAAGGTTTTTGACAAGTTCAAGGAGTTGACTACGATGAGACTTTCTCACCTCTAGCGATGCTTAAGTCTGTCCGAATCATGTTAGCAATTGCCGCATTTTATGATTATGAAATCTGGCAAATGGACATCAAAACTGCATTCCTTAATGGATTTCTTAAAGAAGAGTTGTATATGAGGCAACCAGAAGGTTTTGTCAATCCTAAAGGTGCTAACAAAGTGTGCAAGCTCCAGCGATCCATCTATGGACTGGTGCAAGCATCTCGGAGTTGGAATATACACTTTGATGAGGTGATCAAAGCATATGGTTTTATACAGACTTACGGTGAAGCCTGTATTTACAAGAAAGTGAGTGGGAGCTCTGTAGCATTTCTGATATTATATGTGGATGACATATTGTTGATTGGAAATGATATAGAATTTCTGGATTGCATAAAAGGATACTTGAATAAGAATTTTTCAATGAAAGACCTCGGTGAAGCTGCTTATATATTAGGCATCAAGATCTATAGGGATAGATCAAGACGCTTAATAGGACTTTCACAAAGCACATACCTTGACAATGTTTTGAAGAAGTTCAAAATGGACCAGTCAAAGAAAGGGTTCTTGCCTGTGTTACAAGGTGTGAAGTTAAGTCAGACTCAAAGCCCGACAACGGCAGAAGATAGAGAGAGAATGAAAGTCATTCCCTATGCCTCATCCATAGGTTCTATAAAGTATGCCATGCTGTGTACCAGACCTATTGTGTACCTTGCCATGAGTTTGGCAAGGGGGTACAATAGTGATCTAGGAGTAGATCACTAGACAGCGGTCAAAATTATCCTTAGTTACCTAAGAGGACTAAAAAAATATTTCTCGGTTATGGAGGTGATAAAGAGTTCGTCGTAAAGGGTTACGTCGATGCAAGCTTTTACACCAGTTCGGATGACTCTGAGTCTCAATCTAGATATGTATTGAAAGCGGGAGCAATTAGCTAGAGTAGCTCCATGCAGAGCATTGTAGACATTAAAATTTGCAAAATACATACGGATCTGAATGTGGCAGACCCGTTGACTAAACTTCTCTCACAAACAAAACATGAGCACACCTTAGTACTCTTTGGGTATTAATCACATGGTGATGTGAACTAGATTATTGACTCTAGTAAAATCTTTGGGTGTTGGTCACATGGCGATGTGAACTATGGGTGTTAATCACCTGGCGATGTGAACTAGATTATTGACTCTAGTGCAAGTGGGAGACTGAAGGAAATATGCCTTAGAGGCAATAATAAAGTTGTTATTTTATATTTCCTTATTCATGATAAAGGTTTATTATTCATCCTAGAATTGTATTGATTGGAAACTTAAATACATGTGTGAATACATAAACAAATACCGTGTCCCTAGTAAGCCTCTACTAGACTAGCTCGTTGATCAAAGATGGTTAAGGTTTCCTAACCATAGACATGTGTTGTCATTTGATAATGGGATCACATCATTAGGAGAATGATGTGATGGACAAGACCCATCTGTTAGCTTAGCATATTGATCGTTCAGTTTATTGCTATTGCTTTCTTGATGACAAATACATATTCCTTCGACTATGAGATTATGCAACTCCCGGATACCGGAGGAATACCTTGTGTGCTATCAAACATCACAACGTAATTGGGTGATCATAAAGATGCTCTACAGGTATCTCCGAAGGTGTTTGTTGAGTTGGCATAGATCGAGATTAGGATTTGTCACTCCGAGTATCGGAGAGGTATCTCTGGCCCTCTCGGTAATACACATCATAAGAAGCCTTGCAAGAAAAGTGACTAAGGTGTTAGTTGCAAGATGATGTATTATGGAACGAGTAAAGAGACTTGCCGGTAACGAGATTGAACTAGGTATGAAGATACCGACGATCGAATCTCGGGCAGGTAACATACGGATGGACAAAGGGAATTACGTATGTTGTCATAAGGTTCGACCGATAAAGATCTTTGTAGAATATGTAGGAGCCAATATGGGCATCCAGGTTCCGCTATTGGTTATTGACCGGAGAGGTGTCTCGGTCATGTCTACATAGTTCTCGAACCCGTAGGGTCCGCACGCTTAACGTTCGTTGACGATATAGTGTTATATGAGTTATATGATTTGGTGACCGAATGTTGTTTGGAGTCCCGGATGAGATCACGGACATGACAAGAAGTCTCGATATGGTCGAGAGGTAAAGATTGATATATAGGACGATGGTATTCAGACACCGGAAGTGTTTTGGAGTGTACCGGGTAGTCATCGGAATACCAGAGGGGGTACCGGACACCCCCGGGAGGGTAATGGGCCTATTGGGCCATTAGAAGGGGGCACACCAGCCCACAAGGGGCTGGCGCACCCACGCACTGCTCCACGCCCGTCCACACCCAGACCCCCCCCCCGCCTACCTATCACCCGCTGCTGGCCTTCCCCCTCAGAGAGTGTCTTCGTTTCCCCTCTCTTCTTTGCCTTATCTTGTCCTCTTTCTCTTACTGCCCGTCCGGTTGTTCCCTTCGTTCTGACCCTCTTCTCTCTCTTGCCTCTTTTCTCTCGAGAAGAAAGAGATAGAGGAAAGAAAACTCTCTCCTCTTTTTCTCCTCCTTCTTTGTTTGCTGTTTTCTCTTTCTGTTTCCCCTGCTCTCCCTTCCTCTCTGTTTGTCTCCCTTCTGCCTCTGGGGCTGCCTCCTCTCGGTCTCTTCGCCCCTCTTTCTTCCCTTTTCCCTCCATCAAAAAACTGTTGTCCCCTCTCTTCCCCTCCCTCCTCTCCTCCCCCCCCCCCCCCGCCTTTGTCGTCCCCCCAAAACACCCCTGCGGCATAAACCTTCGAAGAGAAAGAAGAAGATAAGAGACAAGGCCCTAGTAGCCACCTGTGCGCGCTCCTGTCTCTCGGGGTCCGCCCTTCCTCCCGTGCCGCTCCCCCCCTCCCCTCTGACCTCACGATAGGAATTGCGAAGTCAGGAGATAATAAACTTCGGCCTTCCCTCCCGTGTTCTTTGTCGTTGTCCTCCTTTCTTCCCCGCCTTCTGTTCCTCCTTCTTTTCTCCCCGACCAGAATCCCCTTCCCTTGTGTCCTTGCTCTTCCTGTCTGCCGCTACAGAAAAAAAGAGAGACCCCTCTCCCTCTCTTCTTCGCCCTCCCTCGGGCTGCTTCTCCTTCCGCCGCCGGTGCTCACTCTCGCTGCCCCTTGCGCAAGGCCCGTCGGCGCCAGCGCCTTTATTTGTTGCTCGCCTTTCGTCTCTCCGCCCTCGCTTCCTCTCACCTCCCCTGGCTTCTTCCCTCCCCCTGACCCCCCCCGCCACGCGCCTCCGCAATCTTTGTCTTTCCCTCTTGCCCGCGCTCCGGCTTCCGTTGTTGTTTTTCCCTCCTCCCCCTTTTTTTAAATTCATAGGGGGGATTCGGCCTCCCCCTTCCTTCCCTCTCCCCCCTTCCCCCCCACCCCCCCCCCCCTCCGACAAATATGGTAAGGGGGCGCCATTTGGGAAGGACCCCAAGTAAGATTCGGCCTACTTGGGGGCACCTACTGGCTGCTCCCTCCCCCACACCTATATATATGTGGGAGGGGGGCGCCTAGCACACCCACAACAATTGCTTAGTCGTGTGCGGCGCCCTCTCCACCGTTTACACCCTCGGTCATATTTTCGTAGTGCTTAGGCGAAGCCCTGCGGAGATAGCTTCACCATCACCGTCACCACGCCATCGTGTTGTCGGAACTCATCCACTACCTCACCGTCTTGCTGGATCAAGAAGGCGGAGGACGTCACCGAGCTGAACATGTGCTGAACGCGGAGGTGCCGTACGTTCGGTACTCGATCGGTTGGAGCGCGAAGAAGTTCGACTACATCAACTGCATTACTAAACGTTTCCGCTTACGGTCTACGAGGGTACGTAGACACACTCTCCCCTCTCATTGTTATGCTTCTCCATGGATAGATCTTGCATGTGCGTAGAATTTTTTTTGTTTTCCATGCAATGTTTCCCAACAGTAAGAACAACACCTAAGCACTGGTCCACCACATATCAAATTATCAAAGTAGCGAACACGAATCAAACCAACATGATGAAAGTGATATGATGAAATTCCTGTGTACCCTCAAGAACGGTTTGCTTATCATAAGAGACCGTTTGGTCTGTCCTTTGCCACAAAAGGATTGGGGTACCTTACTGCACATTATTTACCATTACCGTTACTTGCTCGTTACAAATTATCTTGCTATCAAACTATCTGTTACCGACTATTCCAGTGCTTGCAGAAAATACCTTGCTGAGAACCACTTGCCATTTCCTTCTGCTCCTCGTTGGGTTCAACACTCTTACTTATCGAAAGGACTATGATTGATCCCCTATACTTGTGGGTCATCAAGTAACAGTAGCAATTTTGAAGTGATTGTAACAGTAGCAACGAAAGTAACTTAGCAAAGATCAATATGTGAATAGCTCGTAGGCATTGGATCAGTGATGGATAATTATGTCAGATGGCATTCATCATGCAACAGTTATAACCTAGGGTGACACAGAACTAGCTCCAATTCATCAATGTAATGTAGGCATGTATTCCGTATATAGTCATACGTGCTTATGGAAAAGAACTTGCATGACATCTTTTGTCCTACCCTCCCGTGGCAGCGGGGTCCTAATGGAAACTAAGGGATATTAAGGCCTCCTTTTAATAGAGAACCGAAATAAAGCATTAGCACTTAGTGAATACATGAACTCCTCAAATTACGGTAATCACCAGAAAGAATCCCAATTATTGTCACCTTGGGGTATGCGGATCATAACACGTAATAGGTGTCTACAACTTGCAAGATAGGATCAAGAACACAAATATATTCACGAAAACATAATAGGTCAAGATCTGAAATCATGGCACTCGGGCCCTAGTGACAAGCATTAAGCATAGCAAAGTCATAGCAACATCAATCTCAGAACATAGTGGATACTAGGGATCAAACACTAACAAAACTAACTCGATTACATGATAAATCTCATCCAACCCATCACCGTCCAGCAAGCCTACGATGGAATTACTCACTCCCGACGGTGAGCATCATGAAATTGGTAATGGAGGAAGGTTGGTGATGATGATGGTGATGAAGTCCCCTCTCTGGAGCCCCGAATGGACTCCAGATCTGCCCTCCCGATGAAGAACAGGAGGTGGCAGTGGCTCCGTATCTCAAAACGCGATGAATCCTTCTCTCTGACTTTTTCTCCCCGAATAGGGTTATATAGAGTTGGAGTTGAGGCCGGAGGAGGTCCAGGGGGCCCACAAGCCCTCTAGGCGCGCCCCAGGGGGGGCGCCCCCAGGCTTCTGGCCTCTGGGTGGACCCCCTCTGGATAATTTTTGCGCTAGTATTTTTATATATTCCAAAAATATTCTCCGTAAATTTTTAGGTCAATCCGAGAACTTTTATTTCTGCACAAAAATAACACCATGGCAATTCTGCTGAAAACAGCGTCGGTCCGGGTTAGGTCCATTCAAATCATGCAAATTAGAGTCCAAAACAAGGGCAAAAGAGTTTGGAAAAGTAGATACGATGGAGACGTATCAACTCCCCCAAGCTTAACCCATTGCTTGTCCTCAAGCAATTCAGTTGACAAACTGAAAGTGACAAAGAAAAACTTTTACAAACTCCATTTGATCTTGTTGTTGCAAATATGTCTAACTGATGTTCAGGTTTTCAGCCAAGATTATGAACTAACCATATTCACAATAACATTTAGGTCTCACATTTACTCATATCAATGGCATAATCAACTAGCGAGCAATAATAATGAATCTCAGATGACAACACTTTTTTCAAAACAATCATGATATAATATGGCAAAATGGTATCTTGATAGCCCTTTCTGAGACTGCAAAACATAAATGCAGAGCACCCCTGAAGATTAAGGACTGACTAGATGTTGTAATTCATGGAAAAAGAGATCTAGTCACACTCATACTCAATATCAATTAATAACAAAGCATACAAATGACAGTGGTGCTCTCTAGTTGGTGCTTTTTATAAGAGGATGATGACTCAACAATAAAAGTAAATAGATAGGCCCTTCGCAGAGGGAAGCAGGGATTTGCAGAGGTGCTAGAGCTCGGAGCTTTTAAAACATAGATGAATATAATTTTGAGCGGTATGCTTTCATTGTCAACATAACAACTAAGAGATCTCGCTATCTTCCATGCTAGATACATTATAGGTGGTTCCCAAACAGAATGGTAAAGTTTTTACTCCCCATCCACCAACAATCACACTCCACGGCTAGCCGAATTCACGGGTGCCGTCCATACCAACGACAGTCCTAGGGGAGTTTTGTTTTATTATTATATTTTGATTTGATTTTGAGCTTGGAACTAGGCATCCCGATTACCAGCCACTTTCTCGTGAATGACAAGTGAATAAACACTCATCGTGAGAATAACCCACCTAGCATGGAAGATACTGACAGCCCCCAGTCACTACATGAGCGATTCGGGCATACAAAACAGATTATTATTTGAAGGTTTAGAGTTTGGCACATGCGGATTTACTTTAAACGGCAGGTAAATACCGCATATAGGTAGGTATGCTGGACTCATATGGAACAACTTTGGGTTTAAGGAAGTGGATGCACAAGCAATATTCCCGCTTAGTACAAGTGAGGGCTAGCAAAAGATTGAGGAGCAACCAACTAGAGAGCGACAACAGTCATAAACATGCATTGAGATTAACCAACATTGAGTGCAAGCATGAGTAGGATATAAATCACCATGAACATAAATATCGTGGAGGCTATGTTGATTTTGATTCAACTACATGTGTGAACATGTGCCAAGTCAAGCCACTTGAATCATTCAAAGGAGGATACGATCCTATCATACTACATCATAACCATTTTAAATTGTATGTTGGCACACAAGACAAACCATTATCCACTCCTAGCTAATTAAGCATGGCATGAGTAACTATAATCTGTAATTGTCATTGCAAACATGTTTCATTCATAATGGGCTGGATTAAGAACGATGAGCTAATCATATTTACAAAAACAAAATAGGTCGAGTTCGTACCAGCTTTTCTCCATCTCAAACATTTCATCATATATCGTCATTATTGCCTTTCACTTGCACGACCGAACGGTGTGAATAATAATAAGAGTGCACGTGCATTGGACTAAGCTGGAATCTGCAAACATTTATTCAAAGGAGAAGAGAAGGTAATATGGGATCTTTGTTAGATCAACAATAATGCATATGAGAGCCACTCAACATTTTCATCGTGGTCTTCTCCTTACGACCCAAAGAAAAAGGAAAGAATTTCAAAGAAGCACACTGAAATATTTTTGGAGTTTTTGTTTTTCTGAAGAAAGTAAAACAAGAACGAGAAAAACTATTTACACGGGAAAGCTCCCAACAAGCAAAAGAAGAACGAGAAATCTTTTTGGGTTTTCTTTTAATACTACAACCAAATTAAACTAGAAAGAAAAACTAAAAGAAGTGAGAACTATTTTTTTTGGATTTTCTCAAAGTTTTTCAAACACACAAGAAGAAAGCAAGAAAAATAAACTAACATGGATAATACAATGAAAAAGTATGAACACCGACAACTGAAATGAGTGTGTGAACATGAATGTAATGTTGGTGAGAGATACGTACTCCCCCAAGCTTAGGCTTTTGGCCTAAGTTGGTCTAGGGCCACGGCTCGAAATAACCCTCTCCTCGATACTCCGAAGGGTCCTGAGGGTTCCACTGGTTGGCGAGCTCCTGTGGCCCCCACTGATAAACAAGCTCCTGATATGGACCAGGAACTGGTGCTGGCTCAAGTGCTGGGGGTTGTGAAAGACCCCAAAATCTGTAGATGTCCTCGGGCATAATAGTGTACCTGCCTAAACGAATATTGAACAAAGAAGAAGCAGGCAAAGCAATAGTCTCATAAGTACCCTGACTAAATACTAGGTTGTAGAGGAGTCTCTTGTCCTTATCCTTCTTAATAAAATCGTGTGCTACCATACTGGCATAGTTTAAATATTTAGTGGGTAGCAGCATCTCCTCCTCCTCATCATGCCTAATCGGTATCTCAAAATGTTTAGCAAGGCGGGAGGCATAGATACCTCCAAAGATAGCCCCCTTCAAACGGTTCGTGTTCAACTGTGCTACTTCTTGAGCTTGCGTTGGTTTTTTCCTTGAAGAGGAAAGGGTGATGCAGCAAAGTAGAGATAAGTATTTCCCTCAGTTAGGAACCAAGGTATCAAATCCAGTAGGAGATACAAGCAAGTCCCCAATCTATGCACCTGCACAAACAATCAAACACTTACACCCAACGCGATAAAGGCGTTGTCAATCCCTTCACGATCACTTCCAAGGGTGAGATCTGATAGAGATAGATATAAAAGATTACTAAAACGTAAAACCAAATAAAAGTAAATAAATTGCAGCAAGGTATTTTTGGGTTTTTTGGTTTATAGATCTGAAAATATATGATGGAAAATAGACCCCGGGGCCATAGGTTTCACTAGAGGCTTCTCTCTTGAAGGCAAATAATATGGTGGGTGAACAAATTACTGTCGAGCAATTGATAGAAAAGCGCAAAGTTATGACGATATCCAAGGCAATGATTATGCATATAGGCATCACGTCCATGTCAAGTAGACCGAAACGATTCTGCATCTACTACTATTACTCCACACATCGACCGCTATCCAGCATGCATCTAGAGTATTAAGTTTATAAAGAACGGAGTAATGCCTTAAGTAAGAAGACATGATGTAGAGGGATAAACTCAAGCAATATGATGAAAACCCCATCTTTTTACCCTTGATGGCAACAATACAATACGTGCCTCGCTACCCCTACTTTGTCACTGGGTGAGGACACCGCAAGATTGAACCCAAAACTTAGCACCTCTCCCATTGCAAGAAAAACCAATCTAGTTGGCCAAACCAAACCGATAATTCGAAGAGAAATACAAAGATATCAAATCATGCATATAAGAATTCAGAGAAGATTCAAATAATATTCATAGATAATCTGATCATAAATCCACAATTCATCGGATCTCGACAAACACACCGCAAAAGAATATTACATCGGATAGATCTCCAAGAACATCGAGGAAAACATGGTATTGAGAATCAAAGAAGCCATCTAGCTACTAGCTATGGACCCGTAGGTCTGAGGTAAACTACTCACGCTTCATCGGAAGGGTAATAGAGTTGATGTAGAAGCCCTCTGTGATCAAATCCCCCTCCGGCAGGATGCCGGAAAAGGCCCCAAGATGGGATCTCACGGGTACAGAAGGTTACGGCAGCGGAAAAGTATTTTGGTGGATGCTTCTGGTCATTTGGGAATATTTCTGAATTTATAGGCCAAAGATTAGGGTTGGAGGACTCCCGTGGGGCCCACAAGCCAGGGGCGCCCCCCTAGGGCGCGCCCTGAGGGCTTGTGGAGCCCTCGGGACTCTTCTGACTTCCTCTCCAAGTCCTACGTGTGTCTTCTGGTCCAAGAAAAATCATCGTAAAGTTTTATTCCGTTTGGACTCCGTTTGATATTCCTTTTCTGTAAAACTCAAAAACAAGAAAAAAACAAAAACTGGCACTGGGCTCTAGGTTAATAAGTTAGTCCCAAAAATAATATAAAATAGCATATTAATGCATATAAAACATCCAAAACAGATAATATAATAGCATGGAACAATCAAAAATTATAGATACGTTGGAGACGTATCAAGCATCCCCAAGCTTAATTCCTGCTCGTCCTCGAGTAGTTAAATGATAAAAACAGAATTTTTGATGTGGAATGCTACCTAACATATTTATCCATGTAATTTTCTTTATTGTGGCATGGATATTCAGATCCATAAGATTCAAAACAAAAGTTTAATATTGACATAAAAACAATAATACTTCAACCATACTAATAAAGCAATCATGTCTTCTCAAAATAACATGGCCAAAGAAAGTTATCCCTACAAAATCATATAGTCTGGCTATGCTCCATCTTCTCACACAAAGTATTAAATCATGCACAACCCCGATGACAAGCCAAGCAATTGTTTCATACTTTTGATGTTCTCAAACCTTTTCAATTTTCATGCAATACATGAGCGTGAGCCATGGATATAGCACTATAGGTGGAATGAATATGGTAGTTATGGAGAAGATAAAAAGAAGGAGATAGTCTCACATCAACTAGGCGTATCAACGGGCTATGGAGATGCCCATCGATAGATATCAATGTGAGTGAATAGGGATTGCCATGCAACGGATGCACTAGAGCTATAAGTTTTTGAAAGCTCAAAAAGAAACTAAGTGGGTGTGCATCCAACTCGCTTGCTCACGAAGACCTAGGGCAATTTGAGGAAGCCCATCATTGGAATATACAAGCCAAGTTCTATAATGAAAAATTCCCACTAGTATATGAAAGTGACAACATAGGAGACTCTCTATCATGAAGATCATGGTGCTACTTTGAAGCACAAGTGTGGTAAAAGGATAGTAGCATTGCCCCTTCTCTCTTTTCTCTCATTTTTTTCTTTTTCTTTTTTTTATTTGGGCTTCTTTGGCCTCTTTTATTTTTTGTAAAGTCCGGAGACTCATCCCAACTTGTGAGGGAATCATAGCTTCCATCATCCTTTCCTCACATGGGACAATGCTCTAATAATAATGATCATCACACTTTTATTTACTTACAACTCAAGAATTACAACTCGATACTTAGAACAAAAATATGACTCTATATGAATGCCTCCGGCGGTGTACCAGGATGTGCAATGATCAAGAGAGACATGTATGAAAAATATGAACGATGGCCTTGCCACAAATACTATGTCAACTACATGATCATGCAAAGCAATATGACAATGATGGAGCGTGTCATAATAAAACAGAACGGTGGAAGTTGCATGGCAATATATCTCGGAATGGCTATGGAAATGCCATAATAGGTAGGTATGGTGGCTGTTTTGAGGAAGGGTATATGGTGGGTGTAATGCACCGGCGAAAGTTGCGCGGTACTAGAGAGGCTAGCAATGGTGGAAGGGTGAGAGTGCGTATAATCCATGGACTCAACATTAGTCATAAAGAACTCACATACTTATTGCAAAAGTCTATTAGCTATCGAAACAAATTACTACATGCATGCTCCTAGGGGGATAGATTGGTAGGAAAAGACCATCGCTCGTCCCCGACTGCCACTCATAAGGAAGACAATCAATAAATAAATCATGCTCCGACTTCATCACATAACGGTTCACCATACGTGCATGCTACGGGAATCACAAACTTTAACACAAGTATTTCTACCAATACACAATTACTCACTAGCATGACTCTAATATCACCATTTTTTTTATCTCAAAACAATCATAAGGAATCAAACTTCTCATAGTATTTAATGCTCTTTATATGAAAGTTTTTATTATATCCCTCTTGGATGCCCATCATATTAGGACTAAATTCATAACCTATGCAAATTACCATGCTGTTTAGAGAGACTCTCAAAATAATATAAGTGAGGCATGAGAGTTCAACAATTTCTATAAAATAAAGCCACCGTCGTGCTCTAAAAAGATATAAGTGAAGCACTAGAGCAAAATTGCCTAGCTCAAAAGATATAAGTGAAGCACATAGAGTATTCTAATAAATTCACGATTCATGCGTGTCCCTCTCAAAAGGTGTGTACAGAAAGGATGATTGTGGAAAACTAAAAAGCAAAGACTCAAATCATACAAGACGCTCCAAGCAAAACACATATCATGTGGTGAATAAAAATATAGCCTCAAGTAAATTTACCGATAGACGAAGACGAAAGAGGGGATGGCATTTGGGGCATCCCCAAGCTTAGATGCTTGGTTGGCCTTGAATATTACCTTGGGGTGCCTTGGGAATCCCCAAGATTAGGCTCTTGCCACTCCTTATTCCATAGTCCATCAAATCTTTACGCAAAACTTGAAAACCTCACAACACAAAACTCAACCGAAAACTCATGAGATCCGTTAGTATAAGAAAATAAATCACCACTTTTTGGTACTGTTGTGAACTCATTCTTTATTTATATTGGTGTAATATCTACTGTATTCCAACTTCTCCATGGTTCATACCCCCCGATACTACCCATAGATTCATTAAAATAAGCAAACAACACATAGAAAATAGAATCTGTCAAAAACAGAACAGTCTGTGAAGATCTGAATTGTTCTAATACTTCTGTAACTCCAAAAAATCTGAAACATTAGGAAAAAAGATTTAATTTTCATATAAATATTGTGTAAAAATTTCAGGGTTTGTCCACGCTCCAGTGAATTTCAACAATTCTGTTACTGGACGCAAAAGTTTCTGTTTTTCAGCAAGATCAAATCAACTATCACCGTAAGCCATCCCAAAGGTCTTACTTGGCTCAAACACTAATTAAAACACCAAAACACAATTACTACATAGGTAATAATGTGTATTTTCATAAAAACAGAAAAAAAAATATTGGGTTGTCTCCCAACAAGCGCTTTTCTTTAGAGCCTTTTATCTAGGCATGGATAATTTTAATGATACTCACATGAAAGATAGCAATTGAAACACGAAGAGAGCATCATGTAGCATGTGGAAAACAAGTTTAAGTCTAACATACTTCCTATGCATAGGCATTTTATAAGCAAACAAATTATCAAGACAAGCAAATACTAGCATATGCAAAGAAGAAGAAAGAAACAATAGCAATCTCAACATAACAAGAGGTAATTTAGTGACATGAAAATTTCTACAACCATATTTCCCTCTCTCATAATAATTACATGTAGGATCATAATCAAATTCAACAATATAGCTATCATATAACATATTTTCTACAAGATCCACATGCATGCAAAGTTGACACTCTTCCAATATAGTGGGATTATCATCAACTAAAGTCATGACTTCTCCAAGCCCACTTTTATCAAAAAATTCATAAGATTGATCAAACTCCAAAGTAGTGGGATTATTATTTCCTAAAGTTGACACTCTTCCAAACCCACTTTCAATATTATTACAAACATATTCATCATGAGGCTTAAATAAATTCTCAACATCATAAGAAGAATCACCCCAATCATGATCATTGCAATAAGTAGTGGTCATAGCAAAACTAGCATCCCCAAGCTTAGGGTTTTGCATATTATTAGCACAATTGTCATTAATAGAATTTATAATAGCATCATTGCAATCATGCTTTTTATTCAAGGAGCTATCATGAATCACTTCATAAATTTCATCTTTTAACACTTCATCACAATTTTCAGATTCACGAATCTCAAGCAAACACCACAAATATCCAACAACTCGGTATCCTCGATACCACGGTGATCCTCTCACGATCACATAAAGATCAACCAACTTAGTTATCCATGATACCTCTGTGATCCTCTCTCGATCACAACCAATCTCTTTCTCATCATCGAACCAGGGTTGTTATTAAGCACATTATTATTATTACTGTTGACCCATAGTGTGACCGACTACGAACTGGGCCCATATCCGCGGGCGCGGCTATCGATAGATTAAACACACACTCTGCAGAGGTTAGTACACTGTACCCACACCACGGAACCCATGGCCTCGCACTCCCATTCGGGTGGACCAAGACCAACGGCCTTCCGACAAAACCGATCTATTGCCATCACACCCTCCCGGCCACTCCGACAAACTCCCCTTTGGGCTAAGTCCTGGGTGGCCCCGATGTCAACTCGTGACATCCGCCACCTACGTGGTCGGCCACCGTCGTGGCAAAACATAAACGGTCCCAAACGGGGACATGTGCACATAACCAAACTCGGGCTCACAAGGCTTATGTCGTCCTACCCGGCCAAGGTAGCGCCAGCGCATAACCTTCCCTCGTTGGATGCACCGGCGAGAGGCATGACAATAGACCCAGTTAGGACCCCCCATAAGGCAAGTGTGGCTGCACTGGTCAGCTCGATTTGGTGGCACCATGACTCAGCCAACAGTTGTTCAAGTTCATTTAAGTCCGGTTAAAACTTGAATGCAATAAGCTAAGCCATATTAAAATAACATGATGCAACTAAAATGCATGAGCATGATATCAACATAAGCATGGGGGTGCAACATAATCATCAAGCATATCGACAACAATAAATCATATATCCGAATGAACATGGCATACTGATGAGCATGAATATCACAAGTATAACACTACTCATAGCATAACATGACCACTAGCAACGGAAATAACTACCATGCAAGAACATAACGGTAATATTACCAAGTAAGCATATAACCAGCTAGATGCAAAGGAACATGCATAACAACGGTACTCAGTAACAGACGATAGTCATGCACCGAAGAACATAACCAACACCAACATGTACTACTACCAAGCATGTCATGCAAAGTAATACTAGCAAGAATACAGGATAACGAAGTGCATATGAACATAGCATGGAGATAAACTCAGATCCATAAACATAACCGGAACGACGATAGCAGTTGCAGACAAACAAGCACTTATTAAATGTTCAAGTAGAAAACCATGGCTACTGCATGACTATCATGCAAGTGGTTGTCATGGCTTGCCTGGGGATGAAGAATACTCCGGGAAGAAGTGCGGAAGGATCGCGGAAAGATTTGCCGGAAACAGTTCTCTCCCAAAGGGGGCTCTTTATGGGCAAGGGCAAAATGGTCATTTTCACAGTGTGAAAACATTATGAAAATGATACCAACATGACGGGCTCGACGAGACGAAGAAGTGGGCTTTGGAATCAGCTCAATCGGAGTTACGAGCAAAAAGTTGTATAACCACTTCGGCCGGCTGGGCTGAAAAAGGCGAAAGCGTATTTAGAAGATTACGCCTTCAGAACACAGGAGACGTATTTTAAGCCGAAACAAAACGAAACTACGCTTTCCAGCTGGGAAGACGTATTCCGAGGAATACGCCTTC
Organism: Thinopyrum elongatum; assembly: GCA_011799875.1. Taxonomy (NCBI): domain Eukaryota; kingdom Viridiplantae; phylum Streptophyta; class Magnoliopsida; order Poales; family Poaceae; genus Thinopyrum; species Thinopyrum elongatum. Next base: position 535,617,682 of record CM022301.1, on the reverse strand, counting down.
ACTTATCCAGCGTGGCAAGGCGCGGTCGGGCGGCTTAGAGGCTTACAGGTGGGGCCGAGAGGAGAGGCGGGGCCCGCCTGGCGAGCTAGACGGGCGTCGTCCTCTTCCTCTCGCTCGCCCGAGGAGCAGAGGGAGGAGCACGGCGCCGGCGACTACCCTGGCCGGCTCCGGGCACCTCCGGCGAGGCCCCGGCTACCGAACTGCTCAGGGGAACGCCGCGCTTCGCGCGGGATGCATCAGACTCACCGGGGAACGCCCGGTTGAGCGGAGTGCCGACCGTGGCGGACGGCGGCCTCGGGTGGCAGTGGGCACGGTGCTACGGTAACTCCGGCGACAAGTGGAGAGCAGGGGGCTGGTCGCCGGGCTTTAGGAGTTCTTCTGGTGGTGAAATGAGGAGGAGGGGAGGCCGGCGCTGAGCCTATTTAGGCCGAGGCCGACGGTGGGCACGGCGGCCATGGGGCTCGAGGAGAGCTCCAGAGGCTCGATGGAGAGGTTGGGAAGGGAGCTGGGAGTGAGGTGAGGCTGGTGGTGTGGTCGAGTGGCCTCGGGGAGGCCTTAAATAGGCGGGGGCAAGGGGGGCCGAGCCGGTTGCCGCAGCTCTGGCGACGCTCAGCGATCATGGGGAGGGCGCGGGAACACGGCGAGGAAGCGAGGCAGTGGTCACGGAGCAGAGCAAGCCAAGGGGGTACGGGGAGGAAACGACCAAAGGAGAAAGACGACGGCCGGCTACAGATCACCTGTGGGCGCGCGACGATGAGCGCCAGCGAGCGAGCTGCAGGAGGGGAAGAGGGGTCCAGGGAGAAGGGGACGACAAGGCAGAGCTGCTAGACACGCCCGTGCTTGCTGAGACGCCGAGCAGAGAGAGGGAGAAGAGGACAGGGGCGCTAGAGAGCGCAGATGGCATGCCAAAACCTGTGATCACCACGTGAGCTGGCGAAAGCGATGCACTCCTAGCGGCCAAACCATGTCAGCTAGATACGGCGTGCTACAGAGAAGGCCATGAAGCAAAGAAACGAGCACAGGGATACAGGATGAGACAACAGCTAGCAAGAAACCAAACGAATAGCAAGGTGTTTGGAACTTGTTGTGGTTCACATGCTTGGAGATCAAGGCTAAGATTTGACTCGGGGTTATCACTCACTAAGGTGATTAAGATGACAAGGTTTCAGCTCGATAAAATTGGTTTAGCTAGTACTTGCAGTACAAAGTGCCAAACTGACCAGAATAGCAAACAATGATGTAGCACTCACATACTAGCTTGGATTGAGCTGAAATTGGTCATGGCCTGATTGTTTGGGCATATGAGAGTGCCTTCAAAATTTCATGCCATTTGGCCAAGCCATAATGGTACTTCCTTCATATAGCACCTCTCTAGACAGAATCTTAGGAAAAATCCTAAGGGAAAATGGCTAGATGAAATGAGCCCAAATCTTGTGGAGATAGGTTATATGGGTAGGAAAAGGTCCTGGAAAATTTTCAGCAACATTGAAGCAACATAAAATATACTTGCTTCATAAACTGAAAATCTGACCAGAAACAAAGAATTGATCCTAGGCTCACATATATCAATGGAATGAGATGAAACTTGGAGGAGGGTGATTATATGAGCCGATGAAGGAGTGTGCAAAATTTCAACTCATTTGGGTTACCCTAGCTAGTACTTCCTTCACAAAGAATTCCCTCAGACAGGAACTTTGAAATATTGCTCAGAAATATTCACTAGGAAAATTGAGTTTAATTTTGGCATGAGGCAATGATATGGACATAAAAAGGTGTCCAAAAAGTTTGGGGTCAATCAAGCAAAGATAAATGATACTTCCTTCTCAAAAAGCCACTGAGGGCAGAATGAGAAAAGGAATATTTGTGAATTATCTTTGATGATGGCAAGGAAGGATTTTGACATATTTGAGCAAGGTATGACCCAAACAATTTATGAGAATTATTTTGGAATTTTGGGAGTGACAGAAATATAGGTCGCTTCACAACCTAGGGCAAAAAGGATTATTCCTTTAACAGAAAAAGGAATATTCCCAAGAAAAATAATATTGGGGTTGGGTCAAGATGAAAATGGCAAGGTCTTGGGATGGATATGAGGATGACAAGCCACTCTGGAAAGGAAGAAGAGATCATCTTCTCCAGTTTCCAGACCACATAGCCACAGAAAAAGAAAGGGGCAATTCCAGTTCTGCCCCTAACTCGAACCCACTACTCAGTTTTGCCCCTCTGCTGTCAAGTCACCTTATAGAAATGCCCTTCCGTGCCTTTACCGTCCGGTCAAAGGGCTTTGACCATCTGGTGAACAGTATCAAAAAAATCTGAAATTTTGTGGGATCGAAGATACTCAGGTGCGCAAGGTGCGTGCAAATTTTCGTGCTATTTGGACATTCCAGGAGCTCGTGGCAAAGGAAAATAGTAAATCTGTACGCCTATGAACAGTAAATTCGAAAAAAAATAGCAAGAAAATTCAAAAAAATATGAATTTTTTTGGATGCTCGGGTGCGCAAGGTGTGTGCAAATTTTTGTTGTGTTTAAACTTTGTAGGAGCTCATGGAGAAAAAAACAAAATTTGGCTCAGAAAAAAACTTTGAAAAAATGCACTATTTTGTTTATTTTTTGCTAGAGCTCCTCGCATGTCATTTGATCACAAAAACTTGCAAGCACCTTGCACACCCAAGCCTCTTTGATGCCAAATTTTTTCATATTTTTCGAATTTTCTTGCTATTTTTTTTTAATTTATTGTTCACAGGCGTATAGATTTACTGTTTTTCCTTTGCCACGAGCTCCTGGAATGTCCAAACAGCACGAAAATTTGCACGCACCTTGCGCACCTGAGTATCTTCGATCCCACAAAATTTCAGATTTTTTGATACTGTTCACCAGACGGTCAAAGCCCTTTGACCGGACGGTAAAGGCACGGAAGGGCATTTCTATAAGGTGACTTGACAGCAGAGGGGCAAAACTGAGCATACCCGAAAAATAGGGGCAAAACTGAGTAGTGGGTTCGAGTTAGGGGCATAAATGTAAATGTCCCAAAAAGAAAACTCAAGCAAAATACTCAGAAAATCAAAAGAAAAAGAAAGGGCCAAAAATCAGGGTGTGACAAACCTTCCCCCCTTAAAGAAATCTCGTCCTCGAGATTTGGTTGCTCAGGGAACAAGTATGAATATACTGACTTAAGGAAACCGTTTCCAACTCGGGCATCCTTTTTCCTTTTATTGATTGTTCCCCACTGAATTTCATATGACGAGACTACCCGGCTCTGGGGTGGTTTTCTTCACTGTATCCACATCCTGATAGAACTTACCTTACATGTTCATGCTTATACTGGCTCCAATTCTTTTCATATCTGCTGACTTAGCTGAGTGTGATAGATTATCACGACTGAAACATATGTCCGTCTCACAAGTCCAAGAGTGATTTCCGATGGATGTGTCATCCAGCATTGACAACCTTCCATGAAGTTGTGAACAGATTTTCCTGATGAACACCCAAGCTCTTACTCCTTGCATCGGGTTCCCCAATTAAATACGGGTTCTCCGGGTTCAAAATAGTGAGGTGAGTCATAACCGTTCTCCTGACAGATTCTGACTTCTCGCGGGAGTTTCTGAATCATCTTGACTGGCTCCACTGTCTTGAGTATCAGATTCGTACCAAATATCTGATTGTCTCCTGTCATGGCCAGCATAAAGGGGCACGGCCTTATATGATAGTATCCGCAGACTTGACTGACAGTGGTTCTGGTAGGAGAATTTTGTTCATGACAGGCTGCCCTTTGATGATTCTCATAAGTGAGGGCACATGCTTCGAGGCTGTTGCTCATTCTATCGGCATTCCCATAGGGGTAGCAGGCGGTGTGATGCTCTACCATGGTTGCCGAGGTCAAACTGTTGAATGGCCCCTTGGTCTGGTTCGACAGACCCAGATATTCGATACTGACAAATCTGAGCATATACTGTTAACTGAGCGGGTTGTCGGGATATGGGGTCCTTACCAAAATTGAGTAGACCTCTTAGGTGAATATCCTGGTGATCGATGCTGACTCAGGCTGTCTGGGGTATCTACTCCATGGGGTTCATGCAACAATTTTCATACCTGCATCGTCGGTCTTGTTCCTTCATTACTGTTTGCTTGTTCTGGATTCTTTGCTAAAAGAGCTTGGTCATATTGCTTCTTCGTGTGACCATAGGTACTGTCGGGTGCAATATTTTGGCAATCATAACCTTATCCATGTTCATGTATCGTGTGATAGGAACTATACCAGGTTCACACATACTTGCATATAGCTCATTGTTGTCGTCAAGCATACAAAGTGGTGACAAGGGTTAATGATATCACCTTGTCGGGTATGAGGAAATTGGCCTTGCTGAGTACTGGCAAAATTGGCTACCCCATGTTGTCTTTCTCCGAATCTTGACGGTTCTTGCATCACCAACTGGCTTTCTTTCTCTTGCATGACTCGTGAGGTTTTCTGATTCTTACCTTGACTTCATCATCGTACCAGTGACTAGCAAGAACTTGGTAGCATGCACACAATATATATGAGAATTTTATTCCCAAGGAAGACTTGTATTCTGACTGATTCTTGCTTCTGACCCAACTATTGCGGTCCTGGTTCTTGGGATGCACTGCCAAATGCTGCCAACTCACAATTTAATATCTTGCACAAATGCCGTACAGAGAGAGATTGGATGGCTTATGCTGGAAGCCATCGAGAGTATCTTGCTGAGGAAGACTGGATATCGTGCTTCAAAAGCTTCCCCCCTTAAAGACTTGCTGGGGAAAGACTCGATACCTTATGCCGAAAACTTTTGCGGTTGCTTACTGGAGAAGACAGAGTACCTTGCACGGGAAGTCATCCATGTATCGTACTGAGGAAGATAGAGGAATCTTGCATTGGAAACTTCTCTGGTAGCTTGCGAGGGAAGACTGGGTTGCTTACACCAGAAGCTTTTATTTGTGATATGCGGACTGAATGCCACATATATATCATCTTAATATTCCTGCTGATGATTACCTTTGACTGATAATATGCTGTCGATCTTGCACACAATTTATCTTCTTGCTGATTTGATCATCACTGCTATGAAGAGTGCATACTGAGGTAAACTTGATTATCAGTACTATTGTGAGGAGTGCACACTAATGCAAAATTGAGGATCAGCATCAAGATCGGATATTCCCCATTTCACTGCAGTCGGCTGAGAATTCCATTCTATTTAGCTGAGTTTCCAAATACTTGAATTCCTTGCTGATTCTTCGGGTCCGGTGTTGGTTGATGAGCAACTTTAATAAGGGGAAAATATGTAACACCGAAGGCCCAAAGAAAGAAGCAAAAGAAACGACGAAAACAAAAGCACACAAGCATAGTAACAATATAAATAATGCGAATAATCAAGCAACATCACATATTACTGCTACTCACAACAATAATATGCATGCATACTTAAGCACACAAATCTCGCAGAAACTCCGGTATTACGATCTAATATGCTGTGGCGGTGTGCACGAAGGTGAATCAGCGTGTGGAAGGAGTTGGCGTACCCAAGGTTACACCAAGCGCTGGCTGAACACCGGTTGCATCTGGATGAATATGGAGGCGAGGACGGACTTGGTGATCATGGGGTGGAACACGGAGGTCACGACCACATCATCATCAAGCGTACGGAAGGGAACCGTACAAGTCCAAAGAATTGGATGACAGGGTAGGATAGCGGTGGAAAACAAGGCTTGCTGGCATTGCCCTTTTCGGATCACAACGATCAGTAAGGGTTGCCAAAGTGGCGAGATGGAAGGCACGATTCGGGATAGAGGCAAGTCTACCACCGAAATGATATGGGTGGGTGATGAAAAGATATCGACACGATATCCGAGCATAACTCCTGCAGATGGTGTCTGGAACACTTGGTACCACGGCATCACTCTGCTTGGACAGAGATGACACCGAACACCGAAGAGCAGGTATGCAAAGAGGAATGGTGCAGGTAGTGGACCGAACCCGATGCCACCTACACTCACAAGATCAATCGTCAGCGACAATATACTAATCTATATGCATGCTATGCAATCAAACAAATGCAGCAATCAAGTGCAACAAACCAACTGGACTCTATACTACCGCATTCTAACGCTCGCACGGGCTAGGGCGTCCTACAGCCAGACCTGCTCTGATACCAAGCCTTGTGGCACCCCAGCTCAGAGAAACCGGAACGCCCCGTATTCCAGCCCAGAGATCGAGGAGAAGTCTTCTGGAATACGACACTGCTTAGCATAGAACAAATCAGCTCTTTATTACAATCTATATGGGTACAAGGGGATTACATCGGCACGACGACACTACGCCTGCCACGGTTGCTCCATGCAAGCAGCGGAATGACACGAAGCAGCGGAATAACTACTGGCAGCGAAAAAGCGACGACCGTGATGAACTCCACTCCGCGGGGACTCTGGCTGGAACGCTTATCCTAGCTCGCAAACAAGGAATCCACGGCAAACAAGCAATCAAATCCAGCATGACCTGCAAACTGGCATGACACGCTAGGTCAGTACATTGAATGTACTTGCAAGCTCACAGCAACCAAAGCATTCAATACAAACAACAGCATGGCAATTATAGGTTACTTAGCAATGATGATACTATCAGAACAACATGGCATGTACCACATGATACAGCTAGAACAATACGAGCATGGCATGAACATATGAACATGATGATACTAGCATGCAACATGATGACGCTATCATGCACCAACTTACTCTGCTCGGGTTACCTCGTAACCATCACATGCACCAGCTTACCATCATAGACATCACACGATCATCTCAGGATCCAATCAAGCTTGGTATTACAATACCGTAGTAATCATTACATGACCACAAGGAGCTTGACCTTTACCCTTGACTCTCGCATAACACCACAAATATCCAACAACTCGGTATCCTCGATACCACGGTGATCCTCTCACGATCACATAAAGATCAACCAACTTCGGTATCCATGATACCTCTGTGATCCTCTCCCGATCACAACCAATCTCTTTCTCATCATCGAACCAGGGTTGTTATTAAGCACATTATTATTATTACTGTTGACCCATAGTGTGACCGACTACGAACTTGGCCCATATCCGCGGGCGCGGCTATCGATAGATTAAACACACACTCTGCAGAGGTTAGTACACTGTACCCACACCACAGAACCCATGGCCTCGCACTCCCATTCGGGTGGACCAACGGCGTTCCGACAAAACCGATCTATTGCCATCACATCCTCCCGGCCACTCCGACAAACTCCCCTTTGGGCTAAGTCCTGGGTGGCCCCGATGTCAACTCGTGACATCCGACACCTATGTGGTCGGCCACCGTCGTGGCAAAACATAAACGGTCCCAAACGGGGACATGTGCACATAACCAAACTCGGGCTCACAAGGCTTATGCCGTCCTACCCGGCCAAGGTAGCGCCCGCGCATAACATTCCCTCATTGGAGGCACCGGCGAGAGGCATGACAATAGACCCAGTTAGGACCCCCCATAAGGCAAGTGTGGCTGCACTGGTCAGCTCGATTTGGTGGCACCATGACTCAGGCAACAGTTGTTCAAGTTCATTTAAGTCCTGTTAAAACTTGAATGCAATAAGCTGAGCCATATTAAAATAACATGATGCAACTAAAATGCATGAGCATGATATCAACATAAGCATGGGGGTGCAACATAATCATCAAGCATATCGACAACAATAAATCATATATCCGAATGAACATGGCATACTGATGAGCATGAATATCACAAGTATAACACTACTCATAGCATAACATGACCACTAGCAACGGAAATAACTACCATGCAAGAACATAACAGTAATATTACCAAGTAAGCATATAACCAGCTAGATGCAAAGGAACATGCATAACAACGGTACTCGGTAACAGATGATAGTCATGCACCGAAGAACATAACCAACACCAACATGTACTACTACCAAGCATGTCATGCAAAGTAATACTAGCAAGAATACAAGATAACGAACTGCATATGAACATAGCATGGAGATAAACTCAGATCCATAAACATAACCGAAACGGTGATAGTAGTTGCAGACAAACAAGCACTTATTAAATGTTCAAGTAGAAAACCAAGGCTACTGCATGACTATCATGCAAGTGGTTGTCGTGGCTTGCCTGGGGATGAAGAATACTCCGGGAAGAAGTGCGGAAGGATCGCGGAAAGATTTGCCAGAAACAGTTCTCTCCCCAAGGGGGCTATTTACGGGCAAGGGCAAAATGGTCATTTTCACAATGTGAAAACATTATGAAAATGATACCAACATGACGGCCTCGACGATACGAAGAAGTGGGCTTTGGAATCACCTCATCGGAGTTACGAGCAAAAAGTTGTGGCCGTTCACTTTCTAGGCAGAAAAGAAGCTAAATAGCGAACGTTCACAATATAACCACTTCGGCCAGCTGGGCTGAAAAAGGCGAAAGCGTATTTAGAAGATTACGCCTTCAGAACACAGGAGACGTATTTTAAGCCGAAACAAAACGAAAGTACGCTTTCCAGCTGGGAAGACGTATTCCGAGGAATACGCCTTCACTTATCCAGCGTGGCAAGGCAGGGTCGGGCGGCTTAGAGGCTTACAAGTGGGGCCGAGAGGAGAGGCGGGGCCCACCTGGCCAGTTGGACGGGCCTTGTCCTCTTCCTCTCGCTCGCCCGAGGAGCAGAGGGAGGAGCGCGGCGCCGACGACTGCCCTGGCCGGCTCTGGGCACCTCCGGCGAGGCCCCGGCTACCGAACTGCTCAGGGGAACGCCGCACTTCGCGCGGGATGCATTTGACTCGCCAGGGAATGCCTGGTTGAGCGGAGTGCCGACCGCGGCGGACGGCAGCCTCGGGTGGCAGTGGGCACGGTGCTACGGTAACTCCGGCGACAAGTGGAGAGGAGGGGGCTGGTCACCGGGCTTCAGGAGTTCTTCTGGTGGTGAAATGAGGAGGAGGGGAGGCCGGCGCTGAGCCAATTTAGGCCGAGGCTGACGGCGGGCACGGCGGCCATGGGGGTCGAGGAGAGCTCCAGAGGCTCGATGGAGAGGTTGGGGAGGGAGTTGGGAGTGAGGTGAGGCTGGTGGTGTGGTCGAGTGGCCTCAGGGAGGCCTTAAATAGGCAGGGGCAAGGGGGGGGCGAGCCGGTTGCATCCGCTCGCGTCTGGCCGAGCTCTGGCGACGCTCAGCGGTCACGGGGAGGGCGCGGGGACGCGACGAGGAAGCAAGGCAGCGGTCACGGAGCAGAGCAAGCCAAGGGGGCACGGGGAAGAAACGACCAAAGGAGAAAGATGACGGCCGGCTATAGATCACCCGTGGGCGCGCGGCGACGAGCACCAGCGAGCGAGCTGCAGGAGGGGGAGAGGGGTCCAGGGAGAAGGGGACGACGAGGCAGAGCTGCTAGACACGCCCGTGCTTGCTGAGACGCTGAGCAGAGAGAGGGAGAAGAGGACAGAGGCGCTAGAGCGCGCAGATGGCATGCCAAAACCCGTGATCACCGCGTGAGCTGGCGAAAGCGATGCACTCCTAGTGGCCAAACCGTGTCAGCTGGATAGGGCGTGCTACAGAGAAGGCCGTGAAGCAAAGAAACGAGCACAGTGATACAGGATGAGACAACATCTAGCAAGAAACCAAACGAACAGCAAGGTGTTTGGAACTTGATGTGGTTCACATGCTTGGAGATCAAGGCTGAGATTTGACTGGGGTTTATCACTGACTAAGGTGATTAATATGACAAGGTTTCAGCTTAATAAAATTGGTTTAGCTAGTACTTGCAGTACAAAGTGCCAAACTGACCAGAATAGCAAACAATGATGTAGCACTCACATACTAGCTTGGATTGAGCTGAAATTGGTCATGGCCTGATTGTTTGGGCATATGAGAGTGCCTTAAAAATTTCATGCCATTTGGCCAAGCCATAATGGTACTTCCTTCATATAGCACCTCTCTAGATAGAATCTTAGGAAAAATCCTAAGGGAAAATGGCTAGATGAAATGAGCCCAAATCTTGTGGAGATAGGTTATATGGGTAGGAAAAGGTCCTGGAAAATTTTCAGCAACATTGAAGCAACATAAAATATACTTGCTTCATAAACTGAAAATCTGACCAGAAACAAAGAATTGATCCTAGGCTCACATAGATCAATGGAATGAGATGAAACTTGGAGGAGGGTGATTATATGAGCCGATGAAGGAGTGTGCAAAATTTCAACTCATTTGGGTTACCCTAGCTAGTACTTCCTTCACAAAGAATTCCCTCAGACAGGAACTTTGAAATATTGCTCAGAAATATTCACTAGGAAAATTGAGTTGAATTTTGGCATGAGGCAATGATATGGACATAAAAAGGTGTCCAAAAAGTTTGGGGTCAATCAAGCAAAGATAAATGATACTTCCTTCTCAAAAAGCCACTGAGGGCAGAATGAGAAAAGGAATATTTGTGAATTATCTTTGATGATGTCAAGGAAGGATTTTGACATATTTGAGCAAGGTATGACCCAAACAATTTATGAGAATTATTTTGGAATTTTGGGAGTGACAGAAATATAGGTCGCTTCACAACCTAGGGCAAAAAGGATTATTCCTTTAACAGAAAAAGGAATATTCCCAAGAAAAATAATATTGGGGTTGGGTCAAGATGAAAATGGCAAGGTCTTGGGATGGATATGAGGATGACAAGCCACTCTGGAAAGGAAGAAGAGATCATCTTCTCCAGTTTCCAGACCACATAGCCACAGAAAAAGAAACTCAAGCAAAATACTCAGAAAATCAAAAGAAAAAGAAAGGGCCAAAAATCAGGGTGTGACAAAACTCAAGCAATATGATGAAAACCCCATATTTTTACCCTTGATGGCAATAGTACAATACGTGCCTCGCTACCCCTACTTTGTCACTGGGTGAGGACACCGCAAGATTGAACCCAAAACTAAGCACCTCTCCCATTGCAAGAAGAACCAATCTAGTTGGCCAAACCAAACTGATAATTCGAAGAGAAATACAAAGATATCAAATCATGCATATAAGAATTCAGAGAAGATTCAAATAATATTCATAGATAATCTGATCATAAATCCACAATTCATCGGATCTCGACAAACACACTGCAAAAGAATATTACATCAGATAGATCACCAAGAACATCGAGGAGAACATGGTATTGAGAATCAAAGAGAGAGAAGAAGCCATCTAGCTACTAGCTATGGACCTGTAGGTCTGAGGTAAACTACTCACGCTTCATCGAAAGGGCAATAGAGTTGATGTAGAAGCCCTCCGTGATCGAACCCCCCTCCGGCAGGATGCCAGAAAAGGCCCCAAGATGGGATCTCATGGGTACAGAAGGTTACGGCGGCGGAAAAGTATTTTGGTGGACGCTTCTGGTCGTTTGGGAATATTTCTGAATTTATAGGCCAAATATTAGGGTTGGAGGACTCCCGTGGGCCCACAAGCCAGGGGGCGCGCCCCCCTAGGGCGCGCCTTGAGGGCTTGTGGAGCCTTCGAGACTCTTCTGACTTCCTCTCCAAGTCCTACGTGTGTCTTCTGGTCCAAGAAAAATCATCGTAAAGTTTTATTCCGTTTGGACTCCTTTGGATATTCCTTTTCTGTAAAACTCAAAAACAAGGAAAAAACAGAAACTGGCACTGGGCTCTAGGTTAATAAGTTAGTCCCAAAAATAATATAAAATAGCATATTAATGCATATAAAACATCCAAAACAGATAATATAATAGCATGGAACAATCAAAAATTATAGATACGTTCGAAACGTATCAAACCGTCGAGCAACAATAGCGCCCAAACTAAAAGTTCTATCAACAAATAAAGCATGGCGCAAAATGGCAAGGTCAGGGGCACTGAGGCCTCCACTCTCCCCACGACCACAAACATCTCCCAGCAAATAGTGAATAATAGCGCAAAACAGGAAAAATGTAAACTAGCCACTCTCGCCTCTGACACTCCTCTCTCTTCCCCCATAGTAGTTTCAGCAATAAAGTCCTCCACATCTCTAGGACATGGTTCACTGACGCTGCCCTCATAAGGTATTTTGCAAACATCGCAAAAATCATAAAGTGACATTCACTTAGGCACATCATACAAGTGAAATTCTACCATGGGAGGATCCTTCCTAGAATGAAAGTGAAAATTTTGCACGAAGGTATTAGTGAGTAGGAGGTATTGGTCACACTCATCATGGAGGAAGTTGGTGATGCCTGCATCCTCCGCCAAATAATAGAAATAATCATAAATTCCAGCCGCCCTCAAGAATGCATCGCTTGGCCATTCACATGGCCGAACCTCCGCCGCACGCGGAAGGTTGTACTTGGGCTTCTTCTTCTCCTCATTTTCATTTTCATTTGAATTCCAGCTTGAAGAACCCCTTAACCATCTCTTCATCATTTCCTTCCTTTCCTCTGAAAAAAAATTCTAAAATTTTTAGTGACTCAAAATAAAAGTGAACAAAACTCAACAAGATTGATAGCAACTACTCCCACAAGTGTCTAGAGGCTATATCATGCAACAAAACTACTTTGAACCATATAAATTTGACATGCAAGCTCAAGAACAAGGTCACCATAGCAGCAAAAATCTGCAATATATAAAGCACTAGAACAGAAACTAATTGGACCATTGGAGGAGTCACATACCGAAGAACAATCCCCCAAAAATAGTTTTGCGAATGGAGCTTTGAGCAAGGAGATCGAAAATGGTAGCAAAGTGAGCTAGAACACGGGTTTGAGCAATGGTGGGATTTTTTCGGGAGGAGGACGAAGTGGATGGGTGCTGGCATAAGTGAGGGGGACCCACAAGCCCTGTAGGCGCGCCCAGGGGGGTGGGCGCGCCCTGTGGGCTTGTGGACCACTGGTGCACCCCCCTGAGGTGTTTTCAGTGCCAAAAATTCTTAAATATTGTGGAAAAATCATACTAAATTTTCAGGGCATTTGGAGAATTTTTATTTTCTGGTCATTTTTTATTGCACGGAAAATTCAGAAAATAGAGAAATAATAGTGTTTTTTCTTTATTTACTCTAAATAACAGAAAGTAAAAAGAGGGTACATAGAGTTGTGTTTACTAAATTCATCCATCTCATGCCCATCAAAAGGAATCCATTAACAAGGTTGAGCAAGTTTTATTAACAAACTTCTTCCGAGTGACATGAAACCGGAGAATCTTTAAATAACACTAGGTTACCTCAACGGGGATATGCATGTCCCCAACAATAAGAATATCATATTTCTTTTTGACAGTAGGGAGAGGAAACTCAAAACCTCCAATAGTAATTGTTGAAATTTTTCCAATAGAATTGATACTATTCACTTGAGGTTGTTTCTTCGGAAAGTGCACCGTATGCTCATTACCATTAACATGAAAAGTGACATTGCCCTTGTTGCAATCAATGGCAGCCCCTGCAGTATTCAAGAAGGGTCTACCAAGGATGATCGACATACTGTCATCCTCGGGTATATCAAGAATATCAAAGTTCGTTAAAATAGTAACATTTGCAACTACGACATGCACATCCTCACAAATACCGATGGGTATAGCAGTTGATTTATCAGCCATTTTCAAAGAGATTTTAGTTGGTGTCAACTTATTCAAATCAAGTCTACGATACAAAGAGAAAGGCATAACACTAACACCGGCTCCAAGATCACATAAAGCAGTTTTAACATAATTTCTTTTAATGGAGCATGGTATAGTTTGTATTCCTGGATCTCCTAGTTTCTTTGGTATTCCACCTTTAAATGTGTAATTAGCAAGCATGGTGGAAATTTCAGCTTCCGGTATCTTTCTTTTATTTGTAACAATATCTTTCATGTACTTAGCATAAGGAGACATTTTCAGAATATCAGTCAAACTCATACGCAAAAAAGACAGGTCTAAGCATTTCAACAAAGCGCTCAAAATCCTCATCATCCTTTTTCTTGGATGGTTTGGGAGGAAAGGGCATGGGTTTCTGAACCCATGGTTCTCTTTATTTACCATGTTTCCTAGCAATAAAGTCACTCTTATCATATCTTTTATTCTTAGGTTGTGGGTTATCAAGATCAACAGCAGGTTCTATCTCCACATCATTATCATTGCTAGGTTGAGCATCAACATGAACATCATCATTACATTATCACTAGGTTCATGTTCATCACCAGATTGTGTCTCAGCATCAGAAATAGAAATATCATTTGGATTCTCAGGTGTGTCTACAACAGGTTCATTAGAAGCATGCAAAGTCCTATTAGTTTTCTTTTTCCTCTTTGAAGGACTAGGTGCATAAGTATTAATTCTCTGAGAATCTTGTTCAATTCTCTTAGGATGGCCCACGGGATACAAAGGTTCCTGAGTCATTTTACCACCTCTAGTCATAACTCTAACAACATTATCATTCACCTTATTATTCATCTCATTAAGCAAATCATTTTGTGCCTTGAGAACTTGTTCTACTTGAGTTTTTACCATGGAAGCATGTTTACTAATAATTTTAAGATCATTAACAGTTCTACACATGTAGTCACCCAAGCAGTCAAGCATATAAGCATTACGTTTCAATTGTCTACTAACATATGCATTAAAGTTTTCTTGTTTAACAATAAAGTTATCAAATTCATTCAAGCATTGACTAGCAGACTTATAAGGAATATCACCTTCATCACATCTATAGAGAGAATTTACCTCTACTACCTGTGTTGGAGTATTAAGACCATGTATTTCTTCGATAGGTGGTAAATTCTTAACGTCTTCAGCTTTAATACCTTTTTCTTTCATAGATTTCTTTGCCTCTTGCATATCTTCAGGACTGAGAAATGTAATACCTCTTTTCTTTGGAGTTGGCTTAGGAGGTGGTTCAGGAAGAGTCCAATCATTATCATTACTCAATATGTTATTCAATAATACTTCAGCTTGTTCAATAGTTCGTTCCCTGAAAACACAACCAGCACAACTATCTAGGTGGTCCCTAGATGCATCGGTTAGTCCAATATAAAAGATATCAAGTATTTCATTTTTCTTGAGAGGATGATCAGGCAAAGCATTAAGTAATTGGAGAAGCCTCCCCAAAGCTTGTGGGATACTCTCTTCTTCAAATTGCACGAAGTTAAATATTTCCTGTAAAGCAGCTTGTTTCTTATGAGCAGGAAAATATTTTTCAGAGAAGTAATATATCATATCATGGGGACTACGCACACAACCAGGAGCAAGAGAATTAAACCATAACTTAGCATCACTGAGGGAGTCATGGACTAAGGGGTCCTCGGGGCGGCGGCCCATTGTATATGGGCCAGACTGGTGGAGCCGTGTGGTGACCGAAGACCTGTGAAGCCGTGGTGTGCCCTCCAAGTCAAGGGTGGACGAGACCTCTTTCCCTCTTGTTGTAATCTATCTCCGGTAACCCTAACCCTATCGGTGTCTATATAAACCGAGGGTTGCAGTCATTAGGGGGAGAGCTATCTTCATCCCCTCATAGCCTAGGGTTTAGCGCATACTGATCTCGAGGTAGATCTACTCTGTAAACCATGTTATACAATCAATACAATCAAGAAGGACGTAGGGTATTACCTCTTCGAGAGAGCCTGAACCTGGGTAAACACTGTGTTCGTCGTCCCTTGTTACCCATCGGTCCTAGATCCGCAGCTCAGGACCCCCTACCCCGAGGTCTGCCGGTTTTGACACCGACATTGGTGCTTTCATTGAGAGTTTCACTGTGCGATCGCCGAGAGGATCGATGGCTCGACCAGTCGATGGAGACCGCACCCGTATTGAGGGCTTTATCGCCCCTGGTCACCTCCTCGTCTTCGGCGGCATATTAGTGTGCACCAACCCCGCCGGTCGCCTCGACCAGATCGAAGGCCTCACCCCCATCGAAGGATCCGTCAGTCCAGGGGCATCGACCCCAGGACTAGCAAACTTATGAAAGTCTGGTATCTTACAAGGTCCGGCCCCGAAGCCCAACTCTGACGGACCGCCCGCAGGGCCTCCTGTCGAGTCACCAGAGCGTTCGGCACCCCTATGTGCCCAGCCGGCAGATCAGTTGGCAGATCTGTTCTGCGCAATAGGAATTTCTGTTGTCAGGCCTACAGCCTACGACCGGATTGGGCTTAAACCCGATGACTGAGAAATAAACACCCCTCCGGTCACGCACCTCGTCGCCACAGTCGAAGAGGCATAAGAGGGTCCACAGCCATGTAAGCTAAAGACGGTGTACACTCGAATCTCCAGCTCGGAGTCAGACACCAGCCCGAATGTACGTCCGGACATAACACCTAACACAAGTCCCGACCTTGAGCCTATCCGGCCACTCACCAGTTCGGATCTGAGTCCTGTGCGGTCAGGACCGGACATGCCTCAACCTCCCATCAAGGATAGTCCAGATCCACGGCAGGGGGAATTTTCGAAATTTTCCCACCCACCCACCACACGGAATACTCTCCGGATTCGGGAAGCCCAGACATATGGGACCTCATGTACGTCAAACAACTGCCAAACGAGACAGTCCACCATTATTGGGCTAGATTTCTCCTAGTAAAAAACAGGATGCCACCTTGCTGTGACAAAGAAATAATTAAAGCCTTCCAGTTCAACTGCAGGGACGAGGGCCTCTTAAATGCCCTCGCACGCCACCGAATTCAAAGCTTCATCGAACTATCAGACATGGTGCGCAAATATTGCGCCATGGAGGACACATGGAGGGTGCAACAACTAAGCATGGGGCCACATCCCACCGGGCACCACGGAAAGCCTCGCCTTAAACGAGCCTACACAAATCGGTCACTGGAGCGCGAGCCCAATGACAAGAAAGCCAGGCCCAGATCGGTGTTAGATGAGTTGCTGGATAAACCATGCCCAATACATTCGGTCTTGCTAGATGCAAACCCAACCCACAGACCTCGAGCATGCTGGGTGGTAAGACAAGTGGCCAAATATGGTGAACCAATCTTGGGCCTTACACCCCCAGATAAACAGTCTTCGGCCTCACCACAGGACCACAATGTCCTTACGGTATACGAGACGTTCACCTCAAACAGCAAAAGGAAAAAGGCTCTTCGGGAGCTCAGCCAGATACATCAAGTGGCGGCCGCACAGCCATGGGCGAATACTCCTATTACCTTCGATGAGAAGGATGAGCCAAGCCCCCGCGTTAGCCACGCACCGGCCGCACTGGTCCTCGACCCCATCACCGATGGCTTCCGGCTGACTAAAGTACTAATGGATGGAGGCATCGGCCTCAATCTCATTTACAAGGCGACGCTCGAGAAGATGCAGGTCAACAGGTCTCGCATCGAACGCAGTAGCACTACATTCCGCGGTATAATACTCGGTAGGGAGGCACACTGCTCGGGACGCATAACCCTCGATGTTGTGTTCGGCACACCCAATAACTACAGATCCAAACCCTTGCTATTCCACATTGTGCCCTTCCACAGCGGATATCACGCCCTTCTAGGGCGAGAGGCATTCTCGAGATTTCAGGCTATACCACATTACGGGTATATGAAATTCAAAATGCCAGGGCCCAATGGGGTAATTTCACTTAAAAGAGACCCAAGCAGAGCCTTGAGAGCCGAAAACAAAATGACATCTCTAGCCCTAGAGGCACTATCCGAAGCCCTCGCGGCCGAAGAATTAACATCTTTACACACTACGGTCGACAGGACGACGTGGTTCTCAGTAAAAGACAAAAATCCACGTCATTCAAGCCAGTAGATGAAATAATAAAATTTCAAGTGGACTCAACAGATCCAACAAAACGGCGTCCATAGGAGCACAGCTGGACCCCGCAGTCGACGAGGCATTAAGGACATTCCTGCGTGAAAATTGGGACATATTCGCCTGGCACCCCTCGGATATGCCAGGAATCCCACGTAGGAAAGCAGAGCACAACCTCAACATTCTAAAAGGCTTTAAGCCAGTGAAATAGACCCTGCGCCGATTTTCCGAACCCAAACGACAAGCCATGGGCGAAGAACTCACAAAACTGTTGGAGGCCGGATTCATCCGTGAGATCAAGCACCCCGAGTGGTTAGCAAACCTGGTAATGGTACCAAAGAAGAATAAGTCCTGGCGGCTCTGTGTCGATTTCAAAGACCTTAACAAGGCCTGCCCTAAGGACCCTTTCCCCCTGTCGAGGATAGACCAAATCATCAATGCCACAGCCGGACACGACTCACTATGTTTTCTTGATGCATACTCCGGATACCACCAGATCAAGATGAAAGAGTCCGACCAGGCGGCAACCGCATTCATTACCCCTTACGGGCCCTTCTGCTTCAACACCGTGCCGTTCGGATTGAAAAATGCAGGAGCCACATACCAACGCATGATTCAAGCATGCCTCGAAAATCAAATTGGCAAAACAGTAGAGTCATACGTGGACGATGTGGTTGTCAAAACCAAACACATAGACCAACTGGTAGACGACCTACGCCAAACCTTTGACAACTTGCGAGCTTATGACATACGGCTCAACCCGGAAAAATGTATCTTCGGGGTCCCCGCCGGAAAGCTGCTCGGATTCATCGTTTCCCATAGAGGAATCGAGGCCAATCCGGCCAAAATTAGAGCACTATCTCAGCTCGCAATACCAACAGAGCTCAAACATGTTCAGAAGCTGGCAGGATGCGTGGCAGCCTTGAGCCGCTTCATATCCTACCTCTGAGAAAAAGCATTACCACTCTACAAGCTGCTCAAAAAGACCAAGAATTTCCAATGGACAGACGAAGCAACTGCGGCGCTCGAGAAGATTAAAACACTCATAGCCAGCAACCCTATCTTAACCGCACCTAGTGTTGGCGAGCCCATGTTGCTATATGTCTCAGCCACCAATCAGGTGGTCAGTGCGGTGCTTGCGGTGGAAAGGGAATCCGAGGGCCATAAATTTCAAGTGCAGAAGCTGGTCTATTATGTGTCTGAAGTGCTAACACCATGTAAAACACGGTACCCGCACTATCAAAAGATAGCTTACACAGTCTTCATGGCGTCCCGAAAGCTTCGACACTACTTTCAAGAATGTTCAGTCACAGTGGCATCGGAGGTCCCCTTGAATGATATAATCAATAACAGAGACGCCACGGGCCGCATCGCCAAGTGGGCCATCGAGCTCCTTCCCTTTGAGATAACATACAAACCACGCCGAGCCATTAAATCTCAGGTGCTGGCCGATTTTATTGCCGAATGGACCGAAGCCGAACTACCCCGGGAATACAGTACGTATTCACACTGGACAAGGTATTTCGACGGCTCAAAGATGTTAGCCGGACTGGGGGCTGGGGTCATCTTAACCTCTCCCACAGGTGACACTATTTGGTACGTCTTACAGATAATGTACAAGGACTCCAACAACGCAGCCGAATACGAAGTGCTACTACATGGCCTTCGTATGGCCACAACAATGGGAGTGCAGCGCCTTGAGGTAAGGGGAGATTCAAACCTAGCGATCTCTCAAGTCAATGGCGAATTCGATGCCAAGGACCCCAAGATGGCGGCTTACAGAAACGCAGTCCTTTAGATATCAGCCTGATTCGAGGGCCTAGAATTTCACCATGTCGCTAGAGACAGCAATCAAGCAGCCGACGTCCTCGCCCGCATGGGCGCCAAGCGCGACCCTGTTCCCAAAAACACCTTCCTCAAACGGCTTTTTAAGACCTTCGTGGTGTGGCAGGACGACGTCACCAGCGCATTGACACATGCCCCGCTAACAATGCCTCACCGGACAACGCGCCAGACGACCATATCATCGGCGGCTCCGCACTCGAGGAAACACCCTCCGCCCATGAAGTCATGGCCGTAACCCCAACCTGGACAGAACCCCTGCTATCCTATCTCACACAAAAGTAGCTTCCGGAGGACCAAACCGAAGCGCGGCGTATAGTTCGGCGCTCTAAAGCATACAAGGTCCATGAAGGCGAACTCTATAAAAAGAGTACCACAGGAGTTTTACAAAGATGCATCTCCGAGGAGGAGGGGTAGCAGCTCTTGGCAGAGATACACGCAGGCATGGGCGGACACCACGCGGCGGCTCGGGCTTTGGTCAGCAAAGCTTTCCGAGCAGGTTTTTTCTGGCCTACCGCCCATGAAGATGCCCGCGTTGGATGTCAGTTGTTCTCAAATCAAAGCCATATGCCCCCCACAACCCTTCAGATGATACCGATAACTTGGCCTTTCGCGGTCTGGTGTCTCGACATGGTCAGGCCACTCAAAGGGGGGACAAACAAAAAGAAGTACCTATTGGTCATGGTCGACAAATTCACCAAGTGGATTGAGGCAAGAACCGTCACTTCGGTAGAATCCGGACTAGTCGTCAACTTCTTATCCGATGTCGTACACCGTTACGGTGTCCCCCACAGCATAATTACCGATAATGGTACCAACTTCACCGCCCAGGAGGTCAAAGAGTGGTGCGGCAAAATGGGCATCAAGCTCGATTACGCCTCGGTGTACCACCCACAGACCAACGGGCAGGTCGAACAGGCCAATGGACTCATTATGAGCGGCATTAAGCCTCACCTAGTTCGATCCCTTGAACAATCTGACTGCCATTGGGTCAAGGAACTTGATTCCGTACTATGGGGGTTGCGCACCACCCCTAATTGGTCAACCGGATACACACCATTTTTTATGGTATACGGTGCGGAAGCAGTTCTCCCATGCGACCTTATCCATGACGCGCCTAGAGTGCGCATGTACGAAGAAAAGGAAGCCGAGCTCGATCGGCAAGACAATCTGGATGCACTGGAAGAAGAGCGAGACATAGCTCAGGCTCGGTCCGTGTTCTATCAACAGCAAGCTCGACGTTAAAGTCCGGGCAAAGACATACAACATGGGAGAACTTGTCCTCCGACTCCCCGAGAAACAGAAGAATAAACTATCACCTAAATGGGAGGGACCGTACATCATCGATGAAGTACTTGTAGGAGGAGCGTATCGTCTTCGCCGCCCATCTGACAACGGCCTCGAGCCAAACCCGTGGAACGCAGCAAGGCTGCGGCGTTTTTACGCCTGAGTCCGACGTCAATTTTTGCCTTGTTTTTCTTTTTTACCTTTTTTTCTCTTTCATCGGGGTGCTTGTTCGGTTAAATCGAACCTCACCAGGCCCCTACTATATACCATTAAATGTAATACCCAGCTTCGCTTGGGGGCTCCCTTAGATGAGCCGCATAAATGCATACACCGCATTCGTTATGATTGCATCCTTCTCATACATGTTAAGCCAACATATGCACTTGTTTGACTTAAGATCTTTGCCAAGCCGGGTTGCCTGGCTCCTGTGATTACCCCTACGTTCCCGATTGTTCGGCTAGGGAGTAAAGGGAGCACCTTTGCGATTGTTACGACCGGGTCACCCGGGACCGTACCTCAGACGGGAGAAGCCGAAAGCTAGCGTTCTTACAGAATACAATAAGTCGGCCTAAGGAAAGTGAATATAGCCTCGAGCTTACCACCAAGGTTGTTTTTTAAAGCCATTGGTGTCCGTTGATCTTATGTATCCGGATTATTATTTTACCTGAAGAAAGGAACCCTTGGAGGAACTATTTTCATCAAAAGATATTTCTTATGTCAAATAGTAATATAACATAGCTCTTCGCACATGTTTTGTCTGTTTAAGCAGATGGCCGGATTGCCTTGTTCCCGAAGTTTTGTTTCATTTTCACGGCACAAAGTACGGAACACTTCCCGATCTATGATTGGGGAGGCAGAAGCCGATGGCCAGCTAAGACAACATTCTTTCAAAAATAAATAAGAACGAGGATTGAGCACGGTCAACGTAAAGTACATAGATACATAGAATTGACAAAATTACTCCTTCTTGACATTGTCTATCAATTGCTCTAAAGCACAGTCCTTCTGAGAATAGCGAGTGGCTTGCATCACGTCGTTGTACACCAAGCTCAGCGGTATCTCCTGACCGTCCGGACCCACGGGTCCAACCCGGGCCATATGCACCGAGTCCAGCTTGGTGAAGCGGGTCTTTACCATAGCCCACGCCTGGCGCGCTCCTTCTCGACAGGCCGAGATCTTCCATAATTCAAACCTTCGCCGAGCCCCTTTAAAGAGACTGGCTAGATCGGACATACTCTCTGGAGGAGCATCTGATGGCCATAACGCCTTCGCCATGCTCTTCAGGGCTTTCCGGGCCTTCTCGTAGGTCTTTGACAGTTCCTTTAATAGGTTCCCATTATAAGTGCCTACTTCTTCCTCAGGTCGCCCAGTCAGGAGACCTAACAAACAGGTGTTGCACATCGTCATTAACACATCAATGACACGAACCAATAGCATGGTGCGATCAGCGCTTACCGTATATGCCACCTTTTAGCTTTCGGTTTTCCCCCAACGCTTGTGCCAGCTGAGTCTTTAAACTCTCAATTTCCTCGGCTTGCCATTTATTCTCCGCCTTGAGTTCATTTTTCTCCTCATGACTCCGCGACAACACGCGTTTACCAGCCTCAAGCTCTTTGCGCAACTCGTTCGCGGCCTCCGTGGCTGCATGACGAAAACAGTGTGAACACATAAAATACACCATATACCCTTCCCCGAGTTGGGAAGTGGTTCTTCTCACTTACTGAACTTATCGCTGCTGGCTTCTCAAGCCGCATCCAGTTCGGCCTTGGTCTCGACCAACTGTTTTCGGCTAGCCTCAAGCTCTTCGGCCAGTTTTTTGCTATGCTCTCTTGCGGCCTACAAAATTACATCATTAGAAATCCTTAACTCGGTCGTCCTGCCTGAATTAAGGCTTGGGGGCTAGTTATTTAGGGAACTTGCTCTCAAGCTATATACCTACACCTTGGCGGCAAATAGACCGGCAATCCCATCAAAATCTATCTGGGCCGCTCCAAGGTACGTGTCTACCGAATTAAAAGCATTAAACTCCTGTTCGGTAAAGGCGGCCTGGCGCAAAGTCTCCCTCCAGCGACGATGGTTCATTACGCTCTCGACTTCGGAATTAGTGACCGAAACATCGTTGGAGTCCGCCGGAGTCATGCCAGCCATCGCGTATTCGGAGGGGGATCCAGCCAGTGCCGAAGACTGGGGACCGGAATTACGGTTCGGCGCATCCGGGAAATCTTCGGATTGATGTAGAGACACACGCCTTCTGCAAAGTTGAGTGGGCTTTAATAAACAAATGACAAAGGTGATCTTCGCTGCAATTCTAAAACGCGTTACCTCTGGGCAGAAGGGGCAGGTGCGTCCGCCTCGGCGGAAGCTTTCCGTTTTGATCTCCCATCAAGGGTTGAAGCTGGCGCGGTCCACGCTCTTCCCGAGGCATTTTTACGCGTAGTATGGCGACCCTTGGGAGCAGAAGTCAGCACGGGGGGGGGGGGGGGGTAGCGTGAGACGAGCGCCCTGTTCGGGAAGGGGTCTTATTTTCACGGCCACCCTGACGCCGTCAAGGCCCTCCTAATAGAACACCCCGTCTTCAAATTTGATCGACATCTCTGGGTCATCATGATACCCCAGATCACCTTCACGAGAATGATTCTCTGGTTGAGGAGGAGGGCAACTGATGGATGCAACTTAACGCCTCCATCCCTGTTCAAGTGGTGATCAGTGAGAATTCGATGATACGTGGGCTCAAAATAAAGGATTGTGGCTTACCCAGTCCGCCGGATTGTATCCGGAGTAGCCTTCCCGAATACTCATGTGAGCAAACTCTGCTTCGTCCCCCTTGAAGAGGGCAGCCAGTATTTTAGCCAGGGCCGCCTTGTTGTCTGGCCCTTGCCGTTAGTGATGTGTCACATCGTTGGTCCCGTTATAGCACCATAAGGGGTGACCCCGCTGTTGGAGGGGTTGCACGCATCGGGTAATGGCGATGGCCATAACTTCAACCATGGTCAACTTGCTGCTGGTCAGCAGCCTAATCTTGGCTGACAGGGCCCGCACTTCTTCATTGTCCTTTTGGGAAGGACCCTTGGGCCGCCAGTTGTACCACTTTATAGGCGGGTCATTCGAATATTCTAGTAGCCCTTGCCGAATTGGATCGGTACGGGGAACGTCTTCAATGTAAAACCACTCTGAAGTCCATCCTTCGGGATCTTTTTGTGGGGTCCCAATTGGGTACCCCATCCCAGCTATTCGCCATACCTCAGCACCTCCTACCTCAAATATAGATCCCTCCCAGAGGCGGGGGACAAGACAAAAGTGCTTCCTCCACAAGTCAAAGTGGGGCTCGCAACATAGAAATATCTCGCACAAGGCTACAAAGCCAGAAATGTGCAATATGGACCCTGGGGTGAGGTTGTGGAGCTAGATCCCATAAAACTCTAGTAGACCCCGTAGAAAGGGATGGATAGGGAAACCCAAACCTCTCAGAAGGAAGGGTACAAGACATACTCTCTCCTCCTTGCTTGGGGCGGGGGAGTTCTCGGCAAGGGCGCGGCCATCGATGGAGATGAGACCGGAGCGAACTGGGACCAGATTGGCCAAAGGGAGGAAGCGTTGTGTCTGCAAGCGACTTAGCTGGATGCGCGAGACTGAAGAACTTGACCAATCGCCTGGGAGCGGGCCGTGAGGGCGCGAGGATGAACTTGGGATGCCAGCCATGGCGTCGGAAGATTACTTCGATGATGTTCTTGAAGAAAGGGGGAAGATAACTGTTCTCAACACCTTTGGATCTATAAATAGGCGTCTTATCGTGAAGCCAAAAGGACGGGTGCGTGGAACGGCGGCATTGGGCCGCGCGCTCTCTGAAAGGCGTGTAAGGTCCTTACCCCAAGGAACGGTATTTAACTTCGGTGGTCCCAACTCAGTTTTGAGATGTATTCGGATCTTAGAATCCTGAGACTATCCGGGCCTGAGTATATTAGATTGGGTTCCGGATCTTATTCGGCGGAATTTGCACGGTTTCAAATGGAATGGAAGAACTCGTCTCGCAAGCCGATGATGTGAAGATTCCAGAAGATGATCCTCGGCGTTGGAGGCAAGTTCGGGGGCTACTGAGGGAGTCGTGGACTAAGGGGTCCTCGGGGCGACGGCCCATTGTATATGGGCCGGACTGGTGGAGCCATGTGGTGACCGGAGACCTGTGAAGCCGTGGTGTGCCCTCCAAGTCAAGGGTGGACGAGATCTCTTTCCCTCTTGTTGTAATCTATCTTCGGTAACCCTAACCCTATCGGTGTCTATATAAACCGAGGGTTGTAGTCATTAGGGGGAGAGCTATCTTCATCCCCCCCGTAGCCTAGGGTTTAGCTCATACTGATCTCGAGGTAGATCTACTTTGTAAACCACGTTATACAATCAATACAATCAAGCAGGACGCAGGGTATTACCTCTTCGAGAGGGCCCGAACCTGGGTAAACACTGTGTTCGTCGTCCCTTGTTACCCATCGATCCTAGATCCGCAGCTCCGGACCCCCTACCCCGAGGTCTGCCAGTTTTGACACCGACAATCACCCTTTAACGAGAAAGGAAACAACTTAAGAATATAGTAGTAACGAATTTTTTCCACATGAGCAAACAGGGTGGCTATATCATTCAATTTAGTAAGATGTGCCACAACAGTTTCAGATTCATAACCATGGAAAGGATTAGATTCAACCAAAGTGATTAACTCAGGATCAACAGAGAATTCAAAATCCTTATCAGTAACAAAGATAGGTGAAGTAGCAAACTTAGGATCATATTGCATTCTAGCGTTCACAGATTTTTATTTCCACATGCATAGTAATTTCTTAAGATCATCTCTATCCTTACAAGCAAGGAAGTCCCTAGTGAAGGAAATATGCCCTAGAGGCAATAATATAGTTGTTATTTTATATTTCCTTATTCATGATAAAGGTTTATTATTCATGCTAGAATTGTATTGATCGGAAACTTAAATACATGTGTGAATACATAAACAAATACCGTGTCCCTAGTAAGCCTCTACTAGACTAGCTCGTTGATCAAAGATGGTTAAGGTTTCCTAACCATAGACATGTGTTGTCATTTGATAACGGGATCACATCATTAGGAGAATGATGTGATGGACAAGACCCATCCGTTAGCTTAGCATTTTGATCGTTCAGTTTGTTGCTATTGCTTTCTTGATGACAAATACATATTCCTTCGACTATGAGATTATGCAACTCCCGGATACCGGAGGAATACCTTGTGTGCTATCAAACATCACAATGTAATTGGGTGATCATAAAGATGCTCTACAGGTATCTCCGAAGGTGTTTGTTGAGTTGGCATAGATCGAGATTAGGATTTGTCACTCCGAGTATCGGAGAGGTATCTCTGGGCCCTCTCGGTAATACACATCATAAGAAGCCTTGCAAGTAAAGTGACTAAGGTGTTAGTTGCAAGATGATGTATTACGGAACGAGTAAAGAGACTTGCCGATAACGAGATTGAACTAGGTATGAAGATACCGACGATCGAATCTCGGGCAAGTAACATACCGATGGACAAAGGGAATTACGTACGTTGTCATGAGGTTCGACCGATAAAGATCTTCGTAGAATATGTAGGAGCCAATATGGGCATCCAGGTTCCACTATTGGTTATTAACCGGAGAGGTGTCTCGGTCATGTCTACATAGTTCTCGAACCCGTAGGGTCAGCACGCTTAACGTTCGTTGATGATATAGTGTTATATGAGTTATATGATTTGGTGACCGAATGTTGTTCGGAGTCCCGGATGAGATCATAGACATGACGAGGAGTCTCAAAATGGTCGAGAGGTAAAGATTGATATATAGGACGATGATATTCGAACACCGAAAGAGTTTCGGAGTGCACCGGGTAGTCATCGGGTCACCGAAAGGGGTTCCGGACATCCCCGGTAAGTGTATGGGCCTAATGGGCCAAGGGGGGGGGGGACAGACCAACCCACTAGGGGGCTGGTGCGCCCCTCTACATGGCCGGCCGGCCCTAGGGGAAGGAAAGGGGAGGGGTGGCCCCTCCTGCCTTTCCCTCCTCAGGAGAGAAAGGAAAGGGGGGACGCCACCTCCTCCTTCCTTCCTCCCGCACTGCATTAAGGAAAGGGGGGCGCCACTTGCGGAGGACCCCAAGTAGGATTCGGCCTACTTGGGGGCGCCTCCTAGCTGCTCCCTCCTCCTCCCACCTATATATATGTGGGAGGGGGGCGCCTAGCACAAGGACAACAAGTGCTTAGCCGTGTGCGGCGCCCCCCTGCACCGTTTACACCCCCGGTCATATTTTCGTAGTGCTTAGGCGAAGCCCTGCAGAGATAGCTTCACCATCACCGTCACCACACCGTCGTGCTGCTGGAACTCATCAACTACCTCACCATCTTACTGGATCAAGAAGGCGGAGGACGTCACCGAGCTGAACGTGTGCTGAACGCGGAGGTGCCGTATGTTCGGTACTCGATCGGTTGGAGCGCGAAGAAGTTTGACTACATCAACCGCATTACTAAACGCTTCCGCTTACGATCTACAAGGGTACGCAGACACACTCTCTCCTCTCGTTGCTATGCATCTCCATGGATAGATCTTGCGTGTGCGTAGATTTTTTTTTGTTTTCTATGCAACGTTTCCCAACAGTGGTATCTGAGCCAGGTTTATGCATAGATGATATGCATGAGTAGAACACAAAGAGTTGTGGGCGGTGATAGTCGTACTGCTTACCACCAACGTCTTATTTTGATACAACGGTATTGTGGGATGAAGCGGCCCGGACCAACCTTGCATGTCCACGCACATGAGGCCGGTTCCACCGACAGACATGCAACTAGTTTTGCATAAAGGTGGCTGGCGGGTGTCTGTTTCTCCTACTTTAGTTGAATCGAGTTTGACTACGGCTGGTCCTTGAAGAAGGTTAAAATAGCAAACTTGATGAAACACCATTGTGGTTTTTGTGTAGGTAAGAACGGTTCTTGCTAGAAGCCCGTAGCAGCCACGTAAAACTTGCAACAACAAAGTAGAGGACATCTAACTTGTTTTTGCAGGGCATGTTGTGATGTGATATGGTCAAGATATGATATGATATATGTTGATGTATGAGATGATCATGTTTTGTAACATCGACAACCGGCAGGAGCCTTAGGGTTGTCTCTTTATTGTATGAAATGCAAGCGCCATGTAATTGCTTTACTTTATCGCTATGCGTTAGTAATAGTTGTAGAAGCAATAGTTGGCGAGACGACCCCGACGCAATGATGGAGATCAAGGTGTCGAGCCGGTGACGATGGAGATCATGATGATGCTTTGGAGATGGAGATCAAAAGCACAAGATGATGATGGCCATATCATGTCACGTATTTTGATTGCATGAGATGTTTATCCTTTATGCATCTTATTTTGCTTAGAACGGCGGTAGCATTATAAGATGATCCCTTCACTAAATTTCAAGATAAAAGTGTTCTCCCCGAGTATGCACCATTGCCAAAGTTCGTCGTTTCGAAGCACCTCATGATGATCGGGTATGATAGACTCTACATTCACATACAATGGGTGTAAGACAGTTTTGCACATGCAGAATACTTGGGTTAAACTTGACGAGCCTAGCATGCACAGACATGGTCTCGGAACACTGGAGACTGAAAGGTCGAACGTGAGTCATATAGTAGATATGATCAACATAGAGATGTTCACCATTGATGACTACCCCATCTCACGTGATGATCGGACATGGGTTAGTTGATTTGGATCATGTATCACTTAGATAACTTGAGGGATGTTTACTTAAGTGGGAGTTCATTAGTAATTTGATTAATTGAACTTAATTTTTCATTAACTTAGTCTTAATAGTTTTGCATATCTATGTTGTAGATAAATAGCTCGCGATATAGCTCCCCTATATTTTTGATATGTTCCTAGAGAAAAACTAAGTTGAAAGATGATGGTAGCAATAATGCGGACTGGATCCGTGATCTGAGGATTATCCTCATTGCTGCACAGAAGAATTATGTCCTTGATGCACCGCTAGGTGACAGACCTGTTGCAGGAGCTGATGCAAACATTATGAATGTTTGACAAGCTCGATATGATGACTACTTGATAGTTTAGTGCTCCATGCTTTACGGCTTAGAACCGGGACTTCAAAAATGTTTTGAATGCCACGAAGCATATGAGATGTTCCAAGAGCTAAAATTGGTATTTCAGACTCATGCCCGTGTCAAGAGGTATGAGACCTCTGCTTTGCCTACAAGATGTAGGAGAATAGCTCAGCCAGTGAGCATGTGCTCAGAATGTCTGGGTACTACAATCGCTTGAATCAAGTGGGAGTTAATCTTCCAGATAAGATAGTGATTGACAGAGTTCTCTAGTCACTATCACCAAGCTACTAGAACTTCATGATGAACTATAATATGCAAGGGATGGCGAAAACGATTCCCGAGCTCTTCGCGATACTGAAATCGGCGAAGGTAGAAATCAAGAAAGAGCATCAAGTGTTGATGGTTAAACAAGACCACTAGTTTCAAGAAAAAGGGCAAGGGAAAGAAAGGGAACTTCAAGAAGAATGGAAAGCAAATTGCCACTCCCGTGAAGAAGCCCAAAGATGGACCTAAGCCTGAAACTAAGTGCTTCTACTGCAAAGGGAATGGTCACTAGAAGCGGAACTGCCCTAAATCTTGGCGGATAAGAAGGATGGCAAAGTGAACAAAGGTATATTTGATATACATGTTATTGATGTGTACTTTACTAGTGTTCGTAGCAACCCCTGGGTATTTGATGCCGGTTCAGTTGCTAAGATTAGTAACTCAAAACAGGAGTTGCAGAATGAACAGAGACTAGTTAAGGACGAGGTGACGATGTGTGTTGGAAGTGATTCCAAGGTTGATACGATCACCATCGCACACTCCCTCTACCTTCGGGATTAGTGTTGAACCTAAATAAATGTTATTTGGTGTTTGCGTTGAGCATGAATATGACTGGATCATGTTTATTGTAATACGGTTATTCATTTAAGTCAGAGAATAATTGTTGTTCTGTTTACATGAATAAAACCTTATATGGTCATACACCCAATAAGAATGGTTTATTGAATCTCGATCGTAGTGATATACATATTCATAATATTGATGCCAAAAGATGCAAAGTTGATAATGATAGTGCAACATACTTGTGGCACTGCCGTTTAGGTCATATTGGTGTAAAGTGCATCAAGAAACTCCATGCGGATGGACTATTGGAATCACTTGATTATGAATCATTTGATACTTGCGAACCATGCCTCATGGGCAAGATGACTAAAACTCCGTTCTCCGGAACAATGGAGCGAGCTAATGACTTATTGGAAATAATACACACCGATGTATGCGGTCCGATGAGTGTTGAGGCATGCGGCGGGTATCATTATTTTCTGACCTTCACAAATGATTTGAGTAGGTATGGGTATATCTACTTGATGAAACACAAGTCTGAAACATTTGAAAATTTCAAAGAATTTCAGAGTGAAGTGGAGAATCATCGTAACAAGAAAATAAAGTTTCTACGGTCTGATCGCGGAGGCGAATATTTGAGTTACGAGTTTGGCCTTCATTTAAAACAATGTGGAATTGTTTCACAACTCACGCCACCTGGAACACCACAGCGTAATGGTGTGTCCGAACGTCGTAACCGTACTTTATTGGATATGGTGCGTTCTATGATGTCTCTTACCGATTTACCACTATCGTTTTGGGGTTATGCACTAGACAACCGCATTCATGTTAAATAGGGCACCATCTAAATCCGTTGAGACGACACCGTATGAACTGTGGTTTGGCAAGAAACCTAAGCTATCGTTTCTTAAAGTTTGGGGTTGCGACACTTATGTCAAATGGCTTCAGCCTGATAAGCTCGAAACCAAATCGGAGAAGTGCGTCTTCATAGGATACCCTAAGGAAACAATTGGGTACACCTTCTATCACAGATCCGAAGGCAAGATCTTTGTTGCTAAGAATGGATCCTTTCTAGAGAAGGAGTTTCTCTCGAAAGAAGTGAGTGGGAGGAAAGTAGAACTTGATGAGGTAATTGTACCTTCTCTATAATTGGAAAGTAGTACATCAGAGAAAGCCGTTCCCGTGATGCCTACACCAACCAGAGAGGAAGCAAATGATGATGATCATGAAACTTCAGATTAAGTTACTACTGAACCTCGTAGGTCGACCAGAACACGTTTCGCACCAGAGTGGTACGGCAATCCGGTCCTGGAAGTCATGTTGTTGGACAACAACGAACCTATGAACTATGAAGAAACTATGATGAGCCCAGATTCTGAAAAATGGCTTGAGGCCATGAAATCTGAGATAAGATCCATGTATGAGAACAAAGTATGGACTTTGGTGGATTTTCCCGATGATCGGCAAGCCATAAAGAATAAATGGATCTTTAAGAGGAAGACGGACGCTGACGGTAATATCACTGCCTACAAAGCTCGACTTGTTGCAAAAGGTTTTCGACAAGTTCAAGGAGTTGACTACGATGAGACTTTCTCACCCGTAGCAATGCTTAAGTCCGTCCGAATCATGTTAACAATTGCTACATTTTATGATTATGAAATCTGGCAAATGGACGTCAAAACTGCATTTCTTAATGGATTCCTTAAAGAAGAGTTGTATATGATGCAACCAGAAGGTTTTGTCGATCCTAAAGGTGCTAACAAAGTGTGCAAGCTCTAGCAATCCATCTATGGACTGGTGCAAGCATCTCGGAGTTGGAATATACGTTTTGATGAGGTGATCAAAGCATATGGTTTTATACAGACTTACGGTGAAGCCTGTATTTACAAGAAAGTGAGTGGGAGCTCTGTAGCATTTCTAATATTATATGTGGATGACATATTGTTGATTGGAAATGATATAGAATTTTTGGATAGCATAAAAGGATACTTGAATAAGAATTTTTCAATGAAAGACCTCGGTGAAGCTACTTACATATTGGGCATCAAGATCTATAGGGATAGATCGAGACACCTAATAGGACTTTCACAAAGCACATACCTTGACAATGTTTTTGAAGAAGTTCAAAATGGATAAGTCAAAGAAAGGGTTCTTGCCTGTGTTGCAAGGTGTGAAGTTGAGTAAGACTCAAAGCCCGACCACGACAGAAGATAGAGAGAGAATGAAAGTCATTCCCTATGCCTCAGTCATAGGTTCTATAAAGTATGCCATGTTGTGTACCAGACCTTTTGTGTGCCTTGCCATAAGTTTAGCAAGGGGGTACAATAGTGATCCAGGTGTAGATCACTGGACAGCGGTCAAAATTATCCTTAGTTACCTAAGAGGACTAAGGAAATATTTCTCGGTTATGGAGGTGATAAAGAGTTCGTCATAAAGGGTTACGTCGATGCAAGCTTTGACACCGATCCAGATGACTCTGAGTCTCAATCTAGATACGTATTGAAAGTGGGAGCAATTAGCTAGAGTAGCTCCATGCAGAGCATTGTAGACATAGAAATTTGCAAAATACATACGGATCTGAATGTGACAGACCCGTTGACTAAACTTCTCTCACAAGCAAAACAAGATCACACCTTAGTACTCTTTGGGTGTTAATCACATGGCGATGTGAACTAGATTATTGACTCTAGTAAACTCATTGGGTGTTGGTCACATGGCGATGTGAACTATGGGTGTTAATCACATGGCGATGTGAACTAGATTATTGACTCTAGTGCAAGTGGGAGACTGAAGGAAATATGCCCTAGAGGCAATAATAAAGTTATTATTTTATATTTCCTTATTCATGATAAAGGTTTATTATTCATGCTAGAATTGTATTGATCAGAAACTTAAATACATGTGTGAATACATAAACAAATACAATATCCCTAGTAAGCCTCTACTAGACTAGCTCGTTGATCAAAGATGGTTAAGGTTTCCTAACCATAGACATGTGTTGTCATTTGATAATGGGATCACATCATTAGGAGAATGATGTGATGGACAAGACCCATCTGTTAGCTTAGCATATTGATCATTCAGTTTATTGCTATTGCTTTCTTGATGACAAATACATATTCCTTCGACTATGAGATTATGCAACTCCCGGATACCGGAGGAATACCTTGTGTGCTATCAAATGTCACAATGTAACTGGGTGATCATAAAGATGCTCTACAGGTATCTCCGAAGGTGTTTGTTGAGTTGGCATAGATCGAGATTAGGATTTGTCACTCCGAGTATCGAAGAGGTATCTCTGGGCCCTCTCGGTAATACACATCATAAGAAGCCTTGCAAGCAAAGTGACTAAGGTGTTAGTTGAAAGATGATGTATTATGGAACGAGTAAAGAGACTTGCCGGTAACGAGATTGAACTAGGTATGAAGATACCAATGATCGAATCTCGGGCAAGTAACATACCGATGGACAAAGGGAATTACGTACGTTGTCATGAGGTTCGATCGATAAAGATCTTCATAGAATATGTAGGATCCAATATGGGCATCCAGGTTCCGCTATTGGTTATTAACCGGAGAGGTGTCTCGGTCATGTCTACATAGTTCTCGAACCTGTAGAGTCCGCACGCTTAACGTTCGTTGACGATATAGTGTTATATGAGTTATATGATTTGGTGACCGAATGTTCTTCGGAGTCCCGGATGAGATCACGGACATTACGAGGAGTCTCGAAATGGTCGAGAGGTAAAGATTGATATATAGGACGATGATATTCGGACACCGAAAGAGTTTCGGAGTGCACCGGGTAGTCATCGGGTCACCGGAAGGGGTTCCGGACACCCCCGATAAGTGTATGGGCCTAATGGGCCAAAGGGGGGGGACAGAGCAGCCCACTAGGGGGCTGGTGCGCCCCTCTACATGGCCGGCCGGCCCTGGGGAAGGAAAGGGGAGGGGTGGCCCCTCCTGCCTTTCCCTCCTCAGGAGAGAAAGGGATGGGGGGACGCCACCTCCTCCTTCCTTCCTCCCGCACTCCAATAAGGAAAGGGGGGCGCCACTTGGGGAGGACCCCAAGTAGGATTCGGCCTACTTGGGGGCACCTCCTGGCTGCTCCCTCCTGCCCCCCACCTATATATATGTGGGAGGGGGCGCCTAGCACAAGGACAACAATTGCTTAGCCGTGTGCGGCGCCCCCCTCCACCGTTTACACCCCCTGTCATATTTTCGTAGTGCTTAGGCGGAGCCCTGCGGAGATAGCTTCACCATCACCGTCACCACGCCGTCGTGCTGCCGGAACTCATCCACTACCTCGCCGTCTTGCTGGATCAAGAATTCGGAGGACGTCACCGAGCTGAACGTGTGCTGAACGCGGAGGTGCCGTATGTTCGGTACTCGATCGGTTGGAGCGCGAAGAAGTTTGACTACATCAACCGCGTTACTAAACGCTTCCGCTTACGGTCTACGAGGGTACGTAGACACACTCTCCCCTCTCGTTGCTATGCGTCTCCATGGATAGATCTTGCGTGTGCGTAGAATTTTTTTTGTTTTCTGTGCAACGTTTCCCAACACCTAGCTACCTCTCCATCCATAACATAACCCTCAGGTATAACACGCAATTCATATCTAGGAGAGCTAGGTCTAGCAGGTGTTTCAAAGTGTCCAGTTTCAATAATTTCATCAGTTTCAGAAATATCATCAGTTTCAACATTCTCAATATCTTTAGCTCTAGCAAGTTGTTCATCAAGAAATTCACCCAATGGCACAATTTTATCAAGCAAAGCAGTAGTATCATCATAAGCAACATGCATAGCAGAAGTAGCATCATCAATTACTTGCGACATATCAGAATTAATAGCAGGTGGTGGTGTCGCAAGCTTACTCAAAGCAGAAGGTGAATCAAGTGCAGAGCTAGATGGCAGTTCCTTACCTCCCCTCGTAGCAGAGGGGAAAATCTTGGTTTTGTTATCTTTCAGATTCCTCATAATGATCAACAGATATAAATCCCAAGTGACTCAGAGAATAGAGCTATGCTCCCCGGCAACGGCGCCAGAAAAAGGTCTTGATAACCCACAAGTATAGTGGATCGCAACAGTTTTCGAGGGTAGAGTATTCAACCCAAATTTATTGATTCGACACAAGGGGAGCCAACGAATATTCACGAGTATTAGCAGCTGAGTTATCAATTCAACCACATCTGAAAGATTTAATATCTGCAACAAAGTTTTTGGTAGCAAAGTAGTATGGAAGTAACGGTAACGGTGACAAAAGTAACAGTAGCAGTTTTGAAGTGATTGTAACAGTAGCAACGAAAGTAACTTAGCAAAGATCAATATGTGAAAAGCTCGTAGGCATCGGATCAATGATGGATAATTATGTCGGATGGCATTCATCATGCAACAGTTATAACCTAGGGTGACACAGAACTAGCTCCAATTCATCAATGTAATGTAGGCATGTATTCCGTATATAGTCATATGTGCTTATGGAAAAGAACTTGCATGACATCTTTTGTCCTACCCTCCCATGGCAGCGGGGTCCTAATGGAAACTAAGGGATATTAAGGCCTCCTTTTAATAGAGAACCAGAACAAAGCATTAGCACTTAGTGAATACATGAACTCCTCAAACTACGGTAATCACCGGAAAGAATCACAATTATTGTCACCTTGGGGTATGCGGATCATAACACGTAATAGGTGTCTACAACTTGCAAGATAGGATCAAGAACACAAATATATTCATGAAAACATAATAGGTTCAGATCTGAAATCATGGCACTCGGGCCCTAGTGACAAGCATTAAGCATAGCAAAGTCATAGCAACATCAATCTCAGAACATAGTGGATACTAGGGATCAAACCCTAACAAAACTAACTCGATTACATGATAAATCTCATCCAACCCATCACCGTCCAGCAAGCCTACGATGGAATTACTCACTCCTGGCGGTGAGCATCATGAAATTGGTGATGGAGGAAGATTGGTGATGATGATGACGACGAATCCCCCTCTCCGGAGCCCCGAACGGACTCCAGATCTGTCCTCCCGATGAAGAACAGGAGGTGGTGGCGGCTCCGTATCGTAAAACGTGATGAATCCTTCTCTCTGATTTTTTTTCTCCCCGAATAGGGTTATATAGAGTTGGAGTTGAGGTCGGAGGAGGTCCAGGGGGCCCACAAGCCCTCTAGGCGCGCCACAGGGGGAGGGCGCGCCCCCCAGGCTTGTGGCCTCTGGGTGGACCCCCTCTGGATAATTCTTGCGCCATTATTTTTTATATATTTCAAAAATATTCTCTGTAAATTTTCAGGTCAATCCGAGAACTTTTATTTCTGCACAAAAATAACACCATGGCAATTCTGCTGAAAACAACGTCAGTCTGGGTTAGTTCCATTCAAATCATGCAAATTAGAGTCCAAAACAAGGGCAAAAGAGTTTGGAAAAGTAGATACGATGGAGACGTATCACACACCAAAAAACATTTTTGCCATAAAGCAATAAAAAAGGTACTATCATATGGTACCAAAGGGTACTAACATATGTTATTGGTTTTCGACTGGTTTTCCTCATTAACTAGTCATTTTCCTTCTTCTAAATGAAAAGTCATAGCTCATGCTCGTTCCTCAAAAAAACATGGTACATGTTTATGGCCTTTTCCCTATTCTCATTTGCCATTTGTTTATGTGGGCACTTGCTAATTTTACAAGTTATGTATTGTATATGTCATGATGCGTTGGTGCCTTGAGATATATAGTAAGGTGACACAATGTCTTATCTGCCTTTTTAGGTTGTGAAAGGAATGAAATTTTGATGCAACATTGATTGCATATTATGCAACTTGACCAACCTATTGATGATGTTTAGCTCCTGATTCTCGCATTGTTTCGAGGGTCTAGTTATAGGAGAACCAGGAACGGGGAGCTCTCCTCTTTTTCCACCCGACTCTTTCTGTAGCCAGTTGCTAAATGATGTAGCTTTCCGCTGTCATTTATAGGTGTAAATCAGAGTCACAACAAAGGTATGATGGTCCTGCTAGCGAAAAAGAAGGCACGTATTGTTGACCTTACATGGTAACCTTGTATCAGGCACACAGTTTGCCTACACCTTGATGCTACGACCTGATCGGGTCTATGTTATGAAGGAGTTCGTTTTGGATATGCAAACTTGCCTCGCTCCTTGGTGCCGCCAGCTATGAAATCTGATGCTCCTTTTGTCATTATGTTGCCAGTTTTTTCCACAACAAAGGATTTTTATTATTAGATAGGCTATATAGAGCTCCTTTTATCAGCATGTTGCTAGTTTCACAGCAAATGATTTTCTTAATTAGATAGGCTATATAGAGACGCGTGCATGTGCATGTGTCACGTTGATGTTCCAAAGAGCTATCGATACATGTGATGTGATGTCAGTTTCATGGACATTTGCAAAACATGTTGTGTTTGTCTCTTTGTAAATGAAGTTGCCTTATGCTCATATTTGTTTCGCCCAAGGTCAACGTGAGAAGATTCATAAGTGGTACCATTCAGCTCCTTTTATCAACATATTTGTTTCATATGATTATCAATCTTTTAACTAACCGTCTGATGCCATGATGTGAATGTGTTCGCGATAATGATGCGCACATACTCACAACAATAACAACTTATATTGAATGGTGGTGAGGAAAGGGTCGAACATGCGGCTACTTGTGGGTGAAACAGGCGGCATGGGGGGTCCCCCTGCATTGCAAACATAAGCTAACTGAGTGAATTCAAAAGGACTTGCACCACTCAAATCTAAGAAATCAGACTCCAGTTTCCTAGCATGGACAATCCAACAAGGTAACAATTTACATGGCTAGATAAGTAGGCGCATAGGATTGTTCTCTTGGAGGAAACAAATCTCAAATGTACTGAATTGAGCGATATAGTTGTAGGCTTGAAAGCTTTCACGTCATGTTTGTTTTGTGTGGTTAAGATTAATATTAATTTGTGAATCTGGTGTTATTTTAATTTTATTCCAATTTTACCATCAGACTCAATGAGCCTCACACTATGTTCTTATGGAGACATTTGATTGTCTTTGATCCGAGACATATTATAGATGTGAGATGCCTGTTGACTAGGATCAATGAGAAAATTTCCCTCCCGATTACATGTGTTGCATGTGCACGTTTACTAGTTCACTTAGTTGTAGAATCTTATGGGTCCGTTCGGTTTTGAGCCAAAAAATCGCTGAGGCCAAAAAAATTGACGTCGACCACACGATGCACATATTTGGATGAGAGACAACTATTTGGCTTGCCAACACTCCAAGATAGCAATATCACACACAAATCATATAAAAAAGTCTGACGCAAATCAAAGTTATTAATTTTGGACCCTAACAGAGAAAGAACTTTCTCTCCGTGGTGTTTTCGGAGGAAACGGTGCTTTAGGAGGCTCCACGAGGGAAAGATACTTTTGGCGATGGCGAGCTCCCCCAAGCAAATAATGTCTAGCAACCGTTCGCTTTGAGAGGGTATGCAGTGAACTACTTAGAAGGGGTGATGGAAGCGAACGCATTGAGATTCGTACGCGAAATACCACGAATTTAGAGGTTTTGGCGTTTTTGCTAACAAAAAAGGTGCCATAAGCTTTCCGTTGATTTTCGGGCACGTGGCGTCGGGATAGCCCAAATTTTGGAAGCCAAGTTCTCTTGAACCGTCGCAGTCGGACGAAAATTTGAACCGGGCTTGAACCGGGCCACCGCCAACCGCGTGCCACCTCCACCGACACGTGGACACCCTGCGCCGCCCCCGCTCACGCGTCGTCCCTCTGGCCACCTCACCGCTCCGCCCGAAGCGACCAGAAAGGGACCAGTACCCGAGCCAAGCGGCGAGCCGGCGAGCCACCGCCCCCCGCCTCCCCTCGCTCCCCCGCGCGGTATCCTCCCCGCCACCCCGCCCCGCGGCCGCAGCGCTCCGCAGATCGACCCCTCACGCGCGCGCGCGCCATGGCGTCCTCCTCCTCCGCGACGTCCGGCGACGACCGGCCGCCGGCCGGCGGGGGTGGGGGCGGGACCCCCGCGCAGGCGCACGCGGAGTGGGCCACCTCGATGCACGCGTACTACGCGGCCGCCGCCTCCGCCGCCGGGCACCCCTACGCCGCGTGGCCGCTGCCGCCGCAGGCCCAGGTACGCGATCCTCCTCTCCTAGAGCCGCTCCGGGGCCGCAGACTCGCGGCGCCGGGCTGGTGGTGGTGTGGCTTTGAGTTCTGATCAGTTTTTTTCTCCTCTTTCGCGGCGGGGCGCAGCAGCACGGCCTGGTGGCGGCCGGGCCGGGGGCGGCGTACGGCGCGCCGGTGCCGTTCCCCATGTACCACCACCCCGCGGCGGCGTACTACGCGCACGCGCACGCGCACGCCTCCATGGCCGCGGTAAATGCCGAGCTCCCCTCCCTCTTCTATTTTCTAGCGAAATTGGACCTGACCGTACGTGGTTGTGCGGCCGTGTTGTGAAATTGTTTGCTGCGTTCTGCTCTGTGCAGGGGGTGCCTTACATGGCCGGTGAGTCTGCGTCGGCGGCGGGGAAAGGGAAGAGAGTGGGGAAGACACGGCGTGTCCCTTCCGGCGAGATCAATTCCAGCTCCGGGAGGTGCGTGGTTTCTGTGCTCGCATGCGTGCGTGCTCTTGTTTGTCTGTTGGCCGGGTGGACTGAACTGAAATCAACTGATATGGCTTGCACAGTGGCGATGCCGGGAGCCAGGGGTCATCGGAGAAGGGAGATACGGGCGCCAATCAGAAGGTGCCTCGTTTGGCATTGTCTGAATTATGCTTTTCTAGCAATCTTTGATTGTTAGTTTTGGTTGATCAACAATTTCACATATGCTTATGTAATCTGTCCAGGGCTCATCATCATCCGCGAAGAGGAGGAAGTCCGGCACTGCAAATACAGAAGGTGGGTTATCAGTTATCACAAACCATAATTCCTGGATACAAGGTATGATGGGTTAGTTTGAAAAGACAATGACAGGACCAGTTACACTTAGTACAAAGGAAGAAGTGGACTTGGATTTGTGTCATTGTGTCGGTTCGCATCCTTGTGCGGGCACCATTGCACCCTAAGAGAGTGCTGCAAGGGAGTAGTTTGTCTATGTTGGTAGTATGTGAGAATGACAGTTGGCATTTTCAGGTGAGCCATCTCAGGCTGCCACAGTGCAGAATGCTGTAACCGAGCCGCCATTGGAAGACAAGGAGAGGTCTGCATCCAAACTGTTGGTTTTGGCGCCTGGGAGGGCGGCACTCCCCAGCGCTGCACCAAACTTGAATATTGGGATGGATCCCTTGAGTGCTTCTCCATCCTCCTTAGTACAGGGGGAGGTGAACGCCGCAGCTTCTTCCCAGAGTAACGCTTCGCTGTCTCAGATGGTATAGTTTTCCTTTATGAATTCTTTTCTTCAAAGGAAGATTTCTGTTTCTTTCAGACTTCCAGCCTCTGCACTGTTATGATCTTTGAGAACGTGGTAAATTGGTAATTGTCATGAATGACCAGTAGTTTTCCTTTCATTTTGGAAAATATGAATAGTGCATTTACTTGCGACTCGGTTATACTTTAGCCCTCTTTTATAAAAATGTGGTGACAAATAGCATGTAAATGTTTTTCAGATTGCATCTTATATGATTATAACAACCATACCCTTGAGGCCGTGATGAGCAATCAATCTCTAATAGTATATATTACCAAAGCAGCACCTAAGTCAGAAATTTTATGCCTGCGAATACCATTGGTTATTAAATATGAATCTATAGCTACTGGTCACTCATGACCACCCGGATGTCTGTGCGAGTTAATTTTTGCAATGTTCTGCAAGATTTATCTTTGTTTTTGTAGGATGAACGGGAACTGAAGAGGGAGAGAAGGAAACAATCCAACAGAGAGTCTGCAAGGAGATCAAGATTACGGAAACAGGTACAGTCAGTACTAAAGACGAACAATCTCAAGTGAGAATGTGGGAAAAAATACTTCACACAATGTTTTGTACTTTCCTGCACTTGTTTATTTCCTGGTGAGTGTGTGGCACTAGAAGTAGAGAAATGATAGTTATAAAATTTACGTTCAACATTATGGATGTTTGACTGTTAAGTTAGGTCCGCACAAGTATCTCTCCGCATGGAAATGCTCCAGATAGGTTATGCTGGACATAATGTCTGAAACAATCACCGCTGGCCTGATGGCCTGGTCATCTTGGAAGCATTTCTCTCGCTTTTATTGCTAAGACTACCCAGTTTTTATTGTTTCAGAAATTTAAGCGATGGCTTTGTAGGGAAGTATGCAATCACTAAAAGTTTTGGCCAACTGGGATCATCTCAGGCTTCCAGAAGTCTAATTAGAATACTCTCTACTGCTTCTTGAGCAATGCTGCCTAATATTCTTGATTTGTTTTAACTGGACTTGATTACAGTAGGGATGTTTAGTCAAGTGTCCCTATGAGCTATTACCTGCATGTTGCTAAAATTATCTTCTGGGGATAATATATCTGACATTCTGAACTCAGCTGAACAGCGAAACATATCCAGTTTAGGCAAGTAAGACAACACAGTATCGATTTTCTAGGCCAGCAAATGAATTAACTTAAGATTATTTGATGGTATAAAATTTCACCGTTGAAACAGTATACTAATTGATCTCGATTTCTTCTTATGCTACCTAGCAAGAATGCGAAGAGCTAGCCCAGAAGGTAAGTGAGCTGACCGCAGCGAAC
Organism: Thinopyrum elongatum; assembly: GCA_011799875.1. Classification (NCBI taxonomy): domain Eukaryota; kingdom Viridiplantae; phylum Streptophyta; class Magnoliopsida; order Poales; family Poaceae; genus Thinopyrum; species Thinopyrum elongatum. Next base: position 535,576,194 of record CM022301.1, on the reverse strand, counting down.
GGCACGCTCAGATCAGAACTCGACCAGCTTAAGAAGGACTGCAAAACCATGGAAACAGAAAATAAACAGCTGATGGTGAATGCCACACCCCTCTCTAGCCATGCCCTTGATGGCAAGGTTATTTTCGTAACTCAATCTTACTGCTGACTGTAACCAGTAGTTTTCTGATTGATGCAGGGCAAAATACTAAGTCACGATGATAAGATGCAGCAGTCAGAGGGCCCTAGTGTTGTGACTACCCTGAGTATCCAGGTCGAAGCGCCCGAGCCGCATCAGGGAGGAAACGGCAAAGCTTCATAAGAAACGCTCAACAGCAACAGCGAGGGGTTGGATCGAGTGCCAACCAGGAAGTAGAAATCGAGAAGATTGGTGGAGTTCCCTATTATCTAACCCCGCCATCGCTCGCCCTAAGCGTTCAAAACCACCCCCCCCCCCCCCCCCTCTTGAAGCTCCATAATCATACTTGGTTTTTGGTCTTAGTCATGGCTGGTCAATGAGTTGTTTGTAGAACAAGGTGTAGATAAATGCATGATAGATTACTATACTTGTTGTTATATTTTGGTGTACTAGTAAATGTGTACGTGCAATGCATGTTGATGTTAGGTAATATATTAATTACACGTAAATATTAGGTAGGATATTATTTGCGTATTAATTATGTGATTAGCATTGGGATTAATATTTGGTATGATATTAACTGCACACTAAACGTGTTGAGCGCTCATCATTGGAGCAGTCTGAGTCGTTGGATTGACCTGATGGTCAAGATTTGTTGGATCTGCCCCTTTGGGTTTTTTTATATTGGTATTGATATAGATATAGATATAGACTACAAGAAGTGACATCCGGACAAGATTTGTTGGATCTGCCCCTTTGGGTTTTTTTATATTGGTATTGATATAGATATAGATATAGACTACAAGAAGTGACATCCGGACGGTAGAAGAGCTCTTGCGGGTATGGTAGTGATGCCTTGTTCGGTTGACAGGGAATTTAGGGGGATTGAGTGGGGTTAAATCCTCTGCAAGTCAAAATCCCCTCGGTCCTCTCCCATCCCCCCCCCCCCTCTCTCTTTCTTTGAGCGCACCAAACTTTTCATTTCAGAAATTACATGGCAGGTCATATTCCTGCGAGCTGAAACAAAGCAACATATGTCGTGTTCCTTATAAGATGGAGCAGAACCAAAAGACCTATTAGGAGGGGTGTAATGGAACAAGGCCTCAGTGGTTTAATACTCTGATTAGATAAAAGAAGAAATAAGTCAATAGATATATGACACAAAATAATCAACTTACAACATATAATAAGTCAATGTTTGATATGTTTATAAATAAATACTATCATAATGCATAATAATTCCTAAGTTTAAGCATACAAAAAGTCAAATTTGATACTATATTAGGCTTTTATGTTCCATAATTGGCATATTGCGGCTAACATTGCTTAAATTAGCTAAAAAAATCATTCGGATACGGCTATATCCACTTTCATATCCATATTTGTGTCAAAATCTCGTACCGTTCTTGTATTTGTAAAATAAATTCGGATAAACATGTCGATGTGTGGCTACACGTAGTATACGCATGGTCCCGAATATAATTATTTTGAGCTTAGTTACATGAAGAAAATCACCAGAACGAATCTAAACTACCACTAACAACTAAAAAGCATACTGCAAAAAATTCGGAGCTGCGGTAGTCGGCTCTTTCCGGTGTGTCCGATGTGCTCTTTTGTGGTTCGCCTTGGTTGCTATGGAGTCGGAGCTGCGGTGGATTGTGTCCAGGTAGTGACAATAATAAGCACTCGGTGGCCATTTGCAAAGGACTTGATCGGCGCAAGCCCTGTGTATTTTCCTCGCGATCGTCGTCAAAGTCGAAGCTTTTGTTCGTTGGTGCGTGTGGCCAACTATTGGCATGTGTTGCCTCTGTGTAGCTGTTTGCAGGCTAGCTTCGTCGACGAGGTTATACGATGAAGTCGTAGTCACTTTCTGAGGCACCCAATGATGCCAATGATGCCTGCAGCTCCTTGATGAATGTCTTTTCTTCTTTGCGGTTGTATGACCCATATCGGTGGTTAGGTTGGCCGGTGGTGCACATTTTATATGGATTGTACTGTATCCGTTTTAGCCTAGTTTTTACAAATTAATCGGGTAATTCTCACTCTCTTCTTAATCAATAAAATGACAAGTCTTTTGCCTCGTTTCAAAACAAAAAATTCGGACAACAAATAAAAGGAGAGAAAAAAAATCTGAAGAAGACAAAATAGCAATGATCTTATTTATTACTATATTTTCCCTGAGTTTTCTTTTTGGAATTTCCATCTCTTTTTTTTTGAATTGTTTGGATTGCTTATCACATGTGTCATGTGGTTGGAATTTCCATCTCTTTATTGAGTGAAAGAATTGCCATGGGTTCATTTTCTTTTTCAGGAGAGAGCAGCAAACTACACGAGAAGAATCCTTGCATTTTTTTTAGGGTCACGAGAGGTATCCTAGCAAAGCTGCTATGGCTCTTCGGGCCCATACAGATCAAACGCGAGCCCGCTGGAACGAACCTCCCAGACGCCAGACCGCCGCCTCCCGTGACTCCCTTCACGCCCGCTGCTCTGCGCTTCGGTTTTTAGTACCACCTCGCCCAGCCGAGGGGAATCGAACGGGAGAGCTAGCTATAAGAGGAGGGCGAGGTACTACGCTCTCCTTACTTACCTGGACGGGGTAGACGGGCGATCAAGAAGGCCCGTGGCCTGGGTCGATGGCCCACATTGCACTTGGTGGGTGGGTCGGCGTGGGTACGCGTTCGCGCGGCCCCTGCCAATTCTTTAAAATTAAATATCGCTCCCTGGCCTGGCTTTTAAAATTAAATATCGCTCCCTGGCCTGGCTGCATTTGCATATGTAGTCTGTTTTCGCCATCCAGTCCTCGCCTGCCCCTGGTATGTTTCATCTGCACAACGGGAGGGAGCCAAAGGCAATTTCACCGTACATATTCTGTCTTTTGTCTGTTCATCTGTTGCTTCTGAATTTCTGATCCAAGTTTCTCTGAGCAACATGAATGACCTATATACATATATGAACAACATTTTCATGCATGCTGAACTCCACGCTGGCTCCAGCCTCTCATATGTTCATGCAGTGTGTGCGTGTTCTTCGAACATGAGAAAAGAAGAGGCCATTCATGGAACACATGAGGGTTCTGATACAAGTTTGGTACAGGCGTACAGCAAGACTGCGACATGTCCAAGATGAGCTATCTGCACCACATTGTGCAGCGAGGTGAACATGTGATATGGTTCAGTTCCCTGACCAGAGTAAATCGATGTACAAGCTCAGCTGATTACCCATTCCAACTGCCACAGGAGTAAATCGACAGCTTTGGTGTTCCTTTTGCGCGCTTCTGTTCTAGTACTATTCACTAAGACAAAGCACATGCTGAAGTGTGCAGACAGAAATTAAATCAAAGGAGCCTAGAAGTTAACACTTGTCACTCGTGGAGCAGCTTCGACCAAGTGTTGTGGGCTGCTGCAACCAAGCGTTCTGCATTAGTAGAAAGCAAGTTCATGTTTTACTTTATTGTGAACAGAATATGCAAACGGGGCAAAAAATTTAGTGATAAATAACATTTACAGTTTTGCTAAGTCTCAGACAACTGAGACTTCGTTATGTCTCGATCGATACTACATTCCTTTGATTTTGCACGGAGATTCATACAATTTTTTCCTTTTCAGTTTTTTCTTTCTTCTTTTTATATACTACCATGCCACTTGACTGAGACTTGGTTAAGTCTCAGTCGACTGAGAGCTAGCCACACCCTAACATTTATGTCATCCTATGATGCCTTTGTTGCTCTAGTACCTATAGTTTATGTCAACAAACTTTTCACAAGGAATTCGGTAAACGACCACGAAACAGTTAGCAGCCCATAAAAATATAGTAGAAAGTCGCTCTCTGTGGTTTAGAGAAGTCTAGTAGCCTTTCTATATGGTGAACCATGATATAAAACGGCACCATACACTCCTTATTCCTTAACAATAGGTATTTTCTTCCTTCCACAAGAGTTTGGTCCGACAGATACTTTGCATAAATTATTTGGCATGCTACATACAATTTCAAAGTCATACATGATACATGTGCAGTCATCTACAATCATTAACAAGATGGACCTGTGTAAGGTCGTACCTAACTTACCGGCAACTCATGAATGGTTGGTGACTAACATAAATCGTGAGTTATGATGTAGTACATCTCTTCATCATGATCTCAAAGCGGGAGTGGTCGTCTAGCCAGTGGCCTCCATAATAAATAGTAGCATTTTATCTTCATGCTTCGAAGCAAGACAACACGACCAAATTCATTTAACTATGTGAGAAGTGTAGCTGAAAAAATAGAGGAAGTTGAAAATGAAAACCCAGGTTTCACACGCATGCTAAATGTCGGTCGAATAAGAAGAGGAGGCATCTGGAAACAATAGCTTCCCGGCTGGCTTGCCTGTCTGCAAGACTTGCTCGACAGAAGTGAGCCATAGTCATAGCTAAGTGCGCTAACGCTCAAGAGATTGGAGCATGCAATGTCCATCGTTTGTCGTCTACATTGCAACTTCACCTGTAGCGTCAAATACCATGAGAACATGGACAAAGCCAGCACACAATGATCCTGAACGGCTGTTAAGTGTAACGCCCCGGATGCAGCGCCGATGGGAGAAGCGCCGAGACCACGCCATGGCAGAACGAGTAGGTGCAAAACAAGAGAAAGAGAAGAGCAGGCTAAGGATGTTAACTGACGAAACTGAAGACAAGTCAGGCAACACCATGACGGGCAAGAATACTGAACCTGAAACCAATGAGCAGGAGGGTGGGTCCCGTAGGTCAGGGAGACCACCAGCACCATCTGTAAAGTATGCCGGTGACGAATGGATAAATACTGACAGTGGGTCACAACTGGAAGTGTGCGCATAAGTGTATTAAGTAGCATCCAGTTCACCTATCTCGGCATCTGGTGGATCAGAACTGAAACGAAGAACCCTGACCATGGCTTAGTGCTCCTCCTCTCTGGTCGTTCCCTCTTGTAATCAGACTTGGATACTCGGTGAATTAATTGAGAGAGTAGCAATTCCGTTTGTCTGATTGAGTAGTAGCTAGGTTCGTAATTAACATTAAGACTCGACATCAACCTAGCTAAAATGATTGTTGCACCTTAAATATTTGCACGGCAGTGAGTCACAAGGGACTCAATAGTTGCTAAACGCTGTCATCTCGAGCAAGGGTTTCCTTTCCTAGGAACCTCAACATCCTAGCGTTGTACTAACTACCTTGAGCATCCACATTGAAGCCTCCAAGCCGCATCATGGCGGAGACGGTGAAGCTCCATAAGAATGCTTGATAGTGACATCGAGGGGTTGGAGTGCAAACCAAGAAGTAGAAGGTGAGGGAGATTAGTGGGGATATTTATATTATCTATGCCCGCCGTCGCCCGATAGTTTTTAGCCCACTTTTGAAGCTCCATCTGGTTCGAGTCTTGGTTGTGGCGGCTAGTCAATGGGTTGTATGTAAAACAAGGTGTAGATGAACATATGAAAGATTATACTACATATATTTGCTGTTATATTTTGGTGTACGACAAGAAGTGACATCAGAAGAGCTCCTGGTATGGCAGTGATTCCGTGTTCAGTATCAGGATATACTAGAGGGAAGTTGGTTGCGCTTTACATGCTGAAACTGTGATGGATCGGGCTATAAAACTGAAACTTTTTTGAATATCTGACGAGGAGTCGTCTCTCTCGGCACAGGCTACAGTCGACCACCCCGCTGGGACATGGATCCATTACAGTTTGCTCCCGGGGTCGGCGACGAGGATCCGCAGCTTGCTCCCGGCGTGGATGCGGTCCCGTTTCTTTTATGAAGAAAAGAATTGGCCATGGTTCTGTTCTTTTAGAGGAGAAAAGCAACACTGGCACAAAGCAGCTACGACCCATATGCCTATCTCTCTCGTCCTTCCTTCAGGCCCGCTGAAGCCAGCCTCCCAGAATGCGTGCCTCCCTTCGCCCCCGCTGCTGGTGCGCTTCGGTTTTTAGTACCACCTCGCCCAGCCGAGGAGCATCGAGAGGAAGAGCTGGCTATAAGACGTGGGCGAGCTGCCACGTTCTCCTTACTTACCTGGACGGGGTCGACGGGCGATCAACAAGGCCCGTGCCCTGGGTCAATGGCACACATTGCACTTGGTGGGTGCGTTGGCCCATCATCTCCCCAAGTGGGAGAGCGAACGTCGTAATTTGTGGTAGAGGGGGTACGCGTTCGCGCGGCCCCTGCCAGTCCTTTGAAATTAATAAATCTTGGTCCCTAGCCCTGTCCTGCTTACGAAGTCTATTCATCTGTTGAACATAACAGACAACAATTTCTTCAGGCAGTGGCCGCTGAGTGTTGTTCTCTGAAGAGAGAAAACAAAATTCAGCAATTGCTGTAAAGGTTCTGATCCAAGTTTCTCTGGGCAATGCATCTCGTGCTGCCCGGTTGTATATTCTGGTGTTCTTTACCTTCATGTTGGTGTTACATACAAGTAGGTAAAATTTGGCTGGAACTGAACTTCTAAACATGCAGAGACATGTAGATAGAACCGATTCAACTCAATGCAGGCTTTACTGTAACTTTGTCAGTTCAAGCAGAGCCAAGCACCCCACACAGACTTAGCATTTCGCCGCGAAAATTCTAGACAAGAAAACCTAGCTTTAGTTCCATTCATTGAGCCTGAAACTAAATAAAACGTCAACAATTTCGCACTCAGATGTGCCAACAACTTCACATTCAGCTAGCAATTTTCTGTGCTAAAATGAACAAACAACACTCTGCAAAACTCATAACGAGTATTCCTCAACACATTGATAAATCCATAAGGGCCCCACCATGCCTCTTGAGGCAAAGCTACACTTCAAACTTGTCAGTTCCAGCAAAATAAGAAGATTCAGTAAGTAGTTCAACAACGAACCTAACTGATGAAACACTGCCTCTTACTAAGCTCTAAACACTCAAGGATGGAACTACTGACAAAAGCTTCAGAGCTCCTGCCACCGTGAACATGTAACGACAGTAGACAAATACTGCAACAGAGCCACCGTTCTATTCTATTCTCTGCGGGAACATAATGTAGTGCAGTTTACCAGAACAAGCTGGTAGAGAACAAACTTAAAGATAAACAGCATTTTCATGCATGCTGAACTCCACGCTGGCTCCAGCCTCTCATCTCATGTTCAGGCAGTGTGTGTTTTAAATGAGAAAAGAAGAGGCCATACATGGAATTGAAGGTACGCAACACAGGAGGGTTTTGATGCAAGTGTGGTACAGCAAGACTGCAACATGTCCAAGATGAACTATCTGCACTACATTATGCATCCAGGTGAATCATGATCCAGGGAACTAGTTTGATGGCAGATCATTGAATTCTTTTGCAAAAGAATCATGATCCAAGCATTTTACTTCGGATACTTCCGCGAGCCGACTTGACAACTGTGAGACGGGCAACCAAGTAGCATTGTTTGCATCAATTACTCTCCGGCGCAGTAAACTAACTGTGTGCTTACCTAAGTAGGCCAGACATAAGACAGACTTGCAAAACTAAAGATGAGAGGGTTCACAGTAGCAGGAGGCACCTTGTCAGGCTGATTCCGCTTGGGATTGGTAAGGTAGGGTGCTTGGTTGCCCGTGGCGTCCGGCAGCTTGGTCATTTATCAGTTCACAGTATACTGATTTAGTGAAGAAAATCCCTTCCTAGACATGGCAAGGCAGACACATCCTCGATGGAGTTGTTATCCTTCATGAAACAGTCCACGAATTACATCGAAAAAAGTTGAATGGGGTGGTACTCAAAATAGATTTTGAAAAAGTTTATGACAAAGTCAAGTGGCCCTTTCTTCAACCGACTCTCGGAATGAAAGGATTTTCTGCAGAGTGGCGCGCTATAATCCATAGCTTCGTTTCTAGAGGTAGTGTTGCCATTAAGGTCAATGATGAAGGGATTGCGACAAGGTGACTCGGTATCGCCCATGCTTTTCAATATAGTGGCGGATATGCTAGCGGTCATGATTAAGCGTGCCAAGGTTGACGGCCAAATTGACGGGGTAGTAAATCATCTAGTTGATGGTGGTCTCTCTATACTTCAATATGCCGACGATACGATTCGCTTTATGAATCATGACCTCGAGAAAGCAAGAAATCTGAAATTAATTTTATCAGCATTCGAGCAACTCTCAGGTCTTAAGATCAATTTTCATAAAAGTGAATTGTTTTGCTTTGGCGAAGCTCAAGACGAGGCCCACCTGTATGCTGAACTGTTCGGCTGCGGGTTGGGCCAGTTTCTGATCACATATTTGGGGATACCGATACATTATCAGAGGCTCACAGATGCTGAATGAAAACACGCCGAGGAGAGACTGCAAAAAAGACTTAGTAGTTAGAAAGGTAAACTGCTGTCTCCAAAGCGTTATGCATTAGTAGGAAGCAAGTTAATAATTTAATTATTTGTGAACAAGATATATAAAGCGGACACAAATTATAATGATAAATACAGTAACAGTTATGCCAACCTATAATGCCTCTCTTGCTCTAGCACCTACAGTTTATGATTGCAACAAACTTTTCACAAGGAATTGGCTAAACGACCACAAAACAGTTAGCAGCCCATAAAAATATAGTAGAAAGTCGTGCATAGCGTGGGCTCTTTGTGATTTAGAGAAGTCTAGTAGCCTTTCTATATGGTGAACCATGATATAAAACGGCACCATACACTCCTTATTCCTTAACAATAGGTATTTTCTTCCTTCCACAAGAGTTTGTTCCGATGGTCACTGTCCATCAATTATTTTGCATGCTACATACAATTTCAAAGTCATACATGATACATGTGCAGTCATCTACAACCTTTAACAAGATGGACCTGTGTAAGGTCGTACCTAACTTACCGGCAACCCATGAATGGTTGGTGACTAACATAAATTGTGAGTTATGATGCAGTACATCTCTTCATCATGATCTCAAAGCGGGAGTGGTCGTCTAGCCAGTGGCCTCCATAATAAATAGTAGTATGTTATCTTCATGCTACGGAGCAAGACAACACGACCAAATTCATCTAACTATGTGAGAAGTGTAGCTGAAAAAATAGAGGAAGTTGAAAATGAAAACACAAGTCTCACAGGCAAGCTACATGTCCGTCGAATAGGAAGAGGAGGCATCTGGAATCAATAGCTTCCCGGCTGGCTTGCCTGTCTGCAAGACTTGCTGGACATAAGTGAGCCATAGCCATAACTAAGTGCACTGATGCTCAAGAGATCGGAGGATGCACTGTCCATCATTTATTGTCTACATTGCAACTTCACATGTAGCATCAAACACCCGTGGCTGTTAAGACTCCACAACAACCTAATGAAAACGCTAGTTGCACCTTAAATGTTTGCACGATAGTGAGCCACAGGGGACTCAATAGTTGCTAAACTCTTTGTCATCTCGAGCAAGGGTTTCCTTTCCTAGGAACCTCAACATTGTAGCTCACCTTGAGTCGCAAAGCGGCTTGTTGTAAACAAGGTAAGGGCACTTTGTTTTCTAAAATAGCGTGAATTTGTCATATTGTACTTGATGCTTTTAGTGGAATAGTAGTCTCTCAGTTATTCAAAAAATGCCGACCAAGTCACGATGATAAAATGCTGCTAGAGGGCTCTAGCGTTGTAACTACCTTGAGCATCCAGGTTGAAGCGTCCAAGCCGCATCATGGCGGAGACGGCAAAGCTTCATAAGAATGCTTGATAGTGACATCGAGGTGTTGGAGTGCAAACCAAGATGTAAAAGGTGAGGGAGATTAGTGGGGATATTTATATTATCTATACCCGCCATCGCCCGATAGTTTTTCGCCCACATTTTTTTGAAACATGGGGCAAAGATTTGCCCCTTTTCATTAATTAAGAGAGGAAGAAGTCTGACAAAGTTTCAAGACAAAGAAAGAAAAACAGCCCCCCACCAAGGGGTGCACAACACACAATCGTTACTGTCCCGGCAGAATGTGCCCCAAATGTTTCGCACCCGCGGCCGCCCAAAGTCTCGTCGCCCCCTGTATAGTGCGAAGGAGGATGATTGGGGGTGCGTACTTGCTTCGGAAAACCCGTGCGTTCCTTTCATCCCAAATTCTCTTGCATACTAGCATAGTGAGGGAAGGCAATGCCCTTCCATGGATCCTTTGGGTGAAGACCATGTCGAACCACCAATCTTTGATGCTCCTGCAGTTTGTCCAAACTGAAACACCAAGCTGACGAGTTGAAGCCAGTCCTTCACCAATCCCCATAGTCTTAGCGTGTAGTGACAGTTGAAAAAAAGATGCTCGACGGTTTCCTGCTCCCTCCTACAAAGAGGGCAAGGGACACAGTTTGGCCATCCCCTCCTGGCAAAACGGTCAGCCGTCCAAATCCTGTTTTGAATTGCCAACCATGCAAGGAATTTTACATTCAGAGGTGCCCAGGTCTTCCAAACTACCTTGCGCATGTCAGAACGAATGATGGACAGAAAATGCGCATTGTAGGCGGAAGAGGTAGTGTATTCTCCTGAGGTCGTATGATTCCATAGAATCCTCAACATGTTTGTCGAGGCGGAGACCGTGGAGTGAAATCCATAGCGCCAGAAATTGTCTCAGGTGTTCAAGAGAGGACGCGGCCACAAGGTTGATTTTGCTAATCCATGCATCGTTATGCAGAGCCTCCCTGACTTTCCGCTGTTTACGCAACGATGCCTGAAAGATCAGGGGAGCGATGTCCATGGGCTTGCACCCGTTAAGCCATGGGGATTCCCAGAAGGGCGCACGGGCACCGTTGCCAATGGTGATGGTCGTGCACGCGTAGAAGAAGTACTTGTCCTCATCGTCACATGGATTACCCCAGCCAACCCACAACCTCGTTGGCGCTGTCCATTCGAACCAGAGCCACCGCAAGCGGAGAGCTCTGCAAAATTTCTCTAAATGTAACACCCCAAGTCCCCCAAGGTCCTTGGGTCTGCAGACACGCTCCCAACTGACTTTGCACTGGGCCCCATTTGTTTTGTGTGAGGCCGACCAAAGGAAGGCTTGCTCAATTTTGTTGATGTTGTTCAAGGTGCCCTGGGGGGTAGTGTAGTAGTAGTGAAAAAAACATGTGCTGTCAGGACCGATTTGACCAGAACAACTCGGCTCGGAGTTGCAATATATCTCCCTTCCCATGGCACAAGTCTTCCCGCAACTTGATCCTCCAGGTATTGGAAGTCGGTGCGTCTGAGCTTCCACACCGATAACGGCAGCCCCAAATATTTCAGCGGGAAGGAGGCTCGCTTTGCAGGGAGCCCATGGAGGATGGCATCAAGATTGTGGTTCCGGTACCGAATGGGGACGACGGAGCTCTTCGAGAAATTAGTGCAAAGGCCAGTAACCTCCCCGAAGCCTTTCAGAATGGTAGCAAGGTTGGCCACGTCCTCCCTGATAGGCTTGACAAAAACTGCCGCATCATCAGCATAGAGCGAGGTCCGGAAGGTAGACCCGCGTCCCCTAATCTTGTGTAGCAATCCGTGCCTGGTGGCCAAATCCAGAACTTGCTGCAGCGGGTCGATGGCAATGACAAACAACAAGGGGGAGAGCGGGTCACCCTGGCGGAAACCCTGTCCATGCGAAATTGGAGGACCCGCCACCCCATTTAGGAGGACACGAGAGGAGGATGTGCGAAGGAGCGCCGTAATCCAGTCCCGGAAGATGCTCGGAAACCCTCTCCGCTGTAGGAGGTCCAAAATGTAGTCCCAGCGCCCACTTTTGAAGCTCCTTCTGGTTCGAGTCTTGGTTGTGGCGGCTAGTCAATGGGTTGTCTGTAAAACAAGGTGTAGGTAAACATATGAAAGATTATACTACATATATTTGCTGTTATATTTTGGTAGTGACACCGTGTTCAGTATCAGGAAGCCTGTTGCGCTTTACATGCTGAAACTTTAATGGATTGGACTACAAAGCTGAAACTTTCTTGGATATATCTGACGAGGGGTTGTCTCTCTCGGCACGGGCTACAGGTGATCGCCCCGCTGGGAAACGGAGGCTGCCTGCCTTTCTCTCACACGCAGTAGTCCCTCTCGTGCACCGCGGTGTGGAAATCTGACGGCACCACATCATACCTCATCCCGATCTTCACGAGCACCCCCTCGTCGAGGACGGCTATGTACAGCTCAGCATCGGCGACGAGGATCCGCAGCTTGCTCCCGGCGTGGATGCGGATCCCGTTTCTTTTCTTTTCTGAAGAAAAGAATTGGCCATGGTTCTGTTCTTTTAGAGGAGAGGAGAAGAAGAGAACACTGGCACAAAGCAGCTACGGCCCATACCCATCTCTCTCGTCCTTCCTTCAGGCCCGCTGAAGCCAACCTCCCAGAACGCGTGCCTCCCTTCGCCCCCGCTGCTGCCAGCGTGCTTCGATTTTTAGTACCACCTCCCCCAGCCGACGAGCATCGAGCGAGGGCACTGGATATAAGAGGAGGGCGAGCTGCTACGTTCTCCTTACTTACCTGGACGGGGTCGACGGGCGACCAGGAAGGCCCGTGGCCTGAGTCAATGGCCCACATTGCACTTGGTGGGCGCGTTGGCCCATCATCTCCCCGAGTGGGAGAGTGAACGTCATAATTTGTGGCAGAGGGGGTACGCGTTCGCGCGGCCCCTGCCAATCCTTGAAATTAAATTTTCGTCCTTGCCCTGGCCTGCTTACGAAGTCTTTACAATGTAGTCCTGCTAGTCTGGTTCATCTGTTGAACAGAACAGAGAGCAATTTCTTCAGGCTTTGAAATTAAATTTTCGTCCTTGCCCTGGCCTGCTTACTTAGTCTTTACAATGCAGTCCTGCTAGTCTGGTTCATCTGTTGAACAGAACAGAGAGCAATTTCTTCAGGCTAAACGTGTAGATAAAACCAATTCAACTCAATGCAGGCTGTACTGTAACTTGTCAGTTCATAAGCAGAGCCAAGCACCCTACACAGACTTGGCATTTCACCGCGAGAATTCTAGACTAGAAAACCTAGCTTTAGTTACATCCATTGAGCCTGAAACTAAACAAAACGTCAACAACTTTACACTCAGATGTGCCACCAACCAAGGCTACCAGCTAGCAATTCTATGTGCTAAAATGAATAAACACCACTCCGCAAAACTCATAGCAAGTATGCTTCAACTCAAGAGCAGGTACACACATGCTAATCACCACAAGCATACGTTTCAGCGCAATACATGTATGTCTTTTTTTTTTTTGAGAAAACATGTATGTCTTCTTGATGTTCAAGGCCAGCAAACATGTATGTCTTCTTGATGTTCAAGGCCAGCAAACATGTATGCTGAACTGTTCGGCTGCGGGTTGGGCCAGTTTCTGATCACATATTTGGGGATACCGATACATTATCAGAGGCTCACAGATGCTGAATGAAAACACGCCGAGGAGAGACTGCAAAAAAGACTTAGTAGTTAGAAAGGTAAACTGCTGTCTCCAAAGCGTTCTGCATTAGTAGGAAGCAAGTTAATAATTTAATTATTTGTGAACAAGATATATAAAGCGGACACAAATTATAATGATAAATACAGTAACAGTTATGCCAACCTATAATGCCTCTCTTGCTCTAGCACCTACAGTTTATGATTGCAACAAACTTTTCACAAGGAATTGGCTAAACGACCACAAAACAGTTAGCAGCCCATAAAAATATAGTAGAAAGTCGTGCATAGCGTGGGCTCTTTGTGATTTAGAGAAGTCTAGTAGCCTTTCTATATGGTGAACCATGATATAAAACGGCACCATACACTCCTTATTCCTTAACAATAGGTATTTTCTTCCTTCCACAAGAGTTTGTTCCGATGGTCACTGTCCATCAATTATTTTGCATGCTACATACAATTTCAAAGTCATACATGATACATGTGCAGTCATCTACAACCTTTAACAAGATGGACCTGTGTAAGGTCGTACCTAACTTACCGGCAACCCATGAATGGTTGGTGACTAACATAAATTGTGAGTTATGATGCAGTACATCTCTTCATCATGATCTCAAAGCGGGAGTGGTCGTCTAGCCAGTGGCCTCCATAATAAATAGTAGTATGTTATCTTCATGCTACGGAGCAAGACAACACGACCAAATTCATCTAACTATGTGAGAAGTGTAGCTGAAAAAATAGAGGAAGTTGAAAATGAAAACACAAGTCTCACAGGCAAGCTACATGTCCGTCGAATAGGAAGAGGAGGCATCTGGAATCAATAGCTTCCCGGCTGGCTTGCCTGTCTGCAAGACTTGCTGGACATAAGTGAGCCATAGCCATAACTAAGTGCACTGATGCTCAAGAGATCGGAGGATGCACTGTCCATCATTTATTGTCTACATTGCAACTTCACATGTAGCATCAAACACCCGTGGCTGTTAAGACTCCACAACAACCTAATGAAAACGCTAGTTGCACCTTAAATGTTTGCACGATAGTGAGCCACAGGGGACTCAATAGTTGCTAAACTCTTTGTCATCTCGAGCAAGGGTTTCCTTTCCTAGGAACCTCAACATTGTAGCTCACCTTGAGTCGCAAAGCGGCTTGTTGTAAACAAGGTAAGGGCACTTTGTTTTCTAAAATAGCGTGAATTTGTCATATTGTACTTGATGCTTTTAGTGGAATAGTAGTCTCTCAGTTATTCAAAAAATGCCGACCAAGTCACGATGATAAAATGCTGCTAGAGGGCTCTAGCGTTGTAACTACCTTGAGCATCCAGGTTGAAGCGTCCAAGCCGCATCATGGCGGAGACGGCAAAGCTTCATAAGAATGCTTGATAGTGACATCGAGGTGTTGGAGTGCAAACCAAGATGTAAAAGGTGAGGGAGATTAGTGGGGATATTTATATTATCTATACCCGCCATCGCCCGATAGTTTTTCGCCCACATTTTTTTGAAACATGGGGCAAAGATTTGCCCCTTTTCATTAATTAAGAGAGGAAGAAGTCTGACAAAGTTTCAAGACAAAGAAAGAAAAACAGCCCCCCACCAAGGGGTGCACAACACACAATCGTTACTGTCCCGGCAGAATGTGCCCCAAATGTTTCGCACCCGCGGCCGCCCAAAGTCTCGTCGCCCCCTGTATAGTGCGAAGGAGGATGATTGGGGGTGCGTACTTGCTTCGGAAAACCCGTGCGTTCCTTTCATCCCAAATTCTCTTGCATACTAGCATAGTGAGGGAAGGCAATGCCCTTCCATGGATCCTTTGGGTGAAGACCATGTCGAACCACCAATCTTTGATGCTCCTGCAGTTTGTCCAAACTGAAACACCAAGCTGACGAGTTGAAGCCAGTCCTTCACCAATCCCCATAGTCTTAGCGTGTAGTGACAGTTGAAAAAAAGATGCTCGACGGTTTCCTGCTCCCTCCTACAAAGAGGGCAAGGGACACAGTTTGGCCATCCCCTCCTGGCAAAACGGTCAGCCGTCCAAATCCTGTTTTGAATTGCCAACCATGCAAGGAATTTTACATTCAGAGGTGCCCAGGTCTTCCAAACTACCTTGCGCATGTCAGAACGAATGATGGACAGAAAATGCGCATTGTAGGCGGAAGAGGTAGTGTATTCTCCTGAGGTCGTATGATTCCATAGAATCCTCAACATGTTTGTCGAGGCGGAGACCGTGGAGTGAAATCCATAGCGCCAGAAATTGTCTCAGGTGTTCAAGAGAGGACGCGGCCACAAGGTTGATTTTGCTAATCCATGCATCGTTATGCAGAGCCTCCCTGACTTTCCGCTGTTTACGCAACGATGCCTGAAAGATCAGGGGAGCGATGTCCATGGGCTTGCACCCGTTAAGCCATGGGGATTCCCAGAAGGGCGCACGGGCACCGTTGCCAATGGTGATGGTCGTGCACGCGTAGAAGAAGTACTTGTCCTCATCGTCACATGGATTACCCCAGCCAACCCACAACCTCGTTGGCGCTGTCCATTCGAACCAGAGCCACCGCAAGCGGAGAGCTCTGCAAAATTTCTCTAAATGTAACACCCCAAGTCCCCCAAGGTCCTTGGGTCTGCAGACACGCTCCCAACTGACTTTGCACTGGGCCCCATTTGTTTTGTGTGAGGCCGACCAAAGGAAGGCTTGCTCAATTTTGTTGATGTTGTTCAAGGTGCCCTGGGGGGTAGTGTAGTAGTAGTGAAAAAAACATGTGCTGTCAGGACCGATTTGACCAGAACAACTCGGCTCGGAGTTGCAATATATCTCCCTTCCCATGGCACAAGTCTTCCCGCAACTTGATCCTCCAGGTATTGGAAGTCGGTGCGTCTGAGCTTCCACACCGATAACGGCAGCCCCAAATATTTCAGCGGGAAGGAGGCTCGCTTTGCAGGGAGCCCATGGAGGATGGCATCAAGATTGTGGTTCCGGTACCGAATGGGGACGACGGAGCTCTTCGAGAAATTAGTGCAAAGGCCAGTAACCTCCCCGAAGCCTTTCAGAATGGTAGCAAGGTTGGCCACGTCCTCCCTGATAGGCTTGACAAAAACTGCCGCATCATCAGCATAGAGCGAGGTCCGGAAGGTAGACCCGCGTCCCCTAATCTTGTGTAGCAATCCGTGCCTGGTGGCCAAATCCAGAACTTGCTGCAGCGGGTCGATGGCAATGACAAACAACAAGGGGGAGAGCGGGTCACCCTGGCGGAAACCCTGTCCATGCGAAATTGGAGGACCCGCCACCCCATTTAGGAGGACACGAGAGGAGGATGTGCGAAGGAGCGCCGTAATCCAGTCCCGGAAGATGCTCGGAAACCCTCTCCGCTGTAGGAGGTCCAAAATGTAGTCCCAGCGCCCACTTTTGAAGCTCCATCTGGTTCGAGTCTTGGTTGTGGCGGCTAGTCAATGGGTTGTCTGTAAAACAAGGTGTAGGTAAACATATGAAAGATTATACTACATATATTTGCTGTTATATTTTGGTAGTGACACCGTGTTCAGTATCAGGAAGCCTGTTGCGCTTTACATGCTGAAACTTTAATGGATTGGACTACAAAGCTGAAACTTTCTTGGATATATCTGACGAGGGGTTGTCTCTCTCGGCACGGGCTATAGGTGATCGCCCCGCTGGGAAACGGAGGCTGCCTGCCTTTCTCTCGCACGCAGTAGTCCCTCTCGTGCACCGCGGTGTGGAAATCTGACGGCACCACATCATACCTCATCCCGATCTTCACGAGCACCCCCTCGTCGAGGACGGCTATGTACAGCTCAGCATCGGCGACGAGGATCCGCAGCTTGCTCCCGGCGTGGATGCGGATCCCGTTTCTTTTCTTTTCTGAAGAAAAGAATTGGCCATGGTTCTGTTCTTTTAGAGGAGAGGAGAAGAAGAGAACACTGGCACAAAGCAGCTACGGCCCATACCCATCTCTCTCGTCCTTCCTTCAGGCCCGCTGAAGCCAACCTCCCAGAACGCGTGCCTCCCTTCGCCCCCGCTGCTGCCAGCGTGCTTCGATTTTTAGTACCACCTCCCCCAGCCGACGAGCATCGAGCGAGGGCATTGGATATAAGAGGAGGGCGAGCTGCTACGTTCTCCTTACTTACCTGGACGGGGTCGACGGGCGACCAGGAAGGCCCGTGGCCTGAGTCAATGGCCCACATTGCACTTGGTGGGCGCGTTGGCCCATCATCTCCCCGAGTGGGAGAGTGAACGTCATAATTTGTGGCAGAGGGGGTACGCGTTCGCGCGGCCCCTGCCAATCCTTGAAATTAAATTTTCGTCCTTGCCCTGGCCTGCTTACGAAGTCTTTACAATGTAGTCCTGCTAGTCTGGTTCATCTGTTGAACAGAACAGAGAGCAATTTCTTCAGGCTTTGAAATTAAATTTTCGTCCTTGCCCTGGCCTGCTTACTTAGTCTTTACAATGCAGTCCTGCTAGTCTGGTTCATCTGTTGAACAGAACAGAGAGCAATTTCTTCAGGCTAAACGTGTAGATAAAACCAATTCAACTCAATGCAGGCTGTACTGTAACTTGTCAGTTCATAAGCAGAGCCAAGCACCCTACACAGACTTGGCATTTCACCGCGAGAATTCTAGACTAGAAAACCTAGCTTTAGTTACGTCCATTGAGCCTGAAACTAAACAAAACGTCAACAACTTTACACTCAGATGTGCCACCAACCAAGGCTACCAGCTAGCAATTCTATGTGCTAAAATGAATAAACACCACTCCGCAAAACTCATAGCAAGTATGCTTCAACTCAAGAGCAGGTACAAACATGCTAATCACCACAAGCATACGTTTCAGCGCAATACATGTATGTCTTTTTTTTTTTTTTTGAGAAAACATGTATGTCTACTTCACCAAACCAAACCAGGTGTGTTTTTCCACTACATGCATCCAGCCATTTCGACACATGCATGCAAAACCAGAAACCAAACCATGCGCCTGTAGGGGAATCCCTTTCTCACACATTGATAAACCCATAAGGGCCCCACCATGCCTCTTGAGGCAAAGCTACACTTCAAACCTTTCAGTTTCAGCAAAATAAGAAGATTCAGTAAGTAGTTCAACAACATACCTAACTGATAAAGAAACACTGCCTGTCACAAAGCTCTAAACACTCAAGGATGGAACTTCTCGCCAAAGCTTCAGAGCTCCTGCCACCGTGAACATGTAACGACAGTAGACAAATACTGCAAAAGAGCCACCGTTCTGTTCTGTTCTCTGCGGGAGGAGCAGTTTTCCAGAACAAGCTGGTAGAGAATCAGCATTTTCATGCATGTTGTGTTGGAAATATTAGCACTTTTCCGATTAGACTAATCTACGAGTAGACAGTAAGCATGACAAAAACAGTATTCATCTCATACCGATACCTAAGCATACTAGCATGTACAGAACATAGAAGCGAACCATCTATGAGTAGTACATATACGGCTAGCACAAGTACGAGTAAACAAGGGATGAACAGATCATACCCTCCGGTTGGCCAGGAACGCGGCGGCGGCAGCAGCCTCGGCGTCGTCCGTGGCCTTCTTCTTGGCGGCGGCATCGTCGACCATGGTGTCGATGCAGGGGAAGTAGTCGAAGCAGAGGCGGACGAAGATGGGGACGGATCGGGAGCAGTCACGTCGAGACGCTCCCCAAAAACCTTATTGCCCTTCTCCCAGGCAGGATCTCGAACGACAGGGTTCCGGAGGCACCTGCTCTCCCGACCAATCGTGCACACGGTCGTCGGGATGGGATCGCCGGAGGCAGCTCAGACTGAGGAATAGTAGATGACGATTAGGGTTACACGAGAGGGAGTGAGTGAATTGAACTAGGTCACTCCACTGGCTAGAGCCTTCTTATATAGGCCGTCGGGTAGAAAGTCGTGGGCCTGGCAGAGGCCCACGACGACGACCGAGTCGACGCACTCCCGGGAAGGGAGTCATCGTTCCCGGAGAAGGGTCGCACACCCACGAACGGAGTCGACGAATCCCGGGAACGCAACCATCCCACGGTCCAACGTCTCGGACAGTGGCACATCTGTTAGGCTCGGCTCATTCCCGCAACCCGCGGCGCGCGCGCGTCGTGACGAGGCGGCCAACGGAGGAGGAGGAGCGCGTGTACCACTCCTCTTCCTAAGCTCCCAATGGCAAGTGGTAGAGCAGCCCTTATAAAGGGGTATCAATTCTCCTCAACTAGCAAGATGGTACTAAACTTCCCACCACCTGCCATATCCTACATGGGCCTCAAGATTAACCAGGAATCATTGTTCATATGGGCCTAAAGCCCATCTATGATTCAACAATCCCCCACCAGATCTCGAGGCACATAAGTTTTTCAACTATTTCAAACAATGTTTGATATATTAGAAATTTCAGTGGAGACTGTTAAGTTGAACTTCCACCTAGAGCAACAGGATTAGACTTCTTCACAACTGAACAATGGACTATGCCTTGAATTGTCAGTTTGGCGTGCAGAAGTTTCGCCCATTGTCAGCTGATACGTGGCCGCCGAAGGCTAAACCCCACGGGTGAAGCTTATTAGTCATACTCCTTACCTTCTCATGAGCTTCCTAGAGATTACCCAATCTCATAGATTGTAACCAGCAGTCGGGCTCACATAGGTGTGTTCCTCCAAAGAATGCTCTGTAGGATAGCATCTTGCTTACATAAGATTTGGAACACATTAAGACCAAAGTCAGCATGCCTTACAGATATGACAGTATTGCTGCATCTCCAACGGAGTGGGTTAATTAATGATACTCTCCTCAGTTGACCGCTGGATTGTTTTCCCAGGTCCTAATTCACGGGATCTCCGATCACATAGGTTAGGTTATCCCCATGGCAACTTACGTGGGTCTCATACCCATCTCCCTCGATGCATTTTCTATCACAATCCGTGATAGCCCTTTCGTGAAAGGGTCTGCCAGATTTTTAGCAGTCTGGATGTAATCCAACGCTATCACTCCGGAGTTTCTCGACTTTCTGACATATTTCAATCTTCTTCTTATGTGTTTTGTGGATTTCATGTTGTCCTTTGAACTCTTAGTCTTGGCAATCACTGTTTGATTGTCACAGTTCATAAGGACAGCCGGGACCGGTTTATCAGTCATTCTGCTTCGACGTATGATGTGTCTAATGCTGTGAGTTCTGCTTCCATAGTCGATCTGGTTAAGACCGTCTGCTTGCAAGACTTCCAGGAAACAACACCACCACCAAGTGTGAAGACATATCCACTTGTGACTTTCATCTCATCAGCATCAGATATCCAATTAGAATCACTATACACCTCAAGTACCGTAGGGTACCCAGAATATTGAATTCCGTAGTTCACAGTACTTTGCAAGTAACGCATCACTCGCCCAACAGCATGCCAATGCACATCTCCCGAATTGGAAACAAACCAGCTCAGTTTGCACACAACAAATGAGATGTCAGGACGAGTAGCACAAGTTAGGTACATCAATAAACCAACCACTTAAGAATATCTCAATTGATCCACAACCGTGCCTTCGAACTTTCGAATCCGCACGCTAGGATCATATGGTGTTGCAGAAGGTTTGCAGTCCGAATATCCAAAACGGCTCAAAATCTTCTCAACATAGTGGGATTGCAAAAGTGTAATTCCACCCTCAGTATCTCTCAGTAACTTGATGTTCAAGATAACATCAGCCACGCCCAGGTCTTTCATCTCAAAGTTATGAGATAGAAAAGCCTTGACCTCCTCAATGACTTTGAGGTGGGTCCCAAATATTAGTATGTCATCGACATACAGACACATTATAACTCCTTCGCCCCCACCATAGCGATAGTATACACATTTGTCAGCTTCATTAACAACAAAGCCAGCAGATGTCAGAGTAGTATTGAACTTCTCATGCCATTGCTTAGGCGCTTGTTTCAGGCCATACAGAGACTTCACTAGCTTGCACACCTTTCTTTCCTGAACATTTACTACTAAGCCATCTGGCTGTTGCATGTAAATTTCCTCGTCTAGCTCTCCGTTAAGGAAAGCCGTCTTAACGTCCATCTGATGAACGAGAACACCATGCGAGGCAGCCAAAGCGAGTAACACTTGAATGGTTGTCAGTCTAGCCACATGTGAGTAAGTATCGAAGAAATCCTCTTCTTCTTTCTGGTATAACCCTTGGCCACAAGCCTAGCCTTGTACTTCTCAACAGTACCATCAGGCCTAAGCTTCCTTTTGAACACCCACTTACATCCCAATGGTTGACAACCATAAGGACCATCAGTGATCTCCCATGTCCCGTTAGCCAAGATGGAACCCATCTCGCTACAGACCGCATCCTTCCAGTAGTCAGCATCCGGAGATGCATAAGCTTCTGAAATGGAACTAGGAGTGTCATCATCCACGAGGTACACGAGAAAATCATCACCAAAAGACTTTGCAGTCCTCTGTCTCTTGCTCCTAACAGGAGCTTCCTCGTCATCCTTCGTGGAACCTTCATCATTTTTATGTTCATAGTATTCCATCGGAATGGCAGGTTCAGGAGTCTCATCAGATTCCATTCTAGAAGTGCTTTGCATATCTCTCATGGGGAAAATATCCTCAAAGAATGTAGCATCCCTAGACTCCATGATCGTACCGACTTTCACATCGTGTATATCAGATTTCACCACTAGAAATCTATAGCCAACGCTATGCTTGGCATAGCCAAGAAAAACGCAGTCCACAGGCTTTGGTCCCAACTTACGCTTTTTGGTTATCAGCACGTTGACTTTTGCCAAACAGCCCCAAGTGTGCAAGTAAGAGAGTGTAGTTCTTTTCTTTTCCCATTGCTCATAGGGAGTAGTCTCATTATCCTTCGTGGGAACTTTATTCAGGACATGACATGATGTCAATACAGTCTCCTCCACCATGCCTTGGATAAACCCTATGTATCTAACATGACGTTAACCAAATATGTTAGAGTACGGTTTTTCCGTTCGGCAACCCCGTTTGACTGGGGTGAATAGGGAGGCGTCCTCTCATGAATGATACCATGTTTCGCACAGAATAAATCAAACTCATTAGAAAAGTACTCTCCACCACGATCAGACCGGACTCGTTTTATTTTATTCTCAAGTTGGTTCTCAATTTCAGCCTTATATATTTTAAAGTAATGCAGAGCCTCATCCTTAGTATTTAACAAATACACATAGCAGAATCTAGTGGAATCATCAATCAGAGTCATGAAGTATTTCTTTCCACCTTTAGTCAACACACCATTCATCTCGCAGAGATCTGAATGTATGAGCTCTAACGGTGCTAGGTGTCTCTCCTTCGCAGGCTTGTGAGGCTTACGAGGTTGCTTAGCTTGCACACACGCATGGCACTTAGAGCCCTTGGCTAAAGTGAAACTCGGGATTAAGTCCATCTTAGCTAGCCGCGTCATACAACCAAAATTTATGTGACAAAGACATGAATGCCAAACCTCAGATTCGTTCACATTAGAATGAATTTGGTTCATGACTTTATTACAGAAATCCTCCAGGGAAAGGCGGAACAAACCACCACAATCATATCCTTTTCCAACAAATAGTCCATACTGAGATACGACTACTTTGTTGGACTCAAATACTAACTTAAACCCTTCTTTACACAGAAGGGAGCCACTAACGAGATTCTTCTTGATGGCGGGGACATGCTGCATGTTCTTCAGTTGCACGATCTTTCCCGAAGTAAACTTCAGATCTACCGTGCCAACATCATGAACAGAAGCATGCGAGCCATTCCCCATCAGGACGGAACAATCTCGTGCGACCTGGTAGGAAGAAAACAAAGACACATCAGCACACACATGAATATTGGCCCCAGTGTCAACCCACCAATCGGTGGATTGACAAACTGAAAGTATGGTAAACAGATTACCATACCCAGATGCCGCATCATTATTGCTTAGAGTGACATTGACAGACTTAGAGTCCTGTCCTGGCTTCTTGTACTTGTTTGGGCACTTGTTTGCCCAGTGTTCCTCTGAACCACAAGTAAAGCAACCATATCTCCTTTTGTCTTTCTTCTTACCCTTCTTCTTAAAGGTAGTATTCTGCTGGACAGAGTTCTTTCCCTTGAACTTGTGGAAGTTCTTCTGCACCACATTGGCGCTAGAAGAACCCCCTGCCCCCTTCAAGTTTGAGTCCTTTGCTTTCGAGTCCTGCTCAACACTGAGATGACCGATGACATCCTCAACAGAGAATTCACGTCTCAAGTGCTTGAGAGAAGTAGCAAAGTTCCTCCATCCAGGAGGAAGTTTTGCAATAATGCAACCCACGACAAACTTGTCCGGTAACTCACACTTCAGGAGCTCCAGCTCCTTAGCGATGCATTGTATCTCATGAGCCTGGTCCAATACAGAATGGTTATCAACCATCCTGTAATCATGGAACTGCTTCATGACATACAAATCGCTTCCAGCATCGGTTGCGCCGAATTTCACTTCGAGCGCATCCCACAAGTTTTTGGCAACCCGCATATGAATATATGCGTCAACCAACTTGTCTCCAATCACACTCATAACTTCTCCCACAAAGATTGTGGTTGCCTCCCTAAACGCCTTTTCCTGTTCAGAAACAATCGTTTCTGTGGGGGGCACACCACCAACCCAGAACACGTTCATCGCTGTGAGCCACAAGGTGGTCCTTGTCTGTCAACACTTAAAATGCGTCTCGGTAAACTTTTTCGGTTTCAGTGTAGCAGCAAAGTCTTGAATCGAAAAGTGTCTAAAATAAGGTTTTTGGAGTGTTGGAAATATTAGCACTTTTCCGATTAGACAGTAAGCATGGCAAAAACGGTATTCATCTCATACCGATACCTAAGCATACTAGCATGTATAGAACATAGAAGCGAACCATCTATGAGCAGTACATATACGGCTAGTACAAGTACGAGTAAACGTGGGATGAACAGATCATACCCTCCGGTTGGCCAGGCCAACGCGGCGGCGGCAGCAGCAGCCTCGGCGCGTCGTCCGTGGCCTTCTTCTTGGCGGCTGCGTCCGCAGCCTCGGCTTCGAGACGCTCCCCGACGCACTCACACCCGCGAACGGAATCGATGAATCCCGGAAACGCAACCGACCAACGGTCCAACGTCTCGGACAGTGGCGCATCTATTAGCGACTTGCTCATTCCCACAACCCACGGCGCGTGCGAGGCGAGGCGGGCGGCCGGCGGAGGAGGAGGAGCGCGCGTGTACCACCCCTCTTCCCAAGCTCCCAATGACAAATGGTAGAGCAATCCTTATAAAGAGGTCTCAACTCTCCTCAACTAGCAAGGTAGTACTAAACTTCCCACCACCTGCCATATCCTACATGGGCCTCAAGATTAATTAGGAATCATTGTTCATATGGGCCTAAAGCCCATCTATGATTCAACATGTTGAACTCCACGTTGCCTCCAGCCTCTCATGTCACACGTTCAGGCAGTGTGTTCTTTGAACGTAACAAAAGAAGAGGCCATGCATGAAACTGATGGTACACAGCACATGAGGGTTCTGATACAAGTGTGTGGCACAACAAAAAATTGTGGCACAGCAAGACTGTAAATTGCCCAAGATGAGCTATCTGCACTACATTATGCCTCCAGGTGAACATGGGATATGTTTCAGTTCCCTGAGCAGAGTAAATCGATGTACAAGCAGAGCTGATTATCCGTTCCAAATGCCACAATAGAGAGAATAGACAGTTTTGGTGTTCCTTTTGTGCGCTTCTTTCTACTATTCCTTAAGACCAAGCACATGCTCAAGTGCGTAGACTGAAATTAAACCAAAGCAGCCTAGAAGCTTAAAACTTGTCACTCGTGGTCTCGTGGAGCAGCTTCGACCAGTGTTGTGGGCTGGTGCACCATAAGTGTTCTGCATCAGTAGAAAGCAAATTAATGATTTACCTTTTTACGAATAATATATGCAAAGTGGACAAAAATTATAGTGATAAGTAATAATTATGCTAGCCTATAATGCCTTTGTTGCTCTAGCACCTACAGTTTATGATAGCAACAAAATTAGCGGCCAACAAAATAATAGTAGAAACTCGTGCATAAACGTGTGCTCTTTGTGCTTTAGAGAAGTCTAGTAGCCATTCTATAGTCGTTTATAAGGTTTCTTTTTACGAGAAACTTTTAATCTATTCATCTTCAATCATGAGCATGGCAGTACAACGAACACCAGAAATATTAAAAATTACATCCATATTCGTAGATCATCTAGCGACGACTACAAGCACTGAAGCGAGCCGAAGGCGCGCCGCCGTCATCGCCCCGCCCTCGCCGAAGTCGGGCACAACTTGTTGTAGCAGATAGTCAGGAAGTCGTCGTGTTGAGGCCCCATAGAACCAACGCACCATAACAGCAACCACAACCGATGAAGAGAAGATTAGATCGGAAGAATCCAACCTGAAGACACATGAACAAAGACGAACAAAGAGCGGATCCGAACAGATCCACCAAAGACAACCACCGACCGAATCCCACAAGATCCACGGGAGACACACCTCTACACACCCTCCGACAATGCTAGACGCACCACGAGATGGGAGCTAGGCGGGGAGAACTTTATTCCATCTTCAGTAAGCCGCCATCGTATCATCTTCGTGAGTAGGACATAAACCCTAACAAAACTTGAAAAATCACCTAAAAACGGAGCCCTCCCGCCAGAAAGGCCGGGATCCACCGCGCACCCATGGCCATAAGGCCACAGGTGACGTGGCAGATCGGCAGCTCCGCCGACGGAAGGCAGAAACCCTAGCCGCCTTTCCTTAGGAGGAGAGGCATAGGAAGGAGAGACGCACCAAAGTAGGAGTTTAATGCAATTGCCAAACTTCTATAGTCGTTTATAAGTTCACAGTACACTGATTTGGTGAAGAAAATTCCTTCCTGGGCAATACTCGGCATGACTGATTCAGTGTGTTTTATTCATGATACCGCAACTATCCTGTTTCTTTTCCTGTTTTCCAAAATGAGAGCAGTAACCAAATGACAATTATATTCTGGTAAGGACATACCCAAACGCTGTGCATCAATTGATCAATATATAATGAGACACAAAAATAGATACTTGGAGCTAACCAATATGCCACTCCTTTCTCGGTGGGTCATTCTGACAACATTAAATTCCTTCAAATAGTCAGTAGAGCTTACTGACGAAGGTTAGGAACTAGACGTCCTTTACTATGTGTTATACTCCATAAAGCAAAATGACCACCCCGTATATTTTTGATAGCGACACAACAATGTAACTTTATTTGTCATGCCATCTTGATTCCTACACCAATGGCACAAGCATATTGTGCCTTCCCTATACCGCCCAGATGCAAGATGTCTCACCAATATTGAAAGATGCTGCTCACAAAGCCATCATAACGAACATGTGCCAGATAGTTTTGGCGGCTACAGGGTTAGCTTTGGAGAGTAGGGGTGCAAGCGGCAGCCCACTTTGTTCCGGAAAACTCATCAAGCAGCTCAAAATGTACTCATCACTTGTCCAATTGGCCTCATAATGCACGAACTCATAATGGACATGTACAAATAATACTCCCTCAGTCCCATAATATAAGATCGTTTTTTATACGTGTCAAAAACGCTTTTCTATTATGGGACGGAGGGAGTAGTGGCTAGTACTTTTCACATCGACCGTGTGATGCAAATGGTTCTTGAGACCCACTGAAGTGTGCAACCAAGGTTATAATGAAGTGAATAACCTACACTCCTTTTGGGTGGGTGGGTGCTCCACCGCTTTCCTCTCCCGACCCCGCTCTCGCTAGGGTTCCGCCCCTAGCCACCTCCCGCCGCCGCCGGCCATCCTAGCGCCCCCGCGCAGCCGCCGACCGCCGGTTGCTCGAGCCCGGCCCCGCCCTTCCCTCCCCCCTCCTGGATCCACCCCTGCGCCGCCTCCCCGGGAGGTGGCCGGGGCGGCGCGCGGCCTCTTTCGTCTCTGCGGTCCCCTCCCCCTTTCCCTCCGCCGCCGCCGGCGGTCGCCCCCGGCGCTGGCCCGGGTGGCGTCGGCGGAGGCGGGACCTCCAGTCCCCGCGCGCTCGTTTCTTCTTCCCGGGGCTGGAGACGGCGGCGGTGCAGCTCGGTTTGGCAGCGGTTCGGCAGCCTTGTGGCGGTGGCCGGTGGCGAGCGAGGTAGCGGCGCGGCTCCTTGGCGGCAGGACGGCTTGGCGGTGCGGGGTGGTCGGCGGCGCGCCCCCGGCCCAGATCTGGGCCCTGCGGGCCCCATCTGGGTCCTAGCGGACCGACCCCCGGCGCGGCTTCGTGTCTTCCGCGCGGTGGGGAGGAGGAGCAGCTTGGACCAGGGGCGGCGACGTCGACGGCGTGCCTGCTGCAGCGCGAAGGTGGGAGCTTTACGGGCCTATGAGGGCCCGACCGGGCCTGTGGGCCCATGGGCCTGGTATGCTCCTGCTATTGCGTCCGGTTGGCTACCGTCGTTGACGATGGAGGTTGAGCCCTCCCGCGTGCCGACGGTGTTGCTGCCTCTAGTCCTGGCTCCTCCTCTTCGGTGTGCAGACCTCTCTTCGTGTTGCCGTGGTGAGACGGCGTGGAAGCCTCAAGACCATGTTGGCGCAGGATGGTGGTCGGTTTGGTGGCGGGCTCCGGAGCGCCCGAGGTAAAGGTTGGGATCGGGAGATATCCCGGTCGGCTTGTCCGACACCGACGCGGCGGCGCCTGAGGGTGCTGCCGGTCCTTCCTGGAGGGCATCGGGGGCTACCCTTCCTCTCTCCTCGTCGCGTACCGGGGGAAACCCTTGGCAGCAGCGTCGTCACCGTCGCGTCCCTTCTTGGAGGTGTTGATTGGTACCGGCGCTTCGGAGTCTAGGAGCTAGGTGGGAGATTTCTGGCGGGCGCAGTGGTCGCGAGGCTTCTTCGATTTTGTCGATCCGCCGTTGTCGGCATTTGTTTCTTTTGTCTTTCTCTTTCGGTTTTTTTGGGCGTGTCTATACTGCTTCCGCCCCAGCACCTATCGTTGGTTGTATCGGTTGGTTGCTTTGTAATACAAAGCGGGGGGAAACCCTTTTTCGGCTGGTTG
This sequence comes from Thinopyrum elongatum, assembly GCA_011799875.1. NCBI lineage: Eukaryota > Viridiplantae > Streptophyta > Magnoliopsida > Poales > Poaceae > Thinopyrum > Thinopyrum elongatum. Next base: position 535,547,727 of record CM022301.1, on the reverse strand, counting down.
GGTGGGTGGGTGCTATAGTAACATGTAACCCCAGTGGATACTCAGAGCATACCGACTCACTTTGCATCAATTGTTTTATATGCTTCGTACACTTTTAAAGTCATACATGATCCACATGTGCAGTCATCCACCATTAACAAGGTGAACTTGTGTAAGGTCGTAGACCTACCTTACTGGCAACCCATGAACGGTTGGTAACTAACATAAATCATAAGTTATGATCTAGTACATCTCGTCATCATTATCTCAATGCGAGACTTGTCGTCTAGTCGGTGGCCTCCCCAATAAATAGTAGTATGTTATCTTCATGCTACGAAACAAGCCAACATGACCAAGTTCATTTAACTATGTGATGAGTGTAGCTAGAAAAATAGAGGAAGTTGAAAACGCAAGTATGGCAGGCAAGCTACATGTCAGTTGGACAGGAAGAGGAGGCACCTGGAATCAATGCCCCCCGCGGCCGCTTGCCTGTCGGCAGGACTTGCTGGACATAAGTGAACCACACTCATAGTTAAGCATGCTAACGTTCAAGACACTGGAGCACGCAATGTCCACAGTTCATTGTCTATCGCACAACTTCACCCGCAGCGAACATACCATGAGAACATGGGCAAAGACAACACACGGTGATCCTCCGAAGCTGTTAAGGATCCGCACCGAACTACCAGGAATGTTAGTTGCACTTCGATCATTTGTAGGGCAGCGAGCCACCAGAATGCTCAACAACTGCTCAAAATCTCTACATCTCGAGTCTGGGGCAAGGGCTTAATTTCCTTGGAATCTCAATACTGCAGCTCACCTTGAGGCTGCAAAGCGGCTCCTTGTAAGGGCATTTTAACCGATCCCCTAAAAATAACGGAGTATCCCGCGGAGTAAAAACTTAGTGGAGTATTTTTTTTACTCCACTAAGTTTTGCCCAGACCTAACTGATCCCTTATATATAACGGAGTATAAATCAAATGTGCATAAAATTCGCAATTGTGACGCACATGGTCCATGCAACTTTACCTTGGAATAGTGCTTGCAACTTCCAGCATTGATCTTATATGCATTCATTAATTGGTGTTAATTGATTATGAACTCCCTAAAATGCACAATCAACGATAGTTCCTTCCCAATGCTTCTACATCATTCTATCCAATGCAGCTTGGGAAACTCTCTGTCTTCTAGCAACTCATCATGCTCGTTGTCGTCGTCCAACAACTAATATGCCTTCAATGGGTGGAACCTTCTTAAAGATCCGCAGCTCAGCTGCCGAGATCGTATCATTGACACGGTAGAAAAAGGATATGCATGGATCAATGTTTGGCTATCTGCATGTTATAATACATGAACTTTTAGCCTAACACAGGTTAGGAAATATAATTATATGAGAGCATTCCTTGTGCTGGATAATAGTGGCCGGTACTTTTCACTTTGACCGTGTGATGCAAATGGTTCTTGAGACCCACTGAAGTGCGCAACCAAGGTTATAATGAACCGACTAACATGCACTTCTTTTTGGGTGGGTGAGTGGCTGGGGCTGTGGACGCAGTAGAATGTAACTGCAATGGATACCTTGAGCATACCGAGTCACTTTGCATCAATTGTTTCGCATGCTACATACAATTTCAAATTCATACATGATCCATGTGCAGTCATCCACAACCTTTCACAAGGTGGACTTGTGTAAGGTCATACCTAACTTACCGGCAACCCATGAATGGTTGTTGACTAACATAAATCATGAGTTATGATGTAGTACATCTCTTCATCATGATCAAAGCGAGAGTGCTCGTCTAGCCAGTGGCCTCCACGATAAAGAGTAGTATGTTATCTTCATGCTAAAGAGCAAGCCAACACGACCAAATCATCTAACTATGTGAGAAGTGTAGTTGGAAAATTAGAGGAAGTTGAAAATGAAAAGGCACGCTTCACAGGCAAGCTACATGTCGGTCGAATAAGAGGAGGAGGCATCTGGAAACAATAGCTTCCCGGATGGCTTGCCTGTCTTCAAGACTTGCTAGACAGAAGTGAGCCATAGTCATAGCTAAGTGCGCTAACGCTCAAGAGATTGGAGCAGGCAATGCCCATTGTTTATCGTCTACATTACAACTTCACCTGTAGCATCAAATACCATGAGAACATGGACAAAGCCAGCACACAATGATCCTCGATGGCTGTTAAGTGTAACCCCCCGGATGAAGCACTGGTGGAAGAAACGCCGAGACCACGCCATGGCAGGACGAGCAGCTGCATAACAAGAGAAAGAGAAGAGCAAGCTAGGAATGTTAACTGATGAAACTCTCAGGCAACACCATGACGGGCAAGAATACTGAACCTGAAACCAATCAGCAGGAGGGTGAGTCCCGCAGGTTAGGGAGACCACCAACACCATACGTAAAGTATGCCGGTGACGAATGGATAAATATTGACAGTGGGCCACAACTGGAAGTGTGCGCAAAGTGTATTAAGTAGCATCCAGTTCACCTATCCCGGCATCCGGTGGATCAGACCTGAACCGAAGAACCCTGACCAGGGCTAGTGCTCCTCCTCTCTAGCCATTCCCTCTTGTAATTAGACTTGGATACTCGGTGAATCAATTGAGAGAGTAGCAATTCCGTTTGTCGGATAGAGTAGTAGCTAGGCTCATAACATTAAGACTCCACATTAACCTACCTAAAATGCTTGTTGCACCTTATATATTTGCACGGCAGTGAGCTACAAGGGACTCAATAGTTGCTAAACTCTTTGTTATCTGGAGCAAGGGTTTTCTTTCCTAGGAACCTCAACATTGTAGCTCACCTTGAGGCGCAAAGCAGCTTGTTGTAAACAAGGTAGGGGCACTTTGTTTTCTAATAGCGTGAATTTTTCATATTGTACTTGATGCTTTTAGTGGAATAGTAATCTCTCAGTTGTTCGAAATATGCTGACTAAGTCACGATTATAAATGCAGTAGCCAGAGAGCCCTAGTGTTGTAACTACCTTGAGCATCCAGGTTGAATTGTCCAAGCCGCATCATGGCGGAGACGGCGAAGCTCCATAAGATGATAAGAATGCTTGATAGTGACATCGAGGGGTTAGAGTGCAAACCAAGAAGTAGAAAGAGAGGGAGATTAGTGGGGATACTTATATTATCTATGCCCGCCATTGCCTGATAGTTTTTCGCCCCTTTTGATGTCCCGTCCCCATACCTGGTTCCAATCTTGGTTGTGGTAGCTAATCAATGGGTTGTTTGTAAAACAAGGTCTAGATAAATATATGACAGTACTATATATTTGCTGTTATATTTTGATGTACGACAAGTAGTGACATCAGAAGAACTCCTGTGGTATGGTAGTGATATCGTGTTCAGTATCAGGATATACTAGAGGGAAGCTGGTTGTGCTTTACATGATGAAACTGTAATGGATTGGCTACACGTGTGGAACGAAGCAATTCTGCCCTGACGTTTTTTATGGCAACTTTAGTTACAAGAGGATTGCAACTTTAGTTGTGAAACATGGCAATTTTCTGTTTGGATGGCAAGTTTCAGTTTTTTTAGGATTTTTTTTTCGGATGGCAACTTTAGTGTAAAAAACATCAGGGCGGTGTTACTTCGTGCCACACGTGTGGCACTTATCATTTGAGAGGTTTTTTGGATATCTGAAGATGGGTTGTCTCTCTCGGCGCGGGCTACACGTGATTGCCCCGCTGGGGAAACGGAGTCTACCGACCCATACGCCTATCTCTCTTGTCCTTCCTTTAGGCCCGCTGAAGCGAACCTCCTAGAACTCATGCCTCCCTTCACCCCGCTGCTAGTGTGCTTCCGTTTTTAGTACCAATTACCACCTCGCCCAGCCGAAGAGCATCGAGAGGAAGAGCTAGCTACAAGAGGAGGGCGAGGTGCCACGTTCTCCTTACTTACCTGGACGGGGTTGATGGGCGATCAAGAAGGCCCGTGTGAAAGAACATGCGGTGCCCCCATGCTTGGTTTTGGTAATTGATGACAGTCTCGATGGACTAATGGTTGCCTTGAGTTATATTTGAAGGGTTTGTCCATAGGTTTTTCTTGAAGTCCATTTGTTGGTTTCAAGGATAGTATGTGATGACCAAGGTGCTATTCAAGGAATTATCGAAAGATTGGTCATGTGAGAGGTTGATCAAGACTAAGTCAAAGAGTGAATCAAGTTGATCAACACACAAAGCGTACAAGATGTTTGGATAGTGCTCGTCGTCATCTATCTAACAAGCTTGAGTTTGCTCAATTCGGAGCTCATATGCAGAAGTTATGGCAGTTCTGGTTTTCTTGCTGCATCTGTTTTGCTCTGGGGCTTGCTTGTTGCACCCCTGCGGTAGTACCGCTTGTAAGCGACAGTACCATTCCATGTCGGGCGGTAGTACGCTTGTAAGCGGTACTTCTGTTGTTCCAGTACTGCGCACACTTCCGCTTCTACTGAGGGTTCTGTTTTTCGTGTCGGATTTAGCAATAGTAGGGTGGCAGTGAAGTGCGGCAGTACTGCCTGTAAGCGGTAGTACCGCCCCGGTCGGGCGGTAGTACCACTACTGCAGTACTGCCATCGCGCTCTACTCTGCTCTACCTCCTCTGCTCCTGTGTTCTGCTTTTCCCGCGGTAGTACCGCTCTTGTGGCACTACCGCCCCTAGGTTCCTCGCCTTTGCTCTATTTTCCTGGTTCTATCGCCTGAGCGGTAGTACCGTGATACGTCTCCAACGTATCTATAATTTTTGATTGTTCCATGCTGTTATATTATCATTCTTGGATGTTTTACAATCATTTTATAGCAACTTTATATCATTTTTTGGGATTAACCTATTGACATAGTGCCCAGTGCCAGTTGCTGTTTTTTGCTTGTTTTTTACTTCGCAGAAAATCAATACCAAACGGAGTCCAAACGCAGCGAAACTTTTTGGAGATTTTTTCTGGACCAGAAGACACCTGTTGGGCCAAAGAAGTACCAGAGGGGGGCTCCGAGGGGAGCACAACCCACCAGGGCGCGCCTGGGGGCCCAGGCGCGCCCAGGTGGGTTGGGCCCACCTCGGTCGCCTCCCGCACCGCCTCTTTGCCCTATAAATACCCTGAAAATTCAAAAACCCTAAGGGAGTCGACGAAACACAATTCCAGCCGCTGCAAGTTCCAGAAACCACAGATCCAATCTAGACACCATCACGGAGGGGTTCATCATCCTCATTGGTGCCTCTCCGATGATGCGTGAGTAGTTCATTGTAGACCTTCGGGTCCATAGTTAGTAGCTAGATGGCTTCCTCTCTCTCTTTTGATTCTCAATACAATGGTCTCTTGGAGATCTATTTGATGTAACTCTTTTTGCGGTCTGTTTGTTGGGATCCGATGAACTTTGAGTTTATGATCAGATCTATCTTTTTATCCATGAAAGTTATTTGAGTCTCTTTGATGTCTTATATGCATGATTACTTATAGCCTCGTATTTCTTCTTCGAATCTTTGGTTTAGTTAGGCCGACTAGATCGATTTTTCTTGCCATGGGAAGAGGTGCTTTGTGATGGGTTCGATCTTACGGTGCTCAATCCCAGTGACAGAAGGGGACATGACACGTATGTATCGTTGCTATTAAGGATAACAAGATGGGGTCTATTCCTACATGAATAGATCTTGTCTACATCATGTCATCGTTCTTATTGCATTACTCCGTTTCTCCATGAACTTAATGCACTAGATGCATGCTGGATAGCGATCGATGTGTGGAGTAATAGTAGTAGATGCAAGCAGGAGTCGGTCTACTAATCTTGGACGTGATGCCTATATAATGATCATTGCCTGGATATCGTCATGATTATTTGAAGTTCTATCAATTGCCCAACAGTAATTTGTTTACCCACCGTATGCTATTTTTTTCAAGAGAAGCCACTAGTGAAATCTATGGCCCCCGGGTCTATTCTTTATCATATTTGCCTTTGAGATCTATTTTTATTCGCTTTTATTTTCAGATCTATATTTCCAAAAACCCAAAACTACCCTGCTGCACTTTATTTTATTTCGCGTTTATTCGAGATCTATTTATCCAAACTATTTTAATTAATCTCCCGTCCACTCGCCAATTTCTGGCACCGTTGCCCGAAAGGGATTGACAACCCCTTTAACACGTCGGGTTGCAAGTATTTGTTCTTTGTATGCAGGTACCGTTTACATAGTGTTGCGTGGTTCTCCTACTGGTTTGATAACCTTGGTCTCATCACTGAGGAAAATACCTACCGTAGCTGTGCTGCATCATCCCTTCTGTCGTGGGAAACCACGGCCACCTATGGGGCCATCAGCCCCTTGTGGTTCGGCAGGGGGGATGAGCACATTGCACAAAGAGCAGAGAACGTAGCGCAGCACGGCAGAGATCGCACGGCCAGTTTTTCCCAGGTTTGGGCCGCCGTGAGGCGTAAAACCCTACTCCTGCTTTGGTGGATTGTGGTGGAAACGCAGCGCTTGTAACACCCCAAAAATTTAATCATATTTTTATTAAGTAAAATTTGGCCAGAAAATAAAATTTTGAAATTTATATTAAGTCCTTTATTATTTCCTGGGGATTTTCTGTTCTGACTTTCAAAATTCTTCCCTCATAGAAATTTTTGGAAATGATATTGTGGCTTTGGTAGTTTTCTTAAAGCATTTCAATTATAGTTTAATAACAGTAAGAATTATTTTCATAATAAATTTTTTTTTTGCCCCAAAACAATTCTTTTAATAGCTATTTCAATATTTTAAAAGCCTCTGTTGCACTACAACTATTTTAAATAATTCTTTTTATATTCCACAAAAATTATGAGGGGTCATGTGATGCCTACAAATCACTTTTATGCAAAAACCCAACCTTGTCTGTTGAAAATTTTGAGTGAAACAACCTCTTTTCAATTCTGTCCATTTCCTAGGTTATAACTACAACTCCAACATTCCTTGCTTCAATAATTCTGAAATTTTTCCCACCTATAGTCCTTCCAACCAAACCCTTAAGTACAAAAGATCAGCTCAGTTTGCATCTTGGAAGTCCACCAAATATCCTCCTATAGTTTCTGTCCAGAAATGAATTCTGTTAAAACTTGCATTAGCAAGTATCTCTTTTTGCCAAAAACAACTCCACCATCATCTATACCCACTAAGGAGACACCATCCTGGTAAATTTCACACCCAACAAAGTCCCCTAGATTGCCCTAGCATTTTATCAAACAACTCATGTGCATGACAGAATTTGGCTACCTATCAAAACTACATTAGGAACTTGATCATATGGCCAAACCATCTTGTCCATCATCTCTGGGATCCCCAGGAGCATCCACCTGCCAAAACCCAGCATGATTAGATCACTGTAGATCCCCCTCGCTTTTTGTCGAGCACGTAGCATGCATGCACAGAGCGTGCCCAGAGCGCCAGTATTGCAGGCTTTGGCACCGCTCTGCGCTGCCCTCCCTGCTGCTGCTCCGCATGTTGGGCACCTCCAGGAGCTTCGCGAGACACCCGCGAGTTATGCCGACACCCTCCCCTTGACCCTAGCACCGACCACCGCCATCCCGAGCCGCCGCCGCCGTCTTCCACTCGGGCACGGCACCGCCCGTGCCACCCGACCCCGCCAGCGCACCCCCTTCTTAACTACTGACCACCACCCCCTCCACCGACCGCACTGGCATCGCTGACCATCGCCACCGCCCCCAACCACCCAAACGGCGCCATGAATGGCCGCCGCCACCATGGCTCCCTCTGGAAGCCACGGCACCGCCTCTCCCTCCCTATATAAGACACCGTGAGCTCGCCCTCGATCAACACCACCTCTATCTCTCCCTCAGTAAGCTCCCCGAGGAAGGAAAACGACCGGAGCAGTCGTCGTCTTCGTCCCCGGCAACCACTGCCGCCACCACCTCCTCGATGATCTCCACCTCTCCAGTGGCTCCCCTTCTCTTTTATTCCACCAATAGACCCCTGGAGAACCTGCGGATCTTTCCCCGTCACCAATTCCGCCAGACATGGCCCGTGGGGGAAAGCCCTCTTCCACCCGATGACCTCCTCCGCCATGGTTGAAGCCCTGCTCAACTTGAGCTTCCCCGGCGATCCTCTCCACCTTCCACGGATGCGGCACTTCTACCTGAACCCATCCATGTGCCGAGCGTCATAGGAGACGCCCTACAGCGCCGGCAATCGCCGCCGGCGTACGCTCTGTCCAGACGCGCGCAAGGGTGGAAGACAAACCCGACAGGTGGGCCCCACCTGTCGGTGAGTCATCTCTGTCCCGCCAGCAGCGCATTCCTGTGATTACATTTACCCTGCGGGGAAAGCGTATTCTTGGAGTACGCCATCGACATCATCGGTCCTTCCTCGCAGCCAAACGGCTGGGCCCAGCCCAGTGGCACCGCTCGGTTAAACGGCGCTCAGGGCGCAGCTCTTTTCTTTTCCTTTTTCTTTTTCAGGATGACTCAAATAATTCCATAGCAGTTATTTCTAAACCAAATTTAAAGATTCAAATTTGTAATATTTCTAAAATCATGTTCTATTATTTTAGCCTAGATGAACATTATTTTTAGGCTTTGTCTCTGTTGAACCTACTAAATAGTCCATTTTCTTATTTATTTCCACTTAGAAATTCCATAAGTAAATCATATTAACTCCAAATAAATTGATTCTTTTTCTGTTAATTTTAATTTTTCATCTAGTTTATTTTAGTATTTATTTCAAAAATATCTGAAACACTTTTTGGTACTGTTTTAGAAATATGTGGTGATTTAAATATTTTTGGAATTAGGAAATGGAGGGGAGATAAATATTCTCAACTTTTGGAGTGCACCCAATATTTCTGCATGCTCAAGGCAAGCATTTTGAACACTTGATATGGCAAACTGCATAGTATTATTTGCATCATGATTATGTTGAGATCAAATAAAACTTGCATATGACTATACTTGCATGCATGATTCCCTGACAATATTTTTCAGACATGAAATATGAGTGTGCATGGTTATTTCACCTGTCACATATGCCATGTTGGCCTGGACTAATCTGCAGGAAGTATCAGTCACGAGAAAAGTGAACGTGAGACTGAAATCTCGTTGTGGCGAGAATGATCAGTGGGGGCATGTTGGATCATGCAAGGGTTTTGACCCTGTTTGGTAGTGCTGTTGAAAGTATACCTTGTTGTACTAACCACTGCAGGAAAAGTTAAGCCTCCTGAGTCGACCGTAGATCGAGTCTTGTTCCGGTAACCCCCATACTTGATTCGTGCTGCCACTTATCCCTGCCATAGGTAGGGTATGGTTCAGTAAGTTGATAACCCCTTTCCATGCACACACCGTACAGAGGGCCACGATGAGGGTATCCATGGCCATGGACTAAATCCTGTCATCGGGTCAGGGGGCATGGGTGTTTCCGGTTGTAAACAAGAGGGGGGCACCCCTTGGAATCCGCGTGTATTAATAGTGATCCCATGCAGGACGTTGGTCTCTCCGTCTCAGAGTTTTTCTTGAACGATGCTTTGGGTGATTCCTGGCATTCGGAAAGTTAATCTGGTGTGTGCTGGTGAGGTGTGTTTTCAACCCAAAGACCATAATGGGAATTAGTCAGTGTCATGGTACTGACTAAAGAAATCCTTTACTTGTGGGTAAAGAGTACACCCTCTGCAGAGTTTAAACCTATTCGAATAGCCATGTCCGCGGTTAAGGACTACAGTCTGGGTTGGTCAAGTGTCGGTCTTAGGGTCGGTCTTCGGAGGAAAATAATTAAATTGGGCCTGAACTATTTTGCAGGATATTTTTATCATCACTAACACTGTCGTGGTTATTTTGAGTACTATTGCTGTGAATATTTTTATGGTTATGCATATTATTGAGGACTAACCCGTTTCTCTTATTTTATATTTCCTGAGTATCTCAGGGGCTGGCTAGACTACCCCGGGCACTCAACTTTATTTTTAAGACCTCTTCGTGGCGTCCCTCGAGTTAACAGGCGGTTTATCACGCCACTACTCTTGTGGATACCCGATAGGCATTTCTCTTCAAGTCCGATTGTGGCGTCACTTTTGACACCCGACTGGCATTTCTTTTCAAGACCTCTTCGCGACGTCCCTCGAGTTTACAGGCGGTCCCGCCACTACTCTTGTGGACACCCGATTGGCATTTCTTTTATTTTTCCGAATGACACTTGGGCTGGCTAGACTACCCGTGGCATTCATTTGCTTTATCTCTAATAAGTTTGATTATGACTAACATGCTATGTTCGCGTCCATATCATTTTATTGTCATGTCATGATTTAAATTTCAGTCAGCATGAGCATAACATTTAATCCAACATGAGCATATGCATTCGCTATATCTTCTGTTCATGATGTTTGCGAGTACATTCAAACGTACTCACAGGCTTGTCCCTGGCTATTTACTTGGCCAGGTCAGGAATTCAGCGAGGAGTACCTCAGCGACGTCCGTGCGGAGCCTAGGATAGCAGCCACGCGGATAGGAATTATCCGGGTCAGCTTTTCTTGTGGGAATGGAGCCCCATCGACGTTGGAGAATCACAAGTCGGATCCGTCACCCGTCACCAGATATCACTGTTGTATCATTAGACCTTTATGGACTTGTATCCAATTCTTGTAATAGCTTGGTAATCTGTAACAAGGACGAGTCCACCAGTAACAGTAATCCTGGGCTGGTGATGACACGAGGGGTTAATTTCTGGGATATGTTGTGTCCCCGAAATCCGGCCCCGACAGCGCTCTTGCCCGGCAGGGTTGCCTCGGGGCGGGGGCAGCTACGCGCGTACGAGTGTACAAGGGTCCGAATCCTTTCCATGGTTGCCATGGCCCTCCTTTTATACATCAAGGGGTCACCACAGTGGCAAATCAGTCATTGTGTACTGATTAGATAGCGAACAGTGCTATCATACCTAACTCTGTAGTCACAACAAAGTGCATTAAATGCGTTGCTTAGTGTCACATCGTGGCATGCCCGGCAAGCCTTGCCGGGTTGCTCTGCCACCTTTTTGCTTGTCTGCTTGACACATCTCTGGACGGGTGTCATTTGGAGGTGATTTCCATAGGAAGTGGCTGCCACGTGCCAAATAACAGCCACTTAGTCACGTGGGGGCTTGACACCGCACCGATCGATGACTTGCGTCGCTGTGAGGTGGAGCGGTGGAGCCTTGGCGGGGTAGTTTGCCCTCGTAGCGCCCGGCAGGCCTGCCGGGACGGTCTTGAGGCTCGACTTCGGGGCCACCTCGTCCTCGCCAGGCTCGCCTACCCGACAAGGGAGGTTTCTCCTTAGCGGTGTCTTGCTTGTTTAGCTTGTCTTGGTATTCTTGATCTGCCCTTTGATTCCTCAAAGAGTATCTCTTCAGTTTGATCTTGTCTTGGATATTGCAAGCTTGCCTCCAAGCATGTGTATAGTCCGAGCAACATACCTGGGGTTTGTTGCACCGACAGGAGCCCCCAGGCCTGGCCTGAACGCGCTGCCGAGCGTCGTCGGGGTAGGCCCTGTCAAGTACATGGGCGAGGAGGCTTGCGGCAGTTTGTCCTTTGAGGTCTTCTTGGCTTCTTCATTAATCTGAGCCCAGGTCAGTTTCCGGTTCTCCCGCGCATCGTGTAACGCCAATTGTGGTGGGGCCATCCTTGTAATGGCCCATGAATGACTTTAACGCACGGGCGAGTAACTGCCAATTCACTCTTCCCACCAAGCTCTTATCCCTGGCCACGTATGCTGCATGCATTGAGTGGGGTAGGTAACGGAGGCGCGTGGTGCGGGAGAGCGTCAAGGCAGGGGCCCGGCCTTCTTGGATTGGTGGAGATGGATGGTGGTTACCCACCGATGGATCAGCCCCCAGCCCACCTTTAAAAGGGGGCGGGGGGAGGTGGAAGTGCTCATCCACGCACCTCTTCTCGCCATTTCCTTCTTTCTTCTTGCAATGTTGAGAGGGAGAGACCGGGGGCAGGCCCCGGGCTCGGGCTTGGGGTTGATGACTCTGAAAGCTTGTGTAGGCGCTTGGGGAGTAGAAGGGCGTGGTCACGCCTTTACTGAGACAATACCCCTCTCTCGTCTTCGCACAGGCCTCAGGAGGGCGTGCGGGCGGTGCGGCGGTAGCGCCGGAGGTAGCGACTCTGGTGCGCTTGTCACCGGGCCGCCCGGGGCTTCAATTCCAGTGAGGGGCTATGTGAGTGACACCACGCCGGAGCCCACAAAGTGTGGTAGTTACTCGTGTCCTATTCCCTTTTTCCCTGTGACGCTGAGGGGAGACCGCGGGAGTGGTTCGTCGTTGGTAACGGCAGATCCCTTCCTTCGGGGTACTGCCTGCCTGGCGTATGAGCGGGTTCCTTGTTTCCGCGTATGCTTCTTCAGGGGACGGCTTCCTTCTAACTTCGGGTTGATGGAGACGACCATGCTCTCTGTGGAGTCTCCCGAAGCACCCAGTGCCCGTCCTGGCTGCCGCGGCGGGGACTTGAGCGGCAGCAGATGCGCCTCTTCGAGAGACAGCGACGAGGAGGGTGGCGGCAACCCACGACGTGTCAAGAGCGGGGATGACCACTCCGACGTGGCATGATTGCCGGCAGCACCATCGTCTCCGGCTGGGCTTCGGCAGCGCCACCATCTGCTCCTGCCCTCCGGTTTCTTCCTCTAGCCCGGGAATGGCGCCCTCCTGATCCTAGGGAGGCGCCGAATCCCAGCCAGGCCTTCCCTCTATCTTCTTCGTCTCCCCCTGCAGTTCCAAGGAGGGGAGGGACAGAGCAAAGGCAACGCGGGCATTTATCTTTTTTCAATCTAAAATATGTAGGCACGTGCCAAACTTTAGTCTAAATAATGTAATCTTCTTTATCCATGTTGGTGTTCTGTAAGATCTGTACTTGTTCATCAGCATATTAATGAAAAATACAAGCTTTGCCGGGCACTTGTGCATGCATCATACCCATGCAGAGGTGAAATGCCTCTATACGTTCAAGTAAACAAGTTATCTCCGGCAAGCTATCCTGCCGGTACCCTTGAATTGTTGCCGTGGGGCTAAGCCTGCCGGGCACAAATCACAAAGAGGGACCAGCCCCCCGCCAAGCCTTCTCCGCCAAAGGCCACTGCGACCATCCTGACCGAAGCAATGTTCGAGTCAAAGGATGGGAGCACCTAAGTTTCGATGGTGACGAGGTTTTCATATGCACAAGTTTCTACTTACAGAACACGTAAGGATAAGAAGAGAACTTATCTGTTTGGCTTGCCGAGGATCGTCACATAGGCTCGTCTTCACTTCTTCTTTTTGGGATCGAGTCCACGGCAAGAACCCTGCAACTCAATGCAGATGAAAACAATGCCTCATGCGACCTCATCTACGTGATCATGCTATGCGCATGATATGCTTATGCATGCATGCAAGTTTTGGGGGCCCCCCAGCGCTTCATTTATTTCTGTTGCTCAGAGTCTGCGCCTGGCTTTGTACAAGGGGTTACATGCAATAGCGGCAAGGCCTGTACAAAAGGGTGGCTGCCAGGCAGGGCCCGACAACCATGCCTTACGGGTAGAACTTACGGAGATGCTCAATGTTCCATGAGTTTTGCAACTGAATGCCATCTCTGGCCTCCAGATGGACTGTGTAGGGTAACGCAGCAGAAAACAAAAATTTTCTGACCTATGCACCAGCCCAGGACCACTATGGAGACTGCATACAAGGTTTGATCATTTTCGTTACCGACTCGTAGCGCAGCGGAAGTAGAGTCGATGATGATCGGCGGTGCAGATCCCTGCAGCTAGGATTTACAACCTCCCAACCGTGAGGATGTATACCCTCATCCGCCACTCGGACAGCCCTCCGGGAGGCAGTCGGACAGTCCCCCGGACGGTGTCGCGGACAGCCCTTCGGGAGGACCTTCGAAACTCAGACGATCACTCGGACAGCCCTTCGGGAGGACTCACAGAACTCGGACCGTCACTTGGACAGCCCTTCGGGAGGACTCTCAAACAGCCCCTCGGGCACTAAGATCGAAACTACGACCTCTCTACAGAGTTGCACACATACGGTGTCATCTATCCGGCAGGGCTTCGCCGTCCAGAACTAGTTCCCACCGGAACCCAGACAGCCTTTCGGCTCTACGAAACTATTTCGCGGGGAGGGAGAGAGAAGCCAGATCATTGCATGGCATGTGTATGAGAGCAAGGGATCAAGCTTATGGCAGCCCCCTCACCTCCTATTTATAGGAAAACCAATGGGTAGTGTGCCTCCACAATTTACCAAAAACCCCATGCATTAGGTCACATATGAGGGAGTTAAGGGTAAAATGGGATGCCATGTGGAGCTCCAAGGAGCTCCACCATGCTTGGCTGGAGACCCCCTTGGGGGCCCCCCATGAGGTGCTCTCATGGCCCCCCAAGCCCTTCTAGAAGCCTTTAGCAAAAGCCCTAAAAGGTGGCTTTCCAAAAATTATCCCAAAAAGCACTTTCACTATTCACGATGACATTTTTCAGCGTCCGTTCGAACTGAAAATATTTATGTGGGCTTAGAACATTTCCAGTACCCACTAAAATAATTTTCAACGTGATCCAAAACAATTCCGGATTAGTGATTTTCATTTGCGAAAAGCATCTGAAGTGGTTCCGGCAGCTCCGGAACATTTTCGGTTTTTCTTCCAGAAAATTCCCAAAAGTTTCCAGAATGATTCTGGCACCCTCCAAGAATTATCAGGCATGTGCCGAAACCAATTTGACTTAATGGTATCCTCTGAAACAACTTTTTAGTTTCACCGGAACTCATCCGGTGACCTCTTTCTTCGGAACTTTTCCGCTGTCTCCAAAAAACTTTTTCCGAAAACTTTCTCTCAGACCCCCTGTCTAGTATTCAGCAGATAGATGACCCTTACGCGTGTGACCCTATAGGTTCGGTGAAGTATAGACATGATCTGGAACCCCTTCCGATCAATGATCAACATCGGAGCCGTGGACACCCATATTGACCCCTATACCCACACGAATGAATATTCGAGTGAACCTCTAGTTGCCGTGTGCTATTCCTGTTGCTTCACGATATGTTACAAATACCCGAGGTGAGATTTACTTGCATCCCCGTGGATCAACAACTTGTCCACTATGCTAGTTACCTCGTTACCGGTTTTGTTTTCTTTTCTCGTTTCCGTGTTCCGGCATCCCTGTGATCAAATCACAAAGTGTCTGGCCAGACAATGATGGATACAGTAACACCGAGAGGGCCCAGAGATATCTCTCCATCGTCAGAGGAGCAAATCCCAATCTTGAGCTATCAAGTTACTTGACATACTTTTCCATGAACCCATAAGCCGCCGTAATAGCCATCCATTTACAGATGACGTTTAACAAACCCCAAAGTTCATGAATCAAGCATGAAGAAACTCGATACTCTCATGGTCTGAGGAATCATGCAAACATTAACCATCTCTGTGTTATCAACCATTAACTTGTGACAAATGTATCTCATAGCATAACATCAATTCGGGTTGATTCAACACAAATGTTCCTCTAATATTGTGCCCTCAAAGTTGCTGGCATAGACATGCCCATGATTGGGAAAACATAATCATCATGCAACACTTGAGCTAGTCTTAGAGGCACGACTAGGAATACATTTCACCGTTTATTATTCCACACGTGCACATGGGTTTTCCCCAGAGCCTTTATGGATATACGGGCTCGGGAACCACAGCAGTTATAGCATGGAACATAAACATAATCATGAACTTGGAGATAAATAATATCATTTATTATTGCCTCTAGGGCATATCTCCTATAGACTCCCACTTGCACTAGAGTCAATAATCTAGTCCATGCTAATGCACTTTCACCTATGGCATACCGGTGTAAAAAATGCTTCGCTTGTGGTATAGCCTGATGTCCAACGGATCTGACAACTTCAGCTCCATGTGTATCTTTGCATATCCTCGCGTTTTCACGCTTTCACAAAATTCATATTTTGTGTGGACTTCACTTTGCATATGTGTGAATCATTGGTCGAAACCTGATTCCTCAGACTGAGCTATGGAGCAACTATCTGCAATAGTGTCCCATTGACCAAAGCCATCTTGGAACCATACTAAGTTAATGAATGAACTATATGATTCGACAACTCCTTTGTCACTTCTAAAGCGTCAACATACTTAGCCAATTGTTATAGAAATCGCCACAGTAACCTGTTTGGAACAATTTCCAACTACCGTGCCATCATATTGTGTATCACACAAAACCCTTAATTTGAATCGAAAATCGCATGGAGAATTGGTGAAGGCTGTATCGATGTAACATATTACAACGAACTCTTCATGATTTCCGCTTGCGAGAAAACATATCATCAGTGCTACTGCAGCACTCAATGACCCTTTTTCACTGTTGTCCCATGATCAATACTTTTGATCACTTTGGTATCTATACTCGCAACAACTTTGGGAGTATTGGACATATTTGGTTGTTTTTACATACCATGGAATACATGATTAATCCAAACATGAAGGTGTGTGGAATCTCCATCATGTATTTTGCTCATCAGTGTTTTAGGGACACCGAGTCTTGCAAAACTCTTTCCATGTGACTTTGGCAAGAATCACTCCTTGGCATTTTAAATGCTAAAAGGTTTTAGCATCTTGTCAATATGTATTCACTGCTTAGCCCCATTAGGTAAATCTATCTCCATAGATTATAATGCCTAATATCAAGGCTGTTTAGCCCAAGCACTTCATCAAAAAAACTATTTTCAAATGAAGTCCTAATTCTTGTCAAGAAATTTATTTCCAATTAACAATGTGTCAAGCACACAACGTTTTTAGAAAATATTATTATGCTCCCACTTACTTTCTTGAATTACAAGCATCTTCGTTACCCATTGATGAAGTCAAACCCCTTTGACCATTTCATCAAAACACGAAGATTCCACCTCCATTTTGATCTCTTCTGTCCATCGCTGGAACTCTGAAGTTTGCACCCTTACTAGCATCCTCTGGATAGACAAAATGCCTTGGACTGTAACACATGCAAGTCCTTGGTTTCATTTCCATCAGATGGAAATCCTATTGTCATCCATGTTTCATATCTCATTATTGAAATATGTATTAATTGCTAGTTCAACCTGAACCAACTTTAAGCATCGCTACGATGAAACAACCTCATCGTAGTCAACTCCTTGAAATTGTTATTGCAACAAGTCAAGCTTTATGGATAAAACATTTTTATCCATATCAGTTTTAAGTTCCATAAATATTCGTTAGACTCTAAGTCTTCCGAAAGGTGTATCAAGATTTTAATCTTGAAACATTTATATGGAAACTATCTCGGATTGTATTGGCATTTAGCTAATTCCGGAGTCAGGGCCCATCAACACTTCCTTGTGTATCGTAGGTATATTGTTGTCTAACAACAATATCTCGTTTGCGCACCTGACAGGTTTCCACGAGCCTTGCCTACATGGTTCAGCTGCAAGTTCGACCGAAGTCCA
Organism: Thinopyrum elongatum; assembly: GCA_011799875.1. Lineage (NCBI taxonomy): Eukaryota > Viridiplantae > Streptophyta > Magnoliopsida > Poales > Poaceae > Thinopyrum > Thinopyrum elongatum. Next base: position 535,530,329 of record CM022301.1, on the reverse strand, counting down.
TACATTTTATTGTAGAGACTGCCGTATCAGTCGCAGTAGGAAACTCTGGAATTACTTCCAAGGTTCCTTTCCTTTGACCTGATGACGAAGATACTGGTTATCTTGTCGAGTTGCACTGTCCTCCCACTCACCTTTTTTAAAGAACAATTCTCTTTAAAAGCATACCGTTTTGTGGCAAAAACCTTTGCCTCGGTATAGTGGTGGGGGAATACCCAATGACTTGGGATAACTTACAAAGTAGCACTTGTCTGATTTGGAATAGGTTTGTAACCTTTTACACAAGCCCCATATTCCAAATGTTTAAGAAAAGATATAACATGGTTGGGCGTACCATACCATGGCGTCATTTCAACAGACCCGATGGAGCTCTTTTCAGTGTAAAAGCCGCAGTCTCTAAAGCATCACTTTAAAAGGGATAATGGCAAATTTATTTATGTCATCTTTGATCTTACCATGTCATAAATGGTTCATTTACATCTTCACGGACTTTCCACTTGCAGTGGTGTTCCGGGAGGTGCAAGTTATGAAACCCCTTTCACAACTCATCAGACATTCGCTAAACTTGTAACTCAAATTTTCCTTTCTGCAATCAAATTATAGAAACATAATTTTCTTGTTACAATAACTTCTACTTCATTTTTGAAAACCTTATGAATGATTTCAAAAGATCCAGACTTACGTCTCATCAAGTAAATATCCATATATCTACTTGAGTCATTTCTGACGATAGATAAATCCACTACTTGCAACAACATTTATTAAACTACACACATCAAAATGTATGATCACCAATAAGTTTGTTGCTCGTTCCTTATGGCCTGTGAACGGTATTTCAGTTACTTCACTTTTCGGAGGAAAGTTGCAAGTGTCAGATGATTCAAAATCAAACGACTTCAAAATCCATCATAATGGAATTTTCCATGCGGGTTCCTCCAATGTGACCAAATGCAGTGCCACATATGTGTGGTATTCTTTTAGTCTTGCGACATTTAGTGTCAATGTCATGGATGTATCATATTACTATCAATATTCATAACATACATTCCATCTTGGATGGAAGTATGGCCCTTCATGTTATTCATAATACTGAACAACAATTGTTGTTTTTATGAACAACTCTTTTGCAACAAACATTGTGCAATGGGCTAGAGTGTATGAAACTCTAAAATGAATTATGAAAGTAAACACAGAGGTAATATATTATTATCAACATTCATAACATACATCTCATTCATAATGAAAGTATGGCCCTTATGTTATTCATAACACCGAACATCAAAAGTTCTCTTATGAACAACCTTCTTGCAAGATACCTTATGCAAAGGGCTAGAGTGTGAAACTCTAAAATGAATTATGAAAGTAAATACATAGGGAATACACCGATGGAAGGTACAGTAACATTTACTATGTTCGCTGCGTGTATCTAAACCTCATTCCTGGCTAGTCTTTCAGGCCATAGTAGTTCTTACATCGAGTTGCAACAGAATGCAATCGAGCGGGTATCTTTGTGATTGTCTCACAATACCCAAGAATTAGTGACTAACATGTTTAACCATAATTCCCAAGAACTATATCTTTGACCAGCCTTCTATACATCAAAAACTTGTATGACATTCATACATGAGCTGGATATTCCAGTCTTCTTTCTTTTTGCCTTTATACTTCTAACAGTTTAACTTTTAGCATTTCTCCTATTCTCAGAAGAAGCACCCAACTTAAGAGTGGCGTTAGCCCCGGACTTCCTAGGCGTGAAAGTTTCACTAACACCCTTCGGACACTTCCTTTCTCTTTAAGTTGTTGTTTTATTCACCTTTCATCATATGACAGGCGTTCTTCTGGATCCCTCTCTTATCAGTCTAATGCATAGTAAACTCCTTTACTAATAGTTTGCAAACAAACATTGCTTTGGATATCTCATATCTTTTAGCCTTTGTCTGTCTCTGAAAATGATTTTCAGATTCCATGAATATCACATAACTATCCAAACTTTTGAAGTTCAGGTCTCATGGAAGCAAACATATTGCACTTGACTGAAACGGAATTCTAGCTTTTGGATCGAAGGACGAGAGTCACATGATCCATAGCATAAGCGAGAGAATACCGAAAGTATGCGATAGGACAAAGTCCTTCTCGGCACTTTTGAGGACAATCCACACATTACGTTACCAACCGTAAAGGTTTAACCAGATATTTAACAGCTGTTCAATTTTAACAGGGAAGGTGGAAACGCGAGCCATTATTCTACAACTATTATGCAAATCACACTTAGACAGAGTTCATAATTAATTGCACTGAGAATTAAACAAGTCAATTCTACAGTGCGCTCCCACTCAAATCAATATCTCTCATAATTGATTTGTGAGTGATTCAAGATCCGCATTTCAATTCGACGCCATTGACGGGTTCATCACTGATGACGTGAATTTCAATCGGTAGGCCAACTTGCCAATCACATCTCTATGTGACTCTTATTCATCTTTCGATGCGTGTGTTCCGAGCTCAGGACTGTCCTACCTGAACGTCAAGACAACCAAGTGATCTTGCTATGAGGTCTGACCTCACCCACCTCACACATCCCTAATCGTTCGTACTCATGTGTACATGTCGTACCCCGAAAAGATAGGTGCCGTGACGGTGCTACACTTGGGAGAACACTAACTACTTGATATTTTTGTGAGAGATCACCCTAATAAAAAGCGACTACCGTGCAGTCAAAAAGGGTGCATCATAAGGGATAAACATCTCAGGCAATTCATAATAGCATGATATGGTATAGCCCTTTCTGACGAAGAAGTCTTGTATTTCTTCGTCTTCGGCATTCACGTCGGTGTTCACCTTCGCGAAGATTGCCACCACCTTGTCGATGCACCACATAATATTGCTATCTCTATAGCTAATAAAATAATGCATTACTTAAGGTTGACACGCAGGTCAATAAAGTGACAATCATATGGCTCCAACCATCATGCCGAATCATGACACGCAGGTCATGTTAATCAATTTCCATTGTATAGTCATCTCATACATAATCAAATTATTATGAGCACTGCTATACCACATCACATGCACATGCAAATCCTCCTGCAAAACCAAGTTAGACGCCTCTAATCAGTTCATGCAAAAACGTGTTTTACGTGGCTTCTAAGGTTTCGAAACAAACTGAAGCTACCAACGTCCATCATCAAGTATGATAATTCAAGTCGCTAGATTAACTTCGCGGGGTGTATGAAACATGAGATAATAAAATCTCGAGCCCCATACTGAACTTCGTCATACGCATGACCCCCGTGCAGATCATATCTGCATTGCCCTTTCGTCTGCGAAATTTCATCTTTCTTTTTAACTACGGTGGAATTCAATGAACTGTTAGCACTTCGTTGATCAATCAGGATCGCGGATTGCCAGAACATTGAAAGTCCACCATGCTGTTATCAAGATCAGAAATATGCAAATTCCAGGGAAGCAACAAGAACATCGGGTAATAGATTTCATCTGCTACCCGCACAAATAATTTTCAGTAATAGAAATCATCTACTACCTAATTATATTGTGCAACACCCATACATCTCTATGTATTCTAGATCACAACCTGCATCTACGCATAGCACGGCTCATGATGCCACTATAGGGTAACACAACAGAAAACAAAAAAATTCCGACCTACGCACCAGCCCAGGACCACTATGGAGACTGCATACAAGGTTTGATCATTTTCATTACCGACTCGTAGCGCAGCGGAAGTAGAGTCGATGACGATCGGCGATGCAGATCCCCGCAGCTAGGATTTACAACCTCCCAACCGCGAGGATGTATACCCTCATCTGCCACTCGGACAGCCCTCCGAGAGGCGGTCGGACAGTCCCTCGGACGGTGTCGCGGACAGCCCTTCGGGAGGACCTTCGAAACTCGGATGGTCACTCGGACAGCCCTTCGGGAGGACTCATAGAACTCGGACCGTCACTTGGACAGCCCTTCGGGAGGACTCCCGAACAGCCCCTCGGGCACTAAGATCGAAACTACGACCTCTCTACAGAGTTGCACACATACGCTGTCATCTATCCGACAGGGCTTCGCCGTCCAGAACTAGTTCCCACCGGAACCCAGACAGCCTTTCGGCTCTACGAAACTATTTCACGGGGAGGGAGAGAGAAGCCAGATCATTGCATGGCATGTGTATAAGAGCAAGGGATCAAGCTTATGGCAGCCCCCTCACCTCCTATTTATAGGAAAACCAATGGGTAGTGTGCCTCCACAATTTACCAAAAACCCCATGCATTAGGTCACATATGAGGGAGTTAAGGGTAAAATGGGATGCCATGTGGAGCTCCACCATGCTTGGCCGGCCACCCCCTTGGCCCCCCCCATGAGGTGCTCTCATGGCCCCCCAAGCCCTTCTAGAAGCCTTTAGCAAAAGCCCTAAAAGGTGGCTTTCCAAAAATTATCCCAAAAAGCACTTTCACTATTCATGACTACATTTTTCAGTGTCCGTTGGAACTGAAAATATTTATGTGGGCTTAGAACATTTCTAGTACCCACTAAAATAATTTTCAACGCAATCCGAAACAATTCCGGATTAGTGATTTTCATCTGCGAAAAGCATCTGAAGTGGTTCCGGCAGCTCTAGAACATTTCCGGTTTTTCTTCCAGAAAATTCCCAAAAGTTTCCAGAATGATTCTGGCACCCTCCAAGAATTATCAGGCATGTGCCAAAACCAATTTGACTTAATGGTATCCTCTGAAACAACTTTTCAGTTTCACCGGAACTCATCCGGTGACCTCTTTCTTCGGAACTTTTCCGCTGTCTTCGAAAAAGTTTTTCCGAAAACTTTCTCTCAGACTCCCTGGCTAGTATTCAGCAGATAGATGACCCTTAAGCGTGTGACCCTATAGGTTCGGTGAAGTATAGACATGACCTGGAACCCCTTCCGATCAATGATCAACATCGGAGCCGTGGACACCCATATTGACCCCTATACCCACACAAATGAATATTTGAGTGAACCTCTAGTTGCCGTGTGCTATTCCTGTTGCTTCGCGATATGTTACAAATACCCAAGGTGAGATTTACTTGCATCCCCATGGATCAACAACTTGTCCACTATGCTAGTTACCTCGTTACCGGTTTTGTTTTCTTTTCTCGTTTCCATGTTCCGGCATCCCTGTGATCAAATCACAAAGTGTCTGGCCAGACGATGATGGATACCGTAACACCGAGAGGGCCCAGAGATATCTCTCCATCATCGAAGGAGCAAATCCCAATCTTGAGCTATCAAGTTACTTGACATACTTTTCCATGAACCCGTAAGCCGCCGTAATAGCCATCCATTTACGGATGACGTTTAACAAACCCCAAAGTTCATGAATCAAGCATGAAGAAACTCGATACTCTCATGGTCCGAGGAATCATGCAAACATTAACCATCTATGTGTTATCAACCATTAACTTGTGACGAATGTATCTCATAGCATAACACCAATTCGGGTCGATTCAACACAAATGTTCCTCTAACATTGTGCCCTCAAATTTGCTGGCATAGACATGCCCATGATTGGGAAAACATAATCATCATGCAACACTTGAGCTAGTCTTAGAGGCATGACTAGGAATACATTTCACCATTTATTATTCCACACGTGCACATGGGTTTTCCCCAGAGCCTTTATGGATATACGGGCTCAGGAACCACAGCAGTTATAGCATGGAACATAAACATAATCATGAACTTGGAGATAAATAATATCATTTATTATTGCCTCTAGGGCATATCTCCTACAGACTGCGCCAGGTCTGGTGACTCGTACTACCCGGTAAGGGCCTTCCAACTTCGGCGTCAACTTGTTTGTACCCTTGGCGGACTGAACATGCCTAAGGACAAGGTCGCCTTCCTCAGAACCCCAGGCACGAACCCTGCGGCTGTGATAGCGATGCAGGGCTTGCTGGTAGCCTGCAGCACGCGTAGCGGCCTGGAGACGGTTCTCCTCAAGTAGCACAGCGTCGTCACGCCGGTGCTGTTCCTGCGCTACTTCATCGTAGGCAAGCACTCGAGGAGATCCGAATATGAGTTCCGTGGGGATAACTGCTTCTACCCCATAGACTAGGGAGAAGGGAGTCTGCCCGGTAGCTCGATTTGGTGTCGTTCTGACGGACCAAAGAACCACCGACAGCTCGTCGGTCCATCGCCTGCCACACTTCTGCAGTCTATCAAAGGTTCTTGTCTTGAGACCTCGCAGCACTTCAGCGTTCGCCCTCGCAGCTTGTCCGTTGCTTCTAGGTTGGGTGATAGAGGCAAATGAGATCTTGCTTTCGAGGGCATGAACATATTGCATGAAGGCGCAGCTCGTGAATTGGGTGCCATTGTCGGTGATGATTCGGGCAGGCACCCCGAAGCGGCACACCAATCCTTTCAAGAACTTGATAGCTGACTGTGCGGTCACCTTTCTCATGGGCTCCACCTCTGGCCACTTTGTGAACTTGTCAATAGAGACGAACAAGAACTCAAAGCCCCTGGTAGCATGGGGGAAGGGGCCCAAGCTATCGAGCCCCCAGACCGAGAAGGGCCATGACAAAGGGATCGTCTGAAGAGCTTGGGTAGGCTGATGGATGTTATTGGAGTGGAACTGGTAGGCTTCACATTTGGTGACGAGCTCAACTGCATCTTGGAGGGCTGTGGGCCAATAGAAACCTTGTCGGAAGGCTTTTCCAACCAGAGCCCTTGATCCAATGTGTGAGCCGCACATACCCTTGTGTACCTCTGCCAATAGTTCCCTTCCTTCCTCCCGGCAAATGCACTTCAATTTCACACTGTTGGGCCTCCTTCTGTACAGCGTGTCATCAACGAACTGATACATACTGGCCCTCCGGGCTACTCTTTCAGCTTCTTCTTGCTCTTCGGGGAGTTCTCCAGTTTGGAGGAAATGGACTATGTGCCGTGCCCAGGTTGGGGCCAGGGGCTCGGCAACAAGGACCAGTGGCACCTCCTCATTCGCTGGAGTGCACTTCTCGACCGCAGGGACCAGTGGTCTGGAGGGATGGTGCTGCTCACTGATCGAAGGGGAGTTGTTCCCACCAAGCTCTCTGCCAGGAGCCTCGGGAGGCTCTGTCGGGTGAGGCTTGCCAGAGTCCAGTTTCCTCCTCTTTCTGGCCATTGTTGCCGGGGATACGGAGGGCTGAGTCAGATGGAGAACAAAAGTCCCTGGTTCCATAGGGAGTTTTTGCGCAGCGCACTTTGACAGATGATCAGCAATGCTGTTTTCCGCACGGGGCACGTGCTTTGTTTGCAATCCATCAAAGCGCTCCTTCAACTTTCTCACTTCTTCGACATATGCCTCCATCAATGGACTTTGGTAATCCTTGTTGACTTGTCTCACCACAAGTTGTGAAGCTCCGCGGATGATCAGCTTCTTGATTCCCAGTTCTGTTACAATCCTGAGCCCAGCAAGGAGCCCTTCATACTCTGTAGTATTGTTGGTAGCCTCCTCCCGGGGAAAGTGCATCTGGACGACGTACTTAAGGTGCTCCCAGTGGCGGCAACAAGAAGCACGCCAGCCCCTGCACCTTGTAGGGAGAAGGCACCATCGAAATACATAATCCATTCTTGGGGCGCTTCCTTGCCGGGGATGATCGTCTCCAATACTTATTCATCAGGAGTTGGTGTCCACTCTGCGATGAATTCTGCTAGTGCTCTGCTCTGAATAGTTGACGTGCTTTCAAACCTCAAATCAAAGCTGGACAACTTCAAGGCCCATTCCACAATCCTGCCGGTGGCCTCGCGGTTTCGGAGTATGCGCTACAAGGGGAAGCGGGTGACAACTGTGATCTTGTGGGCTTGGAAGTAGTGGCGCAGTTTCCTTGAGGCCATGATGAGGCCAAAAATCAACTTTTGCACGCCAGAGTACCTCGATCTGGCTCCCTGTAACAGGGAGCTGACGAAGTACACTGGGCGCTGCACCACTTTCTTCCTTGCCGCAACCATAGAACTGCTTCCGCTGCCCTGCCTTTCTTCGCTCTGGACTGACTCTGGTCTTGCCGGGACGGGTTCGCTTTCCTCTTCAGAGGGGACAGTGGTTGTGGCTGCTGTGTCATCCACTTCCCGCTGTGCCACCAGTGCCGCACTAACCACTTGATTGGTTGCCGCTAAGTATAGCAGCAACGGCTCTTATGGTTTGGGAGCGACCAAGGTGGGCACAGAGGAAAGATAGGTCTTCAAATCTTGCAGCGCAGTGTCTGCCTCTGGGGTCCACTCCACGGGTCCTGCCTTCTTCAAGATTTTGAAGAACGGCTGGGCGCGCTCGGCAGACATGGAAATGAACCTGCTCAGTGCAACCATGCATCCAGTCAAACGCCTCACGTCCTTGACTGTCTTGGGTGCTTGAATTTGCTCGATAGCCTTGATCTTGTCGGGGTTGGCCTCTATCCCTCGATGAGACACAAAGAAGCCAAGTAGCTTGCAAGAGGGAACTCCAAACACACACTTCTCTGGGTTCAGCTTCAAGTTGATCTTGCGCAGATTAGCAAAGGTTTCTTCCAAATCCTGGATGAGGGTTGATCTGTCCTTGGTCTTGACCACAATATCATCCATGCAAGCTTCAACATTTCTGTGCAGCTGGGACTCAAAGCCAATCTGTACTACTCTTGCAAAAGTGGATCTGGCGCTCTTTAACCTGAAGGGCATCCGTACAAAGCAGTACGTGCCACATGGGGTTATGAATGCGGTCTTCTCTTCGTCTTCCTTGGACATGAAGATCTGGTGGTATCCGAAGTAGGCATCCAGAAAGGAAAGCAGGTCACACCCGGAAGTGGAATCCACAATCTGGTCGATGCGCGGCAAGGGGAATGGGTCCTTCGGGCATGCCTTGTTTAGATCTGTGAAGTCTATGTAAAGCCTCCATTTCCCATTCGCCTTGCGCACCACCACTTGGATTTGCTAACCATGTGGGATGCAACACTCCCCTGACCAAACCAGCTGCTTCAAGCTTCTTGATCTCCACGGTAGTAAACTGTTGCCGCTCCAAAGCTTGCTTTCGGACCTTCTGCTTGGCGGGCCGGGCATGCGGGCAGACAGCAAGGTGGTGCTCGATTACCTCCCTGGGAACACCGGGGATATTAGATGGTTGCCAGGCAAACACGTCGATATTCGCCCGCAGGAAGGCAACGAGCGCGCTTTCCTATTTGTCATCAAGGGTGGCACTGATAGTGAAGGTACCATCAGTGCCAGCCAGCTCTGCCGGGACCTTCTTCACAGCAGGTGCAGCAGCTTTGGATCTCTTGCTATTGGAACCCTCTGGCAAGTCATCAACAGGTGCAGCACACTCCGGAGAGCCACGCTTCCCGGATTCCTTGCTGGCATCCTTGCTAGCTCTCTTCATTTTCTTACTTTCCTTAGCGGGAGCAGTGGTTTCTGTAGCCTCAGCAGCGACCGCCTCCCGGTACATCTTATCCACGCATATGACTGCGTCCTTCTGATCCGACGGAATGGAAATGACTCCTATCGGCCCTGGCATCTTCAAGGTGTTGTAGGCATAGTGGGATGCCGCCATGAACTTGGCCATAGCTGGGCGACCAAGGATTCCGTTGTACAGCAAGGGGAGGCCAACCACGTCAAACACGATCTTCTCATTCCGGTAGTTTAACTCCCCTCCGAACATCACCGGCAGTGTGATCTTTCCCTTAGGACGACTCCTGCCGGGGTTGATTCCTTGGAACGTGCCAGTAACCTTGAGCTCCCCATCTGCTATCTGAAGTTTGCTGATGACCTTTGGAGATATCAGATTCAACCCGGCCCCGCCGTCAACCAATATCTTTGTGACTTTGAGGTTGCGTATTGTTGGTGAGACCAACAACGGCAAGCACCCTACCGCGGTGGTGCGGTCAGGGTGATCCTCTTCGTCAAAGATGATGGGCGTGCGGGACCACTTGAGTGGCTTCCGAGAATCTGCCGCTGGCTCCACGGCATTGACTTCACGCGCCCATTGTTTAAGTTGGCAGTGAGAGGAGTGCAGAGATGCACCCCCGTCAATGCATAGGGTGTCAGTGGCTTTCTGGAACTCTTGCTCACTGGTTTCCTCTTCATCTCCTCTGTCACTCTCATCATTGCAATCCTCCTTCTGACGGCCTCTGGCGGGCTTCCCTTGATTCTGAGGAGCCTTGCCGGGGCGACTTACTCCGTCGCCTCGGCCCTTCCCGCAAGCACCACCCTGGTTTTTCTCCTTATCACACTTCTCATACTCAGCCCTCTGCTTCTTGACGAGCTGCTCAACCTGATGACACTCCTGAAGGTCATGGCCCTTGGTCCTATGGATCTTGCAGTACGGCCCATCACCCTTCCCAGGCTTCTCGGCAGCCGCGGCTGCCCGGCAGTCAGTGCACGCGACAACCTCCTTACCGGGGGCCTCGCCCTTCGCCTTCTTGCCAGTACTAGGTGTGCTTGATCCTTCGACGGCCATCACAACTTTCTCCTTGCATTTCTTATTCTTCTTCTTCTGACTGGTGGCCTCGTCGTCATCGTCTGAATCGATGTCGACGCCATCCTCTTCACCGGGAAGTCGCCTTCCCTCCTCTATGTGAGCACACTTATCCACCAGAGTGTATAACTCATTCACAGTCTTGGGCAGCCGCACGTTCATTTTGGAACGCATCCTGCGGTTGCGCACGTTGGACTGGAATGCGGCTATCACAGCTGCCAGGTGGATATCTGAGATGTTCCTGTGCACTCGACTGAACCTTTGCATGTACTTCCGCAGACTTTCTCCTTCCTTCTGTGGGAGGAGTTGCAGATCGCTGGGCCATCCTGGTTCTTGATGGCCGCCCGTAAAGGCGCCAACAAACTCATGGCACAGGTCAGCCCAAGTTGAGATGGAGTTCTCCGGCAGGTGCATTAGCCAAGACCTGACATTTGGCTTGAGTGCCAATGGGAAGTAGTTGGTGAACACCTTCTCATCTCTTCCCCCGGCAGCCTGAACAGCGATGGTGTAGATGCTCAGGAACTCTGCCGGGTTCAATCTCCCATCGTACTTCTCTGGTATCTCTGGCTTGAATGTGCGGGAAGATGGCCAACGGACTTGCCGCAGTTCACGAGTGAAAGCGGGGCACCCAACCTCGTAAGGTAGGTACCCACCCTCACCAGGTACAGGCTTGATGACGTCGGGGCCATTGCGCCTATCAGACTGGCGGTGGGTGTCACGGCGCCGCTCGATGGTGACGCGCACGTCTTCCCCTCACCTGTTTTCCTGGGCCTGCCGCTGGTCTCGACGTGCTCGAGGGCCCAACGAAGCCATCGAGACGTCGTCGGGTTCTTGATCACGTGGCTCCGGCCGTGGCCCCTGCGCAGGCTGCCGCGGAGGGGACTGCACCATGGGGGTGGCCCCTTCGGCACGGCCAGCAGCGCGGGCCATTGTCGTCGCCTAGGGAGGCCGTGGCGGGCCAGCTTGCTGTGATCCTGCAGCCTCGGCAAAACCAATCAGGCTCTAAATGGTGGCTCTCCACTCATCCATCTGATCGGCTGCCGGCGGAAATCTCAACAGCAGCTGGGCCCGCGCCATAGCCTCCGAAGCGGTGCTTGGCATGGATGACGACGTAGACCGTAGCGTCGCCTGGCTCCTCATGGTGCCGGTAGTAGCTACACTGCGTTCTCATCATCGTGAGCCCGTCGCCAGGGTGGCGTGGTGACGAGGTGGAGGCGCTTGAGGGCCAGCGGCTCCGTTTGGCGCATCGGCTGGGGTAGCTTGTTCCGGGAGTGGTGCACGCCCTGCGGCCGCGCCCACGGCGGGTGCGGCCGGAGAGTTGCGATTTGCCCCAGAGCGAGTGCCACCGCTGCGGCTGTGCCCTTCAACTGGGCGGAGAGGTGCAGACGGAATGATTTCTCCACCCGTACCTCATGGAGCATGGCCGCTGGGATGCTGTTGGTGCTGTCCTTCCCCGGTGCCTTCTGCCCTCGTTTCAGCCGCAGAGGAGGTGGGGACGACGCCGCCTGCGCCGGCTACGTCCCCCGCAGCGTCCATGTCTCCGTGCATCCCTGTAGCCCCCGCGGCGTCGGCGGCCGCATGCGACGGGGCCTTCGAAGTGGACGGATGGGCTGCAGCACCGGGCTTCTTTTTTGGCGCCATGGATGATGGAGCCATCGATGAAGCAGGTGATGAAGATGACACGTTGCGTACGCTTCTCGGGTTCGCGCAAGCGCTTCCCCCTACCTGGCGCGCCAAAGATGTCGTGGGAAACCACAGCCACCTATGGGGCCATCAGCCCCTTGTGGTTTGGCAGGGGGGATGAGCACATTGCACAAAGAGCGGAGAACGTAGCGCAGCACGACAGAGATCGCACGGGTAGTTTTACCCAGGTTCGGGCCGCCGCGAGGCGTAAAACCCTACTCCTGCTTTGGTGGATTGATGGTGGATTGTGGTGGAAACGCAACGCTCCTGCCCGGCACGGTTGCCTTGGGGCGGGGGCAGCTACGCGCGTACGAGTGTACAAGGGTCCGAATCCTTTCCATGGTTGCCATGGCCCTCCTTTTATAGATCAAGGGGTCACCACAGTGGCAAATCAGTCATTGTGTACTGATTAGATAGCGAACAGCGCTATCATACCTAACTCTGCAGTCAGAGCAGAGCGCATTAAATGCGCCGCTTAGTGTCACATCGTGGCATGCCCGACAAGCCTTTCCGGGCTGCTCGGCCACCTTTTCACCTGTCTGCTTGACACGTCTCTGGACGGGTGTCATTTGGAGGTGATTTCCATAGGAAGTGGCTGCCACGTGCCAAATAATAGCCACTTAGTCACTTGGGGGCTTGACACCGCACCGATCGATGACTTGCGTCGCTATGAGGTGGAGCGGTGGAGCCTTGGCGGGGTAGTTTGCCCTCGTAGCACCCGGCAGGCCTGCTGGGACGGTCTTGAGGCTCGACTTCAGGGCCACCTCGTCCTCGCCAGGCTCACCTGCCAGGCAAGGGAGGTTTCTCCTTAGTGGTGTCTTGCTCGTTTAGCTTGTCTTGGTCTTCTTGATCTGCCCTTTGATTCCTCAAAGAGCTATCTCTTCAGTTTGATCTTGTCTTGGATATTGCAAGCTTGCCTCCAAGCCTGTGTATAGTCCGGGTAACATACCTGGGGTTTGTTGCACCGACACCTTCCTCTTTGGGGAAATACCGACGTAGTTCAAGCCGCATCAAAAGGAATTTCTGGCGCCGTTGCCGGGGAGACATCATCAACACCTATCAGGTTCCTAATCACAAATCTCATCTCCTTGCAATTTACATTATTTGCCATTTGCTTCTCGTTTTCCTCTCCACCACTTCACAAAAATTTGCCGTTTTATTCGCCCCTCTTTTTTGTTCACCGTTTTCTCGTCAGATTTTTTTTGAGTGCAATCTTGTTTGCGTAGTCAAGATGACTCAACAGAACACCAAGTTGTGTGATTTCTCCAATACCAACAACAATGATTTTATTAGCACTCCGACTGCTCCTCCCGCCACTAGTGCGGAATCTTGTGATATTAATGCCGGTTTCTTGAATCTTGTCATGAAAATCAATTTTCCAATACTCCTAATGAGGATGCCGCGTCCCATCTTAACACATTCATAGAATTATGCGATATGCAAAATAAAAAAGATGTGGACAATGATATTGTGAAGTTGAAATTATTCCCGTTTTCTTTGCGAGATCGTGCAAAAATTTGGTTTTCTTCTTTGCCTCGCAATAGTATCAATTCTTGGGACAAGTGCAAAGATGCTTTTATTACTAAGTATTTTCCGCCCGCAAAAATTATTTCTCTTAGGACCCAATTCATGAATTTTAAGCAACTTGAGCATGAACATGTTGTGTAATCTTGGGAAAGAATGAAATTAATGCTAAGAAATTGTCCTACTCATGGTTTAAATCTTTGGATGATCATACAAATTTTTTATGCGGGATTGAATTTTGTTTCTAGAAATCTTTTAGATTCCACCGCAGGTGGTACTTTTATGGAAATTACTTTGGGTGAAGCTACTAAATTGCTAGACAATATTATGGCAAATTATTCACAATGGCATACCGAAAGAGCTCCTACTAGTAAAAAAGTTAATTCGGTTGAAGAAATAAATTCTTTGAGTGAAAAAGTCGATGCTCTTATGAAATTGGTTGCTAATAAAAGTGCTCCTATTGATCTTAATGATGTGCCTTTGTCTACTTTAATTGAGCAAAATAGTGATGCCGTAGATGTGAACTTTATCTCGCGAAACAATTTTAATAACAATGCTTATAGAGGAAATTTTAATCCTAGGCCTTTTCGTAGTAATTCCTCTAATAATTATGGTGGTTCCTATGGTAATCCTTCTTATAATAATAATAGGAACACCTCTGATCTTGAGAATAATATTGAAGAATTTTTCAATTCTCAAAAAGTTTCAATGCTACGATAGAAGAAAAGTTGAATAAGATTGATGATATGTCTAGAAGCATTGATAGAATTTCTCATGATGTAGAAAATCTCAAGATGAAATTTTTTGTGCCTAAGGTTGAAGAATCAATTAAAGATTTATATATTTCTATGGATGAAAGTAAGAAAAGAACCGCTATGCTTAGAGCTAAAAGAGAATTTTTAGAAAAAGCATTTTCTAGTGATTGCTTTCATAAAAATGATGAAGATCTTAAAGTGATTGGTGTTTATTCTATTGATTCCTTTTTTAGTAAGATTAAAATTGATGATAAAGGGACTGGAGAAGAGTCAACTTTAGCTAGAAGGCGTCCCGATAATTCGGAGGGTGAAAATCTTGTTGAGAAAATTGATAAAAGTGGGTTTGGAGAGGTCAAAACTTTAACTAGTGATGTGCCCACTCTCTTGGATTACAAAGACTTTAATTATGATAGTTGTTCTTTGATTGATTGTATTTCTTTGTTGCAATCCATGGTTAATTCACCCCATGCTTATGAGCAAAATAAAGCTTTTACTAAACATATTGTTGATGCCATGATGAAAGCCTTTGAAGAAAAGTTGGAATTAGAGATTTCAATTCCTAGTAAATTACATGATGAATGGGAACCTAGTATCAAAGTCAAGATTAAAAATTATGAGTGCTTTGCTTTATGTGATTTGGGTGCTTGTGTTTCCACAATTCCGAAATCTTTATGTGATGTGCTTGGTCTTACCGATATTGAAGAATGTTCTCTTAATTTGCGCTTAGCGGATTCTACTATTAAAAAGCCTATGGGAAGAATTAATGATGTTCTTATTCTTGCAAATATGAATTATGTGCCCATAGATTTTATTGTTCTTGATATTGATTGCAATCCGTCTTGTCCAATTATTCTTGGTAGACCATTTTTACGTACTATTGGTGCCGTGATTGATATGAAAGAAGGCAATATTAAATTTCAATTTCCACTAAGAAAGGGAATGGAACACTTCCCTAGAACAAAGAATTAAGCCACCATATGAATCAATCATGAGGGCATCTTATGGATCTAGAAATAAAGATGACAACACTTAGATCTTTGCATTATGCCTAGCTAGGGGCATAAAACGATAGTGTTTGTTGGGAGGCAACCCAATGAATAAATTTTATTTTTGCCTTTTTATTTCTATTATTGAGTGTTTGCACAATTATGCCTCTATTTTGATTGTGTTTTTATGTTTTAATTAGTGTTTGGGCCAAGCAAAGCCTTTGGGATCATGTTGGGTGATAGTTGATTTGATCTTGTTGGAAAACAGAAACTTTTGCGTCCAGTAAAATAATTTCTAAAATTTACAGATGCAACTAAAAATTCTGATTTTTTTAAAAAGATTGATATACAAATTTCCTACGTTTTCCTAATTTTTCAGAATTTATGGAGTTACATAAGTATATGAAGTATTCAGATTGCTACAGACTGTCCTGTTTTTGACAGATTCTGTTTTCTTTGCATTATGTGCTTATTTTGATGAATCTATGGACTTTATCGGGGGGTATGAGCCATAGTAAAGTTGGAATACAGTAGATATAATGCAAAAATAAAATATTAATGGGTTTTCAACAGTACTTAAAGTGGTGATTTGCTTTGTTATACTAACGGATCTCATGAAGGTTTTGTTAAGTTTTGTGTGATTGAAGTTTTCAAGTTTTGGGTGAGATCACGATGGATGAAGGAATAAGGAGTAAGAAGAGCTTAAGCTTGGTGATGCTACCGCACCCCAAGGTAATATTCAAGGATGAACAAGCAACTAAGCTTGGGGATGCCCCGGGTGGCATCCCCTCTTTCTTCTAACGGCCATCGGTATTTTACTTGGAGCTATATTTTTATTCATCACATATCATGAGTTTTGCTTGGAGCGTCTTGTGTTATATGAGTCTTTGCTTGCTTTGCTTTTTAGTTTAAATCAAGTATCCTTTCTGAACACACCTATTTGAGAGAGCCAAAATTATGCTATGATTTGTTAGAATTGCTCTATGTGCTTCACTTAATTTTTTTGGAGCTATGGAATTGCTCTACTGCTTCACTTATATCTTTTTGAGCACGGTGTGCTTTATTATTTTTGAAGAAATGCCCTCATGCTTCAGTTAGATTTATTTGAGAGTTAGTAAATTTTTAAGAAATTCTCTCATGCTTCACTTATATTATTTTGAGAGAAGAAAATGTTATGCTCATGTTCCTTACTTAAATTTATTTGAGCTATCAAAAGCAACATATTAAACTAGTCCCAAAGTGATAGATATTCAAGAGGGATATAATAAAAACTGTCATGAAGATCATTGGATAAAATAAACTTGATTCTTTGTAATAGTTTTGCGATATGATGATAGTGATATGTGAGTCATGTTGATGAGTAATTGTGCTTTAGTAAGAATATTGGTGTTAAGGTTTGTGATTCCCTATGCAAGCACCAAAGTCAATAGTTATGCAATGAAATTACATCCTACTTGTGGTGCATTATTCGGTGTTAGTTATGCTTAATGCTCACTTACGTGATTTTTCGTTTCTTGGTTGGATGTTTCTCAATCTTTTTGCTAGCCTTCACTTGTACTAAGTAGGAATACTACTTGTGCATCCAAAATCCTTAAACCCAGTTTTGCCACATGAGTCCACTATACCTACCTATATGTGGTATTTCAGTGCCGTTCTAAGAAAATTTGTATGTGCCATCTCTAATCTTCAAAATAAATTTCCCTTTTGTGTGCTCGTACCGCTCATGAAACGGTAGGGGGTGGCTGATATTTTTCCATGCTAGATGTGCTATTCTCAAGATGAGTGTTTATTCACTTGTCATTGCACGAGAATACAACAAAGGTATTAGGGATGCCCAGTCCCGAAATGAAAAATGAATTTACTTTATGTTGTCAAATAATAAATTCCTTGGAAAGTGTTGGTATGGAGGGCACCCGTGGATACGGCTAGCCATCGATTGTTAAAGAATGGTGGAAAAAGTAATCAACTTTATTTTCTATTTGGGAACCGCCTATGATATATCTAGCATGGAAAGTATTGGAAACTAATCGATCATTTTCATTGATAGGAAAAGCATGCCACCCAAAATGTTTTATCTCTATCTTTTTCGCTTTGAGCTCTGGCACCTCTACAAATCCCTACTTTCCTCTGCGAAGGGCCTTTCTATTTACTTTATGCAATTTTTATTTTTACTTGAGTCTCCAACTTCTCTTATAAATCACCAACTAAGGGGCACTAAGATCGTACTTGAGCATTGGGTGTAGCTAATATGCGAGTGTGTTTCATGAATGGATCAATGATTGAACATGATGGGCTAGGGATAACTTGCTTTAGTGTTGATATTTTGAAAGACATGGTTGCTTGTTGATATGCTTGAGTATTGAAATCTTCATGTCAAAACTAGGCTATTGCTTTGAACCATATAAAAGTCCATATGTCCATGCTACAAAAGAAAAGAATGTGATGAACATGTTAGGCAGCATTCCACATCAAAAATTCTGTTTTTATCATTTACCTACTCGAGGACGAGCAGGAATTAAGCTTGGGGATGCTGATACGTCTCCTACGTATCTATAATTTTTTATTGTTCCATGCTATTATATTATCATTCTTGGATGTTTTACAATCATTTTATAGCAACTTTATATCATTTTTTTGGGACTAACCTATTGACATAGTGCCCAGTGCCAGTTGCTATTTTTTGCTTGTTTTTTACTTTGTAGAAAATCAATACCAAACGAAGTCCAAATGCAGCGAAACTTTTTGGAGATTTTTTCTGGACCAGAAGACAGCTGTTGGGCCAAAGAAGTACCAGAGGGGGGCTTCGAGGGGAGCACAACCCACCAGGGCACGCCTGGGGGCCCAGGCGCGCCCAGGTGGGTTGTGCCCACCTCGGCCGCGTCCCGCACCGCCTCTTTGCTCTATAAATACCCCAAAATCCAAAAAGCCTAGGGGAGTCGACGAAACACAATTCCAGCCGCCGCAAGTTCCAGAAACCACAGATCCAATCTAGACACCATCACGGAGGGGTTCATCATCCTCATTGGTGCCTCTCCGATGATGCGTGAGTAGTTCATTGTAGACCTTCGGGTCCGTAGTTAGTAGCTAGATGGCTTCCTCTCTCTCTCTTTTGATTCTCAATACAATGGTCTCTTGGAGATCTATTTGATGTAACTCTTTTTGCGGTGTGTTTGTTGGGATCCGATGAACTTTGAGTTTATGATCAAATCTATATTTTTATCCATGAAAGTTATTTGAGTCTCTTTGATCTCTTATATGCATGATTACTTATAGCCTCGTATTTCTTATTCGAATCTTTGGTTTAGTCAGGCCGACTAGATCAATTTTTCTTGCCATGGGAAGAGGTGCTTTGTGATGGGTTCGATCTTACGGTGCTCAATCCCAGTGACAGAAGGGGACATGACACGTATGTATCGTTGCTATTAAGGATAACAAGATGGGGTCTATTCCTACATGAATAGTTCTTGTCTACATCATGTCATCGTTCTTATTGCATTACTCCGTTTCTCCATGAACTTAATACACTAGATGCATGCTGGATAGCGGTCGATGTGTGGAGTAATAGTAGTAGATGCAGGCAGGAGTCGGTCTAATAATCTTGGACGTGATGCCTATATAATGATCATTGCCTGGATATCATCATGATTATTTGAAGTTCTATCAATTGCCCAATAGTAATTTGTTTACCCACCGTATGCTATTTTTTTCGAGAGAAGCCACTAGTGAAATCTACGGCCCCCGGGTCTATTCTCTATCATATTTGCCTTTGAGATCTATTTTTATTCACTTTTATTTTCAGATCTATATTTCAAAAAACCCAAAAATACCTTGCTGCACTTTATTTTATTTTGCGTTTATTCGAGATCTATTTATCCAATCTATTTTAATTAATCTCCCGTCCCCTCGCCAATTTCTGGCACCATTGCCCGAAAGGGATTGACAACCCCTTTAACATGTCGGGTTGTAAGTATTTGTTCTTTGTGTGCAGGTACCATTTACATAGTGTTGCGTGGTTCTCCTACTGGTTTGATAACCTTGGTCTCATCACTGAGGGAAACACCTACCGTAGCTGTGCTGCATCATCCCTTCCTCTGTGGGGAAATATCGACGTAGTTCAAGCCGCATCATACCGCTCCATGGAGCAGTAGTACCGCTTGTGTGTGGGCTGAGCACATAATGGTTGGATTTGGGAGGCCCTATAAAGGGGGTCTTCTTCCCCAATGAACCTTATCCTTTGAGCTCATATTTGCCCCCCATTGTTGACCTTCTTCGAGCTTGCTATCTCTCAATCCCTCCATGGATTCTTTCTAGTTTTGGGGGGGAAAGAGAGAGGAGATCTAGATCCACATTTCCAACAATCACTTTCTTCTCTATGTCAGGGGAACCCCTTGGATCTAGATCTTGGAGTTCTTGGTGTTCTCCTTCTTGTTCTTCCTCTCATATTCCTCCATAGCTTTCGTTTCTTTGGTGGGATTTGAGAGTGAGGGACTTGAGCACTCCATGTGCCCTTGCCATTGCATTAGCTGCATCGGTTTGAGTTCTCCACGATGATACGTGGAAGTGAAAAGTTGAGAAGCTTATTACACTTGGGTGCTTGGTACCCTAGAGCTTGTTCCTCTTAGTTGCTTGGGCGCCCTAGACGGTTGGTGATGCCTTGGAGCTCAATCATTGTGGTGTAAAGGTCCGGGAAAGCATCGAGGTCTCCAATTAGGTTGTGGAGATCGCCCCGAGCAATTAGTACAGGTTCCGGTGACCGCCCCAAGGGTTGCCAAGGTGTACGGGTTCGGTGACCGCCCCCAAGGGTTGCCATTTGTACGGGTTCGGTGACCGCCCTCAAGGGTCCCTTAGTGGAATCACGACATCTTGCATTGTGCGAGGGCGTGAGGAGATTACGGTGGCCCTAGTGGCTTCTTGGGGAGCATTGTGCCTCCACACTGCTCCAAACAGAGATTATCATCTGCAAGGGTGTGAACTTCTGGATACATCATCGTCTCCACGTGCCTCGGTTATCTCTTACCCGAGTCCTTTACTTATGCACTTTACTTTGTGATAGCCATAGTGTTTCATGTTATATATCTTGCTATCACTTAGTTGTTTATCTTGCTTAGCATAAGTTGTTGGTGCACATAGGTGAGCCTAGTTGTTTTAGGTTTTGTGCTTGACAAACTAAATGCTAGTTTTATTCCGCATTTGTTCAAGCCTAAACCGTAATTAGTTTAAAGTGCCTATTCACCCCCCTCTAGGCGACATCCACAATCTTTCACCGTGGCCTGGGTCAATGGCCCACATTGCACTTGGTGGGTGCTTCGGCCCATCATCTCCCCAAGTGGGGGAGTGAACGTCATAATTTGTGGTAGAGGGGGTACGCGTTCGCGGGGAGAGTGAACGTCATAATTTGTGGTAGAGGGGGTATGCATTTGCGCCCCTGCCAATCCTTTGAAATTAAATCTTGGTCCTTGCCCAGTTGCCCTGTCCTGCTTACGAAGTCTGCTATTTAAATTCAGTGCTCCAAGTCCGGTTCATCTATTGAACAGAACAGACAGTAGAATTTCTTCAGGTAGTGGCCGCGAGTGTTGTTCTCTGAAGAGGGAAAACAAAATTCAGCAATTGCTGGAGGGTTCTGATCCAAGTTTCTCTGGGCAACGCGAACGACCAAATAAATGCATCTCGTGCTGGCCAGTTGTATATTTTGGTGCTCTTTACCTTCATGTTAGTGTTACATACAACTAAGGTAAAATTTGGCTGGAAGTGAACTTCTAAACATGCTGAGACATGTAGATAGAATCGACTCAACTCACTGCAGGCTTTACTATAACTTGTCAGTTCAAGCAGAGCCAAGCATTTCGCCGCGAAAATTATAGACAAGAAAACCTAGCTTGAGTTCCATTCATTGAGCCTGAAACTAAATAAAATGTCAACAACTTTACACTCAGATGTGCCACCAGCCAAGGCTACCAGCTAGCAATTCTCTGTGCTAAAAATGAATAAACAACACTCCACAAAACTCATAGCAAGTATGCCTCAACTCAAGAGCAGGTACACACATGCTAATCACCACAGTCCACAAGCATACGTTTCAGTGCAATACATGTATGTCTTCTTGATGCTCAGGGCCAGCAACCATACACCAAACCAGGTGTGTTTTTTCCACTACATGCAACCTTAAAAACCAAACCATGCGCCTGTAGGGGAATCCCTTTGAGGGTGTCCTAGACTAAAGGGTCCTCAGGCCACCGGCCTGTCTCTCATGGGCCGAACTGGTGGGCGGTCTTGATTCGTCAAAGAAAGGCCGGACTACAGGCGACCCCATGCTATGGAAGGAAATCTCCGAAGACTTGGCGTATCCTCCACGTCTCGTAGAGAAACTGGCATGTTTATCCCCTGATGATGACCGACCATGTGTAACCCTAGGTACCCCTGGTCTCTATATAAACCAGAGGGTTTAGCCCATAGAGGGGGAAAACCATCACCATACAGTTCATCTGATCTCGTGGTAGATCAACTCTGTAATTGCCATACAAACACATCAATACAAAAAAGTAGGACGTAGGGTTTTGCCTCTTTGAGAGGGTCCGAACCTGGGTAAACACTGTCTCTACGTTCCCTATTACCCATCGATCCAAGATCCACAGCTCCGGACCCCCTACCCAAGATCTGTCAGTTTTGACACCGACATTGGTGCTTTCATTGAGAGTTCCGCTGTAGGATCATCAAAGGATCAATGGCTCGCTTAGTCATCAGTGACAGCATCTACAACGGGGACGTCTTCATTCCCGACCAGCTCTTCGCGTTTGGCAGCATCGTGCTACACACTGATCAGGTTTGGAAACCTAAAATTCGTCACCGACTCCCGGGAGACGTTATTATCGCAGGGTCCTTGGCTTCGCCTGAGGAACTCACAAACCCTGAGGCTTTAACTTCGGGTATAGCTTACCCCATTATTGGTTTGGTCGCCACTCCGGATCCGGCCTTGAGCTCGGATCCAATCTCTACGCTCGATGGCCCAGGATCAGCCTCGGCAGAGCACGACTTTGGGGCGATTTCGAACGCTCCCGATGCAGCAACGTTGCAAATCGACCGCAAGCACTGCTAGAATGGACCCGACAGATCTCTCGCTATTGAACGGGATGCTAAATCGGATCCAAGCCATAGGGATTACCGATGGCCAGTCCTCGGTTTATGATCAGATCATACTTAAAGATGGCGATAGGAAATTTACATCCCGCCTGTCACCCACTTAGTCGCCACTATTGAAGACTTGGTCGAGAGCTCGCCCCTACTACCTCCTGAGCCAAGAACGGATTGGGCACAAATCTTTGATTATCAAGATCCGTCCTCTAGCTCGGAATCCGACCTCCATCTCGGAGAGAGTCCAAAGTCGCGGTCCGATTCAGCACACGACCTCAAGTCTACGCAGCCATACCAAGCTGAAAATCCGGATCCAGAGCCCGGCACGTCGGATTCCACGTCGGCCCAGGACTCAACCACTAAGACTCCGGACTCACATCCTGCTGGGATCAAATCTAGCCGAGCACAGCCTGAATATAATTAAAGGCTTCAAGCCAGTCAAATAGGCGCTCCGCCGATTCTCTGAACCCAAGCGTCAGGCCATGGGTGAGGAACTAGCAAAATTGCTCGAAGCCGGATTCATTCGAGACATCAAATATCATGAGTGGCTGGCTAATCTGGTCAAGGTACCTAAGAAGGACAAATCTTGGCGGGTGTGCACCGATTTCAAAGACCTAAATAAAGCCTGCCCCAAGGATCCTTTCCCTCTGCCCCGCATAGACCAGATCATAGACGCTACCGCTGGACACGACTCACTGTGTTTTCTCGATGCCTACTCCGGATACCATCAGATTAAAATGAAGGAGTCCGATCAAGCGGCCACAACCTTCATCACCCCCTATCACTACAAGAATCTTATTAATACATGACAGATTCAATCTGTCATGGAACTGTGCAAAACTGTCATCGAGGGAGGTCCATGACGGATTTAGAATCCGTCATGTATATCGCGTCATAATTTGATAATTGTGCCACCATGACGGTTCATGTCTGTCACCGATCAGTCCCTAGGCCCGCCTAGGCCCGGTCCTCCATGACAGACTAATCCATCATGGATTGACATGACATTGTACCAACAAGGGCCTGGCATGGAATCTACGTGGCACCAGCATGGATCTGACGTGGCATCCTGCATAGCCAAGCTCATTCCCCATTTTTTAGTGTGGCAGTTTAGCCCATTTATTTCAATCCAGCACATGGTACATCCAACCAGCTATGGCACAACCCATTACACATAATCAAACAAGCTTTCACAACACAATTAATTTTCATCGAACAAGTCCATAGTTTGGCTATTTCAAAAATTTCAAGTATTCAATAATTTCACTAAGTAAAGGCCTTCTAAAATGTGCCAAGAACACATACAACATCAGTTCACATGCCCTCAATAACAATTACACTAGATTACATCAACAAACAACATTGAACATATCCTCTTAATCATCAAGTTCACCTCCGCAGCTCAAACTTCCAATGCACCTCTCACCACCCAAGGAAACCTGGAAAAAAATATGCTTCTGTTACAATATGCTGTCACCACAAAGGAAACCTGTAACAAACTTCCTAAAGGTATAGTAAAGTATCAAGAACAACAAGTGGACTCTATATTACGAAAATATATTTTATGATGAATCTAATGAAATTAATTCTATGGTGAAGATGTTGGTATGGCTTCCTATAAACTTGGTCAAATTCAATTAATTTGCAATGGTAGATAAAACAAGAATTAAATGAAATGTTCAAGGTGGAGATACTTCCAAAGTTACACTGCACTTAACTTAATTTAATAAACTATAACCACTACCACTGGATTTTCATAATAGATCCTTCATGAAACAAATGCAATTTTTGATTATTATATTTAGAAGTGGATAGAGGATATCAATCAAACCTAGAACTTATATGATGGTCTCTGGCAATCTGGTCTCTACCAGAAATGCAAGAAATAACTACCAGGCTGGAAGCAATGATGAACAGAGGAGCTATACATCCAACGATGGTTCACAGAATATTTCAGGGAACTATATCTAAACTATTATTAAATAGTTATGACTGACTACGTACTATAGTGTGAGCATGCAGTAGTGACTGCCGTTGTTGATGAAGGTCCTGAAGAATTGACACGCCATATTCTTTTGTCTCCAAGATAGTTCTTCGGGTCTCTTTAATTCTGTTAATGGACTGATTCAGTCGTTCAATTGTCATCATCAACCGTCCTCACTGATCAATGGACACCTAAGCCAGGAAATAATCCCCAAATACAACATGAGTACTGGAAATAGCAAACATCGAGAACTTTGAGATCCCGCTTAAGAAATCAGAGCAAACATAATAATACTGCATTAGTATATATACTTCACGTCAATAGAGAAATATGTCAGACAAGGAACACTGCTTCCACAATACAGAAAGACAAAAATGCTAGAACTTAAAGTGACATCCAGTAATACATAAGGCGGATAACTCCCTTTTCCCGATATATCAAGCAGCCTTCTGGAAGTGATTGATCCGGTAAAAAATTCCCTTTTATTAGGCAGTAAGAAGCAGTACAGTTCTACTTTTCCATTTTGGCTCTAGAAAGATACAAAAATGCAGATCAGATATAATTTTTTTCCTAAGTTCTTAAATCTTACAGTGCCTACAAACGAGAATAACAAAGTAAATACTACAAAAACAGTGGCATCACTAACAAACATTGTACATGACGTGGAGAGCTACAAATTTAATTTATTGCATGGATTAAGTAATTACTTAATACTTGTTAAGATACAAGGCGAATCAAAACACATGAACACCAGGAGATGGTCGAATCAAAACACATAGGAAAATAGGTCTATTATATTCAAAATAGCAATTGTTATGCAAGGACTTAAAAAAATTGAGGTTAATGTAACAACCTATCACCCAGAAGTGTTAGACCTTTGCCAAACATTCTCTCATCCATCGGCTGCAGTACTAAAACCTGAGTGAGAAATGACAGTGTTAAGCAACAAGGCATGAAGTTTAGTACAGAATGAATAACAAAGGTCGGACATGTTGCAAACATGAGACATGCTAACATAAGTATGATACTTTTCCATTTTGAAGATCAACTTTTCGCACTGATTACTGTTGAACATAATAGATGGAGATACATATTCAGTGGTTATGAGAATCAGTTAATAATATAAGTAAAAAGAAACACACATAACATACAACATAAATGAATTATGCATCGATCATCCATTAGGGGTCCAAGATCATGTTATAGGTTCTCAAAATAACTCAGAATAGTTGCCACTTGAGCATCAATACCAACAGCAGTCAACTAAAACTACTGCTACCTGATTGTTACTACAATTTTAATCAAACCAAGAAAGCATCAGACAGTTTCCTGGCTATAGAGCCTAATTTGCTACTCTTGAACGTAATCAGCATCATATAATTTTTTCACAACTTTCACTACCTGAACAAAATCAGTCGCACGCGACTCCTCAAAAAATTGCCTCCAACTTCGCAATTTAGATGGCAATGAAGCATAACTATGATGGGTCAAATAACAAGTACCAATTTGAATCCATGTCGTATCAACATTCTGAAGTAGCTGGTGTCGGTGTCAAAACCGGTGGATCTCGGGTAGGGGGTCCCGAGCTGTGGATCTTTGATCAATGGGGAACAAGGGACGAAGAACACGATGTTTACCCAAGTTCGGGCCCTCTCTAAGAGGTAAAACCCTACGTCCCGCTTGATTATATTGAAGTGTATAGGATGATTACAGAGTCGATCTACCACGAGATCAAATGAACTAAACCCTAGATGAGTAGGATGATGGTTGTTGTTCTAGCCTCTATGAACTAAACCCTCTAGTTTATATAGACACCAGGGGTACTAGGGTTACACATGGTCGGTTACAACAAGGGAATAAACATGCTGAATCTTCTATCTTGACTTGGAGGACACACCAAGACTTCGAGGTTTTCCTGACCGGACACGGAGTCGCCTTATAGCTCGGTCTTGTGGTAGTCATTATCGGCCCACCTATCCGGCCCATAAGCGGTAGGCCGGCAGCCCGAGGACCCCCTAGTCCAGGACTCCCTCAGTAGCCCCTAAACTAGCCTCCAACGTCGGCACCTCATAACTTCCGCACATGTAGTCTCCGGCTTGCGGGCGAGTTCTTCTCCCCCTGTGTGTTCGGAGTAATCTTCCTTGGCCGAGCCTCTAAAAGCCACTCGGCCAAGTTCGGCCATGTGCTCAATTAAGTTGTATCCGGAATCCAGATTGTTGATTTTACTTAGCCTCAAAGGCCAACCGCTCAAGTGTGAATAGTACCTTCACCTGACAACTTTCGGCGAAAGGTCACGGCCGGTCACAAATGCTGAACCGTTGTGAGTACTTGATGCGCGTTTCGAGGCAGCTCCTTCATTGGCACGTCTCATCAAGGTGGAGATCGTGCCCCGTTTTTAAAGGGATATGATCAATGATTTTGATTAACCCACTCGCGCATAATGTCACGAGTATATCGGGAAGTGGCAAGGCCTGTGGCGCAGTAAAAGGACCTTTGGTATTTCGGCAGCTTATAAAAGGGAAATGGCCACCGCTATTGGTGTACGCCTTCTCCTTCCTCTCGCCATCACTTTCCCAATCTACAGAGCTCCAGCGCCACAAACCACCTCTCCTCAAGCACTTCTTCCCAGCCATTTCCCCAATCCGGTCATGGCCGGATCTGGTGCTAAGGGCAAGTGGGAGGCCTCCATCGTTACCAACGATGACATCGAGGACCTGAAGCGCGCCGGTTACCTCCCGACCGACGTCGCCCATCGGGCTCCAGAGGAGGGCCAGGCCATCCCTACGCCCTGGCCCAGTGAGAGGGTGGTGTTCGTCCCCCACTTTATCCGGGGATTGGGCTTCCCGCTCCACCCTTTCATGATGGGATTTATGTTTTTCTACGGGCTAGACTTTCATGATCTAGCCCCAAATTCCTTTCTTCACATCTCGGCCTTCATCATTGTTTGCGAGGCCTTTCTTCAGATCCAGCCACACTTTGGCTTTTGGCTGAAAGTCTTCAACGTCAAGTCAAAGATCTTCGACAGCCAGCAGGCGGACTGCGGGGGAGCGATGGTCAGCAAGCTCGCCCGGGTCGAGTGGCCGGAGGGCATATTCATAGACATCATCAAAGTCTAGCAGAAGGAGTGGTTCTACATCACAGAGCCACGTGATGCGGCCTGGGCAGCGGCTGCCAAATTAAGATCCGGGCTCCCGGCGAGGCTAACCTCGTGGACCAAGAAGGGCCTTGACTAGGGGTCACCCACGGAGGTGGAGTTACTGCAGAAGCGCATCGCCAACATGAAAAACGCGGGTGCCAAGTTGACTAACGTGATTCAAGTGATGCTCTGGCGCCGCCTCCTCCCTTG
This sequence comes from Thinopyrum elongatum, assembly GCA_011799875.1. Classification (NCBI taxonomy): domain Eukaryota; kingdom Viridiplantae; phylum Streptophyta; class Magnoliopsida; order Poales; family Poaceae; genus Thinopyrum; species Thinopyrum elongatum. The sequence continues at coordinate 535,502,462 of CM022301.1, read as the reverse complement.
CCAACAACTGGACGCCCCAATGTGGGCTTACAAGCCCGAAGACCCTATCACCATGCAGCATTTCTACGACACCACCCACAACAAGCTGTGGAAGGTGTTGTTCAAGCCTCAGAAGGAGTGGCTGGCCAAGGAGGAGGACATCGGCCTCGACGCCGCGCATCCTCCTAGAGAGGTAACGAAGTTTCATCTTTTTATGTTCGGATATTTATCTTTTAACAAGGGATCTGACTCTTACTTCCCTACATTCATAGGGCTGGCTCGAAAAGGCCGCGCGGATTGATGGTCCAGCCCCACTGCCTGAAGACCCTAGGTCAGCCCTGCTAGAGGAGATGTTGACCGTGGTGCTGTACAAGGCACCAGAGAAGAAAGAGAAGAAGAAGAAGCACGAGGCAAGGGAGGCCAAGGAAGACCTTCGCCCAAGAGTACATCCTGACACCAAGTCCGGGGACACCCAAGCCCCCTCCGCCCACAAGGGGGAGCAGGAAGAGGACGAGGAGGAGAGCGATTCCTCCCGCATGAGGAAGAGGGCAGTGTCAGACGACGCTGAGGAGGAGGAGCCTCCCCACGCCCCGAAAAAGCAGTGCATTCCCAAGTTGGTCCTGCCTGACGACAGCTCAGATTCTGACAAGGAGTCCACAATGTCCGAGGAGGTTCCCCAGAGGAACCCCAATGTCAAGCCCCCCGCTAAAAGGTATGGATTCGAAGATTCCCCTAGTGCTTGGTTCATTAGTCTATTCCTGATAGCATATGTGCGTCTCATGTTACAGCCCACCGCGCGACCACCCCACTGATCAAGTCTCAGAGGGGACTTCTCCGCCTGCTGAACTGGCGGAGAGTGGGACTGCGTCACGTTCTATGCCTCCTCCGGTCGTTGGGGAGACCAAAGAGGTGTTGTCCCGAAGGACCCCTCCCGGCCTGGACATGGGAGGTGGTGGTGACGACATTATGGCTGAGGTTAACACCTCGGTCACCGAAGACCAGGAGGGGGGATCCCTCCTGGTGAACAAGGAGGGGGAGCTCGGTTAATCTAAGCCCTCCCAAAATGCAATTCCGGAGCCCCAAGGCCCCCGGAGGCGTCAATTTCGCCTTCTACCGAAGGGGGAGCTGGGGCCCCGCTGCCACCGCCGAACACTGGAGATAGGGCTGCGGCTGGGTGGCCAAACATGATGGAGGAGGCTGTGAATAACTCCTCCATCATTGCGGAACACCACGCCCTGATAGGCGTGGTGTTGCAAAGTATTCGGTCCGTCAACAGCGGACTGAAGGAAGCCTTCGGTGGCCTCCAGACGGGCTTTGAGGTAAGCCATGTAATATTCTTTTCATAGAGCGGATTTTGTGAACAAAGTTTGAGAAGTCCTCATATATAGTAGCCCCCGAGACTTTGTCAGGATTGAAAAACCTGGCGAAGGATCGAAAATCATTGAATCGGGAGTCTGAATGATGTTATCATTTTTTTATTGTAGGCCTCATCTTTGGTGGCGACTGCTAATGCCGCGGCGCTGGACGAGATGAATCAAAAGCTCAAGAGCTCCGATGAGGAGCTCGACCTTGTCAACAAGTGGTTTGACGAAGCGCAATGTTAGTCCGGTCGAGACTTAGTAGTTTGGATTTTCCTTGTCGAGCAAGGTATTCGGGATTATCCCTAAGCAAGAGGTGCTTGATTATGATTGCAGCTATCACCGCGGAGGTCGAGGGCCTCAAGGCCGAACTGAAGAAGGCCAAGAAAGAGGTGGCCAAATAGAAGGCGACGGCAGAGCGAGCAGCCGCCGAACTCAAGACGGTGAAACCTGTGAGTGGGAAGCACGAGGCTAGAGTGGCCGAAGTGCAGCAGGAGCTCAAGGATGCCGTCACTAAATGTGAGGACCTTGAGCAGAAGAATAAGGGTCAAGCCACCGAGCTATCCAAGGTGAAGCCGGAGATCCAGGAGGCAAGGACGGAGATGCGGGGCGCCCGAGAATAGCTCTGTCAAGTGAAGCAAATTGATGATGGTAAGCCGTACTTACTGCAGAGTGTCTTTGGCGGCCACAGGTTCGCATTGCTCACACGAGTCTGGCGTTCCTCAGGCGCGTTTGCAGAGCTCCTGAGGAGTGCGGCCGATGCGGCAAGGCATTATGCAGCTCAGGAGGGTGATACCGAACACAAGCTGTTCTGGGTGCAATTCCAGGCGCCCGAACACCCTCCCCTCCTGAGCAACCAGATGAAGTAGCTGATGGAGCTGTATCGGATGGCGGAACTAGCCCTGAAGGACCTCTGTGTCCGGCTGTGGCCTACAGAGCCAATACCGAGCAGTTACTTCGGTCTGGTGCAGAAGCTGCGCAACGCTGCCTGTCGGGTTGATGCTGTTAAGTGCTTCATGTGTATCGAGGGAGCTCAGATGGCCTTCATGAATACCATGGTGCACTGGCCCAAGATCAAGCCAGTTGAGATGGGCACCAGTCCCCCGCCCGCTGGAAAAGAGCACCGGCGCCTGAGCAGTATTTCCCCATCGTGATGGATGGTGCTCGGGCGATAGAGGACCAGTGTCCCAAAGATGTAATCCTTGAATGAATGTACTATCATGTGTTAAATGATAATTAGACCTTTTGCTTCATGATGCAGCTATTTTGTATGGTTTATCATACTTGTATATTTTTTAATGTTATTTTGACTCGTATGCGGCCGTTTTTAATCTGAAAGTTACCAGTGGTTGGCTTCGGCCCCCATGTAGATGCTACGAGGGGTGTTTTGTCCTCCGCACTATGACCATTAGCCGACGTCTCGGTGCCCGAAGGCGGTAGTGCGTGAGGGAAACAAGGCAATCGGACTATGCGGTTTTATTACCTTCACCTAGCCATAGGAGCTTGACTGCGAGGGCTAGTGACTAGCCCCCAGTGTTTTGTGATGTTCAGGAGAGCTGAGCTATATATGTTTATCACGTGGTTTGTGCAAAGACAAACCCTTCATATAACACGGGGTAATCGCCATTGATTTTTAGTTTGACACTTGTCATCGGATCGCCGACCAGTTCTCGCTTATTATGACAGTCAGTTTTTGGCTTTCTCCACTGAGGTACTTAACCAGGCTAGCCAGAAGTACAATCGCAGTGGTTCTCCCTTTACCTTCTTAGCCGAGCATGCGGAATGTAAGAAGGTAAACACAGGAGCCGGGCAACCCAACTATTGACGCAAGACATAATTCGGAACCGATTCATATAATGCAATATCCGAGACGCCGAACACATAGAGAAAAAATAGTACCGGACTTGATGCATAGGGCAAGTATTACGATCGAGCCCTCGGTCTATTAGCCGATTGCATCTTAGAAAAAATGTGTGCCGAACTAGTTTATGGCGGCGGCGAAGAGCGGAAAAAAGGTGCAATATAAATGACTACGAGAGGACCGTAAAAGGTTGTCTTTATTTCCGATGAGCTCATGATGTCTAGCCGTACAATTCAAACTGCCGAGGCATCTGTTACAGGTACTTTGTAATAGAAAGGAAAAAGTTTTACAGATGAAAGGTTTACACAGGGCCTTGATGCGTGGGTTGATGCCCCTACTATGCTCTGTTGCACGTTAGCGCCTTTGCTTCTGTTGGGAGGAAGAACTCCGTGGAGGGGTGATAATCGGTCGACTGGCCCTTGACAAGGAGCCTTGAGAGGTCGCCGTGTTGTTCTTGCTTAATGCCTGATGGGTCCTGGATGGTACCTATTCGTTGTCCGAAGACGTATGTGACCATAGCTCGGTTGAACCGAACACTTGGTGTTTAGTTTAATTAGGCCCCACAGCTGCCCATGGTATTTTGAGTGTGAAGTTGTGCTGACGAGGCACGTAGTGTGCGACTGGCGTGGGCATGCTGTGGGGGGTGTATCCCTATTTACGTTGAGCGTAGGGAGGCTCCCTAAATGAAGATAGGGCTCGGGCCCGTTTACCTGCCTCTCGTGCCTTGATGGCGGGCTGGTACTTTGGCCCTTCGACGCTGGTTTGGTCTTCGGCTACCAGAGCTGCGGTATGTTCCTTGGTTCGGAGTGAGCGCTCCATATTGCCGTTGACCGTGATGACGCTCTTGGGTCCGGGCATCTTTAACTTTAGGTATGCATAGTGGGGGACAGCGTTGAAATGAGCAAACGATGTTCGGCCCAGGAGTGCGTGATAACCGCTGCGAAAAGGGACAATGTCAAAGATCAAGTCTTCGCTGCAGAAGTTGTCCGGTGAGCCGAACACCACTTCCAGGATCAGGGTGCCCGAGCAGCGGGCCTCCACGCCTGGGATTACTCCTTTAAAGGTAGTGTTACTGGGTTTGATCCTTGACGGATCAATACCCATTTTCTTCATCGTATATGAATAAATCAGATTGAGGCTACTGCCTCCGTCCATGAGGAATCTGGTGAGGTGGTACCCGTCGACGATGGGGTCAAGAACCAGGGCCGCCGACCCTCCATGACAGATACTGGTCGGATGGTCCCTGCGGTCGAAGGTGATCAGGCAAGTCGACCACGGGTTAAATTTCGGGGCCACACGCTCTATGGCGTAGACATCCCGAAGTGCACGTTTCCTCTCCTTCTTGGGTATATGTGTGGTGTAGATCATATTCACCGTATTTACCTCAAGAGGGAATTGTTTCTGGCCTCCATTGTGCGGCCTGCGAGGTTACTCATCTTCCTCACTGCAGGGGCTTTTGCTTGTGTCCTCGGCTGTGAATTTGCCGTTCTGTTTGATCACACAACAGTTATGGTTTGTGTGGTTGGCGGGCTTATCAGAGGCGTCGTGGATCTGGCAGGGCCTGTCCAAGATTATGTCCAACTTGGTCGGTCTGTCCTGGTTCCCTTTAGAGGGCTTCTTCCGTAGTCCTGATTTGGAGTTGCGGAATCCGGCATTCACTACCGTGTCATCGGCGTCGTTGGCGTTGTGTCGCGGCTTGTTTTTATTGTGCTATGGCTTCCTATTTTCGTCCCAGACTTCCGAGGTGCCGGGGTCTTCTGGGTTAGTGCTTTTGTGGGCCAACCAGCTATCTTCCCCCGTGCAAAAGTGGGTCATGAGAAAGGTAAGTGTTGACATCGTCCTCGGCTTGTCTTGGTCGAGCTGGCGCGTGAGCCATTCGTCCTAGATACTATGCTTAAATGCGGCTATAGCTTCGGTGTCCGGGCAGTCGACGATTTGGTTCTTCTTGGTCAAGAACCGATACCAAAATTGCTGGGCTGACTCACCGGGCTGTTGGACCACATGGCTCAGGTCATCGGCGTCCGAAGGCCGGACGTAAGTGCCCTGAAAGTTAGCTTGGAAAGCATCCTCGAGCTCTTCCTATGTAGTTTTCAGGGAGGCTGTTGAGCCAATGCCTAGCTGGTCCTTTGAGTTTTAATGGAAGGTATTTTATGGCGTGGAGATCGTCTCCTCAGGCAATATGAATGTGGAGAAGAAAATCTTCAATCCACACGGCCGGGTCTGTAGTCCCATCATATTGTTCAATGTTTATGGGTTTAAACCCTTCGGGGAACTGGTGCCGCATCACCTCATCCGTGAAGCACATCGGGTGAGCGGCACCCCTAACCCGGGCTATGTCGCATCAGAGATCGGCAGCTATCTCGGCCCGGTGCTACTCCTGAACTCTCTCGTTTCGGTCACGCCAAGCTTGGTATCCATCCTGTCCAGCCGGGGCGTATTCTCGGGATCCGTAGATGGATCTTGTCTGTCCTGCTCTAATGGCCAGGTCATGACGGAGATCATATTGGTATTCTGGCTGTGCTGCCTCCTTGCCTTTATGGCGAGGAGGAGCGGGTGGGTATTCGGCCTCTACAGCCGGCCTGTCCCTTCCTCGAGGGGGGTGGTCAGGATGGTTTGCCTGGGTATATCTTGGTGGTGCGGGCGCAAGGGCCTCATCATTGAATTGCAGCAGTAATTTCCGCTTTGGGTAGCTTTTGGTTTGCCGCTCATAGCCATACCCTTCTTCAGCTGCTAGGACTATTGTTCATCGATCGTTGAGGGTGTCTTGTTCAGCTTTTATTTGTTGTTGCTTCTTCTTCAAGCTTCGTGCGATGGCAACGAGTTGCCTTTTGAATCGCTCTTGGTCCAATGGATCCCCAGGGACGATGAAATCCTCGGCTCCAAGGCTGACCTCCTCCTCGGAGAGGGGGAGGTAGTTACTATCCTCGGAGTCATTGAGGTCCTCAGGATTAAACTGATCCTCACGCTCATCCGAGTTGTCTTGCTGCTTCTCGGCAGCGGCGGGGTCGCCGAGGTCTTCCATATTGTGCTGGGTGTCGTCTTCTCCATTGCCCATGTTGCTTTCCCTGCTTGGGCGCCCCTTGGATCGTCGGCGCTGTCTCCAACGTTTGGGCGGCTCCTCGCCGGGCTTGTTGCTATCTCTTTTGGGGGTGCCGCCACTGTTATTAGCACCATTGTCGTTGTCCTTGGGGGTGTCCACCATGTAAACATCATAGGTGGAAGCCGTCCATCGACCGGTGACGGGAGGGGCAGTGTCAGTGTGAGCCATGGCTTCGATATCTTCGTCCATGTCGTCGACCTCCTTAGAGGCGTAGTCCAGCATGTCGGTTAAGTCTTCGACAATGGCTACCAAGTAGGTGCTGGGTGGGACGTAAAATTCCCTCTGGCCAGCCTCAAGGCCCCACCGGGCGTAGGCCGAGGATGGGCCATCCGTGATAGTCATCATCTGGATCTGATCTAGCGCCTCGTTTAATAGGGCGAGACTAGCCAGATTAGCGCATGAGATTTCTTCAGAGTCGACCTCTGGAGTGATGGTGAGGTGAGGGGTGTGTCCGGCCAGGGCTGACTCCCGATCTTCGGATGCCGAACTTGTGTCAAGGCTCAAATCCAGGTCCGCAGTAAGGAGGGTGAGTCCGGCCGGGGTTGACTCCTGGTCTTCGGACACAGTAGTCGTTCTACGCTCAAAGCCGGGTGTGAGGTAAGAGCCAATCCAGAGATCGGATTGGAAAGAGGTCCCAAAGTCGATGCTTCAGGGTCTGTGGGCGTCTCAGATAAGGCTAAGAAGCCGGTGAAGATCAGATCGCCCCGAGTGTCAGCGACGTATTCAATGTCCCGACACAGAGTCACCTTATAGCTCGGTCTTGTGGTGGTCATATAGCATCCCACCTGTCTGGCCCATAAGAGGTAGGCTGGCAGCCTGAGGACCCCCTAGTCCAGGACTCCCTCAGCTAGCCTATGTCCACAGAATTTCCATTACAATTACTGAAGTGAATTGGTACATCAGCTGGGCATTTATAGCCTTTGTTTGTAAGTAAGACAGACATCTTCCGTAATTCTGACATGATCTCTTCTTTCTCAGAGTTACAACTTGTACAGGTCGACTGAAGATGTAGCATGATAAACACACATATAGACTATAAATGCTACACTGGAGGGATTATTATTGGGAAATATTATGTCATGAGTTCTTGAGAGCAAAGATACAAAATCAAGCCAAATCAAGCAGAGGAGGGAGTCAGAGGTCATAGTGATCACCGGAGAGGTATGTAGGCAAGGCAGCGGTTATAGTGCAGGTCAGGCAACGTCATCACATGACAGAGCAGGTCGCTACAGGAAGCACGGCCGCGCCGGCGAGGCGGCAGAGGGGGTCGGGGTCGCCGCTGTCCAGCCCAATGCGCGCGAGCGCACCGAGCTAGGGGACCCCATCCAGGAGGAGTAGAGGGTGCGAGGGGGCGCGGTGTACAATAGAGAGGAGCCGTTGGAGACCCGTCATCGGCGGACGCGATGCCGCAGCCGAAACCCTAGCCATGGGCTAGGGTTGCAGATGAACATCAGAGGTTGGGAGCGACGGATCCAGCCGTACTGAAGGACGAATGGGTCGAGGGCGAGCTCGTGAGCGTGCTGCGCAGTGGTGGTGGACGCCGCCAGAATCGGGAGGCGTTGGTGGCGGCGCGAGGGCTCGTAGGAGAGAGAGATGGGTCGTGAGAGGGATGGATGGGTGGGGTTATGGGGATCTAGCAGCCACCAGAGCTGCGAGGTGAGAGGAGGGAGAGGGCCGGCGGTGAGCTGTAGGAGGAGGGAGGCAACGAGGTTGGGGCGATGTGTTGGAGACGATGGGGAATGGGAGGGGGCTGCGGAGGAGGGAGAGAGGTCGAAGAGGGGGGGTGTTAGCGGGCTTGAGAGAGGGCTTCAGCAGGCTTGCGGGGCTATACCATCCCATCCATGACAGTTTCTGAAAATGTCATCCGAAATCCGTCATGGATTAACAGGTTTCTTGTAGTGTATGGGTCGTTCTGCTTCAACACAATGCCCTTCGGATTAAAAAATGCACGTGCTACTTACCAGCGCATGATCCATACATGTATGGCAAAGCAAATCGGCAAAACGGTCGAGGCATATGTGGACGACGTGGTCATTAAAACCAAGCACGCCAGTCATCTGGTGGACGACCTCCGCAAAACCTTCGACGGTCTGCGAACTTACGATATACGGCTCAATCCGGACAAATGTGTCTTTGGGGTACCCGCGAGCAAGCTGCTTGGATTTATTGTCTCCAATAGAGGAATAGAGGCTAATCCGGCCAAAATTTGAGCCCTATCCCAGCTAGCGGTTCCTACCGAGCTAAAACACGTCCAAAAATTGGCCGGCTGCATGGCGGCCTTGGGCCTCTTTATTTCACGGCTTGGTGAAAAGGCCTTACCACTCTACAGGCTACTTAAACGAACCAAAAACTTCGAATGGACTAGTGAGGCAGCGTCTGCATTGGAGGAAATTAAAACATTATTGGCCAGTAACCCCATCTTGGCGGCACCCAGTTTTGGTGAGCCAATGTTGCTATACATTTCGGCCACAAACCAGGTGGTCAGTCCAGTCCTCGTCGTTGAATGAGAGGCAAAGGGTCACAAGCTCCAGGTGCAAAAGCCAGTCAACTATGTATCTGAGGTGCTCACCCCATGTAAAACAAGGTATCTACATTACCAAAAGATCGCCTACGCAGTTTTCATGGCATCCCAAAAGCTCCGACACTATTTTCAAGAATGTTCGGTCGCGGTGGCATCCGAAGTACCCCTGAGTGATATAATTAACAACAGAGATGCTACTGGCCATAGAACCAAATGGGCCATTGAGCTCCTCCCTTTCAAAATCACACACCGACCGCGCCGAGCTATTAAATCTCAGGTGTTGGCGGATTTTGTGGCCGAATGGATGAAAGCCGAGCTCCCTAGAGAGTATAGTATGTACTCGCATTGGACGATGCACTTCGACGGCTCTAAAATGCTCGTCGGACTGGGGGCTAGAGTGGTTCTCACATCTCCCACCGGCGACAATATCCGGTATGTACTGCAGATTATGTACACCGACTCTAACAACGCAGTCGAATACGAGGCTCTATTGCATGGACTTCGGATGGCCGTGTCAATGGGCGTACAATGGCTCGAGCTCTAATCTCGCCATCTCTCAGGTCAACAGCAAATTTGGACTGCACCCTTCCTCGACTATCTCCTCTGCCAAGAGCTGCCCGATGACCAGACTAAGGCAAGGCGCATAATTCGGTGATCTAAAGCCTATAAGGTCCATGAGGGCGAACTTTACAAGAAAAGCACCACTAGAGTCCTCCAAAGATGCATATCTGAAGAGGAGGGGATACCACTCTTGGCCGAGATTCACGCTGGCATGGGCGGTCACCACGTAGCAGCTTGGGCCCTGGTCAGCAAGGCTTTCCGAGCTCGGTTCTTTTGGCCTACCGCCCGCTCAGACGCCCAAGCATTGGTCCAACATTGTGTTGGTTGCCAGCTCTTTGCAAATCAAAGTCGAAAGCCCCCTACGGCCCTTCAGACAATACCGATCACTTGGCCTTTTGCGGTCTGGGGGCTGGACATGGTCAGGCCACTTAAAGGGGGGACCAAGAAAAAGAAGTATCTACTCGTTATGGTAGACAATTTCACAAAATGGATCGAGGCGAAACCAGCAACCTCAGCCAAGTCCGGACCGGTCATTGATTTCATATCCGGCGTGGTTCACCATTATGGTGCCCCCCATTGCATAATAACGGACAATGGATCCAATTTTACTGCCTAGGAAGTAAAGGACTGGTGCGCTAACTTAGGCATTAAGCTTGACTATGCCTCCGTATACCACCCAGGGTCCAATGGACAAGTCGAGCGAACTAACAGCCTAATTTTGAGCGGCATTAAGCCCCATTTGGTCCGATCTTTGAAAGAGTCCGACTGCCACAGGGTTGAGGAGCATGACTCCGTACTATAGGGCCTGCGCATCACCCCCAATCACTCCACAGGCTATACGCCGTTCTTCATGGTGTATGGGGCAGAGGCTGTTCTCCCCAGCAACCTTATTCACGACGCACCTCGAGTGCGCATGTATGAAGAAAAGGAAGTCGAGCTGGATCGGCAAGATGACCTGAACGCCCTGGAAGGAGAGCACGACGTAGCTCGGGCCTGTTCTGCTTTTTATCAGCAGCAGGCCAGACGATATCAGAGCAGGGAAGTACGGGCAAAGGCTTATAACGTGGGCGACCTTGTCCTGCACCTTCCGGAGAAGCAAAAGTACAAATTATCGCCCAAATGGGAAGGGCCCTTCATAATTGATCAGGTACTCGTAGGGGGAGCGTACTGTCTCCGTGACCCAAAGGATAACCGCCTCGAACCTAACCCATGGAATGCAGCTCGGCTTCGGCGCTTCTATGACTAGACCGACGTCATCATCCTCTTCGGCTTATCCTTCTCAGATTTGTATTATCCTTTTTTTCACTCGGCTAGTATTTTCCAGGTTGTGTTCGGTCACGCCGAGCTATGTTAATTTTCTCTCAGCAAAACATCTTTAAATGTACCACACGTTTTTTTACCTGGGTGTCGCTGTCAAAACCGACGGATCTCGGGTAGGGGGTCCCGAGCTGTGGATCTCAGATCAATGGGGAACAAGGGATGAAGGACGCGGTGTTTACCCAGGTTTGAGCCCTCTCTAAGAGGTAAAACCCTACGTCCTGCTTGATTATATTGAAGTGTATAGGATGATTACAGAGTCGATCTACCATGAGATCAGATGAACTAAACCCTAACTAGTAGGATGATGGTTGTTGTTCTTGCCTATACGGACTAAACCCTCTGGTTTATATAGACACCAGGGGTACTAGGATTACATATGTCGGAATAAGCATGCCGAATCTTCTAGCTTGACTTGGAGTACACACCAAGGCACCAAAGGTCTCCTGTCCGGATATGATGCCGCCCAATAGTCCGGCCTTCTAGTAGCTGTAATGCGGTCTGACTGTCCGGCCCATGAGATATAGGCCGGCAGCCCGAGGACCCCCTAGTCCAGGACTCCCTCAGTAGCCCCCGAACTAGACTCCAATGCCGGGGTTCATGATTGCCGGCCACCCTGTGTGTCCCAAAGTCTTCGGCTTGTGAGGCGAGTTCTCCGTCTTCTCCTTATTCGGCTGGTTCAACAGTTCGGCCGCCGACAACCTTCTAATCCGTCAAACCATTGTGGGACCCTCAGCGTTACTTACCATCGAAGGTTAAAGGCACCCCTCGACTTTCGTGCGCTAGTCAGTAGGTGAACAGTCGAGCGATCTTTTACAGAAACGCGCCTCTGGGTCGAGAGAGCGTACCTATTTAACAGGTCAGAAGCGCGACGGGTGGTTAATCCATCCCAAAGCAAGAAAACAAGACCAAACCAACGAAATCTTGGACGAAATGGCTAGCGCTCCAGGATCATCCTCACGCCCCCACGGCCACCTCTAGGGTGACTGGGCCAGCTGCTCGGTTTTGCGCTTCCAGCTAAGCGACCTCCATAGGCAAGGGTACCTTCCCGCCGCAGATCTCGTGTCTGTCCGTGCCGGATTAACTTCTGTGAACGGGGAGGCCTTCGCGGAGAACTTTCCTGCCCCAAGCAAGGAGGAGAGGGTATGTTTCGTGCCCTTCCTTCTACGAGGACTAGGCTTTCCTATTCACCCTTTCCTACGGGGCTTGCTGGAATTTTATGGGATCCAGCTTCACCACCTCACCCTGGATCCATATTGCACATCTCCGGATTTGTTGCCCTTTGCGAGATGTTCTTGGGCTGCGAGGCTCATTTCAAGTTATGGAGGAAATATTTCTGCCTCGTCCCCGTACCCATGGGGGGTCAATTTTTGAAGTAGGCGGAGCCGATGTATGGCATATAGCCGGTACGGGGTATCCCATTGGGACCCCGAAGAAGGATTCCGAAGAGTGGACCTCAGAATGGTTTTACATCGAAGACATCCCCTTATCCGAGCCAGTTCGGAGGGGTCTGCCCGAATATTTGGATGCTCCTCTAAAGAAGCGTTTCAAGTGGCGACCAAAAAGTCCTTCCCAAGGAGATAGTGCCGAGGTGCTGTGCTTGGCCGCCAAGGTTCAGCTGTTGACCCACAGTAAGTTAACCATGGTTGACGTGATGGCTGCCGCCATCGCTCGGTGCGTACAGCCTCTCCAGCAAAGGATGCACCCCCTATGGTGCTACAACGGGACAAATGACGTGACCCGTTACAAGTGGCAGGGGTCGAATAACCAGGCAGCAATGGCCGCCATATTAGCCAATCTCTTCAAAGGAGAGGAAGAAGAGTTTGCCCGTTGAAGGAACAGGGATGGATATTCAAGTTACAACCCTATAGAATGGGTAAGTGTATCTTTCGTTTTACAATCCGGACATTACATCCGTATACTGATCGGGTCTACTATTTTTCCAAACAGAATTGGAGGCGCCAGGTCAAGACCATTAGCTGCGCCTCTCCTCAACCGAACAGCTATTCCCGTGACGACGACCCGGGGTTTCACGATGACCTAGAGACGTCCATTGATTTCGAGGATGGTTTTTTTCTTCAAAAAAGCCTTGACGGTACCAAGGTGGCCCTCACAGCCGATCACCCGGGGCCTCTCCCTTCTTCTTCTGTAAGTAGCAAGAAAGCCTCTTCCCGAACAGGGCGTTTGCCTCACGCCACTCCGTGTATGCTGACTTCTACTCCCAAGGGTCGCCGCACAACACGCCGAACACCAAAGGGAGCGGTATCGAATGCGTCAGTACCAGCCAACAATGGAGCTTCCAAGTGCAAGGCAGCTGTGGGAGCTACATCGATCGCCCCTTCAGCCAAGAGGTAATAATGTATCGGAGATTACAGTCAGGTTATCATTAACGTTTACCGCCATGGGTATCTATGACATGAATGAAACCTGCAGAGGAAGGGCACCGCCACCATCGCCCGAAGACGTCCAGGAGGCGTCAGGGAGTAATCCTGGACTGGGGTCCTCGGCACGGGCGGGGGTCAATGCATGAGATTTTGCCATAGACCAACCTTTAGAGGATCCTGAGGATGTCTCGGTTACCAATTCCGAAGTTGAAAGTGTGATGAATCATCAACGATGGAAGGAATCCCTACGTCATGTCGCTTTTTCTGATCAGGAATTCAATGTGTTTAATTCGGTAGATGTGTACCTCGGAGCAGCCCGAACAGGCCTCGAGGGGATTGCCGACCTTCTATCCACCAACATGCAGGTACAAGATAGGTTTTGACAACCGAACATAAATCCTAACCCGGTAGCCCCCAAGCCTTCATTCAGGCGGGACGGACGAATTAAGGATTTGTGACTATATGTATTTGTGATATTTTGCAGGCTTCGAGGGATCAGAACAAAAAACTGTTCGAGGACCTCGAGTTGAACTGAACACAGTTGGTTGATGCAAAAGCCGAACTAGAGGCGGTCAAGAAGTTCACCAGTGAAGCCCATGGTGAGGATAAAGCTTTAAGACGCATGAATTATTTAGGGTACCTTGTTTAACACTGGCTTTCCTTATAGCAGCTGAATCCATAGGTCAACTACAAAAAGATCTGGATGCGGCCAAGGAGGCTCAAAGGCGAGTCACAGCACGAAGTTGGTCGCCGAGTACTGACACGAAGTCATGAGGAAAACAATAGACTAAAGGTGGAAAACCAACAACAAGCCAAAGAAATTGAGAGTTTGAAGATTCAATTGGCGCAAGCCCTTGGGGAGAACCGGATATTGAAAAGCGGCATGTTCAGTAAGTGATATTTCAACTTATGTGTACGTAGATATTTGTAGTTCCTGAATATAAAGGACATGCATCGCTTTGTGCTAGGTCTCCTGACCGGGCAACCCGGAGAAGAAGTTAGCTCATTCGGAGGGAACCTTTTAAAAGAGTTGTCCATTGTGCATGAGCAAGCTCGGAAGGCGATGAAGAGCATGGGTATGGCGTTATGGCCAGCTGTGACACCTCCAGAAGGGATGGCTGAATTGGCCAATCGTTTCAAAGGAGCTCGGCGTCGCTTTGAGTTATGGAAGATATCGGCTTGCCGCGAAGGGGCGCGTGAGGCCTGGGCAATGGTGAAGACCTGGTTTACTGAACTCGAGCCAGAGCATATGGCCCGTGTTAGGCCGGCAGGGCCTGACGGGCAAGAAATACCGCTCCACTTGGTCTATGACCAGGTGATGCCTGCTGCTCGGTACTCTCAGGAGGATTGTGTCCTAGATAGTTTGATAGACAACATTGACAAGGAGTAATATGGTTGATTCTATGTATCTATGTACTGTACATCAAGCATTCTCGATCCGCACTGTAAACACTGTCTTAACCGGCCATCGGCTTTCGCCTCCCCAGCCAGTGGTCGGGGAGTAATCTGTACTATGTGACCTGAGGAAACAGTAAATCACTTCGGGTAACCAGGCAATCTGCCATTTGGTGTAAACAGACAAAAGCGCGTGCAGAGAGTTATGTTATATTACTTTGTAACGTAAGAAACATCTTCCGAAGGAAATAGTTCCTCCATGGGTTCCTTTCTTCGGGTTTGTCATGTTGACCATAGACGATGCATCCGGATACCTATAGTATGCGGGTATTAATCATTTGGGGAATCAAACCCCCCGTTTTGGGTGTTGAATACCTAATTATTTTCACTTCCGTCGTGGCCGACCCATTGTTTTCTTAAGAACGCTAGCTTTCAGCTTCACCCGTCTGAGGTACGTAAACGGCTGACCCGGTCGTAGCAATCGCAGAGGTGCTCCCTTTACCCTCTAGTCAAACAAGCGAGAACGTAGGGGGTAAACACAGGAGCCAGGCAACCCAGCTTGGCAAAAACTTAAGTCAAATTGGTGTATATGATGGCTTGAAATGGACAGGAAGGGTGCAAACATGGTAAAGACGAATATGTGCACAAAAATATATTTATTGGCTTCTTTAAAGGAGCCCCCACGTAAATTCGGGTAGTATATTCGAAGATGTATACTTATAGAGCCTAATGTAGTTCGGTTTATCCGAACATAGCCCGGGAGGAACTAACTCCTCAAAAAAGTAAAAGGAAAAAATTATAGCAAAGAAAAGGCTAGTTAAAGTGCAGACACCGGACTAGCCGTAGAAGCGCCGAAGCCGAGCTGCATTCCATGGGTTTGGTTCGAGGTGATTGTCCGCTGGATTGCAAAGACGATATGCTCCTCTTGCTAATACTTCATCAATCATGAAAGGACCCTCCCATTTAGGCGAGAGCTTGCTCTTCTGCTTCTCCGGGAGACGGAGGATGAGTTCGCCCATGTTGTATGCCTTCGCCCAAACTTCCCTACTCTGGTAGCACCGGGCCTGCTACTTATAAAATGTAGAGCGGGTCCGAGATATGTCGCGTTCTCCTTCTAGGGCGTCCAGGTCCTCCTGCCGATTCAGCTCGGCTTCCTTTTCCTCGTACATGCGCACTCTAGGTGCGTCATGAATGAGATCGCAGGGGAGGACTGCTTCTATGCCGTACACCATGAAAAAAGGTGTGTATCCCGTTGACCGGTTTGGGGTGGTGCGTAATCCCCATAATACGGAGTCAAGTTCCTCCACCCAGTGGAAGTCAGATTCCTTCAGAGAGCGGACCAGACAAGGTTTGATGCCACTCATGATCAGTCCATTGGCCCGTTCGACTTGTCCGTTGGTCTGTGGGTGATATACCGAAGCATAATCGAGCTTGATGCCCATGTTAGCACACCAGTCTTTGACTTCCTGGGCTGTAAAGTTGGATCCATTTTCTGTGGTTATGCTGTGGGGAACACCGTAACGGTGCACCACGCCGGATATAAAGTCGATGACTGGTCCAAACTTTGCTGAGGTTACCGGTTTTGCCTCGATCCATTTAGTGAATTTGTCGACCATAACCAGTAAGTATTTCATTTTCTTGGTCCCCCTTTAAGTGGTCCGACCATGTCCAGCCCCCAGACCGCAAAAGGCCAGGTGATCGGTATTGTCCGAAGAGCCGTGGGAGGCATATGGCTTTGATTTGCGAAAAGTTGGCATCCAATGCAGTGTTGTACTAGAGTGTGTGCGTCCGTGCGAGCGGTGGGCCAGAAAAACCCTGCTCGAAAGGCCTTGCTTACCAGGGCTCGAGCTGCCACATGATGGCCGCCCATGCCAGCATGTATTTCAGCCAAAAGTTGTTGCCCCTCCTCTTCAGATATGCATCTTTGGAGAACGACGGTAGTGCTTTTCTTGTATAGCTCACCCTCGTGGACCTTGTAGGCTTTAGAACGCCGGACTATGCGTTGTGCCTCGGTCTGGTCATCGGGGAGCTCCTGTCATAGAAGGTAGGCAAGGAATGGCTCGGTCCATGGTAAGATTATGGCTAGGAATTCGTGAGTCGAAGGTGTTTCTTCGAGCGACGAGCCACCGATGATGCCGTCGTCTGGTTCAATGTCTGGAGGGGCGATCTGTTCGAGGCCATTAACTGTTGTGTCCTTGTCCCCGTCTTGCCACACCACGGATGGCTTGAAGAGCTGTTCCAAGAAGGTGTTTTTAGGGACTGGGTCATGTTTAGCGTCCATGCGGGCTAGGACGTCTGCGGCTTGGTTGCTGTCTTGAAAGACGTGGTGAAATTCTAACCCTTCGAGGCGGGCTGATATCTTAAGGACGGCGTTCCTATATGCTGCCATCTTTGGGTCTTTGGCATCAAATTCGTCGTTGACTTGGGAGATGGCGAGGTTAGAGTCCCCCCGCACCTCGAGCCGTTGTACGCCCATTGACGTTGCCATCCGAAGACCGTGCAATAGGGCCTCGTATTCGGCTGCATTGTTTGAGCCCGTGTACATAATCTGTAGGACATACCAGATATTATCGCATGTAGGAGATGTAAGGATCACTCCAGCCCCCAGTCCGGCTAACATCTTGGAGCCATCAAAGTACATTGTCCAATGTGAATATGTACTATATTCCCGGGGGAGCTCGGTGATGTCTACTACACAACTTGTCCTTGTAGACTCGTGTTAGGCCTCTAAGCGCAGAGTTTTGTAGGACAGTAGCAAATTTCCCTCAAGTGGATGACCTAAGGTTTATCAATCCGTGGGAGGCGTAGGATGAATATGGTCTCCCTCAAACAACCCTGCAACCAAATAATAAAAAGTCTCTTGTGTCCCCAACACACCAAATACAATGGTAAATTGCATAGGTGCACTAGTTCGGCGAAGAGATAGTGATACAAGTGTAGTAATGGTAGTAGATATTGATTTTTGTAATAGGAACAATAAAAAAAAAGCAAGGTAGCAATTGATAAAACAGAGCACAAACGGTATTGCAATGCTTGAAAATGAGGCCTAGGGTCCGTACTTTCGCTAGTGCAATCTCTCAACAATGCTAATATAATTGGATCATATAACAATCCCTCAACGTGCGATGAAGAATCACTCCAAAGTTCTTATCTAGCGGAGAACATAAGAAGAAATTGTTTGTAGGGTACGAAACCACCTCAAAGTTATCCTTTCCGATCGATCTATCCAAGAGTTCGTACTAAAATAACACCAAGTTACCCTTTTCGATCGATCTATCTAAGAGTTCGTACTAAAATAACACCATATGAAACACATCAACCAACCCTAATGTCACCTAGATACTCCAATGTCACCACGAGTATCTGTGAGTTGATTATACGATATGCATCAACCAATTTCAGATTCATAATACTCAATCCAACACAAAGAACCTCAAAGAGTGCCCCAAGATTTCTACCGGAGAAACAAGGACGAAAACGTGCATCACTTTGGACTGTCAAGATAAGATTCATAATTGTTTCCACATAATGCCTATTGTACTCTACAATTTCCACAATTTATATTAAGTAATATAAGCCATAGAAACCATAAAACAAGCAAACTATGCATTGCAAACAGAATCTATCAAAAACAGAATAGTGCGTAAAGATCTCAATTATGGTCATACTTCTGTAACTCCAAAATTCTGAAAACGTAGGAAAATGTAAACAATTTGTATATCAATCATCTGTAAAAAAACAGAATTTTTCGAAGCTCCAGTGATTTTTAACAATTCTGTTACTGGGCGCAAAATTTCTGTTTTTGCACAGAATCAAGTCAACTATCATCCACACTATCCCAAAGGCTTTACTTGGTACTTTATTGAAACAAAAGCTATAAAACATTATTACTATAGTGGCCTAATCATGTGAACACACAAAAACAGTAGGTATAAGTGTTGGGTTGTCTCCCAACAAGCGCTTTTCTTTGATGCCTTTTTAGCTAGGCATGAAGATTTCAATGATGCTCACATAAAAGATAAGAATTGAAACACAAAGAGAGCACCATGAAGCATATGACTAGCACATTTAAGTCTAACCCACTTCCTATGCATAGGAATTTTGTGAGCAAACAATTTATGGGAACAAGAATCAACTAGCATAGGAAGGCAAAACAAGCAAAACTTCAAGATTTTCAACACATAGAGAGGAAACTTGATATTATTGCAATATGTAGAAGCATCTTTTCCTCTCTCATAATAATTTTCAGTAGCATCATGAATGAATTCAACAATATAGCTATCACATAAAGCATTCTTTTCATGATCCACATGCATAAAATTTTTATTACTCTCCACATAAGGAAATTTATAGTAGCGGGAGCAAACTAGACAAAATAACTATCATGAGATACTTGATTGACATAATCAATTTGAGCATTAAAATGATGATGACAAGTTTCATGATTATCATTAATCTTTATAGCATACATGTCATCACCATAATCATCACAGATAGGAACTTTGTTTTCATAATCAATTGAAAACTCTTCCAAAATAGTGGATTCATCATTAAATAAAATCATGACCTCTCCAAATCCACTTTCATAATTATTACAATAAGATTCAACACCCTCCAAAATAGTGGGCTCATCACCTAGAGTTGACACTCTTCCAAACCCACTTTCATCAATATAATCATCATAAATAGGAGACATACTTTCATCATAATAAATTTTCTCATCAAAACTTGGGGGAGTAAAAAGATCATCTTCATCAAACATAGCATCCCCAAGCTTATGGCTTTGCATATAATTAGCATCATGGATATTCAAAGAATTCATACTAGCAACATTGCAATCATGCTCATCATTCAAAGATTTTATGCCAAACATTTTATTGAATTCTTCTTCTATCAATTGAGCACAATTTTCCTTTCCATCATTTTCAAGAAAGACATGATAAAGATGAATAATATGAGGCCACCTCAATTCCATTTTTTTGTAGTTTTTTATAAACCAAACTAGTGATAAACAAGAAACTAAAAGATTCAATTGCAAGATCTAAAGATATACCTTCAAGCACTCACCTCCCCGGCAACGGCGCCAGAAAAGAGCTTGATGTCTACTACACAACTTGTTCTTGTAGACTCGTGTTGGGCCTCCAAGCGCAGAGTTTTGTAGGACAGTAGCAAATTTCCCTCAAGTGGATGACCTAAGGTTTATCAATCTGTGGGACGCGTAGGATGAAGATGGTCTCTATCAAACAACCCTGCAACCAAATAATAAAAAGTCTCTTATGTCCCCAACACACCAAATATAATGGTAAATTCTATAGGTGCACTAGTTCGGCGAAGAGATGGTGATACAAGTGTAGTAATGATAGTAGATATTGATTTTTGTAATAGGAACAATAAAAAACAGCAAGGTAGCAATTGATAAAATGGAGCACAAACAGTATTGCAATGCTTGAAAATGAGGCCTAGGGTCTGTAATTTTGCTAGTGCAATCTCTCAACAATGCTAATATAATTGGATCGTATAACCATCCCTCAATGTGCGATGAAGAATCACTCCAAATTTCTTATGTAGCGGAGAACATAAGAAGAAATTGTTTGTAGGGTACGAAACCACCTCAATGTTATCCTTTCTGATCGATCTATCCAAGAGTTTGTACTAAAATAACACCAAGTTATCCTTTCCGATCGATCTATCTAAGAGTTCGTACTAAAATAAAACCATATGACACACATCAACCAACTCTAATGTCACCTAGATACTCCAATGTCACCACGAGTATCCGTGAGTTGATTATACAATATGCATCAAACAATTTCAGATTCATAATACTCAATCCAACACAAAGAACCTCAAAGAGTGCCCCAAGATTTCTACTGGAGAAACAAGGACAAAAACATGCATCAACCCCTATGCATAGATTACCCCAATGTCACCTCAGGAATCCGCGAGTTGAGTGCCAAGACATAGATCAAGTGCTCACAAATCCATAAAAGTATTCAATCCGATAAAGAAAGAAATCTCAAAGGGAAAACTCAATTCATCACAACAAGATAGAGAGGGGAAAACACCATATGATCCAACTATATTAACAAAGCCCACGATACATCAAGATCGTGCCAACTCAAGAACACGAGAGAGGGAGAGAGATTAAACACATAGCTACTGGTACAAACCCTCAGCCCCGAGGGTGGACTACTCCCTCCTCATCATGGTGGCCGCCGGGGTGATGAAGATGGCCACCGGTGATGATTTCCCCCTCCGGCAGGGTGCCGGAACAGGGTCTAGTTTGGTTTTTCGTGGCTATAGAGGCTTGCGGTGGCGGAACTTCTGATCTAGGGTTATTTCTGGGGGTTTCTATATTTATAGGATTTTTTGGCATTGGTTTCACGCGAAGATGGGTCATGAGGGGCCCACAAGACACCAGGGCGCGCCAGAGGGGCCTGGCGCGCCCTGGTGGGTTGTGGCCACCTCGTGGCTCTTCCGGCCCTCCCACGAAGCTTCTAGTGCCTCTTTTGTTCCAAAAAAAATGTCAAAAAGTTTCGTTACATTTGGAGAACTTTTATTTCTGCACAAAAAAAACACCACGGTAGTTCTGTTGAAAACAGCGTCAGTCCGGGTTAGTTCCATGCAAATCATACCAAAACCATATAAAATTGTTGTAAACATGGCATGAATACTTCATAAATTATAGATACGTTGGAGACGTATCAGCATCCCCAAGCTTAATTCCTACTCATCCTCGAGTAGGTGAATGATAAAAGAAATAATTTATGAAGTGTGAATGCTAGCATAGTGCATAAGTTTGATCAATGATAATTTCAATCACTTTTCCTAGCATCATAAAAGCAACTCTTTCTCATAAAACTCATCATGATAAAGTAGCAATTGAAAATGGAATTTTTGTTGTGGAATGCTACCTATCATATTCATCATATACTCTTTATTTTGTAGCATGGTCATTTGGACTTGAATGATTCAAAGCAATACTCTATAATTTGACATGAAGACATCAATACTCAAGCATACTAACATGCAACCATGTCTTTCAAAATATCAATGCTAAATAAAGCTATCCCTAGCCCATTATGCTCAATCATTGATCCATTCATGAAACACACTCGGATATTAGCTACGCCCAATGCATAGGTATGATCATAGTGCTCCCTAGTTGGTGCTTTATAAGATTAGATGGAGACTCAAATAAAAATAAAAATTGCATAAAGTAAATAGATAGGCCCTTTGCAGAGGGAAGCGGAAATTTGTAGAGGTGCCAGAGCTCAAAGATTAAATTGAGAGATAAACTATTTTGAGAGGCATACTTTTCCCGTCAACGAAAACGACCGAGAATTCCCAACACTTTCCATGCTAGATACATCATAGGCGGTTCCCAAATAGAAAATAAAGTTTATTCCTTTTTCCACCATTCTTTCACAATCCATGGCTAGCCGTATCCACGGGTGCCTTCCATACCAACACTTTCCAAGGAATTTATTATTTGACAACATAAAGTAAATTTCTTTTTGATTTCGGGACTGGGCATCTTGAGAATAACGCATCTAGCATGGAAAATATTGGCCACCCCCTGCCGCTTCATGAGCGGTACGGGCACACAAAAAGGAAATTTTATTTGAAAATTAAAGTTGGCACATACAAATTTACTTGGAACGGCACGGAAATACCGCATATAGGTAGGTATGGTGGACTCATATGGCAAAACTTGGTTTAAAGATTTTGGATGCACAAGTAGTATTCCTACTTAGTACAAATGGAGGCTAGCAAATAGGACCAACCAAGAAACAAAAACGATCATAAACGAGCATTAAACATAACTAACACCGAATAATGCACCACAAGTAGGATGTAATTTCATTGCATAACTAATGACTTTTGTGCTTGCATAGGGAATCATGAACCTTAACACCAATATTCTTACTAAAGCATAATTACTCACCAACATGACTCACATATTATTATCTCCATATCGCAAAAACTATTGCAAGGAATCAAACTTATCATATCCAATAATCTATATGAAAGTTTTTATTATATCCTTCTTGGATATTCATCATATTAGGACCAATTTCATAGCTTGTGCAAATTTTCATCACTATTATAAACTCTCAAAATAATATTAGTGAAGCATGAGAGTGTTGGAAAAACTACTCCAAAAAGGTATAAGTGATGATCAAATGAGTAGTTAAGTAAATAGGTAGCTATGTGAGGACTCTATCTTATTTAAAAACTTTCAGATCTAAGTATTTTATTAAAACAGCAATATAAATGACATTCCAAGAATAGCACAACTCATGCGAAGAAGCAAAAACTTAGGTTCAACCGATACTAACCGATAATTGTTGAAGAATAAAGGTTGGATGCCTACCGGGGCATCCCCAAGCTTAGATGCTTGAGACTTCTTGAAATATTATCTTGGTATGCCTTGGGCATCCCCAAGCTTGAGCTTTTGTGTCTCCTTAATTCCTTTTATATCACGGTTTCCCTAAATCTCAAAAACTTCATCCACACAAAACTCAACAAGAACTCGTGAGATAAGTTAGTATAAATCAATGCATAACCTTATCATTCTATACTGTAGTAAATCACTAAAATTATTATTTAACATTGCATACTAAATGCCTCTGCATATTTAATACTTCCATCCTCAAATAGAATCATTAAACAAGCAAACATATGCAAACATAACAACAATCTGTCTAAACAAAACAGTCTGTAAAGAGTGCAATTTTACTCACACTTCCCTAACTCCAAAAATTATAAAAATTTACCACACTTTATAAAATTTAACATAGCTTATTTTGCAAAAATAAAATCAACATTTTATCACATTCCGACTTTTCTCAAGAATTCACGCACTAGCGTGCAACTTTCTGTTTTCAAACAGCCACATATAGACTTGCAAAATAAGCATAGCAAAGGCTATACTTGACATTTTTCTTGAAGTAAAAGATACAAAACATCATTCTAAATAACAGAAAGCAAATCATAATAAAATAAAATGACGCACCAAGCAAAACACATATCATGTGACGAATAAAAATGTAGCTCCAAGTGAGGTTACCGATAATGTTGACGACGAAAGAGGGGATGCCTTCCGGGGCATCCCCAAGCTTAGTTGCTTGGATATTCCTTGAATATTACCTTGGGGTTCCTTGGGCATCCCCAATCTTAGGGTCTTGTCACTCCTTATTCTCCTCATATCGATATCTCACCCAAAACTTAAAAACTTCAATCACACAA
Source organism: Thinopyrum elongatum (assembly GCA_011799875.1). Classification (NCBI taxonomy): domain Eukaryota; kingdom Viridiplantae; phylum Streptophyta; class Magnoliopsida; order Poales; family Poaceae; genus Thinopyrum; species Thinopyrum elongatum. The sequence goes on along the minus strand of CM022301.1, from coordinate 535,478,734 downwards.
AACTTAACGGAACTTCGTGAGATGGGTTAGTATGATAAACACAAATCATTCACTTTGGTGCTGTCAAGATAAGATTCATAATTGTTTCCACATAATTCCTACTATACTCTACAATTTCCACAATTTATATTAAGTAATATAAGCCATAGAAACCATAAAACAAGCAAACTATGCATTGCAAACAGAATCTGTCAAAAACAGAACAGTACGTAAAGATCTGAATTATGGTCATACTTCTATAACTCAAAAAATTCCGAAAATTTAGTACAACGTAGAAAATTTGTATATAAATCATATGTAAAAAATTCAGAATGTTTCTACGCTCCATTGATTTTTAACAATTCTGTTACTTGGCGCAAAAGTTTCTGTTTTTGCACAGAATCAAGTCAACTATCATCCACACTATCCCAAAGGCTTTACTTGGTACTTCATTGAAACAAAAGCTATAAAACATGATTACTACAGTAGCCTAATCATGTGAACACACAAAAATAGTAGGTATAAGTGTTGGGTTGTCTCCCAAGAAGCATTTTCTTTAATGCCTTTTTAGCTAGGCATGAAGATTTCAATGATGCTCACATAAAAGATAAGAATTTAAACACAAAGAGAGCATCATGAAGAATATGACTAGCACATTTAAGTCTAACCACTTCCTATGCATAGAGATTTTGTGAGCAAACAATTTATGGGAACAAGAATCAACTAGCATAGGAAGGCAAAACAAGCAAAACTTCAAGATTTTCAACACATAGAGAGGAAACTTGATATTATTGCAATATGCAGAAGCATGTGCTCCTCTCTCATAATAATTTCCAGTAGCATCACGAACGAATTCAACAATATATCTATCACATAAATCATTCTTTCCATGATCCACATGCATAAAAATTTTATTACTCTCCACATAAGCAAATTTACTCTCATGAATAGTAGTCGGAGCAAACTCACCAAAATAACTATCATGAGATACTTGATTGACATAATCAATTTGAGCATTAAAATGATGATGACAAGTTTCATGGTTATCATTACTCTTTATAGCATACATGTCATCACCATAATCATCACAGATAGGAACTTTGTTTTCATAATCAATTGAAACCTCTTCCAAAATAGTGGATTCATCATTAAATAAAGTCATGACCTCTCCAAATCCACTTTCATAATTATTACAACAAGATTCAACACCCTCCAAAATAATGGGATCATTACCTAGAGTTGACACTCTTCCAAACCCACTTTCATCAATATAATCATCATAAATAGGGGACATGCTTTCATCATAATAAATTTTCTCATCAAAACTTGGGGGAGTAAAAAGATCATCTTCATCAAACATAGCATCCCCAAGCTTATGGCTTTGCATATCATTAGCATCATGGATATTCAAAGAATTCATCCTAGCAACATTGCAATCATGCTCATCATTCAAATATTTTATGCCAAACATTTTATTGAATTCTTCTTCTATCAATTGAGCACAATTTTCCTTTCCATCATTTTCAAGAAAGACATGATAAAGACAAATAATATGAGGCCACCTGAATTCCATTTTTTTGTAGTTTTCTTTTATAAACCAACCTAGTGATAAACAAGAAACTAAAAGATTCAATTGCAAGATCTAAAGATATACCTTCAAGCACTCACCTCCCCGGCAACGGTGCGAGAAAAGAGCTTGATGTCTACTACACAACTTGTTGTTGTAGACTCGTGTTGGGCCTCCAAGCGTAGAGTTTTGTAGGACAGTAGCAAATTTCCCTCAAGTGGATGACCTAAGGTTTATCAATCCGTGGGAGGTGTAGGATGAAGATGGTCTCTCTCAAACAACCCTGCAACCAAATAATAAAAAGTCTCTTGTGTCCCCAACACACCAAATACAATGGTAAATTGTATAGGTGCACTAGTTCGGCGAAGAGATGGTGATACAAGTGTAGTAATGATAGTAGATATTGATTTTTGTAATAGGAACAATAAAAAACAGCAAGGTAGCAATTGATAAAACGGAGCACAAATGGTACTGCAATGCTTGAAAATGAGGCCTAGGGTCCGTACTTTCGCTAGTGCAATCTCTCAACAATGCTAATATAATTGGATCATATAACCATCCCTCAACGTGCGATGAAGAATCACTCCAAAGTTCTAAGCGGAGAATGTAAGAAGAAATTGTTTGTAGGGTACGAAACCTGTCGTGGACTTAACACGGCAGATGCCCTTGTGAAAGGACTTAGGCGTGGAGCCATCGCAACGTAGGTTAGATCGAAGGGGTTGAACGGGACAAAGGACACAAGGTTTACCCAGGTTCGGCCCCTCACAACGAGGTAAAAGCCTACGTCCTGCTTTTTGTTGTATTGCTTGAGTTTCGATTACAAGGGAGCGATCACACTTAACCTAGCTATTGATTGGTTGTTTCTTGAGTTAACCCGCCGCTGGGTCTCTCCTTTATATACACAGGTTGAGGCCCAAGGCTTACAAGAGTCCGAGCCAGATCACACAACGTGACCGGCTCGGTTTCTAAGTTGCCTTGCCTTGCCAGGCAAGTCACTATATGGCGGCTCACACGTCCGGGTCTTGGGCCACCACCAGGCCTGCCTCTTGAGCCGCCGTCTTCAATCTTCTTGGGCCTACTTGGGCTTTCTTCATTGAGTCGCCAACGGTGTAACCCGGCCCCTCCTGGGCGGGTCACACCTCGGGGTTATATCCCCAACATTAGGCCCCAGATTGATCTTAACTTGTTCATGTCAACCTTCACTGCTTCAGTTTGCGAGTCATCTTTCCAAAGCTTAACCTTGAAATAAACACTGTAACCCGCCATGACGTCACGTGAAGTAAATTCATAAAAAAACATGACATCACAACAGATCTTTTCGCATTAATTAGTCATCCGAGAATCAAGGCGCCCTCAGTGTTTAGATAATCATGACATCTCCTCGATTCCCGCACCTGCCATTCCACTGTTTCACTTTTTCCTTATAAATAGGCCCGAGGGGGTTTCTTTTCAACTTCTACCCCACCTTTCTCTCTTCTTCTTCCTTCTCGCGTCGTCCGCCACCGCTGGAGTTCCGCCGCCGCTGTTCCTCGCTAGCGACTCCAACCAGGCCACTGCATCAACCTGACTGAGACCAGAGATCGCGGCACTCCTCCATTCTTCAGTCAAGCACCCAGGTAAAGCTCTTTCCTTGACACAGATCCACATTAGATTGATCCTGTTCCTAGGGTTCGTCGGAGCTCGTCATGTTCGTCCAAGTTCATCATAGCTCCCTCTATCTGTACTTAACTCAATCCAGAAGTATTACTGAAACCGTGTAGTAGCAGTCTTAGCCCTTATCTTGCATCTCATGTAGATCCCCTTTCTTCAGAATCCATATATGGCTCACCTGCTTTTTCACTACCGTACCTTAGGTTTTGGAATTGTTCTTCATTTCTTGAACTGCCGTAGATCCAAATTTTTAGGCATAATCCGTGAAACTTGTTTTACCTTATACTTAGCATAATCTCAACCATCTGATTTGATAATCAACTGACCCGCCATTCATTGTTCGGGCGGCTTTAAATAACAACCTTTGTGACCCGCTAGAACTTAGCCGGCTTAATCCATGTAGTTTATAACCTTTTCCATGACCCACCATAATGATTGTCCCTTATAACCAGTCATTAATCATTGGGCGGCTTAATGTCATAACATTAACCCGTCAATTCTTTATTCTTAGGCATCCACTGCCAAACATGACTAAGACCACCACCTCTTGCGATTGGGTTGCTTCCACTATCACTGAACAATCCCTCAATGTGTATGTTGAGATGGGCATTTTGCCAACAAAAACGTCATCCACTGGCGAGTTCCAGGGGTCGAAACTAAGCCTCAACCTAAAGAGGGCAAAGTTATAGTCTTTTCAGATCACCTCCTCCGTGGATTCTCACCACCCGGGTCAAAATTCCTTCGGGATGTTCTGACCTTCTACAAGCTACACCCCCAAGATATTGGCCCCAACTCTGTTTCCAATATATGCAACTTTCAAGTCTTCTGTGAGGTGTACCTTCAAGAGGAGCCCAGTGTTGACTTATTCAGAGAGTACTATTACCTAAACCGCCAGACCGAGATGACAGACGGGCCTAGCCTTGAACTCGACGGGATTTCTATCCAGAGGCGGAGAGACATCGTTTTCCCTGCAGCTCTACTACCCAGTCACCCCAAGGACTGGAATCAAACTTGGTTCTACTGCCAAGATACCTCTCCAGCTGATGAAAATCCTCTGCCGGGTTTCTGCCCCTTCCGGCTTAGCCCTAGGCATGAACTCCCTGACCGGATCACTGCTGCAGAACGGGCCAAGTACGCGCCAACCTTTTCAATAATAAGGGCTTTATTAGCCAACGGCTTAACTGGAGTTGACCTGGCCCGCTGCTGGGTCGCCTGGAAGATTTTGCCTTTGAGCCGCCGCACCGGCTTAATGTACCAATATACATGTGATGTAAAGGACCCTCAGCGATACAGCCAAATACGTCTTGATGATCAGCAAATCAATGAAATGACTAAGACACTGCTCAGGGAGACCTTAGAAAGCTGCAGTAAAACAGGACTGAACCCTTTCTGCGCTCTTAATTCGGCTCCCGACGTAAGTATTTTAAGCCATTCTTTAACTCATTTATCATTCTCTCATAAACTACATATCTTCTCATTGTCATTTATGCTCTTAGGCCGGCTCTTCCTTCTGGAACAAGAAACTGCAAGATAAGCCAGCCAAAAAGGTCAAAGTGAAATCTCGAGCTCCAAAAAAGACCAAAGGAAAGAAACAGGATGTTGAAGACTTATTTGCCCTTGACAATGAGTTGGAGGTAGAACTCGATTCTCTTGGCTTTCTTTTTATGCAACTTATTGACGCTGACTCCTCTCAGGATGATGCGGAGACCAGTCATGCAGATGCAGCAGAGGTAACCATAATCTCCTCCGACTCAGAACCTTTGCCAAGACAAAAAACTCGGCGGGTCTCCCGAAAAGTAAGATTTTCTCATCCTCTTGCTTATCTGGACCCCAATTTTCTTTTGAAAAAACAGCAGCACGAGGCAAAGCATACAACCCGGAGCAGTGGTGGTGGAGACCTTGCAGCCGGCTTACCCAACACGCCTGCGCCTCGCAAGCGCCGAAATGAGGTGCCACATAATCCATCCCTCTCCTTTCCAAAGGCGGGTCTCATTTGTCAACCGCTTAACTCTTCCGATTCAAACTACCAGGGAGCACCTCATTCATCGTCTGGTGAATCTACTGGGACTCAGATGCCTGTCTTCAAAGTTGCACCTGGGTAAGTATTTATACTTGTTTCATACATAACTTGCAATAACATATTTACGAATTCCTGTTCTCTTGTTGCAGCGGTGTGGAAAAAGCAGGCAACAAAACAGAAGGTGGGCGGTTCTTCCAAAGATCCCCAAACTGTTGAGACGGAGAAACAAACGCCGGTAGCAACTGAGGCGTTAGAAAATCCTGACAGTCTTATCAATGACTTGCCACCACAAGTTGATATCACAGTCTTAGAACCACTGCACACTGACATCAATCCGTCTGCTCATCAAGACCCGCCAAGTCCCAAGTCGCCATCTCTTCCGAAACCGGCTGACGAAATCCCCTTCGAGAAGAATACTGAAGACGTCATCATCACCGATACTGGCTACACAGAGCCAGGAAAACGCACAGTCTTGGCCAAGCATATTGCCAAAGAAGAGCCATTAGCCGCCGACAAGGGTAAATTGAAGTTGGATCTGGAAAGCTATGCTGGCTTTAGCACAAGCGACATCCACGCAGGCTATCTAAACCGCCTCCATACTAGCTGTGATCTGGAAGCCGGTTTAGTGAACCTTATGAAGGAACGCTATGAGGTATGGTACTGATCCCTTTCCATATGTACTTATATAGCCGCCAAGTCTTAAGTATAAGAAAAATATTGACTATGCTTGAGACTTTATGAAAATGTCCAAAGCATAGCCTCTCAGGGCCGGCTTATCTTATAAAGATGCGCCGGGTCTTCAAATATTAAGCTTAAATGAATCTTGTGCAGCTTCCCAACCATTATTTCATAGTAATAAGGTGAACCATACCGAACAATTAACTCCAAGGTCCAAACATGTAGCCCCCAAGGGCCGGCTTAAACTAACAAGTTGAGCCGGGACTTATAATCACTTAAGAAATTCAAATATGTTGCCCCCCAAGGCCGGCTTAGACTGACAAGTTAAGCCGGGACTTATAGTCACTTAAGAAATTCCAATATGTAGCCCCCCAGGGCCGGCTTAAACTGACAAGTTAAGCCAGGACTTATAGTCACTTAAGAAATTCAAACATGTAGCCCCCAAGGGCCGGCTTAGACTGACAAGTTAAGCCGGGTCATAAGAAATTTTGAAACGACCTACATTAGCCCCCAAGTGCCAAGTAGAGTACTTGTAGTGTGCTTGGGACTTTAAGAGAATAACATCACCAATAGTTAAACCTTGCTTTGTAATCATTGCTTCACCATTGTATTTCAGGCAGAATTAAGCATGAAGGAATCACAAGTGGGCAATTTGAGGAAGAGTATAAAGCTGCAGCAGGCAGAGACTTCCAAGGCCAAGCTAGAGCTGACAACTTCTTTGGAGGAAGTTGAGAAGCTTAAAGCAAGTTTTGATGCCGAGAGAGCTGCTTGGGAATCTGACAAGACTGCACTAGTGAAGAGAGTTGAAGAGGCGGAATCACAACTTAAGCCGGTTGCTGAAGAGCTTGTCGGCTTAAAACAACATATCACCCATATGACAGCCGCCATCTTTGGTAAGACTCATATGCACTCCAACATTTGTTTTGATATTACTTTAAACCGCCTGGCGATTCACAATTCCTGCTGTTTTAACTTGCTTGGCAACTTATGAACAGGCCCCAGAAGCACCAGCCTTGGCAAAAATATGTTGATGAAGCTCAAGGCAGTATATTCATTGACGGAGCAGCTATACATCGGAACCTTGCGAAGCCTTGTTGCTCTATCAGGTGGCAGAAAACCTCCAACTCAGATCAAAACCCTGCTGGATCAACTCTCAACAGCACCGGCTCAAGTCACGAAATACAAGTTGTCAGCCACCCGAGCCGGAGCCATTGTTGCTCTGGGCCGGGCCAAGGCGTGGCAGTCAGAACTTGACCCGGTGGAGATAGCCATCGGTTGCCCCGAATTCAAGGATGATGGGTCTGCCTTTGAGGAACAAGACTTCAACAACTACGTCAGGGAGATGCGACCCGTCGCTTGCAAACTAATAGAAGATCTGAATTTAAACCACTACACGCCGGCTTATGATGAGAACAACCAGAAGATCAAGCCGCCAGCTCATGATGTTGTCAATCTTATTCCTCCTCGGCGTAAGCATACCTTTGCCCCTGACGTTGATCATTCTATTATACTCAATGATGAGGCCATTTTCGAAGCCTTAACCAGCATCAACTGGACAATGGCTGATCTTCAGATGATCGACGAAGAAGAGCCGGCGCAGGATGACCCACAATCCTCAAGGCGGCCGGAGGAAAACTAATCAGAGTGCCGATGATCCGGGCGGCTCTCAGGCCGGCTTATGGGAGCATGGCTCCAAAGACATTTGAAAAACTTTTGTGGGCTCAAAGCAAAGCCTTGTAATAGGATCGTTGAAAACACTGGTCTGTCGTATCCTGCCTTCGTGCATGTTAACCTTTGACTTTTGAACCGCCAATTTAATCTTTATGTCCTGCCTGATGTAATCACGCATATGGGCCATACCAGTACTCGTATTTCCATTTAAAGTTTTGCATGTCCTGCACAAAGGTTGAACAACATATGCCCTGGCGACTTAACATCAACAGCCAGGGCGGGTAACAACCCAAACATAATATAGTCTTATACAATTACTGACAAGACTATAATCTTGGCCATTCAAGCCAAAACATGCTGGCGACTTATAGTCGAAAACCAGGGCGGGTTACCAAACCTCGAATATTCATATAACAATTGAAAACATACATGTAGATTTGGATCATACTGATGTCTTAAACATCAATACCCAGAGCGGGTGACAACCCAAAGTCGTGTAATCACATGACCTCAATAGTTCAAACCAAAGCATACTGGCGACTTTAAAGTCCATAGCCAGGGCGGGTTACCAAACCCAAAATACTCAAATATGAGGCATACCATCGGAGCTTTATGATCCGGATTGTCAAAATTCACTTAACAGAAAAAATCTTTAGGAAAAACAAATCCAAAGGACTCAAAAGAAAAAATTCAAAAATGCTCAAATAATTGTCTGGCCGGCTTACCAAAGCACGACCAAACAAGTTAGCTCACAGGGCCATATGCTTTCAAGGGCCACACATCCTTTGAGTTAATACTAGCTCACTGTAAGCCAGCTCTCACGTGACACAAGCCGCCGTTTTAACCTTAACGAGTTCGGGGTCTTAAAAAAGATTAACTGTTAAGAGTTCGGCGGGTCACCTGGCGGAGTGGCAAGTTGCAAACAGGCAGGATAACACATAATTTGGCGTCCACGCCTGGTCAAGAGGGTATGAAAGCTAAACCCGATGGGTTGGAAGCCCCCAAATGACCTTATGACCAAATAATAAAGACTCAGATACACATAAATGAAATGACAGAGGCCCTGAATTATCAGGGATGCCGACATTATTATATTGATCATAAAATATATATATACACTGAAAAATGTATGTACAAAGACAAGAGCCGGTGGCTCAGGTGTAATAAGGCCGAAGATGAGCAATATTCCAGGGCTGGCGGGTCTCCTCCTCCGACTTGCGTGAATCTTTGTGTTCTCGTATATCAATGAGGTAATAAGACCCGCTATTCAGGTTTTTGCTGATCACAAAGGGTCCTTCCCAAGGTGGGGATAACTTGTGCATATATGTTTGATCTTGGATCAGCCGGAGCACCAAGTCACCTTCTTGAAATGCCCGGATTTTAACTCTGCGGCTATGATAGCGACGCAGGTCTTGTTGATATATTGCCGAATGAGCCGCCGCAAGGTCACGCTCCTCATCCAAAGCATCGAGTGCATTTTGATGTGCTATCTCATTATCAGCTTCAACATAAGCCGCCACGCGGGGCGAGTCATGACGAATATCACTTGGAAGAACCGCCTCTGTGCCGTAGACCATAAAGAAAGGCGTATAGCCTGTTGACCTGTTAGGGGTGGTATTGATACTCCAGAGTACTGAAGGTAACTCCTCAACCCAACAACCCGCCGTTCTCTTCAAAGGAACCATAAGCCGGGGTTTTATGCCTCTCAAGATTTCTTGGTTAGCCCTCTCAGCTTGACCATTAGACTGTGGATGAGCCACAGAAGAAACATCAAGACGAATATGCTCTCGTTCACAGAACTCCTTCATAGCACCCTTAGACAAATTAGTGCCATTATCAGTGATGATACTATGAGGGTAACCAAAACGGAAGATTAGTTTTTTAACAAACTGGACTGCAGTCGCCGCATCACACTTGCCGACCGGCTCTGCTTCAACCCACTTGGTAAATTTGTCAACTGCCACCAAGAGGTGGGTTTTCTTATCCTTAGACCTCTTGAAGGGTCCAACCATATCAAGCCCCCTGACTGCAAACGACCAAGTAATTGGAATCATCCTCAACTCTTGAGCCGACACATGAGCCCGTCGAGAAAATTTCTGACATCCATCACACTTACTGATGATATCCTCTGCATCAGCGTGAGCCGTCAACCAATAAAACACATGACGAAAAGCTTTAGCCACTAAAGACTTAGAGCCAGCATGATGCCCACAATCACCTTCATGGATCTCTCTTAAAATCTCACGGCCCTCTTTAGGAGAAACACAATGTTGGAACACGCCTGTCACATTGCATCGGTGTAACTCACCATTAACAATAGTCATAGACTTAGACCTCCTGGTGATTTGCCTTGCCAAAGTTTCATCCTCAGGTAACTCGCCCCGGGTCATATAAGCCAAGTAGGGAAGCGTCCAATCAGGAATAGCATGAAGAGCCGCCACCAACTGTGCCTTCGGGTCAGGAATAGCAAGATCCTCTTCTGATGGTAACTTGACTGAGGGATGGTGCAATACATCAAGAAACACATTAGGAGGCATCGGCTTACGTTGAGACCCAAGCCGGCTCAAGGCATTGGCCGCCTCATTCTTCCTTTGATCAAGGTGCTCTACTTGATAACCCTTGAAGTGACCAGCACTATTATCAACCGCCCGGCGATAAGCCGCCATGAGTGGGTCTTTGGAATCCCATGTACCTGAAACTTGCTGAGCCACAAGGTCTGAATCGCCAAAACACCTGACCCGGCTCAAATTCATTTCCTTGGCCATACGAAGGCCATGGATCAAAGCCTCATATTCAGCTGCATTGTTAGTACAAGGAAACATCAACCTTAACACATAACAAAATTTGTCACCTCGTGGGGAAGTCAAAATAACTCCAGCCCCCGAGCCTTCCAGCTGCTTGGACCCATCAAAGTGAATCGTCCAATATGGGTTATCCGACCTCTCCTCAGGCATCTACAACTCCGTCCAGTCATTGATGAAATCCACCAGAGCCTGAGATTTGATAGCTGTCCTTGGCACATATTTCAAACCATGAGGTCCGAGTTCTATTGCCCACTTAGCAACCCGGCCTGTGGCCTCTCTATTTTGAATAATGTCTCCTAAGGGAGCAGAGCTGACCACAGAGATAGGATGACCAAGAAAATAATCCTTCGTCTTGCGACTGGCCATAAACACTCCATATACCAATTTCTACCAATGTGGATATCATTGCTTGGACTCAATCAACACCTCACTGACATAATAAGCCGGCCTCTGGACTGGGTACTCCTTACCCGTTTCTTTGCGCTCCACCACAATTGCCACACTGACAGCCTTACTATTAGCCGCCACATACAGGAGCAAGGGCTCTTTCTCAATGGGAGCCGCAAGGACGGGCGGCTCACCTAACTGCTTCTTGAGCGCCTCAAACGCCTTATCAGCAGCGTCACTCCAGACAAAATGATATGTTTTCTTCATCGTCTGGTATAAGGGAATGGCCTTCTCTCCCAGGCGGCTTACGAACCATCTTATAGCCGCGATACGACCCGCCAGGCGCTGGACGTCATTGACACACGCCGACTTAGCCAAGGAAGTAATAACCTTAATCTTCTCCGGGTTAGCTTCAATACCTCTCTCTGAGACTAGAAAACCCAAGAGCTTGCCTGCAGGTACACCAAAAACACACTTGGTCGGGTTAAGCATCATCTTATAGACCCAGAGATTGTCAAAAGTCTCCCTTAGATCATCCAAGAGTGTCTCCTTTTTCCTGGATTTAACCACAATATCATCCACATAAGCATGCACATTACGCCCAAATTTGACTGTGAAGGCAATTCTGAACACAGCATTAATAAGTCGCCTGGGCACTCTTAAGCCCAAAAGGCATAGAGACATAGCAGAAGGCTCCAAAAGGGGTGATAAAAGACATCTTCTCTTGGTCTTTAACTGCCATCTTGATCTGATGATAACCAGAATAAGCATCCAGGAAACATAAACTCTCACAACCCGCTGTGGCATCAATAATCTGGTCAATACGGGGGAGAGCAAACGGATCCGCTGGACAAGCCTTGTTAAGATCTGTGTAATCAACACACATACGCCAAGTGCCATTCTTCTTAAGCACCAGCACCGGGTTAGCCAACCACTCTGGATGAAAGACTTCCACAATAAACCCGGCTGCCAAGAGCTAGGCCACCTCTTCTCCAATGGCCTTACGATGTTCTTCATTGAAATGACGAAGAAACTGCTTGACCGGCTTAAATTTAGGATCAACATTAAGACTGTGCTCAGCGAATTCTCTTGGTACACCTAGCATGTCAGAAGGTTTCCATGCAAAGATGTCCCAATTCTCACGGATGAACTCGATGAGCGCACTTTCCTATTTAGGATCCATGTTAGCCCCTATTGTGAACTGCTGAGATAAGTCGCCAGGGACAAAGTCAACCTGCTTAGTATCATCAGCCGATTTAAACTTCAACAAAGGGTCTTGCTCCGTGGTGGGCTTCTTCAAAGGGGTCATATCAGCCGGGTCAACATTATCCTTATAAAACTTAAGCTCCTCAGTAGCACAAGCTGATTCAGCATAAGCAGCATCTCCTTCCTCACATCCAATGCAATTCTTCGATTACCATGGACTATAATCGTGCCCTTACGCCCTGGCATTTTAAGCTGTAAATAAACATAACAAGGTCGTGCCATAAATTTGGCGTAAGCCGGCCGTCTGAATAAGGCATGATAAGGGCTCTTGATTTTGACCACTTCAAACCATAACGTCTCTACTCTGTAGTCATAGTCATCGCCAAAGGCCACCTCCAAGGCAATCTTCCCAACTGGATATGCCGAATTACCAGGTACTACCCCATCAAAAACTGTAGAAGACAGCTTAAGCTCCTTATCAGTTAAATTCATCCGACGAAAGGTATCATAGTAAAGGATATTAATACTGCTGCCACCGTCCATGAGCACTTTAGTGAATTTATAACCCCCAACCTGAGGGGCTACCACCAATGCTAGTTGACCCGGATTATCAACCCGGGGCGGGTGATCCTCTCGACTCCATGTGATTGGTTGCTCTGACCACCGTAAGTATTGAGGCACCGCCGGCTCAATTGCACTGACCGCGTGTTTATGAACCTTCTGATCTTGTTTGCAGAGACTTGTGGTAAAAACATGATACTGGCCACTGTTAAGCTGCTTCGGATTACTCTGGTACCCTGACTAATGCTGCTAGTTACCCTGACCAGACTGTTGGTTATAACCACCCTGGTTGCCCTGCCCTTGGTACCCAGAATTTGAGCCGCCACCACCAAAGCCAGGCCCCTGTGAGCCGGATCCTGACCCGCCAGGCAGGCCATTGTTATTGCCATGATTCTGATTGAAGTTGGAATTCCTGTACTCTCTCATGATGAAATAGTCTTTCCAGGCATGAGCCGCCAGCTTATTGGGCAGACTGTGTTTTGGACAAGGTTCGTTCATCATCGCCTCAATATTAAGTTTTGGCCCTCCATAAGCCTGCTTACCATTGCCATTACGGCGATGGCTTTTATATCCAGTGTTGGTGTTAGCTACCAGGTCTGACCCGCCATCGGGTTGTCTGCGCTTACCACCGTTACCCCGGTTGTGACCATTATGCCCTGTCATGTTCTGCTGCTGACCCTTACCATTACCACTCTTCTTTCCCTTATTGGATTTTTCATCATCAGATCCAAGATCTTTGGTGGTATCAGAGTCGGCATACTTGATGAGAGCCGCCATGAGCTCTCCCATGTCATTACAGTGACGCTTGAGCTGCCCAAGCTTTTGCTTAAGGGGGGTAAAATGACAATTCTTCTCCAAGACCAGAACAGCTGAACCTGCCGCAATGCTATCTGATGAATAAATAATAGCTGAGACCCGACGAACCCAATGGTGGGCCGACTCATCCTCCTGCTGCACATAGTTATCCAGATCAATAATCATCAGAGGCTGCTTACACGTTCCCTTGAAGTTCTGAATGAAGCGCACCTTCAACTCAGCCCATGAATTGATGGAATTGGCGGGTAATCCTTTCAAGCAGGTATGAGCCGGTCCATCCAACATCATAGTGAAGTACTTGGCACATACAACATCATTAACATCTAGCATCTCCATAGCTAGCTCGTAGCTCTCAATCCAAGCCTCAGGAGGAAGATCAGCTGTATAATTAGGCACCTTATGAGGGCCCTTAAAATCCTTGGGCAAACATTCATTGCATAGAGCCGGCACTAGACAAGGCACACCAACTGTCCTAGAAGTCATCCCAGTTGCAACGGTTGCCGAAGGGTGTACTGGAGACTGCTGATGAGCCCCCAATTGAGTCGCCAACTCCGCCTCACAACGGGCTCTAGCCTGATCCACAAGGGCCTGAGCATTAGTATCATCATGGGGCGGGTTATGTCCACGGGACGGGTCATCATTACGAGGCGGGTTATGACGTCGCTCGCTGCCGGAAACTGCCGGTGACTCAATGCGCCGGTTGTAGCTTCGAATTGGGCGGGGGGTTGAGCGAACACGCTCACGACTATATGAATAAGCCGCCTGCTGTGCCACAGCCGTCTGAAGAAGTTCCACCGCGTTCCGGGTCTCTATTGCCGCCGGAGACTCGCCTTCGATCAGGATAGCCGCCAGTCGTGTAGCCGCTGCTATCATGTTATTGACCGGGTTAGAATAATGGCCAGAGGGTGTTGGAACCCGTTGAGGTGGGGTCAGATCCCTACGAGGCGGGTCTGGCACACGAGGGTGGGCCGCCGCTCCAGTCCCTGGCGCCTCAGCAGCCCGGGTTACGAATGGCGGGTTACTCGTTCCTGCCCCGGGTGTATTAAAAAGATTTCGCCCATCGAACTGTGAAGGTAGGCGGCTCTAGTGTCTCCTTCGAAGGACTGCATTGGATGCATTCTAATCCAGACTCAGACGAAAAGCTTCTGCTCTTATCCGCTGTGACTCGGCATCCATCGCAACTTGCTCCATCGCCATCCTGGCATTCTTCGCATTAAGATCCTCCTGGGCCTTAGCCATCTCATCTCGCACCTTTGCAACTTCCGTATTATGCTGTGCATGATTCGCTGGAGTCACCTCTGTAGCTAACAGAGTCGTCAGGGTGCCCAGGAGCTCAGATAAGACTTGAGCCGGTGGCCGAGCTGAACCGATCGCTCCAGCTGTCGTAGCAGCAGTTGATCCGGATGTCATAGCAGCAGCTGTTGACGAGTTCAGAACCAATTACATACCAGCCATAAAAATAGCAGCCCTGCTCGGCGGCTCAAAAGGGTCCGGAATACTGTCACCATCGGAATAGCCGCCAAGCCCGCCGTCTTGAAGCTGATAGATTGATTCCGTCTCTCCGGTCGAGGACTCATCGCCTGAATAGATGGTCGTCTCTCCTCCAGATTCGGAACCTTCCGCGAGATCCACCCCATGAACAAAGCCAACAAAGACGTGCTTCTGGCCGGGTTGAACCTCGGCGGGTCGCACGCGCTGAGCCACCTCGACGACGTCGGTGCAGGTGTCCGGCTCAGGCTCTGATCCGCCGATCTTGCCGATGAAGACATTGTAGGAGATATGCCCTAGAGGCAATAATAAATGTTATTGATTATCTCCCTGTTCATAATTAGGTTTATGTTCCATGCTATAACTGCTATGGTTCTCGAGTCTGCAAATAAAACGAGGCTCGGAGGAAGACTCATATGCACGTGTGGAATAATAAACGGTAATATGTATTCCTAGTCTGGCCTCTAAGACTAGCTCAAGTATTGCATGATGGTTCTGTTTTCCTGATCATGGGCATGTCTATGCCAGCAATTTTGAGGGCACAGTGTTAGAAGAACATTTGTGTTGAATCGACCCAAATTGATGTTATGCTATGAGTTACATTCGTCACATATTAATGGTTAATAACACAGAGATGGTTAATGTTTGCAAAATTCCTTAGACCATGAGAGTGTCGAGTTTCTTCATACTTGCTTCATGAACTTTGGGGTTTGTTAAACGTCATCCGTAAATGGGTGGCTATTACGGCTGCTTACGGGTTCATGGAAAAGTGTGTCAAGTAACTTGATAGCTCGAGATTGGGATTTGCTCCTCCGACGATGGAGAGATATCTCTGGGCCCTCTCGGTGTTACGGTATCCATCATCGTCTGGCCAGACACTTTGTGATTTGATCACAGGGATGCCGGAACACGGTAACGAGAAAAGAGAACAATACCGGTAACGAGGTAACTGGCATAGTGGACAAGTTGTTGATCCACGGAAATGCCTACATGTCTAACCTCGGGTATTTGTAACATATTGTGAAGCAACAGGAATAGCACACGGCAACTGGAGGTTCACTCGAATATTCATTCGTGTGGGTATAGGGGTCAATATGGGTGTCCACGGCTCCGATGTTGATCATTGATCGGAAGGTGTTCCGTGTCATGTCTATACTTCACCGAACCTATAGGGTCACACGCTTAAGGGTCATCTATCTGCTGAATACTAGACAGGGAGTCTGAGAGAAAATCACCGAAAAGTTTCGGAGACAACGGAAGAGTTCCGGAGAAAGAACACTGAAAAAGTTTCGGTAAAACCGAAAAGTTGTTTCGGATAAAACCATTGATCCAAAAAGGTTTCGGCAAGCACCGGGAATGTTTTGGAGGTTGCCAGATTGGTCTGGTAATTTCTGGAATTTTTCTGGAGAAAAAACCGAAAAAAAAGTTTCGGAGCTGCCGGAGTTGTTTACCGGGTAAACAAAGATGGTTTTAAATTAAACCACCATACTGGAAATGTTCCAGAGCGCGTCCAGATAATTTTAGAGGGTGCCGGAAATGTTCTGGGACCTTCTAGAATTTTTCAGAAATAATAGTCGCGGAAAACATCTTGTCCCAGCATGAGGGGACAAGATCCCACGGATCGTGGGGGCTGTTTTTGGGCTGTTTTGGGGGGGCCCCCTTTGGGAGCAGCCCCCTTGTGGCTGGACAAAATGTTGGGGGGGCCCCCATGGTGGGGGGCAGCCCCCACAAATGGTGGAGAGTGTTGGGAGGAAGGTGGGGCCCCATGGGGGAACACCATGGACAAGGGAACATGTTTTTCCCTTGTTTGGTGGGAACATGTTCTCCTTGTTTTGTGGGAACATGTTTTCCCCATGTTTAGTGGGCTGAATTTTCAGCCCCCTCCGCCCCTTCCACCACTATATAAGGAGGAGGAGAGGTGCTCTCCAACTCCACTCCAACTCTCTCACACAAGCCATGCATGATCTGGCATTCTCTCTCCCTCCCACGAAATAGTTTCGTAGTGCCGAAAGGCTGTCTGGGTTCCGGTGGGAACTAGTTCTGGACGGCGAAGCCCTACCGGATAGATGGCACCGTATGTGTGCAACCCCGTAGAGAGGTCGTAGTTTCGTCCTTTTGCCCGAGGGGCTGTTCGAGTGTCCTCCCGAAGGGCTGTCCGAGTGACGGTCCGAGTTCTGTGAGTCCTCCCGAAGGGCTGTCCACGACACCGTCCGGGGGACTGTCCGACCGCCTCCCGGAGGGCTGTCCGAGTGGCGGATGAGGGAGTACATCCTCGTGGTTGGGAGGTTGTAAATCCTAGCTGCGGGGATCTGCACCGACGATCGTCATCGACTCTACTTCCGTTGCGCTACGAGTCGGTAACGAAAATGATCAAACCTTGTATGCAGTCTCCATAGTGGTCCTGGGCTGGTGCGTAGGTCGGAAAATTTTTGTTTTCTACTACGTTCCCCAACAGTGGCATCAAGAGCCGTGCTATGCGTAGATGCAGGTTGCGATCTAGAATACATAGTGATGTATGGGTGTTGCACAATATAATTAGGTAGTAGATGAGTTCTATTACTGAAAATTATTTGTGCGGGTAGCAGATGAAATCTGTTACCCGATATTCTTGTTGCTTCCCTGGAATTTGCATATTTCTGATCTTGATAACAGCATGGTGGAGTTTCAAAGTTCTGGCAATCCGCGATCCTGATTGATCAACGAAGTGCTAACAGTTCATTGAATTCCACCGTAGTTAAAAGGAAAGATGAAATTTCGCAGACAAAAGGGCAATGCAGATATGATCTGCACGGGGGTCATGCGTATGACGAAGTTTAGTATGGGGCTCGAGATTTTATTATCTCGGTTTTCATACACCCTGGAAAGTTAATCTAGCGACTTGAATTATCATACTTGATGATGGACGTTGGTAGCTTCGGTTTGTTTCAAAACCTTAGAAGCCACGAAAAACTAGTTTTTTTTGCATGAACCAATTAGAGGCGTCTAACTTGGTTTTGCAGGAGGGTTTACATGTGCATGTGATGTGGTATAGCGGCGCTCATAATAATTTGATTATGTATGAGATGACTATATAATGTAAATTGATTAACATGACCTGCGTGTCATGATTCGGCATGATGGCTGGAGCCATATGATTGCACTTTAAATGACCTGTGTGTCAACCTTGTGTAATGCATTATTTTATTTGCTATAGAGATAGCAATATTATCTGCTGCATCGACAAGGTGGTGGCAATCTTCGCGAAGGTGATCACCGACGTGAATGCCGAAGACGAAGGAATACAAGACTTCTCCGTCAGAAAGGGCTATACCATATCATGCTATTATGAATTGCCTGAGATGTTTATCCCTTATGTTGCACCCTTCTTGATTGCGCGGTAGTCGCTTTTATTAGGGTGATCTCTCACAAAAATATCAAGTAGTTAATGTTCTCCCAAGTGTAGCACCGTCACGGCACCTAACTTTTCAGGGTATCACATGCTAACATGGGTACGAACGATTAGGGATGTGTGAGGCGGGTGAGTTGAGACCTCGCAGCGAGATCACTTGGTTGTCTTGACGTTCAGGCATGAAAGTCATGAGCTCGGAACACACGCATCGAAAGATGAACAAGAGTCACATAGAGATGTGATTGGCAAGTTTGCCTACCGATTGAGATTTTCGTCATCAGTGATGCTACCATCAATGGCGTTGAATTGAAATGCGGATCTTGAATCACTCACAATCAATTATGAGAGATATTGATTTGAGTGGGAGCGCACTGTAGAATTAATTCTTTTAATTCTCAGTGCAATTAATTTTGAACACTGTCTAAGTGTGATTTGCATAATAGTTGTAGAATAATGGCTCGCATTTCCACCTTCCCTATTAAAATTGAATAGCTGTTAAATATCTGGTTAAAACTTTACGGTTGGTAACGTAATGTGAGGATTGTTCTCAAGAGTGCCGAGAAGGACTTTGTCCTATTGCATACTTTCGGTATTCTCTCGCTTATGCTATGGATCATGTGACTCTCGTCCGTTGATCCAAAAGCTAGAATTCCATTTCAGTCAAGCGCAATATGTTTGTTTCCATGAGACCCAAACTTCGAAAGTTTGGATAGTTATGTGATATTCATGGAATCTGAAAATTATTTTCAGAGACAGACAAAGGCTAAAAGATATGAGATATCCAAAGCAATGTTTGTTTGCAAACTATTAGTAAAGGAGTTTACTATGCATTAGACTGATAAGAGAGGGATCCAGAAGAACGCCTGTCATATGATGAAAGGTGAATAAAACAACAACTTAAAGAGAAAGGAAGTGTCCGAAGGGTGTCAGTGAAACTTTCACGCCTAGGAAGTCCAGGGCTGATGCCACTCTTAAGTTGTGTGCTTCTTCTGAGAGTAGGAGAAATACTAAAAGTTAAACTGTTAGAAGTATAAAGGCAATGAGAAAGAAGACTAGAATATCCAGCTCATGTATGAATGTCATACAAGTTTTTGATGTATAGAAGGCTGGTCAAAGATATAGTTCTTGGGAATTATGATTAAATTGTTAATCACTGATTCTTGGGTATTGTGAGTTAATCACAAAGATACACGCTCGATTGCATTCTGTTGCAACTCGATGTAAGAACTACTATGGCCTGAAAGACTAGCCAGGAATGAGGTTTAGGTATACACAGGGAACATAGTAAATGTTACTGTACCTTCCATCGGTGTATTACCGTCTGTGTTTATTTTCCTAATTCAATTAGAGTTTTACACACTCTAGCCCATTGCATAAGTTATCTTGCAAGAAGGTTGTTCATAAGAGAACTTTTGATGTTCGGTGTTATGAATAACATAAGGGCCATACTTTCATTATGAATGAGATGTATGTTATGAATATTGATAATAATACATTACCTCAGTATTAACTTTGATAATTCATTTTAGAGTTTTACACACTCTAGCCCATTGCACAATGTTTGTTGCAAAAGGGTTGTTCATAGAAGAACAATTGCTGTTCAGTATTATGAATAACATGAGGGCCATACTTCCATCATCGATGGGACGTATGTTATGAATATTGATGGTAATATGATACATCCATAACACTGACGCTAAATGTCATAAGACTAAAAGAATACCACACAAGTGTGGCACTGCATTTGGTCACATTGGAGAAACCCACATGGAAAATTCCATTATGATGGATTTTGAAGTCGTTTGATTTTGAATCACCTGACACTTGCAACTTTCCTCCGAAAAGTGAAGTGACTGAAATACCATTCACAGGCCATAAGGAACGAGCAAAGAACTTATTGGTGATCATACATTTTGATGTATGTAGTCCGATAAATGTTGTTGCAAGTAGTGGATTTATCTATCTTCAGAAATGACTCAAGTAGATATATGGATATTTACTTGATGAGACGTAAGTCTGGATCTTTTGAAATCATTCGAAAGGTTTTCAAATATGAAGTAGAAGTTATTGTAACAAGAAAATTATGTTTCTACAATTCGATTGCAGAAAGAAATATTTGAGTTACAAGTTTAGCGAATGTCTGATGAGTTGTGAAAGGGGTTTCATAACTTGCACCTCCCGGAACACCACTGCAAGTGGAAAGTCCGTGAAGATGTAATCGAACCATTTATGATATGGTGAGATCAAAGATGACATAAATAAATTTGGCATTATCCCTTTTAAAAGTGATGCTTTAGAGACTGCGGCTTTTACACTGAAAAGAGCTTCATCAGGTCTGTTGAAATGACGCAATGGTATGGTACGCCCAACCATGTTATATCTTTTCTTAACATTTGGAATATGGGGCTTGTGTAAAAGGTTACAAACCTATTCCAAATCAGACAAGTGCTACTTTGTAGGTTATCCCAAGTCATTGGGTATTCCCCCACCACTATACCGAGGCAAAGGTTTTCGTCACAAAACGGTATGCCTTTAAAGAGAATAGTTCTTACAAAAGGTGAGTGGGAGAATAATGCAACTCGACGAGATAACCAGTATCTCCATCATCAGGTCAAAGGAAAGAGACCTTGGAAGTAATTCCAGAGTTTCCTACTGCGACTGATACGGAAGTCTCTACAATAAAATGTATGGACTTCGGTCGAACTTGCAGCTGAACCATGTAGGCAAGGCTCGTGCAAACCTCTCAGGTGCGCAAACGAGATATTGTTGTTAGACAACAGTATACCTACGATACACAAGGAAGCGTTGATGGGCCCTGACTCCGGAATTGGCTAAATGCCAATACAATCCGAGATAGTTTCCATATAAGTGATTCAAGATTAAAACCTTGATACACCTTTCGGAAGACTTAGAGTCTGACGAATATTTATGGAACTATAACTGATATGAATAAAAATGTTTTATCCATAAAGCTCGACTTGTTGCAATATACAAGTTCAAGGAGTTGACTACGATGAGGTTGCTTCATCGTAGCGATGCTTAAATTCGGTTCGGGTTGAACTAGCAATTAATACATATTTCATATCATGAGATATAAAACAATGGATGACAAAAGGATTTCCATCTGATGGAAATGAAACCAAGGACCTGCATGTGTTACAGTCCAAGGTATTTTGTCAATCCAGAGGATGCTAGAAAGGGTGCAAACTTCAGAGTTCCAGCGATGGACAGAAGAGAGCAAAGTGGAGTTGGAATATTTGTGTTTTGATGAAATGGTCAAAGGAGTTTTGACTTCATCAATGGATAACGAAGATGCTTGTAATTCAAGAAAGTAAGTGGGAGCCTAATAACATTTCTAAAAACCTTGTGTGCTTGACACATTGTTAATTGGAAATAAAATTCTTGACACGAATTAGGACTTCATTTGAAAATAGTTTTTCGATGAAGTGCTTGGGCTAAATAGCCTTAATATTAGGCATGATGATCTATGAAGATAGATTTACCTAATGGGGCTAAGCAATAAATACATATTGACAAGATGCTAAAACTTTTTAGCATTTAAAACGCCAAGGAGTGATTCTTGCCGAAGTCACATGGAAAGAGTTTTTGCAAGACTCGGTGTCCCAAAAACACTGATGAGCAAAATACATGATGGGGATTCCACACACTCTTGTGTTTGGATTAATCATGTATTCCATGGTATGTATAACAACCAGATATGTCCAATACTCCCAAAGTTGTTGCGAGTATAGATACCAAAGTGATCAAAAGTATTGATCAAGGGACAACAGTGAAAAAGGGTCATTGAGTACTATAGTAGCACTGATGACAAGTTTTCTCGCAAGTAGAGATCATGAAGAGTTCGTTGTAAAAGGTTACATCGATACAGTCTTCATCATTTCTCCATGCGATTTTCGATTTAAATTGACAGTTTTGTGTAACACACAATATGGTGGCACAGTTAGTTGGAATTTGTTCAAACAAGTTACTATGGCGAATTCTATAACAGAGGCAAAGTATGTTGCCGCTTTTAAAGCGACAAAGAAGATGTTGAATCATATAGTTCATTCATGAACTTAGTATGGTTCCAAGATGGCTTTTGTCAATGGGACACTACTGCAAGTAGTTGCTCCATAACTCAGTCTGAGGAATCCAGGTTCGACCTGTGATTCGCATACATATCAAGCCAAGTCCACACAAAATATGACTTTTGTGAAAGCGTGAAAACGCAAGGATATGCAAAGATACACACGGAGCTGAAGTCGTCAGATCCGTTGAACATTCAGGCTATACCACAAGCGAAGCATATTTACACCGGTGTGCCACAGGTGTAAAGTGCATTAGCATTAACTAGATTATTGACTCTAGTGCAAGTGGGAGTCTGTAGGAGATATGCCCTAGAGGCAATAATAAATGTTATTGATTATCTCCCTGTTCATAATTAGGTTTATGTTCCATGCTATAACTGCTATGGTTCTCGAGTCTGCAAATAAAACGAGGCTCGGAGGAAGACTCATATGCACGTGTGGAATAATAAACGGTAATATGTATTCCTAGTCTGGCCTCTAAGACTAGCTCAAGTATTGCATGATGGTTCTGTTTTCCTGATCATGGGCATGTCTATGCCAGCAATTTTGAGGGCACAGTGTTAGAAGAACATTTGTGTTGAATCGACCCAAATTGATGTTATGCTATGAGTTACATTCGTCACATATTAATGGTTAATAACACAGAGATGGTTAATGTTTGCAAAATTCCTTAGACCATGAGAGTGTCGAGTTTCTTCATACTTGCTTCATGAACTTTGGGGTTTGTTAAACGTCATCCGTAAATGGGTGGCTATTACGGCGGCTTACGGGTTCATGGAAAAGTGTGTCAAGTAACTTGATAGCTCGAGATTGGGATTTGCTCCTCCGACGATGTAGAGATAACTCTGGGCCCTCTCGATGTTACGGTATCCATCATCGTCTGGCCAGACACTTTGTGATTTGATCACAGGGATGCCGGAACACGGTAACGAGAAAAGAGAACAATACCGGTAACGAGGTAACTGGCATAGTGGACAAGTTGTTGATCCACGGAAATGCCTACATGTCTAACCTCGAGTATTTTTAACATATCGTGAAGCAACAGGAATAGCACACGGCAACTGGAGGTTCACTCGAATATTCATTCGTGTGGGTATAGGGGTCAATATGGGTGTCCACGGCTCCGATGTTGATCATTGATCGGAAGGTGTTCCGTGTCATGTCTATACTTCACCGAACCTATAGGGTCACACGCTTAAGGGTCATCTATCTGCTGAATACTAGACAGGGAGTCTGAGAGAAAATCACCAAAAAGTTTCGGAGACAACGGAAGAGTTCCGGAGAGAGAACACTGAAAAAGTTTCGGTAAAACCGAAAAGTTGTTTCGGATAAAACCATTGATCCAAAAAGGTTTCGGCAAGCACCGGGAATGTTTTGGAGGTTGCCAGATTGGTCTGGTAATTTCTGGAATTTTTCTGGAGAAAAAACCGAAAAAAAAGTTTCGGAGCTGCCGGAGTTGTTTACCGGGTAAACAAAGATGGTTTTAAATTAAACCACCATACTGGAAATGTTCCAGAGCGCGTCCAGATAATTTTAGAGGGTGCCGGAAATGTTCTGGGACCTTCTGGAATTTTTCAGAAATAATAGTCGCGGAAAACATCTTGTCCCAGCGTGAGGGGACAAGATCCCACGGATCGTGGGGGCTGTTTTTGGGCTGTTTTTGGGGGGGGCCCCTTTGGGAGCAGCCCCCTTGTGGCTGGACAAAATGTTGGGGGGGGGCCCCATGGTGGGGGGCAGCCCCCACAAATGGTGGAGAGTGTTGGGAGGAAGGTGGGGCCCCATGGGGGAACACCATGGACAAGGGAACATGTTTTTCCCTTGTTTGGTGGGAACATGTTCTCCTTGTTTTGTGGGAACATGTTTTCCCCATGTTTAGTGGGCTGAATTTTCAGCCCCCTCCACCCCTTCCACCACTATATAAGGAGGAGGAGAGGTGCTCTCCAACTCCACTCCAACTCTCTCACACAAGCCATGCATGATCTGGCATTCTCTCTCCCTCCCACGAAATAGTTTCGTAGTGCCGAAAGGCTGTCTGGGTTCCGGTGGGAACTAGTTCTGGACGGCGAAGTCCTGCCGGATAGATGGCACCGTATGTGTGCAACCCCGTAGAGAGGTTGTAGTTTTGTCCTTTTGCCCGAGGGGCTGTTCGAGTGTCCTCCCGAAGGGCTGTCCGAGTGACGGTCCGAGTTCTGTGAGTCCTCCCGAAGGGCTGTCCACGACACCGTCCGGGGGACTGTCCGACCGCCTCCCGGAGGGCTGTCCGAGTGGCGGATGAGGGAGTACATCCTCGCAGTTGGGAGGTTGTAAATCCTAGCTGCGGGGATCTGCACCGACGATCGTCATCGACTCTACTTCCGCTGCGCTACGAGTCGGTAACGAAAATGATCAAACCTTGTATGCAGTCTCCATAGTGGTCCTGGGCTGGTGCGTAGGTCGGAAAATTTTTGTTTTCTACTGCGTTCCCCAACAGACATGAATTCCACCGAAGGGGACCTGGTACCCATACTCGATTGAGTCGGCCTCGGGGCCCCAGCCAGCGTCGTCGATGTAGATCTTGCCGCGGCAACTCTTAGTCATCCATCCCATGGCATATCCTTCAATCCCTGAGAAATTACCCTTCAAGAACTCAAAACCATCGTGCTCTGGCCCCACGGTGGGCACCAACTGTCGTGGACTTAACACGGCAGATGCCCTTGTGAAAGGACTTAGGTGTGGAGCCATCGCAATGTAGGTTAGCTCGAAGAGGTTGAACGGGACAAAGGACACAAGGTTTACCCAGGTTCGGCCCCTCACAATGAGGTAAAAGCCTACGTCTTGCTTCTGGTTGTATTGCTTGAGTTTTGATTACAAGGGAGCGATCACGCTTGACCTAGATATCAATTGGTTGTTTCTTTAGTTAACCCGCCGCCGGGTCTCGCCTTTATATACACAGGTCGAGGCCCGAGGCTTACAAGAGTCTGAGCCGGATCACACAACGTGACCGGCTCGGTTTCTAAGTCGCCTTGCCTTGCCAGGCAAGTCACTATATGGCGGCTCACACGTCCGGGTCTTGGGCCACCACCAGGCCCGCCTCTTGAGCTACTGTCTTCAATCTTCTTGGGCCTACTTGGGCTTTCTTCATTGAGTCACCAACGGTGTAACCTGGCCCCTCCTAGGCGGGTCACACCTCGGGGTTATATCCGCAACAAAACCACCTCAAAGTTATCCTTTCCGATCGATCTATCCAAGAGTTCGTACCAAAATAACACCAAGTTATCCTTTCTGATCGACCTATCTAAGAGTTCGTACTAAAATAACACCATATGATACACATCAACCAACTCTAATGTCACCTAGATACTAAAATGTCACCACAAGTATCCGTGAGTTGATTATACGATATGCATCAAACAATTTCATATTCATAATACTCAATCCAACACAAAGAACCTCAAAGAGTGCCCCAAGATTTCTACCGGAGAAACAAGGATGAAAACATGCATAGATTACCCCAATGTCACCTCGGGAATCCGCGAGTTGAGTGCCAAGACATAGATCAAGTTCTCTCAAATCCATAAAAGTATTCAATCCGATAAAGAACAAAATCTCAAAGGGAAAACTCAATTCATCACAACAAGAGGGGAAAACACCATATGATCCAACTATATTAACAAAGCCCGCGATACATCAAGATCGTGCCAACTCAAGAACACGAGAGAGATAGAGATTAAACACATAGCTACTGGTACAAACCCTCAGCCCCGAGGGTGGACTACTCCCTCCTCATCATGGTGGCCGTCGGGGTGATGAAGATGGCCACCGGTGATGATTTCCCCCACCAGCAGGGTGCCGGAACAGGGTCTAGATTGGTTTTTCGTGGCTACAGAGGCTTGCGGTGGCGGAACTTCTGATCTAGGGTTATTTCTGGGGGTTTCTATATTTATAGGATTTTTTGGCATTGGTTTCACGCGAAGATGGGTCATGAGGGGCCCACAAGACACCAGGGCACGCCAGAGGGGCCTGGCGCGCCCTGGTGGGTTGTGGCCACCTCGTGGCTCTTCCGGCCCTCCCACGAAGCTTCTAGTGCCTCTTTTCTTCCAAAAAAAATCATCAAAAAGTTTCATTACATTTGGAGAACTTTTATATCTGCACAAAAAACAACACCACGATAGTTCTGCTGAAAACAGCGTCAGTCCGGGTTAGTTCCATGCAAATCATACCAAAACCATATAAAATTGTTGTAAACATGGCATGAATACTTCATAAATTATAGATACATTGGAGACGTATCACTCGGCTTCTGTCCATTCCGCCAGGAAATCGGCCAACACCTGAGATTTAATGGCTCGGCGTGGTTTGTACACAATTTCAAAGGGAAGGAGCTCTATGGCCCATTTGGCAATGCGGCCTATGGCGTCCCTGTTGTTAATGATGTCATTCAAGGGTACCTCGGATGCCACTGTTACCGAACACTCTTGAAAGTAGTGTCGGAGTTTTTGGGATGCCATAAAACTGTGTAGGCGATCTTCTGATAATGTGGATGCCGAGATTTGCACGGGGTAAGCACTTCTGATACTTAGTAGGCTGGCTT
Organism: Thinopyrum elongatum; assembly: GCA_011799875.1. Lineage (NCBI taxonomy): Eukaryota > Viridiplantae > Streptophyta > Magnoliopsida > Poales > Poaceae > Thinopyrum > Thinopyrum elongatum. The sequence continues at coordinate 535,451,861 of CM022301.1, read as the reverse complement.
TTGAACCCGGAACTTGTGGCCCTCTGCTTCTCGTTCTACCATGAGTACCGCGCTCACCACTTGATTTGTGGCCGAGATGTATAATAACATGGGTTCGCCAATGCCGGGTGCTGCGAGTATGGGGTTGCCTGCTAGTATTGTTTTTATTTCTTCCAATGCAACGGTTGCTTCATCGGTCCACTCAAAGTTTTTGGTCTTTTTGAGCAGTCTGTAGAGTGGCAGTGCCTTTTCCCCAAGGTGAGAGATGAAGTGGCTCAGGGCCGCCACGCAGCCTGCCAACTTCTGGACGTGTTTAAGCTCCGTGCGTATTGCTAGCTGGGATAAAGCTCGGATTTTGGCCGGATTGGCCTCTATCCTCCTGTGGGAAACAATAAATCCGAGTAGTTTTCTGGCAGGAACCCCGAAGAAGCATTTGTCCGGGTTGAGCCGTATACCATAAGCCTGCAAATTTTTTAAGGTCTGGCGGAGGTCGTCCACCAACTTGCTGACGTGTTTGGTTTCAATGACCACGTCGTCTACATATGCTTCGGCTGTTTTTCCTATTTGGTTTTCCAGACATGTTTGAATCATGTGCTGATATGTGGCACCTGCGTTCTTTAACCCAAAGGGCATTGTGTTGATGCGGAATGGCCCATAGGGGGTGATGAACGCGGTTGCGGCTTGGTCGGACTCCTTCATCTTGATTTGATGGTCTCCGGAGTAGGCGTCGAGGAAGCATAGTGAGCCGTGTCCCGCAGTGGCGTCGATGATCTGGTCTATCCGGGGTAAGGGGAAGGGATCCTTAGGGCAGGCTTTATTTAGGTCTTTAAAATCGACACATAGCCGCCAGGATTTATCCTTCTTAGGTACCATGACCAGATTTGCCAACCACTCGGGATGTTTGATTTCTCGGATGAATCCAGCTTCAAGTAATTTTGCTAGTTCCTCCCCCATGGTTGACACTTGGGTTCAGAAAATCGGCGCAATGCCTGTTTGACTGGCTTGAAGCCCTTGATTATTTTCAGGCTATGCTCCGCTAGTCTTCGTGGGATTCCTGGCATATCAGAAGGGTGCCAAGCAAATATGTCCCAGTTCTCACGCAGGAATGTCCATAGTGCTTCATCAACTGCGGGGTCCAGCTGGGCTCCAATGGACGTTGTTTTGTTGGGATCCATTGGATGCACTTGGAATTTGACTATTTCGTCAGCTGGTTTGAACGATGTGGATTTGGGCCTTTTACTGAGGACTACGTCGTCCCTGTCCACCGTTGCGCGGACTATAGTTAATTCCTTAGCTGCGAGAGCCTCAGATAATGCTTCAAGGGCAAGCGGTGTTGTTTTGTTTTCGGCTCGAAGGGCTCTATCCGGATCGCTTGCGAGTGTGATCACACCATTGGGCCTTGGCATTTTGAGTTTCATATACCCGTAATGTGGTATGGCCTAAAACCTGGAGAATGCCACGCGCCCCAATAGGGCGTGGTATCCACTATGGAAGGGCACAATGTGGAAGAGTATTTCTTCGGATCGGTAGTTCTCGGGAGTGCCAAATACTACGTCTAGAGTGACTCGTCCGGAGCAGCGCGCCTCTCTGTCGGGGATAATTCCTCAAAAGGTAGTATAGCTTTGTTCGACATGAGATCTGTCGAACTGCATTTTATCAAGGGTATCTTCGTAAATGAGGTTTAAACCACTGCCCCCGTCCATAAGTACTTTGGTTAGTCTGAAGCCATCCACTATAGGGTCGAGGACTAGTGCGGCGGGTGCTCGGACAGGGTGGGCTATTGGTTCGTCTTCTTCATCAAAGGTGATTGGTGTATCCGTCCATGAGTTTGCGGCTGTAACTTGGTGGACTTGGCCGAGCTCTTGAAGGGCTCTTTTCCTCTGATTGTGTGAGGAGAATGTCTCGTAAATCTTCAGAACATCATTGTCGCTATATGGGGGTGTTGTTGATCGTCTACTGGGGGTGTGAGTCCAAGGATAGCTTCGCCGCTCTTGGCTACCTACCTGACCACCCAACAAGCTCGAAGCATGTGGGTTGGATTTGTGTTCAGCAAGGCCGAGTGTATGGGGCATGGTTTATCCAGTAGCTCATCCAGGACTATACTGGGTCTGGTGAGGGATCTATTCTTCTTTTCGGTGGCTCATGTTCGGGCGACCGCCGTGGGTATACGCATTTTGCCTGAGCTTTTCTGGGTTGCTCGGCATGGGTTGATTCCATGCGCATTTGTTGTGCTTTCCAGGCGCTTTCCATGGCGCAATATTTGCGTACCAGGTCTGATAATTCGGTGAAGCTTTGCACATGGCAACGGGCGAGGGCATTCAAGATTCCTTCGCCCCGGCAGTTGAACCGAAAGGTCGCTATTATTTCTTGATCACAGCAATCCGTCATCTTGTCTTTGACCAGGAGGAATCTAGCCCAGTAATGATGGACCGTTTCTCTGGGTTGATGCTTGACGTACATCAAATCCCATACGTATGGTTTTCCTGAGTTGCTTGGGGAGTACTCGATGTGTGGGTGGGTGGGAAAAAACTTTGCATTCCAGTGGGTTGCGTATTCAGAACTTTGGCGGCGGTGTCAAGCACCCCTGGGGTATCCGGTGCACCGAGTCCAGAATCCGGACTGTCTACATACTGCGGCGCAGATTCGAGGTCATGTTTCAACTCGAGGCTTGGTTCCGGGCTCTTTTCGGGGCGAACATCTGACTCTGGGCCGGAAGCCTGGGTGAGACAATTGCCAAACCGGACGCATCTTGTTTTTAGCTTTGGCGACTGCGAGCCCTCGGCCAATTCCTCGATTGCGGTGACGAGATGTGTGATGGGTGGGATATAAATTTCCCTGTTATCGGGTTTGAGCCCGATCTGATCGTAGACCGAGGATTGGGTGTCGAAGATTCCCATGGCTCGGATCCGGTCTAGTAGATCATTCAATGATGAAAGGTCTGATGGGTCTATGCCCTCCAAATATTCGGGACTGACCTGTGGTACAGCCGCTCTGGGGAGGTCCGAGATTGTGCCTAGACGGTGTTCGACCGGAACCAGCTCGGTCGAACTGATGGTGTCAGGCCTTGAGGCCGGGCTCCATGCAACATCAGTCCCCGTCTGGTTTATCACTCCTGAAGTTAAAGCATCGGGATCAGTGAGTTTTTTTAGGGGAGTTGAAGGTTTTGATAAAGTAAGATCTCCCTGAGAGTCGGCGGTAAACTCTAAGTTCCCGAACCTAATCTCCTGACCAGGAGCAAAGTTTCCAATCTGGCCGAGGCGGCCGGTCAGATTAGCGTGTAATACGATGTTTCCAAAGGCAAAAACTTGGTCGGGGAAGAAGGTGTCCCCATTGTGGATGGCGGCGTTGATGAACAGGTGAGCCATTAATCCTTATGGTGATCCAACACCGAAACTCTGAATGAAAGCACCAATGTCGGTGTCAAAACCGGCGAATCTCGGGTAGGGGGTCTCGAGTTGAGGATCTCGGATCAATGGGGAACAAGGGACGAAGGATACAATGTTTACCCAGTGTCGGTGCAACTAACATCAACGTTCGCTGACCAGACTCATACACAGGCGTGCTAGCGATCACATATCCAGTACCAACATGTGACACAAGGCCAAGCCAGAGAAGCCGCTCTTCGTGAGATCAAGGAGAGCATTAAGAAGAACAAGACAACAAGATATCACCTTGGGAAGGGCTCCTTTGCTGGGCAGGAGAGCCAGGCCAGGTCGAGATCGCCCCGAGGACAAGTCCAGAATCACCCCTGCAAGCTTGTTGGGGCCGCCGGAACCAAACCCCCGCCAAGCTTTGTTCAACAAGGAAACCCGCCAAATCGCCACCGCTCCACCACACCACGACGCCAGTCATTTATCAATGTGGTGTCAAACCCCCCAGGCGATTAAGTGGCAATCACTAAGCACGTGGCAGCTGGCTAAAAGACAGATCACAACCACTCGACACCCGTCCTGAGGCATGTCAAGATGATAAGCAGAAGATGGCTAAGCGGTGGCATAATCTTGCCGGGGATGCATCTCCACACGCCACCTAAGGTAGCATTTATGGCATTTTGTCCTAAGTGCCAGAGTTAGGTATGATAGTCTTGTTGGCTATCTAATCACAAGATAATGTCTGTTTTGCCACTGTGGTTACCCCTTGGGCTCTGAAAGGAGGTCCAAGGCAACCTAGAGAGAGATTTAGACTTTTGCACACTTGTACGCGCGTAGCCGCTCTCCCCGAGGCCACCTTGCCGGGCTTGAGCACCGTGTGTTGTAGTGTTCCACCATCCAATCCACCAAAAGCAGGAGTAGGGTTTTACGCCTCACGGCGGCCCGAACCTGGGTAAAAACCGGAGTCTCATCATCGTCGTGCTGCTTCATGGCTTTCGCTCTTTGTGCATTGTGATCTTCCCCTTGCCGAACCACAAGGGGCCCGTGGCCCCATAGGTGATCGTGAGCATCCTGCCCCGACATCTTTAGCACGCCAGGTAGGGTGATCGCCTGCGCGAATCCAAGGTTGTGAACAATGTGCCGATCTGCATCATCACCTTCTTCGTCCATGGCGCCCAAGAAGAAACCCGGCGCGACCGCGCACCATTCCACTTCAAAGGCCCCCTTGCACGCGGCCACGGACGCCGTAGGCGCCGCGGTGGTGTTGGATGAGGCGGGTATCACGGGTGACGCGACCGGTGCAGGCGGCGCCATCGTTGTGTCTCCCGTGACCGAAGTTGGAGCAGGAGACGCCGGGGGTGGACAGCATCAACAGCATCGCGACGAGCATGGCCCACAAGCCACGGGTGGAGGGAACCTCCAATCTCCACCTCCCCACCGCACTAGCGGGCACAGCTGCAGTAATGATGCCCGCTCTGGTGCAAGTCGTGATCCTCCAGCCATGCTTACCACGGGTGCGGCTGCTAGGCACACACCTTGCCCAGAGTGAGACGGGCAAGACGGAGTGCCGAACGGGGTCATCAACCCCCGAATGCGACCCACTCATCACCAGACTGCCTTGGCAACTGGTTCGCAACGGCGTGAACGCGACGACGCTCCTGCTGGTTCTACCAGGAGTTGAGCGACATTGCGGTCTGCCTCATCAGCCATGCCAAGCACAGCTACGGAAGCCATGGCATGAGCCCAGCTCCTGCTGAGATTCCCACCGGCGGCTGATCAGATGGATGAGTGGAGGGCCACCATCCAGAGCTTGATCGGTTTTGCTGAAGCGGGAAAATGCAGCAGGCAGAACCATCGCGATACCCGCGAACGACGACGGCAGCCCAGGCTGATGACCGCGTCGAGGGAGCCACGCCAACGGTGTAATCCCCTCCGCGATGACAGGTCCAGGGGCAGCCTCAGCAAACTCAGCGTGTTGATGAGCCCGACAAGATGTCGATGGCTTTGTCCAGCCCGCAAACTCGCCAAGATCAACGGCGGGTTCTGGAAGATCGGCGGAAAGAATACGCGCGCGTCACCATAGAGCGACGTCGGGAGGCGCGCCGCCAATCCAACAGACGCAATGACCCAGTCCTTGACGAACCCATGCCCAGTACAGGAGGGTACTTACCTTACGAGGTTGGGTGCCCTGCCTTCACTCGCGAGCTGCGGCAGGTCCACTGGCCATCTGCTCGAGTCTTCAAACCTGATCTGCCAGAGAAATAAGACGGCAAGCTAAACCCGGCAGAGTTTTTGGGCATCTACATGATTGCCGTTCAAGCCGCCGGGGGTAGGGATGAGAAGGTACTCGTCAACTACTTCCCTTTGGCGCTCAAGCCGAATGTGAGGTCATGGCTGATGCACCTGCCAGAAAACTTCATTTCGTCATGGGCTGACCTGTGCCACGAGTTTGTTGGCGCCTTCACAGGTGGCCACCAAGAGCCTGGACAGCCCAGTGACTTACAAGTCCTCCCGCAGAAGGAAGGGGAGGGCTTGCGAAAGTATATACAGAGGTTCAGTCGAGTGCACCGCAACATTCCTGAGATACACCCGACAGCAGTGATTGTCGCGTTTCATTCAAATGTGCGCAATAGAAGAATGCGAAGCAAGATGAATGTCTGGCTGCCCAAGACCGTCAACGAGCTATACACCTTGGCAGACAAGTGTGCTCGGGCAGAGGAAGGAAGGCGACTCCCTGGGGAGGAGGCTGGCATCGAGATTGATTCAGAAGATGATGACGATGCCGCCAACCCCAGGAGGAAAAATAGGAGGTGCAACAGAAAACGCAAAGAGAAAGCAGTGTTGGCCGTTGAGAGTTCTAGTGATCTTTGTGCCAGCAAGAAGGCCAAAACCGAGGCCCCCAGCAAGGGAGCCGCCGCGTGTGCTGATTGCTGGGAGGCCGCGGCAGCGGAGAAAGCTGGGAAGTCCGACGGGCCATACTGCAAAATCCACCGCACCAAAGGCCATGATGTCCAAGAGTGCCACAAAGTTGAGCAGCTTGTTGAGAAGCAAAAGGCTGAGTACAAGAAGCGTGACCGGGAGAAAGGCCCAGAAGGTGTTGGTAGAAAGGGTCGTGGTGGTAGAGGAGGTCGTCGTGGCAAGGCCTCACAGCAAAAGGAAAAACCTGCCAGAGGCCGTGAAAAGAAAGAAGGCGACGATGAGAGTGATGAAGAGGATGAGGAAGAGACCAGCGAGCAAGAATTCCAGAAAGCCACTGAAGCCATGTGTATTGATGGAGGCGCATCCTTACACTCCTCCCACCGCCAGCTCAAGTAGTGGGTGCGTGAGGTCAATGCCGTGGAGCCAGCGGCAGATTCCCAAAGGCCACTCAAATGGTCCCGCACGCCTATCATCTTTGATGCAGAGGATCACCCTGACCGTACCACTGCGGTTGGGTGTTTGCCATTGTTGGTTTCCCCGACAATCCGCAACCTCAAAGTAACAAAGATGTTAGTTGACGGTGGGGCTAGGTTGAACTTGATCTCTCCTAAAGTGGTTGGGAAACTACAGATTCCTGATGAAGAGCTCAAGACTACGGGTGTGTTCCAGGGAATCAACCTCGGCAGGAGCCGGCCTAAGGGAAAGGTGACATTTCCTATGACATTTGGCGGGGAGTTGAACTACCAGACGGAGAAAGTCGTGTTTGATGTTGTTGAACTCCCTTTGCCTTACAATGGAATTCTTGGTCGCCCTGCTCTGGCAAAATTCATGGCAGCATCCCATTATGCTTACAACACTTTGAAGATGCCAGGGCCGATGGGTGTCATTTCCATCCCGTCAGATAAGAAAGATGCAATCATATGTGTGGATCAGATGTACCGGGACGCGGTAGCAGCTGAGGCGAAAGAGGCCTCAGCTCCCGCCAAGGAAACTAAGAAGGGCAAGAAAGCTAGAAGAGATGCTGGCAAGGACTCCGGGAAGCGCGCCTCTCCGGAGTGCGCTGCTCCTGTTGACGACCTGTCGGCGAGTTCCACCAGCAAAAGACCCAAGGTTGCTTCACCTACTATGAAAAAGGTCCCAGCGAGGCAGGATGGTGCTGATGGTACCCTTACCATCAGCTCCACCCTTGATGACAAATAGGAAAGCGCGCTCGTTGCCTTCCTGCGGGCGAATATCGATGTGTTTGCTTGGCAACCATCCGACATCCCCGGTGTTCCCAGGGAGGTAATCAAGCACCACCTTGTTGTCTGCCCTCACGCTCGGCCCGTCAAGCAGAAGGTCAGAAAGCAAGCTTTAGAGCTGCAGTAATTCATTGCCGAGGGATCAAGAAACTTGAAGCAGCTGGTTTGGTTAGAGGGGTGTTGCATCCAACTTAGCTGGCAAATCCAGTGGTAGTGCGCAAGGCAAATGGGAAATGGAGGTTCTGCATTGATTTCACTGACTTAAACAAAGCATGTCCAAAGGACCCTTTCCCCTTGCCGCGCATTGATCAAATTGTTGATTCCACTTTCGGGTGTGATTTGCTTTCCTTCTTGGACGCGTACTCCGGATACCATCAGATATTTATGGCCAAGGAAGATGAAGAGAAAACCGCGTTCATAACTCCATGTGGCATGTACTGCTTTGTGCGTATGCCTTTCGGGTTAAAGAGCACTGGATCCACTTTTGCGAGAGCTGTGCAGATCGGTTTCAAACCTCAGCTGCATAGAAATGTAGAAGCCTACATGGATGATATAGTGGTCAAAACCAAGGATAGAAAAACACTCATTCAAGACTTGGAAGAGACCTTTGCAAACTTGCGCAAGATCAATTTGAAGCTAAACCCTGAGAAATGTGTGTTTGGGGCCCCCTCCGGTAAGCTCCTGGGTTTCTCTGTGTCCCAGCGGGGAATAGAGGCAAATCCCGACAAGATCAAAGCAATCGAGCAAATACAAGCGCCTGAGACTGTCAAAGATGTAAGGCGCTTGGCCGGATGCATTGCCGCACTGAGTAGGTTCATCTCCAAGTCTGCTGAGTGCACCTTACCTTTTTTCAAAATCTTGAAAAAGGCTGGCCCAGTGAAGTGGACCCCAAAGGCAGAAGCAGCGCTGCAAGACCTAAAAACTTACCTCTCCTCTGTTCCCACCTTAGTCGCGCCTAAACCACAAGAGACGTTGTTGCTATACTTAGCCGCGACGAATCAAGTGGTTAGTGCAGCACTGGTAGCACAGCGAGAAGTGGATGAGGAAGCAGCCACAGCATCTGACCCTGCTGGAGATGGAACCGAAACACCTGCGGTAGGACTTGACACAAACCAGGAGGAGGCGAGGCAAGCTATCGTAGGCGACTCCAAGACCGCGGCAAGGAAGAAAGTGGTACAGCGGCCAGTTTACTTTGTCAGCTCCCTATTGCAGGGGGCCAGGTCGAGGTACTCTGGAGTGCAAAAGCTGATCTTCGGCCTCATCATGGCCTCGAGGAAGTTGCACCACTACTTCCAAGCCCATGAGATCAAAGTTGTCACCCGTTTCCCACTGCAGCGCATATTGAGAAACCTTGAAGCCACCGACAGGATAGTCGAGTGGGCACTAGAGTTGTCAAGTTTTGGCTTGAAATATGAGAGCACTTCGACTATTCAGAGCAGGGCGCTGGCGGAATTCATTGCAGAATGGACACCGACTCCAGACGAAGAAGTATCAGAGACAGCTCTCCCCGGGAAAGAGGCACCTCAAGAATGGATCATGTACTTTGATGGAGCTTTCTCGCTGCAGGGCGCCAGGGCCGGCGTGCTCCTTGTCGCCCCCACAGGAGAGCATCTCAAGTATGTGGTTCAAATGCACTTTCCCCAGGAGAAGGCTACCAACAACACAGCTGAGTATGAGGGGCTCCTGGCCGAACTCAAAGTTGCAGTGGAGTTGGGAATCAAGAAACTGATTATCCGCGGAGATTCTCTGCTCGTGGTGAGGTAAGTTAACAAGGATTATCAGAGCCCATTGATGGAGGCATATGTGGAGGAGGTGAGAAAGCTGGAAGAGTGCTTTGATGGGTTAGCATTGCTGATCACTTGTCAAAGTGCGCCACGCAAAAGCTCCCTGTGGAACCAGGAACTTTTGTCCTTCACCTTACTCAGCCATCCGTGTCCCCTTCAACGTTGGCCAGGAAAAGGAGAAAATTGAACTCCGGCGAGCATTTCCCGGCAGAGCTTCCTGAGGCCGCCGGTAGAGAGGCTGCCGGGGACGACCTCGCTTCGGTTGGTGAGCAGCACCCTCCTGCAGAACCACGGGTTCTTGCGGTTGAGATAAGCGCTCCCGCAAACGAGGAAGTGCCTTTAATCCTTGTTGTCGAGCCACAGGCTCCAACTTGGGCACAGCACATAGTCTATTTCCTTCAAACAGGAGAACTTCCCAAAGAGTAAGAAGAAGCTGAAAAAGTAGCCCGATGGTCCAATATGTACCAGTTTGTCGATGACACACCGTACAGAAAAAGGCCAAACGGTGTGAAACTGAAGTGCATTTGCCAGGAAGATGGGCTGAAGCTGTTAGCAGAAATACGCAGGGGTGTGTGTGGTTCCCACATTGGATCAAGAGCCCTGGTCAGAAAAGCTTTCCGGCAGGGCTTCTATTGGCCCACAGCACTCCAGGATGCAACTGAGCTGGTCACCAAGTGTGAGGCTTGTCAGTTCCATTCCAAAAACATTCATCTACCAGCTCAAGCTCTCCAGACAATCCCTTTATCCTGGCCATTCTCAGTCTGGGGGCTTGATATCTTGGGCCCCTTCCCTCGTGCTGCCAGGGGCTATGAATTCTTGTACGTGGCAATTGACAAGTTTACAAAGTAGCCTGAGGTGGAGCCAGTGAGGAAGGTGACCGCACAATTAGCTGTCAAGTTCTTAAAAGGATTGGTGTGCCTTTTTGGAGTACCCAACAGAGTGATCACCGACAACGGCACCCAGTTCACGAGCCGCACCTTTATGCAGTACATCCAAAGCCTTGGAAGCAAAGTCTCCTTTGCCTCCGTTGCTCATCCATGGAGCAATGGACAAGCTGAAAGGATGAATGCTGAGGTACTGCGCGGGCTCAAGACGAGAACTTTTGACAAGTTGCAAAAATGCGGCAAGCGCTAATTGATGAGCTGCCGGTGGTTCTTTGGTCCCTCAGAACGACACCAAATCGAGCTACCGGCCAGACCCCCTTCTCCCTTGTGTATGGGGCGGAAGCGGTGCTCCCCACGAAACTCATATATGGGTTACCTCGAGTACTTGCCTACGACAAAGTAGCGCAAGAGCAGCTACAGCATGACAATGTTGTGCTCCTCGAGGAAGATCGTCTCCGGGCCGCTGTGCGTGCCGCACGCTACCAGCAAGCCCTACGTCACTATCATAACCGCAAGGTGCATGCCTGGAACCTTGAGGAAGGCGACCTTGTCCTTAGGCGTGTTCAGTCCGCCAAGGGTTCCACCAAGTTGACGCTGAAGTGGGAAGGCCCTTACCAGGTAGTACAAGTCACCAGACCTGGCGCAGTCCGTCTGGAGACCGAAGATGGCATCAAAATGCAAATCTCATGGAATATTGAGCATCTTCTTAAATTCTACCCATAAGGCGCGGTTGCCGGGCGCAGCCCCCAGCAACCACCTTTTGTACAAGCCTTGCCGCTGGGCATGTAACCCTTTGTACAAAGCCAGGCGCAGACCCTGTGCAAAGATAATAAAATGAAGTGCTGGCGCCTAGACTTGCATGCATGTTTTCTTAAATATGATTTTGCCATGATGCTCAATCTGTTTAAAGAGGATCGTATGCTATTGTTTTCTCCCATGTGCTGTCGATAGGGCTCCTGTCGTGGATGAACTTCCCGAAGAGAAGGAGGGAGAGCGGCCTAGCATACCGGTCCCCGGCAACTCCTTATTGTCAAAACAATAAAAGGGGCAACCAGCACAGATAAGTTTTGCCTTACCTTCCATGTTTTGTTCGAAGTATGAAAAACTTATGTGAATGGATAACCTTTGCCGCTTCCATCATATGTGCTCCCATTTTGTCCAAAATGATCATAGTAACATCTACGGGGAGCTGGGGGGGGGGGGAAGAGCCACCCCTCGTCCTCGCTCCTGGCCCGGCGACAGGGTCCAGTGGAAGCCGTGGTGGGGGAAAGGCTGGCGGGATGTCTTGCCGAGAGAACTTTTGTTTACCAGAGAGTACTAAGGGACTTTTCCCTTAGTGTGTTGAAAAACACATACATAAGCACTCGGCAAACATCTTTTCCATTCATGCAAAATAAGTACAAATCATACAAGATACAAACATGGATGGGAGATTACATAATTCAAACTAAAGCTTGGCAGATGCCTACATCTTTTTAATAGAAAATGATAAGTGCCTCGTAATGCCTTTCTTGTCCCTCTCCTTCTAGGAACTACAGCGGGAGGTGAAGAGGGCAAAAGGAGCACCTAGGCAGAAGCCCAGACTGACCCCGCCAGGGCCTGCGGGACGCAGCCTGTCAAGATCAGGAGGGTGAGGACGAAGCCGAAAAGGTGGAAGGAGCGGCAAGGCAATGCCCTGGTCACCACTGCCAGGATTAGAGGGACACGGCAGGAGGGATGCCGGCAGGGAAGACGAAGCCGGAGTCCACGAGGAAGCCTGCCGGAGTCCAGCTGGAGGAGGCGGAGACACCTACACCCAACACCCTGACAAATCGCTCTGCCGGGGAGAAGACCAGGTGCACATGACGGTTCTATCGGCGCCTGGCTGACGGTGACGGTGCGACCGGCGTTCAGCTAGAGTCTGTGTCGTCGCCTTCGTGCTTGATGACCGGGGGCTTGTTGTCGTCGTCCTCCCCACCGGTGTCCTCCTTGTCGCTATCGCTCGAGGAGGAACTTTCATCATTAGTAGAGCTCTCCGCGCAGCACCCTAAATGAGCACCCGAGCGTCCGAATACCTTGATGGAGAGCATATCAGCCTCCATTAGCTTGAAGTGAAGAATGTGCCCCTCCACCAAGCTGTGGGCATAAGCAAAGGTTTTCCAGCCACGCCGAAGAAGCATGACATGAGGTGCGGGGAATTCCACATCCACCCGCATGTTGCCATTACAGCAACCCCTCATGTGTAGCCTCAGTCCATGCGGCTGGTCGACCTCCATTACCCTCGCGAAGGGAGTGGGAAGCCGAAGGCGGCTGCACGGGGGCTTGCACAGCCTAATGAGGAATTCCAACGCCGTGTCTCCGACATGGCCCTCCAACAGAGTCGAAGCAGCTGGAGGAGGGGTGGTCGGGCCACCGCCGCGCCCTCCTCGGCCCCAAGCACCACGCCGGCCACGACCATGTCTCGCGGCCCCGCCGAGCACAATGGATCCTGCCCCTGCGTCTCCAGCAGGGGTAGGGATACGGTGCCTAGAGGAAGCCCTCGTCGCCGCCGCTGGAGCTCGACCGCGCCCACTTCCCCTCACCATGGTGGAAGAGGGGCACAAACAGAAGGAGAAGGGAATGCGTGGGTGAGCTCCTCCCGTCACCTCCGCGCCTCCTTTTATAGCGGAGCATGGCCGGGGGCTGGCTCCTCACCGCCCAGAAGGCAACCGCCCCGCTTCGCCTATCTGGTTCATCCGCGCTGCTGGCAGCATCCAGATTCGCGGACCGCCCTCCTGCGCCTATCCGGGGCGCCTAGCTTTCTGCCATGGCACTCATTCCCACGCCCTACGCATCCGTTACCTACCCTACGCAATGCATGCAGCGCACGTGGCGGAAACCGCAGGAGTAGAGGGGTGAGTAAAATGGCAGTTACCTCTTCCCCCGGGGTTGTGCGCGGGCGCTTCAATTAACTTCCCCAGAACGTGGGTACCCCCTCCCCCTGTACATGGGTAACCCCACGGCATTTGATATCGCACGACTTGCAGGGAAACCAGAAGCTAATTCAGTCCCAGGTTAAGGAAGAAGCAAAGGAGATGTCAAGGAAGACACGGCCCCTGTTACGGCATGATCGAAATGCCCGCCTGTGTGTTTGTTAGGGCCTACCCCAACGATGCCCGGCAGCACATGTGGGCAGGCCCGGGGGCTCCTGTCGGTGCTACGAACATCAGTGTTCGCTAACCGGACTCATACACAGGCATGCTAGCGATCACATATCCAGTACCAACATGTGACACAAGGCCAAGCCAGAGAAGCCGCTCTTCGTGAGATCAAGGAGAGCATTAAGAAGAACAAGACAGCAAGATATCACCTTGGGAAGGGCTTCTTTGCCAGGCAGGAGAGCCAGGCCAGGTCGAGATCGCCCCGAGGACAAGTCCAGAATCGCCCCGGCAAGATTGCCGGGGCTGCCGGAACCAAACCCCCGTCAAGCTTTGTTCAGCAAGGAAACCCGCCAAATCACCACCGCTCCATCGCACCACGACGCCAGTCATTTATCAATGCGGTGTCAAACCCCCCAAGTGATTAAGTGGAAATCACTAAGCACATGGCAGCTGGCTAAAAGACGGATCACAACCACTCGACACCCGTCCTGAGGCGTGTCAAGATGATAAGCAGAAGATGGCTAAGCGGTGGCATAATCTTGCCGGGGATGCATCTCCACACGCCACCTAAGGTAGCATTTATGGCATTTTGTCCTAAGTGTCAGAGTTAGGTATGATAGCACTGTTGGCTATCTAATCATAAGATAATGTCTGTTTTGCCACTGTGGTTACCCCTTGGGCTATAAAAGGAGGTTCAAGGCAACCTAGAGAGAGATTCGGACTTTTGCACACTTGTAAGCGCGTAGCCGCTCTCCCCGAGTCCACCTTGCCGGGCTTAAGCGCCGTGTGTTGTAGTGTTCCACCATCCAATCCACCAAAAGCAGGAGTAGGGTTTTATGCCTTATGGCAGCCCGAACCTGGGTAAAAACCGGAGTCTCATCGTCGCCACGCTGCTTCATGGCTTTCGCTCTTTGTGCATTGTGATCTTCCCCTTGCCGAACCACAAGGGGCCCGTGGCCCCATATGTGATCGTGAGCATCCTGCCCCGACACCCAGGTTTGGGCCCTCTCTAAGAGGTAAAACCCTACGTTCTGCTTGATTATATTGAAGTGTATAGGATGATTACAGAGTCGATCTACCACGAGATCAGATGAACTAAACCCTAGACTGGTAGGATGATGGTTGTTGTTCTTGCCTCTACGAACTAAACCCTTCGGTTTATATAGACACCAGGGGTACTAGGATTACATATGTCGGTTACAACTAAGGGAATAAGCATGCCAAATCTTCTATCTTGACTTGGAGTACACACCAAGGCACCAAAGGTCTCCTGTCCGGATATGATGCCGCCCAATAGTCCGGCCTTCTAGTAGCTGCAATGCGGTCCGACTGTCCGGCCCATGAGATATAGGTCGGCAGCCTGAGGACCTCCTAGTCCAGGACTCCCTCACTGGGGGCTTCTTTTACGAAGCCAGTAATATATTCTCTGCGCAACCATCAGTTTTGTCATGTTTGCAACCTTCCCGTATCTTTTTAAGCCATCATATGCATCAATTGACTTAAGTTTTTGCCAAGCTGGGTTGCCTCGCTCCTATGCTTGCCCCCTACGTTCCCGATTTTTTGGCTAGGGAGTAAAGGGAGCACCTCTGTGATTGTTACGTCCGGGTTATCTGGGTGCGTACCTTAGACGGGTGAAGCCGAAAGACGTTCTTAAGAATATAATTTATCGGCCGTGAGGGAAGTGAAAATAATTGGTAGTTATTACCAGATTCTGGGGTTATTTTCCCGAAGTAACCATGACCCACATATTTTGGGGATTAGGTTATACGTCCATGGTAAACACGACAGCCCGAAGAAAGGAACCCATGGAGGAACTATTTTCTTTGGAAGATGTTTCTTATGTTAAGCAGTAATATAACATTGTCGGGCCCGTGGGACTGGAGTACCCAGGCCTGTCTGCCTGTGGCCCATCGCGTGGCGTCATCAGAAAGTCCGGCGCAGCCCAGCGTCAAGACTTCAAGAGCAAGACCCTCGCGAGGGCACCCGCCTCGCGAGGCGAACTTCAGGCAAGGATCATCAAGAGCTCCCGAGGGCCTCACGCGGGGCGGCCTCCCGAAGCTGCCTCCCGAGGCCCCTCTCGGGGCGGACATCTCTAGGCTCGCCAGGCCCTGCCTCGTGCTGCACGTGGGTGACGTGAGCCATGACGAGCAGAGCCAGAAGGGTGCCAGCAAGCGTAGACAAGGGCGCTTTCCTATTTTGTGCTAAGGAGGCTAGGACGGCACGCGGGTTCCCGAAGCAATCCCCAAAGGTTGCCACTCCGGTGCTAGAAGACCAGGATCGCGGGCTCGCCAGGACGGAGGTCATCGCTGAGCCCACCGAAGCGTCATGCCCAGAAGCTTTAGCAGGCGGAGACTGCTTTTGCTAGGATAAGTTGTACTCTTGTCCCCCTTTAAAATTGGTCGTTGTGGTATCCCTTCCCGCCTAGAGTTTTCAGGGGAAGAGGACCAAGGCCAGTATAAATATAGGCTAGTCTCCACCATAGAGAGGGGTCGAATCCTGAGCCCTCCCGAGGCAGTTCATCCTTGTACACACCCATATCCATCCTCCCTCGTGAGGCAATCCACCACAAAGCAGGAGTAGGGTCTTACACCGCAAGGTGGCCCGAACCTGGGTAAATCGTCGTGTTGTGTCTTCCTTTCCTCTCGCTCGAGCATGCCGGAGCATCACCGTGAGGCAGTGAGCAGCGAGGCAGAGCTTAGTGGAGTTCTTCATGCACACCCCAGAGTTCGAACCTTCTCTTGGGTCCCCGAAGCCCGATTTCCGACATTTGGCGTGCCAGGTAGGGGTGTGCCGAAGTTCTTCTACTTCGTTCCGTCCCCGCTCAACCGTCCCCATGGGCGACGCTCGTCGTGTTCATGCCGAGCGCCGCGCAGCTCGCGTCGCCCAGACGGAGCCAGCAGGTCGTGGCGGGCGCCGCCACTCCACCTCTGCCACGGCTAACGCCACCACCGACCTTGCCGCTCACGAGCAGTAGGACTCTTCCCTGCCGCCCTCTGTGCAGCACAATGGCCGCATCGCTATGCCTTCACTCACCCTGGGTACGGCTTCATCTTCCCATGCTCGCCGCGGGCCGGCGAACATGCAGGCCGCACTGCTCATGGTGCAGGAGCTGCTGTGCTACTGCCCTGCCAAAGAAGGCTATGACGCTTGGCTTGGCTGCATCACCAAGCTCATCAACACCGCGGGCGAGGCCCCGGTGCCCTCCCATTTGCTCCGTCCTCTGCCGTCTCGCGTAGGTGACATGGCGCATGGCGCGCCTCCGCCTCCTCCCCTGCGCGGCAACAACGCCGAGCCCTAGCACGACGCGCGACCCGCTGTGCGGAGCACCGGTGCCGACTCAAGACGAGGCCAGTTGCCAGATTGTGCATCAGCCGCCGCTCGACGCGCGTGCGCCTCCTGCGCTGCTTCGTCAGCACCAAGACCGGGCCATCCAAGAAGCACAGCACCGGAGCGCCAAGACCGTGCCGCTCACACGCGGGGCATGCCCATAAGCACCGCTGGCTGCCGGGCGTTCACTCGTGAGTTGCGTCGGGTGGTCTGGCCAGTCAAGTTCAAGCCGGAGCTGCCCCCGCGTTATGACGGCATTCCCGAGCCCACGGAGTTCCTCCAGCTCTACGCGCTGAGCATCCAAGTGGCGAACGGCGATGACAAGGTCATGGCAAACTGGTTCCCCATGGCCCTCAAGGATGGCACGCGCTCCTGGCTCATGAACTTGCCTGAGGGGTCGATCTCTTCGTGGGATGAGCTCCGTGAGTGGTTCATCGCGAACTTTCAAGGCACCCGTGACCGCGCCCTCACCATCAACGATCTACAGCGCGTGAAGCAGCGCCCCGGCGAGACCCTCCGCAAGTACATTCAGTGTTTCACCCAGGTGCGCCTCAAGATCCCGAAGGCCTCGGACGAAGCCATCATCTCAGCGTTCACCGACGGTGTCACGGACATCAGGATGAACAAAAAACTCGCCATCAACGATGACCTGTGCACGGCGCTGGAGCTGTTCAACCTGGCTGACAAGTGCGCCAGGGCGGAGGAAGGCCGTCTCTCTCTTCTCAGCAACCCCGACGTCGAGCCCGAGGACAAGAAGGCCAAGGCCAAGGAAGTGAAGCGTAAGGGCTCCACCATGCTGGCGGCGGAGCCTGAGCTAAAGCGCGGCCGTGACTACGACGAGCCCGGCAAGGACGGCCGCCTGTTCTATGTCTACCACGACGTGCGCACCCACAATACTGACGACTGCCGGGAGCTCATGGCACTCTGTGACGAGCGCTTGGGCCGCCGCCTCGACCGCAACGACCGTTGCTTCGGCCGTGGAGGCGGCCGCGATGGAGGCCGATGGGAGAATCGCAACCCCCATCAGGGCTGGCGTGACCAGCCTCGCAAGGGTGGCTGGTGCGATCAGCCTCGCGACGGTGCCTGGCGCGATCAGCCTCGCGAGGCCTGCCCTCAGGGCAACGCGGGCCTCCCATCGCTGCTGCCGCCGCCCAGGAGGAACGACAACAACCAGCAAGACGAGGGGGCTGGGGGCTACCCGGAGCCTCGCGCATTAGCCTGCATCCTCGGAGGAGCTCAGGCCCTTGCATCCAACCCCCTCTTCAAGCAGTTCTCTCGTGAGGTGAACGCTGCCCTCCCGAGGCTTGAGGTTGTGTGTCCCCTCAAGTGGTCGCAGTACACCATCACATCGACTCCAAGGACCACCTCAGGTGTTCAGCCACCGTCGGCGTGCTCCCCATGCTGTGCATGCCCACCACCAGCAATGTCTCTGTCACCAAGAACTTCACCGACGGCGGCGCCGGCCTCAACGTCCTCTCTGTCGAAACCTTCGAGATGCTTCAAGTGCCTTATGATCAGCTCATGCCCACCAGGCCATTCTCTGGGGTGACCGACGGTTCCACCACTCCCCTGGGGCAGGTGCGCCTCCCAGTCACCTTCGGCACCTGCGACAACTACCACACCGAGCTCATCGACTTTGACGTGTCCCACATTGGCCTCCCGTACAACACCATCCTGGGGTACCCTGCCCTTGCCAAGTTCATGGCGACAACCCACCATGGCTACAATGTCCTCAAAATGCCAGGGTGCAGCGGCATCATCACTATCGCCTGCGATGAAAAGGATGCGGTCTGCTACCTCGAGCACGCCTACAGGGCTGCGGCGGCCGAGAATTCTGACGGCGAGGGTGACGTCGCGCCTCCTAAGGCTGTCCCCGCGAAGAAGAAGCAGTTCCTCCCCAAGAGTCATCCTGAGGCAAAGAAGGCACCCGCCTGCGACACCTCGGGTGTCGTGCCTACTGGGGCATGCCTTCCTCCTGCATAGGAAGGCACGCCTGGCGCCTCCCTCAGGGCAGGCTCGGGGGCTTCTGTCTGGAGGGCGTCCGACCTGACCAGTGTGACGAGGGAGGTGCTCGGGCACCACTTGGAGGCGTGCTTCGACGTGCGCCCCCAAAAGAAAGGAACACGGCATGAGGCGCCAGGAGCACAAGAGTTCATCACCAAGAAGATCCGCGAGCTTCAGGAAGCGCGGGCCATGCGCGGCGAGCGTCACCGCACGCCCCACCGGCTCAGCTGCCGCTCCTAACGCGGGCGGCGAGCTGCGTGTGTGCGTTAACATCCCAGGCCTCAATAGGGCCGCTTCCTAGGACCTCTTCTGGCCGTCACAAGTCGGCCGGAGTGGGGGTGTCCCCTGCAACTATATCCACATGCCCTTCGGCCTGCTGAACATGGGCGCCATGTACTAGCGGCTCGTGTAGCTCACGCGGGCATCTCATGAGGCCCGGCGCTTGGCGCTGGCGTCCCATGAGGCCCCGCCCCTCGCGAGCCTCCCGAGCCTCAGGAGCCGCTCGACTTTTGAGGGGCGAATCTTCGTGGCAGGCTTCGCCAGCTACCTCGATGCTTCCGCAGCAACATTGCCAGGTGACTTTTTGGTTTGTTCAATTGAGGGCGCCCTGCAGGCTGCATCATCCTCAGGCTGGTCAGGGTCTGCCCCTGCAGCCGCGTTGTTTTTTGCTCATGTATCGGATTTAGTTGTGCCTTGATAAAATCTTCCCGATGGCTTAAATTGCGTGATCGGTGCTTCGACACCATGGAAGTCACCGCGCCCTCGCGAACCTGCTCTCGACCGCCTCATGACCAAGGACTGACATGGCGTCTGTGCTCGGGTCCGTCCCTGCAGCGTTGTTAAATCCAAGCGACCGAGGTCTGTCTCGCGGGCCAGCTCCCATGCACGTCACCTCCTGGGGTCCTTGGTGCCTCGTCCTCTCATGGGACTATCGCGAGCTGGCAAGTAAGGGCGCGGCCCAGTTCGTACAACCACAATTGTGGTGCTTCGCCACCGCGGGCGCCGCGCGCCGGGTGTTCCTCCTCAGATCGTTACATGAGAAGGCATGGCACGTCGTCTGTGCTCGGGTCCGTCCCTGCAGTGTCGCTAAACCCAAGTGACCGAGCTCTGTCTGACGGGCCGGACCCATACACGTCACCTCCTATGGGTCCTTGGTGTCTAACCTTCTCATGCGATGGCCTCTGGACGATCATTCGGCGCGGGTCTCCCCCATGTCTCAGGTTACACGAGCGCGCAACCGCGCCAGGAGCTAGGCACAACTCGCCTGAGGACAGAGGTAGGACCTCCTGAACCCTGTGCTGCCTCACGAGCGTCTAAACACCTCCGCAAGTTTTGTCGTGCCTGCCACGCGTATGAATGAGATAGGGTTGTACACGCCCCGGAGACTCTAGTACAGAGCTCCTACCCATGCCCAGTGGAAGCCCCATGCTCAGCATTGGCAAAACGGTCGCAATACAGCCATGCCCATGCCCAGTGGAAGCCCCATGCTCAGCGCTGGTGGAACAGTCGCAATACGGCCATGCCCACGCCCAGTGGAAGCCCCATGCTCCGCGCTGGTGGATAAAGAACTGAGGGCGCCCTACGGGCAGCATCAACCTCAGGATGGCCCGTGCCTGTCGCGGCCGCCGCACAACCCTTCAACGACACTGCTCACGGCTTTCTCCTAAGCCTCACGCGAGTGGGGGCTGGACACGGTGCCTGTGCTTGGGTCAGGCCCAGCAACGCTGAAAAACCCAAGGGACCGGGCTCTGGCTTGTGGGCCTGCTCCCGTGCACGTCACCCCACCAAGGCCCTTGGTGTCTATTCTCCTCGCGTAACACCCAGGCGCAAGCCGACGAGAGCTAAGTATGAGAACTCCCGGGATAGCCTCGCCATCATCGATGTTTTTCTTCATGCGGGGCCGCTTGCGCGTCAAGGGGGGACTCCTGAGCATCGCGACTCAGGAGCCTTCACTAGTTCCAAAGCCCCTCACCTCCTGGCTTTGTCCAGACATCGCGACCTGACATCCCAGTGACGGCTGAGGTATGCGCGGGGCTGGGCCCTGCCGACGCAGAGCACAAAGGCAAGCAAGAAAGAAACCGAGCACAAAAAGGAAACCTGCGGGTTACAAGCAGTTATTACAAGCATCAAGCATCTCATAGATTAAATCATTGTCTTACGCCTTCGCGAGGCAGGATCAGTTTGTTGGAGGGCGATAAAGGAAGTTTCAGGAAGAGGGGCCATCGCCGCCATTGCCGTCGCCGGGTGCCCCGTCACTGCTGCAGGAGAACTTCTCAAGCAGCGCAGCCACGTGCCCTCCACAGCTTCTGCCATGACACTACAAGACTCCTCGGGGACAGGGCCTATCACCTCACCAAAGTCGAAGCCAGGGTCATGGAGGAGAAAGTGGCTGAAGACGTGTGTCGCCGCCATGGAGAAGAGGTCACGACATTCCTCCTCCAGGATACCGTCCACCTTATGGGTCGTGCCCTCGAGCTCTCCAATGAGCTTGGAGGAAAGCTCGGCGTAGTCGGCATCGGGGGCTGCAAGCGGAGCCTCGAACCCCTCCCTGCATATGAAGCTTAGCGCTTGGCGGGCCCTGAGCTCGAGGGAAAAGAAGGCGGTGTGGTCCGCCACTACCTTCACATCGGTGTCGGCTTGGATCTTCTTCTCCCTGGCGTCCAGCTTGGCATTCGCCTCGGAGACATGCTTGGCGTAAGCTGCTTGGGCTTCGGTAACCTCGCGCTGCAGCGTTTCTAGGAGCCCGTGCTCCGTGGCCTGTTCGGCCACCACCTTCGTCAGCTCGGAGTCGCGATCCGCAAGCTTCGCCTCACGAGCCTTGAGGTCCTCCTCCTGCTGCTGGAGTTGCTGCGCATGCGCGGCCTGTTCTTCCTGGAGCGCCTTCAGGCTGGCCTCCGCCTCGCCGCAGTGCTTGGTGGACACCTCTGCCTCAGCAAGCGCGCTGTCACGAGCCGCCCTTGCCTCGGCGGCTTCCTTCCTGTTTTCCGCAGCAGTGGCCTCGGCCCGGCCCTGGGCCTCCTTGGTACCCGTCTCAAGCTGGTGCCACCCTGAGGCGAGCCTCAAGCGCTCCTTGGCAAGGCGCTTATCAGCGTCCTGGAGGTCTGCCCCGAGCCGGTCGAGTGTGGCCCGGGCGTCAGCCAAAGCCTCGCGCCTGATCAGGGTGCCGCAGTTCACAAGCGTGAGGACCTAGCGAGGAAGCAGCACCGCTGTGCTTGTTGCCACTACGGCCGAAGAGGCCTCGACATCCTCCGCTTGGGGCGCAGGGGTCTCTGAATCCTTCCCCGCACTTGGCCCCTGTGGTGCGCCTGGGGAGACTGTCGCGTCGGTCTGTTCGGTCCCGGAAGTGGGCATTGCTTGAGGATGCGCCTGGCGCGCCCTGCGTCGTTTTCGGCGGCAGGGGTGAGAACAGCCGGCGGGGGCTAAGGCACCGCTTCCTTGTTCATGGCTAGAGCTATCACGACCTTGGCAAGCTACGCCGCGGGCTGGGCCATCGCGACCTTGGTGTCCGGGTGTAGCAGCGCCCGTGCGCCCGAGCGTGATGCCGGGCCGATGCAGGGCACCACCGCGCCCGCCAAAGTTGCGGCCAAGCATCGACGCCGCCTTCAGCACAGAGGGCACCTTCGCCACGGCGATCACCTTCTTCTTCTTCTCTGTGCCACCGCCCCTGATTCGACACGGCAGGGAGTCAGCATGAACATATAGACTACAGGCGCGCAATCAAAGGGCGAGCAGGGGTACTTACTCGTCCAGCGCGGTCCACTTCCTCTTCTTTCCGTCCGCGGAGGCCGATGCGCCGTCGCCCTCACCAGGTGCCATTCCCGCGCTGCCTCGGGGATCCTCCGGGCGGCCCATGGCGAGCCTCGCCGTGTCGTCACCCCTTGGGGAGGCGCGAGGGTCCCCCTGAAGGACCACGGTCGATGGGGGCTCGACCGCCCCCATGCCTGGAGCCGCCTCACCTGATGCCTGCCCCAGTTGGGGGAGCTAACTCCATGCTGCTAGATCCCTGGCGGGGTGTGGGGAAGCCACAGGCGAAGGCTCATCGGTGGCAGCGGCGTTCACGAGGCCAAGGAGGATCTGGCAGCGCGATGGCGGTGACGCCCTCCTAAGGTCGTCCTCCTCCGTTCCCTCTGAGTCCTCATAGCTATCACTTTCGCCAGAGGACAACACCACCGGCGAGCTGGTGTGGTTGCGCGGCACGAGCCCCTACTCGTCAAAAATGGGCATAGCCTTGACTAGCTCCCCCTTGTCATCGTGGCTGTACAGCAGGGCCGCGGCCTCAGGAGTGTCTCCGGGGATGTAGCCGAGCAGGGCCGACAGGGGCCCGTCCAACTCCTCGATTGCCAGGCTAGCGATGTGAAGAAGCCTCATTGCGTCCCCCCGCCACCATACTCCCACATGGGTTGTGAGTGCGCTTGCAGCGGCGCGATGCACTGCGCCAGGAACTCCTAGACAATTATCGCCCCCGTCAGCTTCGCCGCCACATGCATGGCTATCCGATCCAGGACGGGCTCCGCCCTCGAGTCGGTGAGCTTCTGGTGGCCCCATCAGAGGGTCTGCTCGGGCGGCGCCGCCGGAGTCATCAGGCGCGCGTCAATGTAGCACGCGTCCATGAAGACCCAGCGCCGACGATAGCCCTTCGCCTTCTTCCTAGCTTTCAGGTGGCCGCCTTCACTCTTGACGTCGACGGAGGAGACGCACGCGGAGCGCTGGTCCTAGGTGGTGAACCGCATGCTGAAGAAGTGGTGAAAGAGCGCCACCGAGGGCCTCACGCCCATGAAGGCCTCACAGTAAAAGGCGAAGATGGCTAGGAGAAGAATGGAGTTGGGCTAAAGGTGGAGAGTGTGGATCTGGTAGTGGGAGAGAATGGCATAGAAAAAGTCAGAAAACGGCAGGACCAACCCAGCGTAGACGCTATGGAGGAAGAAGGGGTAGACGGACTCCGCCAAGTTGCCCCGCGCTTGTGAGCCTGGCCAGATCTGGGTTGCTTGCCCTTCGTTCCCCTCGCCGGCCACCAGCGGGAGCACTTGGCTCAGATCCTCCTCCTTGGCGACCGAGGAGGGGTAGAGTGTTGGCCCCATGGGGGGGCGAGCTCGCGCTGGAGGCTGCGAACTTTGTCTTCTTGCTGGGCGGCGCCATCCGGTGTCACGACTGTGAGCAAGGTGAGGGAGGAGCCACGCCTGAGATTGGATCCTGGGGAACTTCGTGAGGAGCAGGAAAGCGGATGCGGGACAAAGGGGAGCAATGATGGTTCCACGCAGTACCCGCCAGGCTTTATGTCAGCCTGGGCAGTTGCCGAGGTGTCATGGGGAAGTGGGGGCATCCCATGCCCCGTCGCACGCCACGCGTCAAGCCCGACCTGCAGGCAGTTGGGGCCCATGTCGCTTCACCCCCTCTCTTCCCCTTCACCACGAGCGGAGACGTGTGCACCGTGGGCCCAGGGGCTACTGTCGGGCCCGTGGGACTGCGGGTACCCAGGCCCGTCTACCTGCGGCCCGTCACGTGGCGTCATCAGAAGGCCTGGTGCGGCCCAGCGTCAAGACTTCAAGAGCAAGACCCTCGTGAGGGCCCCCGCCTCGCGAGGCAAACTTTAGGCAAGGGTCATCAAGAGCTCCTGAGAGCCTCACGTGGGGCGGCCTCCCGAAGCTGCCTCCCGAGGCCCCTCGCGGGGCGGACATCACTAGGCTCGCCAGGCCCCACCTCGCGCTGCACGTGGGTGATGTGAGCCACGACGAGCAGAGCCAGAAGGGCGCCAGTGGGCGCAGACAAGGACGCTTTCCTCTTTTGTTCTAAGGAGGCTAGGACGGCACGCGGGTTCCCGAAGCAATCCCCAAAGGTTGCCACTCCGGTGCTAGAAGGCTAGGACCGCGGGCTCGCCACGAAGGAGGTCATCGCCGAGCCCACCGACGCGTCATGCCCAGAAGCTTTAGCAGGTGGAGACTGCTTTTGCCAGGATAAGCTGTACTCCTGTCCCCCTTTTAAATTGGCCATTGTGGTATCCCTTCCCGCCTAGAGTTTTCGGGGGAAGAGTACTAAGGTCAGTATAAATATAGGCTAGTCTCCACCATAGAGGGGGGTCGAATCCTGAGCCCTCCCGAGGCAGTTCATCCTTCTACACACTCATATCCATCCTCCCTCATGAGGCAATCCATCACAAAGCAGGAGTAGGGTCTTACACCGCAAGGTGGCCCGAACCTGGGTAAATTGCCATGTTGTGTCTTCCTTTCCTCTCGCTCGAGCACGCCAAAGCATCGCCGTGAGGCAGTGAGCAGTGAGGCAGAGCTTAGTGGAGTTCTTTGCGCACACCATAGAGTTTGAACCTTCTCTTGGGTCCCCGGAGCCCCGATTCCGACAAACATTCCTCCCTGAGCGCATTTTGTGTGTTTGCACCAGATGGCCGGATTGCCTGGTTCTCCGAAATGTTCTTCCGATGTTCTCGGAGCACGTAGTAGGGAACACACCTCGGCCAATGGCTGAGGAGGAAGAAGCCAGTGGCCGGTTAAGACAATGTTCAAAGCACGGTTG
Organism: Thinopyrum elongatum; assembly: GCA_011799875.1. Lineage (NCBI taxonomy): Eukaryota > Viridiplantae > Streptophyta > Magnoliopsida > Poales > Poaceae > Thinopyrum > Thinopyrum elongatum. The sequence goes on along the minus strand of CM022301.1, from coordinate 535,426,711 downwards.
GAGAATATTCGATGTAAAGTACATAGCTACACAGAATCAAAACACTATTGCCGGTCGAGACCGTCTAATTAAGACGTCCAGGGCACAATCTTCCTGGGAAATCCAAGCAGCAGCCATCACTTGGTCATATACCAAATGTACTGGCACTTCCTGCCCGTCTGGCCCTACCAGCCCAACCCGAGCTAAATGCTCCAGATTAAGCTTGGTGAACCGGGTTTTTACCATCGCCCAAGCCTCATGTGCTCCCTCTCGACAAGCCGAGATCTTCCACGGCTCAAAGCGGCACCGAGCTCCCTTGAATTTATTAGCGAGCTTGGTCATCCCTTCCGGAGCCACCTCGCTAGGCCATAACGCCTTGAACATGCTCTTCATAGCTTTTCAGGCTTGCTCATGTGTGGCGGATAGCTCCTTCAGCAGGTCCCGTCCGAAGGAGCTGGCCTCCTCTTCGGGGCATCCGGTCAGGAGAACTACGGAGAGACACGGCATTGTTTATATGGTGGTATAACACACGTAGTCTATGTATTGAAAAATCAGGTCGCACTCACCAAACATGCCAGCCTTCAGTCTCTGGTTTTCCTCCTGGGATAGAGCCAGTTGAGCTTTCAAGCTCTTGATTTCTTGGGCCTTTTGTTCCTTTTCCGCCTTAAGCTTATCCCTTTCCTCATGACTTTGGGTCAGCATACGGTAGCCAGCCTCTCGCTCCGCATACCTTTGAGCTTTTCCGACAGAGACCAGATCCTTCTTTAGTTGATTTATCGACTCCGCTGCTATGGAACAATCTTTCATTAGAAAAGGTGTTCCATCAAAATCTTTTTTCGACACATTACGTCTATTCCTCACCATGCGTCTCTTTGGTCCCATTTTTAACCCCCTCTAGCTCGGCCTCCACAGACTTCAATTGTGTCTGTGTCAGTCCGAGGTCTTCGGCCAACTTCTTGTTCTGTTCCCGGGCAGTCTGCATGATAGTACGAAATGTTAGACTCTTAACTCGGTCGTCCCACCCAAATTAAGGCTTGGGGCTACTGGGTTTAGTGCTCAAATATGCTAACTTTTTCTAAGATGGATACTGGGTTGGGTTATGCGGCCAGTTATCAAAACCAATTGTGTACCTGCAGACTAGCGGGCAGAAGGTTGGCTACTCCCTCGAGCCCCGTTCGAGCAGCTCTGAGGTACGTGTCTACCGAACTAAGAGCATTAAACTCTTCATCGAAGAATGCAGAGTGCCGCAGCGACGCCTTTCGTCATCGGTGATGCATCACGCTTTCAACCTCGGAATTGGTAGCCGAGACGTCCTCTGAATCCCCTGGATGTTGGTCCTCGGCGGGGACCTCTGAAGTATCGTCGGCCACAACCGGAGACTTCGGTCTAGGGTCACCCCTCGGCTCCTCTTCGACATCCTCGGATGCTAGTGGTTCTACATACTCACCTGCATGCCGCAATAGAGAAGATTATTGATATTCGGAACGGTTGTCAAAGGTAAGGATACCGAGGGTACGGTGAATACATCACCTCTTTGGAGTAGGTGCGGTTGACATAATTCCCGCTGCCGCCACACGTTTGGATGCCCTGCGGCCATTCACCACTGAAGCAACTGGTGCCGCTCTCACTGATCTTCGGTGCGTTGTTCGGCGGCCCTTCGGAGTAGAAGTCAGCGTACTCGGAGCGGCATGAGCTGAGCGTCTTTTTCGAGAAAAAGGCCTTTTTGTCACTTACAGCGGAGGAAGGAAGCGTTCCGGGGTGATCAGCCAAGAGGGCCACTTTAGAGCCGTCGAGGCTCTCCTGGTAGAAGATTCCCTCCTCGACATCAATCGACATCTCGGGATCGTCGTGAAACCTAGGGTCATCAGCGCGAGAGTGACTCTCCGGTTGAGGAGCGGGGCAGCTCACCGTATCGATCCAGCGCCTCCAGTTCTGCTCGCATAGATTAGATATGCGAGTAAGAAAGATTAATGTACCATCCAAAATATAGAGTACAGTAAGACTCACTGTTTCGATGGGTTTATAGCTCGAGAAGCCCTCCTTGGGGCTTAATCGAGCAAACTCTTGCTCTTCTCCCTTAAAAAGATTGGCTAGGACGGCTGCCATTGCCGCCTGGTCGTCAGGTCCTTTCCGTATGCAGCGGGTTGAGTCATTCGCCCCGTTGTAACACCATAGGGGGTGCGCCCTTTGTTGAAGGGGTTGAATGCACCGAACAATGGCCGCGGCCATAACGTCGATCATGGTCAACCCGTTGTGGGCTAGCCACCTCACTTGAGTGGCTAGGCGCGACACTTCAGCACTTTCCTTTTGGGAAGAGCTCTTCGGCCGCCAATTGAACCGTTTCTTTGGAGAGGCAAGAGAGAATTCGGGCATCCCCCTCCGAGTTGGATCGAGTAGGGGGCGTCCTCAATATAGAACCACTCCGAGGTCCACTCCTTGGCATCCTTCTTGGGAGTCCCTATCGGATACCCCGTCCCGGCAATGCGCCACACTTCGGCTCCACCGACCTCGTAAATTGCCCCTTCTCGGGTGCGAGGAACAAGACAAAAGTACTTCCCCCATAACTCGAAGTGGGCCTCACAACCCAGGAACATCTCACAGAGGGCAACATAGCCCGAGATGTGCAAAATTGATCCCGGGGTGAGATGGTGGAGTTGGATCCCGTAGAATTCTAGTAAACCCCTCAGGAAGGGGTGAATGGGGAAGCCTAAACCTCGTAAGAGAAAAGGCACAAAGCATACCCTCTCTTCCCCATGTGGGGCGGGGAAGTTCTCCGCAAAGGACTCGCCGTTCGCGAAAGTCAATCTGGGGCGGGTGGATGCAAGATCTGATGCGGGTAGACACCCCTGCATCTCGAGACCGCTCAATCCCATTCGAGAAACGGAGCAACTCGCCCAGTCACCTTCAAGGGGGCTGTGAGGGTGCGAAGAGGAGCCTGGAGCGCTCGCCATTGTTCGAAGCTTGCTGGCTCTGGCTTTTCGGTGATTTGGGAGCGGGGTGTGATAACTTTCACGCCCTTAGCCTGTTAAATAGTCGTCTTCCCCTGACCCATAAGGGGCATTTCTGTAAAAGACTGGCGGACCGTTTGCTTTCCTTCGACGCATAGAAATCGAGGGGCATCATTAATACTAAACGAAGAAAACGATATGAAAGCGCAGGTTTACTCCCAGAGGGGGGTGAATGGGAGATTTTTAGAAATTCGTCAAACTTTGATGAATTTGACGAAGATCAGAGTGAAGAAATAGAAACACAAGGGAAACTAAGTCGTCACAGAATCAGAGTGCATGCAATCAGGATACTTAGGAGTGAAGAACATGCAATCATACATTCATACACGCATGAAGGATATGAACTAAGGAAATGAAAGATAGCATGATGAAATTCTTCAGTTCAAATTCGTCAGAGCACATATCACAAATTCTTCAGCAGCGGAATAAAGTAAGAGAGGGTTGAGGAATTTGAAACCAGGTTGGCTCAGTGAAGGCAATGGAATTTGGTAGACCAGTTCCAGTTGCTGCATCAACTGTACGTCTGGTTGAGGCGGCTGAGTCGCAACTCAGAGGACACACAGTCCTCGCCGTATTCCTCTTGAGCTAAGGTCACTTAGTCCTTGCCCAATCACTCGTGAAAAGTCTTCAAGATAGACTTCCAAAACCTTCACATACTTGTTCAAGCACACCACAATGACTCTTGGTGTACTCAGAACTTGACGCCTAACCGTCTGGAAGAATGACAGTCTTCAAAGGTAATAGGCGTCGGATCACACAGATCAATCTCTTCAGTGATGCTCAATCACTTTCGCTCTGGGTTTTTCCTCACTTAGGATTCTCTCAAAATCGTCAGAGGATGGGTTGCTCTCTTATGACAAGTGTCAGCTTCTCTCGGAGCAGCCAACCAACAAGTGGTTGTGGGGGCGGCTATTTATAGCCAGGGCAACCCGACATGGAATGTCATAAATGCCCTTCTCTGATTCGACCATTGTCAGGATAAGGATCCACTCGACAACTGGCACGCGGTGCAGCAACAATCGGAATTTGAACTTTCAAATTCGTCGGGGCACTCAATTTCCTCACTTTTAGGCAGAACGCACTGGCGAACTCCTAACTCCTCAGCGTGACCAAATTCGTCAGCGACCAGATGAACCTCGTCACTGTCGCTAGCAATTGCGTTAGCTGTACTCGAGATTTCAAATGGCTTAACTCAAAGCGGCTTTTGTGTATAGGTTTGAATAGGTTTGAGCATCACTTTGGAAATGTGAAATATGATTCATCTAGACCCCCTTTAACACTACTGTTTTTCCTATGACTCAAAGAAGAAGAAAAGAAACTATGAAAACAAAGTCTTCAAGCTTCAAAGTCTTCACATCAATTTCTTCAAAGGCAGTACAATTTCATCACCAATTTCTTCACTTGAAGAAATACATTTTTAGGGGTCGTCTTCCATGTGTTAAACCAAATCTTTTGGGACTCTGTCTCCTGTGTATACTCACAAACACATTAGTTCCTCAACCTATTTGTTATCAATACTCCAAAACCACTAAGGGGGCACTTGATGCACTTACAATCTCCCCCTTTTTGGTGATTGATGATAAATTGGTTAGGTTTTAACGGGAGTATAAATAATTGAAGTGTAAGTATAGAGTTTGAAGAAATTGGTTACAAGATATTGAGGAACTCCCCCTGAAGATGTGCATATGAGGAATTTGCTTTGGATTGCAAATGCACATGGCAGGTTGAATTTGTGGAGATCTCCCTCTATATCTTGGGAACTGATCATGCATGATCATAAGATTTTTGAAGAATATGAATGCATGATGAAAATTGGTGTATGACGAAATTGTGCATGCAGGAGCAGATATATTTAAGAACAGAGCATGCGTATCAAAAGTAGCAAAAGAGTCAGACAACCAACAGTTATTAAGTTACAACTCATCACAGAGCAAAACCAATAAAGTTTGAGAGTTCAACTTAAGCAAAAACAACCCATATAATGACCCGCTTGAGGACTTGCCGGGGCCGGGACACGAAATCCCAGAAATTAACCCCTCGTGTCATCACCAGCCCAAGATTACTATTACTGGTGGACACGTCCTTGTTACAGAATTACCAAGCTATTACAAGAATTGGATACAAGACCATAAAGGTCTAATGATACAATACTGATATTTGGTGCTGGTTGACGGAATTGACTCGTGGTTCCCCAACGTCGATGGGGCTCCATCCCCACAGGAACAGCTGACCCGGATAATTCCTATCTGTGTGGCTGCTATCCTAGGCTCCGCACGGTCGTCGTTGTGGTATTCCTCGTAGAACTCCTGACCTGGCCAAGTAAATAGCCAGGGACAAGCCTGTGAGTACGTTTGAATGTACTCGCAAACATCCTGAACAAGAGATATACCGAATGCAGCAAACAAAATATATGATCATGTTGAACCAAACTATATGCGTTTGCTCATGCTGGATCATGCTAAAATGCTCATGCTGACACAAATTTAAATCATGACATGACAATAGCAAAATGATACGGAAGTAAATATAGCATGTTAGTCATGATCAAACTTATTAGAAATTAAGCAAATGAATGCCACGGGTAGTCTAGCCAACCCAAGTGACATTCAGCAAAATAAAAGAAATGCCAATCGGGTGTCCACAAGAGTAGTGGCGGGACCGCCTGTAAACTCGAGAGACGCCACGAGAGGTCTTGAAGAGAAATGCCAGTCGGGTGTCAAGAGACACCACGGTCGGACTTGAAGAGAAATGCCAATCGGGTGTCCACAAGAGTAGTGGCGGGATAAACCGCCTGTTAACTCGAGAGACGCCACGAGAGGTCTTGAAAACAAAATTGAGTGCCCGGGGTAGTCTAGCCAGCCCCTGAGACACTCAGGAAAATACAAAATAAGAGAAACGGGTTAGTCCTCAATAATATGCATAACCATAATAATACTAACATGCATAAAATATTAAGGGTAGCATTAGAATGTCAAAAATTATCTTGCAAAATATTTCAGGCATATTTAATTATTTTCCTCCGAAGACCGACACTTGACCAACCCAGACCGTAGCCCTTAACCGCGGACACGGCTATTCAAATAGGTTTAAACTCTACAGAGGGTGTACTCTTTACCCACAAGTAAAGGGTTTCTTTAGTCAGTACCGTGACACTGACTAATTCCCATTATGGTCTTTGGGTTGTAAACACACCTGACCAGCACACACCAGATTAACTTTCCGGATGCCAGGAATCACCCCAAGCATCGTTCAGGAAAAACTCTGAGACGGAGAGACCAACGTCCTGCATGGGATCACTATTAATACGCATGGATTCCAAGGGGTGCCCCCCCTCTCAGTCACAACTGGAAACACCCATGCCCCCTGACCCGATGACAGGATTTAGTCCCGGATCCCTGGGAAACCCTCATCATGGCCCTCTGTACGGTGTGTGCATGGAAAGGGGTTAACAACTTACTAAACCATACCCCACCTGTGGTAGGGACAAGTGGCAGAACGAAACAGGTATGGGGGTTACCGGAAGAAGACTCGATCTACGGTCGAATTAGGAGGCTTAAGTTTTCCTGCAGTGGTTAGCACAACAAATATTCTTTCAACAGCAATAACAAACAGGGCCACAATTCTTGCATGCTCCACATATATCATGTGACACCATCGTGTCAAATAGGGCCCGTGCCCACCGGCACATCCAAGGCAGGAGCACACTCCTGGCTTCTCACAGCATGTGCATGTTAAAACTTGAGTGGAATGCATGCAAGAGAAAATATACATGACCATGCATGCATGCAAAAATTGCCATATGCCAAATTTCATTTGAATTCAAATTATTCATAACCCTACTATTCATGCAAATAGCCAACCATGCATTCACCATATCAAGTGTTCAAGATGCTTGCCTTAAGTATGCCGAAGGATTGGGGCACTCCAAAAGTTTGAAATATTAACTCCGCTCCATTTCCTATTTTCAAAAATATTTAATTCACCACATATAGCAAAAACAGTACTAAAAATTGTTTCAAAATTTTTTTTGAAGTAAATACTAAAATAAACTAGATGAAAATTAAAGAAGGACAGAAAAAGAATCAATTGATTTGGAGTTTATATGAGTTGCTAATGAAATTTCTAAGCTGGAATAAAAGACTAAATGGACTATTTAATTGATCCAGTGGAGACAAAGCTTAGGAAAAATGTCCACCTAAGCTGTATAAATAGAGCATGATTTAAATCTATAGGAATTTGAATCATCAATTTTGGATAAGAAATGGATCCTGTGGAAATATTTGAAAACTACTGGAAATGGAAAATAGAAAGGAGTAGCAGTGCGACCTGAGCGTTGTATAGCTGAACTGTACCACTGGGCCGAGCCCATCAAATCAGTCACGCGGGGAGGTACCGACGTCGAAGGCGTAGTTAGAAAATACGCCTTCACTTACTGACGCGGGTCCCAACCCCAGTCACTTATGGTGGGTCCCCCGGGCCCACCAGTCAGGTTTGACTGGTCGTCGCCGCGCGCATCTACTCCGGCAGAAGCAGACGCGGGGCTCCGGCGGTGATCCCCGGCGAACGGCAGCGCCGTTCGAAAAACGGAGGCCACCTATGGACTCAGGGGGTCGAGGCGGCCCCGGGGGTGCCCTCCTTGGTCGCCGGGACGGACGGAGTCACCGACGGCGAGGCTCCCCGAGAGGTTCCGGCGGCGGCGATTTGGGGCTTTCACCCACGGTGGGTCCCAATCAAAATCAAGCGCGGGTATGGTTTTGTGGGATCATGGGGAAGCTTCTGGGTGAAGAGATTTGGGAAAGGGAGGGCCGGACGGCGTCGGAACCATCCAAACCATGGCGGCGGCAGTAACTGCCGGAATCGGAGAAGATGACCTCCTCTGGTCATGCTGCTGCTACGGGAGGATCAGTGAGGGAGAGGGAGGGCGAGGTGGTGCTGGTCGAGGACCTGGGGTGGCTTTTATAGCCCGCCGAGGTCGGTTCCGTGGTTTCCCGTGGATGAATAAGGCGGCGGCTACCATTTATGGCACCGGTGAAGTGGGTATGGGCGGCTGCCAGGGTCAGCGAGGCCGGTGAAAGCGGTGGCCGTCCAAATTAACTCCAGGGCAGCTGGTTGGCTCTAGGGGGTGCAAGGTGGCTCGGACGGCGCCCACAACAGCAGTTTCCAGCGGCGGCCATTGATGGCTTCCCGCGGTCAGTGGCGAGGCTGGTGAGGGTGGCGGGGGTCGATGAGGACGGTGTTGGCTTGCAGTGATGAGGGGTCGCGCTGGCTGGCTCGGGTGCACGCCTAGTGGCTCGGGGGAGTCATGCCCGAGACGACAGCGGCGGTGGACGGTGCAGAACGGCGGCTGGTCAGCGCTAGGCGACGCGGGGAGGGTGTCGGTGAGGGAGGTGGCTTGCTGATCCAGGGGGAGGATTTGCATGAGCGGTTGGGCAGCAGGGAGGGCAGCACGCGGCGGTGCTGACGCCTGCAGTTATGGTGCTCCGAGCGCGCTCTGGACATGCACGAAACATGCTCGACGTTTTGCTAATAGCATCCACAGTGATCCATACAAGTTGATATTTGGCAGGTTAATGCTCCTGGAGATGGCAAGGCTGGTAGACATGCTACTTTGGCCAGAGGAGTAAGATCCTAATGTAGTTTAAAGAGGTTGCCAAATTCTGTCATGCTCATGATGTGCTCGACAGAATGCTAGGGCTATCTAGGTATTCCCTCTGGAATTGAAATTTGGCAGGGTGATGTTTCTTTGGATGTTAGAGAGGATGGTGGAGTTGGATTGGCAATTGGGGAAACTTGCTAGTGCAAGTTTTACTGATATTCATTTCTGGACAGAAAGTTTAGTGGAATATTTGGTGAACTAAAATGATTCCTATGGACCTAAAATTTTGGACTTAAGGGTTTGGTTGGAAGGACTATAAGTGGGAAAAATTTCAGGATTTTTGGGGCAAGGAAAGTTGGGGTTGTAGTAGAAACTCAAATACTGGACAGAATTGAAAAATAGGTTGTTTCACTCAAAGTTTTCAAAACACCAAGATGGGTTTTTGCATAAAAGTGATATGTAGGAATCACATGACCTCTCATAATTTTTGTGGAATTTAAAAATAATTATTTAAAATGGTTCCAGTGCAACAGAGGCATTTAAAGTATTGAAAAAGCTAATAAAAGAATTGTTTTTGGGTAAAATTTTATTATGCAAATGATTCCTACTGTTGTTAAAGTAATAATGAAATGGTTTAAGAAAACTCCCAGAGCCACAACATTATTTTCAAAAATTGCTATATAGAGGGAAGAATTTTGAAAAACAGAGGGCGGAAAATACTCCGAAAATAACAAAGGACTTAATATACTTCAAAATTTTATTTCTAGCCAAATTTTTATTTAGTAAAAACATGATTAAATTTTTGGGGTGTTACAAACTCTACCCCCCTTAAGAAAATCTCATCCTCGAGATTTGTTAAGGGCGGAGGAACTAAATGCAAATCACAACAGACAAGCAATCATGCACCAGGCAATAACACACAAGCACATCATTTGATTAAACACTACACACTGCTAGAAACATACACATAATCGTCTATGGCATGACGGTGGAATTTATAAGGCAACAGGGTAACTAGGACTCGATAACTACTCTGGCAGACTCAGTCCACTTCGTCAACGTCCAGACGGGCATGTCTCGCGGACGTCGAGGCTTCTCTGGGGGCTTTAACGTCGGAGTTGGCTGGAGTGTTATGAGGAGCTGCAGGGTTGGGGTAGCGATGATGACCCACGCGGGGTGTAGTGGCTATAGTCCCGTTGGAGGAAATCCCAAAGAGACGATGGAGTTCATCCGGGGAAACGAATGCATTACCCGGGTGGGCAACAGGGGCAGACCTCGCAGGTTCGATTGGTCTCCCGAACAGTACTACCGGGTTGTCAGTGGCAGGTGCAGCTTCTCTTCTCACCGGGGTCAGGAGGGCAAGCGTCCTGCGGGTCTCAATCAGGTCAAAAGTGACCTGATCGAACAGTGCCTCTTGCGCTCTCAGGTAGCACACCAGATGCACCAGAGCAGGGTCCGTCTCATGGTCTCCATTGGCGACTTGGGTCGGTCTACCATAGCCTTCACGACTAGGGTAGTAGTAGAAGGAGCGGTAGTTAACCCTCGGCGACCGATGCCGGAGTTGAACTACAGCCTCTCGGGCTGCAAGTTGGATGGCTTGGGGCTCGTCGGTGGTCGTCCTCCTGGTGAACCGATAGGGGCGCTCTGCGGTGATGCCCCTCCCGTAGATGTGCACCGTGGCCCAGTAGTGGTGGATGGCATCACTCGCATGCTCTTGGTACACGACATACTCCGGCGGCTCTTCGATGCCAAGAGCACGACGGGTGAGATTGGCGAGGATGGCTACAAAGCCTTCAAGCTCGACTGCGGTGGTCTCATTGTGCATGATGGGGCCTGGCATCTTGGTGGTTTGGATATCGAACTGAGAGTGAGGCTGTGATGTGCTGAGTTGGGGTGAGACTTCCTTTATAAGCCAGCAGAGTCTTCCATCGCACGCTTGTGGATGGAACAACGCAGGTGTCGGCCACAGGCACACGGCCTATGGACTAGGTTGATAGGTTGGGCACCGACTGTCAAAAAGATGTCGGCTGGCCACTGTGCGGTTTTCGGATAGGATGGGCTTGACGATGGGTAGGAAAAGATGTGGGCGGTGTGGAAACCTAGGGATAGTGACCAGGCTAAGATAGGTTTAGCCAATGGTCAGCCTGGCTCTGATACCAAGGCTGCCGGGGCCGGGACACGAAATCCCAGAAATTAACCCCTCGTGTCATCACCAGCCCAGGATTACTGTTACTGGTGGACACGTCCTTGTTACAGAATTACCAAGCTAATACAAGAATTGGATACAAGACCATAAAGGTCTAATGATACAATACTGATATTTGGTGGTGGTTGACGGAATTGACTCGTGCTTCCCCAACGTCGATGGGGCTCCATCCCCACAGGAACAGCTGACCCGGATAATTCCTATCCATGTGGCTGCTATCCTAGGCTCCGCACGGTCGTCGTTGTGGTATTCCTCGTAGAACTCCTGACCTGGCCAAGTAAATAGCCAGGGACAAGCATGTGAGTACGTTTGAATGTACTCGCAAACATCCTGAACAAGAGATATACCGAATGCAGCAAACAAAATATATGATCATGTTGAACCAAACTATATGCGTTTGCTCATGCTGGATCATGCTAAAGTGCTCATGCTGACACAAATTTAAATCATGACATGACAATAGCAAAATGATACGGAAGTAAATATAGCATGTTAGTCATGATCAAACTTATTAGAAATTAAGCAAATGAATGCCACGGGTAGTCTAGCCAACCCAAGTGACATTCAGCAAAATAAAAGAAATGCCAATCGGGTGTCCACAAGAGTAGTGGCGGGACCGCCTGTAAACTCGAGAGACGCCACGAGAGGTCTTGAAGAGAAATGCCAGTCGGGTGTCAAGTGACAGCACGGTCGGACTTGAAGAGAAATGCCAATCGGGTGTCTACAAGAGTAGTGGCGGGATAAACCGCCTGTTAACTCGAGAGATGCCACGAGAGGTCTTGAAAACAAAATTGAGTGCCCGGGGTAGTCTAGCCAGCCCCTGAGACACTTAGGAAAATACAAAATAAGAGAAACGGGTTAGTCCTTAATAATATGCATAACCATAATAATACTAACATGCATAAAATATTCATGGTAGCATCAGGATGTCAAAAATTATCCTGCAAAATATTTCAGGCATATTTAATTGTTTTCCTCCGAAGACCGACACTAAGACCGACACTTGACCAACCCAGGCCGTAGCCCTTAACCGCGGACACGGCTATTCAAATAGGTTTAAACTCTGCAGAGGGTGTACTCTTTACCCACAAGTAAAGGATTTCTTTAGTCAGTACCGTGACACTGACTAATTCCCATTATGGTCTTTGGGTTGTAAACACACCTGACCAGCACACACCAGATTAACTTTCCGGATGCCAGGAATCACCCCAAGCATCGTTCAGGAAAAACTCTGAGACGGAGAGACCAACGTCTTGCATGGGATCACTATTAATACGTGCGGATTCCAAGGGGTGCCCCCCCCCCCTCTCAGTCACAACTGGAAACACCCATGCCCCCTGACCCGATGACAGGATTTAGTCCCAGATCCCTGGGAAACCCTCATCGTGGCCCTCTGTACGGTGTGTGCATGGAAAGGGGTTAACAACTTACTAAACCATATCCCACCTGTGGCAGGGACAAGTGGCAGCACGAAACAGGTATGGGGGTTACCGGAAGAAGACTCGATCTACGGTCGACTCAGGAGGCTTAAGTTTTCCTGCAGTGGTTAGCACAACAAATATTCTTTCAACAGCAATAACAAACAGGGCCACAACTCTTGCATGCTCCACATATATCACGTGACACCATCGTGTCAAATAGGACCCGTGCCCACCGGCACGTCCAAGGCAGGAGCACACTCCTGGATTCTCACAACATGTGCATGTTAAAACTTGAGTGGAATGCATGCAAGAGAAAATATACATGACCATGCATGCATGCAAAAATTGCCATATGCCAAATTTCATTTGCATTCAAATTATTCATAACCCTACTATTCATGCAAATAGCCAACCATGCATTCACCATATCAAGTGTTCAAGATGCGTGCCTTAAGTATGCAAAAGGATTGGGGCACTCCAAAAGTTTGAAATATTAACTCCCCTCCATTTCCTATTTTCAAAAATATTTAATTCACCACATATAGCAAAAACAGTACTAAAAATTGTTTGAATTTTTTTTGAAGTAAATACTAAAATAAACTAGATGAAAATTAAAGAAGGACAGAAAAAGAATCAATTGATTTGGAGTTTATATGAGTTGCTAATGAAATTTCTAAGCTAGAATAAAAGACTAAATGGACTATTTAATTGATCCAGTTGAGACAAAGCTTAGGAAAAATGTTCACCTAAGCTGTATAAATAGAGCATGATTTTATAAATCTATAGGAATTTGAATCATCAATTTTGGATAAGAAATGGATCCTGTGGAAATATTTGAAAAATCCTGGAAATGGAAAATAGAAAGGAGTAGCAGTGCGACCTGAGCGTTGTATAGCTAAACTGTACCACTAGGCCGAGCCCATCAAATCAGTCGCGCGGGGAGGTACCGACGTCGAAGGCGTAGTTAGAAAATACGCCTTCACTTACTGATGCGGGTCCCAACCCCAGTCACTGACGGTGGGTCCCGCGGGCCCACCAGTCAGGTTTGACTGGTCGTCGCCGCGCGCGTCTACTCCGGCAGAAGTAGAGGCGGGGCTCCGGCGAACGGCAGCGCCGTTCGAAAAACAGAGGCCACCTATGGACTCAGGGGGTCGAGGCGGCCCCGGGGATGCCCTCCTTGGTCGCCGGGACGGACGGAGTCGCCGACGGCGAGGCTCCCCGAGAGGTTCCGACGGCGGCGATTTGGGGCTTTCACCCACGGTGGCTCCCAATGAAAATCGAGCGCAGGTATGGTTTTGTGGGATCGTGGGGAAGCTTCTGGTGAAGAGATTTGGGAAAGGGAGGGCCGGACGGCGTCGGAACCATCCAAACCGTGGCGGCGGCAGTAACTGCCGAAATCGGAGAAGACGACCTCCTCTGGTCGTGCTGCTGCTACGGGAGGATTAGTGAGGGAGAGGGAGGGCGAGGTGGTGCTGGTCGAGGACCTGGGGTGGCTTTTATAGCCCGCCGAGGTCGGTCCGTGGTTTCCCGTGGATGAACAAGGCGGCGGCTACCATTTATGGCACCGGTGAAGTGGGTATGGGCGGCTGCCAGGGTCAGCGAGGCCGGTGAAAGCGGTGGCCGTCCAAATTAACTCCAGGGCAGCTGGTTGGCTCTAGGGGGTGCAAGGTGGCTCAGACGGCGCCGGCAACGGCAGTTTCCAGCGGCAGCCATTGATGGCTTCCCGCGGTCAGTGGCGAGGCTGGTGAGGGTGGCGGGGGTCGGTGAGGACGGTGCTGGCTTGCAGTGATGAGGGGTCGCGTTGGCTGGCTCGGGTGCACGCCAGGTGGCTCGGGGGAGTCGTGCCCGAGACGACAGCGGCGGTGGACGGTGCAGAACAGCGGCTGGTCAGCGCTAGGCGACGCGGGGAGGGTGTCGGTGAGGGCGGTGGCTTGCTGATCCAGGGGGAGGATTTGCATGAGCGGTTGGGCAGCAGGGAGGGCAGCCCGCGGCGGTGCCGACGCCTGCAGTTATGGTGCTCCGAGCGCGCTCTGGACATGCACGAAACGTGCTCGACGTTTTGCTAATAGCATCCACAGTGATCCATACAAGTTGATATTTGGCAGGTTAATGCTCCTGGAGATGGCAAGGCTGGTAGACATGCTACTTTGGCCAGAGGAGTAAGATCCTAATGTAGTTTAAAGAGGTTGCCAAATTCTGTCATGCTCATGATGTGCTCGACAGAATGCTAGGGCTATCTAGGGATTCCCTCTGGAATTGAAATTTGGCAGGGTGATGTCTCTTTGGATGTTAGATAGGATGGTGGAGTTGGTTTGGCAATAGGGGAAACTTGCTAGTGCAAGTTTTACTGATATTCATTTCTGGACAGAAAGTTTAGTGGAATATTTGGTGAACTAAAATGATTCCTATGGAGCTAAAATTTTGGACTTAAGGGTTTGGTTGGAAGGACTATAAGTGGGAAAAATTTCAGGATTTTTGGGGCAAGGAAAGTTGGGGTTGTAGTAGAAACTCAAATACTGGACAGAATTGAAAAATAGGTTGTTTCACTCAAAGTTTTCAAAACACCAAGATGGGTTTTTGCATAAAAGTGATATGTAGGAATCACATGACCTCTCATAATTTTTGTGGAATTTAAAAATAATTATTTAAAATGGTTGCAGTGCAACGGAGGCATTTAAAGTATTGAAAAAGCTAATAAAAGAATTGTTTTTGGGTAAAATTTTATTATGCAAATGATTCCTACTATTGTTAAAGTAATAATGAAATGGTTTAAGAAAACTCCCAGAGCCACAACATTACTTTCAAAAATTGCTATATAGAGGGAAGAATTTTGAAAAACAGAGGGCGGAAAATACTCCGAAAATAACAAAGGACTTAATATACTTCAAAATTTTATTTCTAGCCAAATTTTTATTTAGTAAAAACATGATTAAATTTTTGGGGTGTTACAAACTCTACCCCCCTTAAGAAAATCTCATCCTCGAGATTTGTTAAGGGCGGAGGAACTAAATGCAAATCACAACAGACAAGCAATCATGCACCAGGCAATAACACACAAGCACATCTTTTGATTAAACACTACACACTGCTAGAAACATACACATAATCGTCTATGGCATGACGGTGGAATTTATAAGGCAACAGGGTAACTAGGACTCGATAACTACTCTGGCAGACTCAGTCCACTTCGTCAACGTCCAGACGGGCGTGTCTCGCGGACGTCGAGGCTTCTCTGGGGGCTTTAACGTCGGAGTTGGCTGGAGTGTTATGAGGAGCTGCAGGGTTGGGGTAGCGATGATGACCCACGCGGGGTGTAGTGGCTATAGTCCCGTTGGAGGAAATCCCAAAGAGACGATGGAGTTCATCCGGGGAAACGAATGCATTACCCGGGTGGGCAACAGGGGCAGACCTCGCAGGTTCGATTGGTCTCCCGAACAGTACTACCGGGTTGTCAGTGGCAGGTGCAGCTTCTCTTCTCACCGGGGTCAGGAGGGCAAGCGTCCTGCGGGTCTCAATCAGGTCAAAAGTGACCTGATCGAACAGTGCCTCTTGCGCTCTCAGGTAGCACACCAGATGCACCAGAGCAGGGTCCGTCTCATGGTCTCCATTGGCGACTTGGGTCGGTCTACCATAGCCTTCACGACTAGGGTAGTAGTAGAAGGAGCGGTAGTTAACCCTCGGCGACCGATGCCGGAGTTGAACTATAGCCTCTCGGGCTGCAAGTTGGATGGCTTGGGGCTCGTCGGTGGTCGTCCTCCTGGTGAACCGATAGGGGCGCTCTGCGGTGATGCCCCTCCCGTAGATGTGCACCGTGGCCCAGTAGTGGTGGATGGCATCACTCGCATGCTCTTGGTACACGACATACTCCGGCGGCTCTTCGATGCCAAGAGCACGACGGGTGAGATTGGCGAGGATGGCTACAAAGCCTTCAAGCTCGACTGCGGTGGTCTCATTGTGCATGATGGGGCCTGGCATCTTGGTGGTTTGGATATCGAACTGAGAGTGAGGCTGTGATGTGCTGAGTTGGGGTGAGACTTCCTTTATAAGCCAGCAGAGTCTTCCATCGCACGCTTGTGGATGGAACAACGCAGGTGTCGGCCACAGGCACACGGCCTATGGACTAGGTTGATAGGTTGGGCACCGACTGTCAAAAAGATGTCGGCTGGCCACTGTGCGGTTTTCGGATAGGATGGGCTTGACGATGGGTAGGAAAAGATGTGGGCGGTGTGGAAACCTAGGGATAGTGACCAGGCTAAGATAGGTTTAGCCAATGGTCAGCCTGGCTCTGATACCAAGGCTGCCGGGGCCGGGACACGAAATCCCAGAAATTAACCCCTCGTGTCATCACCAGCCCAGGATTACTGTTACTGGTGGACACGTCCTTGTTACAGAATTACCAAGCTAATACAAGAATTGGATACAAGACCATAAAGGTCTAATGATACAATACTGATATTTGGTGGTGGTTGACGGAATTGACTCGTGCTTCCCCAACGTCGATGGGGCTCCATCCCCACAGGAACAGCTGACCCGGATAATTCCTATCCGTGTGGCTGCTATCCTAGGCTCCGCACGGTCGTCGTTGTGGTATTCCTCGTAGAACTCCTGACCTGGCCAAGTAAATAGCCAGGGACAAGCATGTGAGTACGTTTGAATGTACTCGCAAACATCCTGAACAAGAGATATACCGAATGCAGCAAACAAAATATATGATCATGTTGAACCAAACTATATGCGTTTGCTCATGCTGGATCATGCTAAAATGCTCATGCTGACACAAATTTAAATCATGACATGACAATAGCAAAATGATACGGAAGTAAATATAGCATGTTAGTCATGATCAAACTTATTAGAAATTAAGCAAATGAATGCCACGGGTAGTCTAGCCAACCCAAGTGACATTCAGCAAAATAAAAGAAATGCCAATCGGGTGTCCACAAGAGTAGTGGCGGGACCGCCTATAAACTCGAGAGACGCCACGAGAGGTCTTGAAGTGAAATGCCAGTCGGGTGTCAAGTGACAGCACGGTCGGACTTGAAGAGAAATGCCAATCGGGTGTCTACAAGAGTAGTGGCGGGATAAACCGCCTGTTAACTCGAGAGATGCCACGAGAGGTCTTGAAAACAAAATTGAGTGCCCGGGGTAGTCTAGCCAGCCCCTGAGACACTTAGGAAAATACAAAATAAGAGAAACGGGTTAGTCCTTAATAATATGCATAACCATAATAATACTAACATGCATAAAATATTCATGGTAGCATCAGGATGTCAAAAATTATCCTGCAAAATATTTCAGGCATATTTAATTGTTTTCCTCCGAAGACCGACACTAAGACCGACACTTGACCAACCCAGGCCGTAGCCCTTAACCGCGGACACGGCTATTCAAGTAGGTTTAAACTCTGCAGAGGGTGTACTCTTTACCCACAAGTAAAGGATTTCTTTAGTCAGTACCGTGACACTGACTAATTCCCATTATGGTCTTTGGGTTGTAAACACACCTGACCAGCACACACCAGATTAACTTTCCGGATGCCAGGAATCACCCCAAGCATCGTTCAGGAAAAACTCTGAGACGGAGAGACCAACGTCCTGCATGGGATCACTATTAATACGTGCGGATTCCAAGGGGTGCCCCCCCTCTCAGTCACAACTGGAAACACCCATGCCCCCTGACCCGATGACAGGATTTAGTCCCAGATCCCTGGGAAACCCTCATCGTGGCCCTCTGTACGGTGTGTGCATGGAAAGGGGTTAACAACTTACTAAACCATATCCCACCTGTGGCAGGGACAAGTGGCAGCACGAAACAGGTATGGGGGTTACCGGAAGAAGACTCGATCTACGGTCGACTCAGGAGGCTTAAGTTTTCCTGCAGTGGTTAGCACAACAAATATTCTTTCAACAGCAATAACAAACAGGGCCACAACTCTTGCATGCTCCACATATATCACGTGACACCATCGTGTCAAATAGGACCTGTGCCCACCGGCACGTCCAAGGCAGGAGCACACTCCTGGATTCTCACAACATGTGCATGTTAAAACTTGAGTGGAATGCATGCAAGAGAAAATATACATGACCATGCATGCATGCAAAAATTGCCATATGCCAAATTTCATTTGCATTCAAATTATTCATAACCCTACTATTCATGCAAATAGCCAACCATGCATTCACCATATCAAGTGTTCAAGATGCTTGCCTTAAGTATGCAAAAGGATTGGGGCACTCCAAAAGTTTGAAATATTAACTCCCCTCCATTTCCTATTTTCAAAAATATTTAATTAACCACATATAGCAAAAACAGTACTAAAAATTGTTTGAATTTTTTTTGAAGTAAATACTAAAATAAACTAGATGAAAATTAAAGAAGGACAGAAAAAGAATCAATTGATTTGGAGTTTATATGAGTTGCTAATGAAATTTCTAAGCTAGAATAAAAGACTAAATGGACTATTTAATTGATCCAGTTGAGACAAAGCTTAGGAAAAATGTTCACCTAAGCTGTATAAATAGAGCATGATTTTATAAATCTATAGGAATTTGAATCATCAATTTTGGATAAGAAATGGATCCTGTGGAAATATTTGAAAACTCCTGGAAATGGAAAATAGAAAGGAGTAGCAGTGCGACCTGAGCGTTGTATAGCTAAACTGTACCACTAGGCCGAGCCCATCAAATCAGTCGCGCGGGGAGGTACCGACGTCGAAGGCGTAGTTAGAAAATACGCCTTCACTTACTGATGCGGGTCCCAACCCCAGTCACTGACGGTGGGTCCCGCGGGCCCACCAGTCAGGTTTGACTGGTCGTCGCCGCGCGCGTCTACTCCGGCAGAAGTAGAGGCGGGGCTCCGGCGGTGATCCCCGGCGAACGGCAACGCCGTTCGAAAAACAGAGGCCACCTATGGACTCAGGGGGCCGAGGCGGCCCCGGGGATGCCCTCCTTGGTCGCCGGGACGGACGGAGTCGCCGACGGCTAGGCTCCCCGAGAGGTTCCGACGGCGGCGATTTGGGGCTTTCACACACGGTGGCTCCCAATCAAAATCGAGCGCAGGTATGGTTTTGTGGGATCGCGGGGAAGCTTCTGGTGAAGAGATTTGGGAAAGGGAGGGTCGGACGGCGTCGGAACCATCCAAACCGTGGCGGCGGCAGTAACTGCCGAAATCGGAGAAGACGACCTCCTCTGGTCGTGCTGCTGCTACGGGAGGATTAGTGAGGGAGAGGGAGGGCGAGGTGGTGCTGGTCGAGGACCTGGGGTGGCTTTTATAGCCCGCCGAGGTCGGTCCGTGGTTTCCCGTGGATGAACAAGGCGGCGGCTACCATTTATGGCACTGGTGAAGTGGGTATGGGCGGCTGCCAGGGTCAGCGAGGCCGGTGAAAGCGGTGGCCGTCCAAATTAACTCCAGGGCAGCTGGTTGGCTCTAGGGGGTGCAAGGTGGCTCAGACGGCGCCGGCAACGGCAGTTTCCAACGGCGGCCATTGATGGCTTCCCGCGGTCAGTGGCGAGGCTGGTGAGGGTGGCGGGGGTCGGTGAGGACGGTGCTGGCTTGCAGTGATGAGGGGTCGCGCTGGCTGGCTCGGGTGCACGCCAGGTGGCTCGGGGGAGTCGTGCCCGAGACGACAGCGGCGGTGGACGGTGTAGAACAGCGGCTGGTCAGCGCTAGGCGACGCGGGGAGGGTGTCGGTGAGGGCGGTGGCTTGCTGATCCAGGGGGAGGATTTGCATGAGCGGTTGGGCAGCAGGGAGGGCAGCCCGCGGCGGTGCCGACGCCTGCAGTTATGGTGCTCCGAGCGCGCTCTGGACATGCACGAAACGTGCTCGACGTTTTGCTAATAGCATCCACAGTGATCCATACAAGTTGATATTTGGCAGGTTAATGCTCCTGGAGATGGCAAGACTGGTAGACATGCTACTTTGGCCAGAGGAGTAAGATCCTAATGTAGTTTAAAGAGGTTGCCAAATTCTGTCATGCTCATGATGTGCTCGACAGAATGCTAGGGCTATCTAGGGATTCCCTCTGGAATTGAAATTTGGCAGGCTGATGTCTCTTTGGATGTTAGAGAGGATGGTGGAGTTGGTTTGGCAATAGGGGAAACTTGCTAGTGCAAGTTTTACTGATATTCATTTCTGGACAGAAAGTTTGGTGGAATATTTGGTGAACTAAAATGATTCCTATGGAGCTAAAATTTTGGACTTAAGGGTTTGGTCGGAAGGACTATAAGTGGGAAAAATTTCAGGATTTTTGGGGCAAGGAAAGTTGGGGTTGTAGTAGAAACTCAAATACTGGACAGAATTGAAAAATAGGTTGTTTCACTCAAAGTTTTCAAAACACCAAGATGGGTTTTTGCATAAAAGTGATATGTAGGAATCACATGACCTCTCATAATTTTTGTGGAATTTAAAAATAATTATTTAAAATGGTTGCAGTGCAACAGAGGCATTTAAAGTATTGAAAAAGCTATTAAAAGACTTGTTTTGGGTAAAAAATTATTATGAAAATGATTCCTACTGTTGTTAAAGTAATAATGAAA
Organism: Thinopyrum elongatum; assembly: GCA_011799875.1. Classification (NCBI taxonomy): domain Eukaryota; kingdom Viridiplantae; phylum Streptophyta; class Magnoliopsida; order Poales; family Poaceae; genus Thinopyrum; species Thinopyrum elongatum. The sequence continues at coordinate 535,405,966 of CM022301.1, read as the reverse complement.
TGGTTTAATTAAACTCCCAGAGCCACAACATTATTTTCAAAAATTGCTTTATAGAGGGAAGAATTTTGAAAAACAGAGGGCGGAAAATACTCCGAAAATAACAAAGGACTTAATATACTTCAAAATTTTATTTCTAGCCAAATTTTTATTTAGTAAAAACATGATTAAATTTTTGGGGTGTTACAAACTCTACCCCCCTTAAGAAAATCTCGTCCTCGAGATTTGTTAAGGGCGGAGGAACTAAATGCAAATCACAACAGACAAGCAATCATGCACCAGGCAATAACACACAAGCACATCATTTGATCAAACACTACACACTGCTAGAAACATACACATAATCGTCTACGGCATGACGGTGGAATTTATAGGGTAACTAGGACTCGATAACTACTCTGGCAGAATCAGTCCACTTCGTCGACGTCCAGACGGGCATGTCTCGCGGACATCGAGGCTTCTCCGGGGGCTTCAACGTCGGAGTTGGCTGGAGTGTTATGAGGAGCTGCAGGGTTGGGGTAGCGATGATGACCCACGCGGGGTGTAGTGGCTACAGTCCCATTGGAGGAAATCCCAAAGAGACGACGGAGTTCATCCGGGGAAACGAATGCATTGCCCGGGTGGGCAACAGGGGCAGACCTCGCAGGCTCGATTGGTCTCCCGAACAGTACTACCGGGTTGTCAATGGCAGGTGCAGCTTCTCTTCTCACCGGGGTCAGGAGGGCAAGCGTCCTGCAGGTCTCAATCAGGTCAAAAGTGACCTGATCGAACAGTGCCTCTTGCGCTCTCAGGTAGCACACCAGATGCACCAGAGCAGGGTCCGTCTCATGGTCTCCATTGGCGACTTGGGTTGGTCTACCATAGCCTTCACGACTAGGGTAGTAGTAGAAGGAGCGGCAGTTAACCCTCGGCGACCGATGCCGGAGTTGAACTACAGCCTCTCGGGCTGCAAGTTGGATGGCTTGGGGCTCGTCGGTGGTCGTCCTCCCGGTGAACCGGTAGGGGTGCTCTGCGGTGATGCCCCTCCCGTAGATGTGCACCGTGGCCCAGTAGTGGTGGATGGCATCACTCGCATGCTCTTGGTACACGACATACTCTGGCGGCTCTTCGATGCCGAGAGCACGACAGGTGAGATTGGCGAGGATGGCTACAAAGCCTTCAAGCTCGACTGCGGTGGTCTCATTGTGCACGATGGGGCCTGGCATCTTGGTGGTTTGGATATCGAACTAAGAGTGAGGCTGTGATGTGCTGAGTTGGGGTGAGACTTCCTTTATAAGCCAGCAGAGTCTTCCATCGCACGCTTGTGGATGGAACAACGCAGGTGTCGGCCACAGGCACACGGCCTATGGACTAGGTTGATAGGTTGGGCACCGACTGTCAAAAAGATGTCGGCTGGCCACTGTGCGGTTTTCGGATAGGATGGGCTTGATGGTGGGTAGGAAAAGATGTGGGCGGTGTGGAAACCTAGGGATAGTGACCAGGCTAAGATAGGTTTAGCCAATGGTCAGCCTGGCTCTGATACCAAGGCTGCCGGGGCCGGGACACGAAATCCCAGAAATTAACCCCTCGTGTCATCACCAGCCCAGGATTACTGTTACTGGTGGACACGTCCTTGTTACAGAATTACCAAGCTATTACAAGAATTGGATACAAGACCATAAAGGTCTAATGATACAATACTAATATTTGGTGGTGGTTGACGGAATTGACTCGTGGTTCCCCAACGTCGATGGGGCTTCATCCCCACAGGAACAGCTGACCCGGATAATTCCTATCCGCGTGGCTGCTATCCTAGGCTCCACACGGTCGTCGTTGTGGTATTCCTCGTAGAACTCCTGACCTGGCCAAGTAAATAGCCAGGGATAAGCCTGTGAGTACGTTTGAATGTACTCGCAAACATCCTGAACAAGAGATATACCGAATGCAGCAAACAAAATATATGATCATGTTGAACCAAACTATATGCGTTTGCTCATGCTGGATCATGCTAAAATGCTCATGCTGACACAAATTTAAATCATGACATGACAATAGCAAAATGATACGGAAGTAAATATAGCATGTTAGTCATGATCAAACTTATTAGAAATTAAGCAAATGAATGCCACGGGTAGTCTAGCCAACCCAAGTGACATTCACAAAATAAAAGAAATGCCAATCGGGTGTCCACAAGAGTAGTGGCGGGACCGCCTGTAAACTCGAGAGACACCACGAGAGGTCTTGAAGAGAAATGCCAGTCGGGTGTCAAGTGACACCATGGTCGGACTTGAAGAGAAATGCCAATCGGGTGTCCACAAGAGTAGTGGCGGGATAAACCGCCTGTTAACTCGAGAGACGCCACGAGAGGTCTTGAAAACAAAATTGAGTGCCCGGGGTAGTCTAGCCAGCCCCTGAGACACTCAAGAAAATACAAAATAAGAGAAACGGGTTAGTCCTCGATAATATGCATAACCATAATAATACTAACATGCATAAAATATTCATGGTAGCATCAGGATGTCAAAAATTATCCTGCAAAATATTTCAGGCATATTTGATTATTTTCCTCCGAAGACCGACACTAAGACCGACACTTGACCAACCCAGACCGTAGCCCTTAACCGCGGACACGGCTATTCAAATAGGTTTAAACTCTGCAGAGGGTGTACTCTTTACCCACAGGTAAAGGATTTCTTTAGTCAGTACCGTGACACTGACTAATTCCCATTATGGTCTTTGGGTTGTAAACACACCTGACCAGCACACACCAGATTAACTTTCCGGATGCCAGGAATCACCCCAAGCATCGTTCAAGAAAAACTCTGAGACGGAGAGACCAACGTCCTGCATAGGATCACTATTAATACGCGCGGATTCCAAGGGGTGCCCCCTCTCAGTCACAACTGGAAACACCCATGCCCCCTGACCCGATGACAGGATTTAGTCTCGGATCCCTGGGAAACCCTCATCGTGGCCCTCTGTACGGTGTGTGCATGGAAAGGGGTTAACAACTTACTAAACCATACCCCACCTGTGGCAGGGACAAGTGGCAGCACGAAACAGGTATGGGGGTTACCGGAACAAGACTCGATCTACGGTCGAATCAGGAGGCTTAAGTTTTCCTGCAGTGGTTAGCACAACAAATATTCTTTCAACAGCAATAACAAATAGGGCCACAACTCTTGCATGCTCCACATATATCACGTGACACCATCGTGTCAAATAGGGCCCGTGCCCACCGGCACGTCCAAGGCAGGAGCACACTCCTGGATTCTCACAACATGTGCATGTTAAAACTTGAGTGGAATGCATGCAAGAGAAAATATACATGACCATGCATGCATGCAAAAATTGCCATATGCCAAATTTCATTTGAATTCAAATTATTCATAACCCTACTATTCATGCAAATAGCCAACCATGCATTCACCATATCAAGTGTTCAAGATGCTTGCCTTAAGTATGCAGAAGGATTGGGGCACTCCAAAAGTTTGAAATATTAACTCCCCTCCATTTCCTATTTTCAAAAATATTTAATTCACCACATATAGCAAAAACAGTACTAAAAATTGTTTCAATTTTTTTTTGAAGTAAATACTAAAATAAACTAGATGAAAATTAAAGAAGGACAGAAAAAGAATCAATTGATTTGGAGTTTATATGAGTTGCTAATGAAATTTCTAAGCTGGAATAAAAGACTAAATGGACTATTTAATTGATCCAGTGGAGACAAAGCTTAGGAAAAATGTTCACCTAAGCTATATAAATAGAGCATGATTTTATAAATCTATAGGAATTTGAATCGTCAATTTTGGATAAGAAATGGATCCTGTGGAAATATTTGAAAACTACTGGAAATGGAAAATAGAAAGGAGTAGCAGTGCGACCTAAGCGTTGTATAGCTGAACTGTACCACTGGGCCGAGCCCATCAAATCAGTCGTGCGGGGAGGTACCGACATCGAAGGCGTAGTTAGAAAATACGCCTTCACTTACTGACGCAGGTCCCAACCCCAGTCACTTACGGTGGGTCCCCCGGGCCCACCAGTCAGGTTTGACTGGTCGTCACCGCGCGCGTCTACTCTGGCAGAAGCAGAGGCGGGGCTCCGGTGGTGATCCCCGGCGAACGGCGGCGCCGTTCGAAAAACGGAGGCCACCTATGGACTCAGGGGGTCGAGGCGGCCCCGGGGGTGCCCTCCTTGGTCGCCGGGACGGACGGACTCGTCGACAGCGAGGCTCCCCGAGAGGTACCGGCGGCGGCGATTTGGGGCTTTCACCCACAGTGGCTCCCAATCAAAATCGAGCGCGGGTATGGTTTTGTGGGATCGTGGGGAAGCTTATGGTGAAGAGATTTGGGAAAGGGAGGGCTGGACGGCGTCGGAACCATCCAAACCGTGGCGGCGGCAGTAACTACCGGAATCGGAGAAGACAACCTCCTCTGGTCGTGCTGCTGCTACGGGAGGATCAGTGAGGGAGAGGGAGGGCGAGGTGGTGCTGGTCGAGGACCTGGGGTGGCTTTTATAGCCCGCCGAGGTCAGTTCCGTGGTTTCCCGTGGATGAACAAGGCGGCGGCTACCATTTATGGCACCGGTGAAGTGGGTATGGGCGGCGGCCTGGGTCAGCGAGGCCGGTGAAAGCGGTGGCCGTCCAAATTAACTCCAGGGCAGCTGGTTGGCTCTAGGGGGTGCAAGGTGGCTCGGACGACGCCGGCAACGGCAGTTTCCAGTGGTGGCCATTGATGGCTTCCCGCGGTCAGTGGCGAGGCTGCTGAGGGTGGTGAGGGTCGGTGAGGACGGTGCTGGCTTGTAGTGATGAGGGGTCACGCTGGCTGGCTCGGGTGCACGCCAGGTGGCTCGGGGGAGTCATGCCCGAGACGACAGCGGCGGTGGACGATGCAGAACGGCGGCTGGTCAGCGCTAGGCGACGCGGGGAGGGTGTTGGCGAGGGCGGTGGCTTGCTGATCCAGGGGGAGGATTTGCATGAGCAGTTGGGCAGCAGGGAGGGCAGCACGCGGCGGTGCCGACGCCTGCAGTTATGGTGCTCCGAGCGCGATCTGGACATGCACGAAACGTGCTCGACGTTTTGCTAATAGCATCCACAGTGATCCATACAAGTTGATATTTGGCAGGTTAATGCTCCTGGAGATGGCAAGACTGGTAGACATGCTACTTTGGCCAGAGGAGTAAGATCCTAATGTAGTTTAAAGAGGTTGCCAAATTCTGTCATGCTCATGATGTGCTTGACAGAATGCTAGGGCTATCTAGGGATTCCCTCTGGAATTGAAATTTGGCAGGGTGATGTCTCTTTGGATGTTAGAGAGGATGGTGGAGTTGGTTTGGCAATAGGGGAAACTTGCTAGTGCAAGTTTTACTGATAGTCATTTCTGGACAGAAAGTTTAGTGGAATATTTGTTGAACTAAAATGATTCCTATGGAGCTAAAATTTTGGACTTAAGGGTTTGGTTGGAAGGACTATAAGTGGAAAAAATTTCAGGATTTTTGGGGCAAGGAAAGTTGGGGTTGTAGTAGAAACTCAAATACTGGACAGAATTGAAAACTAGGTTGTTTCACTCAAAATTTTCAAAACACCAAGATGGGTTTTTGCATAAAAGTGATATGTAGGAATCACATGACCTCTCATAATTTTTTTGGAATTTAAAAATAATTATTTAAAATGGTTGCAGTGCAACAGAGGCATTTAAAGTATTGAAAAAGCTATTAAAAGAATTGTTTTGGGTAAAATTTTATTATGAAAATGATTCCTACTGTTGTTAAAGTAATAATGAAATGGTTTAAGAAAACTCCCAGAGCCACAACATTATTTTCAAAAATTGCTATATAGAGGGAAGAATTTTGAAAAATAGAGGGCGGAAAATACTCCGAAAATAACAAAGGACTTAATATACTTCAAAATTTTCTTTCTAGCCAAATTTTTATTTAGTAAAAACATGATTAAATTTTTGGGGTGTTACAGGACTAACTCAAACTTCTCCCCCTTTGGCATCAAATGACCAAAAGGTGAGGAATTTGAGAACTAGCGCCCCTGAAGAAAATCATCAAGGAGAAGTCGAGGGAGCGCCAGAATTGTTGGGGTCGTGCGGTGCAGAGGGACCAGCAGCAGTGTCTTCAACAGCTTCATTTTCATCAGTGGTGTGTGATGAAGACTCGGAGCTCCACATCAGAGGAGGAACTTGGGTTTTCTTGAACTTCTTCCTTGGCGGTTCAGCCCAGTCAAAGTTCATTTGAAAGTCATCAGCAGCAAGTTCTTCATCTGTTTTGAGGTGCGAGAGAATGGCCCAGCTGCGATCAAAGATCTCATGGAGATAGTATCTGTTCTTGCGGACGGAGTTATGCGTCACAGTTATATTAGCTTGAATGACAGCAAACTGGCGCTTAACCCAACGATGATCCTTGTCAACTTTCTGATGAAGACTAATGAGAAGCTCACGGTCAGTCATGACACGTGGCGATTCTGGTGAAGAAGATGGTCTTGAAGCTTTTGCTGCAGTATCCTGGCTGGCAGATTCATCAGCCATGGAGCTAGAAATAGGTTGACGAAATTGTCCATCAAGGGGATGAGTTCCTTCATCAATAACTTCTTTGCCTTTGCCGGGTACAGAAGACAATATGCTTTAAAGAACTTCAACATCAGGCAAATAACTCAGATGATTCTGACGATCAGCTCTATAGTTGATTGAAGACTGGGATCTGATGAATCTCATAATCCATGGTGCATACGGCTTCAAATCAAAAGGAGATTATGCCACAATGACCAAAGTCCTCAGAAAGAAATCATGAATATTGATGGGGGTTCCATGAATGATATGGAATAACAAATTCCTTATAACCCCCACAACTTCTTCAGTGTTGGAATTGTGGCCTTTGATCGGACTGAGGGTCTTTGCCAGAATGTGATAGACAGTTCTTGGCACATACAGCAAGTCCTTCACTAGGAAGGTTGTCCTTGGAGCATTGTCTTCAGCCATAGGCTTCATAAGCACTTTGCATCAGATGGTTGGGCAGCTCAGTTTCTTCATATATTCTCTTATCTCCTTCTTGGGGTGGATCTACTGGAAGAGCATGAAGTAATTCATCGATTGGTGCTTTGTAGTGAGTGTCTTCACTCATCCAGGCCAGAGCCCAAGTTGCAGTGTCAGCAGCATTGCCAAAGAAGTGCACAGTTGCATAAAATTGAAGAATGAGTTCTTCATTCCAGTCGCAGACGTCAGCGCAGAAGCTCAGCAGTCCAGCATCATGAAGAACAGCCAAAACTGGCCGAAAGCATGGTATTGACTCCATATCTATATGAGGAATATGGCGATGCAGGAATACTTTCTTCTTGTCAAACAATAACGAGGCATAGAAATTCATCTGTGTCTTTGTCCAGAACCTCAAACGTCTAAGTTTGGCCGAGTCATAGGGGGACTCGCCAATGAAGAAATTCTTCTCGTCGAAGAATTTGGCGCTATCAAACTTTAGCCGTTTGAGGCTTTTGCCAATCTTGGGCATCACGGGGACAAGTTTAAGATTTTGCCTTTTCTTCCTGACATCTAGAACTAGTCGTGGAGACCCAGTTGAATCATTTGGATCTGTTACAGCAGGAGCACGAGCAACTTCCTCAGTTGTAGCAGTTGGAACTGTGTCAGTGTCTGCTGAGGGAATTGAGTCGGCATGTGGAGGAGATGCATTGATGACATCAACATCTGGGTCATCTTGAGAATTTTCATCAGCTGCTACAGCTGGAACTTCTTCAGGGACGCTGTGGAGCAATGGTTGTTGTTCTTCAGAGCCAGTTGAAATTTCTTCAGTGCGCTGAGGCGACTGAGGCTCTGTCATGAGGGGTTTGGTGAGGGGCGAATTTGGGTGAGCTGCTTCCCAATATTCGTCATGGAGTGGAGGAGTTGTTTCACCGTCAATATCCACTTCCTCCTCATTTTCGTCAATCAGCGGAGTGCGCTGAGGACTTTGAGTAACATCTTGAGGCATAGATACATCAGCATCTGCCTCAATTTCTTCGTCCATTTGCTCTGTGGTAGCAGCAGAATGGGTATCTTCGTGTTCTTCATCAGCCTAAGGGATTTCATAATCCACCCCATATGGAACCATTTGAAGATTCTCAGGATTACGAGCAGGGGACGTTGATGAGATGGGAATTGCATCGATCGGAATGACAATTGAATACAATGTTGCCGTCTTCAATCTCTTCAAGGATTCAGGCAAAGGTGGAGCTGATGCCTTTCTCTTCTTAGCTAGACGCTCAACAGCCTATGTCTTCTTTGCTTCTAATGCAGAAGGAAGGGTGATAAGCTTCAAGGATGAAGGAGTTGATGGAGCTGCTGCTGAGGAACTGGTTGGAGCAGATACATCAGGCGTGACTGATGCAGTCACCCTGGCAGGTTCTCCAGTCACAACACTTGCAGACGCCCTGGGAATTTATTCAGGCACAACATTATCCGTTGCCCTTTCAGTTTCTTCAGGCGCAACTTCTTCAGTTGCCCTGGCAGTTTCTTCAATAGTCAGAGGCGTGGTCTCACTAGCCTGTGTGGTTGGAGATGGAGCTGATGAACTGGATGGTGGTGTTGTGTCAAACTTGGCGGCTTCACGCTTGTTGTGGTCTTCAACCACCTTGGTTGAGGCAGTAATGAATCGTTCTTTGACGCCACAACAGTGATTGGCCTGTCTTTCATACTCTTCAGACAGCTGAAGAATTTTAGACAGTAGTGTCACAAGCTGTTGAGGAGATATTGAAAGCATTTTCTTCCTCAGCTCCTTCTCCTTTTGCACTTTCTGTTTGTGTACCAGTTTAGCTTGTGCAATCTTGTATTTCTCATTCAAAATGAATGAGGAAAGCATGTGGCTTGGTCCAGGAGGCAGATTCAAATCATCAAGAGGTGTTTCTGGGTTTGTGCACCAGATATCAATGAAATCGAGCAATTTCTTCGAGCCCAGCAGCATAGGAACAGAAGAGTTCTTGGCAATTGCAGCCTGCGCTTGTTTTCTTCTGAGAAATTTAGCGAGCTCATCTTCGTCAGCGAGCCCGTGTTCATCAACCTGAGGCACAACGGCCTTACTCTTGGGACTTGGCCTAGTTCCATGGCCAGCAGTTACTTTTTGCTTCAGCTTGGGTGTTGAGGACATTAGTTGCCCACTAGCTGAGGCACTTGATGCAGCAATTGTGGCTGTTTGAAAGCCCTCGGAGCGCTGGCAAGATGCGAGCACAACCGGTGTTGACGCTTTTGTTGCTGCCATTGACAAACTTGATGATGGTGGAGGCACTTAAGATTTTGAAACCTTTGATGCTGAAGCCTTTGAAGCTTTAGGTTTGGCCACTCAAGACATAGGTTCATATGGCCTTGGCTTGTGTGCAGGCTTCTTTTGCATAGCCTTCTTTGAAGCTTTACCACTACCACTGCCACTTGCACTTGCTTCAGCTGATGCCTTTGAGGCATGGTTGAATTCTTCAACGGCCTTCTTTGCTTGTTTGGCCAGCTTAGCTTGACGCTTTGCCCATTCCTCAGGGAATTCTTCACCCCTTCGGACACTTGTGGGATGAGCCTGTTGACCAGGAGCAAGCGGTGGTCTTTTTCACGGAGGCTTAACCGCAAAATCCTTCATATATTTTGGAGTGACATATTTGTAATCCCTCCATTCATATGACCAGTATCTTTTAATCCTTTGCATGCGAGACTTGCGTTGCTTATCAGTTTCATTGCCATGAACATTTTCATCAGGCGTGCAGTACCCAACATATAAATCATCAGGGATTTCAAAAGTTGTGTGTTCTTCCTTTCTTTTGCCACCTTTATGTGGTTTCTTGCCATCAGCCATTTTCTTCAACTGAAGATTTTGAACCTGTGAGGTCTCTGATGAAGTTGGAAGTGTTTCCTCAAGATGTGCTGCAAATGAATTAAGTTGATGAGAACCTAGAGACTCGTCTGCAGACATTGTACTTGTGCACAGAGTATAGTTGCGAGGAAATAGGGAAGAGTCACATGCGTTCTCAGAGATTTTTCAAAGTAAACCAGTTGAGGAAATTGACCCTTATTGTCTTGAAGAATTTCATCAAATGTTCTTGACTTAGGTTACAGAGTTGTACAGATTGAGTAATTTGCACAATTGAGGAATCTTTTTGTTAAGCATATCAATGATGAAATACACAAGACTGGCCAAAAGGAAGTGCTGAAGAATTGAAAGAGTTGTAAAAACAGCACTTGAAGATTTTTTAGTAGAGTGAAGATCAAAGAGGGGCAGTAAATAAGCATTTAATTACCCCAGTTATGAACTCAATGAACTAGATGATGAGGCGAAGGAAGTCGTCAGCTTAGATCTTCCGTGCCCTAACTTGGCGACGAAAGATGTCTACGACGGCGGCGGAGGTGAAGAAATCCGCGTCCAGCGTGAGTATGTCAACGAAGAAGTCGAGGCAGTGAAGCTCTTCTTCTCCGGCGGCGATGAGATACAGTGGCGGCGCTAGGGTTTGAAGACTGAGAGCGAAGGGAGCGAAGGGACGAAGTGAACTATCGTTGACAGGGTCAAGGCTATTTATAGCCGCAGTGAAAACTGAGGGGTCCAAAATTTTTGGACAGATAAGCCCCTGACCATTTGCATCTCAGTGACACATGTCACACATGCATTTTCGCACTTATCCATGCGTGTGAAACGTGGGATGAATTACTATGGCAACCGCTAGAAAAAAAAACTTTGAGAAATTTTAAGGACACAGTGAAGACTTTGAACAGTGTCAAGTAGAATGCATATGAAGAATTTGTGAACAGAGTGGGTTGAGCTTAGCATAGAGGGGAGCGGGTCCGATCACATCCACACAGATGAAGAAATCAAATTGAAGAATTAGCAATATGTGGATGATGTTGAGGACATGAAAAGCTCGAATAAACACACACACACACACATACACACACACACACACACACACACACACACACACACACACACACACACACACACACACACACACATATATATATATATATCAGTGAAGAATAACCTCAAATGACGAATTTGAAAAGTTTGACGAAATTGCAAATGACGAAAAACTCAAATTTAAATAATGTCATAGGGAGGTGGTGGCGTTACCCACCGTATAAGAACTTTGATGACTTCAGACACCGCGTACGATTGTCGTAGGGTTCTGAGAGTCAAGTTCTTCATTAATTTCTTCACACTTAGAGGGTTAGTCTTCATTGATTGAAGAAAACGTTACTTCTTGTGTTGTGTATCAAAGTCATCAAAAATGCATAAGCGTTAGGATATGTGTCCATTTCAGAGGACATTCGAAGAATATAGGATGTTTAGCTCACACCGCAACTTGCAGAACCTCTTTTCATCCAAGGGCTTAGTGAAGATATCGGCAAGCTGGTCTTCGGTCTTCACGTGGTCGATGACTATGTCTCCCTTCAGCACATGATCACGAAGAAAATGGTGACGAATCTGAATATGCTTCATCTTGCAATGTTGCACTGGGTTGTGGGCTATCTTGATAGCACTCTCATTGTCGCAGAAGAGAGGGACTTTGTTTACACTGATGCCATAGTCCTTGAGAGTTTGCTTCATCCATAGCAATTGTGAGCAGCAGGCACCAGCGGCAATGTATTCAGGCTCAGCTGTGGAAAGTGCAACGCAGTTATGCTTCTTTGAGGACCAACAGACAAGTGATCGTCCGAGGAAATGGCATGTGCCTGATGTAGACTTGCGATCCACACGATCTCCAGCGTAATCAGAATCAGAAAATCCAGCTAGATCAAAAGATGAGCCCTTGGGATACCATAATCTAAGCGTTGTTGTGTGAGCTAAATATCAAAGAATTCGTTTCACAGCCTGGTGGCGTGATTCCTTCGGTGTCGCTTGAAATAGGGCACACAAGCAAACGCTAAGCATAATATCTGGCATAGATATACATAGGTAAAGAAGTGAACAAATGATGGAGCGATATACCTTCTAATCGAAATCTTTACCATTTTCGTCAGTGTTGAGTTGACCATTAGTAGGCATTGAAATTTTGAGGCCTTTGCAGTCTTGCATGCCGAATTTCTTCAGGCAGTCTTTGAGGTATTTCTCTTGAGAAATGAAGATGCCATTGGGTTGTTGACGAATTTGAAGACCAAGGAAGAATTTCAATTCTCCCATCATAGACATCTGATATTCTTCACGCATCATGTATGCAAATTCGTCACTGAAATGCTTGTTAGTGCATCCAAAGATAATATCATCAACATATATTTGGCATATGAATAGTTCACCATCATAAGATTTAGTGAAAAGAGTAGGATCAAGTGAGCCGGGTTTGAAACCCTTTTTCTTCAGGAATTCCTTCAGTGTATCATATCAAGCCCGTGGGGCTTGCTTGAGGCCATAGAGAGCCTTGTTCAGTCTGAAGACTTTGTTCGGATGCTTTGGATCCTCAAAACCTGGTGGTTGAGCAACATATACTTCTTCCTCAAGCTTACCATTGAGGAATGCACTTTTCACATCCATTTGATATAAGAGAATATTGTGATGGTTAGCATATGCAAGCAATATACGAATAGCTTCAAGCCTAGCAATAGGTGCAAATGTTTCACCGAAATCAATACCCTCAACCTGTGTGTAGCCTTGTGCTACAAGATGGGCCTTATTTCTTACCACTTGGCCATTTTCGTCTTGCTTATTGCGGTAGATCCACTTAGTGCCGATGACATTGTGCTTGCGTGGATCGGGTCGGTTCACAAGCTCCTACACATTGTTGAGCTCGAATTATTGCAATTCTTCTTGCATGGCTTGAATCCACTCAAGCTCCAAAAATGCTTCATCAACTTTGGTGGGCTCTATGATAGAGACAAAAGCAAAATGCCAACAGAAGTTAGCAAGATGTGAAGCCTTTTGAGCGGGTGAGGGGACCAGGTGCATTGATGTTGTCGAGGATCTTCTCAATCTGCACTTCATTCGCCACTCGTGGATGAGCTGGACGAGGGCCTTGTTGAGGTTGAGCATTTTCATCAGAGTCATTTTCTTCAGGAGCAGCAGTTTCTTCAGGACGAGGAATGATCACTTCTTCTTCAGCTATTTCTTCACTGGGCACTATTTCACCAGTGCCCATTAGCTTGATAGATTCCTCAGGAGACATTTCATCTAGCACAGGAGGCAGGTGCTCTCTTTGCGAGCCGTTAGTTTCAGCTAACCGCACATCTACAGTTTCAACCAGAATTTTTGTCAGATAAGATTACATATGCTTTCGTATTGACAGAAAGGATCACATCCGAGCCGTATTGACAGACAAGACCACGTACGCCGTGACGGCAGGTGCTCCAACCGACACGTGGCACCCGCCGCCACAAGCGGAGGCGGCAACACCTGCCGCCACAGCCCCAGGAGGTTGCAACAGCTTTTCGGCCGACACAGTGACTGGTAACGAAACGTGAAGAAGTGGCGGCCCCTGCCGCCACACCCTGTGGCGGCAGATACTGTTCACGCGGCATGCAATAGCTGCGTAGAAAGGCCCACGTGCGCCCACGCGTGCAGATGAATCGTCCGCATGCGCAAGTGTGGTGACATGCTCGCTGGCGTGCTACTGTATCTAGTAATAAGCATATAGTATATGATGAATTTGGTAGTATGTTGGATGCACTGTTGCATGCATGCATGCTACTCCCTTCGTTCCTAAATATTTGTCTTTTTAGAGATTTCAACAAGTGACTACATACGAAGCAAAATGAGTGAATCTACACTCTAAAATATGTCTATATACATCCGTATGTGGTAGTCTATTTGAAATCTCTAAAAAAACAAATATTTAGGAATGGAGGGAGTATGAGCCTATGACAAGGATGCTACTGCAACACGGCAGGGCCAATTAGCGCGCAGTAGGATTAGGGAGGCGCACGCAGCATGAACAGTTCCTGCCGCCACGGGGTGTGGCGCAGGGCCTGCCACCTCTTCACGTTCCGTTGTGCGAGTCGTTGCGTTGGGTGAAAAGGTGTTGCAGCCGAGCTGCCGCCTGAGGCTATGGCAGATGCCATGTGTTGGCTAGCGCACCTACCGCCACGGCGTACGTGATCTTTTCTGTATACTGATCGCAGGTGGTCCTTTCTGTCAATACGATATCGTACGTGGTTGTATCTAGCGAAAATTCATGCAACCAAGGTTATAATGAAGTGACTAACCTACACTCCTTTTTGGGTTGGTGGGTGGGGGCTGCAGTAACATGTAACCGCAGTGGATACTCAGAGGATACCGACTCCCTCTGCATCAATTGTTTCGCATGTGTATGCATGCTACATACACTTTTAAAGTCATACACAATCCATGTGCAGTCATCCACAACCATTAACAAGGTGAACTTGTGTAAGGTCATAGACCTACCTTATCGGCAACCCATGAATGGTTGGTGAATAAAATATAACATAAGTTATGATCTACTACATGTCATCATCATCATCTCAATGTGAGATTGGTCGTCTAGCCGGTGGCCTCCCCAATAAATAGTAGTATATTATCTTCATGCTACGAAGCAAGCCAATATGACCAAATTCATTTAACTATGTGATGAGTGTAGCTAGAAAAATGGAGGAAGTTGAAAATGCAAGTATGGCGGGCAAGCTACATGCCAGTCGGATAGGAAGATGAGGCATCTGGAATTAATGCCCTCCACGATAGCTTGCCTGTCAGCAGGACTTGCTGGACATAAGTGAACCACACTCATAGTTAAGCATGCTAACGTTCAAGAGATTGGAGCACGCAATGTCCATCGTTCATTGTCTACGTCGCAACTTCAGCCGTAGCAACACATACTATGAGAACATGGGCAAAGACAACACATGGTGATCCTCGGTAGCTGTTAAGGCTCCGCAGCGAACTACCAGAAGTGTTAGTTGCACTGTTAAGGCCACCAGAATGCTCAACAACTGCTCAAAATCTCTACATCTCGAGTCTGGAGCAAGGGCTTCCTTTCCTTGGAATCTCAATACTGCAGCTCACCTTGAGGCTGCAAAGCGGCTCGTTGTAAACAAGGTAGAGACACTTCAATTTTATGCATCAACAAGAACCCCTTTCCTACTAATGTCTGCCCTATGTAGTGGGGCTATGAAATGTTAGTGTGGATTCCATCATAGTGTACTTTGTGCTTTTAGCTGAATAGTAATCTCTTAGTTATTCAAAAAATAAAATCACAACGACACACTGTTGTTTGCCGTGTGTTGCAACACTCCATAAATATTCTAGTAGTTTAGCTTGGGATTCTGTGTCCATCATTCGATATTTGTACATTGGTGCGTCAAAATTTTGCTGAGTTTTTACACCCAATCACCATGCTTTACCTAATATTTTATTATTAATGTGGTGTACCAAAAAAACAGGATTTTATTTGGTAACCACTTATTACCTTACCAAAAAAAACAAGATGTTATTTTATAAGTCAATAAGACATGGGGCAGTTGAGACAGTTTTCAAAGAAAACTAGTGTAGGAAACCTGAGAGGGTGCAAAACAAATCAAAACACGAAAAGGGGGGGGGGGGGGGGGAGGGGAACGTATGAAAGAAAGAGCGAAATAGGAACCTTACGTTATTTTTAAGTAGTATATAGAGAGATAGAGATTTGTGTTGTATCCCATCTTCCCTTTTTATGTCAAAATTTTTTTGTGATCCGCACATTATTCTTTTTTTTTTTTACTTGGAAATGAGAGTGACGGGTGGCCAGAGGATTTAGAAACGTGTCCCGACCTCGCCATGCACCACCAACCTAAAAAGTCATTTGATTAGTATCATATACACCAGTGCTACTTCTAGCCATCAACTTCGGACCAACATTGCAAAACTAAAGCTACTTACATGGTAATATTGAGTAACAAGAAGAGCAGAAAAAAAAAGAGAGTAGAAAACAAAATACTTTTGATCCAAAAGTGAATTGAAGCACAAAACCGCATCTGTCCTATCCACATCTACCAGGTACTTCCTTTTACATAAAAAAATGTCAACTTCGGCATGCGACTCTCGATTCCATGGATATTAACACACACTTCGTAATGTTGTTGTGGGTGCCATTGCAAGTTTTAAAATATCTATTTCCAATTATTGTTGCCACATGCTTACTCATAACCTGGAGGTCTTGACTACTGTAATTCAGTGGTCGGCCCTTTGCCCTTGCAACTATATCGATAGACGAAACAAGTCAAAGAACATGTCGACGGAGTGCAAAAGCCACTAGTGTTGTCGCCCCATTCATCCCGAAGAAGGATAAGAGTTCCCTAGCAGTTTGTGGGTTACAATGTCAATAACGAAGTGAAATAATAAACTGGAGGATCAGAATATGGATCACGAAAATGAGCAAGCATACTATTAACTACAAGTTGAAGGCAAAGAAATTTAGAACTCTCTTCCTTTAAAAAAAAAAAGCTCAATGGTCATCAGGATACATACTCCCGGAGACCGAGAAATCAGCCAGATCAGGAGCGTGAAACCATCATACAACGCGCTCAATGCCGGGGTGTGCGCATGTCGAGGACAAATAGCCCACACATTGTGCAAAAACCATGTACTCGTAGAAGCATTGCAAACTTTGGATTGCCGTTACGTTGTACACAAGATGGCAGGTCTACTGATCCCCAACCGGAGAGAATATACACTATTTATTGCGTTGGTTTACTTTGCATCAAATCGGATTAAAAATAGGCTGGAAAGAAAAGGAAGAATACCCCATCTGAACAACTCATACTAGTACATGATCCGGAATATGACTACCTTGGACACAGACTCAATATTGTAGTACTCCCTCCGTTTCATAATGTAGTGCATATAGATTTTAAAAAAGGTCAAACTTTGCAATACCAAAAATATAAAATATGAAACTGCATCTTATGATGAATCTAATTATATATGTTTGGCATTTTAGATGTAAATGAAAACTTGATCAAAGTTTGTGAGGGTTGACTTTTCAAAAAATCTACATGCACTACATTATGAAACGGATGGAGTATATGTTTACCGGTATGTGTATGTTTTTTAAGCATGGGAGATTTAGCTATTGAAGGAAAACACCAGCACACACCTCAACTACCACTAAAAGCTAAACATATTTTGTTTTTACCAGAACAACAAAAAATCTTCCACACAGAAAAGTGAGAGGAAACTCTTCCAAAAAAAACGAATGAAGAAACTTTAAATGCAAATGAGTTTATTTATAATTTTCCTGATTTTTTGTTGAATTGTCATGCACCTGTTTCTTTTTAGAGAGGAAACAATTGCCATGGCTCATTCTTCCTAGAGGAGAGAGCAACACGATTACACTTTGTTTTTTTTTAGTGGTGAGCAACACGATTGCACAGGAAGAGCACAAATCTGGTACTCTCAAGGCCCACATCTTGCTGCTGTAGGGCCAGATAGGTCAAACGTGAGCCCACTAAAGTCTGAAGCTCATCGCGACGCCCGTGACTCCCTTCGCCCCCGCGGCTGCTGCTCTTCAGTTTTTAGTACCACCTCGCCTACCCGAGGGAATCGAACAGGAGAGCTGGCTATAAGAGGAGGTCGAGGTGCTACGTTCTCCTCACTTACCTGGACGGGGTCGACGGGCGATCAGGAAGGCCCGTGGCCTGGGTCAATGGCCCACATTGCACTTAGTGGGTGCGTTGGCCCATCATCTCCCCAAGTGGGAGAATGAACGTCATAATTTGTGGTAGAGGGGGTACGCGTTCGCGCGGCCCCTGCCAATTTTTTCAAATTAAATCTTGATCCCTGGCCTGGCTTGCTAAAGAAGTTCGTTTTGCAATCCAGTCCCTGGTCTGGTTCATCTGCTGCATAGCATCCGGGAGCCACAGGCAGTGTGCTCTCTGAACAAAGAAAATGAGAACATCCCCTGCCAATTTTTTCAAATTAAATCTTGATCCCTGGCCTGGCTTGCTAAAGAAGTCCGTTTTGCAATCCAGTCCCTGGTCTGGTTCATCGGGAGCCAAAAGCAGTTTCAGGCAGTGTGCTCTCTGAACAAAGAAAATGAGAACATCAGTAACGGCAACTGTTGCTGTCACTGCCCTAGCATGCTTGCAAATGTTGTTCTCACATTCAGGTACCTGGCCTACCATGCATGCAAATGTTGTTCTCACGGTCAGGTCCTTCGTCTGAACCCCACAACGAGGCAACCAAACTCTGTTTTTCTTTAAAGAAGTTGGTCAGATTTGCCATATTGCATGATGATTACAAATTCAGAAGAAAAGTGCAGAGGCAGCAAGGTATCTGGCGTAAACGGCATTCTCAAATCGGCACTGAATGCTAGAAGCAGCAAAGAGCTGGCCCAGAACGCCTGACCCGATGAGGACTGTTAACAGACAGACCTAACCTGACGAGTGACAACGATCCTTAACGGTTCAGATCAGAACTGAGGCCAGTACCTGACCTGAGGGCGACCGGTAACGACAGTTCAGATCAGAACTCGGGCCAGTACCTGACCTGAGGACTACCGTTAACGGCGCTTCAGATCAGAACTCAGACCAGTACCTGAAGATGACCGTTAACGGCACGCTTGAGATCAGAACTCAGACCAGCTGAAAGAGAACTGTGAAGCAACGAAAGCAGAAAATGCACAATTTATGAAATATCACACGCCCTTCTTTATGAAATATCAGACCTTTTGCCATAAATCCACACCAAAATACTTGCTGCATAGCGAAGTTATCTTTGCAACGCTATCTTAATCCTCGCAACAACAAAAAACAGTGCTTTCCAAGTCCCAACTAATGCGGCAAAACTGTCCACTTCGAGATCTCAAAAGTGAC
Source organism: Thinopyrum elongatum (assembly GCA_011799875.1). NCBI lineage: Eukaryota > Viridiplantae > Streptophyta > Magnoliopsida > Poales > Poaceae > Thinopyrum > Thinopyrum elongatum. The sequence goes on along the minus strand of CM022301.1, from coordinate 535,387,241 downwards.
GGCACAAACGCTGTGCGACAGCATGTAAATAAAATTGCCTTGATACATTATTTTGATTCAATTGTTTACAACACTTTTTTTTAGGGAATTGTTCGCAACAGTTTTGTGAGCTAACGCACAGCAAGAACTCACAACAGCCTATCTCTCAGCAGCACGAGAAGGCAAACATGTTTAGCACTACGTAGCGCTGAATATATGAATACAACAAAACTTTGCCAGCAGGTGGTGGTTCTCCTTCCACCAAAGGATGGGTTTACAAGAAGCATCTCATGTAGTGCTAAATGAGCAGGGGGGCAGACATGGTTTTTCGCCACGATTTCCCGAGCCAAAGCGCAATCTCAATACTCTAAAACATTAAGGTGCCAGGAGATCCCCAACACTCGAATAAACCAGCCTAGGAATCTACTCCCCGGGGCGTAGGAGCTCCCATGAGTTTGGGGCAAGGTTATGTACATTACAACAGAAAATGGAATCATCGCATCAAACGGCTGCGGCGCTCGTCACGTACGACACCACGACCGTGATGTCGTCGAGCTTCCCTCCATAGTACCTGTACCCAGCCTCCTGAGCAGCGGCTGCAAAGGGCGACTGCCTGTGCTTATCCTCCGCTCTCTCCCGAGCAAGGGCGGCGATTTTCTGAGCTGTGCCCTGGGCACCGAGGCCACTCCTGAGGGCCTCGACAACGACGGCAGTGATTTCGTTGTCGTACAGGTTGTCAAAAAGCCCATCCGTGCCAGCAATGATAACATCACCAGGAGCAACCGAGTAGTGAAATACCTAGACAAGTGAGTATGGGGAATCATGTCATACAATATTTTGATGATATAAACTTAAACAACCTATTCGGCGGAGAATAAAGTCTTCCAAGTTATAATGTTGTGTCAGAGTTCTACAAACATTATTCAAAGATATAGGAAGATCACTGCAAAGTCAGGATGTACTCACGTCAGCAGAACTGGGAAGATCACTGCCACCCCCACTCTCGAGCTGATAAGTAAAATTAAAATCATGCTGCTGCGAAGGTGATTTGAGAACAGTGCGGCCATCTCTGACCACTATGAAGCCACTGTCCCCAAGATTTACAGCATGAAGACCCTGCAAGTTTAAATAGCATGACAGTAAGCATCACTAAACTAGAAAAAAGGACTGCAAAATAAATGTGTTCCTTTCCAGAAATACGAATCAGGAACTTCTAGTTCTGTCGAATTGAAAGTGCTCAGACATGACCAAACAGATGAATACGAGATTAATCAATACAGTTACTTCTATACTCATGGACGAGAATACCACAGCACCATAGCGATCCAAGAATGTAGCACCAAAAGTGCTATTTCAGCTATCCTCATTTTACTACATCAACGACCCCTTTTTCCTCCGACCATGTGGGAGATGCCTTACTGTGCTATACATGGTCCAAAGAAACTACTCCCTCCGTCCCAAAATAAGTGTCTCAACTTTGTACTAACTCTAGTACAATTATCCTACTCAGCACAATAAATCAACTGGTAACGGAAGGAGACTACAATAAACAACGATTAATAAAGTCAGAAAACCTGGCTAACCTGTTCTTTAAGAGTGATGATGCAAGCAGTTGATGATCCTCTTGCTTTGGTGCCTGTAAAAGCTTTCTCCAAAACTCTTGATGGGTCAATTGCGCCTTCCGGTTCATCCTTGATAGCACTCATTGATTTACTCATTAGTTCTTTTGCATACAGTCCAGCATCAACACCGTGATCTGCCCAACCACCAACACCATCTGCCACACCAATTGCCTGTTCATCAACGCAAATAAAGTGACCATCCTCGCCACCAGTCGCCTCCTTAGCAGGGTGAGGCAGGTAACAAGAACCTGAGACCAGCTTCAGTTTTTCAGGAGCAGGTGACTTCCTGTAGAGGAAAATGTCTGTCAACCAACAACAGGTGCAAAAAAAGCAATAGAACAGTTGCTACCAGATAACAGAAATTTAAATGCTACTAATATGACACCAGAAGAACATGAGAGCAAATTTCCTTAAGATGCAATGAACTAACGTGTAGGAAATTGACCGTAAATAGTTGGTTCATGTTCAATGTCTACATATTGTGCCGTCCTGTCGTCATCCATTGTTGTCCAAATCCAAATTCCTGGACCTTTATTCGAATTATCGGACACGGTATCATTAATGAAGAAGTGATTGACAATGACATCACTTGCAGGGTTGCAAGGCAACATTCAATAGAATCTTACTGCATATATACCTTATTAGTGCTTGCATGTAGATAACGGTAAGCATGGAACGCAACATTTCAGGTGACTGATGGAAGCATTCATGTATCGTATGGACTATCCTTATTAAAATGGTGTTCAATAGAAACAACCAGCATTTTGTAGCCAGGCCCGCATATCAGGACTCAGGCATTCCTCATGGGTTACACACAAATACATGTACCTTTTGACAAACTAATTGCAAAAAATGAAGGTGGCAAACACAATATTGCATGAAATTCTTATGCAACCAAACATTTCATGGAAGTTAAGCATGTGTTTTCATATCGGTTTTAAAACAAGTCAATAACAATTCCAGGGAGCAACACACTGGATGACTTGGTGGCTGTATTCATGCAACCTATGGGCATATCCTGTCATAAAATGGGGTTCAACAGAAACAACCAATATTTGGCAGCCAGGCCCACATATCAAGAGGTCACGGGTTCAAGTCCTGGAAACAGCCTCTTACAGAAATGTAGGGAAAGGCTGCGTACTATAGACCCAAAGTGGTCGGACCCTTCCCTGGACCCTGCGCAAGCGGGAGCTACATGCACCGGGCTGCCCTTTAGGCCCACATATCAAGACTGAGGCATTCCTCATGACAGCACTGCATGAAATTCCTATCGAAACAAACATTTCATTGAAATTAAACATGCAGGCTCATATCTGTTTTAGATCAATTTATAGTCATTCCAGGGGAAACAGTCATTTGAAATTTGTAATGGTATGATGGTACATGCAACAGGAATCAGGATACATACTCGTCAGAGGCAACGGTGGAGTTATCCGTCTGCTTCTCCTGTAATGCCTCATCCAGAGTCAGTTGACGCTCTGTAGCTCCAGCAGAGTAGGGCGCCGCACACGACGTGCTGAAATCCCGAGCCCACGGGTCAACCGAGAAGCTCAGCTGCCTGCCTGGCCCAACCGCGCTGGTCCAGAACGTCCTGGCCGGCCCCCACTGCTCGCGGCATCTCAAGCTCACGCCGACCTTCTTACAGTACTCCAAACCCCGGTACTTGAATGAGACGTCGGGCCTCGCCGCGGTCCCAGCCGACCCCATGGCTACGATGCGTGAGGCGTGAGCAGCCACGGATGAGGAGTCCTTCTCGAGCTGGCGCTTGGCGGCGGCGCCCAGGTCGGCCCGCCCGAAGGCGTAGCCGCAGGCGGCCATGACGATGCCCCGGTGCAGCAGGCCCTGGCCGGTGCCGCCGTGCGCGCGCACGACGCGGGGCGTCCGGTGGATGGCTGCGGCGACGAAGGCGGCGGCGGGCGCGCGGCGGTCCGCGGTGTGCAGGAGGCGCGCCGGGTAGGCGGAGAGCATGAACCAGGTGTTCCCGAAGAGGAAGCTCCGGCCTCCGCGGAGGTCCCTCTGGGAGGAGGGGGAGGAGAGATGAGAGCTGCCGCCTCTGTTGCTGCCAACGCCGCCGGCTAGCATCTTAAGACCGAGCGAGGCCCGCTCCCGAAGATCTCATCACCCTCCTGCCGCGGCTGCCATGGGAGAGAAAGAAGAATCCGGAGCTCAGAACGCAAATATTTCGAGAATTTCTCAATTCGGGGAGGAAGGCGAGGTTCCAGCCACCAGCAGCGTCGAATTCAGCTGCAAATTGAATGAAATGAACGGATGATCTTCTTACCGCGAGAGCGACGGCGGTGGCGACGGGGGGATTTTGAGCTCCGGAGGCTCGGATCTCAGGTACGGCCAGCTCCCGCTCGGTAGCGCACCTTCGATCCTGCCTCCTCCGTGGCAACCGATTAGGGTTTGCTTGCTGAGGTGGGGATTGGACGGGGGAAGCGAGAGGATAGGGCAAGGAGGACAAGGTCGATTTGATTTGAACCCTAGAATTTTCTACGCGTGCCGAAGAGGCTGGTAAGACTGGGCCGACGTTGACCAACCGGTGGGTGGCACGGTAAGGACCGTTGGGCCATTCAAGCCCGGTCTGGCCCATTAAAACAGACAGGCCCATTCTACTTTGGGGGTCAGGAGATCAACAAAAAAGGAGCCATTCCCTAAAAAAAAAAGTAGTCATATGCATGCACTCAGAGACAACCAACTGATACCGTATACAGCAGCCTTAAGAAAAACCGATATACAGCAAACAGAGACGCACATTCATCTTGAACCTAAGGTGATACAGAGTTTATCGGATGCGCATTTTTCCGGAGCACAGGCAGGGAACAAGATGGAACAAGCTACATGTGAAAATACCGCGAAAAAATGTGCTTTGCTTTTTGACATAAACAGGTGCAGGGGAGCAATTGTGAGTAGGTCAAGGGAGGCTATGTCAGTCAGTTCCTTGCTCCTATCTTGGAGAACTTCCTTGACAGCTTGAACGCCGAGAACTGGTGCACGGCTTGGCTCTCCGTGATGATGCCGAAGCTTTCGGGGCGCTTGTGCTCTTGCTTCTCGGCGGTGGAAGTTGACCTGCGCAGGAGCTCGAACAGAGAGGCGCCTGAAGTCAAGCCACCCTCGGAGCTTGCGCCTGATGCGGCTGGCCTTGTCTGCGAACTGCTGAACTTCGCTTTCTTGGGTTGGCTGGGGTTCGCCTGGTCCTGCTGTATGGTGGAATGAGGGGCCACATGAGAATGTTTCTGAGTATAGGGAATGGGCGACTCTGCCTCTGAGCACATTGGAATTATCACAAGATCAGAGGCAAGTTTTCATGAAGCTTACCACATCCGAGTTACTCTCAGAGGTTGCAAAGCAGCTCTTGCTGTTGCTGTTGCTGTCAGCGCGGCCGAAAATGTAGCCTTTGTAAGCTGATCTGTGAGAAGATGAGATTGGACCACTCGTTGTTCTGCCGAGAAAAGACGACTGCAAAGAATATACAAGACTGTCAAGAGACAAACATGAGGGGGGAACCGGTTTAACGAAAATCTCAGCTATGGCTTGCAATGGAAGAGAACCAAGAAACAATCCCTGACAGAACAATGATAGGTAAAGTACATGTCATTACCTGTACTACATACATTAACAAATAATAACAGAAATAACTACAAAAAATAATGCAAGCTTCAGTAAGTATAGGTTTTACTAGGTGAATTTTCAATTTGGAGCAACATAGGAGAAGTACGACAGCAAACAGAAACGAGTGTCAGTAAGCATTTACCTTTGATGATGAGTTGCTGTTACTTCCTACCATAAGCATTTCAAGATTTGCTGAAAACATTAATAAAAAATAGTAATTAGTAGATGACCAGCCATGTTTTCAACCATAGACATGTATTAATTTTGGGAATCCTTACATGTGGCTTGCTTTCCCCTCCTCTTGGGGGGTTGAGGAGCAATATTGAGCTTCTTTATAAGGCTAAACATTTCCCTTGAACTGTCATCTTCCAATGGAGATATGAATGAAGTACTATGAACCTAACAAAGAATATATGACACTCAAATTATTTTGCTGAAGCACATAGGGTGGATCTGGCACAGCAAAGGGAGGAACTAACACTTCAAAAATGAAATATCAAGCATAAGTGCATAACTTAAGACAGCCAGTATTCAAAGGTGTCAGCGCTTACTTCTCGCTTTGAAATACGTTGACGGGCCAAATGCTCCTCTATTTCCTCATCATCAGAGTGCTCATAAGTGTCATTCTCATCTGTGAACATTTTGGCAATCATTTGTTTTGCCTTCTCAGAATTCTGCCGCACAATATTTGGAGTCAAGTCATGTGACCTTTCATTTTCTGACTCATCCTCACAGTCTTCGATGTCATCTTCGTCTTCCTCCATTAACACCTTCTGCTCCTGATGACCATATTTTAATCTTTGAATGAAATTATTTGTTTCAGCGGCATCTTGATCCTGAAGCCACTTTTGGTGGAGTGCATTACGTTTCTCATGATCTACTTCTTCTTCTTCAAATCCAGCAGCAATCAGAGCAGTAAGTACTTCATTTTCATCATCGCCATTATCTTCTTCGTTGTCCTTAAACCTCGCCATGTCATCATCGCTGTCATCCTCTTCCTCAGCTTCAACATCTAGAAAGTCTTTCAGGACAGCAGCATCTGGACATGAATCGCTTGCAAGTGTTCGTCGAGGTTGTTGATGGGTATTTACATCATTTTTCTGAATGCCTGGATATATGTTCTCCTTGTCATTATCTTCTTCCTCTTCTTCATCTTCTGAAGAACTGAGACAGACAGATAATTCAACAAAATGTTTAATAGCCAATTGTATAGTGCACCAATATATATATGTACAATCAGGCAAATTCCACGCAAATGCACCAGGCCGTTGCTTGTCTTCCAGGAAAATTTGACGTAAGTAAAATAGTGAGAGTAAGAAATAACCACACACATGTGGATAGAAGAAGGATGTCAAACAGGTTTTAATTGCCAAAATATAATCATTAATGTTTACATGGTTCTGTTATTTAGCGATTCACATGTCAAGGCTACAGGAAGAGATAATATGCGGTGCTACAACCAAAGAAGCTTTTATAATCCTATATGCCGACCATACATAGTAATTAATAAATTGCATGTGCGTAAATAAATTTTTAAAGGGCCAAGGGGGTGAATTCTTTACAGAAGATAAGTACGTTTGTAAATGCTAACAGGTGGAAAGTATCATGAACTGAGGAGGGTGTGATATGCTTACCTATCATCTGTATTCTTTGTAGGGCTTGAAGAGGGAGGCAGATGGGCTTCTTCATCTACAGCATCGATGGAGTCGTCACTTGGTTGGGCATTGTCTTCGTGTTTATCTTGAGAATTATCAACAAGTTCCTGGGAGAACCAATAGTCCAACAAGCAAAGCATTAAATAAAAATATAATTGAGCTCTTAAACTTTAAAATCATAGATGCATTATATGTCTAGTAATTGTTTTCTACTTTATGAGAATTGACAACCATTGAGTTTACATAATATTCTTTTCTTACTTCACTGTGAGATAGAATCCTGGGCACCCAATAACTGACTAACCATGGTACCAAACGTTGGATAATCCAGCAACCATAGATTCAACAACAGTAAAGCACAAAGCATACTTTGCGTCAATATGTATCATCCAACCAATGCTTTCATTGACATTGTGACACTTATGTTGAGATAGAAACTTCAACGCAGATAACACAAGATCGAGGCATGCTCTTATGGGTAAAACAGCAGCTGCAGATGACTACATAATTAGGGAAGGGGCACTGACCTTGTTTGGAGATTTGCTACCACATTTATTAAGATCCTTGTGGCTAATCACAGCATCCTGCAAACCAGACACAACATCAGTACAGTGCAAACACCAAACAGCATGCTAGCCGAGTGAAAGCAATGATCACCTCATCCTCAGGGAGACTGGCGTGGTCATTCAGGTCACCGGCATTTGCTCCAACCTCCTTGTCAGCATCATCCTACAACAATTCACAGCCTTTTAGTTTTATAGACACTATACTGAGCTCAAATCAAGCTATCTGGATAAAGACTCACATTCTTCAATTTTTTGTCATCTGAACCCGCTTCCTTAACCTCAGGCATGGCTGGCTGTTCAGCGGGATCGCTCTCGGGCTCTGAAGAGGCATCTTCTTCTTCGTCATCGTCTTCTTCTTGTTCGTCTTCTTCCTCTTCCTCTTCGACAGGAGTATTTGACCTGCAAACCATAGTGGAGAAAAATAACATCAGCGGACAGTCATTGTGTTCTTTGCATAATCTCATAAAAGCAATCAGACAACTGACATTTTCTGAATCTCCAGCTTCCGAAGGCGGATCTTCTCCAGGACTGAAGAGATGGGTTTGTACACTGGCTCTGCAACTGGCTTAAATGATGCCTTTTTTGTCTCTGCAAAGAACAAAATCAACGATAAACAGTTAGATATGCACAAATCTGACACGTTCTGCTTCCAAACATAGACACCGTCAAGATATATATACCTCGCAGCAGCCTCTGCGACTCGGCATGGATGGATTCAAGCTGAGCCCTCCTCTCCTGCGCACATCAGTCCACAGGACACCCATCAACAAAAGCTACTGACCATTCAGTGGAACAGGTGCAATCATACGGACCGAAGGGAAGGAAACAGAATTATCGAAATGTTACCTTCTCGGCCCGTTTCTTGGATGCGGCCGACTCCTTGGGCGCCTTGTCCTTCTTCCTCTTCTTTCCCTCCACATCCTCGCCCTTCTTCTTCCTCTTCCCTTCCACATCCGCATCCTTCTTCTTCCTCTTGCTCCTCTTCCCCGTCACAGCGACCTCCGGCTCCGGCTCGACGTCCATCTCGGCCCCGCCGTCTTCCCCCTCGTCCATGTTGAGCCGCTTCTTGGCGGAGGACTTCTCCTTCTCCCTCCACAGCTCCTCGATGAGCCCGCCTCCCGCCAGCATCTCCTCCTCCTCGTCGTCGTCTCCCGTCGGCAGACCGAGCGGGTCCCACCCAGCGCCGCCGGCGGACTCCGAGAAGAGCGGGTCGAGCCCGTCATCCTCCTCGTCGTCGTCGCCAGCAGATGCGGTGTCGGCCGGCGGCAGCGGCGAGGACACGGGTACGGGAGGCGAAGACGGCGCCGGGGCAGCGGCGTCCGCATCTGCTGGCGGCGGCGGAGGAGGAAGAGGGGACCCTAGGCGCGGGGCCACGGTTTGCTCCTCTGACGGCGGCGGGGAGGGGTTGGGAAGAGGAGACCCTAGGCGCTGGGCTACGGCTTCCTCCGCTGGCAGCGGCGGCGGGGAGTGGTTCGGAGGAGGAGGGGGGGACCCCAGGTGCGGGGCCAGGGTTTCCTCCTCTGCCGGCGTCTGCGGCGGCGGAGATTTAGGAGGGGAGACGGCGGCGGCGGTCTGGAAGGATTTCTTGAGGCACTTGAGGCGGCGGGGAGGGGAGGCGGCGGGGGAGGCGGGGAGGGCGAGGAGGTCCGCCTCGTCGAAGGGCTCCGTGTCCATGGCGCCGCCTGCCTGCCCTGCCTAGGGATCTCCGCTTCGCCGGGGAGGATCCTCGCGGGGGGTGGAAGGAGGGTGAGGGGATTGGAACGGCAGATCTCGGAGATAGAATGAGGGGGGTGCGAAACAAAACGAGGGGCGCGCGGCGGGAGAAGTTTCGAGTTTCGCGCCTCTGGATTTTTCCGTTGCCGCGCGTCGCCCGCTGCCAGAGTCGGGGAGAGTGAGGCGGGGGCGGGGCGGCCGGGCCTCGGAGGAGAAAGTTGACGGTGTTTTTCACCTTTTGGGTGGCAGCGGGCTGCGAGGCCCCCGGTCCGGCCCAACCAACACGGGGCCCTCCATTTCTCCTCCATGTTTGCCTTGTTTTTTTTCCAACATTTTTGTTTATCTTGTCTCGTTTTATGAACCGCCATGACATCCTTAAAATAAATGAATAAACAAGTTATTAGGTAAAAATGAAAAATGTACATATGAATAGCCGAAAGCAAAATGTGCAAGCAAAGATCACTAAGTTCAACATAAAGAGATCACTCATAAACTTTAAAATCACATTAAGATTGTTGTTTAAGTCGTCTCTCAACCTACGATCGTTTGCATCTTGGTATTTCTCTATATGCTCCCCGATGACCGGATTACATATCCACGAGGTGGACTAACCTCGTAGATTTTTGAGGTGCGTCAGGAGTCCCAAGCTCTAAGAGATGAACACATAAGGTTGTTGACCACATCGCGCCTTGAGACGCGCCTTTCACAAAGTCAGGTCGTTGAACGACACTTTTGTAGCCAAACGGTGATGAAAATGAACAAAATTATAAAACACATGAGGCATGAGAACCACGAGCTCTCTGGAGCATAACGCGATGATGACTCCAGGGCGAGATAAAGAAGACATGGTCATTTATCCCGCCACTAGATGCCGTCGCCAAAGACACACGAACCTCACACGAAGGGTGGGGGACGAGGGGAACCGACAAAGATTGAAATGTGGGATCCCAAACTCCGGTATTGGATACAAACTAGAGACCGTAACAGCTCTATAAGAAAAATGTCGACAGGGGAGGCGGGGAGGGCGAGGAGGTCCGCCTCGTCGAAAGCCCCGTGTCCATGGCGCCGCCTGCCTGCCCTGCCTAGGGATCTCCGCTTCGCCGGGGAGGATCCTCGCGGGGAGTGGAGGGGGTGAGGGGATTAGAACGGCAGATCTCGGAGATAGAATGAGCGCTAGAATGAGGGGGGTGCGAAACAAAACGAGGGGCGCGCGGCGGGAGAAGTTTCGAGTTTCGCGCCTCTGGTTTTTTCCGTTGCCGCGCGTCACTCGCTGCCAGTGCCAGAGTCGGGGAGAGTGAGGTGGGGCCGGCCGGCCTCGGAGTAGAAAGTTGGCGTGTTTTTCACTTTCTTTTGGGTGTAGCGGGCTGCGAGGCCCCCGGTCCGGCCCAATCAACATGGGGCCCTCCATTTCTCTTCCGTGTTTGCCTTGTTTTTCAACTTCATTTTTTTAATCTTGTCTCGTTTCAGGAACCGCCATGTCATCCTTAAAATAAAAAAATAACTAAACAAATTGTTAGGTAAAGAAAGTAAAGTGTACATATGAATAGCCAAAAGCAAAATGTACTAGCAAAGATCACTAAGTTCAACAAAAAAAGATCACTCATAAACTCAAAAATCACATTAAGATTATTGTTAAGTTAACTCTCAACCTACGATCATTCACATCTTGGTATTTCTTACATATCCACGAGGTGGAATAACATCATGGATTTTGAGGTGCATCAGGAGTCCCAAGCTCTACAAGATGAACACATAAGGTTGTTGACCACATCGCGCCTTGAGACGCGCCTTTCACAAAGTCAGGTCGTTGAACAACACTTTTGTAGCCAAACGGTGATGAAAAAAAACAAAAGTATAAAACACATGAGACATGGGAACCACAAGCTCTCTGGAGCATAACGCGATGACGACTCCAGGGCGAGATAAAGACATGGACATTTATCCTGCCACTGGATGTCGTCGCCAAAAACACACGAACCTCACGCGAAGGGTGGGAGACGAGGGGAACCGACAAAAGATTGAAATGTGGGATCCCAAACTCCGGTCTTGGATACAAACTAGAGACCGTAACAGCTCTACAAGAAAAATATTCGAATTCAATAACAATTGCTCATCATTAAACGATTTAAATCTTTGTCTAGTTTCGATCTCTCTGTGATCCCTAGCTAGGTTGCAGCACGCCCGTTGTGGTGACAGGGAATGCCTAACCTTAGATCCTCATGTATGACAAAATACGTGGGAATACCTCTGATAGCCTGCAAGTGCACAGGGTTTAATTGTAGCCTTTTCGAAGTAAGAGTATTGATCCCACATGGAGCACAGGAATCAGGCTTTTGCCCCTTGTAAAGAATTATGTAGCTTTGCACCTGCAGATAATTGTAGACTTGAAGCAGAGTGGGGGCGGATTTAAATAAGGATTGAGTAAAATGGTGACTTGTAACTAAATAACATAAAAGTAAGGATGGTAAATAACGGTGAAACAACAAAAAGGCGTTCTCAGGGAGTCTAGAATCCCCATTGGTATGTTTCTAGTACTAATATGCATACACATAGCATGGAGCGGATACTTGAGCCAATGTTGACGATTATGCTGGGCGGAGCCGGGTACAGAACATGTTCTACTTGTGGTAGACTCCGTGCCACGCATGCCACCATCATAGTCTCTCCCTGAGGGCTACGACTCATGATAATTAAGGGTTTCCCCGTGGACGCGGCCTCATTAAGGGTTCTCCATGATCTCCGATCACTTGTAAAGGTTAGGAGCAGTAGGCTTTTACTGTCACCTCGAATTACCTCCACATCCTAAACCTATGCAAAGACAGTGATATACTCCATGGCCAATAAAGGCACAAATGCTGAGTGGGGCCCCTTCACAACATGCACGAAGTTATTAAACTAAGCATTCAACAGGTTATCTCATATCTGCAATAAGTGTTTTAGATCCTACACATACAAAGGTTCATCCATATCCCCGAGAACAACAATCATCATGGAGATGGTAATGGAATACATGGGGGAATAATTCAACTGATACACCGAGGGATCCACTAGGGTTCTTGATGTTGCAGATGATAAGGATGTGGATGATGATGGTGAAGGTGGTGATGATGTAGATGGTGATGGTGATGATGTTCCTCGTGCGGTGAGAGGAATCCCCCTCTTCTCCTGGTCGATCCTCCCTCTGGATGGGCTCCGGAGGCTAGGATTCTGCCTTCTGGATGAGTTTCTAGAGTCTCTGTTCGTCCCCTCCCCCGATCCCGTTTTCGACGGGGTGAAAATAGCTGACCCCCCCCCCCCCCGAGGGGGCGGCGCGCCAAACGACCGCTCATGCGAGCGCGCGAGGGCGCATGGAACGCCGTCGTTTGCTCTGGAAGCGCGACGGCGGTTGTATCTTTGGCCTTCTTGCTTGATTTTTTTATGGAAAGTGCTTATCACCTTTAATCAATGTTGGGGATATCGCTTATCGGGAACTTATCGGTCGACCCAAGATAAGGGGTAAATCGGCTAGTTTATCGGCATATCGGCTGATTTATCACCATATCGGCTGATTTATCGGTCGATTTATCTTATCGGTCACACACGGATAAGCGATAAATCGGCCGATTTATCGGAATATCGGAAGATATCTTGAACAGTGCCTTTAATATGTGATTTCACTGCCATTTTTTAGGGCTTTCTCCATTAAATGAAGATTGCTCCAAAAGACGTCACTTGAAGAATCACCAACAAAAAGAAGTGCGCGCGAACGCGGTAAAATTCCATAAAGTCCACCTTGTAGGCACAAAATATAAAGGAAAAACATCACGTAAATTGGACTCGTCAACCTCTGCGAAACATGCTACAATAATCCATACAATTGTGGTTGTAAGGACACTTTATAGCTTCATTTTTTCAATAGAGGGGTCAAGAAGGACCCCGATGCTGATTTAATAGGAAACATGAAGACAACCCAACTTGTAACAAGACCTGAAAGAAATAGGAAATTGGTCCCTGGCTTATTCAAAGAGGACCCCAATATGCTGACGAAAATCGCAATCGAGGGCTTAGGATCTCACGCATGAGCACAACATTGCCGTCGCCGGGGATGACACCACTTGGTGCAGCTGAACCATGGCACCTCACCATAGACTTCGCGGAGAATATGCATTGCCACCCATTTGGCTGCATGGCCGGGAGGAGGAAGGACGATCACCATTCGGTTAGCAGATACGGAAAGCTTGACGAAAACAGCTGACAATTGTCTGTGGCTAGATGTGTCGTGGCTTCTCCATGAAAGCCTTCCATGATGAGCACAGACCCAACCTGTATCTTCATCTTCCCGCTGTTGCTTCTTCACCACCATGGCAACCATGCCAACAGAGGAAGAAACAAAGGAGCACCTACAGGTCATAGAACCAACCGAGCTTATTCTCGAAGTTGCTGGCAACGCGCATCCCGCCTGCAGCTGGCAACTAGCCAGTATAGACAGGATCACCACCGCTGCAAGCCACCAGCCGCTGCTCGAACACGGCGGCGTCGAACTCCTCGGCATAGCGCCAAACGCCATGGAGGCAAGGCCCAATCTAAAACCACACCTAATACATACATGCTACCCGAGGGCCTCTCCAGCCCCCCCCCCCCCCCCCCCCCCCCCCCTCTCCCCCCGCGACTAGCTGTCGCTAGCTGGGGTGAATGGGGTTGATGATCAAGCTGGAACCTAGAAAACATTAGCGACTCTCAACAGAACTCTCTCAAGGAGACCCCTGTTCTCAGCTCTCGCTTGTTGGGGGATCTTAAAGTTTAGACTGTTCCATTGTGCCTAGAAGAACGATACCACACGAATCAACATGTCCCCTCACAAATATGATGTCAGTATGCCAGACAACAAAAACCCTAGCCACGACAGCTCTGTCGGCAATAGAGAAATACGACACAAGCAATTGGCGCACCTCAAGGAATGAATAAGAGCCATCAGACATTAGAAACCCTAGTGATGACAACCATATCCAAAATAGAAACTCACGGCAGATAGCAGAAACCCCTACTAGAATGCCACCCGCAATAGAAAACCACGCCATGCAAGGGCAAACCATGCAACACAATGAACAAAAAAACACCGACGAAAACGCACTCGACCCCAAAAAGCACACAAGGAAGTGGTGACACCCGGGGAGTTGACACCACTTGATGACACATATGAAATCGGCCTCATGGCACCCTTCTCCGTTTCCTTTTTTCTTTTTGCGAAGTTCATCCATCTCCATCACGTTCATGTGCACACTTACCCTCGACGGAGAGAGACATGCCGCGTACGCTGATTATAAATAAAATTCATATGCCTTTGAAAAGAAAATCATACATGTGAACACTTATTGACATGTGGCACTCGCCGAGCTGGCACCAATAGATGACGCCTACGGAACTTCAGGGCACCCCTCATCCGCTTCGTTCATGTGAACACTTACCCTCGAGAGAGAGACGCGCCGCTTACGCCGATCATACACAAAAATCATTCATCTTTCAAAAAAATAATATCATGCATGTGATGATGTGAACACTTACACCCGAGAGAGATAGTGAGACGCGCGCGTACGCCAGATCATGGAAAGATAACCGGACGGAGACCCGTCCCATACGGTCGATAGATCATTTTGGTCGTTTATGGCATCGCCCTGCCGTCTTCTCCACACCACAAAGCACATACACACACTGTAACAAACGTACGTACTCCTCTGCCGTGCGCGCTCTTTTTCAGTACACACATATAGAAGCAGAATATTTTATCCTCCATTTCGGAAAAAGAATGTTTTATCCCTCCCGTGCTAGCACGCTCGCTTCCACTCGATCTATGTGGCCTATAAAATGCCGTCAGCCGAACCTCCTGAACTCAACTCATTGTCCAGCGTGAGAAGATAAGTAGTGATACGAGTGCAAAACACACACCACGGTAGCTGCTCGGAGTAACACTTGTTTGTTCGTCTGAGCTGAGCTAGCAATGGCGGTTGCCAGTGTAATCGCTTGTTGCTCCCTGGTCATCATGGCCCTCATGGCCGCGGCGGTGACGGCGGGGTCCGTGCCGGCGGTGTATGTGTTCGGCGACTCGCTGGCGGACGTCGGGAACAACAACCACCTGCTGACGCTGCTCAAAGCGGACTTCTCGCACAACGGCATGGACTACGCGGGCGGCAAGGCCACCGGCCGCTTCAGCAACGGCAAGAACTCGGCAGACTTCCTCGGTGTGTTGCCTACCCATTTTACGATCAATTCTTTCCTTGCCTGTTGCTACGGCCCGAGCTAGGTTAGTTACTATGGTTGTTAACAAAATCGTTACCAGATTTATAGATTACGTAAATGATATAGGTTCGATCCGCAAGTTCTTCTGCTTATGCAAAAGAAGGAAGAAGAAGAGGAAGAAATCTACACTAATCCCAGCTACGTTGCATTCACGGGCAAGATAATTAAGTATTTTAGGCGGTCCATATTCCTCACTCACAATTTGACACTTTTCACTGTATATGAATATATCCAAGTTGTAGCAACTGCGACATGGCCAGTTGGAGAAGGCATTGACTGATAGAGAACTTCAACTTCACTGCACATAGTATATACCTAGAGATTTGGCGGCCATAAGAAATTATGTATTCTTGTAGACGTACGTTGTTATCTTGGCCATGTCTTTCAAACCAACCAAAGAATGCAACGTAGTTGTCCCGAGCTAGCAATTGGTGAGTGTGAAGTCAAAGTTGTTCCCATGCAACATCTCCCTATCGAGGGACCATACAGACGTGTACTAGTGTACGTTCTCATGGTTCTAATCCGGAGGACTGCAGCTGGTTTTGATGTTGATGGATGAATTTCATATTTTCATTACATGTAACGTATGCTGATTGTGAGTTTGTGATTGATATATACTCACTCCTATGCATGTATGCATGCAGCCGACAAGCTCGGGCTGGCGACCTCGCCACCGTACCTGGCCCTGTCCTCCAGCAGCAACGCCAACTACGTGAACGGCGTCAGCTTCGCCTCCGGCGGTGCTGGGGTCTCCAACGCCACGAACAAGAACCAGTGCATCACCTTCGACAAACAGATCGGGTACTACTCCGGCGTGTACTCCTCCCTGGCGCGCAGCCTCGGGCAGGCCCAGGCGGCGACCCACCTGGCCAGGTCCATCTTCGCCATCACCATCGGCAGCAACGACATCATCCACTACGCCAAGGCCAACAACGCCGCCACCCCTTCCCAGCAGCAGCAGTACGTCGACGCGCTCATCCAGTCCCTCTCCGGCCAGCTGCAGAGCCTCTACAACCTCGGCGCGCGCAAGGTGCTGTTCCTCGGCACTGGGCCCGTGGGCTGCACCCCGTCGCTGCGGGAGATGAGCTCCGCCAAGGTCTGCAACGCCGTGGGGAACTCCATGGCCGTGCAGTACAACAAAGCGGCCGAGGGCGTGCTGAGCGGCATGGCCGCCAAGTACACGGACCTGCACTACGCGCTCTTCGACTCCTCCGCCGCGCTGCTCCGGTACATCGACCAGCCGGCGGAGTACGGGTTTATCGAGGCCAAGGCGGCGTGCTGCGGCCTTGGGGACATGAACGCCAAGATCGCATGTACCCCGCTCAGCAGCTATTGCTCCAACAGGTCGGACCACGTCTTTTGGGACTTCTACCACCCCACGGAGGCCACCGCGCAGAAGCTCACCGCCATCGCCTTCGACGGGTCCGCGCCCTTCATCTTTCCGATCAACGTCAGGCAGCTCAGCGCCATTTAGAATTGTACGTAGACCACTAGCTAGATTCATCATCCACGCTAAATACGGATTGTGTCCACATGTACGAAATGTATAGAAAAAAAATCAAATATATACTGGAGCTGTGCTGCCTATTGACCAGTTGCCTGAAAATTGTCACATTCACTTTTTTTTCCGGAAGAAACTTTCAATCTATTCGTCTCCAATCTTGGCGGTATAAAAAATACTAGAGGTAATAAAAATTACAATTAGATCCATGGACCACCTAGCGACGACTACAAGCGCTGGAGCGAGCCGAAGGAGCGCCACCGTCATCGCCCTCCTTCATCGGAGCCAGACAAACCTTATCGTAGTAAACAGTCGGGAAGTAGTCATACTAAGGCCCCATAGGACCAACGCACCAGAGCAGCAACTATCATCGATGAAGAATGTCGTAAAACAGAAAGATCAAACATGTAAATACCCAAACGAAGACGAACGAAGACCAGATCCAAACAAATCCACCGAAGACCAGCACCGACCGAATCCCGCGGGATCCAACGGAGACACACCTCCACACATCCTCCGAAGACGCTAGACGCACCATTGGGACAGGGATACACCGTGGGAGACATTATTCCTACCGAGGGACATCGCCGCCGCCACACAACCCCAACCAAGGCACTAAATCTAACAAAAACGAGAACGGGGTCCCTCCCGCCGGCAGGGGGACGAGATCCTCTGCACCTCCATGGCCCAAAGGCCATCGGAGATGGGGTGAACCGGCGGCGGCGCCGAAGGGAGGAGAAGGAAAGGCTAAAGTGGAGGAGGAAAGAGAAAGTTAACTGTCACGTGCACTTTGAAGCCTTAATTTGGTCAACGTCTAATCATCACCATCTCTATTCATTTTTTTGCAAGGAAAAATAAGTTTTTGTTCCATTAATATAGATTTACAATCACGAGGCAAAATTTCCATGAACTAAGCGTAGCTCAAATGGTCAGATTCCTTGTGGTGGAACCAGCTCGCCAGGGTTCACGTCTAGACTTGACATTGGTGCTCGCAGTTTTCTGGATTTATTACAGAGTTGCCGACAATCTTCGTTCAGTGGAAGAGGACGTTCCCATCAACTACGAGGTGCCTGTGATGAGTTCGTCAATCTCAAGAAGTGATGCCGTTCATAGGGCGAGTGTGTGTGGGTATTCTGCGAGTGTACCGAGTCAAGAAAAAGAGCGAAAATATCCCCCCCCCCCCCCCCCCCCCCCCCCCCCCCCCCCCCCACCCCCCCCCCCCCCACCCACCCACCCCCCCCACCCCCCCCCCCCCACCCCCCCCCCCCCCCCCCAATGTGTAGCCAAACTGTGATGCTACACACTCTATTTCTGGTCCCGGTGAAACTTCTAAGGAATAAACTCCCGTGTAGAATGTCAAATCAGACTGAACAATGATGTGAAGCTCTGAATGTTGTATAGCCAAAGCCATACCTCATCATCGCATGAATTTTTGCCTCCAGGTCACATGCCGAAGCTCTACGATCCATCGCCCAAAAAGATCCATCAATTGAAAGGGCAACTTTATCTCGCAGATGCATCGTCCAAGGATGTACATACTTAGCATGTCTCATTTTCGAGTTAAATGCACAGAATCACCACTTTCGTGTCACGAACTAGCCAAAAACCACCACTTTATGGTTCGTGACATTTTGCACCGAACCGAAAATCTAACAGTGGCAAAAAACACTGAGCAAAAAATTGAGCTCATTTTGACGCGGCAAAGCTGCCTCGTGGCTAGTGGTGGACGGCCTAAGCAGTAACGGCCGTTAACAGATGGACCGACCGAGTCGGTCGGAAGATGCTCAAAAAGGAAACAGTGTCCGCTCTCTCCTGTCGCTCTCACTCTCGCTCACCCTCACTCGCTCTAGCTTCCCTCTGCGCCACCGCCGCTCAAGCTTGCCGCCGCCGCAATGGCTTCTTGGAGAGATCTGGAGGGCATCAACAAGGAGGAGGAGTTGACCTACATGGGCATGGATCTAGATGTGTGGGTATGTATTCTACACTGGTTTTGATTAGGGTTAGGGTTTCGATATGAGGATTTGCAGAGTCTGACATTTTAGATCCTCCCTTCTCTGCCTCTCCTCTGTGTCTAATGCTTCTTGTCAATGCAGGAGAATCCTGATACAACTATTGATGCTTCCTTCCATGGTTCAGTGACTGATCCACAGATGAAATGCAAGCTTCACCAGTTCAGGGGCAAGAATGTGTTGCATTCGATGCCATAAACACAGGTAAAAGATTCTATGGCTGTGCTAAGCAAGTAATATTTGATGTCCTTATTGTTTACTGAATGTGCTCTGCAATTGGATGTGCTTTGCAATTGAATGTGCTCTTCTATTAAGTAGTTTACTGAATTCATTTTAATTGAACGTGGGTAGTAATAGTAGTAGTTAACTGAGTCACTAGTGTTAACTGTATTTGATAGTGTTAACTGAATTTGGTAGTGTTAACTGAACTTTCTAGAGTTAACTTAATCACTGTCGTGAACTGAATTTGGTAGTGTTAACTGAAGTACTAGTGTTAACTAAATTACTAGTGTGAACTTAATTTGCTACTGTTAACTGAATCGCACATTATTTGCAGGGATGTATTGACAGTGGAGTGAAAGAGTGGGTTGATGGTCCCTGGCCTGTCATACTTCAGAGGTGCCTGACAAAACTTTGGGAGAAGCCAAACTGTGGAAGGGTGATGGATAGACATGCTTATGACAAGAAAATAGCAAAACTGGAGAAGCAGAATGACTTTCCGTGCAAGCAATACAGTGATATGGTTGATGAAGTTGGCCAACTTTTTTTTACCATGAAACTGCAGGGCTTGCACCCCACAACATTTTATTAAAAAAAGGAGACAACATATGTACATGATTTACAAGTTCCACAAGTGGCGGAACCAAATAGAAAAAGGAACTAATCTACAAAGGTAACCAAAGAAAGAATCAGAGAGGCAAGAATGTTACCCAATGCAGGAGCTCCTCTTGATCCTATGAGCCAACAAAGAGATATCATTAATGAATCCAGCCTTCCATTTACCAAAGGAAGGTCTCTCCATTCTGAAAGCTTTAGCATTTCTGACTGTCCAAATGTTCCACCATGCAAGGAAGACCACCTCTGCAAAGAAAGGTTTTGCAAATTCCTGTTTATTATCCTGAACAACAATGTCCACCATGCTCTGTCTAGGTGGCCAATAAATCTGAAGATAGTTTCATATCCTTGTACTGAACTTACACTGAAAGAATAGATGATTTCTAGTTGGTCAACTTTTTGATTAGCAAGATGGAAAGGTGCAGCACATGCAACATGAGAATGCAACAAAGCATGATGAAGATGTGAAGAAAAAGCTTGCAGAGTTAGAGGAGTAGTGTAAGATGGAGCTGAAGATGGGGAAGATGAGGCTGACCAAGGAGGAGAGGTGCATCATGTAGGATCGAAAGCATGTCTAGAGGGGGGGGGGTGATTATCTACTTGACCAAATAAAAACTTATCATTTTCCCAGCTTTTAGTTGTAGATAAGTTTTAGCAATTCTACCAAGTCAAGTACACCCTTCACATGCAAGTCTAAGAGTTCAGCAGCGGAAAGTAATGACTTTGCATATGAACGTAAAGGAGGGATCGGAGAAATCAAACGCAATGAAGACTCGTTAATTTTTGGCATGGTTCCGATAGGTGGTGCTATCGTATGTCCATATTGATGGAGACTTCAACCCACGGAGGGTAACGGTTGTGTGAGTCCATGGAGGGCTCCACCCACGAAGGGTCCACGAAGAAGCAACCTTGCCTATTCCATCATGGCTTACGTCCACGAAGGACTTGCCTCACTCGGGTAGATCTTCACGAAGTAGTGATCTCGTTGCCCTTACAAACTCCTTGGTTCAACTCCATAATCTCTTGGAGGCTCCCAAGTGACACCTAACCAATCTAGGAGACAACACTCTCCAAAAGGTAATAGATGGTGTTGTTGATGATGAACTCCTTGCTCTTGTGCTTCAAATGATAGTCTTCCCAACACTCAATCACTCTGCCACAGATTTGGCTTTGGTAGGAGAGGGGATTGAACGGAAAGCAACTTGGGGAAGGCTAGAAATCATCATCACCTAGCAAATCATCCTCATCACTATTGAAATCAAGATACTCGAGGTGTGATACCTTGGGGCCTTTAGCCATGAAGCATCTTCCAATTCCTTCATTTGGTGAATAAAATATGTCATTGGAGTTGGAGGATACGAGAGCAAGTCCGGCAACACCTTCATCTTGACTATAGTCGGAGTCGGAGTGATAACTTCTTTCGGAGTGGTAGACGGAGTCGCAGCCAGAGACCCATTCACTAACATGAGCTTGATGTCTTCTTCTAGAGTAGCTCTTGGTTGACTTGTCTTTCCTCTGAATCCTTGTTTCTTCGAGCGAGAAGGTCTTCATTCATAGCGATCATCTCTACTCCTCCTTTCTCTATGATGTGATTCATCTCTTCTACTCTTCCTTCTAGGTGATTCATCACTTTTCTTGTGAGGTGCCGTACACTCACTAGAGTAGTGTCCGAGTCTTCCACAATTGTAGCAATTACGTTCACAACTTGATGATCTTTGCTCATAGTGCCTTGAGTTGGAGCTTCTCGCTTTGCTTCTATTCTTGTAGAATTTGTTGAAATTTTTCACCATTAGGCTTATCTCCACATTGGATACTAGCTTGTCACTTGATGTTGTAGCATCGCTTGAAGCTTTGTATGCACCACTTGACTTGTTATGGAGCTCCTCCTTGTCCTTAAGTGACATATCATGAGAAACAATCCTTCCAATGAATTTCGTGGGCTTGAGATCTTTGTAATTGGGCATCATTTGGATTAATGTGCACACGGTATCATAATTTCCATTCAAGGCTCTAAGGATCTTCTTGATGATGAATTTGTCGGTCATCTCTTCACTTCCTAAGCCGGCAATCTCATTTGTGATGAGAGCAAGCCTAGAGTACATTTTGGCGACTCCTTCACCATCCTTCATCTTGAACTTGACAAGTTGACTTTGAAGCACATCGAACTTGGATTCCTTGACGGACTCAGTAATTGTGCATATCAACCAAATTTCTTTTGCATTCTCAAGGCGGCTAATCTTGTTGAACTCCTCGGGGCACAAATCGTTGAAGAGAATGTCACATGCTTGAGTGTTGTATTGCAACATTTTCAATTCTTCCACGGTTGCTTCAAGATCTCGTTCTTTACCATCCTCAAAGAATTCACCTTGCAAGCCAACACGAACAACAACCCAAACGGCGGGGTTATGATCAAGAATATGCATTTTCATCTTATGTTTCCAACTAGCAAAGTTTGTACCATCGAAATACATACCTCTACGATGGTAGTTACCCTCACTAGACGCCATAATCTCCTAGGTTGTGAAACCAATGCAATGGAGACCAATGCTCTGATACCACTTGTAGGATCGAAAGTATGTCTAGAGGGGGGTGATTAGACTACTTGACCAAATAAAAACTTATCCTTCTTCACAATTTTAGTTGTAGACAAGGTTTAGCAATTCTACCAAGTCAAGTACACCATTCACATGCAAGTCTAAGAGTTGAGCAGTTGAAAATAATGACTTTGTATATGAATGTAAAGGAGGGATCGGAGAAATCAAACGCAATGAAGACACGGTGATTTTTGGCGTGGTTCCTATAGGTGGTGCTATCGTATGTCCATGTTGATGGAGACTTCAACCCATGGAGGGTATTGGTTGCGCGAGTCCACGGAGGGCTCCACCCATGAAGGGTCCACGAAGAAGCAACCTTGCCTATTCCATCATGGCTTACGTCCACGAAGGACTAGCCTCACTCAGGTAGATCTTCATGAAGTAGGCGATCTCCTTGCCCTTACAAAATCCTTGGTTCAACTCCACAATCTCTTGGAGGCTCCCAAGTGACACCTAACCAATCTAAGAGACACCACTCTCCAAAAGATAATAGATGATGTTGTTGATGATGAACTCCTTGCTCTTGTGCGTCAAATGATAGTCTCCCCAACACTCAGTCACTCTCTCACATATTTGGCTCTGGTAGGAGAGGGGATTGAATGGAAAGCAACTTGGGGAAGGCTACAAATCAAGGTTCAAATGGTAGGATTGGAATCTCTTGATCTCAGCACATGACTAGGTGGTTATCTCTCAAAAAATGAGTAGTGGAAGTAGTGGTTCATTCTGATGGCTCTCTTAGAGAGTAAGTGGGGTGGAGGGGTATATATAGCCTACACCCAAAAATCCAACCGTTACAATTTTTTGACCCAACTCGGTGACACCGGGCCAAAATCTCGGTGAGACTGACTAGTGTAAAAGATTCGAACGTTGGAAGTCTTGGTGAGACCCATCAGAACATCTCGGTGCGACCGACGTACAATGGCTAGGGCAAGACCTCCTTTCGGTAGTTCCAACCATTTCATCTCGGTAATTCCAAAATGAAACAACTTCACAACAGAAAATGCCAGGGTTTGGCTTAGGTAGTGTATGTGATCAACTCGGTGAGACCGGGGTATAGATTTTTGGTGGGACCGAGATGACACTTTAGGGTTTTGGACATATGTGATGTGGAGAAGTGTTTGAGGATTTTTGGAGCAATATCACTAAGCACTTGAGCAATTGAGTCATGATCAAAACCTCATCCCCTTTTAATAGTATTGGCTTTCCTATGGACTCAATGTGATCTTGGATCACTTAACCAAAAATGTAGAGTCTTAAAACTTTGCCAATTCTTGTCCTTAGCATTTTGAGGGGTCCACAATCACTAGTCCTTGCCATGCCAATCATTGATCTTCTCTGAAAACTATTATAAATGAGCATTAGATCAATGGCTTATATGTTGTTATTAATTACCAAAACCACTCAAGGATTAGTTGCACTTTCAATCTCCCCATTTTTGGTAATTGATGACAACATATAGATCAAAGCTTTGACAAATGAAATACATCATGGCTTTGAGAAGTATGTGATAAGCAAGAGCTCCCCCTAAATTTGTGCATTATTAAAAATTTGCGTTTGAATGCAAATGCACAATCGATTAGGATCATGGGTCACTCTTCCATGTCACATACATCTTGGTGGAGCGCTCAAAATGATATGATTGCAATGTAGTAAGCACTCACCACCAATCAAACAAGTGAACGATTATACAAGGAGCATGTGGATAGATATTTAAGCATGCAGAGCATCAAAGTACGGTATGATCAAGCACAAAAAAACGTAGTCTCATACAAGCACCAAACAAAAGTATCTCAAAGTAGCACAAAACATAAGAAAGCAAATGATAAAAAAGCAAGAGCACTCTCTCTCGAAGCCTAATGATCTATACTAATTCCCCCCCTTTGGCAACAAGTACCAAAAAGTTCGAAGAAGTATAGAGCTAAACATCACTCTAGGATCGACCTCGGGCAGCTCCTTGTGATGAAGTCTTCTGACCAGCAGCGCCGATGTGCGTAGACATCGGAGTGGAGATAAGTGAATCTGCAAAGAGATTTTCTGATGTCTGCTGTGGTGGTGGTGTAGAGACAACTAGAGGCACTGATGGAGCAGTCGTAGATGTAGCAGCTCGAGCTGAGACTGTAGCTCTAGAAGTGACTGGTACTGTTGTTGATCTGGGCATAGTCTGGAACTGAGTGGTCATGGGAAGATCGGTGCCATGGTGCTCATCATCATCACTAGACTGTGGCTTGGCTTCATCCACCTTTATTTCAGACTCTTAATGGTGGTTTGCATCTCTGTAACCTTGACATCCATATCATAGAATTTCATCTCAATGATCCTCTCAAGACTCTCGTGGTTCTCTGCGAGGTTGGCCAAACTCCGCTCGATCCTCCGAGTAGCTTGAAGAAGATAGTTCATCTGACCAGTCTTGGTTTTAAGCAATGGAGTGATGGAAGCACTTGGCCCTGCAGTCCTAGAAGCCTCTGCTTTTGCCTGTGCTGCAGCCGAGGTGGGATGGGAAGGATCCATCATTACAGTGTTGTCCTCAAACTCCGGCTGTAGCGGCAAGTGCTCAAGATCAAGCAGAAATGACTTGTGTGCACCCATGGAGTTGATAAGCATGTGGCTATGTGGTGCAAAGCCACATGATCTCTTCTAGTCCATCGCAGTTCTCTTGACAGTTTCAACAATGAGATCCATTACCTTGAACTTCTGATGTTGATCAATATGATGCAACATGTTGATGGAGTGGCCTCTTATCATCTTCTCATCTCCTGACTTGTGCATCAAAGTATGCCTCATGATTGTATTGGAGGTAGCAAGACTAGCCAATAAGTGATACACTAATCCAAGCTTGTGAGGCTCTTGTACTTGTTGGGTATCTCATTGTACATATTGGCCATGGAGTTGTGGTCCATCTTGGGCTTGGCATACCCATCAATACCATCTTCCTCTGCCTCTAGAACACCCAGCAAAGTAGCCCATTCAAGAAAACTGGATTGATGTCTGACACCTTCGGTCATCCACACAATTCTGCCATTGGGGGTAGAAGTGAATTTTAGAGTAAAATTGCATGATCATTTCATCATTCCATGCAGTCAGCTTCTTCCCAATGAAGTCATCTATGCCAATAGTCCTAAAATCCTCATGAACATGGGAGAAATGATCTTCGTGCTTCTCGATAAACTTCCAATCAACCCATCTCATGTCACTCACTACAGGCTTCTTGTTGAGAAGCATTGTCTCATAGAAGTCCTGCTGCTCCTTGGTGTAGAAGCGGTAGTCCACATCAGTCCTTCTCCTGACAGAGTATGGATCAAACTCTCTCCATTTCCTCAGTCCCTTGTCCTTCCTCTCTTTCATGTTTTCTGCCACGGGATGTGTATCGTCGTGTTTAGGCAGTCTGGGTCTCAGCTTCCTTAGCACTGGGGTTTCATCATCTTCTTCCTCAGTTCTCTCAAGCACTGGGGCCTTGTTCTT
The DNA here is from genome assembly GCA_011799875.1 of Thinopyrum elongatum. Lineage (NCBI taxonomy): Eukaryota > Viridiplantae > Streptophyta > Magnoliopsida > Poales > Poaceae > Thinopyrum > Thinopyrum elongatum. The sequence continues at coordinate 535,361,424 of CM022301.1, read as the reverse complement.
CTCTGCAGCTGAGATGTTTCTGGTAGTCTTCCCCTTTGGCTTGGGGGCAACAACAGACTTGGAGGTAGTAGCAGCCCTCGTAGGCATAGCATCTGCCATGAGCTTCTCTTGCTTGTGAGGAGGTTCATCAGCAACTGGTTCATCTTCCCTCCTCATAGATGTGGGTTTAAACACCACTTGGATAGATCTCTTCCTCGCCCTCTTCTTTCCGGCCACCTTGTCCATTGACTTGCCTTGGCCTGGCCTTGAGCTAGTAGAAGTGCCATATTCCTTGGCAAGCACATTTTTCTTCTTCTTGGAAGTAACTTCCTCAACAAGAAAATCTTCATCCTCATCATCAGAATTTTTCTTCTTCCTTGTCCTTGTGGCAGCAGGAGGCAAACTAGGAGAACTCCTATCTCCTTCATGATAACTTTCTTCAACACTTGTTCCTGCATCCAAGTCAACACTTGGATCACCTGACATGTTCTGACTATCACTAGCTTCTGAAATGCTGACAAATGGCCCTGCGAAGTAGGAGTGATACGTCCATTTTGCATCATGTTTTTCTACTGTTATTTATAGTGTTTTTAATCATTATAACACTTTGTGATGCAATTCTAATACCTTTTCTCTCTTAATTTGCAAGATTTACATGAAGAGGGAGATTGCCGGCAGCTGGAATTCTGGACCTGGAAAAGCTATATCAGAGATACCTATTTCGCAGAACTCCAAATGAGCTAAACTTTCACGGAGAATTTTTATGGAATATATTAAAAATATTGGAGCAAAGAAGAACCAGAGGGGGGCCACCAGTTAACCACAAGGCAACAGGGCGTGGACACCCCCAAGGCGCGCCCTGATGCCTTGTGGGGCCACTGGCAGGCCTCCGGCCCCCATCTTCTGCTATATGAAGGGTTTTGACATAGAAAAAATAAGATAGAACTTTCGGGATGAAGCGCCACCATCTCGAGGCGGAACCTGGGCAGGAGCACTTTTACTCTCCAGCGGAGTGATTCCGTCGGGGATACTTCCCTCCGGGAGGGGGAAATCGAAGCCATCAACATCACCAACAATGCTCTCATCATGGGAGGACCAATCTTCATCAACATCTTCACCAACACCATATCATCTCAAACCCTAGTTCATCTCTTGTATTCAGTCTTTGCATCAAAACCTCAGATTGGTACCTGTGGGTTGCTAGTAGTGTTGATTACATCTCGTAGTTGATGCTAGTTGGTTTATTTGGTGGAAGATTATATGTTCAGATCCTTGATGATATTCAATACCCCTCTAATCTTGAACATGAATATGATTTATGAGTAGTTACTTTTGTTCTTGTGGACATGGGAGAAGTCTTGTTATAAGTAATCATCTGAATTTGGTATTTGTTTGATATTTTGATGATATGTATGTTGTTGCTTCCTTTAGTGGTGTCATGTGAACGTAGACTACATGGCACCTTACCATATTTGGGCCTAAGGGAAGGCATTGTGGAGTAGTAATTAGATGATGGGTTGCTAGAGTGACAAAAGCTTAAACCCTAGTTTATGTGCTATTCTGTAAGGGGCTGATTTGGATCCATATGTTTCATGCTATGGTTAGATTTATCTCAATTCTTCTTTTGTAGTTGCAGATGGTTGCGAGAGGGGGTAATCATAAGTGGGAGGCTTGTTCAAGTAAGAACAACACCCAAGCACCGGTCCACCCACATATCAAATTATCAAAGTAGCGAACACGAATCAAATAAACATGATGAAAGTAACTAGATGAATTCCCATGTGTCCTTGAGAATGCTTTGCTTACTATAAGGGAAAGTTCCGGTCTGTCCTTTCCGATAAAAAGGATTGGGCTACCTTCCTGCCCCTTTGTTACCGTTGCTACTTGTCACTTGTTACAAATTATCTTGCGACAAAACTATCTATCACTGCTACTTTCAATACTTCCAGAAAATACCTTGCTGAAAACCGCTTGTCATTTCCTTCTGCTCCTTGTTGGTTTTAACACTCTTACTTATCGAAAGGACTACGATTGATCCCCTACACTTGTGGGTCATCAAGACTCTTTTCTGGCACCGTTGCCGGGGAGTGAAGCGCCTTTGGTAAGTGGAATTTGGTAGTGAAACATTTATATTGAGTGCTGAAATTTACTATTACTTGTCACTATGGAAACTAATCTTTTGAGGGGTTTTTTCGGGGTATCTTCACCTCGACCGGAAGTAATTAGAGTTGCTTCCCAACCTACTTAGTTCGATCTTTAGTTATTTCGTGATTTAGTTGAATAAAAGTTTAGTATGATCTATTTTTGAGTGCTAGTTTCATGATCTATCTATTTATGTAATCGAGTGAGAGTTATATAATAAAGTTTAGTTTGAGTTTTGCTTCTTTACCTTTTTGCTTCAATCAAAATAAAGGAAATAATGAAAAAGATCATATGCTAATCTTATGGAAAGTAATGACATTACATAAGGAAAAGTATAAGTGGTAAAATTTATTTAAAGTTGACAAACATAGCATTGGTAAATGATGCAATTCATGAAAGAATTAATAAGGGAAGAGAAGATTCACATGCAAATATACTATCTTGGACATCTTTTGTGATTGTGAGCCCCCATTAAACATTTTATGCCAAATTGTTAACGTTGGACAAGGAAGACAACGTAATGATTTATGTTTATTCATATTCACATAGAAGTTATATTGTCATAGATCCTCCAACATGTGGTGCTTGCCAATATCTTTGCTAGCCAAAAATCCGCACTAAGTAGAGATACTACTTGTGCATCCAAAAACCTTAAACCCAGTTTCATTGTTTTGAGAGTCCACCATACCTACCTATGGATTGAATAAGATCCTTCAAGTAAGTTGTCATCGGTGCATACAACAATAAAAATTGGTTCTAAATATGTTTGATCTTTTATTGTAAGGGAAAATAAGTGTTGTACGAACTTGTGATGGCAAAGTAATAAAAGCGACGGACTGCATAATAAAGGTTGCTATCATAAGGGGCAATATAACGTGGCGTTCTTTTGTATTAAGAGATTGTGCATCCAAAAATAAAAGCGCATGATAACCTCTGCTTCCCTCTGCGAAGGGCCTATCTTTTACTTTTATGTATTTACTTTTTATGCAAGAGTCAAAGTGTTCTCCTCTATTCCTTTTTATTTTTCTCTTCTGCAAGCATCATGTGGTGGGGAAACATCTAGGCACATATATCCAGTTGGATATGAGTAATCATGAGTTATTATTGTTGACATCACCCTTGAGGTGAATAAGTTGGGAGGCGAAACTATAAGCCCCTATCTTTCTATGTGTCTAGCTGAAACTATAAGCCTCATAACACTCATGTTAGTAAATTACCTCTCGTTATGTTGATATTGTCAATGTTTTATTCCTCTCCTTTGCATATGCTAGATATTTCTTGGTTTGATAATTTGTTTGCTTATAAAATTCCTATGCATAGGAAGTGTGTTAGACTTAAATGAGCTTGTCACATGTTTTATGATGCTCTCTTTGTGTTTCAATTCTTATCTTTCTTGTGAGCATCAATAAAATTTCAAGCTTATCTTAATGGCTATAAAGAAAGAGCTTGTTGGGAGGCAACCCAATGAATGAAATTTATTTTTGTCTTTTTCTTTCTGTTCTTGAGTGTTTGCGCAATTACTCTACTGTTATGATTGTGCTTTTTATGTTTTAATTAGTGTTTCTGCCAAGTTAGGCCTTTAGGATAGCTTTGGGTGATAGTTGATTTGATCCTGTTGAAAAATAGAAACTTTTGCGTCCAGTAACAGAATTGTTAAAATTCACAGAAGAGACAAAAAATTCTGAATTTTTTTACACAAGATTGATATACAAATTGCTGCTGTTGTCCTAAGTTTTCAAAAAAAAATTGGAGTTACAGAAGTATGAGTAAAATTCGTGTCTTTACAGACTGTTCTATTTTTGACAGATTCTATTTTCTTTGCATTGTGTGCTTATTTTGATGAATCTATGGATTGTATCGGGGTATAAGCCATGGTAAAGTTAGAATATAGTAGGTATAATGCAATAACAAAATATGAATGAGTTTTCAACAGTACTTAAAGCAAAGATTGGTTTCATTATACTAACGGATCTCACGAAGGTTTTTGTTAAGTTTTGTGTGATTGAAGTTTTCAAGTTTTGGGTGAGATCTCGATGGATGAAGGAATAAGGAGTGAAAAGACCCTAAACTTGGGGATGCCCATGGCACCCCAAGTTAATATTCAAGGAGAACCAAGCAACTAAGCTTGGGGATGCCTAACAACCATCGGTACTTTTACTTGGAGCTATATTTTTATTCGTCACATATCATGAGTTTTACTTGGAGCGTCTTGTATTATATGAGTCTTTGCTTGTTTTGCTTTTTAGTTTGTCACCATCATCCTTGCTGGACACACCTATTTGAGAGAGCCAAAATTATGCTATGTTTTGGTAGAATTGCTCTATGTGCTTCACTTAAAATTTTTTGAGCTATGGAATCGCTCTAGTACTTCACTTATATCTTTTTTAGCATGGTGTGCTTTAATATTTTTGAAGAAATATTCTCATGCTTCACTTAGATCTATTTTGAGAGATGAAAATTTTTATGCACATGTTCTTCACTTAAATTTGTTTGAGCTTGTCAAAAGCAAATGAAACATATGAAATTAGTCCCAAAGTGATAGATATTCAAGGGGGATATAATAAAAACTTTCATGAAGATCATTGGACAAAATAAACTTGATTCTTAGTAATAGTTTTGAGATATGATGATAGTAATATGTGAGTCATGTTGGTGAGTAATTATGATTTAGTAAGAATATTGGTGTTAAGGTTTGTGATTAGGGATGGCACCCACAGGGTATGGGTACGGGTTGAGCCATCCCATACCCTTACCCGTCTCTTCTGAGCATGCCCATCACCCTTATCCATACCCGTCAATGGGTATAATTTCTTCCCATACCCGTTACCCGACAGGGTAGATGGGTACCCGCGGGTGAAATTACCCATGTTTGCAAAGCACTAATTTGAACAACTCATAGTCATAAACAACAATATATAATCATAATTTACAATAATAGATTATAACAACACATATTTATAAACAACAACACATTCAATAAACAACATCACTTTCTTGTAATCAAAACAACATCACATAGTCATACATTTTGAGCTCAAAATTCATGACAAAGTGTAGACTGTAGAAATAATTTTGAATTCACATAGATTTTATATGGGTACATGGGTATGTGGGTATGGGTTATGCGATCCCATACCCGTACCCTCTCTATCCGATGGGTTTCAGATTTCCCTATTTATATACCCATGGATAACTTTTTGTCCCATACCCTTACCCTAATAGGGTTTTTACCCGCAGGGTACATGGGTAATGGGTACCCATTGCCATCCCTATTTGTGATTCCCTATGCAAGCACAAAAGTCAATAGTTATGCAATGAAATTACGTCCTACTTGTGGTGCATTATTCGATGTTAGTTATGCTTAATGCTCGTTTATGAGAATTTTTGTTTCTTGGTTGGTTGCTTCTCAATCTTTTTGCTAGCCTCCACTTGTACTAAGTAGAAATACTACTTGTGCATCCAAAATCCTTAAACCAGTTATGCCATATGGGTCCACCATACCTACCTACATGCGGTATTTCCGTGCCGTTCTAAGTAAATTTGTATGTGACAACTCTAATTTTCAAAATGAATTTCCTTTTTGTGTGCCCGTACCGCTCATGAAGCGGCAGGGGGTGGCCAATATTTTTCCATGCTAGATGTGTTATTCTCAAGATGAGTGTTTATTCACTTGTCATTGCACGAGAGTATGGCGATAATAGGGGATGCCCGGTCCCGAAATGAAAAAGAAATTTACTTTATGTTGTCAAATAATAAATTCCTTGGAAAGTGTTGGTATGGAAGGCACCCGTGGATACGGCTAGCCATGGATTGTGAAAGAATGGTGGAAAAAGGAATAAACTTTATTTTATGTTTGGGAACCGCCTATGATGTATCTAGCATGGAAAGTATCGGGAACTACTCGGTCGTTTTCGTTGACGGGAAAAGCATGCCTCTAAAAAAAGTTCATCTCGCAATTTAAGCTTTGAGCTCTGGCACCTCTACAAATCTCTGCTTCCCTCTGCGAAGCGAAGGGCCTTATGAGTGGCAGTCGGGGATGAGCGATGGTCTTTTCCTACCAATCTATCCCCCTAGGAGCATGCATGTAGTACTTTGTTTCTATAGCTAATAGACTTTTGCAATAAGTATGTGAGTTCTTTATGACTAATGTTGAGTCCATGGATTATACGCACTCTCACCCTTCCACCATTGCTAGCCTCTCTAGTACCGCGCAGCTTTCGCCGGTGCATTACACCCACCATATACCTTCCTCAAAACAGCCACCATACCTACCTATTATGGCATTTCCATAGCCATTCCGAGATATATTACCATGCAACTTCCACCGTTCTATTTATTATGACACGCTTCATAATTGTCATATTGCTTTGCATGATCATGTAGTTGACATCGTATTTGTGGCAAAGCCACCATTCATATTTTTTATACATGTCACTCTTGAGTCATTGCACATCCTGGTACACCGCCGGAGGCATTCATATAGAGTCATATTTTGTTCTAAGTATCGAGTTGTAATTCTTGAGTTGTAAGTAAATAAAAGTGTGATGATCATCATTATTAGAGCATTGTCCCATGTGAGGAAAGGATGATGGAGACTATGATTCCCCCACAAGTCGGGATGAGACTCCGGACAAAAAATAAAAAAAGGAGAAAAAAGAGAAAAAAGAGGCCAAAGAGCCCAAAATAAAAAAATGAGAGAAAAGAGAGAAGGGGCAATGCTACTATCCTTTTTCCACACTTGTGCTTCAAAGTAGCACCATGATCTTCATGATAGAGAGTCTCCTATATTGTTACTTTCATATACTAGTGGGAATTTTTCATTATAGAACTTGGCTTGTATATTCCAATGATGGGCTTCCTCAAATTACCCTAGGTCTTTGTGAGCAAGCGAGTTGGATGCACACCCACTTAGTTTCTTTTTGAGCTTTCATACACTTATAGCTCTAGTGCATCCGTTGCATGGCAATCCCTACTCACTCACATTGATATCTATTGATGGGCATCTCCATATCCCGTTGATACGCCTAGTTGATGTGAGACTATCTCCTTCTTTTTGTCTTCTCCACAACCACCATATTCTATTCCACCTATAGTGCTATATCCATGGCTCACGCTCATGTATTGCGTGAAAGTTGAAAAAGTTTGAGAACATCAAAAGTATGAAACAATTGCTTGGCTTGTCATCGGGGTTGTGCATGATTTAATACTTTGTGTGATGAAGATGGAGCATAGCCAGACTATATGATTTTGTAGGGATAACTTTCTTTGGCCATGTTATTTTGAGAAGACATGATTGCTTTGTTAGTATGCTTGAAGTATTATTGTTTTTATGCCAATATTAAACTTTTGTTTTGAATCTTATGGATCTGAATATTCATGCCACAATAAATAAAATTACATGGATAAATATGTTAGGTAGCATTCCACATCAAAAATCTTGTTTTTATCATTTACCTACTCGAGGACGAGCAGGAATTAAGCTTGGGGATGCTTGATACGTCTCCAACGTATCTATAATTTTTTATTGTTCCATGCTATTATATTATCTGTTTTGGATGTTTTATATGCATTAATATGCTATTTTATATTATTTTTGGGACTAACCTATTAACCCAGTGCCCAGTGCCAGTTTCTGTTTTTCCTTGTTTTTGAGTTTCGCAGAAAAGGAATATCAAACGGAGTCCAAACGGAATAAAACTTTACGATGATTTTTCTTGGACCAGAAGACACACGTAGGACTTGGAGACCAAGGAAAAGGAGTCCCGAGGCAACGGCAAGGGTGCAGGGCGCGCCCTAGGGGTGGGCGCCCCTGCCTTGTGGGTCCCTCGGAGCTCCCCTAACCCTAATCTTTGGCCTATAAATTCCCAAATATTCCCAAACCATCAGAAGCATCCACGAAAATACTTTTTCGCCGCCGCATGTCTCTGTTCCCGTGAGATCCCATCTTGGGGCCTTTTCCGGCGATCTGCTGGAGGGGGATTCGATCACGGAGGGCATCTACATCAACCTTATTACCCTTCCGATGAAGCATGAGTAGTTTACCTCAGACCTACTGGTCCATAGCTAGTAGCTAGATGGCTTATTCTCTCTCTATGATCTTCAATACCATGTTCTCCTCGATGTTCTTGGAGTTCTATCTGATGTAATATTCTTTTGCGGTGTGTTTGTCGAGATCCAATGAATTGTGGATTCATGATCAGATTATCTATGGATATTATTTGAATCTTCTCTGAATTCTTATATGCATGATTTGATATCTTTGTATTTGTCTTCAAATTATCAGTTTGGTTTGGCCAACTAGATTGGTTCTTCTTGCAATGGGAGAGGCGCTTAGTTTTGGGTTCAATCTTGCGGTGTCCTCACCCAGTGACATAGTAGGGGTAGCGAGGCACGTATTGTATTGTTGCCATCAAGGATAAAAATATGGGGTTTTCATCATATTGCTTGAGTTTATCCCTCTACATCATGTCATCTTACTTAATGCGTTACTCTGTTCTCTTGAACTTAATACTCTAGATGCAGGCAGGAGTCGGTCGATGTGTGGAGTAATAGTAGTAGAAGCAGAATCGTTTCGGTCTACTTGACACGGACATGATGCCTATATGCATAATCATTGCCTTGGATATCATCATAACTTTGCGCTTTTCTATCAATTGCTCGACAGTAATTTGTTCACCCACCATATTATTTTCCTTCAAGAGAGAAGCCTCTAGTGAAACCTATGGCCCCCGGGTCTATTTTCCTTTATATATTTTCAGATCTATAAACCAAAAATACCAAAAATATCTTGCTGCAATTTATTTACTTTTATCTTATTTTACATTTTAGTAATCTTTTATATCTATCTCTATCAGATCTCACCATTGTAGTTGACCGAGAAGGGATTGACAACCCCTTTATCGCGTTGGGTGCAAGTGTTTGATTGTTTGTGTAGATGCGTAGATTGGAGACTTGCTTGTGCCTCCTACTGGATTAATACCTTGGTTCTCTAACCGAGGGAAATACTTATCTCTACTTTGCTGCATCATCCTTTCCTCTTCAAGGGAAAAACCAACGCAAGCTCAAGAAGTAGCACCCTACCCCCAGCGCAAAGACGCGGGACACACTTCGCCTGCCCGCGGAGGCACGGAGGAGCGTCCTTCATCCCCCGGCAAAGGGTTGAGTGAGAGCCAGCAAGGCGGGGCCCACCAAGAGGGGTCCACCTCCCAAGGGTCTCCACCGGCCAAAGTTCAGGTAGAGAAATCTCCGGGAAGGGCCTCTGCCGAGGGGTCTGCTCGCGTCGAGGCCACAGCTACCGAGGGGGTGGATGTGGACCGTGCGCCGGCAACCGATGTTGTCGGGAAAGGAGATGTCCCTCCATAGCAGCCTCCACCGGGTAATCCACTTGTCTTCGCTTCCACTTGCTTGAATTATTTGTTTTCCTGGTCTTGACTTGTGAATGTCTGGTTTCTTATCGTTCCGTCTGCTAATTTTATTTGCAGCCCCGTCAACTGAAGAACCCGAGCTCTTGGAGGAGGTGTCCAACATTGGGAAAAGCACTGCCGAGGAAGCAGTCAGGATCGCTGCCACGGAGGGCCATGAGCAGACTGCCGGGGATATTCAGGAATTATTGGAAGACATAGAGAAAATCCTCGGCAGCATATCAGGCCCAGATACAGTCATTGAGGAGAAGGCTCCTCTCCAATCTATGGGGCCTTTTCCTTTGAACTGTCCTCCGGCCACGGCCCCGCAACCTTTCCCAAGCAAGCTGGCGCTAATCCTCGCTCGCCCTGGACTCGCAAATCCCGGCTCATCTGTCGCAGCGGGCGCAGACTTTGATGAAGAGATCAGACGATTTTATGACAGAATCAAGATAGTCATACCTGTGCTGTCCTAGAAGTGTTCCATGACAATACCAAAATTATCATCATGGAAGTGTCCACTTCTATGATGATAAATGGCGCGTCATGGAAGTGTTTTCGTCAAGGGTAACCGACATGTGGCATCCACCGTAACGGGTCACCGTTAAGCTATCGGGTTCCGGTTTGGATCCGATAACCCGTTAACAGCCCTGACCAATGGGGATTTTCCACGTGTAAAATTCTCATTCGCCGAAGGATCCACACGTCAGCTCCTCGTTGGGACAGATGTCAACCGTCCACTGGACAGGAGTCGCCAATGAAACGTTGACATGTGGATGGCCCAATAGAGGCCCATATAGGTTTAAAAGCCGACCCAGGAAAAGGCCCACAAGATTTCGTCAGATCTAACGGGCCGGCCCATTCATTTTCTGGACCAAATTATGGCCCACATCAGATACGGCCCGTTAAATGCCTACAATATTCTGGGCCAGTTTATGGCCCATATTAGATCTGGCCCGTTAACAGCCTGCAATAGTTTGGGACAAATTACGGCCCATAACAGATACGACCCTTTAACAGCTACTGTGCCTTTGGGCCAATTGGGGGCCTGCTTTGCTTTTCGGCCTGTTAATGGCCCGTTTAACAGTTCGGCCCGATATTAGTTTTGGCCTGTCAGCGGCCCTATGTACATATGGGCCTCTTTCCGCCTGGTTTCACTTTCGACCATTTAAAGGCCCAAGCTGCATCTGGGCCTAATTCTGGTCCGTAGTGACTTTCGGCCTCTTAACGGCCCGTAGTCTTCGTGGATACATTTTAGCCCAAACTGCCTATCGACCCGTAAAAGGCCCTTGATAGTGTTGGTCCTAATTTTGGCCCACTATGCAATCAGCCTGCTTCCAGCCCGTCCTGAAATTGGGCCCACCAAGGCCCAACAACATTTCGGCCTGTTAATGGCCCGTCATATCACTGGGCCAATAATGGGCCGATGTATATTCTAGCCTGCTGTCGGCCCGTGATTTGTTCGACACAATTCAGGCTCAATCTACATCCCAGCCTGTTAAAAGCCCATTTTATTTTCTGGCCCAATTAAGGCAAGCGCTTTACTTGGCCTTTTAAAGCTCGAAACTAATAGAGGGCCAGATTAAGTCTAGGCCTAATAAAGGCCCAAGATGATTGTAGGCCCATGGTTCGGCCCATTAATAGTGTTTGGCGGCCAGCCAGTTTTAGTACCGATTTTTTTATATAAACCTAACGTATTGGCTAATTGCGCTCCGATCGAAGATTACGACCTTTTCTTAGAGCGAGGACAGAACATACAACAAATAAATTACAACATCATGACGAAGAATAAACCTAGACTATACAACAAAGAAATTACAACATATTACATCCCCTGGGCATCAAAGTTCGCCGCCAGTGATAATAAAGGGCAACCAGACAGCAGATTCCATACACTGGGTAGGTCGCCACCAGTGGAAGTAAACACGCCAACAAAATAATAGACAGAACTGACAGCACTTCACCACAGTTCAAGAAAGGTTAGCCCCGCCCAGGAGCTGCAACGCAAGCAGCTTAGCAACCTGATGAGACTGCGCTTGTTTGACGCTTATATCCACCAACTCAAGCTGCATAGCATCAATAGATGTCCTTTACTTATGGTTAATCTTACATAGAGATTGGAGTTCCAGTCGGATTTGAGCGGAAGCATGTCTATCTGCTTGAATTTCAGACTAAAGAAGTCGAACAGATTCAGGCGGCGACTTCATCGACCTTGTGTCACTGCTATTAGCGAGTAAGTTCGACACTACAACAAGACATGACTTTGGGGTTGTATCGCTATCCTCAAGATGTGTTACCTTCTTCTCTGGAATATATGTTGGAGGGACAAGCAATGGGTTCGTCTCACTATCATTGTGGCAGTTCTTCCTAGCATCAGTGATGTCACCCTGAAAGAGAAACAAGTAGGTAGATAACAGGTTTTGCATGTATTAGCATCAGTGTTGTCAATTCATCTCATTTGTTAGTCAGAAATAAAGAGACACTGTTTAAAATAGCATTAACATAATAGGCATTGTTCATAGTTAAGACGGCAGAAATGGCATTGTGCAGGAGCGGCCAGCTTCACCACACCACTGGATTACAGATCAAGAACACAAGCATACATGTAGTGCTAAACAACGTATAAGCATGAGTGGTGAGTGTACTGTCAATTTATACCATTTCAGATTGGTAAATAAAGAGACATGATTTAAATAACATGAACGTAATATGCGTTGTTCATAGTGAAGACATAGCAGGATATGACATTGTCCTGGAGTTGGTAGTTTCACCACACCACTGGATTACAGATCACCAAGCATACATGCAGTGCTAAGGAAGATCATTTTCGATGTTTAGTTTAATTTACATGGTATGAATAAGGAACTAGGTTGTACAACTAAAAACTGAAATTGAGAAGGAGGAACTTATGTTTATGAACTTCATAAGAAACTTTAAACATGCAATTTGATGCAAACGACAAAAATAAAACAGCAGTTGCAGTCATTGCTATCCAAATATACACAACAAAGTTTGAAGGCTCGAGAAGGACAAACATACGTTAGTAATGAAGACCGACACTATAAAGCCCTTTTCCATGTTGATGGGCGGGCAATTCAAGAAGTTTACCACAGAGTCTTCTTCATAAGCATTGCCTTTATTCTACATTTTGTTAAGAGTAAATATAGAAGTGATAATATAGGAACAAATGGAGATTATTTTAGCTAAGATGCAGAGTGATGCTAGATGCTACATAATCAACTAGCTATAAATGTAGGTACATCATACAGCCAAAAGGTACTGGCAAGAGTAATGCAGAGCTAAACATCTTCAGTAGCATTGGTTTTATTCAACATTTGGGTAAGAGTAAACATAGATCAGATGTGTACAAAATGGATGCCAAGGGAAAATAAGTTGCAAAATGATGGTACATGAACAACTAGCTGACAGTATAAGTACAGTGATAAAGGACAATAGATACTTACAAGAACAATGTAGAGCTAAACTTCTTCATAAGCATTGGGTTTATTCTACATTAATGTAAGCATTAATATATATCGGATAATTAGGAGAGAATAGTGGATATGCAGGTTATCATGCACACCGATGTCACATAATCAACCAGGTATGAATGTAAGTACAGCGATACAAGACAACAGGTACTAACAAGAGCAAAGCAGCGAGCAGCATAGTTGCGATATCCTAGGTTTTGTGGTGCTGGTTCTATCGCCAATATAAGTGGGGTGCTGTCTGATTTCTGCGGTACCACCACCTTTTTCAAGGACTTTGCTACTACTCCTTCAGGTTCTGCAATCACTCTCTTCATTTTGGATGTCTGATACACAAGAGCAGCATATGAATGGAAAAACATGGTATGATGACAAATGGAATGCATATTGATAATGGGTGGGCATGGCAACTTCACATATATGATGAGTAAACTAAGCACATGGCGCTGCAAAGAAGCAGAAGAAATGCAAGACAGCTTACGCAAGTTACGTGCAACCAATAAAACCTTGCAAAATTAGAACAGGCACCTTGTAGGGTGAACAGGATAGGCCATCTGCCTTTGACTCCTTAGGCTCAGAATAGTCATTAGGATCATATTCTGAACACGAATCTGTAGGTGCGGAGCGTGTGGGCTTCATTCCATCCAGAATGGAACTCAATGCCTCGATGCCATGTTTGTTAGTCATTGCACTATTCCGCGATACTCTTCTGATGTGCACATTCTCATATTCATTGTGATTTTGTTCAATATCTGAGAAGCATGACAACATAAATAGTAGTGAGATTATCTTTGTAATGCAGATGATATTCTAATATAATAGGGGGTCCTTGTAAACCCTTGTGTGCTATTACTTGATTTTGATGAGAGAGCCCTTGTGTGCTGTAATTTGGTGCGTACAATAATATAATCTGGCACAACTACGCAAAAAAATAGGCTCCCTGTTGGGAGCTCCAGAAGTAAGGATAGTTGGTAGATGATAGGTTCATAATATGCTGTATTGAAAGTTTATTGCAAAACCATGACAACGAGAGTGCACAGAGAAATAGTATTCCAACATGTCTCTATAGGTGGCGCACATGCATTTCAAAACTCACATAATAACATTAGCTGACCAATTAAATGTAAGCTTTGGAAATATGAGTGGCATGTAGTTTCGCTTGAAGGAAGGAGTGCCGCTAATACGACACAAAGCCACTACGCAAATTGTAGTGTCGATAAAAGGGGGACACCATAAGCATCATAAATAAATCGGGGAAGTGGAACTGGCTGGAAAATATGAGGTTGTATTGCCGCTACTAATCGAAAGACTATAAATCACCTACAAGCCAGCTCTATTCACCTGAAGACACGCTACTGTTACTATCAGTCTAGTCTCTCAAAGGCCGCACAGCTCCCAGCATTTCCTGGATATTATGGTAGACCAACTCGAATTGCTGAAAGCAACTTGCAGAAGCGGCCAAATAGACCTGTCGACTGCAGATGTCCCTGCTTGCCTTCTTGACGAGGAACATACTTTACTTATTAAAGAAGAACAGGAGAGGAACATTTTAAAGAATAGAAGAGGAAGCATATTATGGAGATTCCGTTTTTTTCTATACAATGTTGGTTGCCCACCCATGATGAATCAGAGCATCCAAAGAAATGCAATTCCATGCTGTCTCTCTCTATGTGGCCATAGGCATTTGGAAACTCAAGTGGGAGCATTAGCTGACCAATTAAATGTATGTCTGTTAACTAATATGAATATCATGTCACATTCGTATTGGAACAACTAAGCTTTGGAATTATGATTGGTGTGTTGTTTAGCTTTAAAGGGTGGACTGCTGCTAGTAGGACACAAAGCACCTACGCAGATCATAGTGTAGATATAATGGGAAAACCCTAAGCATCACGAGTAAAATCAGGAAAGTGGAACTTGCTGGAAAATATGTGCTAGTATTGCCGGTACGGCTAGAAAGGCTTCGGATGCCAGCTCTCTACAACTGAAGGCGCAGTACTGTTACTATCAGTCTAACTCTCAAAGGCGACACAACTCCCAGCATTTCCTGGATATTAGGGCAGACCAACACGAAGAGTTGAAAGCGTCCATGACAGGCGACCGAATAGACCCGTACACTGCAAATGTCCCTGCTCCTCTTCACTACAAGGAACATACTGTACAACTATTATACTCCCTCTGTTCCTAAATATAGGTCTTTGTAGAGATTCCACTATGGATCACATACGGGTGTATATAGATACATTTTTTAGTGTAGATTCACTCATTTTGCTCCGTATGTAGTCCATGGAGGAATCTCTACAAAGACTTATATTTAGGAACGGAGAGAGTACTTATTAAAGAAGAACAGAAGAGGAACATGCTAAAGAAGAGCAAGAAGATTTTTGATAATAAAATATTCATTGCCCACACATGATGAACCAGAGAGCATAAAGAATGCAGCTCCCTGTTGTCTCTCTATATGTGGCGCACGTGCTTTTCGAAAGTAAAGTAGGAACATTAGCTGACCAATTAAACGTTCTCTGTTTTAGTAATATCAGCATCATATCAGATTCGTATTTGAGCAACAAAGTTTGGAATTATGAGTGGCATATTGTTTAGCTTGATGGGTTGAGGAGTAGTGCTAGCACATCTCGAAGCACCTAGGATGATGGTACACTAAATATAAAGGGAATGTCTACATGCAAGTCGCCTGACTATCGTCATTTGGGTCAGTCGACCATTTCAGGCGTTTGGATGAAGATCCTACGTCTCCTAACCCTTCTTCTTCCTTGCCTCTTTTTCTTCCCCTACAGACCACCGCACGGGCCGCCGGCCGAACCATCGGCTCCCGCCCTCCACTGAACCGCCCATCACCTCCGGTCTTCCGCTGCCCCCGGCCATCCCTCTAGCCAACCCCACCCCCAGCCCCCCACCCGCATCGAGTTTTGCCTCCGGCGAGGCCCCACCATAGCCTGACGACAGACCCCACAACCACTGTCCCCACCCGAAACCCTAAGATAGATAATGGGGCAGCCCTCCGGCGAGCCCCTTCCTTCCCTCTGACGAACTCCCAAAAATGGACTGGCCCCAATTTGAAATTCAGTCGACTGTCATTTAAGCTAATGTGGAATATAAAAGGGTAAAACCATAAGCATTGCGAGTATGGTGGTAAGCATGCCATGGCGGATCTGAAGGTGCAAAACGTACAAAGGCAACTTCGCAACCAATGTTTGGTTTCAACTAACAAGTAAGATTCTAAGTGATGGACAAGAAATCACAGTAAAGCAGTGGCGATCTATTTTCTTGCTGAGATAAATAACTTGAGCAGATACGAAAGAGTACCGCCTCTGGTGTGGCACCGTGTAAGCATCTGCTGAGGCATTGAGGGTGCTGCGGTAGCGATGGTTGTCGGCGGCGTGGAAGTAGATCTAGGAGGGTAGACGGTGGTGGTGAGGGAAATATCCCGGTGCGATGGACGAGATGGTCGTACGAGCGGCCTCGGCAAGGTGGACGACGACGCGGATGAAGCGAGAGGACGCGATGCAAGGATCCTGGTCCAAAGCCGTGGATGAGAGAGGTCGATCTCTTGTAATGGACGACGGCGTCGGGGTATCAGCTCCGGCATGGTGGAGGAGGACGGCGGTGGATGGGGTGGCGGACGGAGGAGACTGCGGTGGAGAGGGTGTTTTGGCGCCCACGGAGTACGAATGGGGAAATGGAGGAAGAGAGGTAGGGGGAACCATGTCTTCAGGGCGCGCTTGTCTCAAATGCGAGGAAATTTACAAACTTAGCCCTTGTTTAAAATTTCCTACATCACAACAATATTAGTCGGTTGGGGATAGGACGGTAATCTCGCATACACCGAATATTTGCCGACGGAGATTTCGGCCGAGGAGAGTTTGTTTTGGCGCCCACCGTGTATGAATCGGGGAGGTGAGAGGCGATTTCGGCCGAGGAGAAACTGTGTTTTGGTGCCCACCGTGTATGAATCCGGGG
Organism: Thinopyrum elongatum; assembly: GCA_011799875.1. Taxonomy (NCBI): domain Eukaryota; kingdom Viridiplantae; phylum Streptophyta; class Magnoliopsida; order Poales; family Poaceae; genus Thinopyrum; species Thinopyrum elongatum. Next base: position 535,344,437 of record CM022301.1, on the reverse strand, counting down.
AGGTGAGAGGCGGACGCGGTTATGTCATGTTTGAGTGAAATTACAAGCCTACCCCTATCGAAACCTATAGAAATCGAGCAGATAGGCTTTGCGTGTCAAGGATAGGCAGTAATTTCCATCTCGCAGATTTTGGTTTCGGGCGGTTACTGCGAGTTTCCCCGCTTTGTTCAAATTTTTGCAGAAAAAGAGTGCACGTTTACCGTGCCAACTCAATTCGAATCCATCTTGTATTTTTTTTCCAGGCAGGATCCATTTTGTATTCGAATACAAATCTATATACATCATTTTTTATATACTTTCAAAAGCACAGCAAAGAATTCTGCTCCTTTATATATAAAATATGATTTACAAATGCAATGATCTCAAAATCATAAGGTTGAATTCAAATTTTTGAAACCAAATTATGTTCGACTTTGAATTCAAAATTTTGAAACCAAATTATGTTTAGCTCAAATGTATGGATCGGTAATATCAATATATTAAATAACATACGCGCGCACAAATTCAAATTAGTATGCATGTTTGATAGATCAAATTTTGGTTCGAGTATGAATTACATGTATCATCATCTAGAATTCAAATATTTGAATCCCTTTTATGTTGACATGTTCTATGCACACAACTAAATATTTGAATCTCGTTTCACGCCCATCTTTCTCTAGGTCTCTCTCGCGTGCTCCTTCATGTAGCTATCACTCTCTTTTCTCCATCTCACCCGCACGCTCACTACTTGCTTCTCCGTTTTTTGCAAACACGGTCTCTCATCGTCTCCCTCGAGAAGTGTCACACACTCTCTCTCTTCATAGATTACACGGTTTTCATTATCTCTCACGTCTCTATCGTTCTCTGGTATCACTATAGCTACCTAAGCTTTCTTTTTCACCGCCACACACACACTCTCGCTCGTCTTTCACTTTGTCTTTCTCTCCAGGGTTCTCTCACGCACCCTATATCTTTCTAGATATGACTCCTACCACTAAAATTACTCTCTCCCGCACACACATCGTTTGTTGGGGTCTCCTTTCCGTCTTCATCTCCATTCCAGAACTGACATTATTCATTTGTTTACCGATCAGACAAACTCTCCCCCCTCTCTCTCACTCACTCACACACACACACAACTCCAGCTTTGGACCCCCCTACCGACTATCGTCCCTCTCTCATACACACAAAACTCTCGCTTTCGCACCCTTGACTCGTATCTCTCTCACAAACATTGATCGACCAGCCTCTAGATAGGTTTATCCATCCACCGCACACTTTCGCTCCTTGTATCTATGTAGATTTTTCGTCCCTTCTTGAGACACGCCCTCTCAATCATGCACACGCACACTATCGCCTCATTTTATGGTAATACCTCTCGCACACACACTCTTCATGTCTTTGTCACACACACACACTCTACCCTCCTCCTCTCTCCCTCTCTCTCTCTCACATGGGATTTTTGCAACAATATCCCACTTCTCGAATCTTGAAACCAACCACATTCCTCCCTTATCTCATCAAAATAGCCAAAGGAATATATTTTGAGTGAAACATAAGATATTTTTAGTGATATATGTATATCAAAACTAGACTGTTTTCTATCAAATTGGTGAATATGTATTACTCTACTTTGGATGCGCTGCAACGCACTGGCACATTGCTAGTTATTACAGTATTATTTTTTGGACACCAGACAAACGCTGGACTACATATATGAAGAGAAGAGGCGCACACACACAGTTGGTCTCTCGCTGTCTCGCACACATGAGAGTTACGTAAGGCACGGTAAACAAATAAACCCATAGGTGCACAATTGTTACGTGCGTGGGTACCGGGTACGTGGTGGAGCGCACCTTTGTAGGAATAGTCAGTTTGCCTGATAATTTGATCCGTAGGAGTTGATGCTCGGGGACCACAGGTGAACGACCTGGAGGCGGTGGCTCGCCAGTCGCCACTGATCGAGCTGCCACGTTTAAAATATCATTTTTTAGCAGGGTAAGAGTTGCGATTTTCAATGGCGCATTATACTAGTTTTTAGAACGATTGGTATGGAGTGAAAATGGAATTCATCACTACTACCTCCGTCCTGGTTTACTAGTCCCCATCATATTTTGGGTCAAATTTTGTCCAGAAATTTTACTTGTAAAAAATGAATGGAAAATGAGATTTTGTTATACCCAAACAAAAAAGGACCGGAGGGAGTGATTGCTCTGACGCGGACACGACCTCTCATAGCGCAGGCATTGAACCGACGCGCCGGCCAAGAGGGCCCCACTCGCTGCACGCCAGGCTGAACTCGCCTCCTCGCCGCATGCAACCGGCTTCAGACTGCCCCGCCTACATCCATTGAATCTGCGCGTGTGCCGGCAACACGTCCTTCCGCAAGCCGGCCGGCATTTTAGAACACAACGTCGGTTGGCTTCTCTCGTCCGCCCACTATTTAAACAAGGCCAGACGCCTGGCAAGAACCGCACCACACCGCCGCTCCCCATATCCTCCTTGCACCATTTTCTCCACACTCTCCATAGCATCCGGTGAGCAGGAAGACGAGTTCTCCGGCATAAAAGCCGGCTGGGTGCCCCGACGAGCCAGGCAACTCGCTGCCCCACCACCCTCCCTGCCCCAGGCCGTCAGTACCATGGGCGAGGTTGCAGGCGGGCAAGTGGAGGAGCAAGCCGCCACTCCAAGCTGGCCCCTGGTGCATCAACTCAACGCTCCAAGCCTGCTCGCAGAGGAGTGGCCAGTTGCTGCACGCCGGCACACGGGGGACCATGGCGTCCAGTGCACCGTGGTTGGCCGCGCCATCCGACGTAAACATTGGTGGAACCGCGGCATGCTGGCGGAGGTGGCCAACACGTCCGTGGCCACTACCGACACCGAGGAATAGTAGACCACGGGAGCCACCGCCGCTCGGAACCCACGAATGCTACGACCACCGTGTCGCCGGCATAGACACCCGGTGTGTTGCCCGGTTTTGCTCAAAACATCATGGACCCTAGCCGCGACCGGCATTAGAAATTATACCTGCTTCCAGAAGTTATTCACATTTAGTCAAAAAATGTCCAAAAAATAATTAATTACGTATGGTCTTGACTTGTGCTCGCACTGGTAGTAGGAACTAGAGATTTTTCTTTAATTCTCCTCACATTTTTTTTGGCTTTGAAGTGAAGCATGGTTGTGGACATTATCTATGAATGTGCAGATATATGTGAACATGAGTTTGATGTGGAAGTTGAACTTGGAATGTTGGGCTTGCGTGTGAACTGTACCATGTCCAATGGTTCGTCTGTTATTGTTCGAAAAGTAATGGCTGTTATTACATGACCCGGGAAAAAATATTTTGTGCCACATCTAGGCATCACAGATTTACATACATCTGAGTAGATGCACGGACATCACAACAGGCATGCTGACTAGATAAACATTTGAACCTAGCTATTATGAATGAAAATTTGTATTAACAACAACTTTAGATAGCAGGAGACGCCTAGCCTGCTCTGCCTCTGCTAGCTTCTTTCTGGCTTCTTCCATCTCTTCTTTGGCTTGGGTGAAGAGAGCATCTGATTGCTCTTTTTGCTTCTTCAGAAACTCAGCTACATTCTCAAGGGCTGATGCACACTTTGTTTCAGCCTTTACTAGAGCAACGAGGACACAAACACTTGACGACTCCACCTGGCTTGTGAGTAATCCAGCATCATCTGGGAATTTGCACCTTGTGTCTAATCCGGCATCATTAGGGAAATGGCACCTTGTGTGTAATCCAGCCTCATTTTGGAAACATGATCTCGAGGTTGACCATACTTCCCTCCTCGCAGGAACTGCTTCCTAACATGAAGAAGTTATTTCTTTTTTAGATCAATAGTAAGAGCTCCCCAGATCCATTAAGTAGAAGCCAGATAAACATGACTAGGAGAAGTGAATTCAAAAGGAGTAATATAAAAACTGACTGCAAGGTGAGAACACCCACTTCCTACATCAAGCTAAAAAGGAAAGCATTAGGACGACTAAGACTATGCTTATTACATATCAAACCGAGCCAGCTTATAGAAACTACGACATATACATCGAAGAACACAAGGCTAAGAGAAATAGAAAAACCAGCAGAGGGGTGCACTAAGCCAAGGGTTGCCGCAGCAAAACAACCGGCAACCAGATGATCTCCAGGGCGTCTGTAGGCGCATTTGACTGACTAGCTTCAACACTAAATTACAAAAGATTCATCCTACGGCATGGTGGGTCCATTGAGTAAATTGAGCTCCTACAAATGATTTAGAGCCTATCAAGTGTACAGGAAATTGTTTGTCTCGCCTATTATTGTTTAATAATCTGCCACACTGCTGGATTGCATGGCAAGAACCCTAGCCAAGCAGACAATGTGGTTTGACACTGCTTTCAGCTCGGGGCTTGCCCAGGGCCTGGTCTGGTCCTATGTTCACTACTGTTGCCAGACACATACCATGTCAAAGTAAAAAAATGGTCAAAAGAGGGGGCTCCCTCCGATTTCATTTACAAAACCATCAAGGACACACAAAACATCCACCACTGCTAGTCAGGTTCTCAATGTCAAAGAAATTGAAAGGTTGTTACTTACCAAAGCTCGTTTTACAGGTTCGGTGCAGCTCCTCTTTAACTTGCGACGTTCCTTGAAGATGTCCCCAACATCCCGTATTTGGTCTTCATTGCTCCTCTGCATGTTCGCATTCGTAGTTTTAAAATCTCAACATGGCAAGAAAAATATAGTAATACTCACGCATTTTGTGGGCAACATTAAAGCACTCATCTGCCATGTTAGCACGAGTGATTTTTAATATCCTACTATGTGGCTCTTCAACTTTGCTAGAACTACGTTGTGGTTTCATTTTGAGTGAATAGAACAGGGGGTCACCTCCCTACTATTCTAAAAAACTTTCCATCATTTGTGACACTGCTGGTTACAAATGAAGAACCTACCCAAGCACAGCGCAATACATGAGCGACGCACAACTACAAGATGATATTCTGTTGGACAATGCAAGCTATAACCAATTACTTTTACCAGAACAATAGTAGCCAGGAAATTAGAAGGGTAGGTATGAACATAATCGGAACTGCACATGTACTGCTTAGAGAATCAATATACACATTACCAATCGAGGAGGAGTACGAAGGTCGCGGCGGCGTCTGTGCATCATGGTCAGCAACGGGAGTCAGTTCATTGTCGACGACGTTGGTGCTGCTGTGCTTGGCGTCGGCTTCCGGGAAGCAGATCCGAGACCGTGGAAGAAGGCGCCGGGGAAGCGGCTCCGTGTACGACGGCGACGGCAGACCGGCTCCAGTGCGGCGTACGACGTCGTCGATGAGGCAGATGCGCTGTGGTGGACGAGTGCACCGATGAAGAAGGGGAGGGGCACAAAGGGAAGGTGCTGCGGTGCCGTGGAGAAGTCTATTTTGTGGTGGGGATAGAAAATGGGGAGTAATGAGGAGTACTCTGGGTGCCAGGGTGGGGTTGGATGGTTGGGGTGAACGTGAAGTTACCAAAACATCCCCCGACCAACCAGCATCCGTCGGCCTGTTCGACCAAGGGTATGATGGTAACTTTGCATTGGTCGACTCTGAGTCGTGGGAGATCTCGATGGAAGCGGGAGATTTTGCCGCCGACCTGAAAATTTGTAACACTGTACTAGTACTCCCTGCTCCCCGTCTGGCGGGTTGGGTGATTGGGCTGAGCAGCTAGGAGTACTACTAGTACTCGCTCCGATTTTATTTACTCTGCATATTAGGTTTGACTGATGTCATACTTCCCAAAGTTTGACCAAGTTTATAGAAAAAATATAAAAATTTACCATAACAAATCTGTATGATGTGAAAGTACATTCAATAATGAATCTAATGGTGTTGATTTGTTATTGTATATGTTAATATTTTTGTTTATAAACTTTGTCAGAGTTTACAAAACTTGACTTTGACCAATGCTAATACGCAGACTTAAATAAAAACGGTGGGAGTACACATCTGTTTTCTTAGTTTGTCATGCCATTAATTATTTGTTGTAATTGTGAAATAAATATATTAAGCTATTGACTTCGAATGTAATGGTTTGTACAATTCAATATTTAGAATCGTTGTTGAATTCGAAGATGAATACCAGGTCTACAGTACTTCACAATATGCTCAAACTCACATAATCTAACTCAAATGAAAATCTAAATGCATTTCATAGTTATTAATTTGTTGGATGCAACAAAACCAACCATAACTCTACATGATCCGGTCTAAAGCAATTTTCAGAACACATCCCAATGTGTGAATGAAACGTAGAGAGTTTGTGGAGATGCATGGAACAATGGCGGGAGAGAGATGCGTGCGCTCAACACATAGGATATACACCCAGTGGAAGAAAGAGACAGAGGACGGGAAATATTGTATATATATGTGGGCGAGAGAGTATGAGAGAGAGAGAGAGAGAGGAAGTGTGCGAGAGAGGGATGTATACAGAGGAAGAAGTTAGGTATGTGAGTAAGATAGAGACATGTAATATATAGGGAGTGAGATGCATGTGCATCGAGATTTTGTACATGTGGAAGGAGAAGAGACAAAAGGTTTGATGAGAGAGCTCAAAAGAACATGGAATAGAGGGGAATCTTGTGGGTTGAGGGATTGATAATTTTGTGTGAGAGGATCGACAGGGAGAGAGGGGGGGGGGGGGGGGGGGGGGGGGGAGGAGTTACTCAGCCGTCGCCATGTCATCATGCTTCCAAATGGCCCTGCGGTCTCTAGTGTGGTCTGGTTGTCGTCTTCGTTCTTCTCGATGCCCTCCTTGAAGATCAAGGTGGTGTGCATGTGGGGGTGCAGATAAGCACAAGCGATAGGTGTCGCTATATAACCTTGGATGGGGATGGATAGTGTGGTGTGTGTGTGGGGGGGGGGTGGGTTGTGTGTGTGGGTCAATTTGAGAGAAATCAAACCTATGGAGAGAATGTGTGTGCATAGTGAGCATGCGAGAGAGGCTAATGGTGCGAGACAGATACATCATGTGCGTCAATGTTTAAGCAATATAGAGACATCGTGTGCATGATACAAAGATAGGACTATGGGGAGTGTGTTTGCTAGGCAAAGAGACATATCGAGAGAGAAATATGTGTGTGCGTGGTACATGGTGTGTATGTGACAGAGAGGTACATGCATGCCAAATAGGGTTTTCATGAAGAGATTGTGTGTGCGAGATAGAGAGCGATGTAGGGGCCTTGAGGCGGCAGGGGCTGGGTGAGGGTGTCAAAACGTGTGTGTTGATGTATGTGTTACATGCGATTGTGTGAGGGACGGTCGAATCGAGAGGGATGGTTGTTGTGTTACGGATGCTCCTCTCTCTCTCTCACACGCACACACGAAAAACACAAATAGAAGACCGTTCTCTCATCTATACACAACATCTCGGTATATCTCTATGTCTCACTCATACTGATCATTTGCACGTTCACCCCTCTCTATGACTATCCCACACACACACACACACACCGTCTCCACATTGCCCTTCCGCGACAACACACATGTAGACACATACACGCGTTCTCTCTCCGTTACACACACAGAATCTCTATTTTTTTTGTAGGGGGCACCTAAAATTCCCAAATACAAATAATCATGAACTGAAGCTAAATACAAATATTTGGAAATATTGTAGCTTGAGGAACTTTTCCAGGAAAAAAAAGTAGAGTAATATTCGGGGATTGTTTTCACACACACAAAAAGGTTCGGTCGATGTCCTTCCAGCGCGACACCGTGATGCACCTTTCGATCGACCGCGCGGCCATGGTGCACGCGCTTGCACAGGATTCTGTATCGATGTTGTGCTAACTAATGTGGTGTATAGGCGCGGCCGCGATTGTTGGGGTACGACACCTATGGGATCCCGAGAGACCCCTTTACGATTCGGCGGGGGAGAGGTATACGCAAAGAGCAGAACCAATGATCGACGCGGGAAGTTTTTACCCAGGTTCGGGCCGCTGATCAGCGTAAAACGCTACTCCTGCTTTGTGTTCTTATTGATGTTCTTGAGCCCAGCCTTCACGAGCGCTCGCAGTGAACAGTACGTTCAAAGAGTAGCTACGCATGCAGAATGGGCCAGAAGTCCTCCTCTGTAGCAGTTGCCTTGGGCCTCCTTTTATATGCTCAAAGGGGTCTCCACAGTGGCAAAATGTACATACATTGAGGTGTAAAGTAGCTACAGGGTATCATACCTAACCCCTGACGGATTAGGACAAGCGCATTTAATGCACCGTGAGGTGTCCGTTTAGGTGTCCTCACTTTCTTGGGGATGGAAAAAGGGGCCATCCCATCAGCACCGCTTAAGCTCTCCTCCACTGGCGCGTCGCCACGCATCCAGGGAAGGAGCCAGAATGTCAGACTTGTTACTGTGCCGAAGCGGTGGCACAGTGGCGGAATCTCGCCAGGCGCCGATCCTTGCCAGGCACCAAACCTTGCCGGACGCCAAGCCTTGCCGGGCGCCAGGGCTTGCTGGGAACCAAGCCTTGCCGAGCGCCGAGCCTTGCCGGGCTCTACAGGCCATCCCGGCAAAGATCTTGCTGGGGAAACTGGCCTTCGAACTCCGGCTTTGCTTACCTGCTAATCCTCAGATCTCTGACTTGATGATTTCCTTGATGGCTTGAATCAACTTCGAACTGTTCCCGGCAAGCCTTGCCGCGAGGATGGTTACAACTGCCCGTGCCCAAGTACGGGGTACTAGTGGCCCAATACTTAGTACACCGACAGCGATGCACGCGCTTGCACAGAATTACGTGTACTAGTATGGTGTTCTTTTAAGTTTGACCAACACTATAAGAGCAAGTATAATAAGATGATGTAATAAGCAGGCTGTAAGGATTTAAATATTGTATTATTGCTGAGGTGGAAGAGAGAGAAGAGGAGAGAGAAGGGAAGCGGGCTGTACACTTACAGCCGGCTGTAGCATGAGATCCAAGAAGCTTTGTCAGAGTGAAAGGTGGGCCATATGTTGACAAAGTAGTACTTTCTTATAGCCAACTATTATACGTGTTAGCTATTACATTGGCTATAAATGACGTGGCAACATGTTATAGCTAGCAGCTGGCAATATTATTAACCATGCTCACCAAGCTCCCATAAGCGCACTCATCAATATGCCACCGCCGCCGCTCATGCGTATAGTCGCTGAGTACTATACGGTGCAGTACTATCGCTGCCATGTGGGACCCGGCCCCACATGTCTTCCGCACTACAGCACGATACGGTGCTGTAGAGGATCTGAACCCCCCACGTCGTCTGCAGTCCCTCCCCGCGATGACACCGCACTGCCAAGCATGCGAGCAGGTCGAGCCGCGTCTATGCCCATTGCTTACGAAGAGGAGGAGGACGAGCGCGTGCTCCAGCACGCTGGCGAGGAGGAGCTAGCGTGTCATTGGCATCTCTGCCCGCGCGGAGGAGGCTCGCATGGTGGCTGTCGCGGCGGAAGCCGGTCGCGCCCGCGCCGAGCCCGCAAACCAGGTGCGGACGTGGAATCTACCCTCGAGACCTTCAGTGCCACGTGGATCATGTAATCTGAAGGAACAATTTGGGTCAGTCGACTCTTGTGAGCCGTTGGATGCAACATGGACTGCCAGAAGGGCTTCTTCAACCTCTGAAAATGATGCACTGTTCATCTTCTCTCTCAACCATTGAGCCGCCAGCCCGCCACAGGCATAACCGCCTGTCGCCGCCGCCCCGCCCTCCCCCAAACAGTGCACGGGCACGCGTGGCAGGGGATTAACTGCTCGTAAATATGTCGTTTTACTGTGCCCCCCACTACGCGCACGGAGCACGTGACGTGGGAAGCGTGCCAAAAAGGCAGCAAACTGTCTCGCGCCTATAGAGGCGCATTCACATTGGGGAATAAACAAGGCGGCCCCGCTCCTTCCCCATAAAAAGGAGAAGTCGCAGAGGCATAAACCTATTTACCCCCCTCTTCTTCTCAATCTGGCCATCGCCATCGCCTTCCTCTTCTCGAGCTCAGAGCGAAACCTTTTCCTCTTCCGCCCGCTGCTCCCGTGCTCGCTCCGCCCCCAGCTTTCGTCCTCACAGTCGCCATGCCGCCCAAGGCCAGCAAAGGCAAGGGCAAGGAGGCGAAAGCCGAAGTTCCAGAGAGCGAACTGGTGAAGATGCGGAAGAGGCTCGTCGTCTTCCCTCCGACGCTCGATGCTGAAGCTTTGAAGGGGCGATACCAATGCATGTGGGCGAAGGGAACTCAAGCACACCCCGCCACACGCGTAATCCCAGGTGCTTGCTCCAAAGGTGGATCGGACAGATACCCCTTCTTCACTGCATATTTCTATTGCGGGCTCTGTCCCCCCTTTTCCGATTTCTTCAACGACATCATGTACACATACGGCTTCCGCCTTCTTGATTTCACGCTGAATGCAGTACTTTGCATGTCTATCTTTGCCCATCTCTGTGAGAATTTCGTTGGCGTGATCCCCAATTCCGCTCTTTTCCGCCATTATTTCTACCCTCGTATCCAAAAAGGAGAGGCTCTCTCTGGATCTATTGCCTGGATTCCAAGGGCTTGGAACAAAGAAATATACCCAGAGGGAGTTTATCGCGAAAAGTGGGACGAGTGGCGGGCCAAATGGTGCTGGATCCAGGAAGCAGATCCCCATCCTTTTTGTCATCCCCGGCAACAAAAGGTGGTCCGCGGCAAGGATTGGAGCGATCTCGCTACGAAAGACGAGAGGCTCACAATCGCCACTACCAGGATCCTTCGCTTGAAGGCTGCCGGGCTGACGATGGAGATGATCGGCTTTGACTTTCTCCGCCGCCGTATCGCCCCTCTGCAGAACAGGGGAAGGCCAGTCTGGGAATACAAGAACGCGACAGATGTCATGAGACTGCGCCCCGGGCTGAACAACAATCTGACCACCATGCAGCTTGGCGCTCTCCGCCAAAAGTTATTCCAGCGCGAAGACAAGCACCGGCTGCCGGCAAGGATTGTCCCCTTGTGCAACAACTCTGCCTTGGGGTCAATCATTGCCTTCTTGCCGATGTTCAACGCCCACGGCCTCGACCCGACCTGGGCCGAGCCAAGCGAGGAGGAAGCGCAGAAATTCTTTGACAGCTTGACGGAGAGGCCTGTTCGGAAAGAGTCAGATTTCATCCGAGCCACCACCGACCAAGAAGTAGCTTATATTGCTACTAGGGTGGAAGAGGCAAATCTTGCCGCAGAGGCCGGCAACGTCGGCTTCACAGAGTGGGAAGCTAGCGACGCAGAGGTGGTAGTGGAGGTGAAGCCTGCCGGGGAGGACGAGGTTGCCGGGGAGGAGAGCAGCGCAGCCGCTGAAAGCTCGTCCGGCGAGGACTCGGTCGAAGAAGAAGAGACGCGAGAAGAGCCCCCACCCCCGAAGAAGAAGGCGAAGCGTGTTCTTCGGAAGGCTGCGTCTGACATCCCGGCAAGCCAGCCCTCTTCGAGCGGCGAAGCCCCCGGCAAGAAAGTGGCCGGAAAGACTGGACCGCGGCAGGGGGCTCGTCAACAGCCTGCACGGCGCGCGAGGCCCACACCAGCGGCCACTGCTGGGGCGGCAGGAGGGTCTCGTACCACCGCACCGGAAGCTGCCCCGGCGCCTATCACAGCCAAGCGGCCTAGGACTCCTCCTCTGCCTCCCCACTCGGACACCGCAACGGAGGTCGACTTCGACATCTCCGGCTTTAGTCCGGAGCGAGAGGAAGAAGAGTAAGTACTTTGCCACAACTTTTACCTTCCAATCTTTCATCAATCTTTACTGACTTGCTTGTATTGTTTCTGCAGTGACACAGAAACCTTGCTGGAGAGGATGGCGAAGAGGTCAAGGACTTCTACGGGCGACGAGCCCCCGGCAGGCTCCACTAGCGTGCCAGAAACCGTCATTGTGAGCCCGGAGTCTAGTCCTCAATGCAGCCCCCAGCGCAGCCCCCAGCACAGCCCCCAGCGTAAGTTCATTGTTCTTTTTCCGCTGGCGGGTGCCGAGGTTTTCATTCTTGCCTATTGATATCTTTGGGTTCGCAGGAGAAGAACGGCAACAAGGAGAAGACATTCCCATTGTGCCTCCTTCATCGACCGCTCCGCCCACAAGCACGTCCCCGGCAAGAGATCCTGCCGACGAGCCCGTCCTAACCGAGGGGGAGCCGGCAAGCGCGGACTCCGGTGACACGCCCCCGGCAACCGGAGTTGCCAGGAGGGGTGAAGCCACCTCCCGACAGCCCGACGCAGGTACTCGATTGCCTCAGAGTGCTTGTTATTCTTTTTCTCTTATCTCTCTGTCTTCGGTCACTTCAAACTTCAACCTTGATCTTATTCTGTTCTCCTCCTTCGCCCTTCAGAGTTCCCTGTGATGGAACACATGGACGTCGACGTTGTGATCGAGGAGACCGCCAGGGATGCTGCCGCCGAAGTAGACAGGATCGCTGCCAGCGAGGCCACCAAGGATGACATTGTCGAGGCTGGTGGTGCTCTTGGCGGGGAGGCCGCCAAGACAGCACAAGAGGAAACCGCCGAAGAACCTGCTGAAGGGGGCGACAGGGAGGCTGAGGACCGCACTGATAGCATTCCTGCCACAGGAGCGCCAGGCGCTACACCGGCCACAGAGCCCCCTGTCACTGGTGAGGCGGCCACTGAAGACCAGCCATCAACATCTGAAGGCCCCTCATCCAGCAAGTACCTCAAGGTTGGCGAGAACCTGTTCATCAACTTGCCGGGGACGGCAAGCGCTGGGGCACCAGCCGAAGGAGAAGTTTTCGAAGAAATCATCGCTGCTGCCGGGCTTGAAGTTGTCGACGATCCCAGCAGTAGCAGCGGCAAATCTGAAGAGGATCAGCTCCTTCAGGCCATGGGTGAGAACTTCCGCAAACTCCGGACTCTCCATCGCGCCCGGAAAGACAAAGCGGACTCCAGAATGGCAGTTGTTGATGCGGCCGAAGCAGATTTCCAAAGGCGCGTTGCACAAATGCAGATCTGGCACACCGAGGCCCTCCAAGAGTTGGTTGCCGGCCGGGAACAAGTGAGCCAGCAGTGGAATGAGATCCTCCTGAAGCAATCAGACATGGAGAAGGCGCATGATGAAGCTGTTCAAAGGATTGCTGCCGAAGATGCACTCCTGATGGGGTACCGCGTTGCTCTTGACGCTCATGAGGAAGATCTCACTGCTCGTGAGCAGGCGCTCGCCGCCAAGCTTCGCAGCAAGGATGAGGATATTGAAAATCTTGTCGCGCGGCGGACCCAGGAGCTGGAGCGAAAACATAAGGAGGCGCTCGAAGCTCTGACTGCAAGTCACGCCGGCAAGCTCAAGGAGTCCGTCGATGCTGCCGAAGCTGCAGAGGCCGCCAAGAACAAGCTGAACGACAGAGTGAAGAGGGTTGGAAACAGATCTCGAAGAGCACGGCAAGGAACTCTCGACGCTCAAGGGGGACAGGGAAAAAACCCTCCACTCCTTGGCGGAGATGCAAGTTGCCCTGTCCGACAAGACCAAGCAGCTCTCCTCTGCGGCTGATAATATTGCGGTTCTGGAGCTGAAGCTGACCACGCTGCAGAAGTCTCTCGAGGCCGGCAAGGCCCATGAGAAGGCTCTACTCAAGGATCTCCAAGGAGAGAGGAACCTGCTCAAGAGCGCCGCCGCTGCACAAAACGAGTACGAGAAGGGAGTGGAGATCTGGACTGGCCGTCTCATCGCCACCGCGGAGAAGCTTACCGCAGAACTGTCAAACATGGGCTTGCCGAACTTCAAGTATTCTTCCGAGGAAAGAATATCTCCAAGTGCCAGGTTGGCGATGTTCTTTGAAAGCATCATCAATGCGTTGAGGGTGCTCCAGTCCAGCCGGGCGACCCAACTGGCGAACGAGACTCGCCGGCTTTGCCGGGCCGTCCTCCGCAAGGTGCTCATCAAGGTGGTGCACAGCAACCCCGGCATCGACCTCTCCAACGCGCTCGGCCATCTGCCAAAGGATGCAAATGTTGAGGCGCTTGAAGAGTGCATCGCGCCCATCCTTGAGAAGGTGGACTCCATCAAAAGGATCGAAGGCCAGCGCAGGGATTGAGTGCTTCCCCCTTTTCTTGCCGTCATTATTCCATGTAAAAGACAATCAAGTCTCAAATTAGAATTGCGGCAACTCATGGATGTAATACAATTTGACTATGTTTAGGCTCATGCTTGCTACTTTCCTTGTCTGATTCCTTTATGTATGGAGTTCATCCTACGCTTACTGAAAAACTTGCCGACGCGCAACCTGCCGCGAGCGCTGGGTGCGGGACTTCAGCAGCCTGTTGGAGGTGCAGCGGCCGGCAAGACTCCTTGGCATTCTCAGTGCAGCCACTTAAATTGTTGAGCGGACTCGAAACAAAATAAGGGCGCGACCGATTACAACAAGGGTTCCTTCGCGTGCAGATTTTCCATACAAGAGTCGGAATCGTCCAAGGAAATAACTTGGTAATAAAAGAAAAACTTGCTCTGAGTTTTTAGGACTTAGCTTCCTGTCTTTGTTCTTCCTCCGGCAAGTGTCGATTCCGAACGTCACCAACTGGTATTCATATCTCCCTTCCCCCCCGGCAAATGTGCACGCGAGGAATCCTTCTGTCTTTTGAGAAAAAGAAAGAAGAGAAAATAAAGGCATGAAACCTTGGCGGTTCGTTAGAACTCACCGGGATCAGGTGTCATACAACATCTTAGATAAACATGCATATATATGAATATGAACATGAGAATCAATAAGGGAATGTACAACACTTAAATTTATTCATCTGTGCTCAGGGTCTGCGCGTGGCTTTGTACAAAGGATCACATGCCTTGCCGGCAAGACTTGTACAAAAAGGTGGTTGCCGGGATCCCCCGGCAACCGCGCCTTATGGGTAGAACTTGCGAAGATGTTCGATATTCCAGGAATTACTCACTGGAACACCATCTTCGGTCTCCAGGCGGACAGCGCTAGGCCTGGTGACTCGTACTACCCGATAAGGGCCTTCCCACTTTGGCGTCAACTTGTTTGAATTCTTGGCGGACTGAATCCGCCGAAGAACAAGGTCGCCTTCCTCAAGGCTTCGGGCATGAACTTTACGGCTATGGTAGCGGCACAAAGCTTGCTGGTAGCGTGCAGCTCGCACAGCAGCCTGAAGACGATTCTCCTCAAGGAGCACAACGTCATCTTGCCGCAGCTGCTCTTGCTCAAGCTCATCATAAGCGAGCACTCGAGGTGATCCGTATGTGAGTTCCTTGGGGAGAACTGCTTCCGCTCCGTAGACTAGAGCGAAGGGCGTCTGGCCGGTGGCTCGATTTGGTGTCGTTCTGATTGACCAAAGAACCACCGGCAACTCATCAATCCAGCGTCTTCCGCACTTTTTCAGCCTGTCAAAGGTTCTGGTCCTGAGACCGCGCAGCACTTCAGCATTGGCCCTCTCCGCTTGGCCGTTGCTTCTTGGATGAGCAATAGAGGCAAAACAAATCTTGCCGCCAAGGTCTTGGACGTACTGCATGAAGGTGCGACTTGTGAACTGCGTGCCGTTGTCGGTGATGATCCTGTTGGGCACACCGAAACGGCAAACAATTCCCTTGAAGAACTTGACAGCTGACTGCGCTGTCACCTTCCTCACTGCTTCCACCTCCGGCCACTTTGTGAACTTGTCGATAGCAACGTACAAGTACTCAAAGCCCCCGGTAGCACGGGGGAAAGGGCCCAGTATATCGAGCCCCCAGACTGAAAATGGCCAGGAGAGAGGGATTGTCTGAAGAGCTTGAGCTGGCTGGTGTAATTTCTTCGAATGAAACTGGCACGCTTCACACTTGGTTACTAGTGCAGTTGCATCCTGGAGAGCTGTAGGCCAAAAGAAACCTTGCCGGAATGCTTTCCCGGCAAGCGCTCTTGACCCTATGTGAGAACCACATATGCCCCCATGTATCTCTGCCAACAGCTCTAGTCCATCCTCCCGAGGAATGCACTTCAATTTCACACCATTTGGTCTCTTTCTGTACAGGACGTCATCGACGAACTTGTACATAACAGATCGACGGGCTACTCTCTCCGCTTCTTCCTGTTCCTCAGGGAGTTCACCTGTCTGAAGGAAATGGATGATGGGCTGCGCCCATGCTGGAGCCTGAGGCTCGACAGCTAGGACTAAAGGCATCTCCTCCGCCGGGGGAACATTTGTCTCGACAGCAAGGGCCTGAGGCCCTGCCGGAGCCTGTTGTTCCCCGGCAGGCGTGTCGATCCCGGCAACTTCCTTGCCGGCGGCTCCGGGGGGCTCTGTCGGGAAGTAGTGGCCAGAGTTCAACTTTCTTCTCTTTTCTTGCCGCATCGATGGCGCCACGGATGGTTGAGTCAATTGGAGCACAAAAGTTCCTGGTTCCACAGGCAACTTGAGGGCGACACGTTTTGACAGGTCATCAGCAATATTGTTCTCGGCACGAGGAACGTGCTCCATCTGCAGACCGTCAAAGCGTTCTTCCAATTTCCTCACTTCATCTACGTAGGCCTGCATCAATGGGCTTTGATAACTCTTGTTAACTTGCCTGACGACAAGTTGTGAATCGCCTTTGATGATGAGCTTTCTGATACCGAGGTCTGCCGCGATCCTGAGACTGGCGAGCAAACCCTCGTATTCTGCAGTGTTGTTGGTTGAACTCTCCCGGGGAAAGTGCATTTGGACTACGTACTTGAGGTGCTCCCCGGTGGGTGCGACAAGCAGCACGCCAGCACCGGCGCCTTGCAGCGAGAAAGCCCCGTCAAAGTACATAACCCATTGCTGATCGATTTCCTTGCCGAGGAGAACTGTTTCTTGGACTTCTTCGTCTGGCGTTGGGGTCCATTCTGCAATGAACTCCGCCAAGGCCCTGCTCTGAATCATCGAAGTGCTTTCAAACTTAAGGCCAAAGCTAGACAATTCCAACGCCCACTCCACAATCCTGCCGGTCGCCTCCGGATTTTGCAAAATCCGTTGCAACGGAAAGCGAGTGACGACGGTGATCTCATGTGCTTGAAAATAATGGCGCAGCTTTCTCAAGGCCATAAGGAGGCCGAAAAGCAACTTCTGCACACCAGAATATCTTGACCTAGCTCCTTGTAAAAGAGAGCTAACAAAATAAACTGGGCGCTGCACCACCTTCTTCTTCTGCACGGGTTCTTCTGTTTGCGCAGATCCTGTCTTGCCGGGATCAACCCTTGCCGGGGAAGATCTTGGCACATCATTTGGCGGTCCTGCCGTTGACGTTGCTTCCTCATCAGCTTCTCTCTGCGCCACTAGCGCAGCGCTAACCACTTGATTTGTTGCTGCTAGATACAGCAGCAATGGCTCTTGTGGTTTAGGCGCGACTAGCGTCGGCGGAGAGGAAAGGTATTTCTTCAAATCTTGCAGCGCAGCCTCTGCCTCCGGAGTCCATTTTATTGGACCTGCCTTCTTCAGAATTTTGAAGAAGGGCAGGGCGCGCTCAGCAGATTTGGAAATAAACCTGCTTAGAGCAGCAACACAACCGGCAAGACGACACACATCCTTGACGCGTCTCGGCGCTTCGATCTGCTCAATAGCTTTGATCTTGTCGGGGTTCGCTTCGATTCCCCGGCAAGATACAAAGAATCCGAGGAGCTTGCCGGAAGGAACACCGAACACGCACTTCTCAGAATTGAGCTTCAAATTGATCTTGCGCAAGTTCGCAAATGTTTCTTCTAAGTCTTGAATGAGCGTTGCTTTATCTTTGGTTTTGACCACTATATCATCCATATACGCCTCCATATTTCTATGGAGTTGTGGCTCAAAACCAATCTGGATTGCTCTGGCAAATGTTGAACCAGCACTTTTCAACCCGAAAGGCATTCGTATGAAACAATACGTACCACATGGGGTGATAAAGGCGGTCTTCTCTTCATCTTCTTTTGCCATAAAAATCTGATGATACCCTGAATAGGCATCAAGGAAGGACAGGAGATCACAACCAGCGGTGGCATCCACAATCTGGTCGATGCGCGGCAAGGGAAAAGGATCTTTTGGACAAGCTTTATTGATATATGTATAATCGATACAAAGCCTCCATTTCCCATTCGCTTTCCGCACTACAACCGGATTGGACAACCAGGTTGGATGAAGCACTCCTTTGACCAGTCCTGCCGCCTCCAGCTTCTTAATTTCTTCGGCAATGAATTCTTGCCGCTCCAAGGCTTGCTTCCTGACCCTTTGCTTGATGGGCCGCGCATGAGGACAGACATCAAGGTGGTGCTCAATTACCTTCCTGGGAACACCGGGGATGTCAGACGGTTGCCATGCGAACACGTCGACATTCGCCCACAGGAGAGCAACGAGCGCGCTTTCCTATTTGTCATCTAGGGTGGAACTTATGGTGAAAGTTCTCCCCGTTCCGTCCTCCCTGGCAGGCACCTTCTTGGTTTCCGACGGAGTAGCCTTGGACTTCTTGTTCTTGCTGGTGGAATTCTCTGGTACGTCCTCGACGGAAGCGCAGCACTCCGAGGAGGTGCGCTTGCCGGAGTTCGCGCCAAGGTTCCTGCCGGTCTTCTTCTTCCCCCCGGGAGTTTCAGCGGCAGGAGCAGATGCCTTGACGGCAGGTGCTGCAACTGCTTCCCGGTAAAGTTGATCGGCACAGATGAGCGCATCCTTCTTATCAGAATGTATAGTGATGACGCTCAACGGCCAAGGCATCTTCAAGACGTTGTACGCGTAGTGTGATGCCGCCATAAACTTAGCCAGCGCTGGCCGACCAAGGATCCCATTGTATGACATGGGGATCTTGGCAACATCAAGCACCACCTTTTCGGTCCTGAAGTTAAGCTCGCTGCCAAATGTTACCGGCAGCGTGATCTTGCCCTTAGGCTGGGTTCTTCCCGGGTTGACCCCTTGAAACGTACCCGTTTCCTCGAGGTCCTCGTCGGGAATCTGAAGCCTTCTGAGCACATCCGGTGAGATTAAATTTAGGCCAGCCCCGCCGTCAACTAACATCTTCGTCACCTTGAGGTTGCGAATTGTTGGCGAAACCAACAACGGCAAATACCCGACCGCAGTTGTGCGATCAGGGTGATCCTCGGCATCGAAGATGATAGGCGTGCTGGGCCACTTCAGGGGCCTACACGCATCGGGGGATGGCTCTGCCGCATTGACCTCCCGCACCCACTGTTTGAGTTGGCGGTGGGAGGAATGCAGCGAGGCACCCCCATCAATGCACATGGCCTCCGTAGCCTTTTGGAATTCTTGCTCACTGGATTCATCCTCTTCCTCATCATCATCTCCTTCTTTATCTCGGCCCCGAGCGGGCCAATCCTTTTGCTGCTTGGCCTTGCCGCGGCGACCTCCCCGGCCACCGCGCTTCTTGCCGGACCCCTCAGCACCATCTTGGGCCTTCTCCTTATCTCGCCTCTCGTATTCGGCCTTCTGCTTCTCGGCAAGCTGCTCGACTTGCCAGTAGTTCTGGAGATCGTGGCCCTTGGTGCGACGGATCTTGCAATACTGCTTGCCGGAGTTCTCCGACTTGTCGGCAGCCGCCAAGGCCTGACAAGAAGGGCACCCGGCAAGACCCTTGCCGGGGTCACCAACCTTGGCCTTCTTGGCGGCGCCGGGGTTGTCGGATTCCTCGACAGCAAGCACGGCCTTGCCTCCGCGCTTCCTGTTCCACCGCCGGCCTTTCCTTGACGGGGCCGTGGCGTCTTCATCTTCGGACTCGCCCACCGTGCCAACAGCCTCACCGGGGAGTTTCCTCCCCTCTTCAGCTCGAGGGCATTTATCGGCCAAAGCGTAAAGCTCGGCGATACTCCTGACTTTGTTCATTGCCAGCTCTTCCCGCATTCTGCGGTTACGCATGTTCTGATGAAACGCGCTAATGACAGCGGCAGGGTGAACGTCAGGAATATTGTACTGCACCCGACTGAACCTCTGCATGAACTTGCGCAGGGACTCACCCTCCTTCTGAGGGATAATGTGCAAATCGCTCTCTTGGCCAGGAGCTTGGTGGCCTCCAACGAAGGCGCCAACAAACTGATGGCACAAATCTGACCAGGAAGAAATAGAATTCTCCGGCAGATGCATCAACCACGACCTGACGTTGGGCTTGAGCACCAACGGGTAGTAGTTGGCAAGTATCTTGTCATCTCGGCCCCCGACAGCCTGCACCGCAATGGTGTAGATGCTCAGGAACTCCGAGGGATGGGTCTTTTCGTCATACTTCTCCGGGACCTCCGGCTTAAAGGTTCGGGAATTGGGCCACCGGACTTGCCGCAGCTCACGGGTAAACGCTGGAGTCCCTACCTCATAAGGCAAGTCTCCTACGCCCCCTGGCGCAGGCTCGTCAACAGCCGGCCCCGCGCGCTTATCAGACTGATAGCGCGCTTCCCGTCGTCGCTCGATGGTAGTTCGAGCGTCCTCCTTGCCTCGCTCCTGGAGAACTTGACGCTGATCGCGGCGCATCCGTGGATCGGACGACGCCGTGGAAACTTCTTCATGGCGGTCGACTTGCTGAGTTGTCGGCCGCCGCTGGTGCCGCAGAGGGGAGTGCACTGTAGTTGCACCACCTCCGGTTTTCTCTACATCGGCTCTCGCCGGATCGATGGGCCTCCGCTGCGAGGGCCCTGCCTCTTGCGGTCCATCTTTGTTGGCGAAGCCGATGAGGCTCTGGATGGTAGCTCGCCACTCCTCCATCTTCTCCGGGGCAGGAGGAAAATCGAGGAGCAACTGCGCACGTGCCAAGGCTTCCGTTGGCATAGGTGGCGGCGACAAGTGCGAGCCACGTGAGGTGCTCTGACTCCTAACCAAGTTAGAAGGAGCACCACCACGGTCACGCGACCGTGCGCCACCTCCGCCGGCAGTTCGGTGGGCATGCTGGTCCCGCGCATCTTGGGATCTATGCGCAGAAACCTTTTCATGGGGACGCCCTGAACCTCCAGCGCCATGACGTAGCTCATCATGCACGACCTGGATAGGTCGTGAGGCTTGGGCCGGCACGGGAGCTCCAGCAGGCGCCCTTCGATCTCTCGAGTTCGTTGTGCCACCCGTAGGCTACACAACGCCATCCCTAGATCCAGCAGCGTGCAGGTTACCACTGCCACTGCGAACGATACCGCTCGCCTGGCTCGGATCACCAGAACGCCGCGGGGGTTCTAGTCCTCTTCCTTCTGCACCCACGCCATCGCCAGTACGCGAAGGCGTAGGCAAAACGGACCCGGACGGTTGCGCTGTCGCAGCGCTCTTCTTCTTGGGTGGCATGATGATGAAGATGATGAAGAAACTAAGGCGCCGATCACCAGATCAGGTTCACGCAACCTTCAATCACCCCTACCTGGCGCGCCAAAGATGTCGGGGTACGACACCTATGGGATCCCGAGAGACCCCTTTACGATTCGGCGGGGGGAGAGGTATACGCAAAGAGCAGAACCAATGATCGACGCGGGAAGTTTTTACCCAGGTTCGGGCCGCTGATCAGCGTAAAACGCTACTCCTGCTTTGTGTTCTTATTGATGTTCCTGAGCCCAGCCTTCAGGAGCGCTCGCAGTGAACAGTACGTTCAAAGAGCAGCTACGCATGCAGAATGGGCCAGAAGTCCTCCTCTGTAGCAGTTGCCTTGGGCCTCCTTTTATATGCTCAAAGGGGTCTCCACAGTGGCAAAATGTACATACATTGAGGTGTAAAGTAGCTACAGGGTATCATACCTAACCCCTGACGGATTAGGACAAGCGCATTTAATGCACCGTGAGGTGTCCGTTTAGGTGTCCTCACTTTCTTGGGGATGGAAAAAGGGGCCATCCCATCAGCACCGCTTAAGCTCTCCTCCACTGGCGCGTCGCCACGCATCCAGGGAAGGAGCCAGAATGTCAGACTTGTTACTGTGCCGAAGCGGTGGCACAGCGGCGGAATCTCGCCAGGCGCCGATCCTTGCCGGGCACCAAACCTTGCCGGGCGCCAAGCCTTGCCGGGCGCCAGGGCTTGCTGGGAACCAAGCCTTGCCGGGCGCCGAGCCTTGCCGGGCTCTACAGGCCATCCCGACAAAGATCTTGCTGGGGAAACTGGCCTTCGAACTCCGGCTTTGCTTACCTGCTAATCCTCAGATCTCTGACTTGATGATTTCCTTGATGGCTTGAATCAACTTCGAACTGTTCCCGGCAAGCCTTGCCGCGAGGATGGCTACAACTGCCCATGCCCAAGTACGGGGTACTAGTGGCCCAATACTTAGTACACCGACAGCGATGCACGCGCTTGCACAGAATTACGTGTACTAGTATGGTGTTCTTTTAAGTTTGACCAACACTATAAGAGCAAGTATAATAAGATGATGTAATAAGCAGGCTGTAAG
The DNA here is from genome assembly GCA_011799875.1 of Thinopyrum elongatum. Taxonomy (NCBI): domain Eukaryota; kingdom Viridiplantae; phylum Streptophyta; class Magnoliopsida; order Poales; family Poaceae; genus Thinopyrum; species Thinopyrum elongatum. The sequence goes on along the minus strand of CM022301.1, from coordinate 535,322,172 downwards.
GATTTAAATATTGTATTATTGCTGAGGTGGAAGAGAGAGAAGAGGAGAGAGAAGGGAAGCGGGCTGTACACTTACAGCCGGCTGTAGCATGAGATCCAAGAAGCTTTGTCAGAGTGAAAGGTGGGCCATATGTTGACAAAGTAGTACTTTCTTATAGCCAACTATTATACGTGTTAGCTATTACATTGGCTATAAATGACGTGGCAACATGTTATAGCCAGCAGCTGGCAATATTATTAACCATGCTCACCAAGCTCCCATAAGCGCACTCATCAATATGCCACCGCCGCTGCTCATGCGTACAGTCACTGAGTACTATACGGTGCAGTACTATCACTGCCATGTGGGACCCGGCCCCACATGTCTTCCGCACTACAGCACGATACGGTGCTGTAGAGGATCTGAACCCCCCACATCGTCTGCAGTCCCTCCCCGCGATGACGCCGCACTGCCAAGCATGCGAGCAGGTCGAGCCGCGTCTATGCCCATTGCTTACGAAGAGGAGGAGGACGAGCGCGTGCTCCAGCACGTTGGCGAGGAGGAGCTAGCGTGTCATTGGCATCTCTGCCCGCGCGGAGGAGGCTCGCATGGTGGCTATCGCGGCGGAAGCCGGTCGCGCCCGCGCCGAGCCCGCAAACCAGGTGCGGACGTGGAATCTACCCTCGAGACCTTCAGTGCCACGTGGATCATGTAATCTGAAGGAACAATTTGGGTCAGTCGACTCTTGTGAGCCGTTGGATGCAACATGGACTGCCAGAAGGGCTTCTTCAACCTCTGAAAATGATGCACTATTCATCTTCTCTCTCAACCATTGAGCCGCCAGCCCGCCACAGGCATAACCGCATGTCGCCGCCGCCCCGCCCTCCCCTGAACCGCCTGCCACCGCCATGCTCCCCCCACCCCCGCCATCCGTTTAACCCCGGGCACGATCCATTTTTTCCGGCGAACTGCATTCCACACCCAACACTCATAAGATAGATCATGGGCACCCTGCCACCCTAATATAGACACTGGGGTAGCTTCTCTGCCGTCTTCTTCATTCGCTCCATCGAACTTCTTTCACAAATCGACTGACCCAAATTATACTACTAGTATGTATTAAGTACAGTAGGAACGCGAAGATATGAGTAGTAGTACCAACTACAAGAAGAACAGTAGTAAGACATACTAGTAGTACTACTATACGTACTAAAGAGTTCAAATAACGAGAAATAACATAACATAGTTCTGCTGGGGGCTCAGCACAACACACCCCTGAAATAAAACTAAGCAACTAGTCCGCTTGACACTACAGTAGAACCAGCATGAGCAACGACACTGCCACCTTACTCGGAGTCCTCGTCCACGTCCTCGACTTCGTCCTCGTTCCTCTTCCTCTTCCTCGTCGCCGATACTTCTTTGCTTGAATCGGACACTGGGCTCTGCTTCTTCATCCAACCCTTGTAGATATTTAAGCAAAGGTAGGCATCCGTTGATGCGTACACGATGTGATATTCATCTATTGTCTTCGACTCCCATGCATGATGAAACTTGGGGTGAGGTTTCTTCAGTTCAGCGTACGAAGCATCAATCATGGTTGCTGCCAGGGTCAGCATTGAAGGCTGAGAGGAGGACACCAGGCTTTCCTTCTGGAGATCGAAGGGCTGGCCTACAACAAGGCCTATCCGATCCAGGACTCTCCTGTCGTTCGTAAAGTCTACAGTAACAAATTTCACTCTTTTGTCCTTGAGGAAGAACTCAAAATCCTGGCACCAAACGTCGGCATGGCATATGTGGTAGACCAAGCACACGTTATGTACGCACACCTGGATCACGATGGACTTCTTCATCTTTGCCACCTTTAGAAGCTTCTCCTTTTCCAGGACTGTGGTGTACTCAACATCTAGCCTAGCGACCCACTCATCCTTTGAACTTTCGAACATGTGTAGGAAGCGACCAAGGCATGCTTCCACCATCGCGGATCTACGGGTGTAGACGACGATGAACTCATCATCGGTGATGGTTCTAACCTTGTACTCACCGCCAATCATGGAGATTTGGGAGGCCATGGATTTTGGAGGTGGGTTAGGAGAAGTGGAACTGGTGTAATCTGAAAGGACAGGACGACTGGGAGCGAACTGTTGTAAGGTAGAAGACGGGGATGAGTAGGGCATGCGAACAGCGTGGGGTGGTGGCTTGCCCAGTGGATAAACGGCTGCATGCCCCCAAAGAGTTCTCGAGTACTATGCGGGGCCCACTAGATGTCATGTCTACTAGACCCACATCGTAGGCCTGACGGTATAGCTTCTGCGTGTTCACATGCCATGCTGGCGCGTGCATGTAACTTTCACTTAATTCCCTCAACCGTCGCACCTCCCATGACCTACCCCTCCCTCGCGCGGTCGTGCCCTTTGAGACTTCGGACGGCTATAAATGAGCAATTTTTTGCCTACTCCGCATGCATGATACTCCCTCTGGTCCTTTTTACTCCGCGTAAGATTTGTGTCAAGTCAAAGTTTGCAAAGTTTGACCAAATTTATACTTAAAATATCAATATCTATAATACCAAATATATATTTTATGAAACTACATTTCATAATGAATATAAAAATATTGATTTGACATTGTGAATGTTGATACATTTTTCTGTAAGTTTGGTCAAAGTAGAGGTACTTTGACTTCAGACAAAACTTATATGAACTATGCAGACTAGTTCCTCCGTCCAGGTGCGTTATGATATTGCCATGTCATATATAGTCATCACAACAAGGTTAGAGTACTACTACTACCTACCTTCTTGTTTAAAGGGCTCGATTCAAAAATCTCACCTACTCTTTACGAAGATAGAGGCGGTGGAATAGTTTTTGTAGTCTACAGAAGTACTCAATTAATGCCCTCGTTCTTCACAAATCTCCAGATCTTTTCCTCTCCATCATGTGTGAAAACAATATGCATGCTTGACTCTCCGTCTCCCTCTAGCAGTCCCACCACTCCTCCCCGTGTGAAAACAATCTGTATGCATGACTCTCTTCCCCCTGCGCTCGTCCAATCCGTTGTGACCAGTAATATTTCCACCCCTCCCCCTCCCCCGTAATTTACTCCAACAAAAATATGCCCACATAGCTGTTACGTTAATCACGCACATATCTTACGTAGATGTGGCATTGCTCGCTATAATTACTGCGCCTCCCACGACAGTCGGAAGAACGCTCACATTCATCGCCTTTATCTCCTCCTCCTCCCTCTCAATTAAGGACCCGTCGACCACCATGGCATCACCCCTCCCAAGCCCTAGGCGCCCCTTGCTGCCCCGTGAGGAGGGTCACGCGTCGCCGTTCCGTTCCTCGCCGCCACTAGTCGAGGAGGACACGTCGGTGTTCCGTTCCTCGCTGCCACCAGTGGAGGATGACGCGTCGGTGTTTCGCTCCTCGCCACGATGCGTCGAGGTGGACGCGCCGGCATTCCCACTCTCGCCACCACGCGCATCGGAGGACGCGTCGGCTCCCCGCTACGAGGAGAACATCGCGCCGCCCGCCGAGCCCCCCAGCTTAGAGGAGCTTTGGAATTAAATGGAGGCCGCCTTGTGGGAGACTTTGCCTCTGAAAGTGCAACTAATCCCCGGGTGGTTTTGGTAATTCATAACAACATATAGCTCATTGAACTAATATCCATTCAAGTCTAATATTTCAGAAAGTTCAATGATTGGCATGGCATGGACTAGAGATGTGGACCCCTCAAAATGCTAAGGACAAAGATTGGCAAAAGCTCAAAACTCTTCATTTCCATTTTAGTGATCCAAGATCACATTGAGTCCATAGGAAAAGCCAATACTATTAAAAGGGGATGAGGTGTTGCTTAATGGTCTACTTGCTCAAAATGCTTAGTGATATTGCTACAAAACCCTCAGCCACTTTCTCTTTTCCATATATGTCCAAAACCCAAAGTCAAACTCGGCCCCACCGATTTGATCTATCCGGTGCCACCGATTTCAGTTGACATAGCCACTGCCAGAAACCCTAGACAATTCGGGCTCACCGATACGGATCTCGGTCTAACCGAGATGGCATTGCAAACTCTCTGTTTCCCTTCGTAACATTTCGGTCTCACCGAGATGAGCGATCGGTCCCACCGAGTTTGCATGACAAACTCTCTGTTTCCCTTTGTAACATTTCGGTCTCACCGAAATGAGCGATCGGTCCCACCGAGTTTGCCTGACCAACTCTCTGTTTGCTCTTTGCTGAAATCGGTCCCACCGAGTTCATGCAATCGGTTTCACCGAGATGAGGTTTTCCCTTAGCCCTAGCACATTGGTCCCACTGAGATTCCTAACGTTCACATTTTGAACTAAATCGGTCTCACCGAGTTCTCCTATTCGGTCTGACCGAGTTGGGTCAAATGCGTGTAACGGTTGGATTTTGTGTGGAGGCTATATATACCCCTCCACCCCCTTCTCCATTTGAGAGAGAGCCATCAGAACATGCCTACACTTCCACTACTCATTTTCTGAGCGAGAACCACCTACTCATGTGTTGAGACCAAGGCATTTCAATCCAACCACAAGAATCTTGATCTCTAGCCTTCCCCAAGTTGCTTTCCACTCAAATCATCTTTCCACCATAGCCAAATCTGTGTGAGAGAGAGAGTTGAGTGTTGGGGAGACTATCATTTGAAGCACAAGAGCAAGGAGTTCATCATCAACACACCATTTATTACCTTTTGGAGAGTGGTGTTTCCTAGATTGGTTAGGTGTCGCTTGGGAGCCTCCGACAAGATTGTGGAGTTGAACCAAGAAGTTTGTAAGGGCAAGGAGATCACCTACTTCGTCAAGATCTACCCGAGTGGGGCAAGTCCTTCGTGGGCGATGGCCATGGTGGGATAGACAAGGTTGCTTCTTCGTGGACCCTTTGTGGGTGGAGCCCTCCGTGGACTCGCGCAACCGTTACCCTTCATGGGTTGAAGTCTCCATCAACGTGGACGTACGATAGCACCACCTATCAGAACCACGCCAAAAATCTCTGTGTCTACATTGCGTTTGCCTTCTCCAAACCTTTCCCTTTACCTTCATATGCAATGTTTTACTTTCCGCTGCTACACTCTTAGAATTGCATGTGTAGGTTGATTGCTTGACTTGTGCTAAGTTGCTAAAATCTGCCAAGACTTAAAATTGGGAAAAGGCTAGATTTTTATTTGGTCAAGTAGTCTAATCCCCCCTCTAGACCTACTTTCGATCCTACAAGTGGTATCAGAGCTTTGGTCTCCATTAGCCTTGATTTCCGTAGCTTTGGTGATCATAGCCTTGGTTTCACAACCTAGGAGAGGATGGTGCCTAGCGAGGGAAATTACCACCGTAGAGGTCCTTACTTTGATGGTACTAATTTTGCTAGTTGGAAGCATAAGATGAAAATGCATATTCTTGGTCATAACCCTGCCGTTTGGGCTATTGTGCGTGTTGGCTTGCAAGGTGAATTCTTCGAGGATGGAAGAGAACCGGATCATGAAGCAACCGCAGAAGAATTAAAGATGTTGCAATACAATGCTCAAGCTTGCGATATTCTCTTCAATGGATTGTGCCCCGAAGAATTCAACAAAATCAGTCGTCTTGAGAATGCAAAGGAAATTACTTTGGTTGATATGCACGAAGGTACCGAGTCCATCAAGGAATCCAAATTGGATGTGCTTCAAAGTCAACTGGATAAGTTCAAAATGAAGGATGGTGAAGGAGTCGCTTAAATGTACTCTAGGCTTGCTCTCATCACAAATGAGATTGTCGGCTTAGGAAGCGAAGAGATGACCGACAAATTCATCATCAAGAAGATCCTAAGAGCCCTGGATGGAAAATATGATACCGTGTGCACCTTGATCCAAATGATGCCCAATTACAAAGATCTCAAGCCAACGGAAGTCATTGGTAGAATTGTTGCTCATGAGATGTCACTCAAGGATAAGGAAGAGCTTCACAACAAATCTAGTGGTGCTTACAAAGCCTCATGTGATGCTCCTACAACATCAAGTGAGAAACAAGTCTTCAATGAAGAATTGAGCTTAATGGTGAAGAACTTCAACAAGTTCTACAAGAGTAGAAGCAAAGAGAGAAGTTCCAAGTCAAGGTCCTACAATGACAAAAGATCTTCTAGTCGTGATCGCAATTGCTACAATTGTGGAAGACCCGGACACTACTCTAATGAGTGTACGGCTCCCTACAAGAAAAGAGAAGATTCTCCCAAGAGAAGAAGTAAAAGAGAAGAATCACCACCAAGAGTGAGAAGGAGTAGAGATGATCGTTATGAACGAAGACCCTCTCATAGAAGCAAGGATTCGGAAAGGAAAGACAAGTCATCAAAGAGCTACACAAGACGAAGACATCAAGCTCATGTTCATGAATGGGTATCCGGTTCCGACTCCGACAACCACTCCGAGAGAAGTTATCACTCCGACTCCGAATATACTCAAGATGAAGGTGTTGCCAGTCTTGCACTTGTGTCATCCAACTCCTACAACATATTTGACTCACAAATGAAGGAATTGGAAGATGCTTCATGGCTAAAGGCCCCAAGGTATCACACCCCGAGTATGTTGATTTCAATAGTGATGAAGATGATTTGCTAGGTGATGATGATTTACTTGTTGACAACACTAGTGATGAAAACCATGATGAAATTGCTATTAATCATGCTAATCAAGATAAAACGAATGACAATGACAAGAAGGAGATTGAGCATCTAACTAAAGAACTAAACACTCTTAAGTTAGCTCATGAAACTACCTTAGAGGATCATCGAGAGCTTTTAAAGACTTATGAGAAGCTACGCTTTGAGAAGCTCAATTTAGAGCAAGAGCATGGGTTCTTAAAGGCAATCAATGATGATCTCCGAAAGAAGAGTTCTTCTTACATTGCCAAGCATTTACTCTTGTCTACTTACATGCCACAAGTAAAATCTAGTAACAAGAGCAAGAAAGATTCTTCTTCTAGTAGTAACAATAATCATGCTAAATTCAATATTGTTGCTTCTAGTAGTTCTCTTGATTCCACTAATGATTCTCTTAGCCAAGTTACACTTGAGCAAGAAAATAGCTTATTGAAGGGAATTATAGAGAAAGGTGTTTACAAGAGCCTTGCCGGAAGTAAGCAATTTGAGGAAATTGTACGGAAGCAAGGAAGGCACCGGAAGAATCAAGGTGTTGGTTTTGAACGCAAGTTCAATGCCAATGGAGTTGAGTGGGAAGAAGATCAATACCCCAAGACGAAGTTTGTTCCTCAACAAGAGAAGTATGACCCCACTTCTTCCAAGGGAACACAAGCTCAAGATGATCTTCCACCACAAGACCACAACCTAAAAGGCAAGGACAAGCTTCAAGAGGAGATTAATGCATTTGAAGAAGCTCCTAAGGCCTTGGTCAAGTGGGTTCCCAAGACTACATCAAGTTCTACTTCATCAAGTACGACTACAACTCCAAGGATTCCCATCAAGTTGATGTGGATCCCAAAGAAGAAGAACTAGAGAGTTCTTGAGGGTGACTCCGCCAACATACTTCACTCATATTCATTTTGGCAAGGACAAGTGCAATCAACTTCCATATCTTGCACTAGTTCAAGGAGTAACAAACCCTCTTGTTGGTAAGACAAGGGACAAGGTAACCTAATGCTTTCATGGACATCATCATATGTGTATTTCACTCTATGTCTATGGATATCCTTGTGTGTTCCTTGTGGGACTAACCCATGTAGGTATTAAAAGTGCAACTCACTCCAATGGATTGCTCCAAATGATCTACATCAACATTGAGCATCCACATCTTCAACATCTACATGAAGTCATCTTCGACAAAACCCAAGGTTAGTTGATCCCTCTTAGGGCGGATATCACATCTAGGGGGAGCTTTGCTCTAAGAATTGAGCTAAAGCAACTCTAATGATGTGAACACAACAATGCTTTATGTAAAAGTGGTAACCCTACTTGTGCTTAAACGATGAGTATGACCTATGATCAAATGTTCTCATTTGACTGCTAAGTCAATATACTCATATATAGATGACCTAGTCATCGCCAATTGCTTGATAGATGCTAGAGTGCTTGTGCATGCTTTGCCACATGCTTTATTTGCCATCTTATTGTGTGAGCATGTTGGATGCATAATTTTCGCCGTTCGAGGACATCCATTTGTTGCTTTGGTTGTTTGGTTTTCCTTTGCCAAATGGATGGACAAGAATGCCTAAGAACTCCCTCTAGCTATCTATGCTTTTCTCGTCTCAAACTCTTTTCATGCTACATCACAAAGTTTGAACAAGTCGAATTCGAACCCTCCGGGTGAGGAGCACTCGGAGCCACCGATCCGTCAAGGGCTTAAACTTCCAAAACCTCTTAATGCATCTCGGTCAGACCAACTCACTCCACTCGGTCTCACTAAATTCATTAAGTTGATCTAGGTTTTCACCTCAGTGCAACCAATTCGAACAATTCGGTCACACCGAGTTGCAGTAACTGCTAGCAGTTTTGCATCTCGGTGCCACCGAGTCGTTCCACTCGGTCACACCATAGTGACTGGGTATATATTCTGCGGGTTGAAAATTTGGAAAACTCTCCAAACCACTCGACCGCGCCTGCCCAGCTCTGCCGCCCCTTGGTCTCCGGATCGTCGCCGTCATCGCCAGTGCCTCCTGCCGCTGGTCTCCGCCGCCGTCAACGGGAATCTCACCGCCATTGTCGCCGTAGCGAGTTCGTCGCCAAGTTAGGGTACGAACTTGATCTCTTTGTGCGTCCTTTTACTCCGATTCTTTCACAATGATCATTGCCATTATTCTTTCCATGAATGAGATAAATCTATCCACCGAAAAATTCCATTAGAATAGATTTGATGCAAAACTTAGGGTTAGGTTTCCGCCGAACTCATCTTGGACCGACCGATCTGAGGATCTCGGTCTCACCGATTTAGCTTAGGCCATTGCACAAGTACAACTTGGTCTAACCGAAGCGTACTAATTGGTGCGACCGAAATCACATACTTTGTGAAACCCTAGCAACTCGGAATCACCGAACTGCATTTCGGTCTGACCAAATTTGTATGTTTAGATTCTGTTTGTGCTTCGGTGTCACCGAGTTTGTCATATCGGTAGCTCCGAAATAGTTGTGCTTTGTGATGCTCATCCACTCTATCTATACCCATCTATTCATAGGGTAAGTTTCAGAGATGTCAGAGGGTAGTGACAGCCAGAACAGGTCTGAAGAGCAAGTGAATCTCAGTCAGGGCACTAGTCCCTCCAACAGCAGTTATGATGAAGGTAGCAGAAGCATTCCAAGCAACTTGCCTAAGGCTGCTACTAGGCAAAGGAAGAAGAGAACCTCAGATTTTGAAGATGAGGATTTTGATGTTGAGGAGGAGGTGACCTCCAAGAAGAAAGTGCTGAAGAAGGAGTATGCTACAGCTGCTGCCACCAAGCCTGGTATGCCAAAGAAAGCTCCTGTCAAGAGAAATCCTATGTCAAAAGCTAGAGCCTCTACACAAGCTGATGCTCCTGCACCAAGTACTGCTAGAGAAGAAGAGGCTGCTGGAGGAAAGAAGAGGAAGGAGAGAGTGAGGAAGACTATTGCCAGAGTCATTGGTAAACCAGCTATGATGAGAGACTCAGATGAAGATGAGGAGGAGGAAGATCCAGCTGCACCACCTCCAAAGACTCAGAAGCTCATGGGGGATGCTATAAGATCAGGGGCTGCTCCATCTAAGCCCAAATCAGCCCCCAAGCCTCCAACTCAAGCTCAAGCTCCAAAACCTGCTGCATCCAAGAGATTCACCAGAAACATCCCTGCTGCTGAGAAGAACAAGGCCCCAATGCCTGATGTTCAAGAGGATGAAGAACAACAAGTGCTCAGAAAGTTGAAGCCAAAGATTCCTGATCATAGTGATGACCATCCTATTGCTGAAAACATGAAGGAAAGGAAGGATGCTGGTCTGAGATTATGGAGACAGACAGATCCCTATGCCACCAGGAGAAGGACTGCTATAGATTATCGATTCCACACCAAGGAACAGTAGGACTTCTATGAGACAGTCTTGTTAGACAAGAAACCCATTGTCAGTGACATGAGGTGGGTTGACTGGAAGTACATTGATGACAATGAGGACTACTTCCCAGGTGTGCATGAGAGCTTCAGGATGAATGACGTGGACAAGTTTGTTGGTTAGAAGTTGACCAAGTGGAATGATGAGATGATAATGCAATTCTACTCCACTGCTCATTTCTATCCGGATGGACGGATTGTCTGGATGACTGAAGGTACAAGGTACCAATCAACTATCTCTGAATGGGCCAAGTTGATCAATGCCCCTAAGGAAGATGAAAATGATACAGATGTATATGCCAAGCCAAGGAAAGATCACAACTCCATGGCAAATATGTACAAGACCATTCCTGATGATGCCTTGGAGACTCACAATCTTGGGTCGATATACTTTCTGCTGTCAGGGCTGACCACCATCAAGACCATTCTGAGGCATACCCTTTTGCCCAAGTCAGGAGATCATAGAATGATTCGAGGTCACTCCATCAACTTGCTCCATATGTTTGATGTGCCACAGAAGTTCAAAGTGATGACTCTAATTGTTGAGACAGTGAAGAGAACTGCAGCTGATCAAAAGAGATCATGTGGATATGCCCCTCACATATAGATGCTAATCAACACCAAGATGGGTACATGGACATATCTTCTAGATAAAGAGCATCTTCCCCTGAGGCTAGAATTTGAGGACAACGAGGTTGTCATGGATGCATCTCATCCAACTTGTGCAGAAGCCTAGGAGAAGAGAGAGAGAGCAAAAGTTGCAAAAGCAGCAAAGGTAGCCACTGCACCAGATGCTTCATAAGTGATGCTCAAGACCAAGCAAGATCAACTCAGTTATCTGCTTGAGGCTACTGTGAGGATTGAGAAGGGCTTGGCCACCCCGACTCAGAATCAAGAAAGTCTTGAAAGGATCATTGAGACCAAATTCCATGATCTAGATGTCAAGGTCACAGAGATCCAGACTACTGTGGATAAGCTCCAGGAAGAAGTTGAGGATAGAAGTGACAGACCAACCACTGATGCTTTTTAGCAAGTGCCAAGGGCACAAAGGTCTATAGCTGTGCCAGTTGTCAGAGACTCCAGGACTACCATTTCAACACCTGCAGCAACTGCCTCAGTCATACCTCCAGTTTCAACTCCTCCAGCTCCACAGACGTCAGCTGAAGTTTTTGTAGATGGACTCCTCTCCACCCAATCTACGCATACCGAAGCTCCCGAAGATCGTGCCTAGAGTGCCGCATAGCACTATGCATTTTCAAGCTTTTTGGTAACTTGTTGCCAAAGGGGGAGAAAGTGTATAGATCATTAGGCTTCGAGAGAGAGAGAGTGTTTTGCGTGTTTTGCTTTTTGTTGCCTCTCTTGCTACTTTGATCTTTGATCGTTTGCTCGTTTGATTCTTGCTACAATATTTGTGCTTGTTTGTGAGATACTCTCGTGATCACGTGTTTGATCATATTATACTTTAATGTGTGCTTGTGTGATGCTATCTAGGATACTTGTGTATGATCAATCACGTTTTCCCTTGGTGATGAGTGCATGTTCTTTATATTCTATCATTTTGAGCGCTCCACCAAGATGTATGTGACATGGAAGAGTGACCCATGATCCTAATCGATTGTGCATTTGCATTCAAAAGCAAATTTTAAATAATGCACAAATTTAGGGGGAGCTCTTGCTTATCACATACTTCTCAAAGCGATGATGTATTTCATTCATATTATCAATTGTTGAAGCTTTGGTCTATATGTTGTCATCAATTACCAAAAAGGGGGAGATTGAAAGTGCAACTAATCCCCGGGTGGTTTTGGTAATTCATAACAACATATAGCTCATTGAACTAATATCCATTCAAGTCTAATATTTCAGAAAGTTCAATGATTGGCATGGCATGGACTAGAGATGTGGACCCCTCAAAATGCTAAGGACAAAGATTGGCAAAAGCTCAAGACTCTTTATTTCCATTTTAGTGATCCAAGATCACATTGAGTCCATAGGAAAAGCCAATACTATTAAAAGAGGATGAGGTGTTGCTTAGTGGTCTACTTGCTCAAAATGCTTAGTGATATTGCTCCAAAACCCTCAGCCACAATCTCTTTTCCATATATGTCCAAAACCCAAAGTCAAACTCGTCCCCACCGATTTGCTCTATCCGGTACCACCGAGTTCAGTTGACATAGCCACTGCCAGAAACCCTAGACAATTCGGTCTCACCGATACGGATCTCGGTCTAACCGAGATGGCATTGCAAACTCTCTGTTTCCCTTCGTAACATTTTGGTCTCACCGAGATGAGCGATCGGTCCCACTGAGTTTGCATGACAAACTCTCTGTTTCCCTTCGTAACATTTCGGTCTCACCGAAATGAGCGATCGGTCCCACCGAGTTTGCCTGACCAACTCTCTGTTTGCTCTTTACTGAAATCGGTCCCACCGAGTTCCTGCAATTGGTCTCACCGAGATGAGGTTTGCCCTTAGCCCTAGCACATCGGTCCCACCGAGTTGATCCAGTCGGTCCCACCGAGATTCCTAATGTTCACATTTTGAACTAAATCGGTCTCACCGAGTTCTCCTATTCGGTCTGACCGAGTTGGGTCAAATGTGTGTAACGGTTGGATTTTGTGTGGAGGCTATATATACCCCTCCACCCCCTTCTCCATTTGAGAGAGAGCCATCAGAATGTGCCTACACTTCCACTACTCATTTTCTGAGAGAGAACCACCTACTCATGTGTTGAGACCAAGACATTCCAATCCAACCACAAGAATCTTGTTCTCTAGCCTTCCCCAAGTTGCTTTCCACTCAAATCATCTTTCCACCATAGCCAAATCTGTGTGAGAGAGTTGAGTGTTGGGGAGACTATCATTTGAAGCACAAGAGCAAGGAGTTCATCATAACCACACCATTTATTACCTTATGGAGAGTGGTATCTCCTAGATTGGTAAGGTGTCGCTTGGGAGCCTCCGACAAGATTATGGAGTTGAACCAAGAAGTTTGTAAGGGCAAGGAGATCGCCTACTTCATCAAGATCTACCCGAGTGAGGCAAGTCCTTCGTGGGCGATGGCCATGGTGGGATAGACAAGGTTGCTTCTCCGTGGACCCTTTGTGGGTGGAGCCCTCCGTGGACTCGCGCAACCGTTACCCTTCGTGGGTTGAAATCTCCATTAACATGGACGTACGATAGCACCACCTATCGGAACCACGCCAAAAATCTCCGTGTCTACATTGCGTTTGCCTTCTCCAAACCTTTCCCTTTACCTTCATATGCAATGTTTTACTTCCGCTGCTACACTCTTAGAATTGCATGTGTATGTTGATTGCTTGACTTGTGCTAAGTTGCTAAAATCTGCCAAGACTTAAAATTGGGAAAAGGTTAGATTTTTATTTGGTTAAGTAGTCTAATCCCCCCCTCAAGACCTACTTTCGATCCTACAGCCTCCGGCAGAGCGCGCCAAAAGAGAGGCGGAGAAGAAGGCCGAGGAAGAGAAGTGCACCGCAAGGCATGTTGCCTGGAAGGCCTATGTCGCGTCCGAGAGAGTCAGGCAATTGGCTCTTTGGCAGAAGGCTCGTGCGAGGGCCGTGTTGGTGGCGGAGGATGCCCGTGCCAAAGCCCTGAGTGCAGTCGGGCCCAAGCGCCTCATCTACGCTTGGCGGTACGTTGACTGGGTGCACACTTCTAGAGGAGTACCTGTTGGCGCCGGATCACCAGACCAGTGAGATCGCGCTCGCCCGCCGGCAAGCCGCCAATCAGCACCTCGCGAGTTGCGAGGCCGAGGAAGAGGCGTTGTGTCATCGGGCTGGGAAACGGCAGCGCACCAGGGCACTCATAGCGCGCTGAAAGCGCTCCACCCAGCGCCGTGGCTTTTATTAGGATTAATTTAGTATCGTAAGGCGATCTCATTAGTTTTGGGACGGAAATAATAAATCCTGAATGTTCGGGAATTATTAGCTTTGTTAATTAAGTATGTAAAAGGAAAAGTTTTTTTTGAAACGAGCTAAAAGGAAAAGTTTGGAAACCTTGTGTATCCGTAAGCATTTGTAAGTACGTGCATATAGCACGAACTTAACTATATATCGCAGTACACGTCTCTCTCTATATATGCTTGTAGACTGTACTACTACTATTATGTATACACACACGTGCAAATACACGTTTTAACATTACGATGTGGTTTTTGTAAATGTAGAAGAACATCACTAGTCAAGCTTGTGAAATGATTCAATGCAAAAGAAATGCAAAAAATGCTCGTTTGAATGTTTACTTTAGCTTCCTTCTCTCTGTGGTTATTTCTCTATCATACTTTGTACAGAGTATCTCACTGGTCGGGGAGGCATGTAAATTCCCAAACCGCTTCGTACACTGAGCGAGTCATGGACTAAGGGGTCCTCGGGGCGACGGCCCATTGTACATGGGCCAGACTGGTGGAGCCGTATAGTGACAGGAGATCTATGAAGCCGTGGTGTGCCCTCCAAGTCAAGAAGGCGCAGGATCTCTTTAAACCCTTATTGTAATCTATCTTCGGTAACTCTAACCCTATCGGTGTCTATATAAACCGAGGGTTTTTAGTCTTAGGGCTAGAGCTACATTCACCACCTCATCCTTAGGGTTTAGCTCATACGGATCTTGAGATAGATCTACTCTGTAAACCATATTATACATCCAATACAATCAAGCAGGACGTAGGGTATTACCTCTTCGAGAGGGCCCAAACCTGGGTAAACACTGTGTTCATCGTCCCTTGTTCCCCATCGGTCCTAGATCCACAGCTCGGGACCCCCTACCCCGAGGTCTGCCGGTTTTGACACCGACATTGGTGCTTTCATTGAGAGTTCCGCTGTAGGGTCGCCCAAAGGATCGATGGCTCACCTGATCATAGGAGAAGGCATCGGAACTGGGGACTTCTTCGTCCCCGGGCAACTCTTCGCGTTTGGCAGCATCGTGCTGCACGCCAACCCGACTGGTCGTCTGAGTTAGATCGACTCCTTCGCCCCCGGACACCAAATTCGATTCGGTGGTCTGGAATATGTTGCGGACACACGGGGCGATCTGGTCTTCACCGGATTCACTTTCCCCTCCCGCACATTCGCCATGCCCGCTCCAGAGTTCCTTTCCAATCTGATCAGCAGACTGGCCTCAATAGCTTCGAGCCAGGAAAGCTCCGCTTCGAGCGGGGGCCAGACTCCGCCTCTAGCCGGACACACCATGACTGCGGAAAACCTATCCTCAACCTTCGAGGGAGAATCAGGAGGCAGAGGCCAAGAGTCAATCTCGGCCGAACCTTCCTTTCACAACGCTCGCCTGTACTTGACCCCTTACAACAAAGCGGCAGCCAACGGCTTGGGGTCACCCCCAGCCCAAAGCAGCTCGATCTCGAACCTTGACGGGGAAGCCACAAGCAAGGACCAAAGCCCGTCCTTGACCTCCAGTGACGGCCCGGACCCCTTCAAGGATCCGACTTCGCATCCCGAGCTCAGCACGGCCAGCGGAAACCAAGGACCGGCCAGGGCATTGATCGCCCCCACTCCGTTACACCGGAATTTGGCCTGGAACCCTCGATTTTGGCGACCCTCGCAATGATAAACGAGGCGCTGGACCGAATTCAGAATATGACCATCCAGGAGGACCCGCCCTCCGCCTTCAATCATCAACCCTTCGAGACGTACCCCAGGGAATTTTGCGTCCCACCCACCACCCACTTGGTAGCCACTATCGACGATTTAACTGATATGCCAGACTACAATTCGGAAAATACCGAATACATGGACGAGGAGGGCGGACCCACGGTCAATACTGACATCGCCCCCCCGTCACCGGTCGCTGGTCGGCCACATCCACCTACGATATTTACATCGTGGACACCCCCAGGACGGCGATGGCACTCCTGATTAGGACCGGGGCAAGCCTAGAGACGAGCCGCCCAAACGCCAAAAACAGGGCCGTCGATCAAAGACACATCGAAGCCATGCGAGCAACATGGACTCTACGAATAACGGCATCATAAATAATACAGATGACCTCGCCGGAGACGCAGCCTTCAAACATCATCAGGATGACCCCGCGGGGCAGGAGGACCCACTCAATTTAGAAAACCCCGACGACTCCGAGGATAGCAACTACCTCCCACTCTCTATAGAGGAGGTTAGTCTTGGGGACGATGATTTCATCATCCCCGAAGACCCTCTGGAGAAGGAACGGTTCAAGCGGAGGCTTTTAGCCACCACCCACAGCCTAAAGAAACAAAAACGCAAAATCAAAGCCAAACAGGACATCCTCAACGACCGATGGACTAAAGTCCTAGCTGCCGAAGAGGGGTATGGCCGCGAACAGCCAACCAAGAGTTATCACAAGCGAAGGCTATTGCCCCAGTTCGATGACGAGGCCATAGAGCCAACACGCCCGACATATACAAGCGCCGAATAGCCGGACCGCCCCCCTAGAGGGTAGGACAGGGAAGCTGACGAGGCCGAACACCCAGCCGCCCCACCTCGCCGTCACGGCAAGGATCAAGTGCAACCCACTTATGAGTATGACCTCCGCCGTGACCTAGATGCTCGAGGAGGCCATACCAGGTCCATCTACGGACCCAGAGAACACCCGCCTGCTTACCGGGAACGATATTACGATCGGCTAAACTGAAATGATAGAATCCGGGAGCAGCAGCAGGCTCGGAGGACCGAAGACCTCTGACGCGATGTAGCCTGAGTTCGGGGCACCGCACACCCCTTGTGCTTCATAGAGAGGGTAATGCAACACCAATTCCCGGAAGGCTTCAAGCCTGTGAACATCGAATCATACGACGAAACCACAGATCCAACCGTATGGATAGAGGATTTCCTCCTCCACATCCACATGGCGTGAGGAGATGACCTCCACGCCATTAAATATTTGCCACGAAACCTTAAAGGTCCAGCTCGACACTGGTTGAACATCCTTCCCGAGGACTCCATAGCCTGCTGGGAAGAGCTCGAGGACGCTTTTCGAGAAACTTTCAGGGCACCTTGATACGTCTCCAACGTATCTATAATACATGAAGTATTCATGCTGTTATATTATCATTCTTGGATGTTTTAGAATCATTTTATAGCAACTTTATATCATTTTTTGAGACTAACCTATTGACCCAGTGCCCAGTGCCAGTTGCTCTTTTTTGCTTGTTTTTTACATCGCAGGAAATCAATATCAAACGGAGTCCAAACACCGCGAAACTTTTTGTGGATTTTTTATGGACCAGAAGACATCCAATGGGCCAGAGCAGCACTTGGGGGTGCCCCAAGGGGGGCACAACCCACCAGGGCGCGCCCCGGTGGGTTGTGCCCACCTCGGTGGCCTCCCGCACCGCCTCTTCACCCTATAAATTGCCAAATATTCCAAAACCCTCAGGGGTAACCCTAGATCAGAAGTTCCGCCGCTGCAAGCCTCTATAGCCACGAAAAACCAATCTAGACCCCATTCCGGCACCTTGCCGGAGGGGGAAATCATCACCGGTGGCCATCTTCATCATCCCGGCGGCCACCATGATGAGGAGGGAGTAGTCCACCCTCGGGGCTGAGGGTTTGTACCAGTAGCTATGTGTTTAATCTCTCTCTCTCATGTTCTTGAGATGTCACAATCTTGATGTATCGCGGGCTTTGTTAATATAGTTGGATCATATGGTGTTTTCCCCTCTCTATCTTATTGTGATGAATTGAGTTTTCCCTTTGAGATTTTGTTTTATCGGATTGAATACTTTTATGGATTTGAGAGCACTTGATCTATGTCTTGGCACTCAACTCGCGGATTCTCGAGGTGACATTGGGGTAATCTATGCATAGGGGTTGATGCATGTTTTCGTCCTTGTTTCTCCGGTAGAAATCTTGGGGCACTCTTTGAGGTTCTTTGTGTTGGATTGAGTATTATGAATCTAAAATTGTTTGATGCATATCGTATAATCAACTCACGGATACTCGCGGTGACATTGGAGTATCTAGGTGACATTAGAGTTGGTTGATGTGTATCATATGGTGTTATTTTAGTACGAACTCTTGGTTAGATCGATCGGAAAGAATAGCTTGGTGTTATTTTAGTACAAACTCTAGGATAGATTGATCGGAAAGAATAGCTTTGAGGTGGTTTCGTACCCTACAAACAATTTCTTCTTATGTTCTCCGCTAGATAGGAACTTTGGAGTGATTCTTCATCGCACGTTGAGGGATGGCTATATGATCCAATTAGATTAGCATTGTTGAGAGATTGAACTAGCGAAAGTACGGACCCTAGGCCTTGTTTTCAAGCATTGCAATACCATTTGTGCTCACTTTTGTCACTTGCTACCTTGCTGTTTTTATTTATTCAGATTATAAAAATATATTTCTACCATCCATATTACACTTTTATCACCATCTCTTCGCCGAACTAGTGCACCTATACAATTTGCCATTGTATTGGGTGTGTTGGGGACACAAGAGATTTCTTGTATTTGGTTGCAGGGTTGTTTGAGAGAGACCATCTTCATCCTACGCCTCCCACGGATTGATAAACCTTAGGTCATCCACTTGAGGGAAAATTGCTACTGTCCTACAAAACTCTGCGCTTGGAGGCCCAACACGAGTCTACAAGAATAAAGTTGCATAGTAGACATCAAGCTCTTTTCTGGCGTCGTTGCCGGGGAGGTGAGTGCTTGAAGGTATATCTTTAGATCTTGCAATCGAATCTTTTAGTTTCTTGTTTTATCACTAGTTTGGTTTATAAAAAGAAAACTACCAAAAAATGGAATTGAGGTGGTCTCATATTGTTCATCTTTATAATGTCTTTCGTGAAAATGATGGAAAGGAAAATTGTGCTCAATTGATCAAAGAAGAATTCGATAAAATGTTTGGCATGAATGATGAGCATGATTGCAATGTTGTTAGTATGAATTCTTTGAATATCCATTATGCTAATGATATGCAAAGCTACAAGCTTGGGGATGCTATGTTTGATGAAAATGATATTTTTAGTCCCCCAAGTTTTGATGAGAGAATTTACTATGATCAAAGCATGCCTCCTATTTATGATGATTATGGTGATGACATATATGCTATAAAGAATAATGATAACCATGAAACTTGTCATCATGATTTTAACTTTCAATCACATGATAGTTATTTTGTTGAGTTTGCTCCCACTACTATTGATGAGAATAAATTTGCTTATGTGGAGAGTAATAGAATTTCTATGCTTATGGATCATGAAAAGAATGATTTATGTGATAGTTATATTGTTGAATTCATTCATGATGCCACTGAAAATTATTATGGGAGAGGAACATATGCTTGTAGGTATTGCAATAATATCAAGTTTCCTCTCTATGTGTTGAAAATCTTGAAGTTTTGCTTGTTTTGCCTTTCTATGCTAGTTGATTCTTGTTCCCATAAATTGTTTGCTCACAAAATCCCTATGCATAGGAAGTGGGTTAGACTTAAATGTTCTTGTCATGTGATTCATGATGCTCTCTTTATGTTTCAATTCTTATCTTTTATGCGAGCATCATTGAAATCATGATGCCTAGCTAAAAGGCATTAAAGAAAAGCGCTTGTTGGGAGACAACCCAACATTTACCCCTACTGTTTTTATGTGTTCACATGATTATGCTACTGTATTAATCATGTTTTGTTGCTTTTGTTTCAATAAAGTGCCAAGTAAAGCCTTTGGGATAGTATGGATGATAGTTGACTTGAATCTGTGCAAAAACAGAAACTTTTGTGCTCAGTCCAGGAATTTTGAAAATTCACTGGAACTTGATTTTGATCTGAATTTTTTACAGGTGATATATATACAAATTCTCTACGTTGTCCTGATTTTTCAGAATTTTTGGAGTAGCAGAAGTATGGTTGGAGTACAGATTATTACAGACTGTTCTGTTTTTGACAGATTCTGTTTTCAATGCATAGTTTGCTTGTTTTCTAGTATCTATGGCTTATATTGCTCAATATAAATTGTGGAAATGATATGCTACAGTAGGAATTGTGTGGAAACAATTATGAATCTTGTCTTTGACAGTACCAAAGTGAAATGGTTTGCTCTTTATCATACTAACCTATCTCACAAAGTTCCGTTAAGTCTTGTGTGATTGAAGTTTTCAAGTTTTGGGTGAGATGTCGATATGAGGAGAATAAGGAGTGACAAGACCCTAAGCTTGGGGATGCCCAAGTCACCCCAAGGTAATATTCAAGGAAGATCCAAGCAACTAAGCTTGGGGATGCCCCGGAAGGCATCCCCTCTTTCGTCTCCAACATTATCGGTAACCTCACTTGGAGCTACATTTTTTCGTCACATGATATGTGTTTTGCTTGGAGTGTCATTTTCTTGTTAGTATTTGCTTTCTGTTATTTAGAATAATGTTTTGCATCTTTCTTTTAAATAAAAATGTCAAGGATGGCCTTTACCATGCTTATTTTGCAAGTATATGAGTTGCTGTTTCAAAACAGAAAGTTTATCAATGTTGCAAAAATTCCCGAGAAATGTCAGAATGTGATAAAATGTTGAAACTTTTTGCACAATAAGATCTGATAAATTTTATACAGTGTGCTAAATTTTCAGAATTTTTTGAGTTGAATAAGTATTGATACTCTTGCATTCTTTACAGACTATGTTATTTTGGCAGATTGCTGTTATGTTTGCATTGTTTGCATATGTTTGCTTGTTTAATGATTCTATTTGAGGATATGAGCATTAAATATGCAGAGGCATTTAGTATGCAATGTTGAATAATAATTTTAGTGATTTGCTACAGTAGAGAATGATAAGGTTTTTGCATTGGTTTATACTAACTTATCTCACGAGTTCTTGTTGAGTTTTGTGTGGATGAAGTTTTTAAGATTTAGGGAAACCGTGATATAAAAGGAATTAAGGAGACACAAAATCTCAAGCTTGGGGATGCCCAAGGCACCCCAAGATAATATTTCAAGAAGTCTCAAGCATCTAAGCTTGGGGATGCCCCGGTAGGCATCCCACCTTTCTTCTTCAACAATTATCGGGTAGTATCGGTTGAGCCTAAGTTTTTGCTTCTTCACATGAGTTGTGCTATTCTTGGAATGTCATTTTATTTTGTTTTGCTTGCTGTTTTAATAAAGTACTTAGATCTTAAGGTTTTTAAATAAAAGAGAGTTCTCAATTAGCTACCTATGTACTTAACTACTCGCTTGATCTTCACTTATATCTTTTTGGAGTAACTTGTCATTTACTCTTGTGCTTCACTTATATCCTATGAGTAAATTGTTGAATGAATTGAATATCATGAAGTTGAAATTATATGTTCATATCATGCCTAGTGGTAGCTTCACATTGGGTTTAGAAATTGAAATCTTTTGAGGCTTGACAATCACAATATTGGTCATACAAGCAATTCATGAATGATTAGTAGAAGGAAGAGAACTTTCACATGCAAATACACTATCTTGGAAATCTTTTGTGATTTTGAGCCCCCATCAAAATATTATATGCCAAAATTATTGACGTTGGACAAGGAAGACAACATAATGATTTATGTTTGTTCATATTCACATAGAAGTTATATTGTCATAGATCCTTCAACATGTGGTGCTTGCCCCCCATCTTTGCTAGCCAAAAATTCCGCACTAAGTAGAGATACTACTTGTGCATCCAAAAACCCTTAAACCCAAATCTTATTTTCAAGAGTCCACCATACCTACCTATGGATTGAGTAAGATCCTTCATGTAAGTTGTCATCGGTGCAATAAGGCAATAAAAATTGCTTCTAAAAGTGTAAGATCATTTAGTGTAAGAGAAAATTGAGCATTGTACGAACTTGTGATGGTAAAGAAATAAAAGCGACAGACTGCATAATAAAGGTTGCCATCACAAGGGGCAATATAACGTAATGTTCTTTTGCACTAAGGGGTTGAGCATACAAACAAATAAGCGCATGGCAACCTCTGCTTCCCTCTACGAAGGGCCTATCTTTTACTTTTATGTATTTACTTTTATGCAAGAGTCAAAGTTTTTCTCTCTATTCCTTTTTATTTTTCTCCTTTGGCAAGCATCATATGGTGAGGAAAGATCTAGGCACATATGTCCAGTTGGATATGGGTGGCATGAGTTATTATTGTTGACATCACCCTTGAGGTGAATACGTTGGGAGGCGAAATTATAAGCCCCTATCTTTCTATGTGTCCGGTTGAAACGTTTTGCTCATGTGTATGCGATGAGTGTTAGCAATCATAGAAGACTATATGATGGTTGAGTATGTGTAGCTCTTACTTAGACTCTGTTGAATAAGTTGAATTGCAATTGTTTGGTGACTAAGAACATAGGTTGTTGAGTTTCAAGAGAATTCATTGTTTGAACCTTAACATGTGAATTGGTTGCTACTTTAACATGAGAAGTTTTATAAGAAAGAATTGCTGTTATGATGCTAGGAAAAGTGATTGAAATTGTCATTGATCAAACTTGTGCACTTTGCTAGCATTCACACTTCATAAATTATTTCTTTTATCATTTACCTACTCGAGGACGAGTAGGAATTAAGCTTGGGGATGCTGATACGTCTCCAACGTATCTATAATTTATGAAGTATTCATGCTGTTATATTATCATTCTTGGATGTTTTACAATCATTTTATAGCAACTTTATATCATTTTTTTTTGGGACTAACCTATTGACCCAGTGCCCAGTGCCAGTTGCTATTTTTTGCTTGTTTTTTACATCGCAGGAAATCAATATCAAATGGAGTCCAAACACCGCGAAACTTTTTGTGGATTTTTTATGGACCAGAAGACATCCAATGGGCCAGAGCAGCACCTGGGGGGGGGGGGGTGCCCCGAGGGGGGCACAACCCACCAGGGCGCGCCCCGGTGGGTTGTGCCCACCTCGGTGGCCTCCCGCACTGCCTCTTCACCCTATAAATTGCCGAATATTCCAAAACCCTCGGGGGTAACCCTAGATCAGAAGTTCCGCCGCCGCAAGCCTCTGTAGCCACGAACAACCAATCTAGACCCCATTCTGGCACCCTGCCGGAGGGGGAAATCATCACCGGTGGCCATCTTCATCATCCCGGCGGCCACCATGATGAGGAGGGAGTAGTCCACCCTCGGGGATGAGGGTTTGTACCAGTAGCTATGTGTTTAATCTCTCTCTCTCTCTCTCTCTCGTGTTCTTGAGATGTCACGATCTTGATGTATCACAGGCTTTGTTAATATAGTTGGATCATATGGTGTTTTCCCCTCTCTATCTTGTTGTGATGAATGAGTTTTCCCTTTGAGATTTCGTTTTATCGGATTGAATACTTTTATGGATTTGAGAGCACTTGATCTATGTCTTGGCACTCAACTCGCGGATTCCTGAGGTGACATTGGGGTAATCTATGCATAGGTGTTGATGCACGTTTTCATCCTTGTTTCTCCGGTAGAAATCTTGGGGCACTCTTTGAGGTTCTTTGTGTTGGATTTAGTATTATGAATCTGAAATTGTTTGATGCATATCGTATAATCAACTCACAGATACTCGTGGTGACATTGGAGTATCTAGGTGACATTAGAGTTGGTTGATGTGTATCATATGGTGTTATTTTAGTACGAACTCTTGGTTAGATCGATCGGAAAGAATAGCTTGGTGTTATTTTAGTATGAACTCTAGGATAGATTGATCGGAAAGAATAGCTTTGAGGTGGTTTCGTACCCTACAAACAATTTCTTCTTATGTTCTCCGCTAGATAGGAACTTTGGAGCGATTCTTCATCGCACGTTGAGGCATGGTTATATGATCCAATTAGATTAGCATTGTTGAGAGATTGCACTAGCGAAAGTACGGACCCTAGGCCTTGTTTTCAAGCATTGCAATACCATTTGTGCTCACTTTTGTCACTTGCTACCTTGCTGTTTTTTATTTATTCAGATTATAAAAATATATTTCTACCATCCATATTACACTTTTATCACCATCTCTTCGCCGAACTAGTGCATCTATACAATTTGCCATTGTATTGGGAGTGTTGGGGACACAAGAGATTTCTTGTATTTGGTTGCAGGGTTGTTTGAGAGAGACCATCTTCATCCTACGCGTCCCACGGATTGATAAACCTTAGGTCATCCACTTGAGGAAAAATTGCTACTGTCCTACAAAACTCTGCGCTTGGAGGCCCAACACGAGTCTACAAGAATAAAGTTGCGTAGTAGACATCACACCTACGTCTGGCCTCCAGATGCCGATGACCTAAATCGCATCACAGAACAGCCCGGAGAATCTGCCCGACAATTTTGGAACCGGTTCCTGACCAAGAAAAACCAGATTGTCGATTGTCCGGATGCCGAAGCCTTGGCCGCCTTGAAACTCGGCCAATACAAACCAAGAACTATGGCAGCCCTTACTTCCCTCATGACCCGCTTTTGCGCGGGCGAAGACAATTGGCTCGCTCGCCAAAACACCAACCCCGACACACCTGGTACCTCCGAGGTTTGGGACGGAAATGGAAAGCCCCGACACAGCAAGAATAACCGTCGCCACAATGATGGCGAGGGCGAGGATACGGCAGTGAATGCCGGATTCTAAAACCAGAAGTCCGGACCCCGAAAGAAAGCCCCTAAAGGCAACAATGACGGCCCATCCAGACTAGACACAATTCTGGACAGGCCTTGTCAGATCCACGGCACATCAGAGAAGCCCGCCAACCACTCCAACCGAAATTGTTGGGTGATCAAACAGGCCGGCAAACTCACAGCCGAAGACTCGGGCAAAAGCCCACGAAGCGAGGACGATGATGAACCCCGCAGGCTGAATAGTGGAGGCCAAAAACCCTTCCCTTCCAAGGTCAAGACGGTAAACATGATTTACGCAACCCATATACCGAAGAAGGAGAGGAAGCGAGCACTACGAGACGTATACTCCGTCGAGCCAGTAGCGCCGAAGTTCAATCCATGGTCAGCCTGCCCGATCATGTTCGATCACAGGGACCATCCCACCAGCATACGCCATGGAGGGTCTGCAGCCCTAGTGCTAGACCCCATCATCGATGGATTCCACCTCACTAGAGTCCTAATGGACGGAGGTAGAAGCCTCAATCTGATATACGAAGATACAGTGAGGAAAATGGGGATCGATCCATCAAGGATCAAACCCAGTAACACCACCTTTAAGGGGGTCATTCCGGGAGTGGAGGCCCGCTGCACGGGCACCGTGACGCTCGAAGTAGTGTTTGGATCTCCGGATAACTTCCGAAGCAAGGACTTGATCTTCGATATGGCACCTTTTCGCAGTGGCTATCACGCCCTCCTCAGCCGAACAGCGTTCGCCAAATTCAATGCCATTCCACATTACGCGTACCTCAAGTTGAAGATGCCTGGTCCCTCGGGCATCATAACTATCAACGGCAACACAGAATGCTCACTTCAAACCGAAGAGCACACTGCGGCCCTAGCGACCAAAGACCACACCGGCCCTTATAGGCCCAGATGCCGACCCGCCATAAAGGCCGGCGACAATAGTAAATGGGTTCGAACCCGTTCCCCGTCATGGGAACCCGCATGCGTTCGCCGCAAATAGGGACGGGCGCCCGACGGCACGCCCACATTTTTCGCACTCTACATGCCTCGTCAGCACAAGTTCGCACTCAAAATACCATGGGCAGCCATGAGGCATATATCAACAAATCCGAAATATATGTTCGGCTAAACCAAACTTTGAAACTACCTCGTCCTCGGACGACCCAGGGGCCAAATCCGGAAACCGCCAAGCATAAAGCTCCATCGGCAGGATCCTCACCCCTCAAGGTCACATCGAAGGTCCCAACCCCCACCTCCCAGAAGCAAAGGCGCAGACGTGCAGCAGGGCAAAGTGAAGGCTTCAACTCACGCATCAAGGCCCTGCGTAAACCTTTATTCTGTAAAACTCTTCTATTTTTTATAATATCTTGGCAGTTAGAATCGTACGGTTAGACGACTTAATGTTACGAGAAATAATAAAAGCGCCCTTTATGGTGTTCGGATATCCGCATTTTGCGATTCTTTCTACCCCCTTTCTGATTCTCCACTCACTCTTCGAACAGCCCAACATGAAAATGTATTAACTAGTCAAGAGTTTGATTTATATATCAGCTCAATATCTTCAAGTCCGGCACCGCTTTCCGCTAGGTGTTCGGCGTCTCGGTTATTGCATTATATGCATATGTTCCGAACTATGTCTTTGGTCAATAGTTGGGTTGCCCGGCTCCTGTGCTTGCCTCTTATGTTCCGCATGTTCGGCTAAGAGGGCAAAGGGAGAACCCCTGCGATTGTACTTCTGGTTTGCCCGGTCAAGTACCTCAGGAGGAAAAAGCCGAAACCTGACCATCATAGTAAGCGCGAACTGGTCCGCGATCTGATGACGAGGTTTGACTCTAAAAATCATTGGCGATTTTGCCCTGTCACATGAAGGGTTCGTCTTAACACAAACCATGTGATCGGAAAGGGCAGGTTTTGATCCCCAAGTACATCACAATACACCAGGGGCTAGTCCCTAGTCCCCACTGTCAAGCTCCTACGGCTAAGTGAAAGCAATAAAACCGAATAGCCCGATTGCCTGGTTTCGCTCCCGCACTACCGCCTCCGGGTACCAAGACGTTGGCTAAGGGTAACAGTGCAGAGACGAAACACCCCTCGTGATATTCACTTGGGGGCTAAAGCCGACGACTGGTAGCTTTCAGAATAAACATACGGCCGCACAGGAGTCAAAAGTAAATCATGACAATATAAAACAAGTCAGGCAGATGCATTATAAAGCATGAGGTCCACTTAATACAAAATTAATACAATCACTCAAGCACTACATCTTTTGAACACTGGTCCTCTATCGCCCGCGCGCCGGTCATCACCTGTGCAAAATACTGCTCAGGGCGGTGATGCTCCTTCCCCTTGGGCGGAGGACCAGTGGCCATCTCCATTGGATTAATCTTCAGCCAATGCACCATGGTCTTCGCAAATGCAAGCCTCGCCCCCTCCAGGCACGCTGACCGCTTTACGGCGTCAATCTGGAGCGGCGCCTCCCGCAGCTTCTGCACAAGGCTGAAGTAGGTGTCCGGAATGGGCTCGGCCGGCCACAGGCTGACACAGAGGTCCTTCACGGCCAGCTCCGACATCCGATGCATCTCCATCAACTGCTTCATTTGATAGCTTAGATGGGGGGGGGGGGGCTCAGAGTCCGGAAACTGTGACCAGAAGAGCCGCTGGGTGGAGTCCTCTTCAAGAGTGGCGTAGTGCTACACCGCGGCCGCCACATTCTTTGGAAGCTCGGAGAAGACACCTGCGGAGCGCCAGAACCGCGTCAGCAGGGTGAACCTGTTGCCTCCAAACACACTTTGCAGTAAGTATTTCTTACCATTTGCAATTTGCCCGACTTGGCGGAGCTCCTCCCGGACACCTCGCGATTCGGTCCTTGCCTCCTGGAGCTCCTTCTCTGCCTTGGACAGCCGGGAGGATTGCTCCTCCTGCTCCTTCTCAAGGGCCTCCAGCTTCTTGGCGGCATCCTTGAGCTCCACCTAGACTTCGGTCACCCAAGCCTCGTGCTGCTCGGCTGCAAGTTTGGCCCTCTCAAGCTCGGCAACCGCCTTCTCAGCGGCCGTTTTCTTCACGGTTGCCTCTGCCTCGGCTTTCTTCAAGGCCTCCCTCAAGCCCTCGACCTCGGCGGCGGTAGCTGCAGGGCCATCGCGATAAAGGTTTAGTATGCAGTCCGGATAGTCAATATCCGGCATCAAGCAAATACACATCTCATTACAGGGCCTATCTTGTGCCTCGTCAAGTCATTTGTTGACAAGGTCAAGCTCTTTATTGGAAAGCTTGAGCTTCTGATCCATCTCCTCTAACGCCGCGGCATTAGCAGCTGCGGCCATGGAAGATGCCTGCGTTAGCAAAAGAAATGTCAACATCGTTAATCGGCCTACCGAATTTGATCCTCTGCAGTTTTCTTCGAAGTCCTTGCAGAGTCTCGGGGGAAAGAGCATTACTTGACTTACCTCAAAGCCTGTTAGAAGGCCTTGGATAGCGTCATTCAGTCCGGATTGGATGGACCGAACACCCTGCATAACCGCACTCATAAGAGTGCGGTGCCCGTCAATGATGGCGGAGTTGTCCACCAGCTCCTCCAGCATGTCTGGCCAGCCAGCCGCCGCCCATGTAGAGGTGTTCAGCACTGACGTTGGTCCCCGGCCCGTTCCCCGCTGGGAGGAGCCTGGGCCGTCGAAGGCCTTGGGGGCTCGGGAGCGGTCGACGGATGGGGTCCGGATGTTCCGGACTCCTTTCCCGCGTCAGCCAGGAGGGACGCTCCCTCCTAATCTTCGGTGACCGAGGTGTTAACCTCGGCCATTACGGCATCGGCCCCGCCCTCTGTGTTCGGAGGAGGAGGAGTCCTTCGGGACCGCACCTCCTCAACCTCTTCGGGGACCAGGGGAGGTGCGGAATACGCCATAGACCCACTGTCCGCTAGTTCGGTGGGCGGAGACGTCCCCTCCGAAGTCTGCTCAGTGAGGCGTTCATGGGGGCTGCAATTCAGAAGGGTTAGCCTTCAACTAAAACAAATTACTGAAAATAGGATAGCTAAAGATAACAATGCCTTACCTGCTGGCTGGGGGCTTGACCCTGGGTCCCTTCTGCGGGATCTCCTCGGACGCCTCGGACTCCTTGTCGGAGTCCGAGCTGTTGGACAGGACCATCTTAGGCCGGCATCGTCTCTTCGGGGCCGGAGAAGGTTGGACCTCGATGACGTCCTCGGACACCGCCCTCTTTTTGGAGAGCGAGGAGGTGCTCTCCTCCTCGTCCTCATCCTCGTCCCCATCTTGTACGGATGAGGCCGCAGCATCTCCGGACCGGTTGCCCGGACGAACCCTGCGGCGGAGGCCCTCCCTGGCCTCCGGTACTTCTTCTTTCTTGCCCTTCTTGACGGGCGCCTTATAAGGCACTACGACCAGCATCTTTTCCAGCTGCTTTGATCGGGGCTCTTCCGGCAATGGCGCGGGCCGCTGATCTTCTTGGCCTTGGCAAGCCAGCCCTGCAAAATCCGCATAACAAGGTCAGGCCAAATCAAACGCGGTATGAATATCCGAACACTCCTCGCAGAAGAGTGCCACTCACCTCCTTTGGGGGGTTCGCGGCGTCGAGGCCGATGTCCTTCCCCTCAACCGGCCACTCCTTCTGGGGCTGGAATAGTTGGCCCCATATTTTGCCAGGAGTCGTGCCGTCGAGGTGTCGCACGGTGGCCGGATCCTCGGGGTCATGCTCCCACATAGGCTTGGCCCTCTCCTGGCAAGGGAGGAGCCAGCGGTGGAGCATGATCTGGACCATATCAACAAGCTTCGCGCCGGTCTCTATTATGCTGTCGACGTGCTTTTGCAACGCCTTTGTGTGAGCGACACACCCCCAGTCCGGGCTCTTGGTGGTCCATGAGGCCAATCTGGTAGGGGGTCCAGACCTGAAGGCGGGGGTCACTCCCCAGGCGGCCTCCCTTGGCTCGGTGATGTAAAACCACTCCTTTTGCCACATCCGGATGGTGTCAACAAAGTGGCTGTCCGGCCACTGGACCCGCATCTGTTTACTAATCATGGCCCCTCCATAGTCGGCATGCTCGCCGCCAACCACCTTGGGCTTGATGTTGAACACCTTCAGCCATAAACTGAAGTGCGACTGAACTCGAAGGAGCGCTTCACAGAAGACGATGAAGGTTGAGATGTGGAGGAGGGAATTGGGGGCTAGATCATGAAAATCTAGCCCGTAGAAGAACATAAGCCCCCGCACAAAGGGGTGCAGGGGAAATCCTAGCCCCCTAAGGAAATGGAGAAGAAACACGACCCTCTCGCCCGGCTGGGGCGTGGGGATGATCTGGCCCTCTTCGGGGGCCCGATGAGCAGCGTCGGCCGACAAATATCCGGCCTGCTTCAGCCGCACGATGTCGTCGTAGGTGACGGAGGAGGCTTCCCACTTCCCGTTAGCGCCCAAGCTTGCCATGGTCGAAGGAGACGGGACAGGGTTTGCTGTGGAAGTAGAGGAAAGGGGCGCTGGAGCTCTGAGGATCTACGTGAGCAGGAGGTGGAAGAAGGCGTGGGTTGCTGACTGTGATCGCTCTCCCTTTATAGACTGTTGACAGGCCTGTGTTTCCTTTTTCCATGCCATTGGCTTCTCCACTTCCCGATATGCCCGTGACGTTATGTGCGGGGAGGGGGATCGAAATCATTAACCATATCCCCCGAAAAGCGGGACACGATCTCCACCTCGAGGGGACGTGCCAAACATGGCGTCGGCCTCGAGCCGCGCTTCGAGAAATAGTAACTGCTCCGCGTTATGGCCGGAGGCGACTCTTCGTTGGAGGAGAAAAAGTTGTCAGATGAAGACACCATTTACACTTGAACAGTTTTTTTATTATTGCCTTCGGTGTTAAGTAAAACTGTCATTTCAGATTCCAAACATCACTTGGTTCCGAACATGGGTGAAACATACTGAAGAACTCGCCTCGCAAGTCGAATACTAGTCGGATGAGTGGATGCCGGATACAAGTCTTGGCGTTGGAGGCAAGTTCGGGGGCTACTGAGGGAGTCATGGACTAAGGGGTCCTCGGGGCGACGGCCCATTGTACATGGGCCGGACTGGGGGAGCCGTATAGTGACAGGAGATCTATGAAGCCGTGGTGTGCCCTCCAAGTCAAGAAGGCACAGGATCTCTTTAAACCCTTATTGTAATCTATCTTCGGTAACCCTAACCCTACCGGTGTCTATATAAACTGAGGGTTTCTAGTCTTAGGGCTACAGCTACATTCACCACCTCATCCTTAGGGTTTAGCTCATATGGATCTCGAGGTAGATCTACTCTGTAAACCATATTATACATCCAATACAATCAAGCAGGACGTAGGGTATTACCTCTTCGAGAGGGTCCGAACCTAGGTAAACAATGTGTTCATCGTCCCTTGTTCCCCATCAATCCTAGATCCACAGCTCGGGAGCCCCTACCCTGAGGTTTGCCGGTTTTGACACCGACATACACCCTGTATCGAATTTTTTGCCTAACAAGTTGTGCTGTGCAATTGGAATTCCAAGTTGAGTACTACTACTAGGAGTATTAGGAGTAGTAGGTAGGGATACTAGGAGTAGTAGCTAGGGATCGAGTGTGCGAGATGAACCAGACAAAGTAAATGTAGAGAGATGAAATGCAAAAATGACAGAGGGATGTGATGGTTGCTTGTCCAATTATTTTACCAGGCCACTTATTACTGGGAGTGGTGGGGTTTTGTGATATGATGGCTTTACTGCCGCGCCACGAGCGGGGTAAGACTCCTGTGCAGCGCTGCCCTCTACACTAGTACTACCTCCGTCGTGGTTTATTAGTCCCCCATGTAATTTGATTGAAGATTTAACTGATAAAATGTTAGTTCATGTCAACAAAAACTATATCGTTGGATTCGTATTTGAACATAGTTTTCAATGATATAATTTTTGGTGACATGCATGAGCATTTATCATACTATATATAATGTTAGTTAAATTTATGGTCGTACTATATATAGTAAGGTGCCCGTGCGTTGCACGGAACAGTGAAATGCATTGATCAGGGAGTTGTTTATTTTGACAAAGTATGGGGGGTCATCTCATGTGTAACGAGTATGGATAGGTTTCTTCGGATATTATTTCTTCTCTAGAGCTCACAAGCATCCAGGTGAATAGTAAATGTAGGCTAAATAGATAAAAAAAAGTATATTTTGCAAACAAAAGCGTTCAACTGTTCAACCTGCATCCAAAACTTTTGAAGAAATAACACTTATTGTGCTTTGCAAGAAATGATCTTTAAGAATTATTTTTTGAGTATCAATTTTGTTTATTTTTTCTAGACCACCATGAATGTAAATCAGGATGACTTGGGAGGGGGCAGAAGAGATGTAAGAAATGGTTCATCATAAGTCTTTCACCATTACTGTAGTAAAATTTCACAATTAATCTCATAAATGGCAAGCGAGAACTCTAATAATGGAGCAAAAGCATACATGGAAGATTCTAGACTAAACCATAAATGGAGACACGTTTATTCAAGCGCGATACTCTAATAGAGCAAGATCATGCATGGAAGGTTCTATACTATATAAATAAGAAGTGTCCACATGCTTAGACAATGGCTTACATTGAGCGAAGACTAATGATGAACAGTTAACTTGGTAATCCATATGCCTAGGTGAAGCTCCTTGGAGTCCCCGTGCATCATCTTGGGGTGAAAATCATACCAGGCCTCTTCCATGTCCACATTGCCGGGAACGGAGCAGCTCAACACAGTCCCATTTAGCGTGAGGGAGGCGCCGAGGTCGCCCTCGTACACTGGAGGGGCAGTAACAGTGAGCACACACCAGTACAGTGGCCTCGTGTCAGCGTTAGCGGCGTTGCCCTGACGCACACTGCAGAGATGGGGCGGCAGCCTGCGCGGGCCTTGCCGGTGCCCACAGCCAAGAGGAAGACGTTGTTGTCCTCCTCCGCGACTAGCAGTCGGCGGTGATCGTCCAGCGACTCCGGCACGGCGAACGGGTAGCACGTCTCGTACTTGATGTTCATCGTGGGCCAGTAGTGATTGCCGGACGGTGCCGTGAGGTGATGCATGAGGCTCACCGGCGAGCCCTCAAACAGCGGTGTGCACTCATAGCAGTAGCAGGGCGCGTGCGCGCATCTGGAACTATGCTCCACCAGCGAGTGCTGGTCGACGTACCTCTCGCAGCCAAAACTCTTGTAGACGCAGGGCACCTTGCAGGCATCGACCAGGCCATCCATGAAACGGGAGTGGCTGTAGGGGACGTTGCACCCGCCGCATGGAGCGCAGGAGTAGCACACGAAGTGGTACATGGTGTACTTACTAGTACTCCCTCCGTTTCTTTTACTAGTCTCTACTCTCTACTCTCTATCTCTACTCTCTACTTTTCTCTACTCTTATACTCCCTCAGTTTCTTTTTAGTCCACATATTAGATTTGATCAAAGTCAAACTTTGTAAAGTTTGACTAACTTTATAGAAAATAATATTAACATCTACAATACTAAAGTTACATGTTATGAAAATTAATTTCATCATGCATCTAATATTATTGATTTCATAGTGTGGATGTTGATATCTTTTCCTACAAAGCTAGTCAAATTTTACAAAGTTTGAGTTTGACCAAATTTTATATGGAAACTAAAAAGAAACGGAGGGAGTAAAAAACAGAGTTGGTGATGATGGTGTGCTTGCCATCCTGCAATATACACTGTCTGATTTATATCTGACGGATAGGAAGGAAACTATGACAATTTCGCAAAAAGATACCCACACCCCTCTCCACATTTGCAAATAAGGCCTTCCCTCATTAATCCTTTTCTCCCACAAGATAAACTA
The DNA here is from genome assembly GCA_011799875.1 of Thinopyrum elongatum. Taxonomy (NCBI): domain Eukaryota; kingdom Viridiplantae; phylum Streptophyta; class Magnoliopsida; order Poales; family Poaceae; genus Thinopyrum; species Thinopyrum elongatum. The sequence continues at coordinate 535,288,809 of CM022301.1, read as the reverse complement.
CTCATACAAATGCATCTTGATGTTCCGTGCAACGCATGGGCATCTTGCTAGTTCTTATAAAAAACCGAGTTGGTGATGATGGTGTGCCTGCCATCTTGCAATACAGACCATCCGATCTATATCTGACAGATAGAAAGCAAACTAGGGCAATTTTGCAAAAGGATACCCGCATCTCTCTCGTTCATCCTTATCTCCCACAACTTCATTGTTGAGTAATTTAAAAAGGAAGCCTCTGGAACAATCTGGCATGGTGGCCGCTGCCGGTGTCGTCCATCCCCATGCCTCTGCTAAGTCTTACCACCAATCACCACTGTGGCACCCCGGCTCACAGCAACCGGTTTACCTTGCATTGCCAGCCCAGAGATCTAGTCTTCTGGCAACACACAACAACTTGGTACAGAAAACAACCGCTTTATTGATGCTAGCGGAAACATAGGTTCGATATTACATCAAGTAGCGAGGCCAAGCGGCACACACGGTGCGGCTGAACAGTATGTACATTATTTAATGAACATGAAGGGGCCTCAATCACGACAACTATGCGACAGCAGAACAACGACGAAGAGGAACTCCATAGCACAGGGACACCAATGTGGACACGGTCTAGACACGAGAAGCACTCTGATCCTATAAGACTTTCCTGAAAACTGGCATGACATGCCAGGTCAGTACATTGAATGTACTTGCAAGCTCACAACAAGTAAAAGCATAATGGCAAACAATAACATGATTATTAAGCAGGTTAAATGCAAGTCTATAACAGACTACTCATGAAGTGGATCATGCTTGTGCACCGAGTCCCTCGGACTCTCTTACCAAACGGGTTACCTCGTAACCATCATCATCGATACGGTGATCACTCCCGGATCACAAACGAAACCAACACTTTGGTTCCCACAACAACGACCATCTTCATGGTCTCAACAATCTCATCACATAACCAGTGACAATCACGTAACTTTAGTGTGCAAGATTAGCTCAATTATGTTCATCCATGGTGTGACCTACTTACGAGCTGTGTCCGTAACCGAGGACGCGGCTATCGATAGATTTAATAAACACTCTGCAGAGGTTAGTACACTGTACCCACACCACGGAACCCATGGCCTCGCACTCCCATTCGGGTGGACCAACGGCATTCCGACAAAACCAACCCATTGCCATGACACTCTCTCGGCCACTCCGACCAACTCCCCTGTGGCTAAGTCCTGGGTGACCCCGATGTCAACCAATGACATACAACAGCCACCGTCATGGCAAAACAATTCTGGATAGGATGCTCTTAAAAAGTCCTCTCTTTCCCAAGTTGCTTCTTCCTCTGTGTGATGCTCCCACTGTACCTTATAAAATTTTATCACCTTACTGCTAGTGACTCTTTCCGTTTCATCCAAAATTCAGAACGGTTTCTCCTCATAGGTTAAATCCTTAGCAAGCTCTATCTCTGCCATTGCAGTCCTTTTCTCGGGTGGCGAGATACACCTTCTCAATTGTGAGACATGAAACACATTGTGCACTTCTGACAATTCCGGTGGTAGTTCCAACTGATAAGCAACTGTACCAACTCTGGACATAACTAGGAACGGACCAATATATCTGTGTGCAAGTTTTCCTCGGGTCTGAAACCTCTTGACTCCTTTCATGGGTGTGACTCGGAGGTAAACATACTCTCCGGGTTCAAAACTGATCTGACGGTGCCTTGAGTCATAGTAGCTCGTTTGTCGGGACTTAGCCAATTTCAGTCTATCTCGGATCTCCTTGACTTGCTTTTCAGCCTCCATCATTAAGTCAGTTCCGAAAATGTGGCTATCTCCGGTTTGAGACCAGTTGAGTGGAGTGCGGCACTTACGGCCATACAGAGCTTCATAGGGTGACATCTTGAGGCTGGTCTAGAAGCTGTTGTTGTAGGAGAACTCAGCATACGACAGACAATCTTCCCACTTGGGCCCTTGGGCCAAAGCACATGCTCGGAGCATATCTTCAAGTATTTGATTTACTCGCTCAGTCTGCCTGTCTGTCTGAGGATGATAGGCGGTGCTGTACTTTAGTGCGGTCCCCAGAGCTTGATGGAGACATGACCAGAACGCTGAGGTAAAGAGAGAACCTCGGTCGGAAGTGATGGTTCTGGGTACTCCATGTAAACTGACGATTCTGGACACATATAGCTGTGCGAGTTGATCGGCTCGGTAGGTGGTTCGGATGGGAATGAAGTGAGCTACCTTTGTCAGCGTGTCCACCACAACCCATACTGCATCATTGCCTCGGTGAGTCTTCGGCAGGCCTGTGACGAAATCCATGCAGACATTGCCCCACTTCCATTGCGGAACGGGTAGAGGTTGGAGAAGTCCGGTGGGTTTCTGATGTTCCGCCTTCACTTTGTTACATATATCGCAACAAGCGACAAAATAGGTGATGTCCTTCTTCATTCCATCCCACCAAAATGCCCGACGAAGATCTTCGTACATCTTGGTACCTCCTGGATGAATCAAGTACGAAGATTCGTGCGCTTTTGTCAAGATCTTCTTTCTCAGGTCTGCTTGCTCAGATAGGCAAATCCGTCCTCGAAACCTTAGAGTACCTTGCTCATCCTTCGAGAAATCCTGGGTCTTGCCTTCTTGCATATGCTTGACATGGTGTTGCAGGACTGAGTCATCTTGCTGGGCCATGCGGATTTCTTCTTCGAGAGTAGGTGTAACTTCCAATATATTGGCAAGGTCAGCTTCAACAATAACCAGGTTAAGCTGAGCGATTTCTTCTTGGAGTTCGGGAGGCAAGGACTCCATCAGTGCATTCAGACTGGCAGACTTGTGGCCGAGGGCATCGGCAACCACATTGGCCTTACCGGGATGATAATTTATTCCAAGATCATAATCCTTGACCAATTCGAGCCATCTTCGCCGTCGGAGGTTCAAGTCCGGTTGGGTGAATATATACTTGAGACTCTTGTGGTCTGTAAATATCTGACATATTTTGCCAATGAGGTAGTGCCTCCAAATTTTCAAGGCGTGCACAACTGCGGCCAATTCCAAATCATGCGTTGGGTAATTCCCTTCGTGGGGTCGTAGCTGTCTGGATGCGTAGGCTACAACCTTGCCATCTTGCATGAGTACACATCCAATACCTCTCCTGGATGCCTCACAGTATACATCAAAGCTGCGATAGATATCTGGGAGAGTTAACACAGGTGCTGATGTCAATCGGGTCTTCAACTCATTGAAACTCTTCTCACAGTCCTCAGACCATACAAATTTCTGATCCTTCTTGAGGAGTTCTGTCATGGGCTTGGCAATCTTAGAGAAGCCTTTAATGAACCGTCGGTAATACCCGGCTAATCCAAGAAAACTTCGGATCTCAGACTCGGTCGTGGGCGCTAGCCAGTTTAGTACTTCCTTTACTTTGCTGGGATCCACGGCTATACCTTCTGCTGAAAGAACATGCCCCAAAAATCCGACTTGCTTGAGCCAAAATTCACACTTGCTGGATTTCGCATATAACTGATGGTCACGGAGCCTTTGCAAGACTGCCCTGAGATGTCCCTTGTGCTCTCCCTCATTCTTCGAGTATATGAGGATGTCATCAATGAAGACCACCACAAACTTATCCAAGAAGTCCATGAATACTTTATTCATCATATGCATGAAGAAAGCAGGGGCATTGGTGAGGCCCAAAGACGTGACGGTATATTCATAAAGACTGTATCGAGTGGTGAATGCGGTCTTAGGAATATCCTCCTTCTTAATTTTGAGCTGATGATATCCGGTCCTCAAATAAATCTTGGAGAATACCTGTGCCCCACTGAGTTGGTCGAACAAGTCATCAATCCTCGGAAGCGGGTACTTGTTCTTGATAGTGACAACATTCAACTGACGGTAATCCACACACATCCGAAGACTGCCGTCCTTCTTGTCCACAAAGATTGTGGGTGATCCCCATGGTGATGAGCTCGGACGAATGTATCCTTTCTGAAGCATCTCATCAAGCTGTTTCTTCAGCTCCACTAACTCGGATGAAGGCATTCGGTAATACTTCTTGTATATTGGTGCGGTCCCGGGCACAAGATCAATTGCAAACTCAAGCTCACGATCTGGTGGCATCCCTGGTATCTCCTCAGGGAATACATCTAGAAATTCACTGACCACAGGAATTAGATCCAACTCTTCAGCTTGAGCTATGAAGACCATTTCTTTCTTGGGTATGTTCCTTCGAGCAAAGAATTGTATAGTTCGGCCTTCCTGACTTGTCAATGTGACTTCTCTAGTCGCACAGTTGATGTTGGGTCAACCAGTTCATTCCCAAAATAATATCCAACTTGGCAGACTCGATGACTATCAAAGAAGCTGGGAAGATGACTCCCTTGATGTCAATCTCCAAATTGCGGCAGGCCAGATTGCTGTTGAGCACGGATCCCGGGGATTGTACCATCATACGTTTTCCCAAAATCGAGCAAGAAAACTTGTTTTGGGCAACAAAACTCCGCGAAATAAAAGAGTGGGAAGCCCTAGAGTCGAAAAAAATTATTGCAGGTATGCTGTTAACAGGAAACATACCAATGACGACTTCTGGGTTCTCTTGGGCTTCGTCTGCGGAGAGGTGGTGAACTTGCCCTTGGATGGTCTTCTGTCCAGGGTATGGCCCCATGTGGTTGACTTGCGGCTTAAATGGATCATTTGACTTGCCGCTCTTGGGGCACTGTTTGGCGTAATGCCCGGTTTGCCCACAAGAAAAGCACGAATTGTTGCACTGACACTCTTCACATACCGGGCTGGTCACGATATTCTTGACTTGAGTAGTAGTCTTGTTAACGTTCTGCTGCCAATTGGGCTTGTACTCAACCTGAGTCTGCTGCCAGGTACAGGCCTTCTGCACTGCCTGTCCATCCTTCTTAGGCTCGAACTTGCGTTTATGGTCATTATAGATGGGCTTATTGTCCTGAACAAGCTTGTGCTCCCTTTCTGCAATCAGGGCCTTGTTTACCAGAGTCTGGAAATCTGGAAAATCAAGCATACTGAGAGTGCATCTGAGGTGTTGATTCAGTCCTCCAAGGAATCTGTCGATCTTTCTTTCTTCGATGGCCACATCATACTGGGAATAGCGAGCCAAATGGTTGAACTTGTTCAAATACTCAGTGACGGATAAGTTACCTTGCGTGAGGGCTAGGAACTCACACAGTTTAACTTTCAGGATACCGGCGGGGATGTGATATTTGCGGAACCGATCCTTAAACTTATCCCATGTGATTTCTTCATCTGCTGGCCACATAGCTTTAGTATTGTCCCACCAAATAGCTGCGGCTCCTTCCAGATTGAGGGTTGCAAATGGAACCTTATCACCTTCTTCTGTGCGAGCAATATCCAATTTCTTCTCAATGGTCCTCAGCCAATCGTTGGCTTCCATGGGATTAGCAACTTGAGTGAAACTGGGTGGCTTAGTCCTTTGAAAATCTGATAGTTTGGAGTGATGGCCATTCTGATTTCCATTCTGCCCAACCATAGCTTGCACACTTCTCAATAGCTCAAGCAGATCATTGTTTCTTCTTTCTTCGAACATACGGATAATCTGTTCAGTGGTTGGTGGATGTGGCGGTGGAGGCGGATACGGTTCGGGGGAATGTCCTGCCTGTCTTGCCGAGCGACGAATAGGGACATCCTCACCAGCATGACTGCTGCTGCCTCCACGCGTCATCCTATTATTTGTTTTTCCCAATATGAAGCAACCGAGATGAGCAACATCCAAAGATGGGAAAAGCGAATGACTAAACCGAAGAAAATTAATAAAACCAGGGCGAATAAAGAAAATTCCAACATAATTATACATAGACTCATACATGAAAGGGAACATCATGACGGGTTTGACTACACTCATACATGATACGAAACATCATGACAAGTATGACTACATCCGTACATCAAACATCATGACAACTGTGGATACTCTGACAATCTAGTGCTCTGCTGGTCCTGCTGGGTCCTCTCCTGAACCGGACTCAGATCCTAAACTGACGACGTTAACGGAAACCTCCGGGTTAAAGGTAACACGACGACGCTGCCTCGACGGCTCTCCCTCAGGGGCAGGTGCGGGATGAGGCTGGAGCATAGGGGCTTCGGGAGTAGCGAGAAGTGAAGCCCACTCGGCAGGGGCACTGTGGGGAGTCACAGTCGAGGTGCCCAAGCTACTCGAAGGAGCAACCGGGGTAACTGGCGAGCTAGAAACCGGTGAAATATAAGGGGTAAACCCCATGGAAGGTGGAGTGGGATAGGACCTAGCAGCCACTAAAGCAGTGCGAGCACGAGTCAGCTCTCGAGCCAGCTCATGAATCAGAAGATAACTAGCAGTGATATAGCGGGAAAGGTGGCTAGTAGCGCTATCGGCCGCCGAATTAATCATAGGAAAGCGGACACGACCATCATCGTGCAGGGATGGATAGTAATAAAAACCTGGGTGGGTCTGCATCTGGATCTCGTTATAGCGTAGCTCAATGAGGATCTCAAACGCAGCAAACTGAACAGCCTGAGCGGGGGTAGAAGCGAAACCACTCCTAGAAGAACGAGTGTAAGAGCCCGATGCCGAACTGCTGCGCAAGGTAACCACTGCATGATACTCGTATACTGAGTCTGCTAGGCGCTCCCGGTACACCTGATACACTGGGTCATCACCGTGAGGGTAGAGTCGATGCCATACATGCCGAAGAAGGTGCGGTGAAGTGTACGGTGCCAGCTCCACCTGACACGCATACGACACTGGATTCATCTACACTCACAACCATTAGTCGGTTAGCAATAACAATACATCAAATGCATGCAATGCAACAAGCAGGTGCAAACACTACCGGCACTCAAAAACCATCTAGCTACCGTTCAATTAACGTGTCGGCTGTCTAGCGTGTCCTACAGTCAGCGCGGCTCTGATACCAAGCGTTGTGGCACCCCGGCTCAGAGCAACCGGTTTACCTTGCATTCCCAGCCCAGAGATCTAGTCTTCTGGCAACACACAACAACTTGGTACAGAAAACAACCGCTTTATTGATGCTAGCGGAAACATAGGTTCGATATTACATCAAGTAGCGAGGCCAAGCGGCACACACGGTGCGGCTGAACATTATGTACATTATTTAATGAACATGAAGGGGCCTCAATCACGACAACTACACGGCAGCGGAACAACGATGAAGCAGAACTCCATAGCACAGGGATACCGATGTGGACATGGTCTAGACACGAGAAGCACTCCGATCCGGTAAGACTTTCCTGAAAACTGGCATGACACGCCAGGTCAGTACATTGAATGTACTTGCAAGCTCACAACAAGTAAAAGCATAATGGCAAACAATAACATGATTATTAAGCAGGTTAAATGCAAGTCTATAACAGACTACTCATGAAGTGGATCATGCTTGTGCACCAAGTCCTCGGACTCTCTTACCAAACGGGTTACCTCATAACCATCATCATCGATATGGTGATCACTCCCGGATCACAAACGAAACCAACACTTTGGTTCCCACAATAATGACCATCTTCATGGTCTCAACAATCTCATCACATAACCAGTGCCAATCACGTAACTTTAGTGTGCAAGATTTGCTCAATTATGTTGATCCATGGTGTGACCTACTTATCAGCTGTGTCCGTAACCGAGGACGCGGCTATCGATAGATTTAATAAACACTCTGCAGGGGTTAGTACACTGTACCCACACCACAGAACCCATGGCCTCGCACTCCCATTCGGGTGGACCAACGGCATTCCGACAAAACCAACCCATTGCCATGACACTCTCTCGGCCACTCCAACCAACTCCCCTCTAGGCTAAGTCCTGGGTGGCCCCGATGTCAACCAATGACATCCAACAGCCACCGTCGTGGCAAAACAATCAACGGTCCCAAACGGGGACAAGGTACCATAACAACAACGGGCACACAAGGTTATGTCTGCTTACCGGGCCAGGGTACCGCACGCCCATAACCTTCCCTCGTTGGAGGAACCGACCAGAGGCATGACAACGGACCGAATAAGGTCCTTCCCATGAAGGCAAATGTGGCTGCACTAGTGTGGCACCCCGGCTCAGAGAAGACCGGAACGCCCCGTATTCCAGCCCAGGGACAAGTCCTCTGGAATACGGCACTGTTGGCATAGAACAAATCAGCTCTTTATTACAATGGACATGGTTACAAAGGGCACAAGGATTACATCGGCACGGCGACACTACGCCTGCCCGGATAGCTCTATGCTAACAGCGGAGTAACTCTCTCGGCAGCGGAACAGCGACGGCGGTGATGGACTCCACTCCGCAAGGACTCTGGCTAGAACGCGTATCCTAGGTCGCAAACTCGGGATCCTCAACAAGCAAGTAATCATGGCATGACCTGCAAACTGGCATGACACGCCAGGTGAGTACTTTGAATGTACTCGCAAGCTCACAGCAAACATCAGCATTAAAGCAAGACAACATCATTGCAGAGTAGATGCAATAAGGTACAGCATATTAAGTAGTTTAATCCATACTCCGAATAATCTCAGGATCCAATCTGAATCTGTTCCAAGTCCAATCCAAATCATGTGGTCATCTGACCACTCAACTCATAGCCATCCCATGGCTCACATATCATATACCTGATTCCATCTGCACGGCAAGTCTGACAAACTTACTCTCTTCCGGGTTGTCTCACAACCCTCAGAATACTCATGATCCACCGAGTACTTCTGATCTTACGCCGAGTTCTTCCTTCTTTAATACTACTATGGTTGACCACCTAGTGAGGTCTGGACGGACTGTCCAATACCGTGGACACGGCTATTCGAATAGATTTTACACTCTGTAGAGGTTGCGCACTTTACCCACACCATGGAGCACCTGACCTCGTGATCCCATTCGGGTGGACCAGCGTTGCTCCAACGAAACCTGCCTGACCCGTGACTCTCCCTTCGTACCACCGACCATCATCCTCCCCCGGAGTCCTGCCTTGGGTGGCCCCTGTGTCACCGTGTGACACCTGCCACCGTCGTGGCTAACAAACTGTCCCAAACGGGTGGTACCATATAACTCAACTGGGCTCACAGGGTTATCGCCGCCTACCAGGCCAGGGTAGCGCGCACGCATAACCTTCCCTGTCGGGCGGTACCGGTGAAAGAGCACACGATCAGACCAAGTCAAGGCCGTCCCATACCGGCAAATATGGTTGCACGGATAAGTCCGGACAGGTGACTCAAGGTCAACCGACTAAATATCTCCAAATAATATTTCCGTCATAGCTGACCTTCCGATATCATAATAATCCAAGTCAAAACGTTAACCAACTAGCAATCCAAAATAACCATAGGCGGTAATCTCCACGTCATGGCATTAACGAGTAGGTAAACTACTAGTCACTAATAATCCGGTACTCAACATGGTAGTCACCTATCCGAGAATTGACTCCAACATTGCATAGTCCAATTCATTTCACAAATAACTTATTCTTGCTATTAAAGTAATTAGTTAAACTACGATATTACAATGCAATGATGTAGATGAGAGTTGTGGCTTACCTGGGAATGAAGGGATCATCGGGAAGGAGTGCGGAGAGTCCGCGGAAACGATCGCCGGAAATAGTTCTCTCTCGGAGGGGGCTGTTTACGGCCGAGGGCAAAATGGTCATTTTCACAGTGGGACCATATAGTGAAAATGATACCAACAGATAGAGCTCGACGAGACGAAGAATTGGGCGTCGGATTCACCTCGATCGGAGTCTCGGTTAAAAAGTTGTAAGGGTTTTTCTGCCAGGGACCTATCTGTAATAAAATAATCACAAACAGGCCCTCAGCTGAAAAACCGAACGGGCCTTCTCTGAAAATACATTTTCCAGAGAGGAAAACGAATTTTGGTCCGAAGAAGAAGCGGAATGCGCTTTCGGTAGAGGAAGGCGTACTCATCCGAGTATGTCTTCACTTAACCACGTCAGTGGGGGCGGGGCCAGCGGGGTGTGAGGCTGACGGGTGGGACCGCGGGGTCCACGGCCAGCTGGCGAGGAGGGGCCATCGTCTTTGTCTCCTCCTCGTGCTCGCCCGCGGAGCAGAGGGAGGGGCGCGGCGCCGGCGACCGTCTCGGCGCCACCGGCCACCTCCGGTGACGCTTCGGCCACCGGAGTGACCAGGAAGACGAGCCGCACCCGCCTGAGGGATCTTCCCACACCGGAGAGGAGCGGAGCATGCGGAACAATGGGCCGCGGCAGAGGAGGGCATCGGGCACCGATGGCTCGCGGCCACGGATGCTCCGGCGAAGAGTGGAGGGGCTGGGGAGGCTCGCCGGGGTTCGGGTGGTGCTCCGGAGGAGAAAGGAGTAGGGGAGGGGCTCGGGCTCGAGCTAATTTAGGAGGAGGGCCGCGGCGGCCGTGGCAGCATAGGGCGGGTAGAAGAGCTCCCGGAGCTCAATGGGGTGGTGGGGCGTGGTGCTAGGAGGGAGAGGGGTGGCTCGAGGTGCCGTGGAGCTGCTGGTGTGGACGAGAGGGCTCGGGGGGCCTATATATAGCCACGGCGAGGCAAGGCGATGAGGACGGCCGCCGTGGCATTCCTATCATCGCACTGGAGCGACAAGGCGATGTGGATGGCTGTATACGGCGTCGGGAAGCTTCAAGGAGGAGCGGGGGAGGGCTCAGGCGTGCTACGGAAGGCTCGAGGGAGAAGAAAACGACAACGGTGTCACGTGCGCTCACGGGCAGAATAGCGACGGCGTTCACCGTGGCATGAGGAAGAAGAAATTGGAGGGGGAGAGGCTTCCAGGAGATGGGCGACGACAAGGTGAAGCCCCTAGACATGGCTAGGTGGCGAGGGCGAGAGGAAACAGACGAAACCGAGAGGTTCCATCACCAGAGTGCGCTGGCTGGCATGTCATTTGCATGGTCACCGCGTGTACTGGTGCACATAGTGCACCCTGGCATGCCAAGTCATGTCCAGAGTGTTGTCCTTCCAAGGAATAGTCTCTGGGAGGTGATGGATCGATGATAGGAACTGTGGTTAGATGGGAGTGTTCATCTGAAGTTTGCTGTAGCAAACTTGGGCATGAAGCTGTGAGGAGTAGAGAAGTGATAAGAGCCAAACAAGATGTCTGGGAGTGTTAGGGTAGGAAGTACTACAATCCTGTGAAATTTGGAGGGAAATGGACCAAGATTTAGTAGGGTTGCTTTGCAACTGACCAATCTGGTCCAGAAGCTCAATCTTGATGTGCCACTCACATGGAGTAGCAACTTGAGCTTAAATCTGGTATAACATGATGATTTGGTCATATAAGAGTGCCATAAAAATTTCATGCCATTTGAACAAGCCAAAATGGTACTTCCTTCACAGCTATCCTCTTTGACCAGAATCTTAGAAAAATACTAGGGAATTATTAGGAAGATTAAATGAGCCCAAATTTTGTGGAAAGGTGTTATATGGGTAGGATAATGCTCTGGTAAATTTTCAGTAATTATGGAGCAATATAAAATATAGTTGCTTCACAATGTGAAAATCTGACCAGAAACCAAGATTTGATGGTATGCTCACATAGATGATTGGATAGGGTTGAAACTTGGTGGAGAGTCATGATTTGAGCAAATGAAGATTGTTGCAAAAGTTCAACTCATTTGGATACTCCTAGCTAGCACTTGCTTCACAAAAATTCCAGTTGCCCAGAAACTTTGGAAATTAGCCAAGGGAGATTTAATATCCAAATAAAGTTGAATTTTGGCATGTGGCAATGATATGGATAGGAAAGAATGCCCAAAAAGTTTGAGACCAAGCAAGCAAATATAAATGGTACTTGCTTCTCAAACTGCGAGCTAGGGCAGAATCAGAAAAGGAATATTTGTGAAATATTTTTGAACATGTCAAGGAAGGGTTTGACATATTTGTGGAAGATATGACCCAAAAAATTTATGAGAATTATTTGGGAATTTTGAGAATGATGGAAATGTGGGTTGCTTCTCAACTCAGGGCAGACAGGGTTATTCCTTTAATAGAAAAAAAGGAATATTCCCAAGAAAAAGAATATTGGGGTTGGTCCAAGATGGAAATGACAAGGTCTTGGGAAGGTTTAGAGGTTGGCAAGCCACTTGGGAAGAGGAATCAAGTGTGATCCCTCCAGGTTGCAAAACTACTAAGTCACAAAAAAGCGAATCCGGACCAAAATCAAAAGAAAAAGAAAAAGGGTAAAATCTAGGGTGTTACAACTGGGAAGCTCGATTCGGTGGCACCATGACTCGATCAACAATTATGTTCAAGTTGGATTATCATCAGGTTTAACTTGAAAATAAAAGAACTCGAGCCATAGTATGCCATGATGATGCAACTATATGACGTGCAACTGTAAGCACATATCACCAAACTGGAATGGATCAACATCATAAAATCATTCTACTTGCACTACTAATCACTTTAACTCACTGGTTTCATCTTCACTGGTTTTCAATCCCACCATTTTTAAGTTATGCCATTATTATAGTAAAATCGAATAACTCATATATGAAAATGATACCGACCATAACCAAACCATAGCCAAACTACCAAAGTACTTCTACTGCCTCACACTAGTCCATGCACTCAAACAATACTGCAAACTAAGCACTTCAATCATGACAAAGTAAACTAGCATAAGCAATATTTATTAAATGATTAAATGCATGAAATAAACCATATTCAAGTTGGAAAATCATAATTATTGAAATGACATCATGCAAATATTTGTGTGGCTTGCCTTAACACAGAGGAGGGTCACACTCCTCCTGGTTCTCCTCTAGGCAAGCTTCTCCTTCTGAAAATAAATAAAATAGCAAAAAGAAAACATCAAGATCACTTCTGAAATTCACCAGAAATTCTAGACAGCAGAGAAAAATCTCAAATTTTGTGTGCTGCTAGAATATTTCAATACAAACAAAATACAAAAAGAATCAATTCATTTGGACTTATGGTTTAGGAGTTAGGATTGCTCAAAATTTCTGGTCAAAATTTGAATAAAAGAAAACCAGGGGGGTGACGTCGAAGACGTATTCAGAGAATACGCCTTCACTCGTACCGCTTCAGGCGCGAATGGAGAGGCTGACAGTGGGCCCTGCCTGTCGGGTTTTGAGGGGAGGAGGAGAAAAACAAAGGACGGCGGCGCTTCGCCAGGGCTCTCTCCGGCGAGGAGGGCTCGGCGACCGTTTTGAGAGGGAGGGATGGGTAGAGGAGGCCCTGGCGCACCTGCCTGTACCCCGTAGCTTGGCGAGGGATGGCCGTAGTAGCTCGGAAACGACCTCTCCAGCGGCGGTTGCGGACGGAGTTCGCCGGAGATGAAGAAGACGGCGAGAGAGGGTGGTTCCAGGGGCTCCAACGGGTTCAGCAAGCACCAGTGGATCACCAGGGAGTCGCTGGAGGAGTCGGTCGAGCTCGAGAAGCTCTGGAGGGGTGGGGAGCAGTAGAGGGGATCGCCGGTGAGCTCGGGTCAGGAGCGGCGGCCAGAGGCCTGCCCAGCCGGGCTGCGGCTTATCTACTGTGTCGTGGTGGTTGTGTGAGTGGGTTGAGATGCTCGGAGAGGCTAGAGGGGGCTATATTTATAGGCGGAGGGGAAGGGGGTCTCGAGCTCCGCCGGAGCTTTCTAGAGACGGCACACGAAGATGAAGAGCTCCAGTGAGAGGGGGAGAAGAGGCCGAGGTTCACGCGGCCACTGTGGGAGGGAGGAGATGAGCACAGGGGCTCAGGTGGCGACGAGCACAGGGGCACGGGCGCACTGTACGCTTGGCCGCATCGTGCCCATGCTCGCTGCGGCGAGCTCCAGCGTCGGCGAGCGCCAGGGGGAGTTAATGGCTTCGGGACAAGGATGGTGGCGCGGTTTGGCAAGTTGCGGCGAGCGGGGAAGCGAGCACGAGTGCCACAGAGACGTCGGCGGCTTCCAGAGCGCGTCGACTAGCTGCCTGGCATCATGCACACGCATGGTCACCACGTGAACTCTGGCATCACGCCATGCAGCACATTAAATTCATGGCTGGCGTGTAGTCCTTGCTAGGTTGGGTTGATCCAAGCTCTTGATTTGAGCACAAGTCGATTGGGTGGGAGTGTAGCATCCTGGCAAGTTTCTGGACAGAAACTTGTGACGTTAATAGAGAGAAATCTAGAAGGAGTTTAGGGCTAAGCTTGGATGTTAAGGGTTTCTTAGGAGGGTAATGAAGCCCTAAAAAATTCAGCTTCATTGGATCAAGGAAAAATGCACTTCCTGTAGAAACTGCATTTTCTAGCCAGAACAGAAAAGATTTTCTGTAGCAAAAATATTCCAAATAACTATGAAATATTTTTGCACAGGGAGGTGTGCCAAGGTCCAAAGAATATTCAGGAATTTTCTCAGATTTTTGTGGGCAAGAAAAAATGAGGGTTGCTTTGGAGCATAAGTGACTGAAGTGTGATTTCAGAGAAGAAATGAATATTTTTCATTTATGAAAAATATTCCTCTGGTCATTTTGTGATATATAAGAGAGGAATTGAGGTGTTTGAGAGGGAGGTGAGTCACTTGGGTGAAAATCAAGGAAATGCCCAAGTGGTTAAGTCCAACTGAGTTGATTCAAAACTCCAAATTCAAACAAAAAGGCAAAGAAATCCAAAAAAAGAAAAAGAGCAAAAACCAGGGTGTCACAACCACCACGCCCCACTCCTCCTCACCTTATCTCTCATCTTTCTCAAGATATCATTTTTTCGATGAAATTCTCGAGATACCATTTTTTCGATGAAATTCTCGAGATATCATTAGTTTTTACGCATGGGATTACTCCTGCATGGGTCAATCACAATAGGTGTTTTGTAAAAAATGCATCTTGATGTTCTGTGCAATGCACGGGCATCTTGCTAGTTTGCATATAATTCCAAACACCACGTAGACACATTCTCTGACCATTTTACAACTATGTTAGTATCATTGTTAGTGGTCAGCCGGTGCAAGTTCTAGCCCCGGGTGTTTTAACCTTTTTTTAGTAATGATATCTGGCGATTGTTCGCCACGAGCCCAATCCTGGCGAATCCCACATAACCGTCAGATTTCCATCCGACGGTGGCCTATTTTTAAGCCATAGTATTTGACAAAACTGCCACCCTTACACACGTACTGTAATTGCGTCGTGGGCATTTGCAACTGCCATGTCTCCTAGCGAACGTTTGGTGGGGATTCGAGTTAGCACTGATGGCGGTTCGAAGTCGTTCCACGCTCGGGCATTGAAGTTTGTAACTATTTTACAATATAATACTACTCCTCCGGTGCTAGTAGTAGAGCAGAGTCCTACTCCACTATACTACTCGGGCATAGTAGTAGGTACTGTAGTTTATTGTACTAGTACTGTGATCACTCAAGCAAGTTGTCTGGCATCGATATGACCCTACGCTGCTGGGATGTGTCTCGTAAGTCAAGCGGCGTGCTGCTTCTACATTGTCATCATCACCTGTCCACTTCCCGCAGCACATATTCGCTTCTCCATCCTCGTCCGCACATAATCGTCCAATCTTCCATCCCCGCTAGGCGCCTCCCCCCTCTTCCGAAACCCAAACACTAACAATGGCAGAACCGAGCAGCGTCCGCCGAGAGAGTGGATGGAATTCGCTCCCCACAGAGGTAATCAAGCTCATTGTTTCGCGTGTGGATAATCTCAGTACCATGCCGCTCGCCGCGTGCTCGTTGGGGCTGTACCGTTTACTCAAAGCCCTCAGGCTGGAGCTTTTTAAGCCAGCTCCCTGCTTGCTAATGCCGCCTGATCTTCAAAAACGGTGTGTCACGCAGCATAACGATCGTAGGATGGCGAGCATCAACCCCCTCAACTGCGATCCGATCCCCATCACCCTCAACTACATTAACGGTATGTACTGGGTCGGCATGAACACGTCTTGGATGGTGCTCGTCGATGGTCACGGCAGCTGGATGCTCGTGGAGGTCTACACCTGGTGATTGATCCCCCTTCCTTCGATTAACACTGCACTGCTTTGGCATCGCGGCCGAGAATACTCCGAATCTTACAGTAGCCAACATGATACCAAGTTTGATTTGCTCAAGGTTGTAATCTGCCAAGTGCCCACAAGATCTGCGAATTATAAAGACTTCAGGCTAATTGCGTTCTTCAACCGCGGTCTCGCCTATCTGACAGGTCACTGCGGTAAGTGGATAAATGTGCACGTCCATCGCAGGATCATAGATCCTCCATGGTTCTCTGATGCTATTGAACACAAGGGCTTCATTTACGCTGTGGACTCCTTCTATGGCTGGACGTATTGCTGGCCTACTCCAGTCATCGCTACAAACGGCTGTTACAACACTATGTTACTTTCCTATGATATCATGATGGCTTGCTTATATTACTATCAACATTTACTGAAAAAATATTCATGCTCATAACATGTTGTTCTTAAGATTGACTACAGTACGAGCCCTTTTTTATTTGACTCCAACTTGATATGATGATGTAGGCCGCCTGGTGTCCCTACCCTTCCTAATCCCAGAACCTTTCAAAGAAAAGTGGCATCGCAGTTGCAGGTGGTTTTTGGCTCGATGAGACAACGATGAATGATTGATGATCGTTCGCACGTACCGGACGTGTTGTTTCGCGGAATACAATCACAGTCACTGCAAGGTCTTTGAGCAGGATCCCAGCTTCTCTGGGCCTTCAGGAATTTTTGACTGGATGCCTGTAAGTAGCCTTGGTACAAGCTCTCTGTTTCTCGGACTGAATTATCCAATTAACCAGGAGATAACCGATGGCAAGGATCATGATGGCAGCGCAGTTTCGTTCATCAGGCAAAACTGTGTGTACACAGCGCACCATGCGTCTCTCCATGCACCATACCCTGATATGTGCCGCCACGCTCTGCAGCCCAAAGTAGGAGAGAGGGTTGCAAGTATTAGACTTTGACCTATTGGCTGGAGTTTCCCCCATCAGGCACCCATCTGGTTCAAGCCGTCAGCCAATCTCCACAGCTTAATAAATAGTAATGTTTAACTGAGCCAGTTTGTTAGATGCGTACACTTGGTGTAGTAGGATCTTTATTTAGTTTGATGCATACACTTGTTCTTTTTTGGTAGCCCTTTTGTAATGTTGGCTGATGTTTGGTTTGGAAGAGAGAGCTGCGTCTTTACTCTTCTGGCCTGCTTACTGCTTCTGTTGCACCCCCAGCCCTGGTTGCTGCTGCTGCTGTTTTCAATGTACAATCAGTAATATATTTTGTCTGTTGGTTGAATAAATGTGTTGTTAGAATGACAAACACAATGTTTTGGAAGTCGTTGCACGGTCTGTTCTTTAGTGCCCCGTACGTAGCACATACTATTTTTGGTACGGAACACACTTTCCACTTGTCGATCACATGCAGCCCAGTGATGAAGGCCCAATAGAGGAGTCCATAATTAACTGGAAGGGAGGCTCTCACATGAATCCGGCCCAGGTACATGCTCATGGTCCCCTAAACATAAATAAATAAATAAAGCTAAATGCTCATGCACCAGTTCTTTAAATTTACAATTTGAAAAGTCAAATTTTAACAGGAGGATATTATTTCCTATGAGAGTGTCGTTACATTCAGTCGATATTATTCTTAGGCAAAGATAGCGACCAGTCTTTTTTCTCCCACCATTTTCTTCCTGCAACCAGCGGACCCATGCAAATCATAGTCAACGTCGTAAATAGTTCTGGTCCATTATTATTTTTCGATACGAATGCCCAACGCAGCCCAACACACTGGCGACACCACTTTATCCCAGGGCTTCTGAATGTGCCCGCCTGTTCCCGCCTTCTACGGCTGGTTGCGCTGCCGTGCATGCATCGCCACCATGTTGTACCCTGAAATGATGTCTAGGCCATCCCTTTACTCCCCCCGACATCCTATTCTTCTCCTGCGACGGCAGCCTACCCCGCACCAGAACCAGTGAACCCTCGTACTCCCCTCCACCTACGGCCATACTGCCGCATGTTCCCTGGCTCTTGTTCATTCCCGTCCGAGGCCTCGCCGTCGTCCTCCACCTTGGTGCGCTCGCAGCGGCGCCGCCATCCGGCCCTGTCAACATAGTGAATCGGGAGAGGACTGTAGTTGTGAGTATGACAGTACGGACCCACCAGGTCCACTCCCGAACACAAGCAAGCGCCTCTTTACTACTCAGATGCACCCCTTAATTTTTTTGTACTCTATTCCACCCTGCTGATATCTGGGACCCACATCATTGTCAACGTATAGTCAATTTATGACAGAATTGCACAATGTTTTTTTTGAGGATTTGTTCAGAGGAGCAGGCTATAAACTGGATTGTGCGGTCTCTGTGGCCCGTCTAACAACATGACCAGCCCAACAGTTTTTTCTTTGGGAAAATAGGTAGCCCACTATTTCTTTTTGAAGAATACCCAATCTAGGCCTATTTGTTTTCTCCGACTTACTGGGCTGCAAATCTTTGAAGACGAGGAGGGATGCATTCCGTCCTGGCCTTAGAGTATGGGCAGTAAATCTTAAAAGTAATATGAAAGTGGTTGCAAATTCCAAAAAAAATATAGCAAATGGGCAATTAGTTTCATTTTTTGTTTTTGTTCTTCACTGATATTTTATATTTCATTGGATTTTAACATAACATAGTATTACTTTATATTTAAATTAGTTTTAGTATGGCTACTAATTTTTGGATTAAAAATATTTTGTTCCCCAGCAAAAATATGCGAATTTTTATTATTTCACATATTTTTTAGTTCAAATTTTTAACCCTGGTACTAACCAGAAAATGGGCAGCAATTCTAAAAATGAAAAATGGGCTGCAATAAATTCCATATGAATTAGCAAATGAGCTATAAATTATAAAAATAATAGCAAATGGGTTGTACACGCCACAGATTTCGAGGCTGACTTGTTTACGCAAGGCTTTGTCTACTTATAGTCAACACACGATTCTAGCAACAGTGACTGTCGGATGTCCATCCAACGGCCGACGTGCTTCTTCACTCTCTGATCTTCCTGCTCCAGCCGCCTAAACCAGCGCTGGCGGGACTGCCTGCTACCTCCTCTTGTGGCCGGCTGTGATGCCACGTAGGCTTCACCGGCCCACACTACTCCCTCCGCTGGCCTGGCCGTCCCTCTACCCACCCGCACCTCCTGTTATTCTCCTATGATGGCAGCCTCATGCCGCAGCCCAACCAGTCAACCATCATACTCCCCTCAGCGTGGGCATCAACTACTATGTCTTCGCTGGCTCCGGGTCGTTCCATTCCTAGGCCTCACCATCGTCCATCGCGTTGGTGCTCTAGGCGTGGCGTGCTCAACGTGGTCAACATTCAACAAACGATAGCCATCAGAATAGGGATGTACGTGGAGAGGATGACAGTAGGGACCTGCATGGTCCATGGCCGCACGTAAGCAACTGCCTCCTTATTACGCGAAAAAATGATTCCTCCCACTGACTTCTGGGGCGCACCGGTTCGAAGGCTAACTTGTGGGCCTACTAAGTTGACGCGGACGCAGGACTTTGTCAACTTCATCAACAAACAATTCTAGCAGCAGTGACCGTTGGATTTTAATCGAACGGTCCTGATGCTTCTTCAATCTCTGATCTTCTTGCACCAGCCGCCCAAACCAGCGCCGGCGGGACCGCCTGCTCCTACCTCCAGTGGTCGGATGTGCTGCCGCGCAGGCCTCACCGCTCCACCCTACTCCCACCGCTGGCCAGGCCTTTCCTCTACTCACCCACACCCCCTATTATTCTCCGTCGATGGCAGCCTCAAACCGCAGTCGAACCAGTCAACCCTCGTACTCCCCTCCGCGTGGGCATCCACTGCTGCGTATTCCTCGGCTCTGGGTCATTCCCTTCCTAGGTCGCGCCGTCGTCCACCACCTTGGTGCTCTCGGACGGTACGATGTTGTCAACGCGGTCAACGAACGACAGCCATCAGAAGAGGACTGTAAGTGGAGAGGCTGACAGCTGGGTCCATGGCCGCACGCAAGGAAGTGCCTCCTTATTACGCGTAAAATAATGATTCCTGCACCTGACAGCTCGGACCCACCGGAAGGGCCTCTGTATTTCACAAAAAAATGTTCCCCCTGACAGCTGGGACCCACCGGCTTTATCTTCACATGGAAGGAACTGCCTTCTTACCCCCTGACATCTGGGACCCACCAGGTTGAAGCGAAGGTAGCGTTTGTCGGCGTTCTGGGAACTAGGGTACCCAGACTTGCCTGCCTGCGGCTGTCGGCGTTCTGGGAACCAGGGTACCCAGGCTTGCCTGCCTGCGGCCCACGGCGTGGCTCCATCGACGGCCTGGTACGCCCCATCTATGACACCAACAAGACAAGACCCTCACGAGGGGCCAAGCCTCGCGAGGCGGACGACATCAAGACCTCCGGAGGGAGCGGCCTCCTTAGGCTGGCTCTTGAGGAGCGGAGATTTCTATGCAGATGCCCACCTCATGAGGTGGAGGTGACGCAAGCCATGACGACCAAGGCCCGGCGGGTGCCAGCGGGCGCAGAGGAGCTGGTTTCCTCTTTGGTGCTAAGGAGGCAAGCGCAGGCGCGGAGTCCCGAGGAATCACCCAAAGGTTTCCATTCCCGTGCAACGAGACCAAGACTGCCAGGACGGCAGGAGAGGTGTCATCACCGAGCTCACCATAGCGTCACGGCCAGACGCTTTGCAGGCGAAGACCACCTTTCGTCAGGATAAGATGTACTACTTGTCCCCCTTCAAATTTGGCCGTTGTGGAATCCCTTCCCGCCTTCATTTTCGGGGAAGAGGACCAAGGCCACTATAAGTATAGGTTAGCCACCACCATAGAGGAGGACAGATCGAACCCAGAACAACACATCCTCACCAGAACAAGCCTCGCGAGCTTTTTCACCCTTGTACTAGTTCCTCTTCAGCCCCTTGTGAGGCAAATCCACCACAAGCAGGAGTAGGGTATTACACCGCAAGGTGGCCCGAACCTGGGTAAACTGCCGTGTCCTTCTTCTTCCCTGTTCTTCGAGCTAGGCTGTAGGACGGCGCGTTCGGTTGGCTGGTTAGGTTGAGTTCTTCGCACATGCCCCAGAGTCGCCCTGAATCCGACATTTGGCGCGCCAGGTAGGGGCGTGTCGAAGTCTCCCTTCCACCGCCCGTTCCACCACCGTTCCGCTGTCTCGATGGCTGATGCTCGCCGTGTTCGTGCTGAGCGCCGGGCCGCCCGTGTCGCCCAGACGGCACCCGCGGGCAATGGCGTCCCTCGCCGCTCCGCCTCCCCGGTGGCTAATGCCACCACCGATCCTGCTGCCTGCGAGCAGCAGGACTCGTCGCTGCCGCCGTCCACGCAGCGCGATGACCGCGCCGCCACTCCATCACCCACTCCAGCCACGGCGTCGTCCTCCCATGGTCATCGTGGGCCGGCGAACGCACAGCCCGTGCTACTCATGGCGCGCGAGCTTCTGCGCTATCATCCGGCCAACGACCTCTATGACGATTGGCTGGCCCGCATCATCGAGCTCGTCAACGCCGCTGGCGAGGCCCCTGCACCATCTTGTTCGCTTCGCCATCCACCGTCCCATGCGGGCGATGTGGCCCACGACACACCTCCTCCCCCTCTGCTGCACGGCAAGGGCCTCGAGCCGAGGCGTGAGGCTCCCCGGCGCGTCCCGCTGTGCAGGGCGTTAGAGCGCGATGAAGAAAGCTGCCAGGTGGTGCAGCGGCCCCAAGGAGAAGCGCGTGCGCTCCCAGCACCGCCACGTCAAGACTGCATACCGCCAGAGGCGGCCGCACGCGGGCATCAAGATCAGGCTCCTCCCCGGCGGGTGGCCCCGGTGAATGGGGCAGGGTGCCGTGCTTTCACTCCGGAGCTGCGCCGCATTGTCTGGCCCGGCAAGTTCAAGCCAGATCTGCCCCCACGCTACGACGGCACTCCCGACCCTACTGAGTTCCTCCAGCTCTACGAGCTGAGCATCGAGGCGGCAAACGGCAATGAGAAGGTCATGGCAAACTAGTTCCCCATGGCCCTCAAGGACGGCGCGCGCTCCTGGCGCCTGAACCTTCCGGTGGGCTCGATCTCCTGCTGGGACGAGCTCCGCGAACGCTTCATCGCCAACTTCCAGGGCATGACAGAATTTTTTTTCGTTCGGTCCAAAATGTCACGGATGTGTCTTTTTTTTGTTGTGCAAAGAGTTGGAGAAGCTGGCAATTCAGACGATGGCGCCAAGGATTTGGCATTCCTGGAATCTATGGAGGCAGGGCTCAAGGATGTGCAGAACAGGTACAACCACAGATGGCATGCAATCAAGGAGCATCGTAACTTCGTCGATCTTGTGGAACAGAAGCTGAGGGACAAAGGTGATGAACTATGCGAGTGGTACAAGAAGCAGTCCCACTCTATCATGTGACAAGAGAAGGTGCTAACCATGGCCAAGGAGGACGTTGCTGCCCGGGAGGTCCGGTTGGAGGAGCGCGAAGCGCTTCTAAACACCAAGGAGAAGGACATTTCTGCTTGGGAAAGGGCTCTCAAAGCTACTCTTCGCGGCAAGGACGAGGAGCTGGAGATCCTTGTTCAGCAGCGCACCAAGGAGCTGGTGGATGGCCACAAAGCCGCCCTCGATGCACTCACCCTTGAGTCTTCCGCCCAATTGAAGAAGGTTGCCGACGAGCTAGCTGCCGCATCTGCTGCCAAGGCTGATCTTGGAAATCAATTGAGCAAGCTGATGGAGGACTTTGCCGGGGGTAGCAAGGAGATCGGGGCTCTCAAAGAAGAAGCGCTGAAAGCAAAGGCCACCCTGGAGGGCGTGCAATCATAGCTTTCCTCCAAAAGCCAAGACCTTGACACTACCAATGGCTCCATTTCTAGCATGAAAGCTAGGCTTGCCTCTCTGGAGAAGGATTTTGAATCTGCTGGTTGCTGTGAGAAGCTGCTGATGACGGACTTGACCAAGGCGAGAACTCTCCAAAAAGACGCGGAAGACAAGCTGGAAAACCAAATTCAAAAGCGCGACCTCTGGATCAAGAGCATTGTGGATATCGCCGAGCGTCTCACTGCCCAGATTGCAAGCATGGACATGAAGAGCTGGGCCTTCTCCATTGGCCAGCATGAGGTTCCAAGTGTCAAGCTGACGCTCTTCTTTGAAGGCCTGATCGAAGGGTTGAGGATGTATGAAGACGACAGGGCCGCTTGCTTTGCTGACGAATCCCAGAAGCTTGCTCGCGACGCTCTCTTCCTGGTCTTGAGCAACCTCGCCTTCTTCTACTCAAACCTTGACCTCTCTGATGGCTTCAAGAAGCTGCCGCCAGGTGCCGACATCTCTGCTGTCGCGGAGAAGGCCGGCCCCCTTGCCGACAGGGTCCTCTCGGTCCCAAGAGTTCAGGGAGGCCACCGGACCCAGCCTTGAGCCATCCTTGCTGCCATTCTATTCTATTGCTATCAAACAAAAGGACATGATTCGGCCTTGTGTCAGGCTTTGCTATCTTATGGCATGTAATAGTACTCTTAAGTAGTTGCATGAACTGATGTTTAAATGCAAGCACATGTTACCCCCCTTCGCTTCTCCAGTGCTATTCGTATGGTTAGTTTCCTCGCTTACTTTAGTTGCCCGCCAATAGCACGTTGCCACAATTGCTTTGAGGAACGAGTCCTTAACATTCTGTTGGCAAAGGCATGCCACCGTTGGGTTTTTCCTTAACAGTCCTTGATGCAGCCACCCACTTTGTTGAGCGGACTCGAAACAAAGCAAGGGCGCAAACAAATACAGTAAGGTTCCAACATGCAGAGGACTCATCATACGAAACGTGGGTCATTCTGGGATGCGCAAGTATGAGCTCTAAGGAAAGTTTACAAGTGTGCCAACTTAGCTTTTGTTTATGCTTCCCTCCTGCCGGGGTGTATACTTGCTTACGCATACCACCCCCTCCTTCACGCACGGTCGTCCCTCCTCTTTGTGTTCTCTGGCAAAATTGCGGACGTATATCCGCTTTCACCCTGAAAGGAAGGGAAAACAGGAAGGGAAAAAATGGAAGAACTTGGAGGCTCGTTAGTCATGTGCTCACCCCCGGTGCGGGCCGAGGGATCAATGTAAACACTCGCAACTAACGAAATATCACGGAAAAAGGAATAAACTGGTCTCACTCTCCTTTCCCTTTCTTCCAATGACCCCTTAGTGACCAGCGTGATGGACACGTGGGCGTGCAGGGCCTTGCCGTGGTTTGCTCGCCGGGGGTGCCAACCGACAGATTCGCTCTAGCATTCAGCTCAGGATTTACCCTTGGCGGGATAAATGCAGGACCGAGCTTCGTGCGAACTTATAGACGCATGCGGCATCGCCGCTACGCATCCCGATCATTGGCGAGGAAGGAGGGAAAAGGAGGCCAAGTATGCACCATTCTCTAGCCTGCCAGACTGAGTGGCACCTCTTTGGATCAAGTGTGCTCGACCGAGGATCGCGAGAAGAGCTGCGCCGCTGCTCGGCCCGCCCTACCTTGTGACCGCGGATGGCACGGCGGCCATGTTATCTGTGCCAGCCAGGCCAACTGTAGCACCGATGTCCCTCGCCCTCACCGTTGCCGTTGCAGTGGCGGAAACGTGCGATTGAGTCTCAGAAGGAGGAGGCCAGGGAGCTGCAATGCTCCGCCCCCTTCATCCATGACGAAGAAGGGCAACGATGAAGATCGATGATGATGAAGATCGACGTGCTATTCACAACTTCGGGTTCGCGCAAGCAATTCCCCCTACCTGGCGCGCCAAAGATGTTGTGGGTGAGCACGGTCACCTATGGGGCCACGGGCCCCTTTGTGGTTCGGCAAGGGGGAGATCACGTTGCACAAAGAGCGGAGGTCATGAGGCAGCACGACGATGTGACTCTGTTGGTTTTTACCCAGGTTCGGGCCGCTGAGAAGCATAAAACGCTACTCCTGCTTTGGTGGATTGGATGGAGGAACACGAAGAAACACGAGCGCTCAAGCCCGGCAAGGGGGCTCGGGGAGAGCTGCTACGCGAGTACAAGTGTGCAAGGGTCCGAATCCCCCTCTAAGTTGCCTTGGACCTCCTTTTATAGCTCAAGGGGTAACCACAGTGGCAAAACATACATTATCTTGTGATTAGATAGCCAACAGTGCTATCATACCTAACTCTGGCACTTAGGACAAAATGCCATAAATGCTACCTTAGGTGGCGTGCGGGGGTGCATTCCCGACAAGCTTATATCGCCGCTTAACCATCTTCTGCTTATCATCTTGACACGCCTCTGGACGGATGTCAAATGGGTGTGATCTGTCTTCCAGCAAGCTGCCATGGGCTTAATGAGTGACACTTAATCACCTAGGGTGCTCGACACCGCACCGATAAGTGACTAATGTCGAGGTGCGGTGGAGCGGTGGTGTCTTGGCGGTGGTTTTGTTCTTGGCGGCCCCGGCAGGCCTGCCGGGGCGATTCTGGACTTGCCTTCGGGGCGGTCTCGACCTGGCCGGGCTCTCCTTCCCGGGAAGGGAGGCCTTCCCAAGGTCATATCCTGCTGCTTTATTCTTCTTAATGCTCTCCTTGATCTCACGAAGAGCGGCTTCTCTGGCTCGGCCTTGCATGGAATTTTCTTGAGCTTGTACTGACGGGTTCAGCTATACTGAAGTAGCTATTCCCCCGGCAAGTCCTGGCCATCAGGGCGGAGGTTTTCTGTCCATGCACAAGTCAGGGGAAATAAACACCCCTGTTTGTGTACCCCGACACGAACGCTAATCAAACAAACATGATGAAAGTGACTAGATGAAATTCCCATGTGTCCTTGAGAACGATTTACTTATTATAAGATATTGTTCTGGCATGTCCTTTGATACAAAAAGGATTGGGCTACCTTGCTGTAACTATTATTACTCGTTACAAATTATCTTGCTATCAAACTACCTGTTACTGACAATTTCAGTGCCTGCAAAAAATACCTTGCTGAAAACCGCTTGTCATTTCCTTCTGCTCCTCGTTGGGTTCGACACTCTTACTTATCAAAAGGACCACGATTGATCCCCTATACTTGTGGGTCATGAAGGCTCTTTTCTGGCGCTGTTGC
Organism: Thinopyrum elongatum; assembly: GCA_011799875.1. Taxonomy (NCBI): domain Eukaryota; kingdom Viridiplantae; phylum Streptophyta; class Magnoliopsida; order Poales; family Poaceae; genus Thinopyrum; species Thinopyrum elongatum. The sequence goes on along the minus strand of CM022301.1, from coordinate 535,262,842 downwards.
CGGGTAGTGAAGTGCTTTTGGTGAGCGGAATTTGGTAAGGAAATATTTATATTACGTGCTGAAATTTACGGTTACCTGCTACTATGGAAAACAATCCTTTGAGGGGTTTCTTCGGGGTATCTTCACCTCGACCAGAAACACGAAGAGTTGCCCGTCAACCTACTGCACCTACTAAAAATATTGGTTATGAGATTCCTTCAGGTATGATAGATAAATTGCTAGCTAATCCTTATGCAGGAGATGGAACATTACATCCTGATATGCACCTAATCTATGTGGATGAAGTTTGTGGATTATTTAAGCTTGCAGGTTTACCCGGAGATGAAGTTAAGAAGAAGGGTTTCCCTTTATCTTTGGGGGGAAAAGCATTGACATGGTATAGGCTATGTGATGATATTGGAGCTTGGGACTGGAATTGATTAAAATTGGAATTTCATCAAAAGTTTTACCCTATGCATCTAGTTCATCATGATCGGAATTATATATATAATTTTTGGCCTCGTGAAGGAGAAAGTATCGCTCAAGCTTGGGGGAGGCTTAAGTATATGACGTATACATGCCCCAATCATGAGCTCTCAAGGGAAATTATCTTACAAAATTTTTATGCTCGGCTTTCTCATGATAATCAAACCATGCTTGATTCTTCTTCATCTGGCTCTTTTACGAAGAAAACTATTGAATTCAGGTGGGACCTTCTTGAAAGAATTAAACGCAACTCTGAAGATTGGTAACTCGACAAAGGTAATGAGTTAGGTATAACACTTAAGTTCGATTGTGTTAAATCTTTTATGGATACCTATGCTTTTCACAAGTTTAGCACTAAATATGGACTTGACTATGAGATAGTATCCTCCTTTTGTGAATCATTTGCAACTCATGTTGATCTCTCTAAGGAGAAGTGGTTTAAATATCATCCCCCTATTAAAGAAAAGATTGAGGAGCCAGTTATAACCAGAGATGAAACTATCATTTATAATGTTGACCCTGTTGTGCCTACTGCTTACATTGAGAAACCACCTTTCCCTGTTAGGATAAAGGAACATGCTAAGGTTTCAACTGTGGTTAACGAAAGTAATATTAGAAAACCTAGACCCTCTGAACAAATTAAAGTAGAACCTAGTATTGCTATGGTTAAAGATCTCTTGGTTGATAATATAGATGGGCATGTTATTTATTTCTGTGATGAAGCTGCTAGAATTGCCAAACCAGATACTAAAGATAAGAATAAGCCCGTTGTTGACATGCCTGTTGTCTCTGTTAAAATAGGATATAATTGCTATCATGGTTTATGTGATTTGTGTGCTAGTGTGAGTGCTATACCTTTTACTTTATATCAAGAAATTATGAATGATATTGCACCCGCTGAAATAGAAGATACTGATGTTACTATTTAACTTGCAAACAGAGATACCATTACACCACTTGGGATTTTTATAGATGTTGAAGTATTGTATGGGAAAATAAAATACCCTACTGATTTTCTAGTTCTTGGTTCTCCACAAGATGATTTTTATATTTGGTAGACCTTTCTTGATAACTGTTAATGCTAAGATAGACTACAATAAACAAACTGTCAGTGTCAACTTTGGTGATGTGTCTCATGAGTTTAATTTCTCTAAGTTTCATAGCTAACCTCATGATAAAGAATTGCCTAATAAAGATGAAATAATTGGTCTTGCTTCTATTGCCGTACCTCCTACTGATCCGTTGGAACAATATTTGCTAGACCATGAAAATGATATGCACTTGCATGAAAGAAATGAAATAGATAAGATGTTTTTTGATCAACCACCGATTCTCAAACACAATTTGCCTGTTGAAACTCTAGGAGGTTCACCTCCACCTAAGGGTGACCCCGTGTTTGAATTGAAACAGTTGCCTGATACTTCGAAATATGCTTATCCTGATGAAAAGAAAATATATCATGTTATTATCAGTGCTAACCTTTCAGAGCATGAGGAAAAGAGATTATTAAAAACTCCGAGGAAGCACCGCGCTACTATTGGATATACTCTCGATGATCTTAAGGACATTAGTCCCACTCTCTATCAGCATAAAATTAATATGGAGCCGAATGCTAAACCAGTTGTTGATCATCAACGACGATTAAATCCTAAGATGAAGGAAGTGGTAAGAACTGAAATATTAAAGCTTTTGGAAGCTGGTATAATCTATCCCAAAGCTGATAGTAGATGGATAAGTCCCATTCATTGTGTCCCTAAGAAAGGAGGCATTACTGTTGTTCCTAATGATAAGAATGAACTTATTCCACAAAGTATTGTGACTGGCTATAGGATGGTAATTGACTTTAGGAAATTAAACAAAGCTAGTAGAAAAGATCATTACCCCTTGCCTTTTATTGATCAAATGCTAGAAAGATTATCAAATCACACACACTTTTTCTTCCCTGATGGATATTCTGGTTTCTCTCAAATACCTGTATCACAACCTGATCAAGAGAAAACCACCTTTACTTGTCCTTTTGGAAATTATGCTTATAGAAGTATGCCCTTTGGTTTATGCAATGCACCTGCTACCTTTCAAAGATGTATGACTGCTATATTCTCTGACTTTTGTGAAAATATTGTTGAGGTTTTCATGGATGATTTTTCTGTTTACGGAACTTCTTTTGATGATTGCTTAAGCAACCTTGATCGAGTTTTGCAGAGATGTGCACAAGCTAATCTTGTCTTGAATTGGGAGAAGTGCAACTTTATGGTGAATGAAGGTATTGTCTTGGGGCATAAAGTTTCCGAATGTGGTATTGAGGTGGATAAAGCTAAAGTTGATGCAATTGAGAAAATGCCATGCCCAAAAGATATTAAAGGTATAAGAAGTTTCCTCGGTCATGCTGGTTTCTATAGGAGGTTTATTAAAGACTTCTCTAAAATTTCTAGGCCTCTTACTAATCTTTTGCAAAAAGATGTTCCTTTTGTTTTTGATGATGATTGTGTAGAAGCCTTTGAAACACTTAAGAAAGCCTTGACCTCTGCACCTATTGTTCAACCACCTAATTGAAACTTTGCCTTTTGAAATTATGTGTGATGCTAGTGATTATGCTGTTGGTGCTTGTCGGGGGGATGGCCCCCGGGCAGGCAACGGAACCCGAATCTCTTTCAAAAACATTGGGGCTGGCGAAGCCCCTCAATCCGGCTCGCTCCTGGCCGGCTCCCCAGCGTGAGCCGGCCAGGTGCCGCGACCCGGCCAGTGGGCTGGCGCATGCCGGCCGTCCACGAGAAGTCAACCCCCAGCGATAAGTAGGCGTGGCTACAGTGCACCCTCCTTTACGCTGGCCCCGGCGGGTGCGGCAGCGGCGCTCCCCATGCCCCTGCCCGGGGCGGGCGGTGTCCTGGAGGCACGACCCTATAGCGGGGTAGCGCTGATCGTCCCATGACACCCGGCGAGGCATGCCATAGTACCCAGAGGCCAACCGTACCCACGCCCGGTGGCCCGGGTACGGCCCGCACCCGGCGGACCCGGCAGACCCGGCGGCCCGGCGCCCCCCACTGCCAGCTCCCAGACGATGACACCAGGGCCCCGCGCCCATGTAAAATTCCCATTGTAACCCTGGGGGTCGGCCTATAGGACCCCCCAGGAGGCCTCCATGCATGGGGTGATCATTAGTAGAACTCTCTCACACACACAGAGGAGGCAGCGCATGAACTGGCCTGTCTTCCTTCCTCCCCAGAACAACTCTAGGAGCAAACCTGTAACCACTTCATATAAACCACATTCGGCAGGACTAGGGGTATTATCTCTATGGAGAGCCCCGAACCTGGGTACGTCTCGTGTCTCACACCCGCGTGTACCAACCTTGCCTCTGGAACCCACCGGTGCCATTGTGTCTGCCCCCTCTTTAGCCATCCTATGGCATCTGCCGTGAGATCACCACGATAGTTGGCACCACCGTGGGGCATCTTGCGGCACCGACCAGAGTCACGTTTCAGATGAGGCCCTTCACGGACTTCAGCAAGCGCATCATGCATGGCTTGGTCCCCGCGCTCAGTGCGGTGCCGGTCGACTTTGCCGGCTCGTTCGTCGTCCCCTTCGGCGCGCTGCGTGTCTTTGTCACGGTCGTCCCCGACGAGTACCCCAGCGGGGTGCTCGATGTCACCGACTCGCCCATTCCCGTCGGCTGTGACATCTCCAGTGACGTGGTGGATATCTACACCCGCGTGGAGGTGCTCACCACCGGCTCCACTTCCTCTTCTAACAGTGCCATGAAGAAGACCACCGCGGCCGCTCGCACCAGCTCGACCGACCCGCTGCGCGCAACACTATAGAACCTCAGCATCCCCATCACCACTGATGTTGACGCCACCCAGGCCAGGGCCCGGCTCGACGAGGAGCGCGTGCGCCTGCTGGACGAGGCCATGGTGCTTGCTGCTACGCAGAGCCAGCTGGATTCCGCCCAGCGGGAGTGCGACGCCGTGTACGGCTTCACACCGGCCGTGGCCGAGCCCAGCTGGGTTGCCGAGGTGCGGACCCGTGGCGGTGCCATCGGCTGCATGCTGGGCGTGGTCCTGCCTGTGTACGAGACCCCCATCAAGAACATGCGTGCCACGGAGGCGGCCGCTGAGGGCCTGGAGCTCCTGCAGGGCGAGGAGTTGCGGGAGCGCCTGCAGCACATGTGCGAGCTTCTCGCTGCTGTGAACACGTAGCAGAATCGCCTCGACGCTCCTGCGGCGTCTGAGTGGCACCGCCCCAAAGCCCCCGAGCAGCGGAACACGGTGTCTTCTCCGTGCCTCAGCGAAGCCCAGTCTGGGAAAACACGGAGCGGCCGGGTCCAGCGCGACCGCGCCCTGACAGCCGGAGAGGACCTGGGCAATGAGCCGGCTCCAGACGATCGGCACCGACAAGATCTCCCCTCCCCCCCGCCATCCGGCTGGCATGGCCGGCCGGCTTCAGCCGATCCGGCTCCCCGTGGTCCCGTCGCAAGCCGGCTGGGTCCGCGCGACATCGACAACAACGATGCTCGCCATCGCATTGAGCAGCTGGCCCTCTCCCTCGACATGGAGGAGGACGATGCCGTCGGCCTGGCCTGTTTCGGCCCGTGCATCCGCGATGAGCGCTTCACCAAGGGGTTCATGCTCCCCCACGACACCCCAAGTACAATGGGACCGCCAAGCCGGAGGACTGGCTTACCGACTACACCACCGCCATCGGCATCGCGGGCGGCAACAAGCGCCTGGCCGTGCGCTATGCCCCGCTCATGCTGCAGGGCTCGGCCCGGATGTGGTTGAACAGCCTGTCGGCTGGCAGCGTCAACTCCTGGCTTGATTTCGGGCAAGCCTTCATGCGAACTTCATCGACACCTACAAGCAGCTCGGCCGGCCCCGCCAGCTCTCCATGTGTGTTCAAGGGCCTGAGGGGACCGGCCGCCAGTACCTCGCACGCTGGACCGAGCTCCAAAATAGCCGCGAGGGGGTCCATGATGTCCAGACCATCCAGTACTTTGTGAGCAGCTGCCGAGACGGCACCCTACTCAAGCACAAGCTCCTGCGCTCTGATCCGACCACCATGGCCGCGCTCATGGCCACGACGGACAAGTACGCCACGGCCGACTCCTCCATGAAGATTCAAGTTGCATTGGACGACGCCGGCAAGGCGTTGCTGCCGCCGCCTCCCAAGCCGGCTGGCAAGAGCAGCCGCCATCAGAACAACCAGCAGAACAACAAGCGTAAGGGTGAGCAGCCGGCTCCCCGTTACGACAACCGCCTCGTCGCTGCCATCGATCAAGCGCCCCCAGCCGAGCGGGCCGGCAACCGGCGTCAGCGAACCGGCAAGACCGCCTGGCAACCCGCCATGAGTTTCAAGGAGATGCTCGACGCCCCCTGCAAGCACCACAGCAGCGCGAGGCCATCCACGCACACACTCCGGCAGTGCGCCATCACCAAGCGCATCATGAGGGGCGACATCCCTCCGCCTCCTCCCCTGGCACAGGGTGCGGGACAGCCGCCTCCGCCTCCGCCCCCGGCGGCCAGCGCTATTCCCGACGATGCCTTCCCTGACCAAAACGCCTACTACATGTCTTCACCAGCGAAGCCAGCGACAAGCACAACGAGCGCCGGCTCCGGGAAGAAGTAAACACCGTGGTCCCGGCCGTGCCCAAGTACATGCACTCGTCGGATCACCCGGTCAGCTGGACCCGGGAGGACCACCCGACCGTCATGCCGACACCGGGCGGCTACGCCCTCGTCCTTGACACCACCATAGCCGTCGCGAAGCACATTAGCAAGTTCCCGCGAGTCCTCATCAACGGCGGTAGAAGCATCAACATCCTTTACAGCGACACCATGACCAAGCTCGGCATTGAGGCAAGGTAGCTGGAGCCGACCCGAACGGCATTCCACGACATCGTGTCGGGTCTCTCCTGCTCTCCGGTCGGCCGGATCCGGCTTGATGTCTTGTTCGGCACCCAAGACCACTTCCGGCGTGAGCCCATTTGGTTTGAGGTGGTGGACCTGGCCAGCCCCTACCACGCGCTGCTGGGTCGGCCCAAGCTGGCAAAGTTCATGGCGGTTCCCCACTACGCCTACCTGAAGATGAAGATGCCGGGTCCCTAGGGCCTCATCACCATCATCGGCGACTATGGGAAATCCCTGGAGTGTGCCAAGCCGGCTCTAAGCTGGCCGAGTCGCTGGTCACCGCCGAGGAGAGGCGCCAGCTCGACCGGATCATGGCGCTGGCTGGTGAGTAGCCGGCCGTGCCGGCTCCACCCAAGGAGTCGGCTGGCGAGGCCTCATTCCAGCCGTCCAAGGACCCCAAGAAGGTCCCGCTCAACCCGGCCGACCCCAACTGCAGCCAGTACGCCGAGCACAAACTACATGTCCGCAAGGATGTGTAACACCCCAAAAATTCAACCATGATTTTATTAAGTAAAAATTGGCCAGAAATAAATTTTTTAAATTATATTGGTTGTTTTATTAATTTTAGAGTATTTTCTGCCCTCTGTTTTCCAAATTCTTCCTTCCATATAGAAATTTTGGAAATAATATTGTGGCTTTGGTAGTTTTATCAAACCATTTCAATTATAATTTAATAATAGTAAGAATTAATTTCATAATAAAATTTTGTTCCAAAACAATTCTTTTAAAGGCATTTTCAATTCATTAAATGCTTCTGTTGCACTACAACCATTTCAAATAATTCTTTTAATTTTCCACAAAAATTACGAGAGGTCTTGTGATGCCTATATATCACTTTTATGCAGAAACCTAGCTTAGTCCCTTGAAAGTTTTGAGTGAAACAACCTCTTTTCAATTCTGTCAATTTTCTAGGTTATAACTACAACCCCAATTTTCCTTGATTCAAAAATTATGAAATTTTTCCCACTCATAGTATTTCCAACAAAAACCTTAAGTCCAGAAGATCAGCTTCATTTGCATCACTTAGATCTACCAAATAACCTCCTGTAGTTTCTGTTCAGTAGTGAATTTTGGTAAAACTTGCACTAGCAAGTTTTTCATCTTGCCAAACTAACTCCACCACTATCTTTACCTTCCAAAGATAACTCCACCTGCCAATTTCCATGTCTACCAGAATCACCTAGGTCAACCTAACATTCTGTCGAGCACCTTGAGCTCAAGACATAATTTGGGCATCTTTTTAGATTGCACTGGACACTAGCCCCTCTCCCCAAACCAGCATGTCCATCGCCTCTCTCAAGCCCATAAGCACCACCCTGCTAATTTGTAGCCCATTTATGTTCCTGTAGCTACCCCTGGCATTTCATCGAGTACCCTGTGTGCACGCCTAGAGCACGAGCAGAGTGCCCGTTGTGCAGTCTCTGGCATCGAGCTGCTGTCGTTCTGTTACTGCATCCTTCGCTCGTCTTGATCCTCTCTGGATCAGCCCGTTGACCCAGGAGCCCGCCGACACTTCTCCTTGGCCGCTAGTGCCGTCCACCACCGCCCACTGCCGCCATTCATCGCCGCCGTATCCGCCACGGCTCTGCCCGGATGCGTGGCGCGGTCCCGAGCTGCCAGCAACCCTCCTGGACGGTGGCTTCCGCCGTAAGCTCGCACATGTTACACCGGCCTCCCCACCAACCTCACCGGCTTCAGTCAACGCCATAAATGCCGCTGCCGGAGTCGGTGAAGCCGTGATCCGTGGAACCGACATTTCCGTGCTATAAAAGGGACCACCTCGGGCTCGTTCTGGAGGGCAAGCCACTCCACTCCTCCCAGGATTCTCCCTGGACCAACCCTCTCTCTCTCCCGTGCCCTCCATCCACCTCTATGGCCGAAGCCCTGTCGTCAGCCGCAGCTCAAATTCAAGCCACCCCGGCCTTCTCCTCCTCACATGGCCCCACCCCTCAACCTCCACCACTACCACAAGGATCTCCCGAGCCTTATTTTGCTCTGGGGATAACCATAGCCTCGCCCCCACTCTCACCCGAGACCGTGCTCCGCCTCCACCAATACTCTGCTCCATCCCGAGCTCGCCGGCGTCCATACCCACCACTCTCTGGTGCGGCATCATCCCCTGAATCCATCCATGTGTCGAGCGTCACCGGGGATGCTCTACAGCGCCGGCAGCCATCGCCGGGGCTCCTCCGTTCTGTCGAGATGCGCGTGAGGAGGAGGACGAAGACCAGTCAAACCTGACTGGTGGGTCTCCGGGACCCACCGTCAGTGGCTGGGGAGGGTTGCGCCCGCGTAGCCGCGTCCCTGGGCTCGGCCCAGAGGCATTGCTTAGCTGGGTCTCGCCCTGTGCACGCCACTGCCAGCCCATCAGGATATTTCCTTTGTCTTCTTCTTTTATCCAGAGATTAAAATATTTCCCTAGTGTGCATTTCTAAACCAAATGGATTTATTCCAATTTCTCTATGCTCCATAAATCATGCCCTACTTATCTAGATTAGGTGAACATTTTTCCTAAGCTTTATCTCCACTGGATCAATTAAGTAATACTTTTAATCATTTATTCCATCTTAAAATTGCTCTAAGTAATTCATATTAACTCCAAATAATTTGATTCTTTTTCCGGTATTTCTAATTTTTCATCTAGTTTATTTTAGTATTTATTTAAAAAAATATTTGAAACAATTTTTTTGGCACTGTTTTTACTATATGTGGTAATTCAAATATTTTTGAAAATAGGAAGTGGAGGGGAGATAAATAATACAAACTTTTGGAGTGCACCCAATATTTCTGCATGCTCAAGGCAAGCATCTTGAACACTTGATATGGTGATTGCATGGTTAATTGTTTGCATGAATAAATAAATTATGCATAGGTTGAATTCAAATATAATTTGCATGCATGTAGTGTTGGCATGTTTCATCGTACCGTGCATCGTGTGTTTGCCATGACTAACTTGCAGGAGCAGGCCTAAGAGAAATACTATTACCGGCAGAAGGGTGATCACGTTGGAGCATGATCATGCCTTGGTTGTTATGCATGTTGGAGCATGCAAGGGTTGTGGCCCTGTTTGGTATTGCTGTTAAAAGAATACCTTGTTGTGCTAACCGTTGCAGGAAACTTACGCCTCCTGAGTCGACCGTAGATCGAGTCTTGTTCCGGTAACCCCCATACTTGATTCGTGCTGCCACTTGTCCCTGCCACAGGTGGGGTATGGTTCAGTAAGTTGTTAACCCCTTTCCGTGCACACACCACATAGAGGGCTACGATGAGGGTTTCCATGTTGGTGGACTGAATCCTGTCATCGGGTCAGGGGGCATGGGTGTTTCCAGTTGTGACTAAGAGGGGGGCACCCCTTGTAATCCGCACGTATTAATAGTGATCCCATGCAGGATGTTGGTCTCTCCGTCTCAGAGTTTTTCTTGAACGATGCTTTGGTTTATTCCTGGCATCCAGAAAGTTAAGCTGGTGTGTGCTGGTCAGGTGTGTTTTCAACCCAAAGACCGTAATGGGAATTAGTCAGTGTCACGGTACTGACTAAAGAAATCCTATACTTGTGGGTAAAGAGTACACCCTCTGCAGAGTTTAAACCTATTCGAATAGCCGTGTCCGCGGTTAAGGACTATAGTATGGATTGGTCAAGTGTCGGTCTTCGGAGGAAATAATTAAAATGTGCCTGAATTATTTTGCAGGATAATTATTGTCACCCTGATGCTACCATGAATATTTTTGCTATGCATATTAATATTAGTGTGGTTATGCATATTATTGTGGACTAACCCGTTTCTCTTATTTTATTTTCTGAGTGTCTCAGGGGCTAGCTAGACTACCCCGGGCACTCAACTTTATTTTCAAGACCTCTCGTGGCGTCCCTCGAGTTTACAGGCGGTCCCGCCACTACTCTTGTGGACACCCGATTGGCATTTCTCTTCAAGTCCGACCGTGGCGTCACTTGACACCCGACTGGCATTTCTCTTCAAGTCCGACCGTGGCGTCACTTGACACCCGACTGGCATTTTTTTCTTCTGAATGTCACTTGGGCTGGCTAGACTACCCGTGGCATTCATTTGCGTTATTTCTGACAAGTTTGATCATGACTAACATGCTATATTTACTTCCGTATCATTTTGCTATTGTCATGTCATGATTTAGATTTGTGTCAGCATGAGCATTTTAGCATGATCCAGCATGAGCATACGCATATAGTTTGGTTCAACATGATCATATATTTTTGTCTGCTGCATTCGGTATATCTCTTGTTCATGATGTTTGTGAGTACATTTAAACATACTCACAGGCTTGTCCTTGGCTATTTACTTGGCCAGGTCAGGAGTTCTACGAGGAGTACCACAACGACGATCGTGCGGAGCCTAGGATAGCAGCCATGCGGATAGGAATTATCCGGGTCAGCTGTTCCTGTGGGAATGGAGCCCCATCGACGCTGGAGTACCACGAGTCATTTCCGTCATCCACCACCGGAATCCCTGTTGTATCATTAGACCTTTATGGTCTTGTATCCAATTCTTGTAATAGCTTGGTAATTCTGTAACAAGGACGTGTCCACCAGTAACAATAATCCTGGGCTAGTGATGACATGAGGGGTTAATTTCTGGGATTTTTTGTGTCCCCGAAATCCAGCCCCGACAGCCTTGGTGTCAGAGCCAGGCTGACCACTGGCTAATCCTATCTTAGCCTGGTCACTATCCCTAGGTTTCCACCCCATCCACAACTTTCCTATCCACAGTCAAGCCCATCTTATCCGATAACCGCACAGTGGCTAGTCGACATCTTTTTGACAGTCGGTGCCCAACCTATCAACCTAGCCCATAGGCCGTGTGCGTGTGGCCGACACCAGCGTTGTCGTATCCGCAAGCATGCGATGGAAGACTCTGCTGGCTTATAAAGGAAGCCTCAACCCAACTCGGCACATCACAGCCTCACTCCCAACCACCAAGATGCCAGGCCCCATCGTGCACAACGAGACCACCGCAGCCGAGCTTGAAGGCTTTGTAGCCATCCTCGCCAATCTCACCCGTCGTGCTCTCGGCATCGAAGAGCCGCCGGAGTATGTCATGTACCAAGAGCACGCGAGTGATGCCATCCACCACTTCTGGGCCACGGTGCACATCTACGGGAGGGGCATCACCGTAGAACGCCCTTACCGATTCACCGGGAGGACGACCTCCGACGAGCCCCAAGCCATCTAACTTGCAGCCCGAGAAGCTATAGTTCATCTTCGGCATCTGTTGCCGAGGGTTAACTGCCGCTCTTTCTACTACTACCCTAGTCTTGAAGGCTATGGTAGACCAACCCAAGGCGCCAATGGAGACCATGAGACGGATCCTGCTCTGGTGCGCTACCTGAGAGTGCAAGAGGCACTGTTCGATCAGGTCACCAATGATCTGATTGAGACCCACAGGACGCTTGCTCTCCTGACCCTGGTGAGAAGTGAAGCTGCACACGCCACTGACAACCCGATAGTACTGTTCGAGAGACCAATCGAGCTAGCGAGGTCTGCCCCTGTTGCCCACCCGGGCAATGCATTCGTTACCCCGGATGAACTCCGTCGTCTCTTTGGGATTTCCTCCAACGGGACTGTAGCCACTACACCCCGCGTGGGTCATCATCGCTACCCCAACCTTGCAGCTCCTCATAACACTCCAGTCAACTCCGACGTTGAAGCCCCCGGAGAAGCCTCGACATCTGCAAGACGCGCCCGGCTAGATGTAAACGAAGTGGACTGAGTCCACTAGAGTGGTCATCGAGTCCCCTCTAAACCTGTTGCCCTTTAGATCCCACCCTCGTGTTGTAGACCACCGCAAGTATGTTTGTTATAGTATCTGGTGCTAGTTTGCGTGATGTAACCTTTGTATTGTATTTTAGGGCGTATGACATAAGTGCATCGCTATGTTTGCATTCTGCATATGATTGTTTGTTGTGATATGCATTTAGTTCCTCCGCCCTTAACAAATCTTGAGGATGAGATTTTTCTTAAGGGGGGTAGAGTTTGTAACACCCCAAAAATTCAACCATGATTTTATTAAGTAAAAATTGGTCAGAAATAAATTTTTAAAATTATATTGGGTGTTTTATTAATTTTAGAGTATTTTCTGCCCTCTGTTTTTCGAAATTCTTCCCTCCATATAGAAATTTTGGAAATAATATTGTGGCTTTGGTAGCTTTCTCAAACCATTTCAATTATAATTTAATAATAGTAAGAATTAATTTCATAATAAAATTTTGTTCCAAAAAAATTCTTTTAAAGGCATTTTCAATTCATTAAATGCTACTATTGCACTACAACCATTTCAAATAATTCTTTTAATTTTCCACAAAAATTACGAGAGGTCATGTGATGCCTATATATCACTTTTATGCAGAAACCTAGCTTAGTCCCTTGAAAGTTTTGAGTGAAACAACCTCTTTTCAATTCTGTCAATTTTCTAGGTTATAACTACAACCCCAATTTTCCTTGATTCAAAAATTATGAAATTTTTCCCACTCATAGTCCTTCCAACCAAAACCTTAAGTCCAGAAGATCAGCTTCATTTGAATCATTTAGATCTACCAAATAACCTCCTGTAGTTTCTATTCAGAAGTGAATTTTGGTAAAACTTGCACTAGCAAGTTTTTCATCTTGCCAAACTAACTCCACCACTATCTTTACCTTCCAAAGATACCTCCACCTGCCAATTTCTCTGTCTACCAGAATCACCTAGGTCAACCTAACATTCTGTCGAGCACCTTGAGCTCAAGACAGAATTTGGGCATCTTTTTAGATTGCACTGGACACTAGCCCCTCTCCCCAAACCAGCATGTCCATCACCTCTCTCATGCCCATAAGCACCACCCTGCTAATTTGTAGCCCATTTATGTTCCTGTAGCTACCCCTGGCATTTCATCGAGTACCCTGTGTGCATGCCCAGAGCACGAGCAGAGTGCCCGTTGTGCAGTCTCTGGCATCGATCTACTGCCGTGCTGTTACTGCCTCCTTCGCTCGTCTTGATCCTCTTCTGGATGAGCCCGATGACCCAGGAGCCTGCCGACACTTCTCCTTGGCCACTAGTGCCGTCCACCATCGCCCACTGCCACCATTCATCACTGCCGTATCCGCCACGGCTCTGGCCGGATGCGTGGCGCGTTCCCGAGCTGCCAGCAACCCTCCTGGACGGTGGCTTCCGCTATAAGCTCGCACACGTTACACCGGCCTCCCCACCAACCTCATCGGCTTCACTCAACGCCATAAATGGCCGCCGCCGGAGTCGGTGAAGCCGTGATCCGTGGAACCGATGTTTCCGTGCTATAAAAGAGACCACCTCGGGCTTGTTCTGGAGGGCAAGCCACTCCACTCCTCCCAGGATTCTCCCTGGACCAACCCTCTCTCTCTCCCGTGCCCTCCATCCACCTCTATGGCCGAAGCCTTGTCGTCAGCCGCAGCTCAAATTCAAGCCACCCCGGCCTTCTCCTCCTCACCTAGCCCCACCCCTCAACCTCCACCACTACCACAAGGATCTCCCGAGCCTTATTTTGCTCTGGGGATAACCATAGCCTCGCCCCCACTCTCACCCGAGACCGTGCTCCGGCTCCACCAATACTCTGCTCCATCCCGAGCTCACCGGCATCCATACCCACCACACTCGGGTGCGGCATCATCCCCTGAATCCATCCATGTGCCGAGCATCGCCGGGGATGCTCTACAGCACCGGCAGCCATCGCCGGGGCTCCTCTGTTCTGTCGAGACGCGTGCGAGGAGGAGGACGAAGACCAGTCAAAGCTGACTAGTGGGTCTCCGGGACCCACCGTCAGTGGCTGGGGAGGGTTTCGCCCGCGTAGCCGCGTCCCTGGGCTCGGCCCAGAGGCATTGCTTAGCTGGCTCTCGCCCGGTGCACGCCACTGCCAGCCCATCAGGATATTTCCTTTGTCTTCTTCTTTTATCCAGAGATTAAAATATTTCCATAGTGTGCATTTCTAAACCAAATGGATTTATTCCAATTTCTCTATGCTCCATAAATCATGCCCTACTTATCTAGATTAGGTGAACATTTTTCCTAAGCTTTATCTCCACTGGATCAATTAAGTAATACTTTTAATCATTTATTCCATCTTAAAATTGCTCTAAGTAATTCATATTAACTCCAAATAATTTCATTCTTTTTCTAGTATTTCTAATTTTTCATCTAGTTTATTTTAGTATTTATTTAAAAAAAATTGAAACAATTTTTTGGCACTGTTTTTACTATATGTGGTAATTCAAATATTTTTGAAAATAGGAAGTGGAGGGGAGATAAATAATACAAACTTTTGGAGTGCACCCAATATTTCTGCATGCTCAAGGCAAGCATCTTGAACACTTGATATGGTGATTGCATGGTTAAATGTTTGCACGAATAAATAAATTATGCATAGGTTGAAGTGAAATAGAATTTGCATGCATGTAGTGTTGGCATGTTTCATCGTACCGTGCATCGTGTGTTTGCCATGACTAACTTGCAGGAGCAGGCCTAAGAGAAATACTATTACCGGTAGAAGGGTGATCACCTTGGAGCATGATCATGCCTTGGTTGTTATGCATGTTGGAGCATGCAAGGGTTGTGGCCCTATTTGGTATTGCTGTTAAAAGAATACCTTGTTGTGCTAACCGTTGCAGGAAACATAAGCCTCCTGAGTCAACCGTAGATCGAGTCTTGTTCCGGTAACCCCCATACTTGATTCATGCTGCCACTTGTCCCTGCCACAGGTGGGGTATGGTTTAGTAAGTTGTTAACCCATTTCCGTGCACACACCACATAGAGGGCTACGATGAGGGTTACCATGTTGGTGGACTAAATCCTGTCATCGGGTCAGGGGGCATGGGTGTTTCCAGTTGTGACTGAGAGGGGGGCACCCCTTGTAATCTGTGCATATTAATAGTGATCCCATGCAGGACGTTGGTCTCTCCGTCTCAGAGTTTTTCTTCAATGATGCTTTGGGTGATTCCTGGCATCCGGAAAGTTAATCTGGTGTGTGCTGGTTAGGTGTGTTTTCAACCCAAAGACCGTAATGGGAATTAGTCAGTGTCACGGTACTGACTAAAGAAATCCTATACTTGTGGGTAAAGAGTACACCCTCTGCAGAGTTTAAACCTATTCGAATAGCCATGTCCGCGCTTAAGGACTACAGTCTGGGTTGGTCAAGTGTCGGTCTTAGTGTCGGTCTTCGAAGGAAATAATTAAAATGTGCCTGAATTATTTTGTAGGATAATTATTGTCATCCTGATGCTACCATGAATATTTTTGCTATGCATATTAATATTAGTGTGGTTATGCATATTATTGTGGACTAACCTGTTTCTCTTATTTTGTTTCCTGAGTGTCTCAGGGGCTGGCTAGACTACCCCGGTCACTCAACTTTATTTTCAAGACCTCTCGTGGCGTCCCTCGAGTTTACAGGCGGTCCCGCCACTACTCTTGTGGACACCCGATTGGCATTTCTCTTCAAGTCCGACCGTGGCGTCACTTGACACCCGACTGGCATTTCTCTTCAAGTCCGACCGTGGCGTCACTTGACACCCGACTGGCATTTTTTTTCTTCTGAATGTCACTTGGGCTGGCTAGACTACCCGTGGCATTCATTTGCGTTATTTCTGACAAGTTTGATCATGACTAACATGCTATATTTACTTCCGTATCATTTTGCTATTGTCATGTCATGATTTAGATTTGTGTCAGCATGAGCATTTTAGCATGATCCAGCATGAGCATACGCATATAGTTTGGTTCAACATGATCATATATTTTTGTCTGCTGCATTCGGTATATCTCTTGTTCATGATGTTTGTGAGTACATTCAAACATACTCACAGGCTTGTCCTTGGCTATTTACTTGGCCAGGTCAGGAGTTCTACGAGGAGTACCACAACGACGACCGTGCGGAGCCTAGGATAGCAGCCATGCGGATAGGAATTATCCGGGTCAGCTGTTCCTGTGGGAATGGAGCCCCATCGACGCTGGAGTACCACGAGTCATTTCCGTCATCCACCATCGGAATCCCTGTTGTATCATTAGACCTTTATGGTCTTGTATCCAATTCTTGTAATAGCTTGGTAATTCTGTAACAAGGACGTGTCCACCAGTAACAATAATCCTGGGCTGGTGATGACACGAGGGGTTAATTTTTGGGATTTTTTGTGTCCCCGAAATCCGGCCCCGACAGGATGCCAAGCCTGTTCGTCAACCCCTACGTCGCTTTTCTGAGGAGAAGCGAAGAACCATCGGTGAAGAGGTCGCCCGTCTGCTCGCCGCTGGCTTCATCATGGAAGTTTTTCACCCCGAGTGGCTGGCAAATCCAGTCCTCGTCCTGAAGAAGGACGACACTTGGCGCATGTGTATCGACTACACCAGCCTCAACAAAGCATGCCCCAAGGATCCTTTTGCCCTATCGCGGATAGATCAGGTGATCGACTCCACAGCCAGCTACGAGCTCTTATCCTTTCTGGACGCTTACTACGGCTACCACCAGATCAAGCTGGACCCGGCTAACGCCCTGAAGACGTCCTTCATCACGCCCTCTGGGGCGTACTGCTACATCACCATGTCGTTCGGCTTGAAGAACGTCGGCGCCACCTTCCAGCGCTGCATGCAAAAGTGCCCGCTGCAGCAACTCAGCCGCAACATGCATGTCTACATCGATGACATCGTAGTGAATACCAAGCAGCACCTCATGCTCCAAGCCGACCTCAAGGAAACCTTCGCCAACCTGCGCCGGTATGAGATCAAGCTCAACCCGGAGAAGTGCGTATTCGGCATGCCAGCCGGCCAGCAACTTGGCTTCCTCGTCTTAGAGCGCGGGATTGAGGCAAACCCAGAGAAAATCAAGGCCATCGAGCGCATGCACAAGCCGACCCGACTGCGGGATGTCTAGAAGTTTACCAGCTGCTTGGCCTCTCTCAGCCGGTTTCTCAGCTGGCTGGGTGAGAGGGCCCTGCCCTTGTATCATCTAATGAAGAAGACGTCGTCCTCTACTACAGGATGCTGCTAACGCGACACTACAATCAGAGACCCTTCAACGAAACTTTGTGCGATGCATTAATCGCAAATGGTGATGTAAAAAACCGTCAAAAAAGGTGCAAAACGTTTGCGATGGCGGATACATCAAACACGGTTTAGATTTTAGTTGCGTGTGCGATGCTAGTCATATGGTTCAGTTCAATGAACTATTTGCGATGAGGCAGAACAACAGAAACGGGCAGCCAGATGAAGGCATGTGTGATATACGGCATACAGTTCACTCGGATGAACTATTTGTGATTAGGCAACACAAAAGAAACGGTCAGCCATATCAAGGTGTGTGCGATATACGGCATACGGTTCACTCGGATGAACTGTTTGCTTTGAGCCAAGAGAACAGACACGGTTCAGTTTAACAAGATGTGTGTGATACGCGACAAACAAGTCTATAATCAGAAATGTGTGCGAAGACCGATAATAATACAGACGATTGTTGCTAATAAGCCGTGTGTGTTGTGGGCAAATGCTTGCTGGTATACAATTGTTAGCGATTGATGAAATCATCACCGACGGGTTCCCTAGTATGGTCCGTGTGCGATGTCATTGCACACAGAACAACAACATATGTACTTATAACTTATAAGGACTTGATTCCATAAACAGATTGAACATCCAATTACATAGGTGGCTGGTACACACATGACCTTTGCACACACCAAAGTATGTTCCAAAATGCCTAGAAAACTCAAATAATGTATAAAAAGGCAAAACGAACCCTGAATAATTTCATATTTTTAGGACGATCCTCCTATAGTTGCATGTTGCCTCTGTAAAATAAATCAAGGCGGGAAGAGACAACGTATGTCGTTTCGCACACATAGGTGACAAGTTCCCTCTCGGAACCATGAGCCTTTTTGAGAGAAGCTCCGATTTGTAAGAAGTTTATACCAAAACTTGTCCCAAATTTGACTAATTTTTTACCACAGCATGTTGGAGCCATGTCATAACACCATGCCAAGTTTGATGATTTTGAGGCGAGTTTTGGATTTATAGTAATTTTAAAACCAGGTTTCTCAATGTTTACTATCGAGTCGGCACCGCCCTGGATAGGCTTTTTCCTCGAGGGTCCCAAATAAGAAATCCAAATCTGTCACTACCATGCAACTTTTCTTATTAAGAATTACAGCCCATTTGGTGTGCTAGCTGAAAATAAGTTTGTGGGTGCTGGTAGGCGCTAAGAACTTGCGGGTTCTGTAATGAACAAAGATCTCAAGGATCCCGTGAGAGTGATGTTCTTTCCCTATGTTGTGAATGCTTATAATATTCATGTCTTAATTAAAGAAATGGCAAGCCATTGGCCCAGTATGAAAGAAAATATGGTTCAAAGCCGAGTTGAAAAGGGCAACAATATCTAACTCCAGCTTACAAACGGTACAAAAGCACGAGGATTAATTGCTCATCAGGTTTAGACAAAATCCAGATTGAACAAGACAATGACATCTAACTCAACCAAAGTTTTCAGCAGTCACAATCAAATGGATCGGTCTGATCCATAAAATCAAGATCCCGGGCCATAAATTCTACTAGTAAATGAGGACAAGCTGTTGTAAATAGAAGCTGAGCACGATCAGAAGTCCTTAGGTCCACCTGGAACTTCTTTTTATGCTGTTCAACACTTGCAGCCGTGAGAAATTTCTTGTCGAAAAACTTAATCCACACGGACAATAGTGCCCTCGCATTCAACATGAAGAATGTGACAAAGCTAGTGTTTGCATTGTTGGATGCATATCCTTCCAGCGTTACTGTCTTCAAACGAATGTCATGAGATCTGAGAAAATCCAGATGCTTGTTGAACCATCGATTGGTTATACCTTTTTCTCCATGTGTTAGTGCCTAAATAGAGATGAAGATTGAAAATAGTTAATGTCTAAAAAATATTATGTTGAAAGAGTGATAGCTGAATGATTAATTATAGTACATTATATATGGGCTTTCAATGTGCGTGAAATCATCACCTTTATATACAAATTCTCCAGACATGGAAAGCATTGCAGCAAGACAATAATCGTGTTCAGATCAAAACACCACATACTGATATGTAAGGTCTTGACAGAGTCCACCACCACTGATAGGATGTACAAGCTCTTCATTGAGCATAGAACATAATATTAGTACCAAAATTGTACTCCAAGATGATACTTAACTTATGCGCATAAATGAAAAAAGCAGATTACAAAAGTTTACGTGAATAATATACAGTACCTCAATAGGTGTGGAGCCAAACACCATCTTGAACCATCTAAAAGGATCACAAATTGCACCCAAGGTATCCAGTTTAGGCGCAGAGACTACAGTTATTTGCGAAGGTACTATAGTAGAATCAAGGAGCAACATTTGAAGTGAAGGGGCATCTTTAATGATGAGATCATGTCCAAAAAAACAAATTCCCATGCTTACAAGGTGGGGTGACTTTATTTTGAGACAACAGATATGAATTTCTATTCCAAAAACAAGCAGCAAGCGCTCCAGGGCAGGGCAGCTGGAGTGGATGATGATGTGCAGTGCGGCCTCCGACAGATCAACCACCACAAGCGCAAGTTTTTTTAGCAGTGGGAGTCGAAGCATTTGTACCAGATTGTCTGCTAGATGGCACCGGGCAAAGGTGGCAGTGTGGAGAGAGGAAGAAAACCATGAGATGGACATCGGTGGTGAGGGCACAGATACATCGATTCGTGGTATGTTACATACATAGTCATGGTAGAACTCAAGCTGCTGGAGTTTATTGAATTGACGGGATGTCAGCCAGGCAGCCGCCGTGCAGGGTATGTCCAGCGGGTGGCATGCCGGGATGCAGATGCGTTGAACGAAGCCCTGGTGGGAGGAGATGATGGCTCCGGGGAGTTCAGAATCATCATCGACAGATAGCTGACGACAGTCGAGATTAAGAGGCGCGGCGCGCCACCGAGATGCGAGGACTTGTGTGCGGCAGCCATCCTTGGTGGGGACAAGGGAGATGATCTCCCCAAGGATGGCGTCCGGGAGATCGCTGATGCGGTCCGCCAGAGATTCTACTAGTTCCTCAGGTCCAAGGGGGCGTGGCCGCTTCTGGCCGCACTGCCGGGTCCAAGATCTACATCCGGCGGCGGCGCTGGCCGGAGCCTCATCTGTGTACATGTAGGACATTCAAAATCAATTCTCAAGATCTGGAAGAAAAAAAGGCACAAACATATATGTAGGACATTCAAAATAAATTCTCAAGATCTGGCCACGAATTATTAGCACGCACGCTAACCCTAGTCGGATTATTAGCAAAAATCATTTGTAGAGAACAAACAATTAATCACTAACCCTATACGAATACCATTCAAACAATCAATACACTACCTGCATCTAACGGATCTTAATTACTCTGACTTCATGGACTGAGAGAACATAACCATATGATTTGTGTTCCAAACAAATTAGGGAGGGGTGGAGTAACCAGAGAAAACACATGATATGTTTACCGCACAAATGGGTATATAGATGACTAACCTGTTTTCCGTCGGAGTCGCAGTTGTTGCCGGAGTAGCTGTTGACCTCCGGCTCCGGCTGGGGGGGCACGACGGCACCGACGAAGTCAAGGTTGTGCGGCTGCTCGCACGAGACCTCATCGGCGGCGATGGCAACCTCTGTGCCCAGCTTCACGCATTACGCGGGTGCTTCACCAGCCGCGGCGTCACCACTCCCTCCGATGGTGCGCTTCGGCGGCATCCTCATACACTCCAGAGTCCAGACGTTGGTGACCACTGTGGACCGGGGGTGCGGCTGCCTATTATGGCCGGCGGCTCGGGCGCGCCATTAATACGTACTAGTGGGGGCGAGGTGGGCGGCGGTCAAAGGTTGTCTCGCCTCCCGGTGAGCCTGCGCGGCAGACTTCTGGCATTCCTATACCATCATTTCACACAGCTACTCGCACGCCTCCCGGTGACACTGCGCAGCGAAAACGCCTCCTGTCAATTCACACACCTGCACGCACGCCTCCTGGGCTGCCTGCGCGGTGGACTGCTCGCATGCGTCCCGTCAACTCACGCCTGCTCGCATGCCACACGGGGCGCGTGGCGGCACGTATATTTTTTTTCTTTCTGTTTTTTGATGATTCATTCTGCCGCTTTACTGCTTAACCGAAGCATGGCACGGTCTAAAGCACACTGTCTGAATAAATATTCCGTATGAGATATTGGTTGCCAGTTATTAACAATCTCCCGTTTGTAAGTAGACTATATCAAAACTTGTCTCAAATTTGACGAAAAAATACAATATCACAGTCTACTGGTGTCCATATATGACACCACGATAAGTTTCATGAATTTCAAATAAGTTTTGGATTTACTGAATTTTAAAAATCAACATTCTCAATGTTTTGAAATTTCTTTCACGGGGAAACATGCACCCAGGGACACATATCTGATTTTGCCATTTTGGTGCACATGTAGCTCAAATTTGATTTTTCCACATTAAATCCCTAGGAAATCAATCAATGTATAAAACGGGTCGAATGATCTCTGTGTTTTTTCAAACTTTAACATGACACTCCTTTGGTCGTATGTTCACTGCAGAAAAAGTTTGACATGTGTCCTCAGAGTGGAGGTGGTGGTGCGGGATGTGTGTCTGTGTGTGTGTGTGGGGGGGGGGGGGTCCATCAGTACACTACTAGTCGCGAGCCTCCTGGGATTATTGATCATTTTGTGAGACATGTATATATGCCACACTAAAGTCCTGAATTGGTTATTTAAAGCGGTACACAACCCTTTCATACATACATGTTCGGGCCACATGCATGCATTGGTGGTCCTCTCGGACACTCCCTCATGCGGTTAGCAGCGACGTGCACATTCATTAGCCCGCAAAGGTTTTCAATTTCCACCGACAAAGAGAGGCATTGGACCGAAGGTGGATTCATCTTTGGCATGTGTGTTATGTGGATCATGGTGAGATTCCATATCAAAGTTCGGGCACGTGCGTACACATGAGTCCCTCCCACCGGCTCGAAGTGAGGGGGCTACGCATCATGAACCTCTGTGTAGTGCATGCGTTTCTGGTTTATAAAGCATGTGCCACATCAAAGTTGTGCATTGGGTATTCAAACATCACACAACACACGACAACATGCACGTGGTGGTTGTCCTATGACGCTCGCGTGTGACTCTCTATGGGCCCGAGAGGTCTTCGTCGATCAATTGAACGTACAACGAGAGAGAGGTTAATTTGACCAACAAGGATGGCTCTTTTTTTGTTTGTGTTACGTATATGCACGGTAGGAGTATGTAGTACATGTCAAAGAGGGGGCAACATGTATACTCTCTCTCTCTATATATATATATATGTGTGTGTGTGTGTGTGTGTGTGTGAGGCAGGTGCCACATCAAAGTTGTGCATTGGTATTCAAACATCACGCAATATCATGCAAGTGGTGGTTGCCCTATAGGAACTCACTCGCGTGCGGCGCTTCCATCTATGGGCCCACGAGGTCGTCCTCCATCACTTTGACCCAACGAGAGAGAGGCACATTTGACGAACAAGGAGGATTAATTCTTTTGGGGCTGTGTTAGGGTAGGTGTATATATATAGTACGTGTCGAAGTGGGGATGGGACCAACATATACTAGGTGTCACACATGAACCTCACTCTGTGTGGGGACTTTACGGTTTTTGAGGCAAATGCCACATCAAAGGTTGTGCATTAGGTATTCAAAACATCACAACCACACACCTCTCCATATATATGTTTTGGCACACATGCAAGCGATGGTGGTTGTCCTGTGGCACTCACCCACGTGGTTATCGGCGATGCTTCCATCTGTCGGCCCGCTTGGTACGGGCCGAGGGCGTGGCACGGCGGGGCCTAGCCCGCTGTTGCGTCCCATCACGCGCGTGGCCTAGCAGGGCCTCGTCGGCCGCTGTTCACCATGTGGCGCTGCATCGAGCCACGGGAGGCGTGTCCTTCCCCTTCAAGACTCGGCTGGCGCTTCGATTTCCCGCCCAGGCGGGGAGGCCGCGATCCGGCTTCCGGAAGCCGGCACACAATGGGTGTTGCCGGGACCCGACGGCCGCAAGCTTCACCAACCCAACTGCCTTCTCAAGGGGGTAAAACTGCGAAGGCCCTCCCACTTGGAGCCGACAAGCCTTCATAGCTTCGGGGACTACTATCGGGGGTGGCCCCTCGGCAGGCAACGGAACCCGGATATCTTTCAAAAACATCGGGGCTGGCGAAGCCCCTCAATCCGGCTCGCTCCTAGCCGGCTCCCCAGCGTGAGCCGGCCGGGTGCCGCGACCCGGCCATCCGGCTAGCGCATGCCGGCCGTCCATGAGAAGTCAACCCCAGCGACAAGTAGGCATGGCTACAGTGCGCCCTCCTTTATGCCAGCCCCAGCGGGCACGACAGTGGCGCTCCCCATGCACCGGCCCGGGGCGGGCGTTGTCCTGGAGGCTGTAACGGGGCGACACTGACCATCCCATGAAGCCCGGCAAGGCGTGCCATAGTACCCAGCGGCGGGCCGTACCCGCGCCCGGCGGCCCCAGTACGGCCCGCACCCGGCGGACCCGGCGACACCCGCGCTCGGTGCACCCGACAGACCCGGCGGCCCCCACTGTCGGCTCCCAAACGATGACACCAGGGCCCCGCGCCCATGTAATATTCCCATTGTAACCCTGGAGGTCGGCCTATAAGACCCCCCAGGAGGCCTCCATGCATTGGGCGATCATCAGTAGAACTCTCTCACACACACAGAGGAGGCAGCGCATGAACTGACTTGTCTTCCTTCCTCCCCAGAACACCTCTAGGAGCAAACCTGTAACCACTTCATATAAACCACATTCGGTAGGACTAGGGGTATTATCTCTCCAGAGAGCCCTGAACCTGGGTACGTCTCGTGTCTCACACCCGCGCGTACCAACCTCGCCTCTGGAACCCATCGGTGCCCTTATGTTTGTCCCCCTCTTTAGCCATCCTATGGCATCTCCCATGAAATCACCACGACAGTGTTGTTCTAGGACAAAGAGTTGATAAGAAATTAAATGTTATCCATTATGCTAGTAAAACTCTAGACATTGCTCAAATAAATCATGCTACTACTGAGAAAGAATTTTTAGTAATTGTATTTGCTTGTGATAAATTCAGATCTTACATAGTTGGTTCTAAAGTAATTGTTCACACCGATCATGCTGCTATTAAATACCTTATGGAAAAGAAAGATGCTAAACCTAGAATCATTAGGTTGGTTCTCTTGCTACAAGAATTTGACTTACATATTACAGATAGAAAGGGAGATGAGAACCCTGTAGCTCATAACTTGTCTAGGTTAGAAAATATCTTTGATGACCCATTACCTATTGATGATAGCTTTCCTGATGAACAACTAGCTGTCATAAATGCTTCTCGTAATAATCCTTGGTATGCAGACTATGCCAATTACATTGTTGCTAAATTTATACCACCTAGTTTCACATACCAACAAAAGAAAAAGTTCTTCTATGATTTACGACATTACTTCTGGAATGACCCACACCTTTATAAAGGAGTAGATGGTATTATTAGATGTTGTATACCTGAGCATGAACAGGAACAAATCCTACGGAAGTGTCACCCGAGGCCTACGGAGGACACCATGCGGGAGACAGAACTGCACACAAGGTATTACAATCTGGTTTTTATTGGCCTACTCTTTTCAAGGATGCTCGTAAGTTTGTCTTATCTTGTGATGAATGTCAAAGAATTGGTAATATTGGTAGGCATCAGGAAATGCCTATGAATTATTCACTTGTTATTGAACCATTTGATGTTTGGGGATTTGATTATATGAGACCTTTTCCTTCCTCTAATGGGTATACACATATCTTAGTTGCTTTTGATTATGTCAATAAGTGGGTAGAAGCTATTCCAACTAGTAGTGCTGATCATAACACTTCCATTAAAATGCTTAAAGAAGTTATTTTCCCAAGGTTTGGAGTCCCTAGATATTTAATGACTGATGGTGGTTCACACTTTATTCATGGTGCTTTCCATAAAATGCTTGCTAAATATGATGTTAACCATAGAATTGCTTCACCCTATCATCCTCAATCTAGTGGCCAAGTTGAACTTAGCAATAGAGAAATAAAGTTAATATTACAAAAACTGTCAATAGGTCCAGAAAGAATTGGTCGAAGAAATTAGATGATGCACTTTGGGCTTATAGAACAGCTTATAAAAATCCTATGGGTATGTCTCCATATAAAATGGTTTATGGAAAAGCTTGTCATTTGCCTCTTGAGTTAGAACATAAAGCATATCGGATAATTAAAGAACTCAGTTATGATTTCAAACTTGCCGGTGAAAAGAGGTTATTTGATATTAGCTCACTAGATGAACGGAGAACCCAAGCTTATGAAAATGCCAAACTATTCAAATAAAAAGTTAAAAGATGGCATGACAAAAGAATCCAAAAGCGGGAATTCAAAGTTGGTGAACATGTTCTATTGTACAATTCTTGTTTTAGATTTTTTGCAGGAAAACTTCTTTCCAAATGGGAAGGACCATATATCATCGAAGAAGTTTATCACTCTGGAGCCATCAAGATTAATAATGCCGAAGGTACCAATCCGAAGGTGGTCAATGGACAAAGAATTAAGCACTATATTTTAGGTACACCTATTAATGTTGAAACTAACATTATCCAAACCATGACACCCGAGGAACACATAAAAGAAACCTTCCAGAACACTCCAGAACCCTGAAAAGGAAGATGTACATGATACGGTAAGTAAACGGTCTCCAAAAATCTGCAAAAATATTTCCTGTCAGTTTTGGAATATTAGAAAACATAGAAAAATAAGAAATAATCAGGAAGGCGACCCAGGTGCCCACAAGACACCAGGGCGCGCCTGCCCCACCTGGCGCGCCCTGGTGGGTAGTGGGCCCCTCGGGCACCTTCCCGACACTTTTTTCCTTCCATATACTTGTTTCCCAAGATAAAAAATCTTTATATATACCCCGGACGATTTGACCACTGCATCGCGAAGAAATCCTCTGTTCTTGTTTCGTGCTGTTTTTCTAAAAGATCTAGATCGCTATGGCTACCCCAAGCTCCTCCAAGGACAAGTTCTTCAAGAAGGTCATCAACCCCTACCTATCGAAGGTGTTGAAGCACCCTTAATCAATTGAGATGCGTGAGGGGGTGCTCCACATCCGGGACGTTTAGGGCCCCAAGAAGACGGAAGACAGGAAGCCTGGAGGCCAGGCTCGAGGCAGTGGAGCAGGAGATCTTCAAGTGCCAGGGGATGGTGGAGCGTGGACTCAGTGCCAATCACCTCATGATTATGGAATTCACCATTGATGACAAGGTGGGTGGCCGGTCTATGAAGGACATCGGCTTCACCTTCAATGAGCAAATCAATTTTCTGCAAAGCCAAATCTATGATCTTCAAAATCAAGTTTTTGAGTATGAAGCAAGATTTAAAGGCATGAGTTTAGCTGCCAGTTGCAGGACTCAGGAGACTCGTGCGTCCTCTTATGATGGTGAACCACTGCCATGGAACCCGGAGGATAAGTTTGCTACCACTTCTTCATCACCAAAGGAGACTTGAGTACATGGGTATGGGCACTCCCCTTGGCTTGTGCCAAGCTTGGGGGAGATGCCCCGGTATCGTATCACCATCACTTTTATTACCTTTACCTATCTTAGTTCGATCCTTAGCTATTTCGTGATTTAGTTGAATAAAAGTTTAGTATGATCTATTTTCGAGTACTAGTTTCGTGATCTATCTATGTAATCGAGTGAGAGTTATATAATAAAGTTTAGTTTGAGCTTTTGCTTATTTACTTTTATGTTTCAAGAAAAATAAAAGAAAAAATGAAAAAGATCATATGATAATCTTATGGTAAGTAATGTCATCACATAAGGAAAAGTATAAGTGGTAAAATTTGTTGAAAGTTGAATAACATAGCATTGGTCAATAATGCAATTCATGAAAGAATTAATAAGGGAAGAGAAGGTTCACATGTAAATACACCATCTTGGACATCTTTTATGATTGTGAGCCCCCACTAAATATCTTATGCCAAACTATTGACGTTGGACAAGGAAGACAGTGTAATGATTTATGCTTGTCCATATTCACATTGAAGTTATATTGTCATAGATCCTTCAACATGTGGTGCTTGCTCAATATCTTTGCTAGCCAAAAATCCGCACTAAGTAGAGATACTACTTGTGCATCCAAAACCCTTAAACCCAAATCCATGTTTTGAGAGTCCACCATACCTACCTATGGATTGAGTAAGATCCTTCAAGTAAGTTGTCATCGGTGCAAAAAGGCAATAAAAATTGCTCCTAAATGTGTTTGATCTTTTAGTGTAAGGGAAAATAAGCGTTGTACGAACTTGTGATGGCAAAGTAATAAAAGTGATGGACTACATAATAAAGGTTGCTACCATAAGGGGCAATATAATGTGACGTTCTTTTGCATTAAGGGATTGTGCATACAAAACCAAAAAGCGCATGACAACCTCTGCTTCCCTCTGCGAAGGGCCTATCTTTTCCTTTTATGTATTTACTTTTTATGTGAGAGTCAAAGTATTCTTCTCTATTCCTTTTTATTTTCTCTCTTTGCAAGTACCATGAGGTGGGGAAAGATCTAGGCACATATCCAGTTGGATATGAGTGAGCATGAGCTATTACTGTTGACATCACCCTTGAGATGAATAAGTTGGGAGGCGAAACTATAGCCCCTATCTTTCTATGTGTCCGGTTGAAACTTTTTGCTCATATATATGTTGTGAGTGTTAGCAATCATAGAAGACTAAATGATGTTTGAGTATGTGGACTTGCGAAAAGGCTCCGATTCGAGACCCTTCCTGAAAATATGATGAATTGTAGTTGCAAAGTTGACTGATGATACGTCTCCAACGTATCTATAATTTTTTATTGTTCCATGCTATTATATTACCTGTTTTGGATGTTTTATATGCATTAATATGCTATTTTAAATTATTTTTGGGACTAACTTATTAACCTAGAGCCCAGTGCCAGTTTCTGTTTTTTCCTTGTTTTTGACTTTTACAGAAAAGGAATATCAAACGGAGTCCAAATGGAATAAAACTTTATGGTGATTTTTCTTGGACCAGAAGAAACCCACGAGACTTGGAGAGGAGGCCAGAAGATCCACGAGAAGGCCACAAGCCATAGGGGCGCGCCCCAGGGGGGCGCCCCCGGGGCTTGTGGGCCCCTCGGGGACCTCCTAACCCTAATCTTCGCACTATAAATCCTCAAATATTCCCCCTATGCCAGAGGGCACACCAAGAATACTTTTCCGCCGTCGCAGGCCTCTGTTCCCGTGAGATCCCATCTTGGGGCCTTTTTCGGCACTCCACCGGAGGGGGATTAGATCATGGAGGACCTCTACACCAACCTTGCTGCCCTTCCGATGATGTGTGAGTAGTTTACCATAGACCTACGGGTCCATAGCTAGTAGCTAGATGGCTTCTTCTCTCTCTTTGATCTTCAATACAATGTCCTCATCGATGTTCTTGGAGATCTATTCGATGTAATCTTCTTTTGCGGTGCGTTTGTTGAGATCCGATGAATTGTGGATTTATGATCAGATTATCTATGAATATTATTTGAGTCTTCTCCGAACTCTTTTATGCATGATTAAGATATCTTTGTATTTCTCTTCGAACTATTGGTTTGGTTTGGCCAACTAGATTGGTTTTTCTTGCAACAGGAGAGGTGCTTAGTTTTGGGCTCAATCTTGCGGTGTCCTCACCCAGTGACAGAAGGGGTAGCGAGGCACGTACTATATTGTTGCCATCAAGGATAAAAAGATGGGGTTTATATCATATTGCTTGAGTTTATTCCTCTACATCATGTCATCTTACTTAAAGCGTTACTCCGTTCTTGTTAACTTAATTCACTATACGCATGCTGGATAGCGGTCGATGTGTGGAGTAATAGTAGTAGATGTAGCCAGGAGTCGGTCTACTTGTCAAAGACGTGATGCCTATATTCATGATCATTGCCTTACATGTCTTCATAATTATGCACTTTTCTATCAATTGGTCAACACTAATTTGTTTACCCATCGTATGTTTTCTTCAAGAGAGAAGCCTCTAGTGAAACCTATGGCCCCCGGGTCTATTTTCCATCATATATTTTTCAGATCTATAAACCAAAAAACCCAAAAATACCTTGCTGCAATTTATTTATATTTACTTTAGTTTGCTCTTTTATTTATCTTTTATACCTATCTCTATTAGATCTCACTCTTGTTCGTGACCGTGAAGGGATTGACAACCCCTTTTTCGCGTTGTGTGCAAGTGTTTGTTAGTTTGTGCAGGTGCATATATTGGGAACTTGTTTGTGCCTCCTACTGGATTGATACCTTAGTTCTTAACTGAGGGAAATACTTATCTCTACTTTGCTGCATCACCCTTTCCTCTTCAAGGGAAAAATCAATGCAAGCTCAAGAAGTAGCAGGAAGAATTTCTGGCGCTGTTACTGGGGAGGTTCTACATCAAGCCTACCAAGTACCCATCATAAACTCTCATCTCTTGCACTTACATTATTTGCCATTTGCCTCTCGTTTTCCTCTCCCCCACTTCTAAAACTTTTTCACAAAAATATTTGCCTTTTTATTCGCCCTTCTTTCGTTCGCCTTTTCGTTTGCTTTTTTTTGCTCGTGTGCTAGATACCTTGCTTGCCTTCATGGCTCAACCTAAGAGCCTTGATTTTTACTATAGAAAGTTGGAAGAAATTGAAAATAATACCAAAAGCTTCATGTCCTTACAATTTGAGCATAATAGTTTCTTTAGGAACGAACTTAAGGAACAAAAAACTATGATGGAGTATATTAATAAAGAGCTTGATGATGTTACTAAGGAAATATATGGTCTTAAATCTCAATTTGCTCATATTGAAAATTTAGTAGGCCAAATTTCTAATAAGCAAACCACCTTGGTAAATAAGATGGCCGCTAAACCGGAGTCTTTTAATAATGATGAAGATCTTAAAGTGATTGGTGTGACTCCTATTCAATCTTTGTTTTCTAATATAAAACTTGATAAAGATGGGACTGGAGATGAGTTAACTTTAGCTAGAAGCTGTCCCAATAATTTGGAGGGTGAAGATCTTAACGAAAAAATTGATAAAAGTGGGATTGGCGAGGTCAAAACTTTAAGTAGTGATGAACCCACTCTTTTGGATTTCAAGGACTTTAATTATGATAATTGCTCTTTAATAGACTGTATTTCCTTGTTGCAATCCATGCTTAATTCACCTCATGCTTATAATCAAAATAAAGCTTTTACTAAACATATCGTTGATGTTATGATGAAATCTTTTGAAGAAAAACTTGAGCTGGAAGTTTCTATCCCCAGAAAGCTTTATGATGAGTGGGAACCTACTATTAAGATTAAAATTAAAAATTATGAGTGCAATGCTTTGTGTGATTTGGGTGCTATCATTTCCACTATTCTGAAAACTTTATGATGTGCTAGGTTTCCATAAATTTGATGATTGTTCTTTGAATTTGCATCTAGCGGATTCCACTATTAAGAAACCTATGGGAAGTATTAATGATGTGATTTGGGTGCTAGCGTTTCCACTATTCCGAAAACTTTATGTGATGTGCTAGGTTTCCATAAATTTGATGATTGTTCTTTGAATTTGCATCTAGCGGATTCCACTATTAAGAAACCTATGGGAAGTATTAATGATGTTCTTATTGTTGCAAATAGGAATTATGTGCCCGTAGATTTTATTGTGCTTGATATAGATTGCAATCCTACATGTCCTATTATTCTTGGTAGACCTTTCCTTAGGACGATTGGTGCAATTATTGATATGAAAGAAGGAAACATTATATTTCAATTTTCGTTAAGGAAGGGCATGGAACACTTTCCAAGAAAGAAAATTAAGTTGGCATATGAATCTATTATGAGGGCCACTTACGGATTGCATACCAAAGATGATAATACCTAGATCTATGTTTTATGCCTAGCTACGGATGTTAAACAATAGCGTTTGTTGGGAGGCAACCCAATTTTTATTTTGTGTTTTTTGTTTTTGCACCTTTTATCAATATATACACATTATTACCTCTGTAGTAATTGTGTTTTGGTGTTCTAATTAGTGTTTGATTCAAGCAAGACCTTTGGGATGCTTTGGTATATCGTTGATTTAGTTTTGCTGAAAAACAGAAACTTTTGCGTCCAGTAACAGAATTGTTTAAATTCACTGAAGCATGGAAACCGCCGTTGACTAGTGCCACATCAGCAGCGGGTGTAGAAAAACCAGCCAGGGGGTGTTTTGTCTGGTTTAGGTTTGTTTGAGGGGTAAAAGAAGCAGAAAAATAGATCAGGGGGTAAAGTGAACCACCCACTTTATTCTGGGTAGTAAAATGGACTTTTTTAATTATGATGCCAACCATAGAATTACATCCCCTTATCACCCTCAGTCTAGTGGTCAAGTAGAACTGAGCAACAGAGAAACAAAGTTAATTTTGCAAAAGACTATCAATAGGTCTCAAAAAAATTGGTCTAAGAAATTAGATGATGCTTTATGGGCCTATAGAACTGCTTATAAAAATCCTATGGGCATGTCTCCCTATAAAATGGTTTATGGAAAAGCATGTCATTTACCTCTTGAGTTAGAACATAAAGCATATTGGGAAATAAAAGAACTCAATTATGATTTCAAACTTGCCAGTGAAAAGAGGTTATTTGATATTAGCTCGTTAGATGAATGGAGAACCCAAGCTTATGAAAATGCCAAATTATTTAAAGAAAAGGTTAAAAGATGGCATGACAAAAGAATCCAAATGCGGGAATTCAAAGTAGGTGAATATGTTTTAATATACAATTCTCGTTTTAGATTTTTTGTAGGAAAACCTCTCTCTAAATGGGAAGGACCATATATCATCGAAGAAGTTTATCGCTCTGGAGCTATTAAGATCAATAATGCCGAAGGCACTAATCCGAAGGTGGTCAATGGACAAAGAATTAATCATTATATTTCAGGTATGCCAGTTAATGTTGAGACCAATATGATTCAAAGACACCAGAGGAATATATTAAAGAGACCTTCCAGAACACTCCAGAACCCTGAAAAGGAAGAGGTATGTGATACGGTAAGTAAACCGACTCCAAAAATTCCATAAAAATATTTTTTGTCAGTTTTGGAATATTAGAAAAAATAAGAAAAATTAGAAACACCTAGGGAGGCCCCAGGCGCGCCCTGGTGGGTGGTGGGCCCCTCGGGAGCCTTCCCGATTCCGTTTTCTTTTGGGTTACTTGTTTTGCAAGATAAAAATTCTATATATATACACCCGGATGTTTTGACCACCGTATCGCGAAATATCCTCTGTTCTTGTTTCGTGCTATTTTTCTGGCAGATCTGAAAGTATGTCGTCACAAGATTCATATGGAGAGAGCTATGTTTCCCACTATGTTGCAGATCCAAGGATCTTTGGGGATATATATCTGATGTTTGCTTGAACTACGTCGGTATTTCCCCAAAGAGGAAGGGATGATGCAGCACATCAACGGTAGGTATTTCCCTTAGTGATGAGACCAAGGTTATCGAACCATTAGGAGAACCACGCAACACCACGTAAACAGCTCCTGCACACAAAGAACAAATACTTGCAACCCGACGTAAGAGAGGGGTTGTCAATCCCTCACGGGTAAAAGGATAGGTAAAATTGTAGTAGATTGGATAAATAGATCTCGCGGGAATACAAGATAAAATAAATAAGTAAAAATTGCAGCAAGGTATTTTTTGTATTTTTGGATTAATAGATCTGAAAATAAAAGCAAATAAAAATAAATCGCGAAGGCAAATATATTAAAGAAGAGACCCGGGGGCTGTAGGTTTCACTAGTGGCTTCTCTCGAGAAAAATAGCAAATGGTGGGTAAACAAATTACTCTTGGGCAATTGATAGAACTTCAAATAATCATGATGATATCCAGGCAATGATCATTATATAGGCATCACGTCCAAGATTAGTAGACCGACTCCTGCCTGCATCTACTACTATTACTCCACACATTGACCGCTATCCAGCATGCATCTAGTGTATTAAGTTCATGGAGAAACGAAGTAATGCAATAAGAACAATGACATGATGTAGACAAGATCTATTTATGTAGAAATAGACCCCATCTTGTTATCCTTAATAGCAACGATACATGCGCGTTGTTTCCCCTTCTGTCACTGGGATCAAGCACCGTAAGATCGAACCCATCACAAAGCACCTCTTCCCATTGCAAGATAAATTGATCAAGTTGGCCAAACAAAACCCAAATATCGGAGAAGAAATACGAGGCTATAAGCAATCATGCATATAAGTGATCAAAGAAGACTCAAATAACTTTCATGGATAAAAACATAGATCTGATCATAAACTCAAAGTTCATCGGATCCCAACAAACACACCGCAAAAAGAGTTACATAAAATAGATCTCCAAGAGACCATTGTATTGAGAATCAAACGAGAGAGAGAAAGCCATCTTGCTACTAACTACGGACCCGTAGGTCTACAATGAACTACTCACGCATCATCGGAGAGGCACCAATGAGGATGATGAACCCCTCTGTGATGGTGTCTAGATTGGATTTGTGGTTTCTGGAACTTGCGGCGGCTAGAATTGATTTTCATCGACTCCCCTAGGGTTTCTAGAATATTGGGGTATTTATAGAGCAAAGAGGTGGTGCGGGAGGTCTCCGAGATGGGCACAACCCACCAGGGCGCGCCTGGGGGCCCAGGCGCGCCCTGGTGTCTTGTGCTCACCTCGGCCCCCCTCTTCGGTACTTCTTTAGCCCACTGGATGTCTTCTGGTCCAAAAAAAATCTCCAAAAAGTTTCGCTGCGTTTGGACTCCGTTTGGTATTGATTTCCTGTGAAGTAAAAAACAAGCAGAAAACAGCAACTGGCACTGGGCACTATGTCAATAGGTTAGTCCCAAAAAATGATATAAAGTTGATATAAAATTATTGTAAAACATCCAAAAATGATAATATAACAGCATGGAACAATCAAAAATTATAGATACATTGGAGACATATCAGCATCCCCAAGCTTAATTCCTGCTCGTCCTCGAGTAGGTAAATGATAAAAACAGAATTTTTGATGTGGAATGCTGCCTAACATGTTCATCACATATTCTTTTCTTTGTAGCATGGACATTTGGACTTTTATATGGTTCAAAGCAATAGTCTAGTTTTGACATGAGGACTTTAATACTCAAGCATATCAACAAGCAACCATGTCTTTCAAAATATCAACACTAAAGCAAGTTATCCCTAGCCCATTATGCTCAATCATTGATCCATTCATGAAACACACTCAAATATTAGCTACACCCAATGCTCAAGTACGATCATAGTGCCACTTAGTTGGTGCTTTATAAGAGAAGATGGAGACTCAAGTAAAAATAAAAATTGCATAAAGTAAAAGAAAGGCCCTTCACAGAGGGAAGTAGGGATTTGTAGAGGTGCCAGAGCTCAAAGCTTAAATTGAGAGATAAAAACATTTTGAGAGGCATACTTTTCCCACCAACAAAAATGACTTAGAGTTCCCAATACTTTCCATGCTAGATATATCATTGGCGGTTCCCAAACAGAAATGAAAGTTTATTCATTTTTCCACCATTTCTTTTACTTTCCATGGCTAGCCGTATCCACGGGTGCCCTCCATACCAACACTTTCCAAGGAATTTATTATTTGACAACATAAAGTAAATTCATTTTTCATTTCGGGACTGGGCATCCCTAATACCTTTGCCGTACTCTCGTGCAATGACAAGTGAATAAACACTCATCATGAGAATAACACATCTAGCATGGAAAAATATCGGCCACCCCTCACCGCCTCGCGAGCGGTACGAGCACACAAAAGAGAAATTTATTTTGAAAATTAGAGATGGCACATACAAATTTGCTTAGAACGGCATGAAAATACCGCATATAGGTAGGTATATTGGACTCATATGGCAAAACTGGTATAAAGTGTTTTGGATGCACAAGTAGTGATCATACTTAGTGCAAATGAAGGCTAGCAAAAAGATTGAGAAGCGTCTAACCAAGAAACAAAAAATCTCGTAAGCAAGCATTAAGCATAATTAAAACCGAATAATGCACCACAAGTAGGATATAATTTCATTGCATAACTATTGACTTTCGTGCTTGCATAGGGAATCACAAACCTTAACACCAATATTTTTACTAAAGCATAATTACTCATCAACATGACTCACGTATCACTATCATCATATCTCAAAACTATTACTAAGAATCAAGTTTATTTTGTCCAATGATCTTCATGAAAGTTTTTATTATATCCTTCTTGGATATCTATCACTTTGGGACTAGTTTCATATGTTGCTTTTAATAAGCTCAAACAAATATAAGTGAAGAACATGAGCATAATATTTCTTTCTGTCAAATTAATCTAAGTGAAACAAGAGAGAATTTCTTTAAAATTTTACTAACTCCAAAATAAATCTAAGTGAAGCATGAGAGCATTTATTCAAAAATAACAAAGCACACCGTGCTCAAAAAGATATAAGTGAAGCACTAGAGCAATTCCATAGCTCATAAAAATTTAAGTGAAGCATAGCATAATTTTTGGCTCTCCCAAAAAGGTGTGTCCAGCAAGGATTCAAGACTTAAAATAAAAAGCAAACACTCATATCATACAAGACGCTCCAAGCAAAACTCATAATATGTGACGAATAGAAATATAGCTCCAAGTAAAATACCGATGGTCGTTAGAAGAAAGAGGGGATGCCACTCGGGGGCATCCCCAAGCTTAGTTGCTTGATACTTCTTGAATATTATCTTGGGGTGCCTCGGGCATCCCCAAGCTTAGCATTTTGCTAATCCTTATTCCTTCATCCATCGTAATCTCACCCAAAACTTGAAAACTTCAATCACACAAAACTCAACAAAACCTTCGTGAGATCCGTTAGTATAAGAAAGCAAATCACTACTATAATACTGTTTCAAACCCATTCATATTTTATTTTTGCATTATATCTACTGTATTCCAACTTTTCTATTGCAAAAACTCTTCAAAGGAAACCATAGAATCATCAAAACAAGCACACAACGCAAAGAAAACAGAATCTGTCAAAAACAGAACAGTCTGTAGCAATCTGAAAACTTCGAATACTTCTGCAACTCCAAAAATTCTGAAAAATTAGGACAACGTGAGAAATTTGTTTATTAATCTTCTGCAAAAATAATCAAATCAAAATCACTCTTATGTTAAAAATAAGAATTATTTTCCTGAGCGTAAAAGTTTCTGTTTTTCAGCTAGATCAAACCAACTATCACCCAAATCATCCCAAAGGCTTTGCTTGGCACAAACACTAATTTAAACCACAAAAACACATCTAACCAGAGGCATAATTGGGTATTTTATTGAAAATAGCAAAAAAAACAAAAAACAAAAAGATACAAGTTGGGTTGCCTCCCAACAAGCGCTATCGTTTTACGCCCCTAGCTAGGCATAAAGCAAAGGATCTAAGTATTGTCATCTTTGTTTCGAGATCGATAAGATGCCCTCATGATTGATTCATATGGTGGATTAATTCTAGTTCTATGGAAGTGTTCCATGCCCTTCCTTAGTGGAAATTGAAATTTAATATTGCCTTCTTTCATATCAATCATGGCACCAATAGTACGTAAAAACGGTCTACCAAGTATAATTGGACAAGACGGATTGCAATCAATATCAAGGACAATAAAATCTATGGGCACATAATTCCTATTTGCAAGAATAAGAACATCATTAATTCATCCCATAGGCTTTTTAATAGTAGAATCCGCCAAGTGCAAGTTTAAAGAGCATTCTTCAATATCGGTAAGACCAAGCACATCACATAAAGGTTTCGGAATTGTAGAAACACTAGCACCCAAGGCACATAAAGCAAAACACTCATAATTTTTAATATTGACTTTGATAGTAGGTTCCCATTCATCATGTAATTTTCTAGGAATTGAAACTTCTAATTCCAACTTTCCTTCAAAAGCTTTCATCATAGCATCAACAATATGTTTAGTAAAAGCTTTATTTTGTTCATAAGCATGGGGTGAATTTATCATGGATTGCAACAAAGAAATACAATCAACCAAAGAGCAACTGTCATAATTAAAGTCTTTGTAATCCAAAAGAGTGGGTACATCACTAGTTAAAGTTTTGACCAGAAGAGGAGATGGAAGATGTGAGTGCAGATGAAGACGATGCCCCACTACCTCAACTAGGGGATATGCATGTGGAATTCAAGAAATCGAGCCTTCTGAACACGATAAACAAATCTAAGATCCAATTTATCCCGTCCCATTTTCTGCAGGAAAGCAAAGAGGCATTATGTAAAAAGATGTTGAAGTTTGAGCAAGAAAATGATGATTTGAGGGAGGAAAATTTCATCCTCAAGCGTAGGCTGGAGAAGAAGAATGCTACATCATCACCACCATCACCGACAAAGGAAACTTGAGTACATGGGTATGGGCTTCTCTTGGCTTTCGCCAAGCTTGGGGGAGATGCCCCGGTATCATATCACCATCACTTCTATTATCTTTACCAGTTTTAGTTCGATCCTTAGCTATTTCGTGATTTAGTTGAATAAAAGTTTAGTATGATCTATTTTTGAGTGATAGTTTCGTGATCTATCTATCTATGTAATCAAGTTGAGAGTTATATAATAAATATTAGTTTGAGTTTTTTCTTCTTTACTTTTATGTTTCAATCATAATAATGAAAATAATGAAAAAGATCGTATGCTAATCTGATTGAAAGTAATGACATTACATAAAGAAAAGTATAAGTGGTAAAATTTATTGAAAGTTGACAAACATAGCATTGGTCAATGATGCAATTCATGAAAGAATTAATAAGGGAAGAGAAGATTCACATGCAAATATACTATCTTGGACATCTTTTATGAGTGTGAGCCCCCATTAAGTATTTTATGTCAAATTGTTGACGTTGGACAGGGAAGACAACATAATGATTCATGATTGTTTATATTCACATAGAAGTTATACTATCATAGATCCTCTACCATGTGGTGCTTTCCCAATATCTTTGCTAGCCAAAAATCCGCACTAAGTAGAGATACTACTTGTGCATCCAAAACCCTTGAAACCAGCTTCATGTCATAAGAGTCCACCATACCTACCTATCGATTGAATAAGATTCTTCAATAAGTTGTCATCGGTGCATAAGGAAATAAAAATTTCTTTTAAATATGTACGATTTTTTATTGTAAGGGAAAATAACCGTTGTACGAACTTGTGATGGCAAATAAATAAAATCAACAGACTGCATAATAAAGGTTGCTATCATAGGGGGCAATATAACGTGATGTTCTTTTGCATTAAGAGCTTGTGCATCCAAAAATAAAGAGCGCATGACAACCTCTGCTTCCCTCTGCGAAGGGCCTTTCTTTTACTTTTATGTATTTACTTTTTATGCAAGAGTCAATAGTATTCTCCCCTATTCCTTTTATTTTTCTCTTTTGCAAGCATCATGTGGTGGGGAAAGATCTAGGCACATATACCCAGTTGGATATGAGTGATCATGAGTTATTATTGTTGACATCACCCTTGAGGTGAATAGGTTGCGAGGCGAAACTATAAGCACCTATCTTTCTTTGTGCTTGGCTGAAACCTTTTGCTCCATATATATGGTGTGAGTGTTAGCAATCATAAAAGATTAAATGATGGTTGAGTATGTGGACTTGCTAAACAAAGCTTCGACATGCGACTCTTCCTGAAAAGATGATAAATTGCGATTGCATTGTTGACTAAGAACATAGTTTGTTAGTTTTCAAGAAAGTTTATTCTTTATACTTTGATATTGTGATGAATTGTTACTTGCTCATGAGAAGTTTTATGATAATGTATATTGCTGTTATAATAATGATCATGATGCTACTATGTCTGTATTCTGTTTTTATCGACACCTCTCTCTCTAAACATGTGGACATGATTATCGATATTGGTTTTCGCTTGATGGAAAACGAGGACTAAGCATGGGGGAGTTGATACGTCCATTTTGCATCATGTTTTCCTACTGTTATTTATAGTGTTTTCAAGCAATATAACACTTTGTGGAGAAATTCTAGTGCCTTTTCTCTCATAATATGCAAGGTTTACAAAAAGAGGGAGATTTCCGGCAGCTGGAATTCTCGACCTGGAAAGGCTATGTCAGAGATACCTATTCTGCACATCTCCAAATGAGCTGAAATTTTACGGAGATTTATTTTGGAATAAATAAAAAATACCGGAGCAAAGAAGTACACGAGGGGCCGACCCAGGTGCCCACAAGGCACCAGGGTGCGCCTACCCCCCCCCCCCAGGCGCGCCCTGGTGGGTGGTGGGGCCCCTAACCAGCCCCCGGTGCCCATCTTTTGGTATATGAGGCCATTTGCCCTAGAAAAAAATAAATGGAGGACTTTCGGGATGGAGCGCCGCCGCCTCGAGGCGGAACTAGGGCAGGAGCACTTTTGCTCTCCGGCGGAGCGATTTTGCCGGTGAAACTTCTCTCCGGGAGGGGGAAATTGAAGCCATCGTCATCACCAACAACCCTCTCATCGTGGGAGGATCAATCTTCATCAACATATTCACCAGCACCATCTCATCTCAAACCCTAGTTCATCTCTTGTATTCAATCTTTGTATCAAAACCTCAGATTGGTACCTGTGGGTTGCTAGTAGTGTTGATTACATCTCGTAGTTGATGCTAGTTGGTTTATTTGGTGGAAGATTATATGTTCAGATCTATTTTGCTATTTAATATCTGCTACTTCTTGAGCTTGCGTTGTTTTTCCCTTCAAGAGGAAAGGGTGATGCAGCAAAGTAGAGATAAGTATTTCCCTCAGTTAAGAACCAAGGTATCAATCCAGTAGGAGATACACGCAAGTCTCCAATCTATGCACCTACACAAACAATGAAACACTTGCACCCAACGCTATAAAGGGGTTGTCAATCCCTTCACGGTCACTTACAAAGTTGAGATCTGATAGAGATAGATATAAAAGCTTACTAAAACATAAAACAAAATAATAGTAAATAAATTGTAGCGAGGTATTTTTGGGTTTTTTGGTTTATAGATCTGAAAATTTATGATGGAAAATAGACCCCGGGGCCATAGGTTTCACTAGAGGCTTCTCTCTTGAAAGCAAATAATACGGTGGGTGAACAAATTACTGTCGAGCAATTGATAGAAAAGCGCAAAGTTATGACGATATCCAAGGCAATGATTATGAATATAGGCATCACGTCCGTGTCAAGTAGATCGAAACAATTCTGCATCTACTACTATTACTCCATACATCAACCGCTATCCAGCATGCATCTAGAGTATTAAGTTCATAAGAATGGAGTAACGCCTTAAGTAAGATGACATGATGTAGAGGGATAAACTCAACCAATATGATGAAAACCCCATCTTTTTACCCTTGATGGCAACAATACAATACGTGCCTCGCTACCCCTACTTTGTCACTGGGTGAGGACACCGCAAGATTGAACCCAAAACTAAGCACCTCTCCCATTTCAAGAAGAACCAATCTAGTTGGCCAAACCAAACCGATAATTCGAAGAGAAATACAAAGATATCAAATCATGCATATAAGAATTCAGAGGAGATTCAAATAATATTCATAGATAAACTGATCATAAATCCACAATCATCGGATCTCGACAAACACACCGCAAAAGAATATTACATCGGATAGATCTCCAAGAACAACGAGGAGAACATGGTATTGAGGATCAAAGAGAGAGAAGAAGCCATCTAGCTA
Source organism: Thinopyrum elongatum (assembly GCA_011799875.1). Classification (NCBI taxonomy): domain Eukaryota; kingdom Viridiplantae; phylum Streptophyta; class Magnoliopsida; order Poales; family Poaceae; genus Thinopyrum; species Thinopyrum elongatum. The sequence continues at coordinate 535,221,667 of CM022301.1, read as the reverse complement.
CTAGCTATGGACCCGTAGGTCTGTGGTAAACTACTCACGCTTCATCGGAAGGGTAATAGGGTTGATGTAGAAGCCCTCCGTGATTGAATCCCCCTTCAGCAGGATGCCGGAAAAGGCCCCAAGATGGGATCTCACGGGAACATAAGGTTACGGCGGCGGAAAAGTATTTTGGTGGACGCCTCTGGTGGTTTGGGAATATTTCTGAATTTATAGGCCAAAGATTAGGGTCGGAGGACTCCCGTGGGGCCCACAAGCCAGGGGGCGCCCCCTAGGGCGCGCCCTGAGGGCTTGTGGAGCCCTCGGGACTCTTCTGCCTTCCTCTCCAAGTCCTACGTGTGTCTTCTAGTCCAAGAAAAAATATCGCGAAAGTTTTATTCCGTTTGGAATTCCTTTTCTGTAAAACTCAAAAACAAGGAAAAAACAGAAACTGGCACTGGGCTCTAGGTTAATAAGTTAGTTCCAAAAAATAATGTAAAATAGCATACTAATGCATATAAAACATCCAAAACAGATAATATAATAGCATGGAACAATAAAAAATTATAGATACGTTGGAGACGTATCAAGCATCCCCAAGCTTAATTACTACTCGTCCTCGAGTAGGTAAATGATAAAAATGGAATTTTTGATGTGGAATGCTACCTAACATATTTATCCATGTAATTTTCTTTATTGTGGCATGAATATTCGGATCCATAAGAATCAAAACAAAAGTTTAATATTGACATAAAAACAACAATACTTCAAGCATACTAATAAAGCAATCATGTCTTCTCAAAATAACATGGCCAAAGAAAGGTATCCCTACAAAATCATATAGTCTGGCTATGCTCCATCTTCATCACACAAAGTATTAAATCATGCACAACCCCGATGACAATCCAAGCAATTGTTTCGTACTTTTGATGATCTCAAACTTTTTCAACTTTCACGCAATACATGAGCGTGAGCCATGGATATAGCACTATAGGTGGAATAGAATATAGTGGTTGTGGAGAAGACAAAAAGAAGGAGATAGTCTCACATCAACTAGGTGTATTAACAGGCTATGGAGATGCCCATCAATAGATATCAATGTGAGTGAGTAGGGATTGCCATGCAACAGATGCACTAGAGCTATAAGTTAATGAAAGCTCAAAAAGAAACTAAGTGGGTGTGCATCCAACTTGCTTGCTCACGAAGACCTAGGGCAATTTGAGGAAGCCCATCATTGGAATATACAAGCCAAGTTCTATAATGAAAAATTCCCACTAGTATATGAAAGTGACAATATAGGAGACTCTCTATCATGAAGATCATGGTGCTAATTTGAAGCACAAGTGTGGTAAAAGGATAGTAGCATTGCCCCTTCTCTCTTTTCTCTCATTTTTTTCTTTTCTTTTCTTTTTGTTTGGGCTTCTTTTGGCCTCTTTTATTTTTTGTAAATTCCGGAGACTCATCCCAACTTGTGAGGGAATCATAGCTTCCATCATCCTTTCCTCACATGGGACAATGCTCTAATAATGATGATCGTCACACTTTTATTTACTTACAACTCAAGAATTACAACTCGATTCTAGAACAAAGATATGACTCTATATGAATGCCTCCAGCGGTGTACCGGGATGTGCAATGATCAAGAGAGACACGTATAAAAATTATGAATGGTGGCCTTGCCACAAATACTATGTCAACTACATGATCATGCAAAGCAATATGACAATGATGGAGCGTGTCATAATAAACAGAACGGTGGAAGTTGCATGGCAATATATCTCAGAATGGCTATGGAAATGACATAATAGGTAGGTATGGTGGATGTTTTGAGGAAGGTATATGGTGGGTGTAATGCACCAGCGAAAGTTGTGCGGTACTAGAGAGGCTAGCAATGGTGGAAGGGTGAGAGTGCGTATAATCCATGGACTCAACATTAGTCATAAAGAACTCACATACTTATTGCAAAAGTCTATTAGCTATGGAAACAAAGTACTACACGCATGCTCCTAGGGGGATAGATTGGTAGGAAAAGACCATCGCTCGTCCCCGACCGCCACTCATAAGGAAGACAATCAATAAATAAATCATGCTCCGACTTCATCACATAACGGTTCACCATACGTGCATGCTACGGGAATCACAAACTTTAGCACAAGTATTTCTAATAATCCACAATTACTCACTATCATGACTCTAATATCACCATCTTTATATCTCAAAACAATCATAAGGATTCAAACTTCTCATAGTATTCAACGCTCTTTATATGAAAGTTTTTATTATATCCCTCTTGGATGCTCATCATATTAGGACTAAATTCATAACCTAAGCAAATTACCATGCTGTTTAAAGAGACTATCAAAATAATATAAGTGAAGCATGAGAGTTCAAAAATTTCTATAAAATAAAGCCACCGCCGTGCTCTAAAAAGATATAAGTGAAGCACTAGAGCAAAATTGCCTAGCTCAAAAGATATAAGTGAAGCACATAGAGTATTCTAATAAATTCATGATTCATGCGTGTCCCTCTCAAAATGTGTGTACAGCAAGGATGATTGTGGCAAACTAAAAAGCAAAGACTCATATCATACAAGACGCTCCAAGCAAAACACATATCATGTGGTGAATAAAAATATAGTCTCAAGTAAATTTACCGATAGACGAAGACGAAAGAGGGGATGCCATCCGGGGCATCCCCAAGCTTAGATGCTTGGTTGTCCTTGAATATTACCTTGGGGTGCCTTGGGCATCCCCAAGCTTAGGCTCTTGTCACTCATTATTCCATAGTCCATCAAATCTTTACCCAAAACTTGAAAACTTCACAACACAAAACTCAACAGAAAACTCATGAGATCCGTTAGTATAAGAAAATAAATCACCACTTTTTGGTACTGTTGTGAACTCATTAATTATTTATATTGGTGTAATATCTACTGTATTCCAACTTCCCATTGTACATCCCCCCCCCCCCCCCCGATAGTACCCATAGATTCATTAAAATAAGCAAACAACACATAGAAAACAGAATCTGTCAAAAACAGAACAGTCTGTAGCAATCTGAAAACTTTGCATACTTATGTAACTCCAAAAATTCTTAAGAATTAGTACAACCTGGTAAATTTGTATATCAATCTTTTGTAAAAAATTCAGATCAAAATCATGCTTCTGTGATTTTATTAAAATGTTTTACTGAGCGCAAAAGTTTCTGTTTTTCAGCAAGATCAAATCAACTATCACCGTAAGTCATCCCAAAGGTCAAACACTAATGAAAACATCAAAACACAATTACTACAGAGGTAATAATTTTTATTTATTGAAAAACAGAACCAAAAACAAAAAATATAAAAATAAAATTGGGTTGCCTCCCAACAAGCGCTATTGTTTAACGCCCCTAGCTAGGCATAAAACATAGATCTAGGTATTGTCATCTTTGGTATGCAATCCATAAGTAGATCTCATAATAGATTCATATGGAAACTTAATTTTCTTTCTTGGAAAGTGTTCCATGTCCTTCCTTAATGGAAATTGAAATCTAATGTTTCCTTCTTTCATATCAATAATTGCACCAATCGTTCTAAGGAAAGGTCTACCAAGAATAATAGGACATGTAGGATTGCAATCTACATCAAGCACAATGAAATCTACGGGCACATAATTCCTATTTGCAACAATAATAACATCATTATTTCTTCCCATAGGTTTCTTAATAGTGGAATCCGAGAGATGCAAATTTAAAGAACAATCATCAAATTCACAGAAACCTAGCACATCATATAAAGTTTTTGGAATCATGGAAACGCTAGCACCCAAATCACACAAAGCATGGCACTCATAATATTTAATTTTTATCTTAATAGTAGGTTCCCACTCATCATAAAGCTTTCTAGGGATAGAAACTTCCAACTCAAGTTTTTCTTCAAAAGATTTCATCATAGCATCAACGATATGTTTAGTAAAAGCTTTATTTTGATTATAAGCATGAGGTGAATTCAACATGGATTGCAATAAGGAAATACAATCTATCAAAGAACAATTATCATAATTAAAATCCTTGAAATCCAAAAGAGTGGGTTCATCGCTACTTAAAGTTTTGACCTCTCCAATCCCACTTTTATCAATTTTTGCATTAAGATCTAAAAACTCTGAATCATTGGGACGCCTTCTAGCTAAAGTTGACTCATCTCCAGTCCCATATTTATCAAGATTTATATTAGAAAACAAAGATTCAATAGGAGTAACACCAATCACTTTAAGATCTTCATCGTTATTATCACAAGAAATTGAAGAACACGCTTTTACAAACCAATCTCTCTTAGCACGCATCTTAGCGGTTCTTTCTTTGCACTCATCAATAGAAATTTTAATAGCTTTAAGAGATTCATTAATATCATGCTTGGGTGGCATAGATCTAATTTTCAAAGAATCAATCTCAAGAGAAATTCTATCAACGTTCCTAACCAAATCATCAGTCTTGAGCAATTTTTCTTCAACCATAGCATTGAAAACTTTTTGCGAATTAATAAATTCTTTAATATTGTTCTAAAGATCAGAGGGCATCTTATTATAATTTCCATAAGAATTGTTGTAGGAATTACCATAATTATTAGAGGAATTACTAGGAAACGGCCTAGGGTTGAAATTTCCTCTATACACGTTATTACCAAAATTGTTCCTACCAACAAAATTCACAACCATAGATTCATTATTGTTCTCAATCAAAGTATACAAAGGCATATCATTAGGATCAATAGGAGCGCTCTTACTAGCAAACAATTTCATAAGTTCATCCATCTTTCCACTCAAAGTATTAATTTCTTCAATCGCATGCACTTTTTTACTAGTGGAAGATCTTTCGGTATGCCATTGAGAGTAATTAGCCATAATATTATCAAGGAATTTAGTAGCTTCTCCTAATGTGATTTCCATAAAAGTACCTCCCATGGCCGAATCTAAAAGATTTCTAGATGCAAAATTCAATCCGGCATAAAAAATTTGTATGATCATCCATAAACTTAAACCATGAGTAGGGCAATTTCTTATCATCAATTTCATCCTCTCCCAAGATTGTGCAACATGTTCATGATCAAGTTGCTTAAAATTCATTATATCATTCCTAAGGGAGATGATCTTAGCGGGAGGAAAATACTTGGAAATAAAAGCACCTTTACACTTATTCCATGAATCAATACTATTTTTAGTCAAAGATGAAAACCAAGTTTTAGCATGATCTCGTAGTGAGAACGAAAATAGCTTCAATTTAACAATATCATTATCCACATCTTTCTTCTTTTGCATATCACGTAACTCAATGAAAGTATTTAGATGGGATGCGGCATCTTCACTTGGAAGGCCAGAAAATCGATCTTTCATAACAAGATTCAGCAAAGTGGCATTAATTTCATTAGATTCCACACTAGTGGCGGGAGCAATCGGAGTACTAATAAAATCATTATTATTATTAGTATTGGAAAAGTCACACAACTTGGTATTTTCTTGAGACATTGTGACAAAGCAAGCAATCTAGCACACGAGCAAATGAAAGGCAAACGAAAAGATGAACGGAAAAAGGGCGAATAAAAAGGCAAATCTTTTTGTGTTTTTCTGAAATCATTTTAGAAGTGGGGGAGAGGGAAACGGCAAATAATGTAATGCAAGAGATGAGAGTTTATGGTGGGTACTTGGTAGGCTTGATGTAGATCTCCTCAGCAACGGTGACAGAAATTCTTCCTGCAACTTCTTGAGCTTGCATTGGTTTTTCCCTTGAAGAGGAAAGGGTGATGCAGCAAAGTAGAGATAAGTATTTCCCTCAGTTAAGAACCAAGGTATCAATCCAGTAGGAGATACACGCAAGTCTCCAATCTATGCACCTGCACAAACAATCAAACACTTGCACCAAACGCGATAAAGGGGTTGTCAATCCCTTCACGGTCTCTTGCAAAGGTGAGATCTGATAGAGATAGATATAAAAGCTTACTAAAACATAAAACAAAATAAAAGTAAATAAATTGTAGCGAGGTATTTTTGGGTTTTTTGGTTTATAGATCTGAAAATATATGATGGAAAATAGACCCCGGGGCCATAGGTTTCACTAGAGGCTTCTCTCTTGAAAGCAAATAATACGGTGGGTGAACAAATTACTGTCGAGCAATTGATAGAAAAGCGCAAAGTTATGACGATATCCAAGGCAATGATTATGAATATAGGCATCACGTCCGTGTCAAGTAGACTGAAACGATTCTCCATCTACTACTATTACTCCACACATAGACCGCTATCCAGCATGCATCTAGAGTATTAAGTTCATAAGAACAAACTAACGCCTTAAGTAAGATGACATGATGTAGAGGGATAAACTCAAGCAATATGATTAAAACCCCATCTTTTTACCCTTGATGGCAACGATACAATACGTGCCTCGCTACCCCTACTTTGTCACTGGGTGAGGACACCACAAGATTGAACCCAAAATTAAGCACCTCTCCCATTGCAAGAAGAACCAATCTAGTTGGCCAAACCAAACTGATAATTCGAAGAGAAATACAAAGATATCAAATCATGCATATAAGAATTCAGAGAAGATTCAAATAATATTCATAGATAAACTGATCATAAATCCACAATTCATCGGATCTCGACAAACACACCGCAAAAGAATATTACATCGGATAGATCTCCAAGAACAATGAGGAGAACATGGTATTAAGGATCAAAGAGAGAGAAGAAGCCATCTAGCTACTAGCTATGGACCCGTAGGTCTGTGGTAAACTACTCACGCTTCATCAGAATGGCAATAGGGTTAATGTAGAAGCCCTCCGTGATCGAATCCCCCTCCGGCAGGATGCCGGAAAAGGCCCCAAGATGGGATCTCACGGGAACAGAAGGTTACGGCGGAGGAAAAGTATTTTGGTGGACGCCTCTGGTGGTTTGGGAATATTTCTGAATTTATAGGCCAAATATTAGGGTTGGAGGACTCCCGTGGGGCCCATAAGACAGAGGGGCGACCCCAGGGCATGCCCTGAGGGCTTGTGGAGCCCTCAGGACTCTTCTGCCTTCCTCTCCAAATCCTACGTGTGTCTTCTGGTCATAGAAAAATCATCGCGAAAGTTTTATTCCGTTTGGACTCCATTTGGTATTCCTTTTCTGTAAAAACTCAAAAACAAGGAAAAAACAGAAACTGGCACTGGCTCTAGGTTAATAAGTTAGTCCCAAAAATAATATAAAATAGCATATTAATGCATATAAAACATCCAAAATAGATAATATAATATCATGGAACAATAAAAAATTATAGATACGTTGGAGACGTATCAATATCCCTATGATCTTGAGCATGAATATTGTTTGTGAGTAGTTGCTTTTGTTCTTGAGGACATGGGAGAAGTCTTGTTATAAGTAATCATGTGAATTTGGTATTTGTTTGATATTTTGATGATATGTATGTTGTGATTCCCTTAGTGGTGTTATGTGAACGTCGACTACATGACACTTCACCAACTTTAGGCCTAAGGGAATGCATTGTGGAGTAGTTATTAGATGATGGGTTGCTAGAGTGATAGAAACTCGAACCCTAGTTTATGCGCTATTCCATAAGGGGCTGATTTGGATCCATATGTTTAATGCTATGGTTAGATTTTATCTTAATTCTTCTTTCGTAGTTGCGGATGCTTGCGAGAGGGGTTAATCATAAGTGGGAGGCTTGTTCAAGTCAGAAAAGCACCCAAGCACCGGTCCACCCACATATCAAATTATCAAAATAGCGAACGCGAATCAAACCAACATGATGAAAGTGACTAGATGAAATTCCCATGTGTCCTCGAGAACGTTTTACTTATTATAAGAGATTGTTCCGGCTTGTTCCTTGCTACAAAAAGGATTGGTCTACCTTGCTGCACCTATTGTTAATATTGTTACTCGTTACTTGTTACAAATTATCTTGCTATCAAACTACCTGTTACTGACAATTTCAGTGCCTGCAGAAAATACCTTGCTGAAAACCGCTTGTCATTTCCTTCTGCTCCTCGTTGGGTTCGACACTCTTACTTATCAAAAGGACTACAATTGATCCCCTATACTTATGGGTCATCAATACTACTTGTGCATCCAAAACCCTTAAACCTAGTTTCATGCCATGAAAGTCCACTATATCTACCTATGGATTGAATAAGATCCTTAAAGTAAGTAGTCATTGGTGCATAAAGCAATAAAAATTGCTTCTAAATATGTATGGTCTTTTATTGTAAAGGAAAGTAAGCTTTGTACGATCTTGTGATGGTGAAGAAATAAAAGCGACAGACTGCATAACAAAGGTTGCTATCACAAGGGGCAATATAAAGCGACGTTCCTTTACATGAAGAGCTTGCACATCCAAAAATAAAAATGACAACCTCTGCTTCCCTTTGCGAAGGGCCTATCTTTTACTTTTCTGTATTTAGTTTTTATGCAAGAATCAATAGTGTTCTTCTCTATTCCTTTTTCATTTTTTTCTCTTTGCAAGCATCATATGGTGGGGAAAGATCTAGACACATATATCCAGTTGGATATGAGTGATCATGAATTATTATTGTTGACATTACCCTTGAGGTAAATGAGTTGGGAGGCAAAACTATAAGCCCCTTTCTTTCTATGTGTATAATTGAAACTTTTGCTCCATATATATTCCATGAGTGTCAGCAAACATAGAAGACTAAATAATAGTTGAGTATGTGGACTTGCTAAACAAAAGCTCTTACATGATATTCTTCCTGAGAATATGATGAATTGTGATTGTTCCATTGAGTATGAACGAAGTTTGTTAGTTTTCAAGAAATTTTATGCTTTATACTTTGATATTATGATGAATTGTTACTTAATCATGAGAGCCAGATGGTGCCCGCGGCGAGTGTCGGTGTCAAAACTGGCAAATCTCGGGGTAGGGGGTTCCAAGCTGTGGATTCTTGGATTAATGGTAATAGGAACGAAGGAGACGATGTTTTACCCAGGTTCGGGCCCTCTTGATGGAGGTAAAACCCTACGTCCTGCTCTTGTTTATATTGATGAAGTATCAAGGTACAGAGTTGATCTACCTCGAGATCATATGTTGTGGTCTAAACCCTAGGGGTATGATGAGTAATGTCATAATCTATCTATCAACGAGCCTGGCCTCGGCTTATATAATGTACCGGAGGCCTAGGATAACAAGAGTCCTAGTCGGCTACGTCGGTGGAGAGGAGTCCTTGTCTTGATCACCAAGTCTTGTGGAATCTTCCTCGTATATGTCATCGGCTGTCCGAACTGGCCCATTAGTGAACCGCCATGGGGGTCCTCGGCCTGACCCACTGGTCGGGAGACGACATGGTGAGTACCCCCTAGTCCAGGACACCGTCAGTAGCCCCCTGAACCGGTCTTCAAGTTGGGGATGCTCCTCCGTTCTTCCGAACTGTTCTTCGTCTTCGGTCGTCGGTCTTGAAAAGTGGTTCAACAAATCTTCCCATCTCCGATCTTGAGGATTGCCGAGGTATATCCGAAAAGTTCATACGTCAGGTATCCGAGGAGTCTTTTAATTTCTCGGCCTTTATCAATGCCTTGTTATCTTTTACGCCACACGTCGGGTTCGAAGTGTTTCCCGTGCGGCAGTGTCCTCTTGCATCCAAGCTCCAACGCCAGACTGCATCCGAGGTATCTCTTGCAGCCGAGCTCCAACGCTAGTCTGCAACCAAGCTCCAACGCCGGTCCATATCCGAACTCTAGCGCCGGACTATATTCGAGCTTCAACGCCTGTCTGTATCCGAGCTCCAGCGCCGGAAAGGTTCTTTTATGGAGCCAGCCACTAGCAGCCGAGCTTTATGCCGGACTGCTTCCGAGGTGTCCTCTCACAGCCGAGCACCAACGCCGGACTACCTTAGAGGTGTCATCTCGCAGCCGGGCACCAATGCCGGACTGTATCCGAGATGTCATAGATTACCTCGGTCTTGAAAAAGTTAAAAAGGGTTAAACCGAGCTTAATGCCGGAGATGCCCTCTATGGAGCTAGCCACTTGCATCCAAGCTTTATGCCGGACTGCTCCCGCAGTGGTGCACCACATCGGCTGTGGGCTGATTTTTGTGAATTTAATTCCGATTTGTGCAATGTATTCTCTGCCGAGATGTATAGCCAGTAGCCCTCAAGGTGTGTGTCGGCCAAAAATCCGAGATGCACCTAAAGGAAAACAAAAAACCGCTGATCCCAGTAGCCCCTGATACTCAGGTCGATTCACAAAATCGGCATGAGGATCAACTCCTAGCTCTGCAGCATACTGAGGAATAGAAACGCGATGTAATATATTAGAGGAAATAGTGATCAGCAGACAGGCCCTTGAGAGATGGTCTTGAGAAGTTGCCGTAATATATTAGCTTGATGCCGGATAGGTCCCAGATTGTACCTATTGTTGTCCGGAGACGTGTTTGCCCATAGCTCGGTCAAGCCAAAAACTAGGCATTACGAATTTCCTGCATTGAATAGGCAATGCAGTAGCCCCCGAGCCACTGGTCGGGTGGCAACACCAGATCAGGGGATCGATGTGCCCCTTTAATATTTATAAATGATAAGCACGAAGCCCAGTAGCCCCCGAGCCTTAATGTGGGCATGGGTGGCCGAATTAAGGATCGATATCCGTTTGACAGAAATTTTTGTTATGTTTAACACAAACTTCTCGGAAAGAGAATAAAGATCTCTTAAATGAGCTAGAGCTAACGAAAGCTGAGCTCGCCAAGGTCGGCCTCAAGGGGCTTAATAGATAGGAAATCAATGCCAATAGGGAATTATGAGAGCGTTATGTCCGCTGCTTGGTTGTCTCAGCGAGATTATGCCCTTGATTCTTTAAAAGATTGGCTACAACAAATTGACTTTTGCTCGCAATTTATGTGTAATGACTCTATGTACCCAAGTACTTTACATCACTAATGCTCGGATCCGCATTGTACAAAACTTTGTTGACTGGCCATCGGCTTCAACCTCCTCGGCCAGCAACGAAAGAGTGTTCGTCCTACTTTATAAAGACTTTATAAGGGCAAAGATTTACGACAAACAAGGCAATCCGGCCATACGGTTTTATAAACAAAGGTACGCAGAGAGATATGTTATAAAACATCTTCTGGGAAAAATAGTTCCGTTACAGGTTCCTTTTCCTAGGCTGTCATGTTGATCATGATCATGAAACCTCAACTCCGATCAATGTGGGAGGAAAATATTGAGGATTTAGTTGGGAGAAAGTTCCCGAACTCTGTGGTCCATAATGAACCAAAATTTTCACTTCCATCATTGCCGACCAATTATATTCTTTAAGATGGCTAGCTTTTGGCTTCACCCAGTCTAAGGTACTAACCCGGATGACCCGGTAGTAACAATCACAGAGGTGCTCCCTTTACCGCCTAGCCGAACAATCGGGAACGTAGGGTAAGCACAGGAGCAAGGCAACCCAGCTTGGCCAAAATCTTAAGTCAAATTGATGCATATTTATAGCTTTATTACAATAATTAAGGAAGGCAAATTCTCCATTGAGACTGTTTATAACCTAAAAGTGGCCCATAGTCGGCTTCCACCCCTTTGTAGATGCTACACAGGGTGTTTCCGTACTAACAATACAACCCTTAGCCGACATATCGGTTGTGTTAGCGGAAACGAGGCAATCAGATATGCAGGCTTTATAACTTTCACTTAGTCATAGGAGTTTAAAGTTCGGGGCCAGTTACTAGCCCCTGGTTAGTGTTCGGCGTCAACCGAGGTCAAACCAGTAACACTTCAGCCAAAATTATGAAAGGCCCATCGTTTAACATGGGATGATCTCTATCGATCTGTAGTTTGACACAGTCATTGGATCGCTGACCAGTTTACGCTTATTGTGACAGTCAGTTTTCGGCTTTCTCCACGGAGGTGCTTAACCATTCGAGCTGGAAGCACAATCGCAGTGGTTCTCCCTTTGCGCTCCTAGCCGAACAAAGCGGAACATAGGAGGCAAGCACAGGAGCCGGGCAACCCAACTATTAACCGAAGACACAATTCGAAACCGATGCATATAAGGCAATATCCGAGAATGTTTTGCCGAGGACTCCATAACTTACCTTGGCTTTCGGTGGGTTCGCCTCTAGTTGCAACCCACTGTTGATATTGCCGAATCTGTAAAGGTGTCCGGCGTTGCACTGCAAAAGTTATGCTGGAAACACACAAATAGGTTAAAAGTGCCACAGGCTCGGAAAACCAAAAAAACTTCAGTAAAAACCTTACGCCCGAACTAAATCAAGTTTTTGGTGCCAATCCGAAATTGGTCTTAAAATTAATTTATGCTTCCATCGTGCTTCAACATGATACATCCGATCTCCAGACTTCAAGCGGGTCAGCCTTCGGCTTCAACCTCCTATCCCGAAGGCGGAGTGTTTCTCAGGCCAGTTTAGAGAACTAAATGTGAGCGGCTTTAAAGAGAAAACAGGCTATCCGGCTATTGACCACACACTCTCGTCGGAAAAAGGAGTAGTGGAAAAAGACTTTGCAATGACTTAGAAGAAAGAAAAAAATATTTATTATAGAATGGCTCATATAAATCTTAAGAGCCCCCAGTTAACATAGGTAGAGGGAGTTTCAAACAACGTATGTGAGCATGGTCGAACCGAACACAAATTAAAAATTTAAAAACTTTGAGCATGAAAGCGACTTAGCTGGTTAATGTGTTCGGCGTTGATGACGCGGGCCGAGCTTGCAGCGGGTCGAGGTCCCAGCCCCCAAGCCGGTTTCGAGGTGCCCGAGTGAAGAGCTCGGCTTGATGAAGTGGCGACGCCGCACGGTCGATGCGGTGAGGCAAAGCCCCCAAGTCCAGCCGAGGTGAAGAAGTTGGTCGGCTGGTGGTGCCGAAGTCCCCGGTCCGGCTAATATGATGAAGCTGGTCGGCTGGTGACGCCGAAGTCCCCGGGTAGGTCGATAAAGCGATGGCGAAGACCCCGGTCTAGCCGAGGTGTTGGAGCAGACGACGCAGACCAGTCGACGTCGATTTACCTGTGCACATACAAAAATGCAAACCAAAAGTAAAAACAAATAAAGATAAAAAAATTCTTCTACTTAATTAATTTAAGTGAAGTAAATAATTAAAGAAATATGGCATGAATGCCGATGTCAGTCCGGTGGAGTGGTCATATTCTGGATCCGATATAGCATCTCGTTTAGCAGGGCGAGATTTAGCTGGATTGGTATCTGAGATTTCTTCAGAGTCATCCTCGATACGATGGTGCGAGGGGCGAGTCCGGCCAGGGCTGACTCCTGGTGTTCAGATGTCGAAGTCGCGTTCAGGCTTGGAGCTGGATCCAGGATAAGAGAGGCGAGTCCGGCCGGAATTGACTTCCGATCTTCGGACGCAGAGGCCGCATCCAGGCTTGAAGCCGGATGCGAGATAAGAGCCGACCCCGGGATCGGGTCGGATAGAGATCCCTAAGTCAAAGCTTCAGGGTTGTTCAAGTTAGGGTTTCGTGATGCGGATCTCATGCTCGGCTTCACGATGCCGAACTCTTGCTCGGCTCGCCAAGGTTATGATCCGAGGAGGTGTCGTCGGCTTGATGGAGCGACGGCGCAGTCGATGCTGGCACAGGTCGGCAGCCGCGGAGCAACGTGGTCGGGCCGGTTTGACATCGGCATGACGGTGAAAATTGCCTCGGGAAAGACTAAAAATTTGTAGGCACGTGTTTGAGAACAACACACAATACCCTAGAAAAGGTTTCCTTCAAAAAGGATGTTTAATATCCCATTCATGAAGAAAGATGAATTCGGGTCGGATTCATTTTCACGCAGAAAACAGATCCGAAAATTGACGCACTCCTCGGGCCGTTCCCGGAGTTTGAACGATCGGATCGAGCTAAAACTTTGAGGGTGGTAGATATAGGAATTCCTCAGCCAATCAACGGTTGGATCTTCCAAAGGACATTCGAGCTGGACGCTGGACTCCACGCCCTAAACTCATCCAGATTCCCATCCAGATTCGACAGGGCTCCGGTATATTGGAGATCGCCGGAGATTCCTCCCTCGGAAGGCGATGAAATTTTACAGGATTGTTCTAGACTTAATTATGCACTATTCCTCCAAACCAATCGTCAAAGTGACACTCGAGGAGGCGGCAATAGCGAATACAAATCCGCTGTATAGAAAAACAACATGGTCGCCCGAGGACAATGTTAACGTTGAGCCCCCGGGCTCCATGGATGATTCCTCCATGATCTTGATAGAGATCAGAGTTGATGATGACGAGGACATATGTCCGATCTTGATGATCCGAAGAGGAGTCTGGTCTTCGGCCCAGCCGAGGTGACCAGTCGAGCCGACGACGAATATGCCGATGTCGCATTTGACCTACAGGCGAGCCATTGATCCATTGCCGATCACATAGCAGAACTCTCAATGAAAGCACCATTGTCGGTGTCAAAACCGGAAGATCTCGGGGTAGGGGGTCCCAAGCTGTGGATTCTTGGATCAATGGTAACAGGAACGAAGGAGACGATGTTTTACCCAGGTTCGGGCCCTCTTGATGGAGGTAAAACCCTACGTCCTGCTCTTGTTTATATTGATGAAGTATCAAGGTACAGAGTTGATCTACCTCGAGATCATATGTTGTGGTCTAAACCCTAGGGGTATGATGAGTAATGTCATAATCTATCTATCAACGAGCCTGGCCTCGGCTTATATAATGTACCGGAGGCCTAGGATAACAAGAGTCCTAGTCGGCTACATCGGTGGAGAGGAGTCCTTGTCTTGATCACCAAGTCTTGTGGAATCTTCCTCGTATATGTCATCGGCTGTCCGAACTAGCACATTAGTGAACCGCCATGGGGGTCCTCGGCCCGACCCACTGGTCGGGAGACGACATGGTGAGTACCCCCTACTCCAGGACACCGTCAGCGAGGCCGGCGGTGCCCGCACCAGATGCGGGAACCATGTCGTGCACGATGCGCTCACCGAAGCTGGTGAAGGGCCTCGTCCGGAACTTGACTCCGGGCGACGCCGCAAGCAGCACCATGGTGGGAGCCAACTATCGTGGTGATCTCACAGTAGATGCCATGGGATGGCTAAAAGTGGGGGGCTACAGGAGGACGCCGGTGGGTTCCGGAGGCAAGGTTAGCACGCGCAAGTGTGGGGCAAGAGACGTACCCAGATTCGGGGCCCTCCAGGGAGGTAACACCCCTAGTCCTGCCGAATATAGTATGGGAAGCACAAGGGCTACAAGGTTGCTCCTAGACGTGTTTGGGGCGAGGAGGAAGAGGGAGCTGGTCCTCTCCCTTGCCTCGGGTGAGTGTGGAAGTGTGTGTGTTCTACTGATGATCTCAGAGCCGACCCAATCCCCCTGCATGGAGGGGCACCGGGGGATCTTATAGGCTGCCCCCCGGGTACAACGGTAAAGTCACATAGGCGCGGGGCCCTGGTGTCATCGTCTGGAAACCGGCAGTGGGGCCCACCGGGTCACCGGGCCCGTCGGGCGCGGGTCCCGCCGGCTGCACGGCACTATGCCCCGTCATGTCTGGCATCACGGAGTCCTTTAAGAAAATTTGAACGAAGGCTCTATATCTATCTATGCTTCATTCTTCTGAAGGTGGGAAAAAAGATCAAACTGATTATTGATAAAAATTAGGGTTTGATTGGCGTTGTGCGGCTATAGTGCCGCGTCGCCTGGTCACTGTCCGCCCCGGTCAGCGGTACGGGGGAGCGTTGTAGCCACGCTCGCTTCGGTCAGAGTGGGTAGGTAGCGCACTATTGCCATGCCCGCCCCATCATGGGGAGTTGTCTTGTCGTACGTTTGGATGGGACGGTCGCTGACCATCAACTAACCGGCACATGGCCGGTCGACCGGCCGGGTTGTCGCACCAAGCCGGCTCGCGCTGGGGAGCCGGCTAGCGAACCTGCCGGGTTGAGGGGCGCCTATCACCCCGATGTTTTGAAAAAGGATCCGGGTTCCGCTGCCTACCCGAGGGTCATCCCCCCGACAAGTGCATAGTTATGACGTATTCATGGCAATGATCACACATATAGTCATCACGTCCGTGACAAGTAGACCAACTCCTGCCCGCATCTACTACTATTACTCCACCAATCGACCACTATCCAGCATGCATCTATGGTATTAAGTTTGTAACAAATAGATAACGCATTAAGGAAAATGACATGATGTAGACAAAGTAAACCTAATCAATATGAATAAACCTCATCGTGTTATACTTAGTAGAAACAATACAATACGTGCCTCGCTACCCCTTCTGTCACTGGGTGAGGTGATACGTCTCCAACGTATCTATAATTTATGAAGTATTCAAGCCATGTTTACAACAATTCTATATGGTTCGGGTATGATTTGAATGGAACTAAACCGGACTGACGCTGTTTTCAGCAGAACTACCATGGTGTTGTTTTTTGTGCAGAAATAAAAGTTCTCCAAATGCAACGAAACTTTTTGACGATTTTTTTTGGAACAAAAGAGGTACTAGAAGCTTCATGCGAGGACTAGAAGGTGAAGGAGGTGGCCACTAACCACCAGGGTGCGCCAAAGGCCTTGGCCGTGTGCTGGTGGGTAGTGGGCCCCTCGAAGCCCATCTAAGTGTGAAACCGACGCCAAAAAATCCTATCAATACAGAAACCCCCAGAAATAACCCTAGATCAGAAGTTCCGCTGCCGCAAGCCTCTGTAGCCACGAAAAACCAATCTAGACCCAGTTATGGCACCCTGTCGGAGGGGGAAATCATCACCGGAGGCCATCTTCTTCATCTCGGCGGCCACCATGATGAGGAGGGAGTACTCCACCCTCGGGGCTGACGGTTGGTACTAGTAGCTATGTGTTTGATCTCTCTCTCTCGTGTTCTTGATTTGGCTCGATCTTGATGTATCACGAGCTTTGTTAATATAGTTGGATCATATGGTGTTTCTTCCTCTCTATCTTGTTGTGATGAATTGAGTTTTCCCTTTGAGATTTAGTTATTATCGGATTGAATACTTTTATGGATTTGAGAGCACTTGATGTATGTCTTGCTATGAATACCCATGGTGACAATGGGGTATCATATTGATTCACTTGATATATATTTTGGCACTCAACTCGTGGATTCCTGAGGTGACATTGGGGTAATCTATGCATAGGGGTTGATGCATGTTTTCGTCCTTGTTTCTCCAGTAGAAATCTTGGGGCACTCTTTGAGGTTCTTTATGTTGGATTGAGTATTATGAATCTGAAATTGTTTGATGCATATCGTATAATCAACTCACGGATACTCGTGGTGACATTGGAGTATCTAGGTGACATTAGAGTTGGTTGATGTGTATCATATGGTGTTATTTAGTACGAACTCTTGAGCTGTTTGTGACATGTATAGGAATAGCTCAATAGATCGATCGGAAAGGATAACTTTGAGGTGGTTCGTACCCTACAAACAATTTCTTCTTATGTTCTCCGCTAGATAAGAACTTTGGAGTGAATCTTTGTCGCACGTTGAGGGATGGTTATATGATCCAATTATATTAGCATTGTTGAGAGATTGCACTAGTGAAAGTATGAACCCTAGGCCTCATTTTCAAGCATTGCAATACCATTTGTGCACACTTTTGTTACTTGCTACCTTGCTGTTTTTTATTGTTCCTATTACAAAAATCAATATCTACTATCATTACTACACTTGTATCACCATCTCTTCGCCGGACTAGTGCACCTATACAATTTACCATTGTATTTGGTGTGTTGGGGACACAAGAGACTCCTAGTTATTTGGTTGCAGGGTTGTTTGAGAGATACCATCTTCATCCTACACCTCCCATGGATTGATAAACCTTAGGTCGTCCACTTGAGGGAAATTTTCTACTGTCCTACAAAACTATGCGCTTTGAGGCCCAACACAAGTCTACAAGAACAAGTTGTGTAGTAGACATCGAACTCTTTTCTAGCGCCGTTGCCGGGGAGGTGAGTGCTTGAAGGTATATCTTTAGATCTTGCAATTGAACCTTTTAGTTTCTTGTTTTATCACTAGTTTGGTTTATAAAAGAAAACTACAAAAAAATATGGAATTGAGGTTGCCTCATATTATTCATCTTTATCATGTGTTTCTTGAAAATGATGGAAAGGAAAATTGTGCTCAGTTGATAGAAGAAGAATTCAATAAAATGTTTGGCATAAAATCTTTTAATGATGAGCATGATTGCAATTTTGTTGGTATGAATTCTTTGAATATCCGTGATGTTAATGATATGCAAAGCCATAGGCTTGGGGATGCTATGTTTGATGAAGATGATATTTTTAGTCCCCCAAGTTTTGATGAGAAAATTTATTATGATGAAAGCATGCCTTCCATTTATGATGATTATATTGATGAAAGTGGGTTTGGAAGAGTGTCAGCTCTAGGTAGTAATTATCCCACTATTTTGGAGGGTGTTGAATCTTATTGTAATCCCATTGTTACATCTTAGCCTAAAATGGAGCCTTCTCAGGGCATCTGGAATCTGGGCCGTCCGATTGTGTGTCCAAAAGAGTTTCAGCCGTTAGATCTTGAGATGGGATGATCCTGGCCGTTGGATCAAAGTTGATGTGACAACCAATGAATAGGGCTTCTCATTTCTTACTTCCGAATTGATGCCTCACCTGGCTGACATGTGGGGTCTGTAGTCCGTGGGGCCCTTCTGTCATTGCCTCTCGATGTTGGTGTGGCCGGTGCTCCTGTGGATAAGCGAGGGGGTCATGCCACCGCGCTGTAATTTTGCGTGGCCGCCAAGGGCACTTTCGGGATTTCGCGTCTTGCCTTGTGCTTGTCGGTCAGTTGTTGGCTCGTGGATGGATGAGGTCAAGGGAGCGTGACTCTCTCTCCCGGTCCTCGCTTCGCCCGATTGGGTGGTAACCCTAGCTCCTTGCAGCCGCCGCCGCCACGCTCCGTCCTCCTCTCCTCCCCCGTTCCTGTCCCGCCGGCGAGGTCTCCCATCATTCCTTCATCACCGGGTATCTCCACCTTCTCCTTCCCCGTTTATCTTGCCTCGCCGTGCTCTTGCTGTAGCTGCTCGTAACCCAAACTCTCGACGCTCGACAGGAGAGGCATAGGCGCCACCACGAGTGACGGATGAGATTTCGCAGAGAGGACGGGGTGGCCGCCGCTGCACCCCATGCCATCGATGCGAAGATTCCCATCCTTTCTGCCCTCAGCGCCGCCGCGACCGGCAGTGATGACCTCTTCTCAGCCGGCACAGACTACAGGGTCCTCTCCGGCCTCTTGCACACCATCATCGACGATGCAGAGCTCATCCTCAAGAAGCTCCTCTACCAGGTAACCCCTCTCCCTCTACCTCTACATATCTGTAAAAATAGGGTAAACAGACTGATTTGCTTCCTTTGGTTCAGACCAGTTCCGCCTAGGGTGGTGGGCACGGATCCTCTCGCCCTTGTTTTTCCGGTGGAGGCGGGGGGTCACTTAGAACGCTTATGGGCAGCACGCCGCCGCCCAGTCTGTGGTTGGAATTGGATTGGATGCCGTTGTAGGCGAGTTTGGGTTTGCTCCAAAGCAAACAATTGTGTGTTTTTACATGACACCACCAGAAGGCGGCGGGGGCCAGCGCCTCCTACCTATAGCCTCAGTGCATCCAGCCAGGTCTGGCTCTTCGAGGCGCCGAACATGGTTGCGCTATAGGAACTGCCCGTCATACTCATCTCGGAGAATAACCACTGTGAGTTATCCTGAGGCTTCACATTCATTAGTGTGTTCTTTGGTGCCATTTCCAGTTATTATTGGTGCCTATGATTTGTATTGTTAATAGTTTAATTTGTTCAGATGTGATGGGGCAGTGCCAATTTGCGCCTGCTGAAGAACGACGATGCTGCAGGAGGGGAGGGAGACGGGGAAGCCCCTGTGCTGGCCGGAGCAAAGGTTCCCCAACGAGCTGGTTGCTCATCACCATCTGTACGTTACTCTGTGCTTCCTTTGATTAATTGCTTAATTTGTGGCTGATTGCTTCCTTCTTGCATTGAACATCGATAAATGGCACTATGGCAGCAAGGAGCAGCAGTAGTAGGTGGTCCCAATTCCAAATTTCTTTGTTGTTTTGTATTGTTCAGCCATGTATGAATATGATGAATCCCCTAATCTACGCAATTTGCTACTTTGATATGATATGATGAAGCAAATATAATTGCTTGATGTTTCCACGGTGTTATGCTTGCGGATAAAATTTAATATAGGAAATGCACACCTGACTTCTTATGTCTTACCTTAACTTTATTTGAACTCTTCTTTGTAAGAAATTATATGCAATGTGAGACTTATTTAGTGTGTTCATGCTTCCTATTATAAAATATATATTTTTCAGAAATTCTCCACTTTTATACGCTGGCCGATAACCTATTTTGCATGCCCACTTCAATATCTATTTTCACTACTATGTGTACACATGCAAACGGAGAATAACTGGGAGAAAGCTTGATTATTTCAGGTTGAGTACTTGATCTAATCAGAGAGGCGATGGTGTGCACTGGAGGCAACTAAAGGTAAATCGGTATTTCCAACTACATTAATTTGTTGCTTCCACAAAATAATTTGCTGATTTCTATGAAGACATATTTATTGATATACATTTTCGACGGTTTCTCATTTCTCAAGCATCATTTCTCATGAACAATTGATAGTTTCTTGCAGAAGCATATATGTCTGTCTATGCCATTTTAATGCTACAACTTCATATTTCAGATGATTTGCCATAATGGTTTTAAAGTGTCAGACTCGCTAATATATGTTATTTCATAATATGCATAGGGTTTTTCTCTATCCACTTAGATGGATTATCGCCCTTTTCATGGAATGATATATAAGTTTAGATCTGAATAGATTGTTGAGGCATTCTTAGTATCGAATATCTGATGGTACAGATTCCAGAGTCATCATTATAAATAGCAAGGGTTTATGCCTTTCCAAATTATTTATGTAAGTTATCTTTGAGGCTTCTCCTGTTCACAAAATTTAAATAGTCTTGCCGGTATGTAGGGTTATAATATATGTTTATACATTTTATTCAGTTTTAGTGCATTAAGATTGTGAGATCTCCTTTCTTACTATCATACTGTTTGCTTAAAACAAAGACTGACAAACCTGCTCCCACTATGTCCACTCCTGTGTCGTTTATTCTTCATTGGAAATCTATGGGTAAGTGTAGAAAAATGAGAATCTGATTCTTAAAGTAAAATTTGGATAAACATGGAATGTGGAAGTTTTATTTTTAATTTTTCATATAGTTTCAGCCACGACAAACTGTGGGGGTCCTAATATTTTCCTTTCATTTAATTTGGCTTATAAAGATCTCCAATGGACAATGATGATAGTCGTTTAACTTTACTGCATGCCCTGATTATGATTGCTGCATTGCATATGGTTGCTTCCCATATATTACTTTTGTCTGACTGCAAGTTCAGAAATTTTTGCTTTGCAATGATAATACTCTTAGATGATCCCAACCTTATTGCTTTGGATGCTAAAATATCTGACTGCAAGTTCAGTCATTACCTGTCAAGTGGTAATTCGAGACTAAAAGTAATAAGAATAAAGGACATATGAAACCAGTGGATATTGCTAACAAAATCCTATTCTGGTTTCAGTGCGAGAGCAAGTTGCATGTTGTATGAACTAAGGGCAAATTGTGTTGTTTCCCTGGATATTGCAGGAATGGGTGAACCAAGGGAAATAACATCGGTGTTCTAAGATATTTTGAGATTAGACTTGATAGCTAGATGTCGTTGTGCAAGACATTTTAGGTAAGATCCCCTGTACCTGTGAGGAAGTCGCTCATGTAAAGTTGTAAACTCCGAGATAGTTACAGCAGATTGAAGAATTCATGTCTCTGAAGCATGGTATTTGAGTTAATTTCAAGCTCCTTCTCCCATTGTAACTGGTGGTTTGCCATCCCACATAAACCCATGTTATCTAATCATCGTGCAGTGGCAACATCTAATTAAATCAGCATATTGTCCCTTGCATAAAATAGTCTTTCTTAAATAGTTAGCCTGAGTTAATAATTTTTGGTGCAACTATACTGTACTGTCTCTATACTTTGTTTGCTTCCTTAATTCTTATTTCGCTTTCGTCTGAGCATTGTGGTGTCTAACATATCCATGCTTTTGTACTCAATAATTTAAGCAGTTCCTTTTAAGTTATAAATAACTTTTTTTTGTAAGATGACCTTACCGACTATCCTATTATTTAAAATCATTTGCCATGTTTGTACTCCTGCTGAAGGGCTTCCCAATCTAATATTTCATTCAAATATCACTTCTTGACAGGTTAAACAGTAGCCTTACAGATGATCCTTCTCTTTGTATGATCAGTATTGGGAGGGCTTCACAGTTCCAGATGTGCTGATGAGTTTGCCGGCGTTGGCTTTAACGGATCAGACGGCGTTGACTTACTTGAATATCTTGGCAGGTAGCTATGCAAACTACGACCCTCCTGATCTCTATCTATATATGTACTCCTTTGCCCTGTTCGCTGCTCTTTGGCCTGTAAAGCTGCTATTTAGATAATGTATGCAGAAACTTCACAAAAGGACATTAAATTGCATATTATTCACTATTCTATGATATGCGAATTCAAAGAATAATATGTATTTGCCCCTACCACCTCATGTCAATGCCCATTTTACATTCAGTACAGATCACTTCCATTGAATTTCCACTATTTGCTCATTTCAGTGTCCATTTTTTTAATATGTAATTTGGTGGTGTTCTATTACTTCTGCACAGGTTGCTATTCAGAGTGTCAGTTATTGGCCCGTCTTAGCAGTTTCTGCATCATTGCTACTTCTATTTTACTACCGGTGCAAGGTGGCATCTATGTCGGGTTGTCGGCAATATGAACTCTCTTCAGTTCTCAGGTTAGGACTTATATTGGAGCATTTCTTTTACAGTGGCACTCTTTTACTTTGCAAGCGAAATGCTTGAGAAATATAAATCTTGAAAATGTGTTGGTAAAGAAGGTGCCGATCATTCTGTTGTGGAATTGCTTTATAAGACCAATGATCTTTCCTGATTTGTTTCTCTTTAGTAGTTTGTCGTGCCCAAGTCTATTCATATTGCCCTAAGGGGCTTTCTTTTCTTCATTTTTTGTAGGGATGTAGCGAGAACGGATAATAAGAATGATGCATTTCCAGTTTGTTGTTATTAGATGTTTAAGATAGTGGGATCAGGCATGCCTTTTACAGTTTTTCAGTTAATAAAATATGTTCAGCTCAATCAGTTTTTGTTTACTGTGATGTTAGTGTTCTTAATTAGCACCTAAACTTTGTTTTTTCAAATAAGTTCATTGTTCAGTCCTTACTGCTATACTTTGTTCATAAATCCATTGTTCATTGTTGTTTATTAAATTAGCCATGTCCATCTGTTATTTCTAGGATTTCCTTAAATAACTATACTGATAGATATAACATGAGAACATGTCCATCTCAGAGAGAATTAATCTTGCTTCCTTACAGCCTCTGAACATGACGACCATGTGGACTAAGCTTGCATGTGGGTGCACCAAGGAGCATGTCCAACTTATGCAGGGATAACAACTAATTGATCAGACTTTGTGAAGACATCATGGATTGGAGAATGCCAGATATGTGTCCTTGTGTTCAAGCCTAAAAGGGGCAAATTATCGCTTGCTATCTACCTGCTTTGACAAGGTTGGTTACTAGGTTGTCATCATACATGCAAATGTTTCCTGTGATTCCATCTTCTAAACAATATGATCACAGCATGTTCATATGACATGGCATGTGAACAGTCAATGCGACGACCAAGTGAAGCCATCAAATATTAAGCTTTAGCAGAACTATGTAGGTTGTTTGTGAGTGTTTGGTTGGACTTATCTCGCACTGTTGATCTGGCTCGCTTTGATGCCAATCCATCGGCTTGGCTTACTTAAGGAACATAGTGCATATTTCCCCATTTTTCGTGAACTTCCAGATCTAATGGTGACATGCTTTTGGTATATTTGATCGCCTTGCCCTTCCACATTGCCTCGATAACTGCTCTGTGCTGGACACACTTGTACCAAGGCAATGCCATGCTTCTAATGTAACCTTACTGGATTGGACTGATCCATTTTGAGCAATCACTCTATATTTCCTTCGCAATGGTTAATATGTTGTTTATGCGCTCAGAAAATAAGTCAGTTCCACGGTGTTCATTACCGGGTTAGCTAAGACGAGACTAAGTGGGGTGCGGCAGGCGCACATCCTACCTTTTTGGGTCAGTTCATAAATAATGATTTGGTGTGAGGCACTGTACAGAACCAATAGCATACCTTTTTTGTATCTGCAATCTTCCAATGAGTATTATCGTATTGGATATGACTGTAACCGGCAGTGCTGCTGCCGGGTGCGGCAAGCCTCATTTCCTACCTAGTAATTATGAAAGTGGATTTGGAGAGGTCATAACTTTATTTAATGATGAATTTACTATGTTGGAAGATGTTCCAATTGATTGTGGCAACAGAGTTGCTATCTATGATGATTATTGTGATGACATGTATGCTATAAAGAATAATGATAACCATGAAACTTGTCATCATGATTTTAATGTTCAAATTGATTATGTCAATCAAGTATCTCATGATAGTTATTTTGTTGAGTTTGCTCCCACTACTATGAATGAGAATAAATTTGCTTATGTGGAGAGTAACAAAATTCCTATGCTTATGCATCATGAAAAGAATGCTTTATGTGATAGCTATATTGTTGAATTCATTCATGATGCTACTGAAAATTACTATGAGAGAGGAACATATGCTTGTAGGTATTGCAATAATATCAAGTTTCCTCTCTATGTGTTGAAAGTTTTGAAGTCATGCTTGTTTTGCCTTCCTATGCCCATAACTTGTTTGCTCACAAAATCCCTATGCATAGGAAGTGGGTTAGGCTTAAATGTGCTAGTCATATGCTTCATGATGCTCCCGTTATGTTTCAATTCTTATCTTTTATGTGAGCATGATTGAGATCATCATGCCTAGCTAAAAAGGCATTAAAGAAAAGCGCTTGTTGGGAGACAACCCAACATTTACCCCTACTGTTTTTGTGTGTTCACATGATTAAGCTAATGTATTAATCATGTTTTATAGCTTTTGTTTCAATAAAGTGCCAAGTAAAGCCTTTGGGGTAGTGTGGAAGATAGTTGACTTGATTATGTGCAAAAAAAAGAAATTTTTGCGCCCAGTAACAGAATTGTTAAAAATCACCGGAGCGTCAAAAAATTCTGAATGTTTTACAGATGATTGTATAAAAATTTCATACGTTTTCCTAATTTTTCATAATTTTTGGAGTTACATAAGTATAGTCATTATTCAGATCTTTACAGACTGTTCTGTTTTTTACAGATTCTGATTGCAATGCATAGTTTGCTTGTTTTATGGTTTCTATGGCTTATATTGCTTAATATAAATTGTGGAATTTATAGAGTATAGTAGGCATTATGTGGAAACAATTATGAATCTTGTCTTTGACAGTACCCAAGTGGATGATTTGTTTTACTATGCTAACCCATCTCACGAAGTTCCATTAAGTTTTGTGTGATTGAAGTTTTCAAGTTTTGGGTGAGATATCGATATAAGGAGAATAAGGAGTGACAAGACCCTAAGATTGGGGATGAACAAGGCACCCCCAAGGTAATACTCAAGGAAGATCCAAGCAACTAAGCTTGGGGATGCCCCGGAAGGCATCCCCTCTTTCGTCTCCAACATTATCGGTAACCTTACTTGGAGCTACATTTTTATTCGTCACATGATATGTGTTTTGCTTGGAGCGTCATTTCCTTTTACTAGGATTTGCTTGCTGTTATTTAGAATAATGTTTTGCATCTTTTATTTCAATATAAGTGTCAAGTATAGCCTTTACCATGCTTATTTTGCAAGTTTGTATGTTGCTGTTTGAAAACAGAAAGTTTGTTGTTATGCTTTGAATATTTGTGAGTAGTCAGAACATGATAAAATGTTGAAATTTTTACACGATGAGCTATGACAATTTTTCTACAGTGTAGTAAATTTTCAGAATTTTTTGAGTTAGGAAAGTATGATTATAATTGCACTCTTTACATACTGTCATGTTTAAACAGATTGTTGTTATGTTTGCATATGTTTGCTTGTTTAATGATTCTATTTGAGGGTAGGAGTATTAAATATGCAGATACATTTAGTATGCAATGTTAAATAATAATTTTAGTGATTTGCTACAGTAGAGAATGATAAGGTTATTGCATTGATTTATACTAACTTATCTCACGAGTACTTGTTGACTTTTGTGTGGATGAAGTTTTTAAGATTTAGGGAAACCGTGATATAAAAGGAATTAAGGAGACACAAAAACTCAAGCTTGGGGATGCCCAAGGCATCCCAAGATAATATTGCAATAAGTCTCAAGCATCTAAGTTTGGGGATGCCCTGGTAGGCATCCCATCTTTCTTCATCAACAATTATCGGTTAGTATCGGTTGAGCCTAAGTTTTTGCTTCCTCACACGAGTTGTGCTATTCTCGGAATGTCATTTTATTTTGTTTTGCTTGCTGTTTTAATAAAATACTTAGATCTGAAAGTTTTTAAATGAGAGAGAGTCCTCAAATAGCTACCCATTTACTTAACTACTTGTTTGATCTCCACTTAGATTATTTTGAGAGTTAGTAAAATTTTAAAGAAATATCCTCTCATTGCTTCACTTATATTATTTTGAGAGATCAAAATTGTTTTGAAGAAATATTTATGCTCTTGTTCTTCACTTAAATTTGTTTGAGAGCTTTGTTACTATCAATGGTAATATATGAAATTGGTCCCAAAGTGATTGATATCCAAGTGGGATATAATAAAAACTTTCATGAAGATCATTGGACATTATAAACTTGATTCCTTGTAATAGTTTTGAGATATGGAGATAGTAATATGTGAGTCATGTTGGTGAGTAATTATGCTTAGTAAGAATATTGGTGTTAAGGTTTGTGATTCCCTATGCAAGCACTAAAGTCAATAGTTATGCAATGAAGTTACATCCTACTTGTGGTGCATTATTCGGTGTTAGTTCACTGGTACAGCGAGGTGCTATACAAACGGTTTTTAACCCCTTTTCGCGATGGCGTTTTGAACCGTCGCCTAGTGAGTGACTACGATAGGGGGTCCTTCCCACACGACCCAGAAACCGTCGGGGATAGGCCCTCCTGGTACACACGCTCGGCAAAATAAGGTCGTGTGCGACGGGCGAGCGATCAAATACGGTTATACGTACAGTTGTGCTAAAAAAATACAATTATACAGGCCAAATCGTTTATGGTCGTAAGTACATCCCACACAGTCAGTCCCGGCTAAACGTTTCCATTCGTATGTACATTCCACACAGCCAATACAAGGAATACATTTCTGTTAGTATGTACATCCCACATAGTTAATCCAAGAAGTACGTTTTCGTTCGTATATACATCCCACACAGTCACTCCAAGGAAAACATTTCCGTTCGCAGGTACATCACACACAATTTTCCCCATTAAATCCTTTATGATAGCGTTGCCATTGCACATGATATTAACAATTTTATCGTTTGCGTTATTGAATGCATCACACACGGTGCGTAGAAGAAACTGTGTGGCAAAGGTTGTCCATCACACACACTTTTTATGTGGTAAACATTTGCGCAAGGTGGCCTAACGCAAACAGTTTTCAAGAGTATGTCGTGTGTGATTGTTCATTGATCCAACACTGTTTATTCCTAGAAACTGTGTGTGTTGCCTGAGGTCATCGCCCACGGTGTTTTCTCAATAACCGTTTGCAATAGAAAACCCCAATTAGCAGGCTAATTGGCCATTAGCAGGCTAATTGGCCATTAGCAGGCTAATTGCCCTATTATTAATAATCCATTTATTAATCTAATTGACATTTCATATTAAGCACACAATATATTTCATTTTCATATTAAGGAAGCAGGATTTCATAATTGAAATACATCAGAGTACAACATCATATAGCTTCAGCACTCAGCTACCCCATTACACAACTGCACCAGCACCAAGTTTCACATGCAACATCTATAACCTTTCAAAATTAGCATCATAGACGGTACATAGGCAGATGGATCTCATCTGGAAAACTGCTGAAGCGGAAGACGAATATTGAGCCTTCATTGATGTTGAAGGTCTTTGCAACTTTAGGCCAGTGCCTGTCCATCCTTCGTCCTCTTCAGGAACACTTCAATATTGAATCGTGGGTATTGTATGAATACCTTCCTCGCCTCCTGACCATACAGGTGGTTTGAGAGGTAATCATCAGTGAACTGCTTTGGAAAGGCCTGAAAACAAGGATATGCATAAATATCTTCTCTAGATTTGAAATGGCGCAAAGGAATTAAAAAGACAAGGTATAGCAGTTAGTACCATCCTGTAGTGAACTGATGTCTTCTTCATTGTGCAGACAAAGATCTTGTTGTTTTTTGTCGCTAATTTCTTTATCGTAACAATCTTTCTGAGTTTCTTGACTTGACTGATATTCATGGACAACTCATTTCCACATATGCAAAAAGGGTCAAACAGTGGGTCAAAACCTGTGACAGCAGGACCTACATGTGCAAGACCAAATTGTTAAAAACCTAATATTTAAAAACATGAAGTGGAAAGGTGTGTTATGAACTGCAACATGCCTAATATTTAAAAACAAGCAAACATAGTCATTCAAACTTGTATTGTGCAGGTCTAAGTACACTAGTTATTGGCCTTGTTTGGATGCATGTGTTAGAGTTAGTTTGAGCTAGTTTGGGCTTAAATAGCCCTAAAGTATCCAAACATGAGGGCTAGTTTGAGCTAGTTGCGTCAAACCCACCCAAAACAACTATCCCACCCAAGAGGTGCTGATTGGGGCTAGTTCTCCTAGTGCATTTATTGTCAATCTAACACTGTCATCCAAACACCTCTTTGGCTAGAGTTAGTTCAGGGTTAGTCATTGTTGAGTATCATTGTTATTTAGGAAACGTAGGGTAGCGTAGGATTTATTCTACCTTGACTTGTACTCCAAGATGACCATGTACTCCTATATATATGCCCACGAGGCTCAAGCAATACAATCAACTATTCCGCCAATCTCTCTCTCTCCCTTTTAACTGTCATGAGCTAGAAACTAACTCTAACCTCTAGCTAAGTTAGAGTATCCAAATAGTGCCATTGTTAAATCAAATGGAAAGGCATGTTAAATACTCCCTCCGGTCCTTTTTACTCTGCATATAAGAATTGTCTGAAGTCAAACTTCATAAAGTTTGACCTTATTTATATGAAAAAATATCAACATCTACCATGCTAAAGTTATACAATATGAAAATTTAAGTCATGACACATGTACTGATATTTATTTCATATTGTGAATGTTGGTCAAACTTTACGAGGCTTGACTTTAGACAAATCTTATATGCGAACTAAAAAGATTCGGAGGGAGTACAACATGATTAACAGCAACCAAATATAGTCATTCATAGAGCTATTGTTAAATTTGGTATTGATGAAATTGAACTGCACAATTCATACTAGCACATATAGAACATCACACTGTTAATAGCTGAAATAAACAAGGCATACTACGAACAACCAAAGATGGCAATTGAAACTGGGCATATGCTAACTACAAACAACCGAACAACCATAAACCGTAGAAATAAACAAGGCATAATGCAAACAACCAAATATAGCAATAAATACCGGACAGGTTCTCACTACAAAAGGGGTTCGAGAAAACAAATCATGGGTTTCCTCACTTGTCACAGATTGGCTCCTCCTCGTGGTCACTATCGATGAGGTCTGACTTGCCAGCTGAGGATCCCAAGGCAGCGTCGCAGAACGTGTCCTTCAGAAATGACAAAAGGGGCTCCATGGTGATGAAGGATGGCAAATTGTTCATAACGAGCCGCAGGAGATCAGCGGTAGGGCCATCGATGAGATCGACGACTGTCGACCCCGAAGGGTTGGGGGTGGGCAACTTAACCTGTGACATAACCCGCGTCAAGCCATCGGTGTTGACGACCTCAATGTCGTAGCCGGCGACCGCGACATGCCAGAATACTTTAGCCCGCTGATTGAAAGGCTCCATCCAAGTCCAGTCATCATCGTCAGCTTCCTCGGCGACCACCTCGCCGACGTTGGGCGAAGAGGCCGCGGTAAAGCTCTTTTGGGCCATTCTCTCCTCGAGCTCCCCGAGAAGCGTAGCCGGGCTTAGGCTGCGATGCTCTGGAGTGGGGGGAGGGGGATGGGGATATGTGGGAAAGGGGGTGTTTCGCAGGCGTCATCTAAGAAACTAGGGCGGCGAGGATATGTATATCGGTGGTTAAACTGCACGGGCAGACCGGCAGAGGTTTACGATGGAGGCGGCGGCGGCGGTGACCTAGCTACGTTTCGAGCGAGGGAGGGGTGGTGTGTATGTGTGTGAGCGAGGGATTTGGGGTGAGCGAAGGATTTGGGGTGTGTGTGTGGAGGGGGTCCAAGGTGGTGTTTGAGGAAATCCCGCGGGTACTGAAAATTTTACTAGACGGGAGTAAAATGGCGGGGCTACCAAAAATTTGGATCAAGGGATTGAAGCAGGGCGGGGCGGGAGTAACGAACATCACACATGGTTAAAACATAATAATCATACGCTATCAAACAGAAAAACACTCCTACCGAGCAGATATTTTTGAGATTGCGAGGGATGCAGGCGGGAGTAAAATGCCGGGTCTATTGAAAATTTGGATCTACTGATTGAAGCAGAGCGGGAGTAACAGACATCGCACACGGTCCAGACATACCAATCGTGTGCTATCAAATAGAAAAACCATCTACGTGGGTAGATATTTTCGAGATTGCGAGGGGGTAGATATTTTTGAGAGGGGGAGGGAAGCCTCGTGGAGCCCAATCTACTGTGCTCATGTGGGTGACAGGGGCAGGGGCGCAGCACACGGGTAGTCCTAGGGAATTGTGTTTGTTTCATACCCGATCGCAGACAGTTGCTGCGTCCGACTCGTCTGCTGTTTATAAATTTGGCCAAAAAACGCGGGAAAGGGTCAGAACACAAGCACACTTGCATGTGGACCAAATATATGTATGAAAAGGGTGGTTTGATGTTCAAATACCCAATGCACAACTTTGATGTGGCACCTGTCGCACAAAGCGCACGTTATATTGCTAGCCCCCCCCCCCCCCCGCCCCCACCCCCACAACAACACACACACACACCACAACTTCCGTGTTGCCGGGAGGGGAATCCTAGCTATGAACACATGCCCCCAAATAGCTAGGTCTGACATCTCACCCTACCGTAACACAAAACCGAAACGAGTACATCATGGTCAACCCCCCTCCCCCCTTTGCTTCCGATCAAATGTGGACCGTGTGCGGGCCCACAGATGTGTTCTTCTGGTGTTAGATGGGTGAGACCACATACGAACCACACCTGCGGGTGGCCCGATGTGTGTGTGTGTGTGTGTGAAAACGATGTGGTATGATATTTAAATAACCAAATCACAAATTTGATGTGGCACATGTGCATCGCAAATTAACCGGACATCCCCGACCCCACGGAGGTTCATCTAGTACGAAGTAGTACTGTGCCCCCCCCCCCCACAGACACACACACTTTGAGTCGGTGGGAGGGGCATCTCACCAAGGCGTATTGTAAGACTGACCAAGAAGAATCACCACCTTGGTCGTATAAGCTCTCTTGTTTGTTGGGTCAAAGTCATGCATTGGCGTTCCACACGCGGCCCCACAAAATAGGCTAGCTTGTCGCCGATAACCATGCGAGGGAGTGCCTGAAGACAACCACCGCGTGCATGTGGCCCAAACATATGTATGAAGTGTCATGTGGTGTTTGAATATACCCAATGCACAACTTTGATGTGGCAGCGTGCTTTGGGAACCGGAAAGTACCCACACTGAGCGAGGGTTCACGACGTGTAGTATACTATATATATAGGGATTCATGTGTATGCGAGCCCTTGAACTTAGGTCTCAAATCTCACCATGATCGACATACGACTATACGGTAATGCGAACCAAGAGAAGAAGAATCCACCCTGGTAACCTCTCTCGCGTTGTTGGTCGAAGTGATGGACGTCCACGCGGGCCCACGAATATATAGGTCGTCGATGATAACTAAGCGAGGGAGAGTGTCCAAAGACAACCACTTCATGTATGTGCCCCAAACATATGTATGGACATGCGTGATGCAGGCATATATGTTTGAATATCAAAAGCACAACATTTTGATGTGGCGCATGCATGCGTCGAAAATTGCACAGTCCCCACATAGATCTGGTCCATGATGCGTCGCGTGCTCCCCCCCCCCCCCCCCCCCCACTTCGACCCGGTGGGAGGGATTCGTGCGTACACATGCGCGCGAAGTATAGTTGCATGTACCGAACCGTATAAGACGAACCAAAATTTAATCCCCTCCTAATTATAAGACAAATTAACCTCTATCGCTGTCGGTCGAAGTGATTGACCAAGCGGGCACACAGAGACGATGGACGAAGCATCTCGCCGATAACTCCGTGAGTGAGTGCTAGAGGACAACCGTCATCGCTTGCTTGTGGGCCAAACACATGTATGGAGATGTGTGGTTGTGATGTTTGAATGCATAATATATATGCAGAACTTTGATGTGGCACCTACCTCGGAAACCTTTAAGTCCCCCACACAAACCGAGGTTCATGACACATATAGTATATATATGTTGCCCCCCTCCACTCTTCGACGCATAATATATACTCCTACGTACCGTAGCACAACCCGAAAATAATCCTTCTTGTTCGTCAAATTACCTTTCTCGTTGTGTCATATATTAGATGGACGACGACCTCGCGGGCCCATGGAGGGAAGAGTCGCAGGCGAATGAGTGACAACCATTGTCTGCACGTGGCCCAATGTGTTAGTGATGTTTTTAATACCCAATATGCACAACTTCTTTGCGGCACCTGCCTCGGAAACCGACAAGTCCCCACACGGAGCGAGATCGATTCATGACGTGTGTGTAGTATGTGCTGCCCCGGCCCCCTCCTCCCCTCTTCGACGCGTACTATATACTCCTACCGCAACACAACCCAAAAAGAAACCTCCTTGCTGGGTCAAAGTGATGGAGGACAACCTCGCGGGCCCACAGATGGAAGCATCGCACATGAGTGAGTGTCCTATATGACGCGTAGTATTGCCCCCGGCCACCCTCTTCAATGCGTACTATATATATACTCCTACCGTACGTATAACAAAAACCAAAAAATGACCATCCTTGTTGGTTAAATTAACCTCTCACATCATATGTCATAGTGCTGGACGGCGACCTCGCGGGCCCACGCGAGTGAGTGTCCTAGGACCACCGTGTGCATGTGGCCCAAAGATGCATGTCAAACTTTTTCTGCAGCGAACATGCGACCAAAGGAGTTTAGTGTTGAAAATTAAAAAAAAATAACATTTGTCCGTTTTTTATACATTGATTGATTTCCCAGGGATTTAAATGTGCAAAAATCAAATTTGATCTACATGAGACCCGTGATAGTGCACGAAAATGGATTGCAAAATCATATGTGTACGTGTCCTTGGGTGCATGTTTAGTCCCCATGCAAGAAATTTATAACATCGAGAATCTTGATTTTAAAGTCCAATAAATCCAAAACTAAGTTGAAATTCATGAAACCTATCATGGTGTCATATGGACAACAATAGACTATGATATTATTATTATTTTCAAATTTGAGACAAGTTTTGATATAATCTTCTTACATACAGGAAATTATAAATAATTATCAACCAATATCGCAAACGAACTCTTTATTCGAACCGTGTGCGTTAGACTAACAATGTAAGTGACGTGCTTCGGTTAAGCAATAAAGTGGCATAATTAATCATCAAAAAGGAAAAATCAATATAATATGTGCCACGCACGCGTCCCATGTGTCGTACGAGCATGCGTGAGTTGACGAGACGCATTCTAGCAGGCAGATCGGGAGGCCGAGGCATGCGCGTGTTCGCTACACACTCACCGTGGGGCGTGCTAGTAGCTGTGTGAAATGATGGTAGGCGTGCCAGGAGTCCGGTGCGCAGGCTCACCGGGAGTGAGCCAGCCCTTTGACCGCCGCCCACCTCACTCCCACTACATATTAATGGCGTGCCCGATCCGCTGGTCATAATAGGCGGCCGCACACCCCGTCCACAGTTGTCACTACCGCATGGAGTGTATTAGGATTTTGCCGAAGCGCACCATCGGTGGGAGTGGCGACGCCGGGGCTGGTGAAGCACCCGCGCAACGCATGAAGCTGGGCGCAAAGGTTGCTCTCCCCGCCGACGAGGTCTCGTGCGGGCAGCAGCACGACCTTGACTTCGTCATCATCGTCGTGCCTCCCCAACCGGAGCCGGAGGTCCACAGCTACTCCGGCAACGACTCCGACTCTGACAGAAAACCGGTTAGTGCCCCCCCCCCCTTGTTGGGAACAGAAACCCTTGGTTATGTTCACCCAGTCCATGAAATCAGAGTAAGATTCGTTAGATCCGTGTAGTATGTTGATTGTTTGAATGGTATCTATGGTTAGTGATTAATTGTTTGCTCTGTACAAATGATTTTTTTGCTAATAATCTGATTAGGTTTAGCGTGCGTGCTAATAATTCGTAGCCAGATCTTGAGAATTGATTTTGAATGTCCTACATATATGGTTGTGCCCTTTTTCCAGATCTTGAGAATTGTATTTTGAATGTCCTACATGTATGTTTCTGCCTTTTTTTCTTCCAGATTGCTATGTACACAGATGAGGCACCGGCCAGAGGCGCCGTCGGCTGTAGATCCTGCACCCGGCAGCGCGGGCAGAAGCGGCCACGCCCCCCTGGATCTGAGGAACCCGTAGAATATCGAGCGGACCGCATCAGCGATCTCCCGGATGCCATCCTTGGGGAGATCATCTTCCTTCTCCCCACCAAGGATGGCTGCCCCACATAGGTCCTCGCATCTCGGTGGCGCACTCTGTGGCGCGCCGCACCTCTTAATCTCGACTGTCGCCGGCTATTTGTCGTTCATGATTTTGAACTCCACGGAGCCATCATCTCCTCCCACCAGGGCTCCGTTCAACGCCTATGCATCCCGGCATGCTGCCTGCTGCACATACCCTGCACGGTGAACGCCTGGCTGACATCCTGTCAATTCAAAAAACTCCAACATCTTGAGTTCTACCATTACTATGCAAATAGCTGTCCACCAAGCATTGTACCTGTGCCCTCACCACCTGTGTCCATCTCATGGCTTTCCTTCTCTCTCCACACCACCACCCTGGCCCGGTGTCATCTACCAGACAATCTGGTACAAATGCTTCGACTCCCACTGCTAAAAAAACTCGCGCTTGTGGTGGTCGATCTGTCGGAGGCCTCACTGCACAACATCATCCACTCCTGCTGCCCTGCCCTGGAGCGCTTGCTGTTTGTTTTTGGAAAAGAAATCCATATCCGTTGTCTCCAAATAAAGTCGCCTCACCTTGTAAGCATTGGAATTTGCTTTAAAGGGGGGGAGCTCATCATCAAAGACGCCCCTTCACTCCAAAGGCTGCTCCTTGATTATCGTTATGCACCTTCGCAAATAACTGTGGTCTCTGCGCCTAAACTAGAGACCTTGGGTGTAATTCCTGATCCGTTTGAAGGCTACAAGATGGTGGTTGGCTCCACACTTATTCAGGTACTGTATATTATCATCAACACTTTCGTAATCATAAGCTGCATTTTTCATTTGTGTGCGTAAGTTTTATATCATCAACACTTTTGTAACCATAAGTTGCATTTTTCATTTGTGCGCATAATCTTTATATAATCTTGGAGTACGCTTTTGGTACTAATATTATGTTCTATGCTCAATGAAGAGTTTGTCCATGGGTACCCTATCAATGGTGCTGGATTCTGTCAAGACCTTACATATCAGTACGTGGTGTTTTGATCTGAACATGATTATCGACTTGCTGCAATGCTTTCCATGTCTGGAGAATTTGTATATAGAGGTGATGATATCAAGCACATTGATATACTTTACTAGAACTAACCGGTCAGCTGTACTATTTTTTTTAGACATTAACTGTTTTCAGTCTTCATGTCTATTTAGGCTAAAGGACATGGACAAAAAGTTATAACCAATCGGTGGCATAAGAAGCACCGGGATTTTCTCAGTTCTCATGACATTTGTTACAATAACGCTGGAAGGATATGCATCCAACCATGCAAACACTAGCTTTGTCACATTCTTCCTGTTGAATGTGAGAGTACTATTGTCTATGAGGATTAAGTTTTTTAACAAAAACTTTCTCACGGATGGACACGTTGAACATCATAAAAAGAAGTTTCAGGTGGACAAAATGGCTTCTGAACGTGCTCGGCTTCTATTTACAACAACTTGTCTTCATGTACTAGTAGATTTTCTGGTCAAGGATCTTGATTTTATGGATCAGACCGATCCATTTGATTGTGACTGCCAAAAACTTTGGTTGAGTTAGTTGTTATTGTCCTGTTCAATCTGGATTTTGTGTAAACCTGATGAATAATTAATCATCGTGCTTTTGTACCTTCTGTAAGTTGGGGTTAGATATTGCTGCCCTTTTCAACTACGCTTTGACCCATATTTTCTTTCATACAAACCGGAGCTTCTATCAAGAAGCCTCATGGTTCCGAGAGGGAACTTGGTCACATGATCTATGTGCGAAACAACATACACTGTATCTGCCCGCCTTGATTTATTTTACAGAGGCAACATGCAAATGTGCTAAACATATGAAATTATTCAGGGTTCGTTTCGCCTTTTTATACATTGATTTTCCTAGGCATTTTTAACAAATAGCCACCACGTTATTATCACAAACGGTCGTATTAGTTCAACCGTGGGCGTTCAACTAACCATTTACTACCGCGGGCAGCTGTTTGATTAGATGGGACGACTGTGAGCAGTCCGCCGCGCATGCCGCGAGCGCTGCAATTTATTGCTGGTTTTGGACTTTTGTTTTGGCCGCCTCGGGAAGGTACGTAGAACATTCCTCCATTCTCATCTACAAGCACCGCCGCCGAGGATCGCCGCCTGCTGCGAGATGGAGGACAAGCCGGCCAACAAGCGGGGGCGGGTCGAGCCAGAACCGCAAGAGCCTCCGGCGAACGTGGACTTCATCAGCAGCCTCCCCGACGAGATGTTGGTAACCATCATATCCCACCTCCCCATCAAATATGGCGTGTGGACCACTGTCCTCTCATGGTGGTGGCGCCCCCTCTAGCACACCACCCCCTGGACATCATCGTCGACCACGAGTTTTGCAATGGGGAGCAGCAACGCCTGGACGCATTGTCCCACGTCCTCGCCACGCACCCTAGGCCGGTCAAACGCCTTGCTATCGGCAGGCTCAATCCCCACAACAAGACCGAACCCAGGTTGCACTACTGGTTCCTATCCCCAGCCCTGGATCGGCTCGAGGAGCTCAGCCTTCATGCTAGACGTCCTTGCTCACTGCCACCGTCCATGCTCCGCCTCACGCCCACGCTGCGCCGTGCTACATTCAGGCGGTGCATTTTCCCCCGGATTGATGTCGCGCGCTCTTCATCTCCCTAAACTTAAGAACCTCGAGCTCATTGTTGTTCGCATCTCGAAGGAGGATTTTGAGCGCCTGCTCGTTGGCTGTACAGCGCTCGAGTACCTTCATCTTCATGCGATGGATGGGTTCAGTAGCCTTCACATCACCTCGACGAATGTCCGTGCGATTTATGTGCATTGTTGGCGCCGCCCAAGGCTGTTAGTTGAGGTGTTTCACGATATTGTCATTGAGAATGCGCCTTTCCTCGAGAGATTGTATCTACTTGATAAATTAGGTCCAGCAAGAATCAGGGTCATTCACGCACCGAAATTGACAATGTTGGCTATTCGTGTGCTGAATTCAACGAACTTGTTACTGGATCATTATCCATTCAGGTACAACAGTCTTCTTCTTATCCTTCTTATATATTATTGGACAGCACATTTTATCTAATTGTTGTTGATCTATATGTTCGCCTGTCATCCAGAAAATGATTCCCACAAGCTTGACCCGGCCTCTGCGCACAGTGAAGATCTTGGCACTACAATCTGTCGGCCCCGATCTGGATGAAGTTGTTAGATTCCTTAGATGCTTTCCTTGCATGGAGAAGCTATACATCGAGGTGATGCTCCTTTCCTGTTAATTGTTAACCACAATGGAGCACAATTTTTTGTTACTTTTACCCATGATTACAATGACAAATGTAGAATGATTTCTAAAGGAAATTTGGAGGATTTCAATACATATATTTTTTGAGATGCTAGTGTTGTACGCGTTTTATTCCTTCGCCCGACATGCTTTCATGATAAAAGTTTATCATGAAAGATTGAAGGTGGCATTTCACTCTTTTCGTGTATTTTAGAAATCCTGCAAATCAAAGAGGCCCGAAGTGTTCAAATCTGTAGCTATGCACTAATATGTTATCTTCGCTTGCAGATACTAGCAGGCCCGAAAGTAGAAAATGTTGGGGAATATAACAATCCCATTGAATGCCTTGATCTTCATCTCACAGAAATTACTTTTAACAAGTACCGACGCACCACACCAGAAATTAAATTCGCCAGGTTCTTTGTTGAGAAAGCAAGGTTGCTCAAGGTAATGAGGTTTGCCCTATATTTACTGCGCAGAAGTGAATGGATTGCTAAAGAGCACTGGCGTCTACAGCTGAATGGAAAAGGCTCTGCACAAGCTGAATTTCAGTTTGTAACTTCCTATGACAGATTATTCAGAAGTCACTGTATCGAGCCGCTATATGACTTCTCGGTGGCTGATCCTTTCGCAGAAATAATGCATGAAAAAGATTCTTAAGAAGATGAATTTTATGTGTCTGAATAGTTTGAACATAGTAATCTTTGAATTTGGGCCTTGTAATGCTGGAATTTGAACCTTGCAATATTTGTGGTATTTGTTACATAACATAATTGGATGTTTAATTTGGTCTTACAATCATGTCCTGTTACAAGTATATATATGTTGTTCTTCTGTACACAGAGCATAGATGTTCTGCAGACAGAGCATATCACATAGCACATGGACCACACTAGGTAACACGTTGGTGATGAATTCATCAATCGCAAACGGTTATATACCAGCAAAAGTTTGCCCACAACACACATGACTTATTCCATCACAAACAGCTTGGATGGATCAATTGTATGCCACATATCACACACGCAACTCTAATCTGATTCGTGCTTGATGTCTCCACCATCGCTCGCACAGTTCATCTTATTTGCCACGTATCACTGTGCCGGCCTCTGCTCGCATCCCTCGGCGTGCTCTGCTCGCCGTTAGGCACCGCAGCGCGTTGTGCTCGCCGTTAGGCACCGCGGCGCGCTCTGCTCGCGTCCGTCGGCACGCTCTGCAGTCCGTCGGCGCGCTCTGCTCGCGTACCTCCACGCGCTCGGATTGTGGACAGCTTTTCCTTGCGTGTTCAACTGCTATATGCATATATATGGTTGCTCGCCGTTGAGGCACCGTGGAGCGCTCTACTCGTGTCCGTGCACGCGCGCTCTGCCAGCGGTTGGGGCCTGCGCATGATCACGTTGGGGGCCCATATGCATGTGGTTGCACCACGCGCGTTGCCACGATGCAGTTACGTGCGGCACGATGGAGTTACGCGCTTCAAATTAGAACTGCCATCCGGCCGTGCGGATATTCCAGTCCGTCCGGCTTCCCCATTAATTCCCGCGGCCATTATAACCTTAGTCTCTTCAACCTCTCGATCTTGCCCCACAACACAACAAGCACACCCACGGCGACACATACAGAGAGGATATCTAGCGGCGCTGCAATGGAATTCGACGAGCATAAAGTGGAGACCCATGCAAGGGAGACGGATCTCTCGGTGGTGTACACCAAAGACCCGGTCGTGGTGGACGACTACATCAACACCGTGGAGCAGTTGCTTGCTCAAGACGGCATCGACCTCCAGTACACCGATGGTCATCCCGACAAAGATCAGAAGGTTGCCGTCACCCAGTTGTGCGTGTGTCATCATGTCCTCATATTCCACTACTGCATGGCCACAAAGCCTTGCGACCGTTTCACCAGGTTTGTCAACAGCACCGACTACAAGTTCGCTACGGTGGAAACCTGCAACGATGTAAAGGTGCTCAAGGTTACGGGCTTGGCCTGCAAGAACCTTGTCGAAATCCATGAGCACTACAGGGTTTGGGGCAGCACGAAGAAGGATTCCCTGGTTGAACTCGCCTCGGCCATCATCGACCCCTACTACGGAAAGATGAAGCAGGATGCCAAGAGAACAAATCCCATATCCTGGCACGGGGCCTGGACGCGGCAACTGGATGAACCTCACCTCAGGTTCGCGGCCAAGAGCATGTACACATGCTACAAGATGCACAGGCGGATCATTGACATGAGGAACTGCCTCGTTACCAAAATCGACGAGGCCAGATCGAGCCACAAGCAGAGCAGTAGCGGCAAGCGTCCCAAGAAGTGGATGATGATCAGATGATCATTTATCCTAGTTAATTATGCATGTAATATATAGTTGACTTTGGTGTGTGGAAATGTCATGTGTGTAGTATCCACCTATGTAATTATGCATGTAATAGTTTACTTTGGTGTGTGCAAATGTCATGTGTGTAGTAGCCACCTATGTAATTGGATGTTTAATTTGGTTATGCAACCATGTCCTTATAAGTGTGTGTGTATATATATGTTGTTGTTCTGTATGCAATCCCAACGCACAACACACACGTCTTATTAGCAGCAATCGTCTGTGTTATTATCGGTCTTCGCACACATTTCTGATTACAGACCTGTTTGCCGCGCATCACACACATCTTGTTAAATGGAACCGTTTCTGTTCTCTTGGCTCAACGTAAATAGTTCATCCGAGTGAACTGTTTGCCCTCTATCGCACATACCTTGATCTGGCTAGCCGTTTCTTTTGTTCCGCCTAATCACAAACAGTTCATCCGAGTGAACCGTATGCCGTATATCGCACACACCTTCATCTGGCTGCCCGTTTCTGTTCTTCTGCCTCATCGCAAACAGTTCATTGAACTGAACCATATGCCCTGCATCGCACACGCAACTAAATTTTGAAGCGTGTTTGATGTATCCGCCATCTCAAATGTTTTGCATCTTTTTTGACGATTTTTTACATCACCGTTTGTGATTATTGCATCGCACATAGTTTCGTCGAAGGGTCTCTATTGTAGTGTCACGTTAGCAGCATCCTGCAGTAGTGGTTATGTGTAATGCTCGTTTATGATCGTTTTTGTTTCTTGGTTGGTCGTTTCTCAATCTATTTGCTAGCCTTCATTTGTACTAAGCGAGAATACTGCTTGTGCATCCAAACTCCTTAAACCAAGTTGTGCCAAATGAGTCCACCATACCTACCTATATATGGTATTTCCATGTCGTTCCAAGTAAATTTGTATGTGCCAACTCTAATTTTCAAAATGAATTTCCTTTTTGTGTGCCCGTACCACTCATGAAGCGGCAGGGGGTGGCCAATATTTTTAATCCTAGATGTGTTATTCTCAAGATGAGTATTTATTCACTTGCCATTGCACGAGAGTGTGGCAGGTAATAGGGATGCCCAGTCCTGAAATGAAAAGAAATTTTATTTATGTTGTCCATAATAAATTCCTTGGAAAGTGTTGGTATGGAAGGCACCCGTGGATACGGCTAGCCATGGATTGTGAAAGAATGGTGGAAAAAGGAATTAACTTTATTTTATCTTTGGGAACTGACTATGATGTATCTAGCTTGGAAAGTATTGGGAATTCTCAGTCGTTTTCGATGACACGAAAAGCATGCCTCTCAAAACAACTTTATCTCTCAATTTAAGCTCTGAGCTCTGGCACCTCTACAAATCTCTGCTTCCCTCTGCGAAGGGCCTATCTATTTACTTTATGCAATTTTTATTTTGTCTCCATCTTCTCTTATAAAGCACCAACTAGGGAACACTATTGTCATACTTGTGCATTGGGCATAGTTAATATTCGAGTGTGTTTCATGAATGAATCAATGACTGAGCATAATGGGCTAGGAATAGCTTTCTTTAGGGTTGATATTTCAAAAGACATGGTTGCTTATTGATATGCTTGAGTATTGATGTGCTCATGTCAAATTATAGAGTATTGCTTTGAATCATTCAAGTCCAAATGT
Source organism: Thinopyrum elongatum (assembly GCA_011799875.1). Lineage (NCBI taxonomy): Eukaryota > Viridiplantae > Streptophyta > Magnoliopsida > Poales > Poaceae > Thinopyrum > Thinopyrum elongatum. The sequence continues at coordinate 535,179,528 of CM022301.1, read as the reverse complement.
CCATGCTATAAAAGGAAAGAGTATATAAGGAATATGACAGGTAGCATTCCACATCAAAAATTTCGTTTTCAATTGCTACTTTATTACGATGAGTTTTATGAGAAAGAGTTGTTGTTATGATGCTAGGAAAAGTGATTGAAATTATCATTGATCAAACTTATGCACTATGCTAGCATTCACACTTCATAAATTATTTCTTTTATCATTTACCTACTCGAGGACGAGTAGGAATTAAGCTTGGGGATGCTGATACATCTCCAACGTATCTATAATTTATGAAGTATTCATGCCATGTTTACAACAATTCTATATGGTTCTGGTATGATTTGAATGGAACTAACTCGGACTGACGCTGTTATCAACAGAACTATCGTGGTGTTGTTTTTATGCATAAATAAAAGTTCTTCAAATGCAACGAAACTTTTTAATGATTATTTTGGAACAAAAGAGGCACTAGAAGCTTCGTGGGAGGACCAGAAGGTGATGGAGGTGGCCACTAACCACCAGGGTGCACCAGAGGCCTTGGCCGTGTGCTGGTGGGTAGTGGGCCCCTAGAAGCCCATCAGAGCGTGAAACCGACGCCAAAAAATCCTATAAATACAGAAACCCCCAGAAATAACCCTAGATCAGATGTTCCACCGCCGCAAGACTCTGTAGCCATGAAAAACCAATCTAGACCCTATTCCGGCACCCTGTCGAAGGGGGAAATCATCACCGGAGGCCATCTTCATCATCCCGGCGGCCACCATGATGAGGAGGGAGTACTCCACCCTCGGGGCTGAGGGTTTGTACTAGTAGCTATGTGTTTGATCTCTCTCTCTCGTGTTCTTGATTTGGCACGGTCTTGATGTATCGCGAGCTTTATTAATATAGTTGGATCATATGGTGTTTCTTCCTCTCTATCTTGTTATGATGAATTGAGTTTTCCCTTTGAGATTTTGTTATTATTGGATTGAATAATTTTATGGATTTGAGAGCACTTGATGTATGTCTTGCTATGATACCATGGTGACAATGGGGTATCATATTGATTCACTTGATATATGTTTTGGCACTCAACTCGCGGATTCCCGAGGTGGCATTGGGGTAATCTATGCATAGGGGTTGATGCATGCTTTCATCCTTGTTTCTCCGGTAGAAATCTTGGGGCACTCTTTGAGGTTCTTTGTATTGGATTGAGTATTATGAATCTGAAATTGTTTGATGCATATCGTATAATCAACTCACGGATACTCGTGGTGACATTGGAGTATCTAGGTGACATTAGAGTTGGTCGATGTGTATCATATGGTGTTATTTTAGTACGAACTCTTGGGCTGTTTGTGAACTTATAGGGATAGCTCAATAGATCATTCAGAAAGGATAACTTTGAGGTGTTTTCGTACCCTACAAACAATTTCTTCTTATGTTCTCCGCTAGATAAGAACTTTGGAGTGAATCTTCGTCGCACGTTGAGGGATGGTTATATGATCCAATTATATTAGCATTGTTGAGAGATTGCACTAGTGAAAGTATGAACCCTAGGCCTCATTTTCAAGCATTGCAATATCGTTTGTGCACACTTTTGTTACTTGCTACCTTGCTGTATTTTATTGTTCCTATTACAAAAATCAATATCTACTATCATTACTACACTTGTAGCACCATCTCTTCGCCGAACTAGTGCTCCTATACAATTTACCATTGTATTTGGTGTGTTGTGGACACAAGAGACTCTTTGTTATTTGGTTGCAGGGTTGTTTGAGAGAGACCATCTTCATCCTACGCCTCCCACGGATTGATAAACCTTAGGTCATCCACTTGAGGGAAATTTGCTACTGTCCTACAAAACTCTGTGCTTGGAGGCCCAACACGAGTCTACAAGAACAAGTTGTGTAGTAGACATCATGAGGACACCGCAAGATTGAACCCACTACAAAGCACCTCTCCCACTGAAGATAAATTAATGTAGTTGGCCAAGCCAAACGGATAGATCAGAGAGAAATACAAAGCTATCATAATCATGCATAATAAAGTTCAGAAAAGACTCAATTACTTACAATGAATAAACTGATCATAAACCCACAATTCATCGGATCCCAACAAACGCACCGCAAAAGAAGATTACGTCGGATAGAACTCCAAGAAGATCGAGGAGAACACTGTATTGAAGATCAAAGAGAGAAAGAAGCCATCTAGCTACTACCTATGGACCCGTAGGTCTGTGGTAAACTACTCACGCATCATCAGAAGGCAGCAAGGATGATGTAGAAGCCCTCCATGATCGATTCCCCCTCCGGTAGAGTACCGATAAAGGCCTCCAGATAGGAAGAACAGAAGCTTGCGGCGGCAGAAAAGTGCTTCGGGTGGCTCTCTGGGGGTTTCCCAATATTTGCGAATTTATAGGAGTGGAATTAGGTCGGACAGAGTCACATGGGGCCCACAAGGTAACAGGGCGCGCCCTACCCCCCCGGCGCCCTATTGCCTTGTCGTCTCCTTGCTTGCCGTCTGGTTTCCTCCTCGAAGCTTCTAGGGTCTCTTATGTCCAGAAAAAAATCGTGAAAAAGTTTTGTAGAGTTTGGACTATGTTTGGTACTGATTTTCTGGAAAACAAAAAAGAAGCAGAAAACAGCAACTGACACTAGGCACTAGTTAATAGGTTAGTTCCCAAAAATGATATAAAGTAGCATAACAATGCATATGAAGTATCCAAGATTGATAATATAATAGCATCAAACAATAAAAAATTATAGATAAGTTGGAGACGTATCAGCAGGTATAATTTATCCTATAGCAGATAGTAGATGGGTAAGTCGTGTTCATTGTGTCCCTAAGAAAGGAGGCATTATTGTTGTTCCTAATGATAAAAATGAACTTATTCCACAAATAATTGTAACTGGTTATAGGATGGTAATTGATTCCCGGAAATTAAATAAAGCTACTAGAAAAGATCATTACCCCTTTCCTTTTATTGATCAAATGTTAGAAAGATTTTCTAAGCATACACACTTTTGCTTCCTTGATGGTTATTCTGGTTTTTCTTAAATACCTCTATCAAAAGAAGATCAAGAGAAAACCACATTTACTTGTCCTTTTGGAACTTATGCTTATAGATGTATGTCTTCTGGTTTATGCAATGCACCTGCTACTTTTCAAAGATGTATGACTGCTATATTCTCCGATTTTTGTGAAAAGATTGTTGAGGTATTCATGGATGATTTCTTCGTTTACGGAACCTCTTTTCATGATTGCTTAAGCAACCTTGACCTAGTTTTGCAGAGATGTCAAGAAACAAATCTTGTCTTGAATTGGGAGAAGTGCCACTTTATGGTAAATGAAGGTATAGTCCTTGGGCATAAAATTTCTGAGAGAGGTATTGAGGTAGATAAACCTAAAGTTGATACAATTGAGAAAATGCCATGTCCTAAAGATATCAAAGGTATAAGAAGTTTCCTTGGTCATGCTGGTTTTTATAGAAGGTTCATAAAAGACTTCTCTAAAATTTCTAGGCCTCTTACCAATCTTTTGCAAAATGATGGTCCATTTGTTTTTTATGATGATTGTGTAGAAGCCTTTGAAATACTTAAGAAAGCCTTAATTTCTGCACCCATTGTTCAACCACCTGATTGGAACCTACCCTTTGAAATAATGTGTGATGCGAGTGATTATACTATTGATGTTGTTCTAGGACAAAGAGTTGATAAGAAATTGAATGTTATTCATTATTCTAGTAAGACCTTGGATAGTGCTCAAAGAAATTATGCTACTACTGAGAAAGAATTTTTAGCAGTTGTGTTTACATGTGACAAATTCAGACCTTATATTGTTGATTCTAAAGTTACTATTCACTCTGATCATGCTGGTATAAAATATCTTATCAGAAAGAAAGATGCTAAACCTAGACTGATTAGGTGGGTTATTTTATTACAAGAGTTTGATTTGCATATTATTGATAGAAAGGGCGAAGCAAATCCTGTAGCAGATAATTTGTCTAGGATGGAAAATGTTCTTGATGACCCACTGCCTATTAATGATAGTTTTCCTGATGAGAAATTAGCTATTGTAAATGCATCTACTTCTCGTAATAATCCTTGGTATGCAGACTATGCTAATTACATTGTTGCTAAATATATACCACCTAGTTACACTTACCAACAAAAAAAAGTTCTTCTTTGATTTAAGACATTACTTTTGGGATGGCCCACATTTATATAAAGAAGGAGTAGATGGTGTTATTAGATGTTGTGTACCTGAGCATGAACAGGAACAAATCCTACGGAAGTGTCATTCCAAGGCATACGGAGGACACCATGCTGGAGACAGAACTACACATAAGGTATTACAATCTGGTTTTTATTGGCCTACTCTCTTCAAGGATGCACGTAAGTTTGTCCTTTCTTGTGATGAATGTCAAAGAATTGGTAATATTGGTAGACGTCAGGAAATGCCTATGAATTATTCACTTGTTATTGAACCATTCGATGTCTAGGGATTTGATTATATGTGACCTTTTCCTTCCTCTAATGGGCATACTCATATTTTATTTGTTGTTAATTATGTTACTAAGTCGGTAGAACCTATTCCAACTTGTAGTGTTGATCATAACACATCTATTAAAATGCTTAAAGAAGTCATCTTTCCAAGGTTTGGAGCCCCTAGATATTTAATTAATGACTAATGGTGGTTCACATTTTATTCATGGTGCTTTCCGTAAACTTCTTGCTAAATATGATGTTAACCATAGAATTGCATCACCTTATCATCCTCAGTCTAGTGGTAAAGTTGAATTGAGCAATAGAGAAATAAAATTAATTTTGCAAAAGACCGTCAATAGATCCAGGAAGAATTGGTCTAAGAAACTTGATGATGCACTATGGGCTTATAGAACTGCTTGTAAAAGTCCTATGGGTATGTCTTCTTATAAAATGCTTTATGGAAAAGCATGTCATTTACCTCTCGAGCTAGAACATAAAGATTATTGGGCAATTAAAGAACCGAATTATGATTTTAAACTTTCCGGTGAAAAAAGGTTATTTGATATTAGCTCTCTAGATGAATGAGAAACACAAGCTTATGAAAATGCCAAGTTGTTTAAAGAAAAAGTTAAAAGATGGCATGATAAAAGAATACAAAAACGGGAAATTAATGTTGGTGATCAAGTTCTATTATACAATTCTCGTTTCAGATTTTTTGCAGGAAAACTTCTCTACAAATGGGAAGGACCATACATTGGCGCGGAAGTTTATCGTTCTGGAGATATCAAGATCAATAATATCGAGGGCACAAATCTGAAGGTGGTTAACGGACAAAGAATTAAACATTATATTTTAGGTACACCCATTAACTTGTAAACCAACATTATCCAAACAATGACACCGGAGGAACACATAAAAGAAACCTTCCGGAATGCTCCAGAACCCTGAAAAGGAATAGGTATGTGATACGGTAAGTAAACATACTCCAAAAGTTCCATAAAATTACTTTTTGTTTATTTCGGATATAAGGAATTAGGAAAATAATAAACAATCAGGAAAGTGCACGAGGAGGCGACGAGCTCAGGGGGCACGCCGTGTGAGCTCGGGACTCCCTCGTGGACTTTCCCGACTCTGTTTTCTCCCAGATTACTTGTCTTGCACGAGAAAAATATCATTATATACACTTTCAGATGTTTTAACCACCGTATCGCAAGTTTTCCCTCTGTTCTTGTTTTGGGCTATTTTTCTGACAGATCTAGATCGCCATGTCGCCCCCAAGTTCATCCAAGGACAAGTTCTACGAGAAGGTCATCAACCCCTATCTTTCGGAGGTGATGAAACACCCTCAACCCATGGAGATGCGTGAGAGGGTGCTTCATATCCGGGATGTTCAAGGGCCCAAGAAGGAGGGAAGCGAGATGGCCAGGCTCGAGACGGTGGAGCAGGAAATCTTCAAGTGCCAAGGGATGGTGGAGTGCGGACTCAACGCTAATCACTCCATGATCACCAAGTTCGCTCGTGAGCACAAGTGGGACAACAAGGAAATTGGAGACACCATCTTCAAGCTCAATGGTCGGATTGATCATCTTCAAGACCAAGTTTTTGACCTACAAAACCGAAACTATGAGTATGAATCCAGGTTTAAAGGCATGAGCTTGGCTGCAAATTTCAGGATTCTGAAAACACGTTCATCCTTTTATGATGAAGAACCTATGCCTTGGAAGACGGAGGACAAGCCCACGACCACTTCATCACCATCATCACCGAAGAAAGACACTTGAGTACACGGGTATGGGCACCACCCTTGGCTTGTTCCAAGATTGGAGGTGGTGCCCCAGTATTGTATCACCAACACTTTTATCATCGTTGTCTATCTTACTTCGATCCTTAGTTATTTCGTGATTTAGAAGAATAAAGTTTTAGTATGATTTAGTTTTGAGTGCTTTCTTAGTGATCTATCTATCTATGTAATCGTGTGCGAGAGTTATATACTAAAGAGTAGTTTGATTTGTGATGCTTTGCTTTCTTGTTTCATCTTAAAAATGAGAAGAATAAAAAGATCATATATGCTAATCCCATGGGGAGTAATGACTTCACATAAAAGAAGTACAATTGATAAAATTTGTTGGAAGTTAACAAACATAGCAATAGCCATTGATGCAATTCATGAAAAGTAATAAAGAAAGAGAGGTCTCACATATAAATATATTATCTTGGACATCTTTTATGATTGTGAGCCCCCATTAAATATTCTATGCTTGATCAAATAGTTGGTGTTGGACAAGGAAGACAACATAATGGGTTATGTTTGCTTATATTCATATAGAAGTTATATTGTCATGGGTCCTCTAACATGTGGTGCTTGCTCATAATTTTTTTCTAGCCAAAAATTTGCACTAAGTAGAGATACTACTTGTGCATCCAAAAACCCTTGAACCCAGTTTCTTGCCATGAGAGTCCATCATATCTACCTATGGATTGAATAAGATCCTTCAAGTAAGTTGTCATCAGTGCAAAAGCAATAAAAATTGCTCCTAAATATGTATGATCTTTTATTGTAAGTGAAAATAAGCTTTGTACGAACTTGTGATGGTAAAGAAATAAAAGCAGCAGACTGCATAATAAAGGTTGCTATCACAAGGGGCAATATAAAGTGACGTTCCTTTCCATTAAGTGTTTGCACATCCAAAAATAAAAAGCACATGACAACCTCTGCTTCCCTCTGCGAACGACATATCTTTTACTTTTCAGTATTTACTTTCTATGCAAGAGTCAATAATGTTCATCCCTATTCCGCTCTTAATTATTCTCCACTTGCAAGCATTGTGTGGTAGGGAAATATCCAGGCACATATACCTAGTTGGATGTAGGCAATCATGAGTTATTATTGTTGACATTATCCTCGAGATAAATAAGTTGGGAGGTGAAATTATAAACCCCTATCTTCCTATGTGTTTGACTAAAACTTTTGCTCCATAAATATGTCGCGAGTGTCAGCAATCATGGAAGACTATAAGATAGTTGAGTATGTTAACTTGCCAAGACAAAGCTCTTACATAGACTCTTTCTGAAAATATGATGAATTGCAATTGCTTCACTAACTAAGAACATAGTTTGTTAGTTTTCAAGAAAGTTTATGATTCATACTTTAGCATAGTGGATAAATTGTTACTTTGTCATGAGAAGTTTTATGATGACATATTGCTGCTATGATAATGATCATGATGCTTTCATGTTCATATTTTGTTTTATCGGCACCTCTTTCTCTATATGCATGTGGTCATGATTATCGAGTTCGGTATTCGCTTGAGGACAAGCGGGGTCTAAGCTTGGGGGAGTTGATACGTCCATTTTGCATCATGTTTTCCTACTGCTATTTATTATGTTTTCGGCTATTATTTTAAATTATGATGCAATTCTAATGCCTTTTCTCTCTTATTTTGCAAGTTTCGCATGAAGAGGGAGATTGCTGGCAGTTGGAACTCTGAACCTGAAAAAGCTACAACAGAGATAGATATTCTCCACGGCTCCAAATGACCTGAAAATTTACGGAGAATCATTTTGGAATATATAAAAATACTGGCGGAAGAAATACCAGGAGGGGGCCACCAGAGAGTCATGAGCTCAGGGGGCGGCCCCTAGGGCGCGCCTGGTGAGCTCGTGGCTCCATCAGCAAGCCTCCGGGGCCCATCTTCTCCTATATGATGCTATTTGCCCTAGAAAAAAATCAGAAGAAGACTTTCGGGATGAAGCACCACCGTCTCAAGGTGGAATCTGGACAGGAGCACTTTTGCTCTCCGGCGAAACGATTCCGCCGGGGATACTTCCCTCTGGGAGGGGGAAATTGAAGCCATCGACATCACCAACGATCCTCTCATCATGGGAGGACCAATCTTCATCAACAGCTTCATCAGCACCATCTCCTCTCAAACCCTAGTTCATCTCTTGTATTCAATCTCTGTCCCAAAATCTCAGATTGGTACCTGTGGGTTGCTAGTAGTGTTGATTACATCTTGTAGTTGATGCTAGTTGGTTTATTTGGTGGAAGATTAAATGTTTAGATCCTTAAGCATATTCAATACCCCTCTGATCTTGAACATGAATATGATTTGTGATTAGTTACTTTTGTTCTTGAGGACATGGGATAAGTCTTGTTATAAGTAATCATGTGAACTTGGTATTCGTTTGATATTTTGATGATATGTATGTTGTGTTTCCTTTAGTGGTGTCATGTGAACGTCGACTACATGACACTTCACCATATTTGGGCCTAAGGGAAGGCATTGTGGAGTAATAACTAGATGATGGGTTGCAAGAGTGACAGAAGTGTCGCAGGAAACCGCGGCCACCTATGGGACCAGGAGGCCCCTTGCTGGTTCGGCAGGGGGGCGTCGCATTGCACAAAGAGCAGACGAGTGTGTGGCAGCACGGCAGAGATCACACAGGCATTTTTATCTAGGTTCAGGCCGCCGTGAGACGTAAAACCCTACTCCTGCTTTGGTGGATTGATGGTGGAAAGGTGGTGGTGGAGCGTAGTACACTTGCCCGGCAAGGGTTGCCTCAGGGCGGCAGTGGCTACGCGCGTATGGGGGTCTGAGTTATCCAACCTTCTAACCCCCTCTACGGTTGCCATGGGCCTCCTTTTATAGACTAAGGGGTCACCACAATGGCAAAACAGTCATTATGCACTGATAAGATAGCAAACGGCGCTATCATACCTAACTCTGCGGGCTGACAGGGCGCACTAAATGCACCGCTCAACGTCACATCGTTGGTTGCCCGGCAAGGCTTGCCGGGCTATCTTGCCAGCTCCATGCCTGCTCACTTGACACGTCGCAGGACGGGTGTCATCTGCAGGTGTTTCCTGTAGGGGGAGGCTGCCATATGGTGAATGGTTGCCACTTAGTCACTCCGCGGTTTGACACCGCACTGATTGACGACGTGGGTCATGGTGAAGTAGTTGGTGAGGTGGTTTTGCCTCCGTGTGCCCCGGTAGGCCCTGCCGGGACGTCTTGGACATCGTCTTCCGGGGGTGGCCTCGCCCCTTGCCGAGCTCGCCTGCCCGACAAAGGAGGCCCTTCTCCTGATGGTGTCTTGCTTCTTTGGCTTGATCTTGGTCCCTCTTGATCTGCATGTTTGGCTCTATGATGATCTTGGTCTCTTGTATTCTGGCAGGGCCTTGGCGTGTCCATGCACGAGACAGGGGAAAATACATTCCCCTGTTTGTTTTCCCCGACATAAGCCCCCGGGCCTGAGCCATACGTGTCATGTGGCACGTTGGGTTAGGTCCCAAAAAGTGCACGGGCACGTGGCAGGAGCGGGCTGCGCATGCCGTTTTGCCAAGGTGACTATTCAATCCAACGTCCACTTCGCGCAATTATTGCGCGTCGTGGGGTCGTGGGACCATTGCAGTTGAGGTAAAACGGTAACTTTCTGAAGCGTCGCGCCTTTGTTCCGCATTTCCCTCTTTAAAAACAGGGAAAAGCAGAGCGGCATGGTTCACCTGTTGCTCGTCTCGCTCCCCCATCTTCTTCCGCAAGTCAATCGACGGTTCCCACCTTTCTCTTCCCCGTCCGCCACCGCCCTTTTCACTGAATCCCTTCCCCTTCTGTATCTCCGCCGCGGAAATGGGGAAGAAACCCACAGAGAAGGTAAAGCAGACGGCCGCGGTGAAGGAAGTCGCCGCCGAGGAGGGTAAGAGGGCGGCGGAGCTGAACAAGAAGCGGAGGGGAGATGTCGTCTTCATTCCGTCAACCTTGAGCGGCCCAGTTCTTCAAGCGAGGTATGGGTATCTATGGGGGAGGCCGGTCCCAAAAGGGCATGGAGCGCCCGTAGTTTATGCGGCGGGGAAGGAAGATCTGCTGAACTCATATCACTTTTTATGTGCTTACTTTATCTGCGGCCTTTGTCCCCCCTTCTCCGAATTATTTGAGGCAATCATGAATATCTATGGATTCCACCTCCTCAACTTTACGCCAAATGCAATGGCAACCATGGCCATTTTCGCGCATTTGTGCGAGAATTTCGTTGGAGTTAGGCCCAATGTGGATCTGTTCTGGCATTATTTCGTTCCGCGGGTGGAGAACAAGGGCCATCGCTCCGGAAACATTAGCTGAATGCCACGGGTGGCGAGGAAGCTCTGGGATTACATCCCTGGGAGGCAGCGTGAGAGGTGGGATGAATGGAGGGGAGATTGGTGTTGGATTCAAGATAAGGAAACCCCCGAGTTTTGTGAAGCACGGAAGGAATGTGTTGAGCGCGGCAAGGAATGGAGCACCAAGAGCCTCACTGAGGATAGGCTGCGCCCGGCAATCAACAGGATTACTCGTTTGAAGGCTGCCGAGCTTACCATTGAGCATGTGGGGTCAGATTTTCTCCTCCGCCGCATCTCGCCGTTGCAGGAGAGGGATAGACCCGCCTAGCTGTATGGAGATGCTGCCGACAGGATGAGGCTGCTCCCAGGGTTGCTTAACAACCTGTCAGTTTACGGCCACGGCTGGTTGTGCGACCAACTGTTCGGCCGCTTCGAGCTGTTCAAACTCCCGGCAACCGTCATCCCCATGAACATCAACTCTGCCCGGGATCAGATACTGAAATGGATGCCGGACTGTAATGCCGAAGGGGTAGCGAGTACCTGGCAGCTACCTCCCCTGGATGAAGAGCTCCAATGGTCGAACACCCTGGTGGAGAAGGCCACCAGGGTTGAAACGGGGATGTACAAACGCACCTCCTCTGCGGAGGTGGCGTATTTCTCGAGGAGGGTCGAGGAGCACAAGGCGGCCCGCCTCGTGGAGATGGTGAAGGGCGCGAAGACTGGGAAGGGCAAGGGAAAAGCTGAGGATGAGAGTTCTTCCCATGGCGGCAGCGAGGCGCAGGCCACGGAAGGGGCTGCCGGGGAAGAGCTTGCCGGGGATAACCTTGCCGGGCTGGAGACCCTAGCCGCGGCAGCAACGAAGTTCCAGGAGGAGGAGGATGTTGGCAAGGTGGAAGAGCTTGGGGAGGAGCGGCTGGCGGCTGGGCCTCAAGCCCCCGAGCCAGTCCCAGACCAGCGCACCCGTAGGCGCGCCGGCAACCGAGGGGCGGTGGTCTCCAACCCAGCGCCAGCCGCCAAGAAAGTGAAGAAGACCACCACCAAGGCCACCAAGGCTGAGGTGGCGTGCCGCCAGTCTCCCCGCCTTGCTCGGACCAAGGTTCCCTCTGCCAAGCAATCTGCGGGCACGGAAACGAATTCCAGTTCCCAATCTGGCTCGGGCTCCTCACAGAGCTCGTCTTCCCCGGAGCCCCCGGCACCGCGCCAGGCACACAAGCTACCGGGGAGTTCTGTCCCTCCCCCTCCAAAGAGAGGAAGGGACTCACCGCCTCCCATGGAGTTTAATTTGAACTCCATGCTTATCGCAGAAGAGTAAGGAAGATCTTTTCTGCCCTTCCAAAGCTCTCTCTCTCTCTCTCTCTCTTTTTTGCTTGATTACCTTCGCTGACTGATCTTTTGTTTTGCTATTGCTGACAGGGAGGTGGAGGAAGACACGGAGACCCTGGTCCACCGCCCACAGAAGAGACTTCATCGTCTCGGGTCGTTGCAGGGCACGGTGAGCTCGGCCTTGGCGGGGAGCGATGCAGAGGATCTCATGTCGAGCCCCCAATCCAGCCCCCGGCCCAGGGGTGGGGATTTGGCACCACCCGTCGGAGGCGACGGAGGTGACCTCCCAGTTCCCCCGGACGGAGGAGGAGGCGAGATGGTGCAGAACGAGCCCCCCCGGAGTGGCGCACTTCCCCCGCCGCCCGAGCCGAAGGGATCCCCACGGAACCTTCCGCGGATGAGGTCGCGCGGATGGCTGCCGCGATTACCATGGCAGAGGGCGAAGTTCACGGCCCGGCAATAGACGTTGCCGGGGAAACTGAGATTCCTGCCCGGCAGACTTCCCCAGGTGCTCCACTTATTCCTTTTCTTCTTTTCTTGTTCTGACCATTTCTTTTGATTCCCCAATTGCTTGAATTTCCGTTTCTTCGTTGTTCGTTGGTTTCCTTATCCGCAGATCCCCGAGCTGAAGAGCCAGAACTGCTAGAGGTGGTGGCTGACATAGGGAGGGCTGCCGCGGACGAAGCCGTCGAGATTGCTGCTGCCGAGGGGCAGGTCCTGGCTGCCGGGAATGTTCAGGATTCCTTGGCGGTGGTGGAACATTCCCCAGCAGACGTCCTGGAAGAGGAGGTGGTGGTTGAGATGAATGTCCCACTTCGGACCATGGACCCGCTCCCCTCCTCCTGGATCGTTATGGAGATTCTGCCGCCTCCCTCAAGTACACTGGCTATGGTGTTGTCGCCGCCTGACACGGGAGCCCCTGGCCTATCTCTGTCGACAGGCGCAGAGCTTGACGAAGAGCTTCAACGTCTCCTGGCGCCGCTGTACCAGGAAGCTGGGGAGGCTGATGACTCAGCCGCCATCGCAATGGACTTGTCCTTCATGGAATCCATGGCGACGAGCGTGAAGCAGATGCAGGCCTGGCACAACCAGAGGTGGCAGGCGCTCAAGGAGCGGCGCGAGTCCGCCAACAAGGTGGACCAGAAGCTGAAGGACAAATGCCTGGAGTTGCGTGAGTGGCACGACAAGCAGTTCAAGGTGCTTATGAGGCAGCAGGAGACGCTCCTGATGACAAGGGAGGATGTCTTGGCCCGTGTAGCGCACCTGACGGACCGCAAGGCATCCCTGGACGCCAGGGAGCGGGAGATCTCCCTCCGGGAGGAGAAGCTCAAAGCCACTCTCCGCGCCAAGGATGATGATCTCGAGGCCCTCGTGCGCTAGCGCACCAAGGAGCTGGAGGACAAGCACGGAGCTGCCCTGGATGCCCTTGCTGCTGACTCTGCTGCCCAACTAAAGAAACTCATTGACGACCTGGCTGCCGCGTCCGCTGCCAAGACTGGCCTTGACCAGCAGGTGGCTAAGCTGACGGAGGATCTTGTTGGGAGCGCCAAGGAGGTGACGGCCCTCAAGGAAGAAGCGCAGCAGGCAGAAATCCTCTTGGCTGATATGCAATCGTAGCTCTCCTCCAAAACCCAGAGCCTTGAGACCGCCAACGGCGATATCACAGACATGAAGGCTCGGATCAGCACGTTGGAAAGTTCGGCAGAGTCTCTTGAGTCCCACCAATAGCTGCTGTCCAAGGACTTGGACACCGCCAAGCGTCTCCGGCAGGATGTAGAAGACAAGCTAAAGAATCAGTCTGAGCAGGTCGACCTCTGGATCAAGAGCCTGATTGATATCGCTGAGCGTCTTGGCGCCCAGGCTGCGGTGATGGGCATGGATGGTCCAGTCTTCTCGGTCAGCAAGCACGAGGTCCCGAGCGTCAAGCTGGGACTCTTCTTCAATGAGCTGATCGAGAAGTTGAAGGCGCATGACGAGGGGAGGGCTGGGCGTTTTGCGACCGAGTCTCGGAAGCTTGCCCGCGACGCCCTCTTCATGGTCTTGAGCAATATCGCCTGCCGCCATCCGGACCTCGACCTCGACGACGGATTCAAGAAACCGCCAGCGGGCGCCGATGTCGCAGCTACCAAGGAGAAAGCTGCCCCCCGGGCCGACAGGGTCCTCCATGTCTGAACTGCTTCGCCCAGCCACCAGGCCAAGTGTCGGGCCGCTGTTGCTCCTGCGTTGCCCTGTAATGAAAACATGACGCATATTTTGTGTTTAGTCACTCTATCTCTAGTGTTTGCGTGAAACTGATATTCTCTGTTAAATCTTTAAATGCGTGTTTATCCCTTTGAACCCTTGTATGTTTGTGTTCGTATGATCCATCCCTGTGTCTGCTCTGGATGCCTGCCGGTATCATATTGCCACGATTGTCGTAAGGGTCTGGCCCTTAACAGTCATCTTGGCGTGGATGCGTCCCAGCAGGTTTTTCCTAGGTAGCTCTCGACGCAGCCTCTTGTCCTGTGAGCATGGCTCGGGACAGGACGATGGTGCGATCAAAGAAACTAACCAAGGTTCCATCACATGAGGGTTCTCACGATACGAACACTTGCTAAAGTTAAGGGATAAACAGCTGCAAAGGTCCGGAATGTGTCAACAAGAAGTGATAATGTGTACTTAGCTTTCGTTTTAAGCTTCTTTTCTCCTCTGTCGGGCCGCGCGTGCGTGGTGCACGCGCGCGATGCCCGGAGGATCGAAAGCCAATCGGGCGACTCTTTTATTCCCGGCAGGGATCGACACGTGCTTCGTGTGGCTGGCGGGCGTCGGGGTATATTGCCGGGCTCCTCTGTTCCCCTCCCCTTTTCCCCTTTCCTTTCGAGTTAGCCTGGCGGCTACCGTTGCATGGGTCATGCCGATGCAGGCAGCCTTGCCGAAGTACGCTTGCCGGGGCATCAATCAACGGACTCATACCAGCGCTTTGCTCAGGATTGCCCAAAATAGGGGAAATACTGAACCGAGCATCGCGCGGTACTCGTCGACATCGACGATGCCGGGGCTGAAGCAGTTCGACTGCTGACGAAGGGAAGGGATAGGAAGGGGGGAGCTCGCGCCCGCACGTCTTGTGCCCTTTCTCCGAACGGCGGGTACGCCATACGGGCCGCCGAGATGGGCATATTGCCACCAGCAGCGATCTTCGCCGTAGTCGCGGCTATGGCGAGGCGTGGAGACCAACAATATGGTGCGGGGATGGCCCCACTTTTGTTTCTGCGTCTTCATGGGCGCCGCGAACGCCAGAGGCTTCAAGCGGGCGACCATGGGCAAAGCGCGCTGCACACGCCTTCAGGTTCACGCAAGCGCTCCCCCTACCTGGCGCGCCAAAGATGTCACGGGAAACCGCGGCCACCTATGGGACCAGGAGGCCCCTTGTTGGTTCGGCAGGGGGGCGCCGCGTTGCACAAAGAGCAGACGAGCGTGTGGCAGCACGGCAGAGATCACACAGGCATTTTTACCCAGGTTCGGGCCGCCGTGAGACATAAAACCCTACTCCTGCTTTGGTGGATTGATGGTGGAAAGGTGGTGGTGGAGCATAGTACACTTGCCCGGCAAGGGTTGCCTCAGGGCGGCAGTGGCTACGCGCGTATGGGGGTCTGAGTTATCCAACCTTCTAACCCCCTCTACGGTTGCCATGGGCCTCCTTTTATAGACTAAGGGGTCACCACAATGGCAAAACAGTCATTATGCACTGATAAGATAGCAAACGACGCTATCATACCTAACTCTGCAGGCTGACAGGGCGCATTAAATGCACCGCTCAACGTCACATCATTGGTTGCCCGGCAAGGCTTGCCGGGCTATCTCGCCAGCTCCATGCCTGCTCACTTGACACGTCGCAGGACGGGTGTAATCTGCAGGTGTTTCCTATAGGGAGAGGCTGCCATATGGTGAATGGCTGCCACTTAGTCACTCCGCAGTTTGACACCGCACTGATTGACGACGTGGGTCGTGGTGAAGTAGTTGGTGAGGTGGTTTTGCCTCCATGTGCCCTGGCAGGCCCTGCTGGGACGTCTTGGACGTCGTCTTCCGGGGGTGGCCTCGCCCCTTGCCGAGCTCGCCTGCCGGGCAAAGGAGGCCCTTCTCCTGATGGTGCCTTGCTTCTTTGGCTTGATCTTGGTCCCTCTTGATCTGCATGTTTGGCTCTTTGATGATCTTGGTCTCTTGTATTCTGGCACGGCCTTGGCATGTCCATGCACGAGACAGGGGAAAATACATGCCCCTGTTTGTTTTCCCCGACAAGAAGCTTAAACCCTAGTTTATGTGTTATTCCATAAGGGGCTAATTTGGACCCATATGTTTCATGCTATGGTTAGATTTATCTCAGTTGTTCTTTCATAGTTGCGGATGCTTGAGAGAGGGGGTAATCATAAGAGGGGTGCTTGTTCAAGTAAGAACAACACCCTAGCACCGGTCCACCCACATATCAAATTATAGAAGTATCAAATGCGAATCAACTAAACATGATGAACGTGACTAGATGATTATTCCCATGTGTCCTCAAGAATGCTTTGCTTGCTATAGGAGAACTTTCTGGCTTGTCCTTTGCTATAAAAAGGATTGGGCCACCTTACTGCACCTTGTTACTATTGCTACTTGTTACGAATTAACTTGCTACAAAACTATCTATCACCGCTACTTTTTGTGCTTGCAGAAAATACCTTACTGAAAACCATTTATCATTTCCTTCTGCTCCTCGTTGGGTTCGACACTCTTACTTACCGAAAAGACTACGGTTGACCCCCTATACTTGTGGGTCATCAGACGGTATAGTGAGCATGTGTATGACTCAGGAGGATACCGATGCATCTCGGGTTTTGTAAAGTATCGCGAAGCAAAGGGAACATCACATGATAACCAACGGTTCACTCGAATATCATTCTGTAATCGTAGGGATCGATATGGATGTCCACGGTTCTGCTATCGGTCATTGAACGAAGGAGTTTCATTCATGTCCACCAACGGGGTCACAAGCTTAAGGTAATCACGATCTGCTAAGTATTAGTAGGACAAGAGTATTGAAGATTTATTTGTGAAATTGTTTCATTAATATTTGGAATAGTTCCGAGAGGAATCAGAAGCGTTATGGGATCACTGGAAGAGCTTCAGAGTTTATCGGGCAATACCGGGTATTTCCGATAAATAATATATAGGTGGAATTTTTTTTCGGTGATGTTAAATTAATAATAAAGGCTCTAGTAATTGTTAGGTGGCTTTTATAATTAATTTAATATCAACGAGCCTTAAAAAGCCAAGTAGTGGAAAGAGAATTGGGCCACAAGGGCCCAATAGGGGTGGCACCTCCCTCTCCATGGAAAGGAGGGAGGGGAGGCCAAATTGGAGGGGGAATCCTCCTCCTGTTGGCCCGCCAAGGAGGGAGGATTCCTTCCCTCCTTCTGGCGCCCCTCCTTCTCCCCTCCAACCTGTATATACTAGAGGTTTTGGCTACAATTGATACAAGTTTTGGAGCCTCCTCTAGTTCTAATTTTAGTTGATCCTAGTTGATCAATTAGAGCTTGACCTAGATCCTTTAATCCTCATAACTAGAAGCCCAATGTGGTTCTAATCTCCTCCTTCTAATTCTCCGACGACGATTAGCTCTGGACGGCGAAGCGCTGCCGGATCATGAAGACCGTACGCTTGCAACCAAGTAGAGAGGTCGAGCTTTCGATCTTCCGTTCAAGGGATCGTTTGTGGGTGGTTCATGGGACCATTCATCTATGGTACGAGGGACTCCAAGTACGATCTACACCGACTTGTCTACTTCTGCTGCACTCCGGAGTCGGTAATGATCGTTGATCCAAACCTTATATGCATCTTCATATTGTTCCTCGGTGATCGTAGGGCGATTTTTTTGTTTTCTACTATGTTTCCCAACAAAGTTTTCTTGTAATGGTATTACCGTTTGTGTATGCTGGCCTTTGTTGGCTTTATTAATTTCAATCTGGGTGCTCCTTGCGTCTTTTTATCTAAAAACAAAGGGATGAGAATAAATTGGTTTAGGGGATGAAAAAATGATGGAATGGGGGATGGATGGAAAAAAATCACTGGAGGGAAACGGGGAGGACAGACAAGTGCGAGGTCAAACGATGGGAGTTGGAAATACGAAAAAGGTAACCAATTGATTTCTGCCGCGACACGACGTTGACCTCTCAGCATGACACCTCGCCCAAGTCTCCATGCATTGCCCTCGTGGCACCACTCAGTGCGGTGCGGTGAGTCATCGCTCGCTCCAGCGTGTGTTCGTGCGAGGCAAAGATCGACGTCCATTCCGTAGCACGAATCACAAAGCTGGTGTCGTGGGTCAAAGAGTCTACACCCTTGCATTTATTTCTCATACTCTTGACTTCTTCTCTGTCGCTCACCGCTATATCTCCATCGCCGCATCCCACCACTATATCCCCACCATCGCATCCAACCACATTTGCTCGCTCTGCCAACGCCCCTCTGTGAGCATCTAGAGGATACGCCGACGCCCTCCCCTGAAATCCGTCGATGCGATCCTTTGGGCAAGGTATGATCATCGTTCCTCCTCACCTATTCATGATGGATTTCTGGTTCGACGATGCGAACACAAGCACACATTTTGGTTCAAGCGATGGGTTTTTTTCGATTACCTTACTACTCCATGTGTTACACTCTAGTGTAATCGACAGGTTCTCTGGGGCGTTCGTTCGATTTTCCACCAGATGGCATCCAAACGGCGTCCTAAATTTAGCAGTGGGGCAAGCCTTTTCTCTAGCCACCGCACAGATTTTTTTGCTTTGATGAAGGAAAAGAGGGGTCGGTGGGTTGGGGGGGGCACAGTGCATGTTGATTTCCAGTGCCAACATGTGCAATTTTGCTTTTTCTTAATGGAACAGAAAGATCATTAGGGCATGGACTTGGGAATTTGCTGGGAGTTGATCGATCTTGTTGTTGTGAACAAATTATATTACATGCTCTGATGATGTTTACTCTTTTTTTTGTGGCAACGCTTTGACCTTGCTCCTTCAATGGGGCCATCAATGTCGCCTCCGACAGGGAATCAAGCTTGTGCGGCGGAGGACATGCAAAGCTGGGAGGAGGAGCAGGCAAGGATGCGGGAGATGGATACTTGGCAATTTTGCTCTTCGGTTAGTATTTTTGCCCCTACTATGATCCACATATTTGAATGGTATTTTTATTGTTGCCAACATCCCAAAAATTGCCACGGTTAGTTGTGTGTTACAAGGATGGCAAGTTTGTGTTTTCAGAGATTTTCCCTATTTGTCAGGATTATACTATAACTCCTAAGATTCGATCGACTCTTATGAGAGCACGCGTTGCAAGGCGCAACCCTCTTGGGGACCAAGCCCCAAAAACCGTACCTCCCCATTTTCAGCCGTGGGCCCGATAATTAATCTCCCCAATCAACCGTGGGGGCCAGTCTCCCTCCCACCCAATTAACTGTGGGGCCCAATAATTAATTCCTCTCCCCTCTGATTTAATTGTGGCCCTGTTGATTCCCACTGGGGGCAAGAAGCTACATGTGTGGGCTCACACTTTGCATGCATGGTAATTAAGACCAATTGGAAAAGGTAGAAAGGCCGCTGATGCATTGCCTAAAAGCAAGTATAATAAGGTGATATAAGTGGGCTATAAGATTTTAAATATTATATTGTTGTTGAGATAGAAGAGAGAGAAGATGACAGAGAGAAGAGAAGCGGGTTGTAGCACGGGCTCTAAGAAGTTCTGTGAGAATGAAATGTGAGTCATACTTAATAAAGTACTCCCTCCATCCCACGATATAAGACCATTTTTCAAGCTAACATAGCTTGAAAAACGATCTTATATTATGGGAAGGAGGGAGTAGTATTTTCTTGTAGCTAACTACTATATGTGTTGGTTATTATATTGGCTATAGAAGCCAACATGTTATAGCTAGTAACTGGTTATATTATTAACCATGCTCTAATCCGGCTAGGCAGCTAGTTGAAACTACACGCCCAGGCATGTGCATGAGTTACCAGCCCCATGACTTATGTAAATAACACATGGCAAGTATTTTTTGAATCATCACTGCAATTGGTACAATTAAGGTGAAAATTACTTTTCTTTCTCCTGCTTTGCCACATGCCAAGTTTTTTGAATCGTCACTGTAATCTAGTGAATTTAAGAAACAACATCTAGTTAAGTATAGTAAGCAAAAGTAGCACGACAAATATTTCCAAAAAAACTTTTCTATCACATTGAAAACCTTTTTTTAACATGAATTCTAGTTTATTTATTTAATTTTATCACATGGCAAACCTTTTTCCTTAAACACACTAACCTGGTATAATTTAAGCCAACATATTATAATAATAAAGCATCCTAAAAATAGACTTGTCAACTAAGTTTGCCACATACTTTTTGCTTGTCGTATGGCTCCCCATACAAACTTGCCATGGTCTATGAATAAAACCTACACATTTGCAAGATTTGCCATATGTACATATATAGCCGATGCACAAAACAATTGACGTGAATTAAGATAAATATGAAGTTGCCAGCATAGAAAGTTAACACAAATTTGCCATGATTACTATAGATCCAGTGGCCATGATCTCATGGATAAGTGACCATGCATAAGTGATAGCATGGCGACAACTTAAGATGCATGTTCTAGTGAACACAATTTCCCTAAAATTGACATGTGACTAGTCCAATCATTTCACAATTTGCCATGTTCTGTAGAACCATAAATTTGCCATGTGACTACTATAATTGTTCTAAATTTTTCCATGAGGTATGGAACAACTTTTCTAAATTTACCATGTGATCAGGCCAAACATTTCAAAATTTGCCATGTTCTAGAGAACATCTTTTCATAAATTTGCAAAATATGACAATTACAGATTTTCTAAATTTTTCCATGATGTAGTAAACAAAATTTTCTAAATTTTCCATTTGATCATTATAAACATTTAAAATTTATCATGTTCTACGAAACCAAATTTCCTAATTTTCCATGTTATGCCAAATTTTGTTTTCTATAAATTGCAATGTTACCATATATTCAGGATTTTGCACATACATTTACATATATTTGCCTCAATTTATAGCAATTTTTTTCATAAGTTGCCATGTTTTCATTTTTTTCTGGAATATATCTCTAGTATTAAAGGGGAGTTGGTTCCGTCGCCTCCTTCCCGGTTTTTTCCTCCCCGTGTTCCCCTCCCTCATTTGGTTTTGTATTGTTTTTAACCCTAACCAATGCCGTACAAAAATAAAAATCTCTAGTATTAAAGAGGAGTTGGTTTCGTTGCCTCCCCTCTTTTCTGGTTTTTCCTACCCCCGTTGTCTCCCCCTTTTGGGTTCCAACTGGTTTTTTGGTAACCCCAACCGATGCCTCACAAAATATTAACCACTATAAATATAGTAAATTAAAATAATTTAAACCAAATCGGCAATTCCCAAATTCACGTCATGCATTAACTCAATCAAATCAATCTTACCACAATCGCAACTAAATCAAAACATTCCTTGCCTCCCCTACATATACTAAAATCAAATTAAATGTTCCTAAAATCTATAATATGGTGAATGTAAGGTATATGTTAGACAATATTGATGTTGATCTATTAGAATATGTATGGCCCATTGCATTGTATGTGCTTCTTGCTAGTATATACAAAAATATAATTGTCATGATTTACACAGTTATTTTTCCAAAAAATTAATTGTTTAAGGAAACCATTACAAATTTCCAAAAAGTTGCCATGTTTTTACATACCAATTTTTTAAATTTGTGATGTGACCATTGCAAAATTTCTAAATTTGCCATCATTTAGGGAACATTTTTTTCCTTCTAAAACTCGTGATGTAACCAGTACAAACATTTTCGAAATTTGGCATGTTTTAGAAGTACACCCCCACCCCCAAGACCATGTCAATGTGTTTGCGTGCGAGCTTTTTATAATGTTTGGGCTTGTAGTGTTTTTTTCCCTATATCATGACACCTTTGTTTTTGTGACAATTTTATACACATGCAATCTTTGGTGTGGTTGCTATCTGTACGACTCAACAGAATATCAGATTAGGTGGCAAGCATAACTGATATTTTGCCATGCACAAATACCGATTGCCACACACAAGTACACAACGTTGATTTGGGGTTTGATATTGTTTTCCTTAGATGTGTTTTGTCGTTAGTAGCCATGCGCGCCCCCGATTTTGTTTCGTGATTGGCCTTTAGGAAGCCGCTCTGCGAATGTGCAAGGAAGAGTAGATCAATGGGGGACACCCTTGTTGAAGTTGGCAAGTGGACGTTGGTTGGGTCTTGACCATGCGCTCATGTCGGTGACCATCGAGGGGAATGTCCAGTTTATAGGTAGTAGAGAAGAGAAGGAGAAGTAGGAATAGAGACCTTACTGTTCTATCAACTAGACTATCATGTTATTAATTTCACGTATAACAAAGATTACATACTGGCATCGATTAAAAAAAAGAGATTTCACATTGACAGCACACATAAATATACACAATAAATATAAAATCTAACATGATATACCCCTTTCGTAAACTTTTATAAGACATTTTAGATACGATGTTTATTACATGATTATAACGGCACAATATAAAATCTAACATGATATGCTCCCTCTATAATAGTTTTCCAAAAAGTTGCCATGTTTTTA
The DNA here is from genome assembly GCA_011799875.1 of Thinopyrum elongatum. Taxonomy (NCBI): domain Eukaryota; kingdom Viridiplantae; phylum Streptophyta; class Magnoliopsida; order Poales; family Poaceae; genus Thinopyrum; species Thinopyrum elongatum. The sequence goes on along the minus strand of CM022301.1, from coordinate 535,156,984 downwards.
CATACCTATTTTTTTAAATTTGTGATGTGACCATTGCAAAAATTTCTAAATTCGCCATCATTTAGGGAACATTTTCCTTCTAAAACTTGTGATGTTACCATTATAGACATTTTAGAAATTTGGCATGTTTTAGAAGTGCACCCCCACCCTCAAGACCATGTCAACTTGTTTGCGTGCGAGCTTTTTATAATGTTTGGGCTTGTAGTGTTTTTTTCCTAGATCACGACAACTTTGTTGTTGTGATGGTTTTATACATATGCAATCTTTGGCGTGCTTGCTATCTGTACGACTCAGCGGAATAGCAGATTAGGTGGCAAGCAGAACTGATATTTTGCCATGCACAAACGCTGATTGCCACACACAACGTTGATTTGGGGTTTGATATTGTTTTCCTTAGATGTGTTTTGTCGCTAGTAGTCATGCGCGCCACCGATTTTGTTTCGTGATTGGCCTTTAGGAAACCGTGGTGCGAATGTGCAAGGAAGAATAGATCAATGAGGGACACCCTTGTTGAGGTTGGCAAGTGAACATGGCGCGCTACAGGAGCGGGGCTGCGCGGATCTGGCTTGGGCGCGTGGGGATGACTCGGGGCTGCGCGGATCTGGCGCAGTCGCCGGTGCGCGAGGCGGAGCGGAGGTGTGGGGCTGCGCGCGCGGCCTGCTGCTGCAGCGAGCGTCCTTCGCGCCAGTGTGGCGGGATCAGGCTAGCTGATAGCCTAGAGTGCAGCGGATGGCTGCAGATCCGGCGAGCATGCTGGGGCTCGTTTTGGGGAGGCGACGGCGCGCGGTTGTGGACAGGCCGGCCAGATCTGGGCCTGTCCAAGCCGGAGGCTGCGGCGCATAGTGGGAGAGGTCCGAGGCTGCGGCTGCGGTAGTTGCGGGCAGGCCGACCATGACCTGTACTTGTCAGCCTTGCCCGGCGCCCGGGAGGGGCACTGCCGGGTGCTGGTGGTGCCCGGTTGTCGCTTGATGGAGCAGGAAGGCTCCGTCCGCGGTTGGATGCGGGGTGCAGGACCCGATCTGGTCTCTGCAGGCCCGTCGTCGAGGAGGCTAGCTGGTGGCCCTGCACAGCGGTGGCGTGCTCGCTGGGTGGGGGATGTGCGCGGTCCAGTGGAGGTACGGGTCAACCTCGGCCTACTGCGTGGGAGTGGCTGCACCGGGTGAAAGCCTGGCCGGTGCTGGCCGGCCGGCGGCGACGGCGCCCGTGGGCGTCGCTATCCTCCTTGGAGGCGTCGTCGGGATTCTTCACAGCCTATACTCTCGGATCAAGTTCTTCGGGTGAAAGCCTAGATCCTGCTGCAGGATCGGGCGGTGACGTCGTCTTCAACGTCGTTCCCCTCTTTAGGGCGCCGTCTTGAAGCTCTTGATCCCTCTGGTGCTTCCTATGACTAGACGTGCACGGTGGCTTCTGTGACAACGATGACGGGGGTGAGCAATATCGGAGGCATGGTATTGGTCGTGGTAGTCGGCTCTTCTTCTCCGACGTGTCTGTGGGGCTGCATCGACTGCTTGTTGCTGTGAAGTCGAAGCCGCGGTGGCGGGGTCAGGTGGTATACGATGACGCGTGACAGGTTGTTCGGTCGGTGATCCTCCGTGACGCCAACCTTGCCTAGTTTCTTCGTAGTTCATCGTCGGAGTCGGGGCTGCGTTGTCTTGTGTGGATTGTATGGAGTGTTCTGTTGCAGCTATTAGGGCTGTTGTTTTTCTTTTTCTTTGATCTTCGGATCTTCTGGTCCTAGGACCTTCACCATCTTGTTGTTTTCCGTTGCTCTATGCTATTATCAATGAATACCAGCGATGCTGAATCTTTCAAAAAAAAAGTTGGCAAGTGAACGTTGGTTGGGTCCTGATCATGCGCTCATGTCGGTGGTCATTGAGGGGAATGTCCAGTTTATAGGTAGTAGAGAAGAGATGAAGAAGTAGGGACAGAGACTTTACTGTTCTATCAACTAGACTATCATGTTATTAATTTCACGTACAACAAAGATTACATACTGGCATTGTTACCAAAAGAAAAGATTACACATTGACACCACACATAAATATACACAACAAATATAAAATCTAACATGATATACCCCTTCCATAAACTTTTATAAGACATTTTAGATACAATGTTTACTACACGATTATAACGGCACAATATAAAATCTAACATGATATACTCCCTCTATAATAAACTTTTATACTAAGACGTTTTAGATACGGTGTTTATTACACGATTATAACGGCACAAGAATGAATCTGCCGCTGATTTTTGGCACAAACGGCATCACCATCGCCGTCGGATAATCTCTGCTGAGTCCCCCGCCGTCGACACGAAACGCAAAACATGTGAAAAAGACCATAAAAACCGATGGAACTCGCGGAAAGGAAACAGAGGCGGCCCCTGCGTGTGAAAAGGGGGCAAACATTGAATTGCAAAAAAAAAAAAAGCGACGACGCCACGGCCCCGTCCGCGGCCACCGCCACCGGCCTCCCCCGCCCATGGCCATTTCCCCCCTCGTCGTCAGCGGGGCCGCCGTCGCCACGCTCGCCGTCCTCGGCCTCGCCGTCTACGCCTGCCGCCGCTGGTGCCGGGGAGCGCCCCCCGCCGCGCCCCCGCCTGCCTCGTCCTCCCAGGTCAGACCCCCACCACCCCTGGAAATCTCCCTTCGGTTCCTTCCCGTTCCCCTCGATCACGGCGCGGATCTGCCGCGGGGGACGGCCGCGCGGCCGTCTGCCCCCGTCGTTTCCGGGCGCGGGGAATCTCGATGGCGCGGTTAGTTCGAGGGGGGCTCTGCTAGGTCGGCGATTTGGTTTCGAGGGATTTAGGATAGCGGGGCGTTCTTGGTGTTGCGTCGCGTCGAACATTTCGGCAAGATTGATTGCAGCGGACGAGGGGCGATGTTGGTACTGCAATAACCTGTTCCCCGCGCTAGACTGGCCCGTGGTGACTCGGAGGACATGGTATTTGAGCAACTTTGAGGTTTGATTGGATTATCAGCCTTCGCCATTGGGATTATCGACCTAACACGCTGATGTGTTTATTGGCTCAGCTGCCACGCACTTCGGTACAACGAAGACAATTGGACAAACTATGAACATCTTGCATCTCTAAGCTTACCAGTCATTACCATAGTTAAAAAAGCATAGGCGTTAATTGTGCGGTTGGCCACTGGCTTGTGTTTTTCTGACCAAATCACACGCTTATGCGCAGATTAAGCACTAGGCATTTTGCTATCGCCTAGAGCCTAGTCGCACATTTTTTTAACCATGGTCATTACTTTTTTTTTTGCGAAGAACCATGGCCATTACTCAATGCTTCTCAACGCAATGTATCATCATTGGCCTTTACTTACCTCAGTAGACCTTTTTTTTGTCATATTCTGTTTACTTCTGTAGACCCTTTTTTGTCACCAGCCATTTCTACCTCAGTAAGCTAAATGCTTTATGGAATTATTGCATGTTGATTTGAATGATACATTGCATCTCATATGGTTTGGCATGAGTACAACTATCTTCTGATCCACTCAAACAACTTGTACTAGGGCTATAAAACCCCATTATCTTGCTTTCTTGTGAAGAGCATGGAATATTATGTTTTCATGTAATCCTACATGCTGTTTATTTACTTGAAAAAAAAAACTTTGGCTGTGGTAATGCAACTATGGGTATGTTTGGATGGACACCAATACCAGGGTGAGCCAAAATTGGCGTATTTTGGAGGTTGTTTGGATCCACGTCAATTTTGGCTCAAACCAGGTGCGCCCCTCCTGATTTTCGCCAAACCACGGGTGAAGCGAGGGTGTGGAAATCGTCCGGCAAAGATTTGGCAGCCAAATCATCTGCACCTTCTCCCTTATCCGAGCACTTTCCCCTTCCTCTTCTCGCTTGCACACCACAAGCCCCAACCAGAGAACCATTGTCAGATCTGCAGCTCCCGCCAGCCATAGGGGTCCGGCGTCGATGGAATCACATTGCATCCAAAGCTCAGCAGCCGAATCCTCCTCAACCCTATACAGATTGCCTTCTTCTATGGTGTGATTTGCCTCACTCTTGTCCGTTTAGCTGCAGATGCACTTGCGCGTAACTAGTACCAGATGTGATGTGTGTTTAACAAATCAATGTCTTATGTGTTTGCTGTTCACACATATCTGATTCGATGGAGTAGATAATATGAACATGACGGAGTTTTGTTATTTTTGTTGTAGTAAGCAGTATTTTGTGGATTATCTTTTGTCTGGTACAAACATGTATTCTGTTCTGCCGCGTAGCTGATCATTGATGCTAGCTATCGATATTCCACAAGGTTTAGCATGATGTTCCTGAAGACCGAAGTAACTCCATGCAACTTATGGTGGCTGTATACTCTTTAAGATCATGCCTTTTTTGTGTAGTCTGAACTAGAAAATAATCAAGTTGCATCAGTGTTGGTTTATACCTATATGTTGTTTTATTGGCTGGCATGCAAATTCCAAATTATGGACAAACCAAACACAAGCCATTCAAAGTTGCCAAATATTTAACAAGCCATTTGGCTTAAACCCAAATGATAGCCAATGGTTTGCCAAAAAAATGGCAAGTACTATGGGCTACAAACCAAACAACCACAACTTATCAATATTTTGGGCATGCCTTTCATTTGTTCATGTCAATAATTTGGTAGGCCTAGATGGGGCTCAGTCCGAACAGCCCCAGTATGCAAATATTATCAGAGTGGGTGTAATGGATAGGAAAAAGCAAATATATTATTGTTTTCACAGATGGAAGGTGGAGGTTGTATGTCTGATTGCTGTTTGCTTGCAGGACGACGATATCAACAGGCCACTAATATCAGACAAGTTGGATGACTACTCAGGCCCAAGCAATAACCTTGGTAGCAATAATGCTGGTGAGTCCACAATGTGGACAAATAGGAGCACCACTTCACCAAGGACGCATACTCGTCCCATTGAATCTCATCCTATTGAAGGTGCACACATATTTACACTTGGTCTTTCATAATTGTATTATACAGCAGCAGCACATTTGATTATGTGTGGTGTTTTTTGGAGTACTCAGCTTCTCTATTAACCATCATAAATTTGTAAATATATATTTTAATTTGTAGGAGAAGTTCATGTGATTGATGTTACAAATGGTACACCGGAAGAGCTCCATTTGGGAAGTACGCTGAAGCGTACAGCAGAAGCAAGTGCGCGAGCATCTGAGGCGAAGCACACAAGAAGGGCCTCTGGAGAGAATAATAACGGCGGCATTCCTGTGAAGGATATTACAGTTGGTAAAACGTCCTTTCATTAGCTGGATGTCCTAGTGGTCCATATGTTGCAAATATTATACATGCATATGCTCATGATGTATAATCATTTGCTAGGAGTGCAGGAAGCCACCTAGCCTTGGAGGTCATAGCTGGCCCATCTCATGGAATAAACCGCTACCTGCAGTCAGGTAATACGTCCATGCTCCCAATGACTCTTGGAAGGATTCCTCAAAGCGATTTGGTGTTAAAGGATTCTGAGGTGTCAGGAAAGCATGCACGGATTGACTGGAATCCAAATGTAAGTTTCACACACTTTCCAATCTTTTTCACCTTCAGCATGGTACTGTATTCGAACCCTAGATTATTTCGAAAATTGAGATATCTGTGGATGTAATTGCCTGAGTGTTTGCTTGCTTCTGCTGGAACTTTTAGTGCTTCTAATTTTCATTTTTTGCTACCTGTTTGTGGAGTTTGCAGCTGCCGTTTCTGTTGTCAGTTATGATGCTATTCTTCTTAGCTTGATGCTGCAGTACATATTTAGGGCATTTCTGTTGGCTGTAAATATGAATTCTTGGGGCATTTTCAGATTTCACATTATACAAAGGAATATCATAGATTATAGTTGGTGTCTTTGGTTCATAAATCACAATATATTCAATTCATATCATTACAATGCATATGTACAATATTGGATGCCTTCTTCCATTCCTATTCAGTAAATCATTACTCTTATATTGCAGACACTCAGATGGGAACTTGTGGATATGGGCAGTTTGAATGGAACCTTCTTGAATTCCCAGGCAGTTGCCCATCCTGATGTTGGTTCTAGGCGTTGGAGTGCGCCTGCCGAACTTGCTGATGGTGATATTATAACACTTGGGAGTTCATCAAAAGTATCTGTAAGTCTTAGCTGCTTTTTTATGTTTACCATTAGCATGAAAAATCGTTGACTGGCCATGGGCCCACAATTGTTAATCATATGGTGGTTCAGGCTTCTAATATTTTGGTGTACAAGGCATTCAAACTGTATCCCTCTGCTCAATAGGAATTTCCTGTGCATTTGTGCATATATGAATCAGACTATATCCTGTTCAAAATGGCATACCTGCTATACACATACTCAGATATGTCAGCATGCTTAGTTATATTTCTTGTTACCCATTCAGTTGAAAAAGCCTGCCTACCTGTTATAACATTGAAACCTATAGATGCAAAAAAATAAAAAATAAAAATTCTTCATCATATTTGAACTCTATCATTTAAGCATATCATTCATTTATTTAGTGGACTATTTAGCTGAATCCATGTTCGTACAGAAAATAATTTTCTAATAATGCTACCTCACTAGGTTCAAATTTCACTACAAAATCAACAAGTGCCAGTAGGAGTTGGTATGGTATCAGATGCAATGATAACCCGTCGAACTGGAAAGAAACTTCCCATGGAGGATGTCAGCTGTTACCAGTATCCTCTTACTGGTGCTCAACAGGTATGGAAATAATGTCATAAATTTTCGAAAGAGTTGGATTCATTCTGATTCCAATTTTTTTACACAGTTTGGGCTGTTTGCCATTTTTGATGGCCATGGAGGGAATGGGGCTGCAAAAGCTGCCAGCAGGTAAACTATTTGTGCCTATCCGTTTGATGAAGTCCACGTCATTTTTTTTCCTGTACGAGTTACTTTAACATATGCTTGACTTGGGGTGATACGATGACCTATATGTTGAACTGATGACTGCCTTTGTTGTGTAGGATTCTTCCAGAGAATGTTGCGAAAATTCTCTCTCAAAAGGGAACAATAGAAAAAGTTCTCACAAGCGGTGATGCTTCTGATGTTCTTAAGTGTGCATTTGACTTGACGGAAGCTGCACTCAATCATCAGTATGAGGTTTTTCTTTTAATCTGGCTTTCTTGCCCACATTTTAGTATTGTCAATGTTGCTATTAATCATATTGCTCGCTAGACTATGAATGTGATGCAAAAAATTAAGTCAGGGTTTGTCCACACATTTGTTTGGTGTAACTTTCAGGAATCCTAAATGTCTTGTGAGCCTATCTTGCCAATCTGATTATGCTATCTAGTTTCCATCTTTTAACCTTCCTTTGATGTTCATATTGGTTCTTTATATCTACTAAAAAAGCAACTTTGGGTCTGGAAGTCCTTGCGGAGCCCCTTGAGTAGTAAATCAGTAGTAGAAATACACTTTGGTTCAGAAAGTCTTGAACCCTGGGTAAAGATTTACCAATTTCATAAGTTTCAAATATCTGACAAACACTTTGGTTGGCAATGTCTAGGCTCTAAATGGGCCTTTTAATTAGCGGACATACATACAAGGCATAGCAATACGCTTTACCCTTTCTTGAATTACCCCTTATTTAGTATAGTACTGTACATGAACTTTTATGACTCATGTCTGTCTATGTTTTACAGGGTTGTACAGCAACTGCCCTTCTTATTTGGTTTGATCAGAACAAAGATTGCTTTGCCCAGTGCGCTAATCTCGGTGACTCGGCATGTATTATGAAGTAATAACATCTATTCATCTCTAAGAAATATTTCAGTATTTTCCTTGAGTAGTAAATCAGTATTCGCTTGTTATGTGGGAACTTGCATTTCCCTCCCTTTATAATTCAAAATCAACTAATGCTTCCATTCTATTTTAAGGAATTGATAGCATAAACATACATGGGCCTTGCTTGTATCTTTATTTCTCAAGCTCTGTATCATAATAATCATATGTATACCCCTCTGTCAGTGTCGATGGGAAACCAATTGCGATGACAGAGGATCATCGAGTAGTCAGTACAACAGAACGAGCGAGGATAGCAAAATTAGGGAATCCCCTGAAAGATGGCGAAAGCCGTATATGTGGTATGCTACCTTTACTTGTATTGTGATGCTGAGTTGACCAACAATTATCTCAAATTACTCTCTTTATTTCTGCAGGACTGAATCTTTGCAGGATGCTTGGAGACAAGTTTCTCAAAGAGCAAGATCCAAGGTTCAGTAAAGAACCATATGTGAGCCCAGTAGTTCAGATCTCGAAATCGTGCTCAGCTTTTGCGCTTATCGCTAGGTAACACAAATTCCCATATCTCCTAATGCTCATTCTCACTGATGCGATGCATCCATTGCCTGACATGCTTTGTGCCGCTGCAGCGATGGCCTATGGGATGTCATTACCGCGAAAAAGGCAGCACAGCTTGTCCTCGATGTAAGATATTAATCGGCATTCGTTCATATTAATCTCATATATTTTTTGTAGTCACGTGATGCTAGTTTTGTGCCCCGTGTTGGCAGTACAAGGAGAGGAACATGGGCCAAGAAATCTCAGCGGACGGAGTAGCAGACCATGTGCTTAGTGAGGCCAGGAATCTGCGGACGAAGGACAACACATCGGTGATATTTTTAGACTTGGACGCCATGAGAATGGGTCGCTGAACTGCCAATTGATCCATTCATTTCAGTCTAGAGAGAAACCGCCCCGCTCGGCTGCTTCAGCCCCATTGTTTTGTTCTTTTTCTCTTAGATTGTTTTTACTAGTGGTATGACTCCTATCCAGCACTTGAGAGTCTGCGCCTTGCTCCAGAGGCCAAATACAACAGTTTTTTCTTGTCTGCAACCAAATTACCTGGGGAGCTGTTTTGTGCGGCTGTGCCTGTAAAAATTGTGAGGCGATGTGTTAGAGGAATGTTGTTGAACTTTACATCCTGGGATCATATATATATATATATGCTTTGGACAATGCTCCCCTGATAATACTTATATACAGTAGGATCTTTTGTGTTTGGCATGTAGAGATGGATGTGCGCACAAATCCATCAATCTTGCTCAGCAACAGATTCCTCTGTTTCTGTGGGAGCGATTTGGTGATGTTTATACCAATACATATTAAGGTGAAATAATGGCTATCCTATTATGCCAATACATATTAAGGCAATGTTAAAATTATGATAAGTAGTAGTACCTTTTTCCTTTTTCTTTTGATGAAACCAGATTTCCAAACATGCTCTCTTTTCTCTCCTCATTATACAGCACGAATGGTTTTTATTTGTAAGAGCAAAGTGATGAAGAGGAGTCGTCAAATGCGGTTGGTAGGTAGGTACACGCGATGCGTGGAAACGAGACCCCGAGGAATGCGGTTGCATGTGACATTGAGCTGATGGACTTAAAATACGGCCGGGAATAATAAGCATGGGGTTGACCAGTAGTACAGGTGTGGCAAGTCGACCGCGCGCAGCTGATTCTCTTGTGCCTCTTCTTTTGCCTGTAGCAGCAGAGGTACTAGTTGCTGCAGTTCACACTTGTTTTTTCTTTTTTTACTATTCCAGTCCACACTTTTTTTTTAACACAGTACAGACGCAAGCTCTCATATACACACGTATACACTAATCCCTATGAACACACACACGCACACCCTACCCCTATGAGCACCTTCGAAAGACTGAGCCGGCATATCATTTTGAAATTTACGAAGTCATCTCGTCGTCGACGGGAACGTCTCCTTCTACTGAATGCGCATCGCCGGAAATTCTGAAATAAATTCAGGAATAAATACGAGCATCAGGACTTGAACCCTGATGAGCTGGAAATACCACAGTCCCTCTAACCATCCAACCACAGGTTGGCTTGTTGATGGACATGAGAGAGTGAACTTATAGCCCAACTGCAGCTGCAGCAACTAGTGAGTGAACATGAACCACTCCAGTCAGTCAGTCAGCCATGTAGGCGTGCATCCATCAACCCAGCTCAGCTTGACAACCTCGGGTAATGAAAGCAATGCACGGCATCGGTACAGGTAGTGAGATTGACCGGCCGGCGGCAGCCGCATCCACATCGATCAGATCAGACGATCGCCGATGTATCACGCAGAAAGCGAGGCTCCCTTGGTGCCTAGCGCGGCCGAGCGATCAAGCTGTTCAACCTTGGTAGGCCGACGATCGCGGCGTCGCCGTCGATACGTCTGGTCTGGCCCCTGTGTGAAACCAAGAAGAACTGGAGAAGAAGGCGACGGATCAGCCGGAAACTAGCAGCAGATCACATGCACGTCGCTCTCCTCTCACAGTCTCATGGTACTACGTACGACTCCTAACAAGTCTCCGCATGGCCAACCAGTACTTGTCATCAACAGCCTAACATCGCCATCACGAGTCGACCAAGTGTGGACATGAAGCAAGCAAGCAGGAAGGAAGCTGCTCCGATCCATCCAGATTCTTGTTTGCACCTCTCGGGTATCCCGTGCCCGTGCCGTGCGTGCGTGATCGATCGTCATCATCTGAAACTTGTTTTTTTTTTTGGGGGGGAGGGAGATCATCTGAAACTTGTGATCCGTTAACATGAGACGCTACCTTTTCTAGCCCAAGAAAGGCAAACCTGACACCGCTAATCATCTGAAAACAAATCAACACCCCCCAAAAAAATCTGAAAACAAATTAAGTTTCAGTGTTCTTCTCCTCTGCTCTCTGAAATCGACTGATCAATTTTTTTTTCAAGTGGCCTTGTCGGAGAAATGGGCGTATCTAGATGTTTAGTTTTAAATATATCTATTTTTGTTCATTTCTGCGACAAATAATTCCGGACGGAGGGAGTATTTAGCAAATGCGGCATACTTGCTAGTACATGTCACGGCTGATGAAAATAAAACTGTGGCTACCTGAAATTTATTTTGGGTAAGTAGATTTTCGTAGCCATTGGGTTAAGATCCAATGGCCCTCCTTTCTCTTCCTCTACCACTCCTCTCACAAAATCGATTTTTAATCAAATTGTGAATTCAGTCAACTTATATACTGTATATAGCTATTGTGTGAAAAATAAATAAATAGAAAATGAAATTTCTAGGTAGGTAGGAGCTAGCGATAGAATTTAGTATAATATATTGTCCAGTCCACACAGGCCAAAATGCATGAAAGTTTTCCATCATATCACGTACATATGCGTGCCTCTTTGATGCACTACTACTCTTGACTTGTATCACTCCCTATTACTGCTAACTCGACCAGAAACTCTAATTAACCTGGACAACTCGACTCATCACAAGATTATTGTTGTACTCGACTCCTGAGTTGAACGCTCCAACCATCAAAAACATCCATCGATCAACCTGCAGAATATACCACCAGTATCTGACGACGTCTATCTCACACGGGCACCGTCCTGGCGTGCGCCGGCGCGGCCGTCTCGCCGTCGTCGTTCTCGCCGGAGAGCTCCTCGAGCGAGATGCCGTTGGACTCGGGCGCGCAGAAGGTGAAGCCCATGCCGAGGAAGTTGCAGGCGGCGAGGATGAAGAGCGAGTTCCTCACCCCGATGCCGGCCTTGTACCCGTGGTCCACCTTGGCCGGGTCCTTGTTCTGCGCCAGGTACAGGAACCCGAACGACCCCACGATGGCGCCCAGCTTGCCGGCCGCCGCCGAGATGCCGTGGCACGTCGACCGGAGCCTGGCCGGGAAGATCTCGGCCGGCACGATGAAGGTGGTGGAGTTGGGCCCGAAGTTGGCGAAGAAGAAGGTGAGCCCGTACAGCACCACGAACCCGATGTGGTTGCCCGGCGTCGTCCAGTGGTGGTACGGGAAGGCCAGGCCGAGCATGAACACGGCCATGAAGAAGAATCCGCCCAGCTGGATCCAGAACCGCCCGATCCGGTCGATCAGCGCCACCGTGAACCAGTAGCCCGGCACCGTGCCACAGAGCGCGATGAGCGTCTGCGCGCGCGCGATGCGGTGCACCTCCTCGAGGGCGCTCATGGTCTTGGCCTTGGGGATCCAGTTGATCGCCGTGAAGATGTCCTTCTGGAACAGGTTCTGCGAGTAGAAGGCGATGTCGAGCAGGAACCAGCAGGTGGCCGTGCCGAGCAGGTGGAGCCCGTGCCGGCGCAGGAACTCGCCGGAGAAGAGCCCGAACGAGTTGCGGTCGTCGGCGGCTCCAACGCCGTCGTTGGCCTTGGGGTCCTCGTCTTCCGCGCCGATGTCCACCTGGAGCACCTTGGACATGTCCGCGGCGGCCTGCTTGGCGTTCTTGGCGACGAGCGCCGTGTAGCGCGCCGTCTCGGGCATCTTCATCCGCCAGTAGTAGGTCATCAGGGCCGGGACGGCGCCGAACATGAGGATGAAGCGCCACACGTAGTCGGCCTGCGGCGGCGTGGAGGCGAGCGCGCCGTCCTTGTAGGCCGGCGTGGGGAAGGCGGCGCGGAAGGCGGCGGAGACGATGAGCGTGACGACGCCGCCGGTGAGGATGCCGAAGCCCTGCATCGCAAACACGGCGGCGATGAAGGCGCCCCTCGTCTTCTTGTTGGCGTACTCGGACATGATGGTGGCGGAGAGCGGGTAGTCGCCGCCGATGCCGAACCCAAGCCAAAACCGGAAGAAGCAGAGCGTGGCCATGACGGAGCCGGGGGTGGACCCGAACGACAGCCCGGACGCGATGGAGCAGAGCACCATGCACATGAGCGTCATGCCGTAGACGCGCTTGCGGCCCATGCGGTCGCCGAGCCAGCCGAAGAAGAGCTGCCCGGAGAGTGTGCCGCAGAAGGCGACGCCGTTGACGGCGGCGGCGACGTTGGGCGGGAGCGAGCCCGGGGCGTCGGCGCCCTCCCGGTAGTAGTAGATGCGGCCGAGCAGCTTGGTGACGAGGGAGATGCAGAAGAGGTCGTAGGCGTCGGTGAAGAAGCCCATGCCGGCGATGACGATGGCCGTGAAGTGGTACCACTGCGTCTTGGCCGCGTCCAGCGCCGTCAGCACCTCCAGCTGCTCGCGCGCCATCGCCGCGAGCTCAGGCTAGGCCGGCCTCCTCGATTGATCTCGCCGGGGATCGCTGCCGGTGCTCTCTTGTTCCTGTCGAGAGAAGATGAGAAGATTGGAGATTTTAGGGTGGGGCGTCGGGTTGGATGGGATGAGATAAATACTGCGGCTCCTCCTGCTTCCCCGGGACTCTTGGGTTTGGTTGTTGACTGCTGTGAACGCTGGGAATAAGGTATTTTGGTGGGATCGTTGGGAATAAACCTTCGCTGTTACGATTTTACAGGCGAGTTGAACCGGCTGACAGTTGTTTTTGTTCAACTCTCCGGGGGAATATTCGCCTGGTAAGTTATCTTGTTCCAATTTTGTTGGCGAGAAAATCATATCTGCATTTTTTGCTTTCTAATAAAAGAAAAAAAATGTTATTTTTCAGGTGAGATATTCGTACGTACAGTTGTGATTTTTTATTTTTTTTAACCTTACAGTTGTGATTGTTGAGGGGGTTGGAAAAGAGGAAACAGATGAAGGCTGTTGTCACGATCAAGGAGGCAGCAGGCAGGAAGAAATACGGGGCAAGTTATAAGGTGACGTGACAGGGCTCCCTGGATGGGTTTACACGGCTTGACACTCGCCTCGCATGCATGGGAGAGTGTGGACTTTTCAAAGGAGCAAGCAAAAAAAAAAAATCAATACTGGCTGCAAGGGTAAATATATTGCCTTGCCTGGGCTACTTTTCAATCAAAAGAAAATAAAAGAAAGTGGAGTGCGACGTGGCTATGGAGAGATCGAGTTCCGTGATGGATCGATGGCTGATCTGATTTATTGAAGAAGACAACAAAACAGAGCCAGTCAGCGAGTGAGTTCGCTGCAGGTGCAGGTGGGGTTTGGTTGATTTGATCCGCCTGCCTTTTGAGTTGAGTTCCGGAGGGTACTGCCTCCACTCACAACAAGTTGCTAGTTAGAAAGAAAGACGAAATTTGGAAGATTCTCTTGGCTTTTCTGGACTTTGGGCACTCCGATGGAGGATGGAGGTACGCAGAGGACAGTAGCCCCTGATGCATGCATGCATGCATGTATTCGAGTTACTCAAATCAAATGGGACCCGTGTGTGCGCGCGGGAGATACTAATCCAGACTCCTCTTTTTTGTGCGCGCGAAGATGATTATATGGCTACGAGCGTCACCCACCGGAGCTAGTAGCTACTAGGTAGTACCAAACTGAAAATCGATCACTAATTGAGAAAGAAAACAAATACTAATGCTAGTAATACGAGTCCGGCGAGCGAGCAAGGAAGCAGGACTCACCGATGAAGCAGCTAGGCAGATAGATAGCTAGGGGGCTGGCCGCAGCTTCATCAACAACCAGTCAAGCCAGGGAGAAATGGACAAGGGGAAGATTGTTGGAGGAGGCCCTATTTATGGACGCCGCGCACAGTGTATAGATTGCACACGGCAGGGATCAGCGGGAGAATATCCGCTCCACCTCCACCTCACTCCCTGCGAGCCTCCTCGGTCAACCACGACGACGACGGCTCGACGAAATTTCCGGTGCGGCCAGGCAATTAACTCAGTCTAGTCGAGTCAACTCCTGCGGTCGGTCGACACACACCTTGTGCTCTGGTACTGGTGCCCGGTCTATCATGGCTCTCTCTGCAACCTCCAACAGCTTAGCCAAATGTTTAAAACTGTATCACGTTCAGTGCATGACCACCGTCCGTCCGCCCTTCACACCTTCGGGACTTCCTAGTTCAGGAACAACTAATTTTTAGACAGTAACGGGAAAAACTAAGGCCAACTCCAACGCTAGACCACAAATCGCCCGGCCGCGTCCGTTTAGAGCGAAACTTGGCCCGACGGACGTACTCAAACAGACAAGTTGTCCGCATGTGTCTGTTTTTTTTGTGTGGCTCAACTCTAAACCTGAAATAAATTTGAGCCATAAATGAGTTTGTGAGGACATAAACGGACACTCTTGTCCACTGCGTCCGCCGCTGGCTGCCCCAGAAATCAGTGACCTCCTCTGCCTCCCCTGCTACCCGCTGGGCGCTCGCCCGCCCAGCGCTCGCGCTGTCGCAGGTGCACCGAAGTTGCTCACTCCCTGCCGCTGCACGCACCAGCAACCGGCGCAGACCACTGCCGTGACCAGGAACCGGAGCAGCACGCCGTCGTCGCTCTATTCCTCGGCTGCCCGCCCTCTATTCTTCCGGATCTCGTCAATGTGGTCTCGATGGAGACCCCCGATGATTTTTTTTATTTTTTTATTTTTGCGAAAGAGACCCCCGATGATTAACATAGTATTAACATAAAGTAACGTTGGTCCCTCAAAAAAAAAATTAAAATAAAGTAACGTTGGAGTAGGGGCGTCAGGGTAGTCAACACATGCAGCGTATGGACATCTGTCTATGGTCTGTATATTCAATCAGCCATGTTAGTCGACCGTTTCACTTTAAAATACTCGTATATACTGTAGTACGTCATTAGGTGTACCAAACACAGACAAGTAAGGTTAAAACTATGTCATCTGATACGAATCGCGTCATATTGGTCGACGCTGTGGTCCTTGCTAACCTAGCTTGTTTTCTTGCATTATCAAATTAACTGGTACGCCCCTCTAGAAAGAAAAAAAACGTGGCAGGTGGAGAAGAAAGGCCTTGGTGGTAGTAGTATCAAATGTAGCCATCGTTCTGTAATTTTATTACATGTTGTCTGTAGAACTGGCAATAATTTGTGAGCCCGAATTATTGGCCTGTCACAACTCTGAAAATACTAGCATCTCGATGTGTAAAACATGAAGATAACAGTTCACCTAACGACGTACTACAAGTAAGAAAACAGTCGACATGGATGGATGTGGTGTGTTGACCATTGAAGGAGGAACTTTCTTGGTACTACAAGAATAACACGTCGACGTCAAAGGAAATTAGATGATTGATTAGCCAGGAGATGTGCCAAGACCTTGCTCGCCGGTCTTGCCTTGCGGCTCAGCAAGTCATCACGTACGCGCGTCATCACTTATTTCCGGTGGTCCAAGGAGACCCTCCGGTCTGATGTTCCTGTCGTTGGCCCCTCTAGCTGCATCTAGCGACATGCATGCAGTTGCCTGGCAGCCTAGCTAAGCTAGGAGACTCTCAAAGCTCGAAGTCAGCTCCCGCCGCATGCAGGGGCAAGGGACGAAAGGAAATCGACAAGCTGCCGATCGGCTAAAAAAAGTGTGGGACTTGATCGTACCAAGTGGCACCACCATCGTTGCAGCCTCGGCGGATATTCGCGCGAGAAGGCCTCTCGGGATTTTTTTGGATGAAGCTAGCTAGCCGCTGCATTGCATGGCGGCGCCTTTTCTCTTCCTTCCATTGTTGACCTTTGTTTCGGCTGAGGAGTTTGCGAAGACGATTGGCACCGTTGGTTTCTGCCCCCTGCTCGTTTTTCGACCTGCGGATGCCCGTCTCATCGGCCTCCAATCGATCAAGCCGTTTTGACGGTGGCAAGCTAGAAAAAACGTTGACGATGCATCCGTAATATTATACTTTTCCATCATGGTCATTGAACATATAAAGCCTCAAGAAATGCTAGGCAGAACCGCGCCCTCCACGTCTTCTTTTTTACGCCATGAACAGTTCATCACGGGTTACTGTAGCAGCACGGAGAGAGATAAGTCCTGAGCGCCCCATCTCCCCTCCTCTCGCCTCCGCCATCGCCTCCTCCCCTCTTCTCTCTCTCTCCCATCTCCTCCCTCTCAACCCTAGCCGCCACCACCCACCCTCTACTGCTCCACCACGCACCCACCTCCCTTCTGGATCAGGTGCAGGCTGGCCGGTGCGCGCAGGCGGCGGCGCTCCACTCGAGGGCAAAGAGAGGCAACGGCGGCGGTGGCCGCCGTGGACGTGGACACCCGCGGCTATGGTGAGCCCCTGCGCGACCGCCCTCTCTCCTCTCCTCCCCTACTCCCTCACCCATCTCTCTCCCCCGCAGACGAACCCCGCCGCCAGGAGGCCGCCATGGAGGCCCGTCCCGAGCTCGCCTCGCCGCTCCTCCGGTGACCCTCGTTGCGCCTGGATCCGGGCGGATCCGACGATTCCCCGACGCGCAGGCGGGCCGGCACGCGGCGCTAGGCGGAGGAGCCCTCCCATGGCGCTGGCGGCTCTGCAGATGAGGGCTGCACAGAGGAAGAGGAGGAGCAGCAGCTCGAGGTCGTTAAGGGTTTGCCTCTACCTCCTCCTCCTGCCCCCCCTCCCTCTCTTACTCACGTTATTGGCCCCTAATTTGTGATTTTCCTGAACATGGCATGTGCAGATCTGAGAAAGAAAAGATGAAGAACAAATATGTGATTCTAAATGCTGGCATTTATCCATATGCTATATGGTTTTTAGTTTTGATTAGATTTAGAGTGTGAAATTTGTACTGTCTTGCAGTGATGCATGATGTGTTTGATGCTTATGTTAATTGTTTCATTAGAGAGAGATAGGTGTTAAGCTATTAGGTTAATTAGGGTGACGAATTTGATGCTTATGTTAATTGTTTACGGTTTATTTACGGGAGAAAATAGTGGTAGTTTATTTATTGGCATTGGCTAGGACTGCTGCTATTAGATCTATATGGTTGCGGTAAATCTTCAACTATTTGCTAAGTTGAGGGCTTAATGTTAGGCTATTAGGTTAATTAGGCTAGCAGATTTTGGTACTTATGTTAAGTGGTTGGGGTTTAATAGGGAAAATATACCTTCCTCTTTTTAGTTCTAATTCCTACTCGCTTGTTTATGGGTGGTTGTAGTACAGTTTTGTTGATGGTAGTAATAGTGCTTATTTTTGCTACTACATCATGCTTGTTAGCTATGCTTGACACATGTTTTTCCTGCTAAATCCAGCAAGCAGTTTGAGCCCATTTGGTCTTCCATTAGTTCAGTGCATGATTCGTCGGGGTTGTTGTGTTTTCTATGTTTCTCGTCGTGTGTCGGGCAGCGGCGAGTGCAGCTAATACCAATACGCCAATGTGAGCTTCTTACAGACCTTGTTTCCCTCTGCTCCTGCTACCTCTCCCTGCCCTTATATGCAAGATTGTACGAGCTGCTTCGTTTCCTTGCTGCATTTTTTTCCCGGTACATAAACCTCTGACTAACTGAAGAGAAAATGTTCTTTAAGTTGGTAGTATGAATAATGGTTACAGTGAGTTCTGTACTTACATTTCTAGCTAGCTTTGAACGAATGTGATGATGAAGCCGTTGCCCTGCAGTATTTTTAGATTAATTTTGTGTTGTTTCCTATATATTGCATTCTCACTACCATGCTTAATTATTTACAGGGCCATTAGAACATGTAACTTGAGTCTAGCGCCGCCTACCCAACAAGAATTGCATAGACTTCATTGTGGAAATCTGAATGTAGTTATTTATATCAGAGTAGATGCTACTGTGACATAGGCATGCGCTTCACTCCAGCGAAGATGTAATCCCCAAGGTAGATGGTAAACTCTAATTTGGCTACGAAGAGAAAAAGGTAATAATTCACAATTGCTGCTGTAAATTTGTTTCATGTACATTGTTGTCTGGTCTATTAGGGAAACACCAAAATATCTTCATGTCATGTAAATTCCCATTCTATCGTTAGTTTACATATTATGTAAGATGTTAGTTACTCAGTTATTTGTTAGGAAAAGATTCCCCAAATTGGAGTGCAAAGTAAAATACAACATGTAAACAATGGTAGCGTGTGAGGAAAAGTAATGTTACCGACTTTTTTTACTCCCCTCTGTAATTGTTGAAGCCAAGCTTAGATGGAAGTGAAGTGGTGAGGGTGCAGGCATAGGCGGAGATCTGCCTACCGGCACGCCCGTCGTGTCCTGGTTCCCCTGTAGCTCTCTCCAGGAAGTACATGCAGAAAGAAGGAGCAAGAATGCTGACCTTTGTGCTGTCATGGTGAGCTACTTGTTACTTCTCCTCCGTTGAGCCCATTAGCTATTGTTACGTGCAGCATAAATAGGAAGTATATAGGTTATAGGAATTATACATTTTAATTAGTGTTGCCTATCCATGAGTAAAGTCCAATGCATCATCCTTGGGCCCGCTCGTGATGACGCTCTACATAGTACTTTGCCTATGATGATTCCTTTTTGTTTGTTACTTTTACAGTTTCCATGAGAGCAAGGTGGGGTGTCACACATGGGGGTTGCGACAGCAAGCGGGTCCGCACCGCTGAGGTGCACAACCATTCCGAGAAGTTGATGACCCATCTTGCCTTTCTCTTATTGCCTGCTTGAGGTGCTAATTATTAATTGCTTGTCGGGGTTGATCGTTGCCTAGGTCGATCGGCTGGAAGATTGAAGGTGTTGCAGAGCCTGCTACCCAATTCCAACAAGGTCACTCCATTTTTCCTTCTTTCTTTGTCCCTGAATTTGGTGCTGCCGCGTTTATGTTTGTGATGAAATTAATGGGTTCATGTTTGCGTTGGTCTGCGGGGTTAGGCATCAATTCTTGATGGGGCCATTGAGTATCAGAAGCAACTGCATCTCCAAGTATAGGGCATTAAGCATGCCTGGATGCATTTGGATGATGATCTCAGTTTGAGGGAGATATCGGTCTCATCGATGACATACGCAAGTAAGATCTCTATGATCAGGGGTCCAGTGCTTAGTTAATTTCTTGAGTGCTTGAATTGGTTGAATACATATGAACCATATCATAGGAAGAGATGTTGGGCTAGCTTTAGACAATGCACATTTTTCAGTTCATATATGGTTCCAACGGTTAAATTCCATATCACAGGTTTGCCCAAGGGAAAAAATATTAGTAATGCCACATGTATACAGTTATTGTTTATTCACATGTTTCCGCTTCCATTTTCTTGCCAGCAAGCAACACTGACCTCACACATCTACTACTCGTTGCATTTGCTATATTGATTTACATTAAAAAAAATAGGCTATCATGTATGTGAAGCTTTTTTCTGCTACAAAGGGCTCTCTAGGCTTAATATCTTTATAGGATAATTGAGTTATTGAATCTAAAGGCATACAATCAGTTCTCAACTGATGTATATATATACATTTTTTTCATCCTCAAAATAATGTCACTTACATGCCTTGTCCTACATTTGTGATGTTGCTGAGGAGGTTCAGTTCTTGCAGGCGGGGTAAAACTTGAGTCACCTACAAAATGATTTTTACCATTTGTCAGAGCGGAGGTTTTTCTGGGGTTGTGCATGTCGAGCCTGTTTGGCTGTTTATGAGCAGACTACACTATAGTCGATCAAGCCCTTGCAAGATAGTAATGCATTTTTGCATTCTGGGGTTACAATGGCGAGTAATAAACAAGACGACCATGCAGGTATGAACTTTGTATTCTAGGATTTTAATTAGTTTTGCCTATCCATGAGTAAAGTCCAATGCATCATCCTTGGGCCCGCTCGTGATGACGCTCTACAGAGTACTTTGCCTATGATGATTCCTTTTTGTTTGTTACTTTGATGATTGGTGGTTACAGGGTTGCATGGAGTACGAAGGCTTGTACGTTGCCAGAGATTTGGACACCCATTTGCTGATCTTCAGCCCCTTGATGTTGGTTTACCAATCTGCATTCCACACTCTTCAAAGGTTCCGAGGAAGGTGAGTTTTGTAAGTACCAGTCTCTGCAAGAACGCTAATCTCGGTTCATTTTCCATAAATTTGCAATAGTTTGTTATTTGCCGGGACCAATTTTAACTAGGTTGAAATAATGCTATTTTTTTGTTCATATTATCTGTTTGTAACACTCTACGTTTTATTAATGCAGGATAGGTGCCTCTATCAGCTATTTTTGAACCAGATATGCGAGCAGCATGGGAGTAGCCCTATCACTCTCGATCAAGCCCTCAAAGGGCGAAGGGAGAACGCAACAACATTCTTCTATGATAGTTAATGTTGTCCCACCTCTTTGCTTTATAGATTATGTATTCTCTTGACCATCTTTGCCATCCGTAATTTAAAAATATGGATAGTAACTGATTTCCTTCTGAACTAAAAGCAGATGCTTAACTTCTGCACACCACATGTAATGTTATACATTTAAAAATTAGAACGGGCTATGTATGCTACTTATTAGGTTGCTGCTAATTCTGTAAAGCCTGTAATGTCATATTGTCAAAACTTTACTTCACTTCTTGCAGAATACTATGTTTGCGAAATTAGTTACCATCCACCAGAAAAACTGCTATGTCGCTTCACAATTGTCCCTGTTTAGATGCGATGTTCAGAATCAAACGTGTGCTTGTCTTAAATTATTGTTTTTACTAGAAAAGCTCATATAACCCATCCTAAATAGGCCACATAGGAAAAACTTTAAGATTTTTATCTTTGCATCTGTCGTTTGCTATTGCACATTTATGAAATGAGTGGGCGGGATCTTCCCACAGTCGCCTTGAGTTCCACATCGACACACCACTCGCCATGGCTTGCTAGGGCCAAGATGATCTCTCTTTTATCAATGTTTTTTGCAGTGTAGAGTTTCATTCGGTTTTGGTCGCCTAGGAGGAGTTTAAGCTATGTTGAACTGAAACCACAATTCGATAGAAAGTAACTTTAGCTTAATGATGAAGAGGAAATTTTCTACCATGTACAGCTGATACATGTTAATTGCCAGTTTGTACAGGTACACAGTTATGTGATACTCATGAATTTTAGTCAGAGTAATTATATGTTCTGTTATCATGGCCACTAGATTTTGTTGAGTACCTCAGTGCTCAACTTAGGAACAACTAATTGCCATCTTAGGTCACTGCATTTCCAAAATAACTATGGAAAGTTTACTTTCACAATACAGTCACATATCCATGTCCCATTTTTCTTTGTGGTTTCTATCGATATATTCAGATTGGACGCATTTATATTGGGTACTTAGAAATTTACATATGTTTCCAGTTGCATTTTAGTTTAGACATGCTCTGATAATATGCAAAGTATGTGGCACAAAATGATGGTGCTGGTGTTATCAATGGGGTCCAAGGAAATTTGCACACAAATTTGCACAAAATGATTATGCCATCAATTCTTTCTGAAGCCTTCAACTTTCTCCCTTTTGTCCCTAAACATGTCCTGTGTTTACGCAAGGTGCAGCAGCAGCAGGTCATCCACTTTTACCCAAGTTGCCATGGAAAATCTTATGGGTTTACGACTATCTCAGTTCATAGTGGTGTGAGCTTTGTAGGAGTGGGATATCATATACAGTATGATAGATATGGAAGACAACAAGCAAAAATTCAATTATGAGGTGATGGTTGCGCTGATCAGTACAACGTTGTCCCGAATTTTCTTTCGATTCTGTTTCTTCTTGGTTTGCAGATGATCGGCTGTTTCAATCTTTTTCTTCTGCTTACAGTCCACCAACAGGATTGTTGATGCCCGCAGGAGGGGGGCATCGCAGTAAATGGGCTGAAGTAGGAGGCTGAGAGAAATGGGAAACAACGGATTCTAGCACATAGTAGATGCCTAAGATGTCACTGATGCGCTATTGAGGTACATTCTGATAACTACAGTTCTATTGGACAACACTAGCCTCTATAGTAACATATATGGTCTGAGATTTTTCTAGGATCATTCCTCCCAGGTGATTACAAACCTGGTCATAATGTAGCATAAGCTAAATCGAATCCAGATTTTCTTCCTTGGCTCAAAGATGTGAATCAAATAATTATGCCGATCAGTGCATGTTTTTGTTGCTCTTAGTGTTTTCGTTATGATGATTTTGCTATCTCAGTGTTTTTGTTATGATGATTTTGCTATCTCAGCGATCCGTGTTTGACACTCTGTTACCTTTTACGGGCAGTGCATGTGGAAGTGTACTATGCAAGCATTATGGGACAATGACACACTGCTTATTCGTACGTTCACACACTCTGAAGACCACAATCAGACTAAGAAGATGCCTAAATAAACTGTCAGGCTGCCTATATATAAGTGTTTATGTAAACCGGATATAAGCCATTCTACTATCCGTACTACTATCTGTAATGCAATCCACATTGCATTATATTTCCAGCTACATCTCCTACTAACATTCCTTCTAACTGGCTTCTTGCGCCATTGGCGCAACCGGGTCATCTAGTCAAGGTAACGCACAAAGATGTCACCAGTTTGCTGCCGCAGCCGCCTACTACTAAGAGCATCTCCAACCGTTCCTGTAAAATACTCTCTATACAAATAGAGTAATTTTAATATGCTCCTTCTTACCCCCATTTTTCACATGGAAGGTAAAAAGGTAAGAGTTAATCAAACCCACTACTTAATGCAATCAACGACTCAGATCTATTTTATACTCTTACCTCTCATGTAAAAAAGAGAGATAAGAAGGAGCATGTTAAAAAACCTCATACAAATATGGTTTTATGAGGTGTCCATATAATTTAGGGGAAGATGACAAGTAAGCTGCTTTTGCAGTCTCCGTAAAAAATCTTTTCTTAAAAACAAAAATGGTATTTAGGGGTTATAGACACATGTCTTCTAAACACTCATGAATGTTTCAGATTTTTTAAAAACACTTAAATTTGAATGTTGTAAATAAAAAGCATGGGATCATGTGAGGGCTGGTAGAGTTATTTATCCAAAACCACCACACTCGGGGCTAGGGTAACAACTTAGTACCACTTTTTGAATAGAAAAAAAAACCCCACCAATTATGTGCCTAATGACTAACGGGGAGCATTGATTGTCCCATAAGCACGCGAAAACAATGAAACTGACAAGTTGGGCTCACCTGTCAGGCTAACATGGCATGCTTGTGTGGACAATATGCTGAGTTCGACGAGGGTCCCACCTGTAAGTGACCCATCTGTTTGTCTCTTTTCCATTTTTTCTTTTTCTCGTGGGCATTACAACAAACAGGTAATGGGCGCTTATCAGCGCACTGCACGCTGCCGACGCAGCTCGCCGCCCTTGCTGGTCGACGGTCATCCGAGACCTGGCCGCCACTGTCAAGCCGTTGGAGCTCCGCTCGCCACCACTTTCATTTTCTTCCTCCTCCTTGCTCCCTGATCTCCCTCTCTCTCAAACAGGAGCCAGCTGCCATGCCCGTCGCCATGGATGAACTCGACCTCGTCGAGCTGCCCCAGCCCTCTGCCATGCCCGTGCTCGCGGCGACCGCCAGAGGCCCTGGTCGCGATCGTACTGAGGTGGGGGGGGTGTGCCGTGGTGGAGTTCCCTAGTCGCGCCCGTGCGCACGGCGCCCGCCGGGAGGCCCTAGCCGCGCGCGCCGTCATGTAGGGCCATGGCCATGCCCCGTGCTCGCCGCGACCGACGGGAGGCCCTGGGCGTGCCTGTCGTGGAGCGTCATGGCCACGCTCGTGCTCTCCGCGCCCGCTGGGAGTGCCTGATCGCGCCCGTGCTCAAGTAAGCAGCAAGTGGCGGCGGAAGCAAGCACACAGGGGGCAAGGTCTCGTGTAGTCGTGCTCCTGTTCGACTCGGCGCTGGCGCCAGGTGATTGCTTGTATCTGTGTTAGTATTTCCCCGAAGAGGAGAGGATGATGCAGTATAACAAAGGTAAGTATTTTCCTCAAATATGAAACTAAGGTTATCAATCCAGTAGGAGAAGCAAGCAACACTATGTAAACAACACCTGCACACAAATAACAAAAACTTGCAACCCAACACATAAGAGGGGTTGTCAATCCCTCCTCGGTATTGAGATAGATTAAATTGTATGAGAATTGATAAATAGATCTAAGTAAAACACAAAATAAAATAAATAAAGAAAAATTGTAACAAGGTATTTTTGGTTTAATATGATAGGAAAATAGACCCGGGGGCCGTAGTTTTCACTAGAGGCTTCTCTCGAAAAAATAGCATACGGTGGGTAAACAAATTACTGTTGGGCAATTGATAGAAAAGCGAATAATCATGACGATATCCAAGGCAATGATCATGTTTATAGGCATCACGTCCAAGATTAGTAGACCGAAACGATTCTACATCTACTACTATTACTCCACACATCGACCGCTATCCAGCATGCATCTAGTGTATTAAGTTCATGGAAAAACGGAGTAATGCAATAAGAACGATGACATGATGTAGACAACATCTATTTATGTCGGAATAGACCACATGTTTTTATCCTTAATAGCAACGATACATGCGTGTCATGTCTCTTTCTGTCACTGAGATTGAGCACCGCAAGATCGAACCCATCGCAAAGCACCTCTTTCCATGGCAAGAAAAATCAATCTAGTTGGCCAAACCAAACC
Source organism: Thinopyrum elongatum (assembly GCA_011799875.1). Classification (NCBI taxonomy): domain Eukaryota; kingdom Viridiplantae; phylum Streptophyta; class Magnoliopsida; order Poales; family Poaceae; genus Thinopyrum; species Thinopyrum elongatum. The sequence goes on along the minus strand of CM022301.1, from coordinate 535,131,814 downwards.
AAAATTTCGGAGAAGAAATACGAGGCTATAACAATCATGCATAAAATAGTTCAGCAAAGACTCAAATAACATTCATGGATAGAACTGATCATAAACCCACAATTCTTCGGATCCCAACAAACACACTGCAAAAAGTCATTACATCAAATAGATCTCCAAGAACTGTGGCGCCCCGCCTGATTACCACTGTAGCCAGATGGTCGCCACACATACCAGCCCAGGAAATCACTCTGGCATGCGCGTTTACAACAAGTATCAAGAACACAGGCATTTCTATTAATGGATATATAAGTCTTACATGAGATGTTACAAGAGTGATGGCAGCGGAAAAGCTCTATCTAAGGCAGCATGGTCCTGGTGCGGCTCCAATCCATAGGGATCTGACTGGGTTACGCTCCTAGCCCGCGAACGCTCCGGCTCCTCGTCGACAGACGACGGATCCTTATGTGAACCTGGCCATGTTAAAGGCCGCTGAGTACTTTTGAATGTACTCGCAAGCAAACCAAACTAACATATACACCAAGCAATGCAATCCATGGCATTCAAGCATGCATTTGTTGTTAGAGCAACATTAATTATCATGGCATAGCCTACCTATCTAGCAATATTAATTATCATGACATAACAGGTTTATCCAGCAAGATAACTACTAAAGTAAAATTACAGTAAAGTAAAGCATATCAAGTAAATAATTCATACTCCGAACATTCTCATGATCCAATCCGAGGTTGAACCAAATCCAATCCAAGTCTGGTGGTCATCCGACCATCTCTTTCATAGCCATCCCATGGCTAACATTCATATCCCTGACATCATCTGAGGGCTATGCATCTCCACTGTAAGTCTGACAAACTTACTCTCTTACGGGTTGTCCCACAACCCTCGGAATACTCATGAGTCGCTGAGTACTTCCGATCATAAGACGAGTTCTTCCATCATTATTATCATTATTACGGTTGACCACCTAGTGAGGCCTCGACGGACTGTCCAATACCGTGGACGTGGCTATTCGAATAGATTCTTACACTCTGCAGAGGTTGTGCACTTTACCCACACCATGGAGCACCTGGCCTCGTGATCCCATTCAGGTGGACCAGTGTTGCTCCAACGAAACCTGCCTAACCCGTGACTCTTCCATCGTACCACCGGCAATCATCCTCCCCCGAAGTCCTACCCTGGGTGGCCCCTGTGTCACCTCGTGACACCTGCCACCGTCGTGGCAAAAAAACTGTCCCAAACGGGGACTCCCGGGTTAAACAATCAACTGGGCTCACAAGGTTATCGCCGCCTACCGGGCCAGGCTAGCGAGCACACATAACCTTCCCTATTTGGTGGTACCGATAAAAGAGCACGCGATCAGACCAAGTCAAGGCCGTCCCATACCGGCAAATGTGGTTGCACGGATAAGTCCAGACATGTGACTCTGGATCAACCGACTAGGTTTAGCTTTAGCCAGTCATTTAGTAAACATAGTTGTTTATCACAATAACTTGAGATGGCAGCAACTATACATGTAAGTAAATTACTTTGAGTTATCACATAGCAAACTAATGCAAATAATGTAAACAGTAAGTGCAATCTAGCAGAAGTTTAATTATTTCTATCACAGGCATAATCATTAATTAAACACGCAAGAACAACACAGAGCAATGCTTTAGGGCATATATCAGATGGCCGGCTTGCCTGGGGTCGAAGAATACTCCGGGAAGAAGTGCGGAGAGTCCGCGGAAAGGATCACCGGAAACCGTTCTCCCTCGGAGGGGGCTGATAGAAGGCAAGGGTACAATGGTCATTTTCACAGTGTGGAAACATTATGAAAATGATACCATCGGAACAGGCTCGACGAGACGAAGACGTGGGCATTGGTTTCACCTGAATCGGAGTTACGGTTGAAAAGATACGGACGATTAAAGTTCAAGGACCAATTTGTAGCAAAAATATTTACCAACAGGTCCCTGACTGTTTAAACCGAACGCGTCTTTCTGAGAAATACGCCTTCTATAAGGTAAAACGTACTTCGGACCGAAGAAGGGCAGAATACGTTTTCTCTGAATGAAAACGTATTCAGAGGATTGCGCCTCCACTTAATCCGACGTGGCCGGCCCCTAGTCGCCGACAGGTGGGGCCGTTGGGGTCCACGGCCAGCTGGAGGGGTCGCTGTCTTCGTCTTCCTTCTGCCCGTGCATGACCGGAGGAGAGGCGGACTCCGGCGAGGTTTGTTGGCGGCTCCGGCCGTCTCCCGCAGCGCTCGGCCTACCGGCGTGCTCGGGAGGACAAGCCGCATCCATCCCCGGGGTGCACTGACCTCGAGGAGGGCGGGAGCGAGCGTGCCGCTAGCCGTGGCGGGCGGCGGTTTCGGGCGGCGATGGGGAGCATGGCACGGCCGTGGGGAGGGGAAGTTAGGGTGCTAGGGAACTCTGCGGAGCTGGAGAGGGCACTGGGGTGAGGTCTAGGCGGAGAGGGAGAGACCACAACGCTCGAATTTGAGCGGAGGGTCGGCGGCGAGGTTTCGGCCAGAGAGGATGAATGGGTGCTCCCCGAGCTAGTGTGAGAGGTTGAGGAGGACCATAGGGATGAGGCGGAGTTGCTGGGGTGGTGTGGGTGCTCGGAAGGGCGCGGGATGGCGGCTTATATAGGCGGCCGTGGCGTGGCGATGAGGACGGCCGCGGTGGCAATCTTATCCGGGCACTGGAGCTCGCGGGAGGACGTGGCTGGCCGTTTGCGGCGTCGAGCGGCTTCGTGGAGAGGGGAGAGGTCTCGGGAGCACTCGAGAGGGCTCGAGGAAGAAGGAGACAGAGAGGAAGACGACGCCGGCGAGTCACAGGTGGAGCAGTACTCTGGCGAGGCTTGTCGTGGTGCGAGAAGGAAGGGAGAGGAGGGGAGAAGGTGCTGGAGAGGGGCAGGTGGACGCCGTGAAGCCACTAGACACGTCGGGACACGCCGGAGCTGGCCGAAGCGAGGTACCCGACGAGGACAGTACACGGAGCGCCGCTTCTGCGTGCTGTCCACGCGGTCACCACATGCATATGGTGCCATGGCCACGTCTTTGACACGAAACCATGTCTGGTGTGTGACTCATAGGTCAAGTAGATCCCAGGAGTGACTGGATTCAACTGGAAGGCTGGGAGGTGAGAGATGTAACCAGAAACATGTTCTGACATGAAGGTGTTTGTAGATATTTCTGGAGAGATCACTGAGTGAAAGGAGCTGGAACTTGGCATGCAGTAGTGATCTACCAAGGTGACTACCCTGGTAAATTTTCAGATCAAATGGAGCAATATAGCTAGCAGTTCCTTCACAATCTAAAAGTGGGTCCAAAAACTGGAATTTGAATCTGTGCTCAAATGGCTTGATGAAATGAGATGAAATTTGGTGGAGAGTCATGATTTGGATATATGAAGCCACTGTAAAAGTTTCATACCATTTGGATACACCAAAATGGTACTTGCTTCACAGAGGTTCCAAATGGACAGAAACTTAGGAAAAATGCTGTGGGAAAATGGCTAGGGGGATTGAGCTGGTTTTTCGTTTCCATGAGTGATTTATCAATGTTAACCACCATGAAAAATTTCAGCTCAAATAGATCAAGGGTTCAAGCACTTCCTTTGCAAACTGAAAATCTGGACATAATTTGCAAATTGATGTTGTGCTCAAACTTTGAACAATGGAACTTGGGTTCTTGATGGATAGGAGAAGCTCCACAATTTATTTGGGATTCTTCCTGGCTACCAAAATGGCAGTTCCTTTAGAAACCGCCCAAAATGCAATATTGGCATTAAATAGGAAAATGCAATTTCCTTTATTTAATTGTGACCAATATTTTTATGGGAGCTCAATACACTAGTAGAAAATAGGGTACTAGTCCCGGTTCCAGAGGGCCTTTAGTCCCGGTTCTGGAACTGGGACAAAACAAACGGGACTAATGCCCAAAACCTTTAGTCCCGTTTTGCTTACGAACCGGGACCAAAGGAGGTCCACGTGGCCGCTCTGGGGCGCCCAGGGAGGAGGACCTTTAGTCCCGGTTGGTAACACCAACCGGGACGAAAGGGCAGCCACGCGTCAGCAGCTCCCAGGCTCTGGTTTTTTTTGAAAGGGGGGTTTATTAGGGGTTTTGGATGGTTTAATTAGGGGTTTAATATTGTGTTAGCTATAGCTACTACATATAGAGAGAAGTGACCTCTCTTTCTCCGTGCTTGGTCGACTCTAGCTACTACATATAGAGAGAAGTGACCTCTCTTTCTCCGTGCTTGGTTGACGCTAGCTACTACATATAGAGAGAACTCAACGCTACTAAGCAAATGAAGGAACCATTAATTACACAAGATCGTCATGAACATATACAGAGAGAAGTGACCTATCTTTCTCCGAGATTGGTCGAACAACAAGTTTTCGTATTTCTATCCGACGCTACTACATATATACAATATAACATATCTTACGATCCCTGACATCATCTACCGAAAATCAGCTTCAATTTCCACATGGTATTCTCCGTCTTTATGTATGACGTGGTCAAGAAAGAATCCCGCCAATTCCTCTTGAATTGCTCGTATGCGATCATGTGGTAGGAGTTCATCCCGCATCTGCCACATCTAATTTAAACAAGGGGGTCAATACATATATATGAATGAAACTCAACACAATTGATGGTAATAAAATAAAATTGTGAATATTATTGTTTACGTACTTCATATTGTTTGTCAGAGTAGCCCCGCTCAAAGGTCGAGCTGCGCATGAACTCGCAAACGTAGTATCCACATAAATGATTCCCGCCTTCCTGCCAGTAGCACTTTACGAGAATAGAGTTCAATCAAACTGATAATCAAGCATGATAAATGGTATTGATGAAACTAGAATCAATGAGAGATGCGTGGAACAAGCTAGTACTACTTACTTTGGGGTGTGTAAATCGCAGCTCATTCGGCAGACCCGGAACCACTCCGGTGAACTTTTTCCAAACGCTGCCAGGATAAGAAAATGATTACTTGATATCAGGAAATGAACGAAAGTTGCCGATATGGTGCGATAATGATTGAACTTACTTCTGGAGCATTGCAGTCATGTCCGCATAATCATGGGGATCTTTCCGTCTCGAGTCTAAGACAGTTACTACTCCCCCGTCAAGCTTAATGGATAGCAGAATAAAGTGGAAGCTGCGCACGCATAACTCATCAATTACATTACTTAACCTCGAGTAAGCGAAATCGAATATGCACAAGACAGTAAGACTCACTTGAAGTTGTAAGGAAAGAGTATTTTCCCTTTGTTTTGATGTCGAAGGAACGATTGTAGCAAGTTGTCCTCAGTATCTTTGACTCTCTCTTTTACCGACCATTCATTTATTGTATTTGGGCTAATGAACCCAATGTCATAGATTTGTCCTTTTTTGCATTCAACGATCTTCAATCTGCATAATATAGTGAGGATAATTATATATACATGCAATGAACAAGCTGAGCTAGAGACTTAATTACAGAAGTAATACTTACAGACAGTAGCAAGTGATGAGTGGTTTGTCGAGGGCCTCGTGATTGAATAACTGAAATAACTCCACAAATTCAACAGGCAACACCTCAACTCCAATGAGGCCGTGCTCCTCTTTAATTCTCAGCAACATACTGCCGTTCCCAGACTTCCTGCAGGTATCCATGTACCATTCATGCAATCTTCGCATCATCGTTGTTAGAGGAGGTTGATCAAGTTTGACGAGAGGCTTCCCGTGCTCGTATCTGAAGATCTCTACTGTCTCTAACGTTTCAAATTGTACATCATCACCCAGGTAATCACCAAGATTGGTACCGGGCAGTAGCCCCGGATGATTAGCGACGATATCGCTAGACACCTTGAGCGGGGGGCACGATTGCTTCGCCTGTTCGCCGAGCTGGGGAATTGTTTTCCCACTTCTTCGTTTTGCTTCTCTTGCAGCACTGCAAGTACTTCCCGACCGCTGCGCTTCCTTATATGTCCTTTCAATAATGCGCTCATAGTTGGATTGCGGCGGAGACGGTGGTGGTCGCTTAAGGGCACGCAGAGTGCGCTTCACTTTCACCTGATCTATTGTTTCCTTCGGAGGTGGAGGTTTCCGTGCAAAATGGGCCTCCACTTCGGCAGCACTTATTTCCGCGTTTTCCTCGTCGGTCCTCTCATATGGTAACTTTTCCAGAGGCTTGAGGCTTGGACCATATTTGAATCTCTCCCCGCCTCTTGTACTTCTAGCCGCCGGAGCGGTGCCGTCTCTCTTCCACCGTTGCTGATGCGGTGGAGTCCGCTGACACGCCAGAGGAGGCGGAGTGCTCCAACGTGCCGGAGGAGGCGGAGTGCCCTCATGCACCGCAGGAGGCGGAGTGCTGCCCTGATCACTCGCCGAAGGAGGAGGAGGAGGAGGAGGAGGCGGAGTGCCCTGACTCGCCCGAGGAGGAGGAGGAGGAGGCGTCCAGTTTCGAAGCTTGATGTACTCCTTTCTCCGTAGATAGCTACTCCTTAAAGCATTTACTAGATGAATCTCCCCTTCACCTATAGGGTAGTCAAGCTCCAGCTCCTCAAATCCCTCCATTATTTCATCCACCGTCACAACAGCATAGCCATGTGGAATCGGATGGCAATGAAAAGTTCGCTCAGCTTGAGGAGGTACAACAGAGCCGACCGCCGCCTTCAAGGTCAGGTTCTGGCATTTCGTCATTAGCTCGCAATGTTCAGCCTCCGTGATACTATCCACGGGGGAGCGAGGAGCCGTGAAATCAGGTTGAACGAGCTCCGTGGAAGCCACGCTGCTTCTCCGCTGAGATGGTGGGGTAGCTTCTGGGGCAGCGTCGAAGCAAGGATCTTCGTGCCGCTGAGATGGTTGGCCGGTAGCTCGCTGGCTCTCAAGTTCCTCTAGCTTTGCTATTCTTGCATTGAGCTTCTGCATTTCGCTTGCTTCTGCTTTCCTCTTTCTCTCTCGGCTTCTGTAACCACCGCTGTCGGGAAACCCATGCACCCACAGAACGGAGCCTGGTGTGCCTCGTGTTCGTCCAGGGTGCTCAGGATTCCCAAGGGCCTCTGTCAGCTCGTCCTTCTCTCTGTCGGGAATGAACGTCCCTTCCTGCGCTGCCTTGACTGCTGCCTGAAGCTTCTTGATGGGTATTGCAAGTTGCTCATCCGTCCAACGACACTCCCCTGTTTCTGGGTCCAAAGTTCCCCCAACCCCGAAGAACCAAGTCCTTGAACGATCTGGCCAGTGCAATGTCGCTGGTTGGACCCCTTTAGCAAGCAGGTCTTGCTCAGCTTTGTCCCACAACGGCCGGGCTTTGTAGTAGCTACCTGACCCCGTGTGATGGTGATACAGCTTCTTTGCAGCATTTTTCTTGTTTGTCAGTGGCCTTTTCTTACCCTTCTCTGATTTCTTGTAGGCCACAAATGTGAGCCAGTGATCTCTTATCTTCTCATATCGACCGATGAATTCTGGAGTCTTTCCTTAGCCGACAAACTTTGAGTTCAACTCTTTCTTCCAGTTCCTGAATAGTTCTGCCATCTTCTTAAGAGCATACGCCTTGACCTTTCGCTCTATAACTGGGTTATTCGGCTCCTCCTCTGGCGGGAGGCTGAAATTTGCCATGAGCGAGGTCCAAAGATCATCTTTCTGTCTATCCTGGACATAAGATACTTCAGGGTCGTCCTTACTCTTATTCCATTGCACGATGTTGATCGGGACGTTGTCCCTAACAACAACTCCACACTGATGTACAAATGCGTCCTTGATCCGCTTGGGAGCAATCGGTTGGCCATCTTTCGCCACTTCTGTGATCGTGAACCTTTCATCCTGGCGCAACCTTTTCTTCGGGCCTCGTCTCCTTACAGAAGTTTGGCTTGATCTGGAGGGCTGAAAGAAGAAAGAAGCGTTAATATATGTACATACCAAAACAATTAATGCATCAAGGCAGCACAGGCTTAATTAATATATATACCTCGCCGGACTTTGCAATAGCTCCCTCCTCCGTTCGGTCATCGGAGCCGTCATCATGATCTCCTTCCTCCGCCATTCGGTCATCGGAGCCGTCATGATCTCCTTCCTCCTCCATTGTTGGATTACCGGAGCCGTCATCCTCTCCTTCCTGACCATCGGTGTCGTTGAGAAACGACAAGGGATCAGCACCGGCGAGGATTATATCCCCTAACAACTGTTCTTGTTCTAAGTCATTTTCTATAGTTTCTGCAAATATTACAACATGGCAATATACAAACATGAGAGATGGATTAGTGGCAAACATAGACCTAGCTAATCACAACAAGGAATCATATGCATATATGAGCAATGGATTAGTTGCGGACCGCCTCTCTCATGCATGTCCGACGTCCCCCCTCATGTCGAAGTTATCGGGCCGGGGTTATAATTTCAGGAGAGGACACTTTGCAAAAAATAATCGCTATGCAGGGAGGGGGTAGATCGACAACGCTCTTTCTTCTAGGGTTTGGGTGGCCTCGAGAGTTGGTCGAGCGAGCGGACCGGTAGTAAATTAGTAACTTTTAACTTGGTAAATTTGGATGGCCTCGACAACGCTTCTAGGGTTTGGGGTGGCCTCGACAACGCCCTTTTAACTTGGTAAATTTGGGTGGCCTCGACAAATCTTCTATGGTTTGGGGTGGCCTTGACAACGCTCTTTTAACTCATTTAACTTGGTAAATTTGGGTGGCCTCGACAATGCTTCTAGGGTTTGGGGTGGCCTCGACAACGCTCTTTTAACTTGGTAAATTTGGGTGGCCTCGACAACTCTTCTAGGGATTGGGGTGGCCTCAACAACGCTCTTTTAACTCATTTAACTTGGTAAATTTGGGTGGCCTCGACAACGCTTCTAGGGTTTGGGGTGGCTTCGACAACTTTCTTCTATGAACAAAAAACTTTCTTCTATGAACAAAAACTTTCTATGAACATCATTGCTCATATATCAATGCATACATCCATGGATCATCATTGCTCATATATCCATGGATCATATATAAAAACTTTCTATGAACAAAAAACATTCTATGAACATCATTGCTCATATATCAATGCATATATAAAAACTTTCTATGGATCATCGTTGCTCATATATCAATGCATATATAAAAACTTTCTATGGATCATCATTTGCTCATATATAAAAACTTTCTATGAACAAAAAAAATTCTATGAACAAAAAAAAAATTATACATCAATGCATACATATCCATGGATCATCCATACATCTGCATATACATACATACAACATCCATACGTACATACATCAATGAAAAAAATGTATGAACAAAAGAAAAGGCAGAGCAGGCCGGGGCGGCGGCGGCGGCGTGGCAAGCAGAGCAGGGGCGGCGGCGCGGGGGAAGGGGGGGCTCACTGGGGGCGGTGTCGGGGCAGGGGCAGGGGCACGGCAGCGTCGGGGCAGGGCAGGGGCGCGGGGAGCGGCACCGGCGTCAGGGCAGGGAGCGCGTCGATGGAGCTGAAGGCCGGCGATGACGAGGAACAGGCTCGGGGGCGCACGCGGCGACGGGGAGGAGGGCGCGCGAGGAGGTCCGGGCTCGAGGGCATCGGCGAGGGCGAGGGCGCGGTCCGGCAGCCTGGCGGCGACGTGGTGTTCGGCGCGGCGTCGGGGGGGAAGAAGAACTGAGATTGGAAAATGCTAAGTGTCGGCTTATATAGCAAAGCCTTTAGTCCCGGTTGGTGGCACCAACCGGGATGAAAGGGGGGCATTCGTCCCGGTTGGTGCCACCAACTGGGACGAAAGGGCTACGGCTGGCACGGCATCGGGCGGGTGGATGTTTAGTCCCACCTCGCTAGCTGAGGGGCGCCGATAGTAGTTTATAAGCGCTGCTGTGCCACCCCTTTCGAGCTCCTCTCTTATGCAGGCCTACGGTCCTAAACGCGTCTCTCTACCTGTGGGCCTACTGGGCCTGCTGTGGGCCTGCATCCTGGCCCAACTAGCGGGTTGGGTTTCTAGTCGTATGCAGGCCGTGGTGGCCCAGTAGGCGGCATTTTTTTTATTTTTTCCAGTATTTTTGTTTTGTTTTTTGCTATATTTATTTTCTTTTGTTTCTACTTACAGCTAAACACTTAAAGTTTTTGAGTGATTTATAAACTTTCTGTTAGTGCCATTAGTTTTCAAATTTGAATTCTTTGAAATTTGTGTGAATCACTAGTTTGTGAATAACTTTACTTTAAAAATAGATTTTTGAGTGATTCTTTTTCCTGCTAATTAATATTAGTGTGTTTTATCATTATATTCAATTTGGTAATTTTTAGGTTATTTTAAATGGGTGTTTTAATCAAAAACATATTTTGTTATTTTAGTTTGCTATTAAAGTTTCTAACAAAAAATACTTTATGAAAATTCTTTTTGCTATTAATGTTTTGAACAAAAAATACTTTGATAATTTTAGTTGCATAAATTTTATATAATTTTAGATTAAAAAATACTAAAGGTTTATAAAAGCTTTTTAGTTGATTCTTTTTGCCATTGAAGAATATTATAGTTTTGTTTTAGTTGATCATAACATAATATTTTAATTGATTCTTTTTAGGTCATTCTTTTTTGCTATTAGAGTTTTATAAAAGATTTCTAGTTCATTCTTTTTGCTATTTGTTCATTCTTTGAGCTAAATGACCCTGAAATTGAAAAGGACTACAAACGAACTCTGAAAAGGTTGAAAGTTGGCATGGTATCATCATTTCACCCACATAGCATGTGCTAAAAAGTTGAGAGGGTTACGACAAAAACTGGATGCACTTCATATACAAAATGGACAATCTCTTTCGAAGTATCAGGGTTCTGGATGAAAACTCATCTGTTACAAAGGGATTTCATTTTTTTGAACTTATTTGAACTCAAGACTTTTTCTGTGTTCAAAATGCACCATTCAAAGACACGTCATAAATTTTCAACCCTTTCTGACTTCATTTGGTATTTTTTATGCATTTACTGATTTTTTTGAGCTAAATGACCCTGAAATTGAAAAGCACCACAAATGAACTCTGAAAAGGTTGAAAGTTGGCATGGTATCATCATTTCACCCACATAGCATGTGCTAAAAAGTTGAGAGGGTTACGGCAAAAGCTGGATGCACTTCGTCTACAAAATGGACAATCTCTTTCAAAGTATCACGGTTTCGGACGAAAACTCATCTGTTACAATGGGATTTCATTTTTTTGAACTTATTTTAACTCCAGACTTTTTGTGTGTTCAAAATGCACCATTCAAAGCCACATCATCAATTTTCAACCCTTTCTGACTTCATTTGGTATTTTTCATGCATTTACTGTTTTTTAGCTAAATGACCATGAAATTGAAAAGCACTACAAATGAACTCTGAAAAGGTTCAAAGTTGGCATGGTATCATCATTTCACCCACATAGCATGTGCTAAAAAGTTGAGTGGGTTATGGCAAAAACTGGATGCACTTCATGTACAAAATGGACAATCTCTTTCGAAGTATCAGGGTTTCGAACGAAAACTCATCTGTTTGAAAGGGATTTCATTTTTTTGAACTTATTTTAACTCCAGACTTTTTGTGTGTTCAAAATGCACCATTCAAAGCCACATCATCAAACTTCAACCCTTTCTGACTTCATTTGGTATTTTTCATGCATTTACTGATTTTTTAGCTAAATGACCCTGAAATTGAAAAGCACTACAAATGAACTCTGAAAAGGTTGATAGTTGGCATGGTATCATCATTTCAACCACATAGCATGTGCTAAAAAGTTGAGAGGGTTACGGCAAAAGCTGGATGCACTTCGTGTACAAAATGGACAATCTCTTTCGAAGTATCACAGTTTCGGACGAAAACTCATCTGCTACAAAGGGATTTCATTTTTTTGAACTTATTTTAACTCCAGACTTTTTGTGTGTTCAAAATGCACCATTCAAAGCCACATCATCAATTTTCAACCCTTTTTGACTTCATTTGGTATTTTTCATGTATTTACTGATATTTTTTTAGCTAAATGACCCTGAAATTGAAAAGCACTACAAATAAACTCTGAAAAGGATGAAAGTTGGTATGGTATCATCATTTCACCCACATAGCATGTGCTAAAAAGTTGAGAGGGTTACAGCAAGAACTGGATGCACGTCATGTACAAAATGGACAATCTCTTTCGAAGTATCAGGGTTTCGGACGAAAACTCATCTGTTACAAAAGGCATTTCATTCTTGACATCTAACTGCAGTGATATTCTAGATCAAAGCCATCATCAGAATAGTTGTGGAGAGAATGTCTTCACTTTTTCTTCGCTTGTGTCCCTTGCTTATTGCGACATAACCATGGATAATCTTCATCGTTTAATAGGGGGCTTGGGTCAGCCTTGACTTTGAAGCGAGGAATTTCATGAAACTTTTCATAATCTTCATACATGTCTGTCTTGCCCTCCACTCCCACAATGTCTCTTTTCCCTGAAAGAACTATGTGGTGCGTTGGCTCATCGTATGATGTATTCGCTTCCTTATCTTATCTTTTTCTCAGTTTGGTAGACATGTCCTTCACATAGAAAACCTGCGCCACATCATTGGCTAGGACGAATGGTTCGTCTGTGTACCCAAGATTGTTCAGATCCACTGTTGTCATTCCGTACTGCGGGTCTACCTGTACCCCGCCTCCTGACAGATTGACCCATTTGCACCGAAACAAAGGGACCTTAAAATCATGTCCATAGTCAAGTTCCCATATGTCCACTATGTAACCATAATACGTGTCCTTTCCCCTGTTGGTTGCTGCATCAAAGCGGACACCACTGTTTTGGTTGGTGCTCTTTTGATCTTGGGCGATCGTGTAAAATGTATTCCCATTTATCTCGTACCCTTTGTAAGCCAATACAGTCGAAGATGGTCCCCTGGCCAACGAGTACAACTCATCTGCAACAGTGGTGTTACCCATGAGATGTGTTTGCAACCAACTGCCGAAAGTCCTGATGTGTTCACATGTAATCCAGTCGTCACACTGCTCCGGGTGTTTGGAGCGCAGAAAATTCTTGTGTTCATTGACATACGGGGTCACCAAGGTAGAATTCTGTAGAACTGCATAGTGTGCTTGAGACCAAGAATGCCCGTCCCTACATATTATTGAGTCCGCTCCTAGCGTGCCTTTTCCAGTCAGTCTCCCCTCATAACGCGATTGAGGGAGACCAATCTTCTTAAGGTCAGGAATGAAGTCAACACAAAACCCAATGACCTCCTCTGTTTGATGGCCCGTGGAGATGCTTCCTTCTGGCCTAGCACGGTTATGAACATATTTCTTTAAGGCTCCCATGAACCTCTCAAAGGGGAACATATTGTGTAGAAATACAGGGCCCAGAATGGCAATCTCGTCGACTAGATGAACTAGGACGTGCGTCATGATATTGAAGAAGGATGGTGGGAACACCAGCTCGAAACTGACAAGACATTGCACCAAATCACTCCTTAACCTTGGTAGGATTTCTGGATCAATTACCTTCTGAGAGATTGCATTGAGGAATGCACATAGCTTCACAATGGCTAATCGAACGTTTTCCGGTAGAAGCCCCTTCAATGCAACCGGAAGCATTTGCATCATAATCACGTGGTAGTCATGAGACTTTAGGATCTGGAACTTTTTCTCTGCCATATTTATTATTCCCTTTATATTCGACGAGAAGCCAGACGGGACCTTCATACTGAGCAGGCATTCAAAGAAGATTTCCTTCTCTTCTTTGGTAAGAGCGTAGCTGGCAGGACCTTCATACTGCTTTGGAGGCATGCCGTCTTTTTCGTGCACACGTTGCTGGTCCTCCCGTGCCTCCGGTGTATCTTTTGTCTTCCCATACACACCCAAGAAGCCTAGCAGGTTCACGCAAAGATTCTTCATCACGTGCATCACATCGATTGCAGAGCGGACCTCTAGGTCTTTCCAATAGGGTAGGTCCCAAAATATAGATTTCTTCTTCCACATGGGTGCACGTCCCTCAGCGTCATTCGGAACAGATAGTCCGTCGGGACCCTTTCCAAAGATTACTTGTAAATCATTGACCATAGCAAGTATGTGATCACCAGTACGGACGGCGGGCTTCTTCCGGTGATCTGCCTTGCCTTTGAAATGCTTGCCTTTCTTTCGACATTGATGGTTGGTCGGAAAAAATCGACGATGTCCCAGGTACACATTCTTCTTGCATTTGTCCAAATATATACTTTCGGTGTCATCTAAACAGTGCGTGCATGCGTGGTATCCCTTGTTTGTCTGTCCTGAAAGGTTACTGAGAGCAGGCCAATCATTGATGGTTACAAACAGCAACGCATGTAGGTCAAATTCCTCCTGGTCATGCTCATCCCACACACGTACACCTTTTCCATTCCACAGCTGTAAAAGTTCTTCAACTAATGGCCTTAGGTACACATCAATGTCGTTGCCGGGTTGCTTAGGGCCTTGGATGAGCACTGGCATCATAATGAACTTCCGCTTCATGCACAACCAAGGAGGAAGGTTATAGATACATAGAGTCACAGGCCAGGTGCTATGATTGCTGCTCTGCTCCTCAAAAGGATTAATGCCATCCGCGCTTAAACCAAACCATACGTTCCTTCCGTCACCTGCAAAGTCCCCCCATGTTCTCTCGATTTTTCTCCACTGCGACCCGTTAAAACCAAATTAATACAAGTTCATCATCACATTAAAACCAAAGTACAGTAGTGATCAAATGTTATTACTGAAAAAATAAATACATAAAGTTCATTCATAGTTCTCATTGAACAACATATAGCTCTCTAGAGCATCTAATTAAAACATACATTGAAACTATGTAAACCATTTCAATGCAACAACAAATGCGATCATAATCGCAACTAAGGTAACAATTGATCCAACGGCATAATGATACCAAGCCTCAGTACCAATGGCATATTTTTAATATTTCTAATCTTCAAGCGCATTTTATCCATCTTGATCTTGTGATCATCGACGACATCCGCAACATGCAACTCCAATTCCATCTGCTCCTCCTCAATTCTTTTCAATTTTTTCTTCAAGTAATCATTTTCTTTTTCAACTAAATTTAACCTCTCGACAAGAGGGTCGGTTGGAATTACCAGTTCACGTACCTCCTAGATAAAAACATCTGTCACATTGGTCGGCATAATTGTCATAAACACTAAATGAAACAAATAGTTGTAAAAGATAATATACCACATCCGAATCATAGACAGGACGAGGGCCGACGGGGGCGGATACCAAAACCATCGCACTATATAATAACAAACAATAATAAAATTAAGAAAATTATACAAGTATCTATCTAAATCATACAAGTAAGAATTTTTTCTTTTAGAAAGAAGATAAGAAGAAGAGGCTCACCACGGTGGTGCCGGCGACGAGATCGGCGCGGGCGATCGATGGCGGTGAGGACGGGGACGGGACAGGATGGACCGGCAAACCTAGACAAATCTTGAGGAAAATGGAGCTTGGACAAGGAGCTTCGAGAGGAGAAAGCTTAAGTGTGGCTCGAGCATTTCATCGAACACCTCATGTGCATAGGAGGTGAGCTAGAGCAACACACACCTCTCCCACGGCCGGCCAAAAAAACAGAGCAGTGGCTCTGTTCGTGGGCAGGGGCGGGGGTATATATAGAGAACTCTTTAGTCCCAGTTGGTGGCTAAAACCGGGACTAAAGGACAACATTTGGTCCTGGTTCCAGCCACCAACCGGGACTAAAGGTACTGGGCCAGGAGAGAGGCCCATTGGTCCCGGTTTGTGTCTGGAACCGGGACCAAAGGGGTCAGACGAACCGGGACCAATGGCCCCCGAGGCCCGGCCGGCGCCCTGGCCTCACGAACCGGGACTGATGCACCGTTTGGTCCCCGTTCGTGAGTGAACCGGGATTAATGCCCTTACCAAGGCCTCAACCAAAGCCCTGTTTTCTACTAGTGATATGATCACAAAGAATATCTCCACAAGTTTTCATGAACTTTGGAGATGGATAGATATTTTCCTGGATTTAATTCCTTTAACTGGAAGAAAAATGAATTAATTATAGATGAAAAATATTGCAAATGACTTGGAAATATTTTTGCATATCCAGGGTTTATAGATGTGGGATGATCACAGGGAAAAGTTTGGGAGGCAACAGATCAAAGAAAATTGGGGTTCCTTTGTAACGGAAGGAATTAGGGTTTCCCTTCCGGTAACTCGGAAGGTGGGGTTTCGATGGCGAAGTCCTGAGAATATAGCTTGGGTGGCAAGGATGAAATGGAGAGAATCTCTGGTTGGATAGGAAAGGCAGGCTAGATGACCATCTTCGTATACCCAAGAGCTAGAGAAAATCCAATAACATCGAGAAAAAAAGACGGGAGTCAAATCCCGCGAAGGAACAAAAAACATGAGCGAAAACCAGGGTGTTACAAGAACATCGAGGAGAACATTGTATAGAAGATCAAAAAGAGAGAAAAAGACATCTAGCTGCTAGCTACGAACCCGTAGGTCTGTGGTAAACTACTCACGCATCATCGGAGGGGAAACAAGGATGATGAAGAACCCCTCCGTGATCGTTGCCCCCTCCGGCAGAGTGCCGGAAAAGGCTTCTAGATTGGATCTCGTGGTTCTGAAACTTGCGGCAGCGGAAACTGTATTCTCTCGACTCCCCTAGGGTTTTTTGGAATTTTAGAGTATTTATAGAGCCGAAGGTCAGTGGAGAACTTTCTCGTGGGCTCCACTACCCACCAGGTCACGTCTGGGCTCCCTGGCGCGCCCTGGTGCCTAGCAGACCCCACGAGCCTCCTCCCGTGTACTTCTTTGGCTCCTTGGGTGTCTTCTGGGCAAAAAAAATCTCCAAAAAGTTTCATTGCATTTGGACTTCGTTTGGTATTGATATTCTGCAAATTAAAAAACAAGCAAAAATAGCAACTGGCACTGGGCACTATGTCAATAGGTTAGTCCCAAAAGATGATATAAAGTTGCTAGTAAATGAATATAAAACATCCAAGATTAATAATATAACAACATGTAACAATAAAAAATTATAGATACATTGGAGACGTATTGACGTCACTTAGACTGCGTCGGTATTTTTCCCAAAGAGGAAGGAATGATGCAGCACAACTATGGTAAGTATTTCCCTCAGTTATGAAACCAAGGTATCAATCCAGTAGGAGAGCCAAGCAACACTATGTAAACGGTACCTGCACACAAAGAACAAATACTTGCAACCCGACACGTAAGAGGAGTTGTCAATCCCTCCACGGTAAAAAGATAGATTGGTTTGTATGATATTGGATAAATAGACCTGAATAAAATGCGAAATAAAATAAGTAAAGAAAAAGTGCAGTAAGATATTTTTGGGTTTTTGGAATAATAGATCTGAAAACAAATATGATAAAAGATAGATCTGAAAGCAATATGATAAAAGATAGACCCGGGGGCCGTAGATTTCACTAGTGGCTTCTCTTGAGAAAATAGCATACGGTGGGTAAACAAATTACTGTTGGGCAATTGATAGAAGAACAAATAATCATGACGATATCCAGGTAATGATCATGAATATAGGCATCACGTCCAAGATTAGTAGACCGAAACGATTCTGCATCTACTACTATTACTCCACACTTCGACCGCTATCCAGCATGCATCTAGTGTATTAAGTTCATGGAGAAACAAAGTAATGCAATAAGAATGATGACATGATGTAGACAAGATCTATTCATGTAGGGATAGACCCCATCTTGTTATCCTTAATAGCAACAATACATACGTGCCTCGCTACCCCTTCTGTCACTGGGTGAGGACACCATAAGATCGAACCCATCACAAAGCACTTCTTCCCATTGCAAGAAAAATCAATCTAGTTGGCCTAACTAAACCAAAGATTCAGAGAAGAAATACAAGGCTATAAATAATCATGCATAAAAGAGATCAAAGAAGACTCAAATAACTTTCATGGGTATAGATCTGATCATAAACTCGAACTTCATCGGATCCCAACAAACACACCGCAAAAAGTCATTGCATCAAATAGATCTCCAAGAGACCATTGTATTGAGAATCAAAAATAGAGAAGAAGCCATCTAGCTACTGCCTACGGACCCATAGGTCTATGGTGAACTACTCACGCATCATCGGAGGAGCACCAATGAGGATGACGAACCCCTCCGTGATCGTGTTCCCCTCCGGCAGAGTGCTAGAATAGGGCTCTAGATTGATCTCGTGGTTCTGGAACTTGCGGCGGTTGGAATT
This sequence comes from Thinopyrum elongatum, assembly GCA_011799875.1. Lineage (NCBI taxonomy): Eukaryota > Viridiplantae > Streptophyta > Magnoliopsida > Poales > Poaceae > Thinopyrum > Thinopyrum elongatum. The sequence continues at coordinate 535,113,634 of CM022301.1, read as the reverse complement.
GTGTTTCGTCGACTCCCCTAGGGTTTCTGGAATATTTGGGTATTTATAGAGCTGAGAGGCGATGGAGGAGACCCCCGTGGGCCCCACAACCCATCAGGGCACGCCAGGGGCCTCTGGCGCGCCCTGGTGTCTTGTGGGCCCCATAGGCCTCCCCCAGGTGCTTCCTTGACTCCCAAGTTGTCTTTTGGTTCAAAAAAAATCTCCAAAAAGTTTCGCTGCGTTTGGACTCGGTTTGATATGGATATTCTGCGAAGTAAAAAACAAGCAAAAAAACAGCAACTGGCACTGGGCACTATGTCAATTGGTTAGTCCCAAAAAATGATATAAAGTTGCTATAAAATGATTGTAAAGCATCCAAGAATTATAATATAACAGCATGGAACAATAAAAAATTATAGATACGTTGGAGACGCATCACGTATCAGCATCCTCAAGCTTAATTCATGCTCGTCCTCGAGTAGGTAAATGAGAAAAACAGAATTTTTGATGTGGAACGCTGCCTAACATGTTTATCACATATTCTTTTCTTTTGTAGCATGGACATTTGGACTTTTAGATGATTCAAAGCAATAGTCTATAATTGACATGAAGACATCAATACTCAAGCATATCAACAAGCAACCATGTCTTTCAAAATATCAACACTAAAGAAAGCTATCCCTAGCCCATCATGCTCAATCATTGATCCATTCATGAAACACACTCGAATATTAGCTATGTCCAATGCACAAGTATGATAATAGTGTTCCCCAGTTGGTGCTTTATAAGAGAAGATGGATACTCAAACAAAAATAAAAATTGCATAAAGTAAATAGATAGGCCCTTCGCATAGGGAAGCAGAGATTTGTAGAGGTGCCAGAGCTCATAGCTTAAATTGAGAGATAAAATTGTTTTGAGAGGCATGCTTTTCCTGTCAACGAAAACGACTGAGAATTCACAATACTTTCCATGCTAGATAAATCATAGGCGGTTCCCAAATATAAAATAAAGTTTATTCCTTTTTCCATCATTCTTTCACAATCCATGGCTAGTCATATCCACGGGTGCCTTCCATACCAACACTTTCCAAGGAATTTATTATTGACAACATATTTTTTTTTTCATTTTGGGACTGGGCATCCCTATTACCTGTCACACTCCCGTGCAATGATAAGTGAATAAACACTCATGTTGAGAATAACATATCTAGCATGGAAAATATTGGCCACCCCCTACCGCTTCATGAGCGGTACGGGTACACAAAAAGAAAATTCATTTTGAAAATTAGAGTTGGCACATACAAATTTACTTGGAACAACATGGAAATACCGCATATAGGTAGGTATGGTGGACTCATTTGGCACAACTTGGTTTAAGGAGTTTGGATGCACAAGCAGTATTCCCGCTTAGTACAAATGAAGGCTAGCAAATAGATTGAGAAGCAATCAACCAGGAAACAAAAACGATCATTAAACATAACTAACACTGAATAATACACCACAAGTAGGATATAACTTCATTGCATAACTATTGACTTTCGTGCTTGCATATGGAATCACAAACCTTAACACCAATATTCTTACTAAAACTTACTCACCAACATGACTCCCATATTACTATCTCCATATCTGAAAACTATTACAAGGAATCAATTTTATAATATCCAATGATCTTCATGAAAGTTTTTATTATATCCCCCTTAAATATCTATCACTTTGGGACTAATTTAATATATTACCATTGCTATTAGCAAGCTCTCAAACAAATTTAAGTGAAGCATGAGAGCATAAATATTTCTTCAAAATTTTCATCTCTCAAAATAATCTAAGTGAAGCATAAGAGGATATTTCTTCAAAATTTCTAACTCTCAAAATAATCTAAGTGAAGCATGAGAGCATTTCTTCAAAAATTAAACAACCACCGTGCTCAAAAAAATATAACTTAAGTACTAGAGCAATTCCATAGCTCAAAAAATTTAAGTGAAGAACATAGAGCAATTCTAACAAATTATAGCATCATTATGGCTCTCTCAAATAGGTGTGTCCAGCAAGGAAGATTGTGGCAAACTAAAAAGCAAAACAAGCAAAGACTCATATAATACAAGACGCTCCAAGCAAAACTCATGATATGTGACGAATAAAAATATAGCTCCAAGTAAAATTACCGATGGTCGTTAGAAGAAAGAGGGGAGGCCTTCCGGGGCATCCCCAAGCTTAATTGCTTGGTACTCCTTGAATATTACCTTCGGGCGCCATGGGAATACCCAATCTTAGGCTCTTTTCACTCCTTATTCCTTCATCCATCGTGATCTCACCCAAAACTTGAAAACTTCAATCACACAAAACTTAACAAAAACCTTCGTGAGATCCGTTAGTATAAGAAAACAATTCACTACTTTAAGTACTGTTGCAACTCATTCATATTTTGTTATTGCATTATACCTACTGTATTTTAACTTTACCATGGCTTATACCCCCGATACAATCCATAGATTCATCAAAATAAGCACACAATGCAACGAAAACAGAATCTGTCAAAAACAGAACAGTCTGTAGAAAACCAAATTAAGATCATACTTATGTAACTCCAATTTTTCTGAAAAATTAGGAAAACAGGGGCAATTTGTATATAAATATTTTTAAAAAAATTCAGAATTGTTCGTCGATCCAGTGATTTTTAACAATTCTGCTACTGGACGTAAAAATTTCTGTTTTCTAACAGGATCAAATCAACTATCACCCAAGCCATCCTAAAGGCATTACTTGGCACAAACACTAATTAAAACATAAAAAGCACAATCATAACAGAGTAATAATTGTGTATTTATAAAAAAACAGGAAATATAATAACTATTGGGTTGTCTCCCAACAAGCTCTTTCTTTATAGCCATTAAGATAGACTTGAGATTTCAATGATGCTCACATAAAAGATAATAATTGAAACACAAAGAGAGCATCATGAAACATACAACTCTTCCTATGCATAGGGATTTTATAAGAAAACAAGCTATCAAGACACAAAATATCTAGCATATGCAAGCAAGAAGAAAGAAACAATAACAATCTCAACATGAACAGAGGTAATTTAGTAACATGAAGATTTCTACAACCATATTTTCCTCTCTCATAATAATTACATGTAGGATCATAATCAAATTCAGCAATATAACTATCATACAAAATTTTCTCTCCATGATCCACATGCATAGAAGTTTTACAATCTTTCAAGGTAGTGGGATTAACATCAAGTAAAGTCATGACCTCTCCAAACCCACTTTTATCAAAAATTTCATAAGATTGAACACTCTCCAAATATGTGGGATTATTTTTACCTAAAGTTGACGCTCTTCCAAACCCACTTTTAATATTATTGCAAATATTATTTTTAATATCATATTCATCATGAGGCTTAAATAAATTTTCAAGATCATAAGAAACATTATCACCCCAATCATGATCTTTGCAATAAGTAGTGGACATAACAAAATTATCATCCCCAAGCTAGTAGTTTTACATATTAACATAATTGACATTAATAGAATTTATAATAACATCATTGCAATCATACTTTTCATTCAAGGAGCTATCATGAATCACTTTATAAATTTCTTCGTTTAACACTTCATCACAATTTTCAGATTCATGATTTTCAAGCAAAACTTCATAGAGATAATCAAGTGCACTCAACTCACTAGCAATTGGTTCATCATAATTTGGTATTTTGAAAAGGTTAGCTAGTGGATGAGGATCCATATCAATAGATTTTTAGCAAGCGAAGATGCAAGCAAATAGAAGGCACATGGTGACACAAGCAAAGATAGCAAACAAGCAAAAAGGCAAACAAAAAAAATATTTTTGTATTTTTTGTAAAAACTTTTTAGAAGTGGGGGAGATGAGAATGAGAGGCAAATGGCAAATAATGTAATTGCAAGGAGATGAGAGTTTATGCGTAGGTACTTGATATATGTTGACGACTCCCCGGCAACGGCGCGAGAAATTCTTCCTGGTTGCTTATATCTGCGTTGGTATTTTCCCGAAGAGGAGAGGGTGATGTAGCACAACAAAGGTAAGTATTTCCCTCAGTTATGAAACCAAGGTTATCAATCTAGTAGGAGAACCAAGCAACACTGTAAACAGCACCTGCACACAAATAACAAAAACTTGCAACCCAACGCGTAAGAGGGGTTGTCAATCCCTCCTCGGTATTGAGATAGATTAAATTGTATGAGAATTGATAAATAGATCTAAGTAAAACACAAAATAAAATAAAGAAAGAAAAATTGCAGCAAGGTATTTTTGGTTTAATATGATAGGAAAATAGACCCGGGGGAAGTAGTTTTCACTAGAGGCTTCTCTCGAGAAAATAGCATACGGTGGGTAAACAAATTACTGTTGGGCAATTGATAGAAAAACGAATAATCATGACGATATCCAAGGCAATGATCATGTATATAGGCATCAAGTCCAAGATTAGTAGACCAAAACGATTATGCACCTACTACTATTACTCCACACATCGACCGCTATCCAGCATGCATCTAGTGTATTAAATTCATGGAAAAACGGAGTAATGCAATAAGAACGATGACATGATGTTGACAAGATCTATTCATGTAGGAATAGACCCCATATTTTTATCCTTAATAGCAACGATACATGCGTGTCATGTCTCTTTCTATCACTGAGATTGAGCACCGCAAGATCAAACCCATCACAAAGCACCTCTTCCCATGGCAAGAAAAATCAATCTAGTTGGCCAAACCAAGCCAAAATTTCATAGAAAAAATACGAGGCTATAACAATCATGCATAAAAGAGTTCAACAAAGACTCAAATAATATTCATGAATAGAACTGATTATAAACCCACAATTCATCGAATCCCAACAAACGCACCGCAAAAAGTCATTACATCAAATAGATCTCCAAGAACATCGAGGAGAACATTGTATTGAAGATCAAAAAAAGAGAAGAAGCCATCTAGCTACTAGCTACGGATCCGTAGGTCTGTGGTAAACTACTCACGCATCATCGGAGGGGCAACAAGGATGATGAAGAACCCCTCCGTGATCGTTGCCCCCTCCGGCAGAGTGCCGAAAAAGGCCTCTAGCTTGTATCTCGTGGTTCTGGAACTTGCGGCGGAAACTGTATTCTCTCGACTCCCCTAGGGTTTTGGGGATTTTAGAGTATTTATAGAGGCGAAGGTCGGTGGAGAAGCTTCCTGTGGACTCCACTACCCATCAGGTCACGCCTGGGCTCCCTGGCACACCCTGGTGCCTAGTGGGCCCCGTGGGCCTCCTCCCGTGTACTTCTTTGGCTCCCTGGGTGTCTTCTGAGCAGAAAAAAATCTCCAAAAAGTTTCGTTGCATTTGGACTTCGTTTGGTAATGATATTCTGTAAAGTAAAAGCATGCAAAAAAAAACAACAACTGCCGTTGGGCACTATGTCAACAGGTTAGTCCCAAAAAATGATATAAAATTGCTAGTAAATGAATATAAAACATCCAAGAATGATAATATAACAGCATGTAACAATAAAAAATTATAGATACATTGGAGACGTATGACCAGGCAGCGGTCTGGGCGGCGGGGTGAATCCTCGCCGGATCCGGGCGGGACAAGGGTTGGATCCGCGCGGGGCCAGTGGCTTGTGGCGGCGGATGGTAGGTGGTTGGGGCGTCGGGGAGGCTCGCTGGGGTGGGGTGGCTCGCCGGGGTAAGGCTCTGGCGGCGGCGCTGGATATGGCCGACTGTGTCGGGGTGGGTGGGGAAGAAGGTGGCTTGGGGAGAGAGGGGGGGGTGAATAAGAGAGAGGCCGACAGGTGGGGCCTTTCGCCACCTCAGCAAATTATCCATGTAGGCATGCCACATCGGCCGGACAGGTGGGCCCAACTGGTTAGATTCGCTGTCTTCACGATCAAATTCGAGCATCAGTGCTCCGCTTTACAGATTAAGCACAATTTCAATGGTTTTTTGTGCCCTGACACAAATGTGTATTAAGTTGTTACGCCAACCTCAAGTGTGATGGTTTTGGGTAAATAACTTCGGGCTGGTCCCTGCCTCATCACTCCAAAAGAAGATGCAGTTTGATGGGGAACTTCAACCGTAAATCTTTCTTTTGTGTAATATTCTTGCAATGGTTATAATATCATGAGAAAAGTATACTTTTCATCCCTTAATTTTTGGCGGAGTTTAGATTTAGTCCTTCAACTTTAAAACCGGACAAATTGAACCCCTAAATCTTAAAACCGGACAAGTTTAGTCCCTCGTCTTGACTGACTAGGTATCGCTGCTGAGTCATTGTGGTTTTGACTGGTTTTCATCCATGTGGCGGTATTTCTCTCTCCTGCCTAGCCATATCTCTTCTTCCTTCTCCCTCTCTGTTTGGGCATTTCATCAAACACATGATGCGCGCCTACCAGCGATGGTCTTGCTAGCTACCACACGCCGCCGTGGCCGCATCATGGGCTGCCTACTGGCCGCTCCAAGCCGCCGCTGCCTTCTCACAGCTGGCCACATGCAGCAGCCCCGCTCCAGCACTGCTGGCCCCGTGCACCTCGCCATGGCACAGCTCCCGGCTGCCTGCCAACCTCTGCGCTACCGCCGCTAGCCGCACCAGTAAGAGCGACACGAGGGCGCCGGCCATGCAGGTGACCAAGCTGACGTCCACGACGTTCTGGATCTCCCCTTCCAGAAACCAACACCGCCTGGTCGCCGATGAGATACTCAAGCTAGGTACGCATCGAGCTCGACGGCGTTCATGTGCTGATGGACATGTGGTGTACTTCCTCGATGTTGTCCGCAGAATGCTCGCCAAGGGCCTGGATGACGGCTCCAGCTGCTTCCGACGTACAGCCACGCGTTCCTTGCCGCCGGTGGTGCTTGCCCTCGAGCTCACAGCGCTCGCGTCCGGGACCTTTATATGGCCGGGTTGGTGCACCTCACCTTGATACTTCCTTGAGCACCCGGTCGTCGAGCTCCAGCACGTTTCTCAGGAGGCTTCTATGGCTGATTTGGGTGCGCGTGCAACGGCGGCATGGTTCAGGATTCTGTATGCGGCCAGCCCGCCGTATCCATGCCGCACATGCCAGCTTTCCAACCGTCGCTGCCGCCACCGCGGGATGCTCATGGCCGCCACCCCGGTGGGATCTTCGAACGCCGCCGCTGGACATGCGGGGGTAGAGCAGCATGACAGGCGGGATGGACGAGATGACGAGCACCGGAGGCATCACATGCCTACGTAGTGTTCGATGAAATGCCCGACGCCATTAAGAAGAAGATGATGAGGTGGACGTCGTGTTAGATTTACGATTGGTCAAAACCGGGTTGACTCAGCACAGAAACAATCTCGGAGACTAAACTTGTCTTTAAAAGTTAAGGGTGCAAGATGTCCGGTTTTAAAGTTGAAGGACTAAATCTAGACTTCGCTAAAAATTGAAGGACGAAAAATATACTTTTCTCTAATATCATGGAAATCCAATTGAGACAGTCAAAGCCCGCCTCCTTTGTGAGTCCGAGGGAGTATGATCGGTGGGTGCCCCTTCTTATCAATAATTATCATAAACAATACGTACCCAGTCCCAGTCGATGACATCAGTCCTTATCTCCCCTTTGGTTTTCCTAATTAACTGGCTAGCTACTAGCAGCCTCGGAGCAAGAAGCCGCCCGCCACACAGACGCCTAGTCCGCACCCAAGTTCTTCAGCACTCCGGGTGGTCGCCTGATTTGAGGTACCAGCTCGGAGCTCACCCACTGCCCAATCCCCAATTGATTTAGGGTTTGTTCTTTGTTGTGCTTTATCCACTATCCCGTACACGAGCTGATAAACACATACAAACAATTTTGCACATTCTTTGTGTTCAGTTATGTCATTATGATTGATAAAAGGAAGTTATTGTTACAAAATTATTGAAAAATGAAGAGGACCGTGGACATTGCTTCTTCTTTTTAGACATGCTATGAAGATATGGGAGAAGGCTATGCCGGATGTGGCCGAAGAGCTTACCGAAGAGCTTACCGAAGAACTTGTGTGTGTGTGCCGTCGGGCTTCTTTATGCAAAATTGGGACTTTTGTCAAAATCCTTTTTTAGGAGGACCATCCTGTTTTTAAATCCTAGATCTGCCATTGACTAGCACGGTAGCATGGTCCTTGTATTTGGCATGTTTAATTATATGCCCGTCAGCCAAGCGCGCGCCGTGTCGACGTCTTCCCACGACAAATGAGTCTCTATCTGAATTTTGGGATTTCCTGAAATTCCTTAGCAGGTCACTCTTGTTGAACTTTTTTATGCTGCAATAACTACGTCATATCATATCGAATGTCTATAGATGGATTATTGGTTTTCCATAGCTTTAGTTTCTGTACGGTTTACTTTGTACCAAAACCACACTCGAATCTATTCCCTACAAAATACAGAAATTACGTTGAATTCTCTTGGGATTGACTGCCTTCTTCCTCTCAAACGGGCCAACTAGGATATCGACATCAACGCGGCATGTCGATGTCTTCCCGCGACAAATGAGCCCGAATTTTGGGATTTTCTGAACTTCCTTAGAATTTCACTCTTGTTCCGTTTTTTGGGATGTGACTCGTCTAATGGAATGTCTATATACGGATTACTATTTCTGTATAGCTTAGTATCTGTAAGAATATTAACATCAACGTCGCATGACACACTCTTTGTACTCATTTGGTGGAACTAACAGGAAATCTTTTTGATATCGCAGAGCAGAGGAAGCAAGAAGAAGCGGCTCGAACCACGTCAGTGCGGTCACGATGGAGACCCCTCCTGATTAATTCGTACTCTTAGTCTTACAACAGATTAAGATAAAGCAACGTTGGAGTGTATTACGTGAGTCAAGTGTACTGAGCACAGGCGAGTATGGACATCTGTCTGGCATCCGTATATTCAATTCAATCAGCCAAGCTAGACGATCGTTCCACTTTAAAATACTCCCACGCACTCCATCGTTAGGTGTGCTATAAACAATGCAAGTATGGGTAAAACTATGCCATCTGATACCAATCACGTCATCGATCGACGCTCTGGTCCTTGCCATCCTAGTTTGTTTTCTTGCATTATCAAATTATCAAACGCGGCGGGTGCGGAATATAACCTTGATACTCGAGCTGCCAATAATCTGTGCGCACTAATTTTTCGCCTGTATGAGAATACTGGTATCTGGAAGCATGAAGATACCACTTGAGTAACAGACTAACAGGCCTCTTGAGTTCACCTAACGAACACCAGAAAACAGTCGATATGGATGGATGTGGTGTGTTCAACATTTTTGTTCACAGATGACATGTCGACTTCAAAGGAAATTAGAGATACGTACGTACGTGGTTAATTAGCCAGAAGATGTGCCAAGACCTTGTTCGCTGGTCTTGCCTTGCGGCTCAGCTACAGCCACAGCTAGTCATAGTCATCACGCGTCATCTCGTGTGTTCAAGGAGACCCTCCGGTCTGATGTTTCTGTCATTGGCCCCCTCTAGCTGCATTAAGCCACATGCATGCAGTTGCTCGGCAGCCTAGCTAGGAAGGAGACTCTCAAGTCTCAAAGTCAGCTGCCGCCGTAGCTGGGGCAAAGGAAAAGACGAAAGGAAATCGACAATCTATTATTAAGCTGTCGATCGACCGGAAAAGTCTGGGGCGTGATACCAAGTGGCATCAGCAAGCTGCAGCCTCGGAGGATATTCGCGCCAAAAGGCCTCTCTGGATTTTATTTTGTTTTGGGATCAGCTTGAGCTAGCTGCTGTTGCATGGCCTTTTTCTCTTCCTTCCATTGTTGACGTTCGTTTCAGTTGAGGAGTTTGCGAAAACGATAGGCACCGTTGATTTCTCCCGCTTCCCTTCCTTTTCCCACACCTTTTTCGATCAAGGCGTTTCCACGGTGACAAGTTTTTTTTTTTTGGCGAGGGTTACGGTGGCAAAGCTCGCAGAAGTAAAAGAAGCAAACGTTGACGGTGCACCCACCGTAGTAAAATCTCTGTCTTAAGTTAATTGTCTTACATTTATCTAGGTACGGACGTATCTACTACTAAAACATATCTAACATTAAAATGTGTCTAGATATTATGCTTTCTGAGATATACGGGAATAGAGAGAGTATTGTAATTTCGTTACAACTTTACGTACGACACAGGGTTCCAATGTCGTCAGCACGGCACGAGGATGTTTGCTGCCGCAGCCGCCTAGGCACTAGGTACTTGATACGAATGTGTGCTTGGTTTGCTTGCATTGCCCGAGCAGCCGCGCCGCAAATTAAGGCCAAAGTTGATGTGGATTCTTCTTCATTTTTCTACCATGTTTACGATCGTGGTTTCACTAGTCAACTTGATGGCTCCGTTTGCGGTGTCATTGGATACACGACACCCCGCTGCAGCACACCACACCACATGCAGCTGGAGAATCCTTTTCACTTCCTCCATTGTTGACGTTTGTTGTGTTATATGATGTGTTTTGTCGATCAAAAAGGAATAACGAACGAACGGAAAACATCTGTCGTCGAGCAGAGCATGCGCGGATCGAACAGGCGCAAAGTGAAAATGATAGGGCAGATGGGCATCAAGGACCGTGCAATGCTACCCTGGAAAAAAAGAGGACCGTGCAATGATGCGCTCTGTTTTTAGCTTTTCTTTGTAGAACAAGACGGCGACTTTATTATAATGGCTTTTTAGAGATGTTTTTCCTTCTTTTGTGTCGCCTTCAGTTCTGTGGGAGAGGTGAGAACGACATGGTGTTTTTTTCTCACGGCTTGGGCTATTAGGCCATGAGTCTCTTTGCGTCAAATAGGCGGCTGCCGCATAGAGAGGGCCAGAGGGGCATTGTGGGTAGGTCGACCCATTGCATGAGCCGTAGAGTGGCGAGTGGAGTGGGGAGTGGCACCGTAGCAACTGTATATTTTTATTCTTATTCATTTGGGTTTTCATGAAAAAAACTCAGAACAATATATTTTTAAAAGAGCAAACATTTTTTGAAAAATATTGGACAACATTTTTTTGGAAACACAAACCTTTTTTTATTATCTTTGAACACTTTCTGAAAACTCAAATATTTTTCATATTTACATTTTTTTTGTAAATGTGAATATATTTTTGAAAATTAAATTTTTTTGTATTTGCGTATATTTTAGAAAATTTGATTGTTTTCTGAAAATGCGTACACTTTTTTTCAAATTGGCAATATTTTTTTAGTTTTTTCGAAACAAGAACATTTTTTTCAAGTTTGTGATTTTGTTTTCAAATTTGCGAACAATTTTTACAAAAGCATGATTTCTTAATATTTAAGAAAACAAAAAGGATAAAAAGAAACAAGAAAAAAATAAAAGATGAAAAATAAAAAATAAAACCGAGGAAACCGTAAAGAAAACAACAGAAAAAGAAACCCTAGAAGGTTCTAAAATCATAACCTATACTGTAAGGTTGGACTATCTCATTCACACGTTCTGTCTGTGCGTTTTGATGGCAATTAGCGACACAGAGCGGCAAATAGGAATTGTCGGTAAATCATATTTAGGGCATACAGAGGTGGGAGAGAATAAAAGTCCACTGATTGTTTAGATGAAATGGGAGTTTTTAAGTGGGAAGAGGAAGGGGAGTTGAGGGTGCCAATTCCCACTAATTTCTCCCCGTAGGGGACCCTGTTAATTTGACGGCGGACCTTTATCCAAAACTAATTCCCATCATATACCAAACAAGGGAATGAGAGTAAAATTCTATTTCCAACGCATAATCCCTTGATGAACTCTCTCATGCGAAATCCCTTTCCCCTTCCCAAAAGTTACCAAACAGGCTGTTAGTTTTTCTCACTGATTTTTTTTTTGTTCTTATCATCGGATTCTTTCCTTGGTTTTCTTGTTTTGTGACCGGTTTTATTTTTATGAACATTTAGAGTTGGTTTAGGGAAACTTCCATTTTCCACCTTTTTCTGTTTTTTTTTTGTTATTTTCACCGGTTTCTTTGCCCGGTTTTCTGGTCTTCTTACTGTTTTTTTTTCCTTTTTATCTTTTTTGGTCTTTGAAAATGTTCTTCATGCCTTAATGAATATCAAAGTGCATTAGAAAAAATTTCACCATGTATTAAAAAATGTTTAACATATATTAAATTTTCTTTAATGTTTATTTGAAGAATTGTTCACCGCATATTAAGGTAAGTTCACGATACATTAAAAATTGTTCAATATTTATTTAATAAGGTTCACCATACATTAGTGATTATAGTACATAAAAAAAAGGCAGCCCGGTGCATGTAGCTCCCACTTGCGCAGGGTCCGGCGAAGGGTCCGACCACTTTGGGTCTATTGTACGCAGCCTTTCCCTACATTTCTGTAAGAGGCTGTTTCCAGGACTTGAACCCGTAACCTCATGGTCACAAGGACTATAAAAAAATAGAAAACATAAAAAACAGAAGAAAAACCATGCCTAGAAGAGAAGAATATATAAAACAAAAATAAAAAATAAAATTAGGAAAACCGACAAATCGTACCTATGCTCGTGTCTCTTGCTCGCTGGAGGATGCCCGCGTGCTGGCCCAAATCGCATGTAGCCGCTAGAGACGCGACGCTTGTTGCTCGCGTCGAGCGATACATATCATCGCCTCCCGGGGGAACTGTCTTGCAAATGCTCAACCCCGCACATACATGGGCCGGCCCACTTAATGCCTTTGTTGTTTCACTTGAGAAGGTTCATCCTTTTTCTCAGGTGCGTTTCTCTCATGTGTTTTTCGTTTTCTATTCTTATTTTTATTCCCCTCTATGCATTAATTTATGAATGTTTTCTATTATTAGTGAGCATTTTTTTAAATTCTCAGCGTTGTTTAAACTTGCAATTGTTTTTAAAATTCTTAAATACTTTTTGAATTTAGCAATAATTCTTAAATTTTATATTTTTTAAATTGAAAGTAATTCAACAGAGAACCAGTTGAAATAAGAAAACGAGCTGAAAAAATTAATCATTTTTTTTTCACCAGGAGTAGGTAGCCTGCTATCCCGCATCGGGCCGCCCCACTTAGCGTTAGCTAGGGGCGCACGTTTGGTTGCTTTCCCAGGGCATTCATTCCTTATTCGGTACCCGTGCTCTTTATAAATAAGAGTAGGCGTGGAGAGCGTCAAATATGGTCTTCCATGCAAGAGTTTATTTTTGGCCGCTTTTTGAGAAATGTATCTTACGATTCTCCTTGCAAGATGGAGTCCCTGCCGAATGGAGTGGAAATCCTTGGGACAACTGTGTAAGACTTAATTTGCCATAAAATTGGACGACCGCTTTTTGTGTTACATTGAGTCGAGCTTAGAACCTTTCCTTTTCTTGCCTGCTGGAGATGCCTTGTCCCAACTGCACTTATTTGACCTGATGACTAACAAATAGGAGCACTCATCATCGTTTACATCCTGAGGCTGTGTTAGGGGGAATGCTAATGAATTTCAACCTGGGATCACATGTTTGGACAAGGCGGCCCAGATAGTTGCAACCGACTTTTGTTTAAAAGCTTAAACTGGAGAATGACAAGTTGAAGACGGAGAGCTGTGATAACAGGAGTTGAGCGGAGGTGCACAAGGTGCTATGAAGGGGCCAAGCAATTTTGCTATGACCGACATCAGGAAATGTTACAACTGAGCAGCGCAATTTGCAACGATGAGGATGAAGATGAGGGGTTGAAACCGATGAGCTCCGACCAATGGGGCAAGGGCGTCGAGCGAATTCGGCAGAAAGTGGAGGGAGGACGTCCAGGCAAGGGGGCAGTGGCAGTGGTCGGGAGGGCGTGCAGGCGCGAGGCGGCGCCCACGCTGTGCGTGCAAGCTTGATTCGCATGCGGAAGGAGATAATGCGGCGGGGAGGAAGATGACGCAGACTTTGCATTCAAACGAGGCCCAGTTGGATGCACACGCGGTGACCAGCCAAAATTTGGGCCGGGCAGCCACGCCTAGCATCAAGAGTCCCTAGTCACGGCTCGTGTGCGTCAAGGAGTAGAGGCTTCGCACAGCAAGCAATTCCATTGTGCCGGCCCATTTGGAATTGCAGTTCAATTCAACTAAAAATACATAATGTAGAGAAACAACATTGTAGTGGTTTGGTAACTGTACCATGCCGGTTCATTGTACCGCCCTAGTTTTAGTTTTGAAAGTTTTCAAAAATCTGATTTTTTTTTTGAAATTTTGAATTCAGAACAGTTTTTTTTAATTGTGAATTTTCTTAAAAAGTGTACAAAATTAGAAAAAGATGAACAGTTTTTTAAATGTATTTATTTTGAAATTGCAAAGAAATTTAAAATTCTGATTTTTTGAATTTTTTTAAAAGTGATTTTGTTTTTTCAAATTGAAGCCAACAATTTCGAATTGTGAACATTTTTCTGAATGGTGATTTTTTTATAAACATGACCACGTTTGAAAACATGAGCAATTTTTTTTGAATTTGTGAAAAAATTCGAATTCCAATCATTTTTTTAATCATGCACAAATTTATACAAAGTGAACAAAATTTGGAAAATTTGAATTTTTTTGTCAAAAAAGTGGACATGTTTTGAAATCACAAACAAATCTGAAATAACCCAAACAAATTTTTAAAACATGAACAAAGTTTGGATTTTTTATTTTTAAAAAAATACTGAATTTATAAAACAGGAAAAGAAAAGAAATAAATAAGCAGGAAAAAACGAAAAATCAATCAAAAAACATGAAAAAAAATCTGTAAAATAGAAAAGAACAGGATAAAACTAGTTCAGGGAAATGAGCAGTCGCTCCCAAAAGTGGTTGCTCCTCTAAGTGGGCCGGCCCGTGTGGCGTTGTCGCTCGCTTCCATTCAGCGGAGCCGCGATTGTTTGCTGCACACGGGCGGTAAATAGGATCCCGCCGTAGCATCCTCCTATTACTAACACATATTAAATCAAAGTAAAAAACAATGCTAACATTTTCTCAATCATATGTGGGTATAACACCTAAGGATGTGAATGGGCCGGCCCGCTGTGACCCAGATTTGGTACTTGTTGGCCCCTCTTTGTTTAGGGACATGGAGCCAGACCAATGGTTCAGTGGTGATTGGCCTCATATCCCCTTGAGTAACATGGTCCGACCCATTTAATTCTATATTGTTACGAAATAGGGAGAAGTCACACAACAATATCTTTTCAAATAGCTTCATTTAGCATTAGGAATTTTGAGCATGTTTGGATCTCCAGAGTTTACTTTTTCAAAGAATACAAGGCGTATATGTGTCCTAATTTATATTTCTTGCACGAACAAAAGCTAATTTTGGATCAATATTTCAAAAAAAAAAAAATATAAACACAAGGCTAACAATCCTCACAAATGCATATGTTATCATAAAGACCACTAGAATCTTAGACAACCAAATTTGGTCGACCTGCTTCTCCCAATGGGTCGGTGGTGTCCTGCTCCCTTGGTGCAATTTCCATACAAGGCCAACCGAAAAGACCCGTTGGCCTTGAAATTTTGGGTAAACAAGCAGGCAAACACAGTGAAGCCTGATCTCCGTTACCTACAGTACAACATGGAAACACAACACCAGCAGAATCTACAGAACCAAAAACGGCAGCTATATCACACCGCCAACATAATCTGTCTCTTCACTCAAAAGAAGTAGTGGCCCTCGAGGGGACGGTCCTGCGGCAGCGCGTCCTTACTACGTGAGAGGCGGACTCCTTGAACCTCTGCAGGCGCAATCTAAAAAATGCTACACCCTACGTACAACTTCTACGTAACCTACGTAATCCCTTTCCCCACTAATGGCCAATAAAAATCTGCCAAATCAGCTCATACGTAGGATGCGTAACAAACATTAGTAGGTGTAGCATTGTTGGGCGCACTCTGCTGTACGCGTCGATGTTCCGTTGTGACATCAGGAAGAGCTCCACCTCTGTGACGAACCGTGCTGTCCGTCTGAGGAGGAACGGCCTTGCAGCGTCCGACAGCAAGCTCCTGAACTCTTCCCTTGTATGTTCCGGGGAAGTCTGCTTTGAGGCGTGCAGTTTTTCTTGCGTTTTCATGAAGGACTCGATCATGCCGTGGATGTGGTAAACTATGGCCTCCACGTTTTCGTCCTGTGGAAGATAATTTCTCAATCTAAGTCACCATGAATAACATGATCTACCAGCATCGCACTACTCTATACCCTGGAACGTGCAGGATCAGCCTGATTTTTTTTTATTTTTTTTTGCTTTCAACCATGATGAATGAGTAAGGGTAAAATATGCATTACAGATACGCGGTACTGCCAGTGGTACTTCATGCGGTGCACCGGGATGTAGAGCCGGTCCCGTGGCCGGCGAGTCCTCCCCGCCCGCGGCACCAATGCGAAGGCGTCCAGCGGCGGTGGCGTGCGGGATGACCAGCGCCGGCGTCGAACTTGCACTTGCCCTTGTCCTTGTTGTTGAAGAAACCCATGGCGGATGCGCGGGCTAGCTAGGGCTTTCTGTCGTCAGTGAGGGAGCAAGAGTGGCCAGATGTGGATGGGAGTGGGAGGAGAAGTGGATGTGGCTGCCCCCTCCCGCCCATGCTTGCATTTCAAAAAGATGTGGACTCTAGAGGCTTCCAGACGCTGCCATGCGGGCCCAAGATAGGTGGACACATTGACTACGACTGCATGGGGTAGTTGGGCGGCCGACACGCGGGCCCAAGGCAGACACGAGATCATATATGAAAGCAAGGTAGGCCACGACACAACATAAGAAACCATTATATAATTCAACTTATTCTCTCTCAACTGAAGACTAGTACTTAACAGTAAGAGATCATATATGAACTAGCAAGAGAAGAAAACGAAGGTGCATCTACTCACAAACTTTGGCCAAAATAACATGAAATTTAACACACCAGATACCATATTAGGGCTAAAGTTTCTCCGCACTTAATTAAACTTCTATGTTTGGTATTATGTAAAATGGAGAAAAATCATACACAACATATATGGCAATAAATGTTTTTTATTATCTACATGGTAATAAATTATTTCATTTATTTTTAATATATATCAAAATTATGTAATATAATTATACGACATTGGGCTATTGAGATTAAATCAATCGAGCCAGTGTTGGCTCAAGATCAGGTTGTTTCTCGATCGAGCTACATGAAGTGTTCATACTTAGCATATTTCTTTTCTAGTCGATCTCGAGTCGAGCCAAAATACGAGTCGATCTCGAGAAGCTCAAGAGCCTCAAGCTTTTCTTGCAGGCCTAGTCCCACACATAAGGAGAGAGAACATGCCGGTCACCACATAGAGCTATACGCAATACATACACGGCGACTGCACTCATGACTGTATTTTCAAGTATGAGGACCGTATCGAAGCACTTTTCAAGTATGAGGACCATTGTGGACATCTCCAGCACGCATGAGGACCATAGATGCAATTACCTCAGAGAAGAAGCAAGAGAGAGGTAGGGACCGCAAGTGTCGGTGTAAAAACCGGCAGACCTCGGGGTAGGGGGTCCCGAGCTGTGGATCTCAAACAGATGGTAACAGAAATAGGGGAGACAATGTTTACCCAGGTTCGGGCCCTCTTGATGGAGGTAAAATCCTACGTCCTGCTCTTGTTTATATCAATGGAGATGTATCAAGTACAGAGTTGATCTACCTCGAGATCGTAAGATGGGTTCTAACTCTAAGGCTAGGTGAATGAGGCTGTGTTGAAGTCCCCTCTACGGGATAAACCCTCTGGCTTATATACACGCCAGGGAAGGCATCTAGGGTTAGAAGGTCGGTATCTAGGTGTGGAGGTGGCTGGAGAAGTCTTGGAGTACACGTCAAGTCTTCGGCAGATGCAATCTTGATCTCGCCTCCAGCGTGCGGCTTCTGGAGTCCATCCTGAGGAGAATGAGGGCCCACTGGCTCAGCTGAAAGAACATGTGGTGCCCCCATTTTTTTTGATAATTGATGACAATCTCTATGGACTAATGGTTGTCTTGAGTTATATTTGAAGTATTTGTCCATAGGTATTGCTTGAAGACCATTTGTTGGTTTCAAGGTTATTAGAAGAAGAATATGTGTTGACTAAGGTGCTATTCAAGGGTTTATCCAAAGATTGGTCATGTGAGAGTTGAGCCTATTGCAAGCATGTCTTGAAGAAGAAGATTGTGCGAACATTCATGTTTACCTTCAAGACATCATCTTAATGAAGAGCGTTGGAAAGATTCAAGGTTGATCAAGACTAATTCAAAGAGTGAATCAAGTTGATCAACACACAAAGCGTACAAGATGTATCGAGGGGGATCTTGTGACCCCATGGTATGGTAAGCATTGTCCATTATGCTTTGTGTACTAACCCATGGTCTACGTGAGAGTTCTATGTGGGGTTAGGTATGTTTCCATGGGCGTGCGTCAAGAGGGAGATCTCATACAACCCATGGAGGATAATGATACGTCTCCAACGTATCTATAATTTTTGATTGTTCCATGCTATTATAGTATCAATCCTGGATGTTTTATATGCAATTTTATGCAATTATATATCATGTTTTGGGACTAACCTATTAACTTAGTGCCCAATGCCAATTGCTGTTTTTTTGCTTCTTGTTGGCTTTTCAGGAAATCAATATCAAACAGAGTCCAAACAAAGAAAAAACTTCGAATTTTTTTTCTGGACCAGAAGAGACCCTAGAAGGTTTGAGAGAAGACCTAAAGAGTCACGAGGGAGCGACAAGCTCGGGAGACGCACCCCCGGTGGGGGGGGGGGGGCAGGCTTGTAGGCCCCTCGTGGCACCTCTTGACCTAATTCCGCCTCTATAAATTCTCAAATATTCCCCTGACATGAGGGAGCCACCCGAAATACTTTTTTCACCGCCGCAAGTTTCTGTTCTCATGAGATCCCATCTGGAGGCCATCTCCGGTACTCTCCCGGAGGGGGAATTGATCACGGAGGGGCTCTACATCAACCTTGCTGCCCTTCGAATGATGTGTGAGTAGTTTACCTCAGACCTACGGTACCATAGCTAGTAGCTAGACGGCTTCTTCTCTCTCTTTGATCTTCAAGACAATATATGTTCTCCTTGATGTTCTTGGAGATCTATTCGATGTAATAAATTTTTGCGGTGTGTTTGATGGGATCCGATGAATTATGAGTTTATAATCAGATTATCCATGATTATTATAGCTTTGTATTTCTCTCTGATCTATTGATTTGGTTTGACCAAATAGATTGATTTTTCTTGCAATCGGAGAAGTACTTTGTAATGGGTTTGATCCTGCGGTGGTCAATCCCAGTGACAGAAAGGGACATGACACGTATTGCATCGTTGCTATTAAGGATAAAAGGATAAGGTTTATTCATGCGCGAGTTTACTTTGTATACATCATATCATCTTGCTAAAGGCGTTACTCCATTCTTTATGAACTTAATACTCTAGATGCATGCTAGATAGCGGTCGATGTGTGGTGTAATAGTAGTAGATGCAGGCAGGAGTCAGTCTACTTGTCTCGGACGTGATGCCTATATACATGGTCATTGCCTTGGATATCGTCATGATTATTCACTTTTCTATCAATTTTCCAACAGTAATTTGTTTACCCACCGTATGCTATTTTCAAGAGATAAACCTCTAGTGAAACCTATGGCCCCGTGGTCTATTTTCATCATATATCAAAAACCAAAAATACCTTGCTGCAATTTTATTTACTTTGTTTTATTGTGTGTTTTATTTGTCCATCTATCTATAGAAGATTTGATCCTTGCAATTAACTGCCAATGGATTGACAACACCTTGTTCGCGTTGGGTGCAAGTATTTGTTATTTTGTGTGTAGGTGCTGCTAACGAGGTGTTGCGTGATTCTCCTACTGGATTGATAAGCTTGGTTCTTAACTGAGGGAAATACTTATCTCTACTGTACTGCATCATCCTCTCCTCTTCGGGGAAATCCCAACGCAGCTCACAAGTAGCAGATAACATCAAGTGGTGATCGTCATCAAGGTTGCGGTGTACAAGTTCAAGTGGAGCATCACGAAGAGATTATGCTTGAAGCTTGTCGTCCCTTGTGGTGACAATGGACTTGTGAAGATGTGCCGAAGAGTGGCTCACCCATAGTGGTGTATGGGAGAGCAATCAACTAGTCTTCATCGAGCCAACGCAATCATGAAAGGTGGTCCAACTTGAGGAAGTCAAGATCGTCATCATCTAGCTCAAGTGGACTATGTGCAAGGCAAAGGTTTGACCTTGATAGATTTTCTATTTTACTGGTCTCATGGTGGTAGTTGGGAGACCGGGTTATAGGATTGATTGTCGTACTATCAAGGGGGGCTCTCAAGTGAGTAGCTTGATCATATCGTTCGTAGAGAGCTCAAACCATTGCATCCTTGCATCATATTTCTTGGTTCTTATTTGGTGTTTCTTTTTGTGAGTTTTAGAGCTTATGTTCATCTTCATGACAAGCTCGAGTTCATCGAAAACGGAGTTCATATGCATCTTCTATGATGTTTTCGATGTTGGAGTTTATGTCGGTTCCTCACTCATGGAGGTTTCAAATCTCTATATCATAGGCATAATCTCTGTTACCACTTCTGAAGATTTCCAGTCATGATTTGGCAACTCTTGTCGTTAGCTTTCTATCAAGCTTGAGTTCGTCGAAATCAGGGTTCATTGGCAGAAGCTATGACAGTTTTGGTCTTCTTGCATCCTTCTATTTTTCTTGGGCAATTTTTCAGCTTGAGCGGTAGTAGAGAGCGGTAGTACCTCTCCCCCGAGCGGTAGTACCACTTAGGTGGTATTTCCGCTGACCAATACTGCTTCCACTTCCGCTTATTTTTATGCTTCTGTTACCCAATCTGCTTGAGCGGTAGTAGAGCGGTAGTAGAGAGCGACAGTACCTCTCTGTAACACCCCTGTGTAACTACCACTGTGATCAGCTGCTAATAATGCCAAGTCATTTCATTTGCAGTGCTTAAACATAGTGGTTAATCAAAGCAATTCAAATTTAATTCTGAAAATCAACTCAAATTCAAAAGTGAAATATGAAGTTGATCAAACACTGTTGGGAAAATGTTCAATAAATGGCAAATAATCCAGGAACATTTGTAAAACCATCATAAATAAAGTTGGAGTTAGGAAAATGACTCAAACAAGATGAAACAGCACCAAAACAGCAATATTAAATCCCTTTAAAATCATTTCAATTTAAAATGAATCCAAATCTGTCCAAACCAATTTTTGGTGGAAGGAAATATTGCATTACAATATTTGGGTCAACTCTCACATTTCACAAAAATGCACAAGTGGCCTAACTATTACCAAATCAGAAAGGAATAAAGAATACAAATTAAGGAAAATAGAAAAGGCCTAAGCGACACTGTGCACTTAAGCCTGTGCTACAGTACCTGGAGGCCCAGCCCACCGCGGCCTGTTTCTCCCTCCTTCCTCTCTCTCCGTCGCCGTGTCGGCTCGTCCATGGCCGCGCGCGCTCGCCCGGTCGCCGATCGACACCGCGACGCCGCGGGTGGCCGTGAAGGGATAAGGCCGCGCTGGTACATCCCCCTTGGCCTCTCCGTCATTCTTCCCCCCTCTCCTCGCTCGCTCCGCCCGCTTCCCCCTCCAGATCCAACCCCGGCCGAGCGTCACCATCGCCGCGATCCGTCGCCGCCGTGGCCAACGGCCTCCCCACCTCGTCTAAGTGTGCCTGGGAGGGGCGCTGTGGTCGACTGCGTCTTCCAGAGCAGCTGGAGGGAGCGGAGGAGCGCTGCTTCGCCCGCGCGCGTCGTCTTCATCCTCGGGACGCCGTCGTTTTCCTCCGTCTTCGGCGAGCCACTGCTGCTACTAAACCTCCGACGAGCCCCCGTGTGCTCCCTCGGTGAGCACCCCATCCGGCCCTCACCCTGCTGTTCCTCCTTGTAGGCCGTAGCTCGCCCCGACGCACCCGTGCTCCCGCCACCGCGGTCGAGCTCGCCGGCGTGGCCCCTGTGGCCGCAGTCCGCGCCCGTGCTCACATGCGTATTCAGCACCATCGTCCGAACCCGTAGCACCTGTCCGTAGCCCTCGCCGGGCCCCGTAGCCACGGATCCGATGATGGCCAAACGCCGGCGCCGCCCCTGCTCGTCCCCGGCGACATTCCGGCCACTTCCGAGCCCGACCGTTGGCCCTGCTCGACGCGCGAGCTCACCAGCTTTCGAACGCAACCAAAATCACACGAAACGGCGCATCACAACGCGTGTCCGGCCAACTCCGGCGATCTTCCGCCGCGAAAACGGACGCCGGCGTTGAGCCGCCGGCCGCCGCCGACGTGGCACGATGGGATCCACCCCTGGGCCGCTACCAGTGGGTCCCAGGGGGCCCAGTTGACCCGTTGACCACGGTCAACTGTGCTGACAGGTCAGCACAGCCACTGACATGTGGGCCCCGCGGTTAATTAACCTAATTAAACATTTTAATAAATAAAAACAAAATAGTTATACTAATGTCTCACTGACAGATGGGGCCCACTCCCTAATTAACCCTGCTAATTAAACTAATCCACTGTTAGTCTAAACAGAGACTGACATGTGGGTCCCACTGGACCCACAAGTCAGGTTTGACCTGAACAGCCGACTGTTGACTTGGTGATGTCAGCATGACATCATGCTGACGTCATAATTCATTTTTTGTAAATAAAAATAATTCCAGAAAATCAATAAATCTTTAAAAATTAATAACTTTTAAACCGTAGCTCAGATCGAAAAAGTTAAAACATGAAAGTTGCTCAGAATGACGAGACGAGTCTGATCGTGCCGTCTGTTTCCTTGTCGGAACCTCCTACGTAGGAGAACTCGTAACTCCGAGCCCGAATCCGGTAGATGAATAGTGCACGCATGCCGATTAATAAATCCCCGGTTAATCCTAAAGATAACCAAAATGACCTAGATGCATATTTAGGCAACCCTGCACTGCATCATAGCATCGCACGCACTGTGTTGCATCTGATTGCATTATATTTACTTGTTTCCTCCCCCTCTTCTCTTTCGGTAGACCCCGACGTTGCCGTAGCTCCTGAGGCAGATGCCGCTCCGGAGTACGACTACGTCCCCGACGACCCTGCCCTTGCCATCGAGCAGACAGGCAAGCACCCCCCTTTTGAGCATTCCGATATCGCCCACTCTCTCCTCTCTTATGCTTGCATTAGAAATACTGCTGCTACTATTGTCCTATATCTGCTGCATAGCCTGTTTTATTGTAGCCTACTATTGATACCTGCCTGTTCTCCTAAACTGTTTAGTATAGGATGGGTAGAGCCTTATCAGAGACCCACTTGTCCCGACTGCCCCGCTGGACTCTCAGAAGACCCGGGCAACGGGATCGAAGATCAGACCCTGGCACCGCACGTCACTTCCCCTAAGATGCTCGACTCTACTGGGTTACTATCGAGTGCCGAGGGTGATACCTCGTCAGCACTTCTGATGATAACCTTGTAGGTTAGTTATTCGGTCATGGTAGGTGAGGGTGATTCCTCCTACACCACCCCCGATAACGACGTCGTCGTGCAACTTCTCAAGTGTGGACCTCGAGGGTGATTCCTCATTCGTTCACCTTGACAATAGCATCGAGCAGGAATTCCAACGAGGGTGATTCCTCAGGGTTCCCCCTTGGTGTCAGACACACGGAGACTTGGTTACTATGACTGAACACTGAACCATGATAACATGTTACTAAAGACGGGTCGGCCCTGAGGGGTACCCACGCGAGCATGAATGCGAAGTGATGTGGAGTCGGGTTGACCTGAGAGGTGCCCGCGAGATAACTACGAGGCGTGGCCGGGCATTCTTAGCCCTTGCCGCAAGACCTCGAGACGGGGCGACGGGGTCACATCGATCGTGAGTCTCTGCTCGTTTCCGCGCGCTCCTAATCCACTAACGGTTTGGATATTTGATCCGAGGGGCCTCTGGCCTGATAGCACTAACCATCACGTGGGCATAGTATGGGCGTTCTACGCCGTATACTTCAGCCGGAGCTTAATGGACGTCAGCAAATGATGCGGCACACGCTGGGTTGGACTGGGAACGCAACCGCGCTTGTATAAGGGGTTGCTAGGTCTGCTCACCGGCGGTGCACGTAACGTGCAGGAGTTCCCGGGGCGAAGGCCCAAGACCCCTGGGGGCATAGGTTAGACCGGCGTGCTGACCTCTCTGTTAAGTATTTGGTCGGGTTGCGGCGTGTTGCTTAGCCGAGGCAGGGCATGACCCCGAAAAGTGTGTCCGGCCGGAGTTAAGCGAGCGTGGTGGGTAAGTTGGTGCACCCCTCCAGGGAAGAAACTTCTATCGATAGCCTGTCCTACGGTAACGGACACTCAGAGTTGTATCCCGATCGGTACAACTAGAACATGACTTGAGATGAGAACTGGATAGTACGGCTCTGGGATTGCTTTCTCGCAGGGAGTCGAGGAAGAATCTCTGGCCGAGGTTGATGACATTACTGCTATAATTTACATTATGTTATTCTGCTCTCTTCTAATGCTGCAAGACCGTTGAAGATGATGAAAATGCTAGTCTTCAATAGGACTAGGCTTTTCCCCCTCTATTCTGGCATTTCTGCAGCCCAGTCCACATATACAACCCCTTTTGAAAATGTTGCATATGTAGTGTAGATCCTTGCTTGCTGAGTACTTTGGATGAGTACTCACATTTTCTTTATTTTCCTTTTTCCCCCTTTATCCATTTGCCGCATCCAGACGACGGAGCCCCGGAGCCAGATGCCCCAGTCGATGACCACTTCTACTACCAGCCCGGAGAGTACTACTACTACTACGAGGAGCCGTCCGACGACCAGGAGTAGGATTGGAGGGTCCAGGGCAGGAGGCCCACGCCTTTTCGATCGTAGTTTTTATTTTGCCCCGCCTCTGTGAAGGCTTATCTCTCTGTTCTGTAATATATCTGTACCCAGATATCTGACGCTTCCGCTGACACTTGTATGCCATCGAGCTATGTATTCGAGCCCTCGAGGCCTTGGCTTGTAATATTAAGCTTGTATGACTTTATTTATGTTTTAGAGTTGTGTTGTGATATCTTCAAGTGAGTCCTTAGGCTTGATCGTGTGCATTTGCGTGTATGGTTAGTGCACGTTTAAGCCAGGGTCGTCACAGGTTGGTATCAGAGCCGACTGCCTCTAGGAGTCCCCCTTTCCAACTCTTTGGCCGAAGTTGAGTCTAGTGGTCAAAAACTATTTTACTAACTTGGCTGTGTGGCTTACGGGCCCACGTCGCCAACTGGGTGGTATTAGGATCTTTTATTCCTCATCTTTACTCCGAGATTCTAATCTCTCATCTATTCGGGTTTAATAAAATTACTAACACCGACACTTAGGATCCCGATAATTCCATCCACCCGGAGAGCTGGATTCAGTGCGATTTCCCTGTCTTTGATCTGATTAGTCTGATAATCATTTCCTTTCCATTGTTTTGTTTAATCTTTCCATTCAAGATCTGTTATATTTCTCGTCGTCGAATGACAATCCTGAATCTCTTTGTTTCAGATGGACCGTCTGTTTCCACCTCGTCCTACGACGCAGCTTGTGCTTCGCACCTGTGCTCGAGACGTCCCTAGGTTTCCAGCTGTTCTGATCGCCCTCTTGATCAGGCTGGGATACCGCTGGTGCCCCGAGTACATGGTCTATGAGGTTTATCGTGAGTTCAACCAGGAGCAGTACTATGCTGATGTTCACCTCTACGATCAGCAGGATGACTCAGACACTGAGCTACACCGCTTTCACGGTATCGGCGTGACGATTGAGATGGCAGTCCATGATGCCGCCTACTCTGCTGTCGCACGTCTTCGAGGACAGTTCAGTGCTGACTTGGATGCGTTCGAGTATCGTTATATTCTGTATGCCCCTGCTGGAGATGCTTCTGGATTCTACACAGCTGTTTGTGCCCCTTACGAGCCTCGTCGCTACGATTAGCGAGTTCTGATTCACTGTACTCAGGCTCTGGATCGCACTGTTTGGGCTCTTGCGGTCGAGTTGTTCGCCACTCGAGCACGACTCTACGAGGCTATGACGCAGTTGCTACCAGCTGTTTATGCAGGGATACATCCGGAGCATATTCTTTACCCGAGCAGGACCGAGATGCCATCAGGGATCGATTGGCCTGCTGTGGGAGGTCACATGCCTGCACGTGGACCTCTTCTTACAGTTCGAGACCGGGTTCTGCATCAGAGTGCACATGGAGCGCAGGATCCTTCTGCGACGAACGTCCATCGTCCGCACTTGCAGCTACCCCGTTTCAGTGGTTTTCTCCGACGTTGATGTAGCCTTTGCTATGTCTCGTTGTGTACTTCCTTACCGCGTGCCTGCGCGCCGCCTAGCATGTCTAGCTTTTGAATTTGCGCCGTTATGCTGCCCGAATGTAACCGACACTGTATGGATCTGTATGACTTAATGACTACTATTAAGTATCTGCTGTACTATTTAAATTCCGTCGTGTTACATCATGCATGCCGCTAAACACTCGCATTGGCTTCTGCTAAACTACCCCTGTTGACTTAGCAGGATGGCAGATAACAATCCACCTCCGCCGCCACCGCCTGACTATATGGCTGCGATGATGCAACAGTTCGAACTCAACCGCCAATTCATGACGGGGATTATGCAGCAATTCCCCCGTCCCAATGCCGACCAGCCGCCACCTTCCATCACCTTGCCAGAATTTATGCGACTTAACCTGTCGTTCTTTCGCAACACAGTCAACCTGCTGGATGCCGATGACTGGCTGCGTGACATCTCCCATGAGATGGAGTCTGCTGGTGTCACCCCGGCCAGTTATGTCACCTTTGCGACATACCTTCTGAAGGGTCCCGCAT
Source organism: Thinopyrum elongatum (assembly GCA_011799875.1). Taxonomy (NCBI): domain Eukaryota; kingdom Viridiplantae; phylum Streptophyta; class Magnoliopsida; order Poales; family Poaceae; genus Thinopyrum; species Thinopyrum elongatum. The sequence goes on along the minus strand of CM022301.1, from coordinate 535,086,900 downwards.
CAGAATGGTGGGCCACTCACCGACAGACCCTACCACCTGGTACCGTCGTCACCTGGGCAGAATTCAAGATTGCTTTCCGTGCCCGCTACATTCCTCAAGCTGTCATAGCTCGGAAGAAGGCCGAGTTCCGTAGTCTCGTACAAGGCAACAAGTCTGTGGAAGTTATTCAGCGCGAGTTTCTTGATTTGTCTCGCTACGCTGAAGAGGACATTCCCACTGATGACCGAAGGCAGGAGAAATTCCGCGAAGGGCTGCACCATGACATTCAGTTAGCCCTGCTTGTCCAAGACTATCCTGATTTCGCCACCTTGGTGAATAAGGCTATTATGGTCGAGACTGGACTGAAGAAACATAAAGAAGCTACCAGACGCACTCGTGAGACGGGCTCATCTTCGGGCTCGTCCTCCCAGAAGCGCCGCATCTGGATTCCGCAGAGCATGTACCGTCCAGCAGCACCAGCGCACATGCCTTCTTATGCTGCACCATGTCTGCCTCCTCCACCACCGAGGCAGCCTCTGCAAGCTCCAGCACCTCGTCCTGACAATGGACTCTGCTTCAAGTGTGGCCAGCCGGGTCACCGTGCCAGAGACTGCTCACAGAGTCAGAATCAGCTAGCTCTTCCTTCTGCTGGCTGTGGTATTGGCCGTGGTACTCCTCAGCAGCGCAACAACAATGCCAGACCTTCTTATGGTCGTGGGCAGTACTAACACGTTAACATGTCTGAAGCTCCGGATCAACCTGAAACCGTGATGGGTACACTTCTTGTTAATTCAGTACCTGCATCTGTTTTATTTGATTCAGGAGCATCGCATTCATTTATGTCAGATAAATTCGCACTCATGCATGAAGTTAAATGTGATATGCTACCCCAAAAGATACGAGTAAATACTCCCGCGGGACACTGTCACACCTCCTTGGTTAGCCCCGATGTCGTGATTAATATCGAAGGGTTGGAGTTTCGAGCATCCCCCATTATTCTCAACTCCTCTGATATTGATCTTATTCTGGGAATGGATTGGTTGAAGGCCCACTACGCCTCAATCAATTGTGCCACTAAGGTGGTACACCTTCTGCATCCATCGAATGAGATAGTGAATTATCAAGCTCACCTCACCCAGAACGCTGAGGCTCAGATTTATGCGTTAAATGCGTTGAACGCTTCTCCGCTTGAGGGGATCGAGAACATCCTAGTTGTCTGTGACTTCCCGGATGTTTTTCCAGAAGAACTTCCAGGAATACCCCCTGCTAGAGCTGTCGAGTTCGTCATCGACTTGAAGCCTGGCACCACTCCTATTGCGAAGCATCCTTACAAGATGCCTCCGCACCATCTTATCGAGCTCAAGGAAGAAATTGATAAATCCTTGAGGAAGGGTTTCATCCGTCCTAGTTCCTCTGCCTGGGGAGCACCGTCTCTTTTTGTCAAGAAGAAAGATGGTACGAATAGGTTGGTCCAAGATTACCGTCCTATCAACCAGGCAACCATTCAGAATAAATATCCGCTTCCCCGGATCAATGACTTATATGATCAACTTGCTGGATCTTCGGTGTTCTCTAAACTCGACTTGAGGTTGGGTTATCACCAGATCCGTGTCCATGAAGAGGATATTCCAAAGACTACATTTGTTACTCGATATGGCTCCTATGAATACACCGTCATGTCATTCGGCCTAACGAATGCTCCGGCTACGTTCTCCCGCTTAATGAATTACATATTCATGGACTACCTCGACAAGTTTGTCGTGGTGTACCTGGATGATATCCTAGTATACTCGAAGAATAAGGAAGAACATGCGGAACATCTTCGCCTTGTTCTAGAGAGGCTTCGAGAGCACAAGTTATATGCCAAGTACTCCAAATGTGAATTCTGGCTTTCCGAAGTGACTTACCTTGGACATGTGATTTCCAAGGACGGTATTGCCGTTAACCCGAAGCGTGTTCAGGCTATCCTTGACTGGACTCCTCCGAAGAATGCCAAGCAAGTCCGAAGCTTTCTCGGTCTAGCCAGTTATTGCCGCCGATTCGTCGAGAACTTCTCCAAGATCGCCAAGCCCCTGACTAATCTGCTCCACAAAGGCGTTAAGTTTGAGTGGACAGACAAATGTCAGGAAAGTTTCCAGACCCTCAAGGACAAGCTTACTTCTGCTCCAGTGCTTGCTCCTCCTGATTCTCGCAAGGACTTTGTCATATACTGCGACGCCTCTCGTCAGGGATTAGGCTGTGTCCTAATGCAAGAGCGAAGAGTGATTGCGTATGCTTCACGTCAATTGCGTCCACATGAAGAAAATTATCCAGTGCATGATCTTGAACTTGCTGCAGTGATCTATGCATTAAAGTTATGGCGGCATTACCTTCTGGGTAATCGGTGTGAGATTTATACCGATCACCAGAGTCTGAAATACTTGTTCACCCAACCGGATCTTAATCTCTGTCAGCAACGATGGTTAGAAACAATTACGGACTATGACTGCGGTATTTCATATACCCCGGGCAAGGCTAACGTGATGGCTGATGCCCTGAGCCGCAATTCATATTGCAACAACCTCATGGTTAGGCAAGCTCAACCTCGTCTCTATGCAGAATTGAATCAGCTGAATCTGCGAATTGTTCCCCAGGGTTCCCTTAATAACCTTGTGGTACAGCCAGACCTTCAGAAGGCTGTTAAGGAAACGCAAGCCAAAGATGCTGAAATTGACTTGATGAAGAAAGAGCTTCACCTTGATAAGTACCGGGATTTCTCAGTTGCTGAAGATGGAACATTATATTTCAGGGGCCGCATCGTAGTACCTCGCTTCGAGCTTATGACTGACAAGGTCATGAAGGAGGCTCATGATACACCGCTATCTATCCATCCGGGTAGCACCAAGATGTATCGCAATCTTCGACAGAGGTACTGGTGGTCCAGAATGAAACCGGACATTGCTCGATACATTGCTGAATGTGACGTATGTCATCGCGTGAAAGCAGAACATCAGAAGCCAGCTGGAATTCTGCAACCCCTCCCTATTCCTCTATGGAAGTGGGATAAAGTGCAGATGGATTTCATTACTGGTCTTCCAAGTCTCAGAAAGGTCACGACGCTATTCTTGTCATCGTCGATCAACTTTCCAAGGTTGCTCATTTCCTACCTGTCAAGGAGACTATCACTGCTAGCCAGCTAGCAGAGCTGTATATCTCCAGAATCGTTTCACTCCACGGTATTCCGAAGGAGATCAGTTCGGACCGTGGCGGTCTTTTCACATCCAAGTTCTGGGAAAGTTTCCAAGAAGCTATGGGCACTCACATTACATGGAGTTCAACTTATCATCCTCAGCCCCAAGGCCAAGTTGAGCGAGTTAACCAAGTGCTTGAAGACATGCTTCGAGCCTGTGTTATATCCTTCGGTAAGAAATGGGAGGAATCTCTCCCGTATGCCGAGTTCTCTTATAACAACAGTTATCAAGCCAGCTTGAAAATGGCCCCCTTCGAAGTGCTTTCTGGATGTAAGTGTCGAACCCCTCTGAACTGGTCAGAAACTGGGGAACGACCTCTCGTTGGACCGGACATTATTCAACACGCTGAAGAACAAGTCAGAATTGTCCGGGAGAATCTCAAGGCATCTCAAGACCGCCAGAAGAGCAATTATGATCGCAAGCGATGGGGTCTGACTTATCAACCGGGTGATCAAGTTTATCTGCGTGTCACTCCTATGAAGGGCACCCGTCGTTTCGGAATCAAGGGCAAGCTAGCTCCTCGCTATATCGGTCCTTTCCGCATCGTGGCTAGACGTGGACAGGTGGCTTATAAATTGGAGCTGCCACCACAATTCTCTCATATTCATGATGTCTTCCACGTGTCGCAACTTCGCAAATGCTTCAAGGAATCTCCGCACCGCGCAGTGGATCACGAGATGCTTCAGTTGCAAGATGACTTAACTTATAAGGAGCATCCGATCCGCATCCTTGATGAAGCTGAACGTTGAATTCGTCAGAAGATGACCAAGTTCCTTAATGTGCAGTGGTCGAATCACACGGAAGATGAAGCCACTTGGGAACGCGAGGATCATCTTCGGGAAGAGTATCCCGACCTCTTTCCTTCTACCTCCTAAATTCTCAGGACGAGAATTTCTTTTAGAGGAGGAGAATTTGTAACACCCATGTGTAACTACCACTATGATCAGCTGCTAATAATGCCAAGTCATTTCATTTGCAGTGCTTAAACATAGTGGTTAATCAAAGCAATTAAAATTCAATTCTGAAAAGCAACTCAAATTCAAAAGTGAAATATGAAGTTGATCAAACACTGTTGGGAAAATGTTCATTAAATGGCAAATAATCCAGGAACATTTGTAAAACCATCATAAATAAAGTTGGAGTTAGGAAAATGACTCAAACAAGATGAAACAACACCAAAACAGCAATATTAAATCCCTTTAAAATCATTTCAATTTAAAATGAATTCCAAATCTGTCCAAACCAATTTTTGGTGGAAGGAAATATTGCATTACAATATTTGGGTCAACTCTCACATTTCACAAAAATGCACAAGTGGCCAAACTATTACCAAATCAGAAAGGAATAAAGAATACATATTAAGGAAAATAGAAAAGGCCTAAGCGACACTGTGCACTTAAGCCTATGCTACAGTACCTGGAGGCCCAGCCCACCGCGGCATGTTTCTCCCTCCTCCCTCTCTCTCCGTCGCCGTGTCGCCTCGTCCATGGCCGCGCACACTCGCCCGGTCGCCGATCGACACCGCGACGCCGCGGGTGGCCTTGAAGGGATAAGGCCGCGCTGGTACATCCCTCTTGGCCTCTCCGTCATTCTTCCCCCCCTCTCCTCGCTCGCTCCGCTCGCTCCGCCCGCTTCCCCCTCCAAATCCAACCCCGGCCGAGCGTCACCGTCGCCGCGATCCGTCGCCGCCGTGGCCAACGGCCTCCCCACCTCGTCTAAGTGCGCCTGGGAGGGGCGCTGTGGTCGACTGCGTCTTCCAGAGCAGCTGGAGGGAGCGGAGGAGCGCTGCTTCGCCCGCGCACGTTGTCTTCATCCTCGGGACGCCGTCGTTTTCCTCCGTCTTCGGCGTGCCACTGCTGCTACTAAACCTCCGACGAGCCCTCGTGTGCTCCCTCGGTGAGCACCCCGTCCGGCCCTCACCCTGCTGCTCCTCCTTGTAGGCCGTAGCTCGCCCCGACGCACCCGTGCTCCCGCCACCGCGGTCGAGCTCGCCGGCGTGGCCCCTGTGGCCGCAGTCCACGCCCGTGCTCACATGCGTATTCAGCACCATCGTCCGAACCCGTAGCGCCTGTCCGCAGCCCACGCCGGCCCCCGTAGCCACGGATCCGACGATGGCCAAACACCGGCGCCGCCCCTGCTCGTCCCCGGCGACATTCTGGCCACTTCCGAGCCCAACCGTTGGCCCTGCTCGATGTGCGAGCTCACCAGCTTTCGAACGCAACCAAAATCACACGAAATGGCGCATCACAACGCGTGTCCGGCCAATTCCGGCGATCTTCCGCCGCGAAAACGGACGCCGGCGTTGAGCCGCCGGCCGCCGCCGACGTGGCATGATGGGGTCCACCCCTGGGCCGCTGCCAGTGGGTCCCAGGGGGCCCAGTTGACCACGGTCAACTATGCTGACTGGTCAGCACAGTCACTGACATGTGGGCCCCGCGGTTAATTAACCTAATTAAACATTTTAATAAATAAAAACAAAATAGTCATACTAATGTCTCACTGATAGATGGGGCCCACTCCCTAATTAACCCTGCTAATTAAACTAATCCACTGTTAGTCTAAACAGAGACTGACATGTGGGTCCCACTGGACCCACATGTCAGGTTTGACCTGAACAGCCGACTGTTGACTTGCTGATGTCAGCATGACATCATGCTGACGTCATAATTCATTTTCTGTAAATAAAAATAATTCCAGAAAATCAATAAATCTTTAAAAATTAATAACTTTTAAACCGTAGCTCAGATCGAAAAAGTTAAAACATGAAAGTTGCTCAGAACGACGAGACGAGTCCGATCGTGTCGTCTGTTTCCTTGTCGGAACCTCCTACATAGGAGAACTCATAACTCCGAGCCCGAATCCGTTAGATGAATAGTGCATGCATGCTGATTAATAAATCCCCGGTTAATCCTAAAGATAACCAAAATGACCTAGATGCATATTTAGGCAACCCTGCACTGCATCATAGCATCGCACGCACTGTGTTGCATCTGATTGCATTATATTTACTTGTTTCCTCCCCCTCTTCTCTTTCGATAGACCCCGACATTGCCGTAGCTCCTGAGGCAGACGCCGCTCCGGAGTACGACTACGTCCCCCGACGACCCTGCCCTTGCCGTCGAGCAGACAGGCAAACACCCCCCTTTTGAGCATTCCGATATCGCCCACTCTCTCCTCTCTTATGCTTGCATTAGAAATACTACTGCTACTGTTGTCCTATATCTGATGCATAGCCTGTTTTATTGTAGCCTACTATTGATACCTGCCTGTTCTCCTAAACTGTTTAGTATAGGATGGGTAGAGCCTTATCAGAGACCCACTTGTCCCGACTGCCCCGCTGGACTCTCAGAAGACCCGAGCAACGGGATCGAAGATCAGACCCTGGCACCGCACGTCACTTCCCCTAAGATGCTCGACTCTACTGGGTTACTATCGAGTGCCGAGGGTGATACCTCGTCAGCACTTCTGATGATAACCTTGTAGGTTAGTTATTCGGTCGTGGTAGGTGAGGGTGATTCCTCCTACACCACTCCTGATAACGACGTCGTTGTGCAACTTCTCAAGTGTGGACCTCGAGGGTGATTCCTCATTCATTCACCTTGACGATAGCATCGAGCGGGAATTCCAACGAGGGTGATTCCTCAGGGTTCCCCCTTGTTGTCAGACACACGGAGACTTGGTTACTATGACTGAACACTGAACCATGATAACATGTTACTAAAGACGGGTCGGCCCTGAGGGGTACCCGCGCGAGCATGAATGCGAAGTGATGTGGAGTCGGGTTGACCTGAGAGGTGCCCGCGAGATAACTACGAGGCATGGCCGGGCATTCTTAGCCCTTGCCGCAAGACCTCGAGACGGGGCGACGGGGTCACATCGATCGTGAGTCTCTGCTCGTTTCCGCGCGCTCCTAATCCACTAACGGTTTGGATATTTGATCCGAGGGGCCTCTGGCCTGATAGCACTAACCATCATGTGGGCATAGTATGGGCGTTCTGCATCGTATACTTCAGCCGGAGCTTAATGGACGTCAGCAACTGATGCGGCACACGCTGGGTTGGACTGGGAACGCAACCGCGCTTGTATAAGGGGTTGCTAGGTCTGCTCACCGGCGGTGCACGTAACGTGCAGGAGTTCCCGAGGCGAAGGCCCAAGACCCCTGGGGGCATAGGTTAGACCGGCCTGCTGACCTCTCTGTTAAGTATTTGGTCGGGTTGTGGCGTGTTGCTTAGCCGAGGCCGGGCATGACCCCGAAAAGTGTGTCCGGCCGGAGTTAAGCGAGCGTGGTGGGTAAGTTGGTGCACCCCTGCAGGGAAGAAACTTCTATCGATAGCCTGTCCTACGGTAACGGACACTCGGAGTTGTATCCCGATCGGTACAACTAGAACATGACTTGAGATGAGAACTGGATAGTACGGCTCTGGGATTGCTTTCTCGCAGGGAGTCGAGGAAGAATCTCTGGCCGAGGTTGATGACATTACTGCTATAATTTACATTATGTTATTCTGCTCTCTTCTAATGCTGCAAGACTGTTGAAGATGATGAAAATGCTAGTCTTCAATAGGACTAGGCTTTTCCCCCTCTATTCTGGCATTTCTGCAGCCCAGTCCACATATACAACCCCTTTTGAAAATGTTGCATATGTAGTGTAGATCCTTGCTTGCTGAGTACTTCGGATGAGTACTTACATTTGCTTTATTTTCCTTTTTCCCCCTTTATCCATTTGCCGCATCCAGACGACGGAGCCCCGGAGCCAGATGCCCCAGTCGACGCCACTTCTACTACCAGCCCAAAGAGTACTACTACTACGAGGAGCCGTCCGACGACCAGGAGTAGGATTGGAGGGTCCAGGGCAGGAGGCCCACGCCTTTTCGATTGTAGTTTTTATTTTGCCCCGCCTCTGTGAAGGCTTATCTCTCTGTTCTGTAATATATCTGTACCCAGATATCTGACGCTTCCGCTGACACTTGTATGCCATCGAGCTATGTATTCGAGACCTCGAGGCCATGGCTTATAATATTAAGCTTGTATGACTTTATTTATGTTTTAGAGTTGTGTTGTGATATCTTCAAGTGAGTCCTTAGGCTTGATCGTGTGCATTTGCGTGTATGGTTAGTGCACGTTTAAGCCGGGGTCGTCACACTCTCTAAGCGGTAGTACTGCTCCACTGAGTGGTAGTACCTCTCAAGCCATACTACCTCTCCCCCGAGCAGTACAACCTCTCTGGCAGAACTACCGCTTGTGTTTTTCTATCTCGTTGGTCTGTTTTGACCGTGCTAAGCGGTAGTACCGCTCCCCCGAGTGGTATTAGCGCTTGAGCACGACTTGTGGGCATAACGGTTGGATTCGGGGGGGGGGGGGGGCTATTTAAGGGGGCCTTCTTCCTAGGGATGAAAATGGAGTGGAAAGTTTCCGCTTTTCCGGAGGAAAAATGGAAACGGAAAAGGAATATTTTATGCAAAAACATAAACGAAAACGGAACGGTGTTTTCCGGTGGAATACACGTGGAAATGGAACTTTTCATTTTCGTGAATATCGAATCTCCGTTTCTACTATAGGCCCATGGCTGCTTTGTAGCCCAACTATCAAACAACACACAATGACACAATAAGCAGGATGGATCATTTGAGGACCGACTTTTACTACTACACACGTACTCAACTAGACCCTATACGGAATTGTCATGTACTACTAGAATACTACTCTATGTTGCTAACACAACCATATTATTTTGTAGCCATGTTAACAATCCCTTAAATTTATTTGTTTTTGTTTGTATTTCTCTATGATTCAAGGGGGTTTTAAGTTCCGGTCAACACACAGTTTTGTTTCCGTGTCCGCTCTGTATTCGCCCTGTTTCTGTTTCTGGTAGTATTTGTTCCCATATTCATTTCCCGGGTTTCCGTATTCGTTTCCGCTTCTGCAAAAAAAATATGAAAACAAATGTGGTAGCACCCAATTCTGTCCGTTTTCATCCCTACTTCTTCCCCAATGGTCCTAATATTTTGAGCTCATGTTCTTACCCCATTGTTGACCTTCTTCGAGCTTGATAACTCTCAATCCCTCCATGGATTCTTGCTAGTTTTTGAGGTAAAAGGGAGAGGAGATCTAGATCCACATTTCCACCAATCACTTTCTCCTCTATGTGAGGGGAACCCCTTGGATCAAGATCTTGGAGTTCTTTGTGTTCTCCTTCTTGTTCTTCCTCTCATATTCTTCCATAACTTTTGCTTTGGTGGGATTTGAGTGTGAGGGACTTGGGCACTCCGTGTGCCCTTGCCATTGCATTTGGTGCTTAGGTTTGAGTTCTCCACGGTTATACGTGGAAGTGAAAGTTGAGAAGCTTATTACTCTTGGGTGTTTGGGCACCCTAGAGCTTGTTTCTCTTGGGTGCTTTGGTGCCCTAGATGGTTGGTGCGTTCGGAGCTCAATCATTGTGGTGTAAAGCTCCGGGCAAGCGTCGGGGTCTCCAATTAGGTTGTGGAGATCGCCCCGAGCAATTTGTACGGGTTCTGGTGACCGTCCCCAAGGGTTGCCAAAGTGTACGGGTTCGGTGACCGCCCCCAAGGGTTGCCATTTGTAAGGGTTCGGTGACCGCCCTCAAGGGTCCCTTAGTGGAATCATGACATCTTGCATTGCGCGAGGGCGTGAGGAGATTACGGTGGCCCCAGTGGCTTTTGGGGAGCATTGTGCCTCCACACCGCTCTAAACGGAGATCATCGTCGTCCCCACATGCCTCGGTTATCTCTTATCCGAGCCCTTTACTTATTCACTTTACTTTGTGATAGCCATAGTGTTTAATGTTATATATCTCGCTATCACTTAGTTTATCTTGCTTAACATAAGTTGTTGGTGCACATGGGTGAGCCTAGTTGTTTTAGGTTTTGTGCTTGACAAATTAAACACTAGTTTTATTCCGCATTTGCTCAAGCCTAAACCGTAATTATTTTAAAGCGCCTATTCACCCCCTCTCTAGGCGACATCCATGATATTTCACCAGCTGAGGAACATGGGCCGACTAGGTTGGTACCCCCTAGTCCAGGACACCGTCAGCAAGGAAAAATAGAAACAATGAAGAGAGAGGGAGATTGCATGTGGGGATTAACTACATGTCTTGCCTCAATTCTATATACCTATGTGGATCCTGAGACCACACCATACCAGTGGTTCCATAGCTCATGCCCTAAGGTTTTAGTCACCCACTGGCCACCTTGACCCTCTCTCACAAGCATTTTTCTTCTATGACCCGAAAAGTAGCACGGTAAGAGAAAAGTTGGCAGCAGCAACTCTAAGTTATCATCAGTGAAGTAACAACATCTCCAATGCTGACCCGCAAATTTGCTCCGTCATCCGTCCGCGGACAGGGGGGTCAGTCCGCGGACATTGATGCCGGAGGCCGCCATCCAATGCAGTCATGTATATGTCCGTCTAGTAAAGGGCAATTTGAAACTCAAATAAAAGTTCGATCCATAGCGTGCACCCGATCATACTAGCGCGTAGATCACATGCCCGATCACATCAAAAAGAGACAAGTATGTTTAAGTTTTTACATGCCCGATGACAAAAGAATATCCGTCCGGCAGTCTGTTCAAAAAATTGAGATTCTTTGCCATGGCGGACCGCAATCCGACCCTCCCCCACGCTCAAGGTGCCGTCGCCGCAGCGTATGCAACCTCTTGAGGGTCTCCTCCTTTGCGGCTTTCGCTTTGACGCGATGTTTTTGCCGCGTCGCCGACTTGATCTTTCGGGCAAGCGTGATGGTCGGATCCTCCAACCCCTACACCACGTCCTCCATCTCCGGCAGGCTCTCCTCCGGTTCCATGTGGCGGCGGCGGGAGGGAAGAAGAGAGTGGGAGAAAAGGGCGGGAGTTGGGTGTGCAACATCCCCAGCATCACACTACAGTAATCCCTTATGACCAGCGCCAAGTCATCTTGATTGAGAAAGCTTAATCATATTGGGTTAATATCTCATTTCAAATTCCTTCTCTGAATCTAATTCAAATTCAAAGTGAAATTTCAATTTACACAAAAGTTGCTGGAAAAATGTTCTCATTTAGCAAATATTCCAAAACAATTTGATGTTAAGAAAAAGAACATCACTATGTTGCTAAAATGAGCAGTAGCAATTAATCCAGTTCAATTCTAGCATTTTAAAATGGTATTCCATTTATGAAAAATTCAATTGGATTCAAATCTCTCCCAAAATAATTGTGGCAGTGCCATAATTTGCAAAGAATATTTTGGGCCAAGGTTCACCTTTTTCAAAAGTCATTTGGTGGCTTAAATGTTTCTGCAAAAGTTTTTGTAAAAAAAAAAACAGAAAACAGAAAAGGAGAAATAGAAAAAGGCCTAACAGCTACTATGAGCTGGGCCTAAGTGCACAGTGGCATGGCCCAGCCCAGCCGGCCTCTTTCTCCCTCCTTCCTCTCTCTCACCTGTGCGTGTCGCCTCGCCCGTGGCTGCGCCGGCGTTCTCCGTCGAGACGGCGACACGGCGACGCCCACCGACAGCCGAGGGGATAAGGATCTCCTCGTTCACTCCCCATGGCTCCTCCTCGCTCACTCTCCCCTCTTCCTTCGTCCTCCCCCTCGGCTGGAAAGGAACCGAACGCCACCATCGCCATGGCTGCGGCCTAGCCACGACCACCGTGCCTCTCTCGCCGTCCCACTGGGTCTCCGAGGCTCGCCGCCGTCTGCCGCTTCGACTGGCGCATCGCGTTGGAGCTCGGAGCCACTGCAGCGCCCACGACATCGCCGTCTTCCTCCTCTGCTCCGACGAGCTTCGCCGTCGATTCCGCTGCACCGAGCCCTCCCCGAGCACGCTTAAGCACACCTGCAGGAGCACCGTGAGCATGCACTTCTTTCTCCTCTTTTCCCCAAGCTCTTCCGCCACCGTAGCCTTCCCTCCCCGTCGATCCCGAATGCCACTCCGCCCGAGCTCGTCGCCGGCGTGGCTCCGGCGACCAAATGACCTTAGGCCCGTGCGCAACTTGCTCACCGCGTCGCGTAGGTCATGCCTAGCTATTTAGTTCGCTCGTTTACTCACCGTAGCCGCCGTTGTGATGATCACCGAGAAGCACCACTGCCTAGCTCGCCGCCGGCGTGTTTTCCCGCCACCCCCGCACCTGAAACTGCCCCAGATCGACGCGGCGTGCTTCGGCCGTTCGAACGCGAGTTACGGCGCTCATTTTGGGCCTCTGAAGGCGAAACCCGAGCCTCTCCGGCGAGAGCACCACCACGGAGAGCTCGCCGACGCTACTCCGGCGCCGGCCACCGACGTGGCACACCTGGGGCCCGCCCCTGGGTCACTGCCAGTGGGGCCCAGTTGACTGGGTTGACACAGTCAACTGTGCTGACTGGGCGGCCCCAGCCACTGACAAGCGGGCCCCACCGCATAATTAAGTTAATTAAAACATTTTTATAAATAAAGATAATTAGTTAGTTAAATGAGTCACTGACATGTGGGGCCCAGCTGTTAATTAACTCTGTTTAATTAAAATAAACCCCTGTTAGTTAACCCACTATCTATGACAGGTGGGACCCAGCTGCCAGGTTTGACCTGAACAGCTGCGGTTGACCTGCTGACGCAATGCTGACGTCACTGCTGACGCAATAATCCTTTTCTGTTCATTTAAATAATTTCAGAAAATGCTAAAATCTTTGTAAATTCGTAGAAATTAAACCGTAGCTCGGATCGAAAAACTTTCTACATGAAAGTTGCTCAGAAAAATCCCACGATTCCAACCGTGCCATCTGTTTCCGTGTCGGGACCCTCTTCGGAGGTGAACCCGCAACTTTTAGCCTGTTTCCGATAGATGAATAAAGCATATAACCCGGTTATTAATTCCAACTTAAATCCTAAAATAACTAATATGATTTAGACATGCTTTTAGGCAACCCTGCACTGCACGTTAGCATGACATGCTCTGTGTTGCATATGTTTGCTGTGTATTTATTTGTTTCCTCCCCCTCTTCTATCTCGGTAGATCCCGGTACCGACGTAGTCCCCGAGGCCGACGCAGCTCCGGAGTTTGACTACACTGTTAACGACCCTTCTCTTGCCACAGAACTTCCAGGCAAGCACCCCCCTTTGAACATGCCTATATCGCCTATTCTTTCTCTCTTATGCTTGCATTAGAAAATGTTGCTGCTACTGCTTATCCTATTTTTGATGCATAGCCTGATTTTGTAACCTGCTATTGTTACCTACCTGTTTATCCTAAACTGCTTAGTATAGGCTGGTCAGTGATCCACCAGAGACCCCCCCCACTTTGTCCAGTTGCCCCCGCTGGATCATCGGAAGACTCGACGACCAGGCCCCATCACTGCACATCACCCCCCTTAGTTGTACGACACTGCAGCGTTACTATCGAGTGCCGAGGGTGATACCTCGTTTAGCACTTCTGATGTTAACTCTGTAGAGTAGCTATTTGGTCGTGGTCATCGAGGGTGATTCCTCCTTCACCACACCCGATAACGGCGCTGTCGTGCAACACCTCAAGTGTGAACCCATCAAGGGTGATTCCTCCAAGTTCACCTTGACGGATACATCGAGTAGGAATCCAACGAGGGTGATACCTCAGATTCCCCTGATGTTATGGACACACGGATACTTGGACTTTACAACTGCTACTTGGAAAGTCGGGTCGACCCTGAGGGGTACCCGAGCGAGCATAAGATGCGTGTGATGTGGAGACGGGTTGACCTGGAGGGTGCCCGTGAGATAATTATGAGGCGTGGCCGGGCATTCTTAGCCCTTGCCGCAAGTCCTCGAGACGGGGCGACGGGGTGACATCGATCGTGAATCTCTGCTCGTTACCGCACACCCCCAATTCACTAACGATTTGGATATTTGATCCGAGTAGGCCTCTGGCCTTTTCGCACTACCATCACGTGGGATAAGTTATGGGCACTCTGCGTCGTGGCATCAGCCGAAGCTTACTAGACGTCAGCAAGGAGCGGCATGCGCTGGGTTGGACCGCGTTAAGCAACCGCCTTGATAGTGTGGGTTGCCAGGTCTGCTCACGGCCGTGAACGTAACGTGCAGGAGCGCTCAGGGAGAGGGGCCCAGCCCCCTGGGCGCATAGGGTTAGTCCGGCGTGCTGACCTCTCTGTTAAGCCTAGGTCAGGTTGCGGCGTATCATTTGGCCGAGGCCGGGCATGACCCAGAAAAGTGTGTCCGGCCGGAGTTAATCGAGCATGGTGGGTAAGTTGGTGCACCCTGCAGGGAAGTTAATCTATTCGAATAGCCGGGTCCACGGTAACGGACGCTCGGAGTTGTATCCCGATCGATACAACTAGAACTTAATGATGAGATGAGAAATGGATATTAGGGCTCTGGGATCGCTTTCTCACAGGGAGTCAAGAAAGGATCTCTGGGCGAGGTTGATACTTAATAATGCTACTACTTTATACTGTACTAATCTACACTCTTCTAATGCTGCAAGACCGCTGAAGATGCTAGTCTTCGCTAGGACTAGGCCTTCTCTCTATTTTGTTATTTTTGCAGTCCAGTCCACATATACAGACTTTCTTTGATAATGTTGCATATGTAGTGTAGATCCTTGCTTGCTGAGTACTCGGATGAGTACTCACGGTTGCTTTGCTTCCTCTTTTTCCCCATATCCGTTTGATGCAACCAGATGACGGAGCCCCTGAGACAGCTGCCCCCGTCAACGACTGCTACTACTACCCCGAGGATGGCTACTACTACGAGTTGGCTGACGACCAGGAGTAGGTTCGGAGGGTCCCAGGCAGGAGGCCTGCGCCTTTTCGGTCGTAGCTTTTGTTTTGCACCGCCTTCTTAAAGGCTTATCTGTTTCTCTTTTATATCTGTACTCAGATATCTAAGGCTTCCGCTGATGCTTGTTGACATCAAGCTTATGTATTCGAGCCCTCGAGGCCATGGCTTGTAATATAATGCTTGTATGCCTTTATTTATGTTTTAGAGTTGTGTTGTGATTCTTTCAAGTGAGTCCTGAGGCTTGATCATGTGCATTTGCGTGTATGATTAGTGCATGATTAAGCCGGGGGCGTCACAGGGTGGAGAGCAGCGGGATGGAAGAAGAGATTGGGATTTTGCCATGGAAACAGGGCGGGCAGCTATAAAAGCGCGGGCTCCGCCTGCCTTTTGGGTGGGCCGAAGGTGTCGGAGTCCTACGTGTCTGTTGTCCGGACTCCCGCAAAACCCCTCACGTTTGGTTCCAGTTTACCAAAGAAATGTGGTCCGAACCGCTCAATGGACTGATGCAGGACCGCGTTGGATGACACAACTCGTTCGGACAGTTCGGTCTGGATATATGCAGGCAGTTTGAGGGTCGGCGTTAATCCGAAGATCCCAATTATATTAGGTGAATACTATAAAAAATATATTAGTAGGTGAATTAACATCTGCGCATAATAGAAATTTTTCATAAATATTTTGTATTTCCTGCAAGAAAAAAAATGCGGACAGACTTGTTGGGCGGCGGTGGATCTGGCAGATGCGGAGATTGGAGGCGAGCCAGAGAGGTGGGCGAGCTAGAGCTGTGGCTGGCGGCTAACTGGGCGGCCTCCGGTCTGGATTAGGTTGCGAGGTTTGAATTACCAGCAGGAGCAGGAAGAGGTCGGAAGTCGATTCGGGGCGGGCGCCGAAGGAGGTCGCGGAGGTACGCCGGCCGCTCTTTCTCTATGTTCTGGCCTCAGTGTGCCTTTAGCTCAACCAAATCAGATCAAATCAAGCAGCAATGTGAGTGCTTTCAGCTTTGGTTGGGGCCTTCCTGCTTCCTCTAGCTTGCTTGCCTCTCCTGTTTCTTTCGGTTGGAGCTGCATGCTACAAAATTCACCAGCTAGCCTGCTGCACAAGATTTAAAGGATCCGGGAACGAGCATAAATATTTTTGGGGATAAATAAAAATTCAGTCAGCATTTAAGTAGTGATGCCTTTCAATGTTTATGTTGGTTCTCCTCATTAATACACACAAGACTAGGTTGGCTTTTGATTACTAAGTACTACTGTAGTGTTCAGTCTCATTTCAGGCTTTCGGCTTAGGAGGGAAGAAATCTAACTATTTCGTCAGTCACATTCTGCTGTTGTATATATATCGTCAGTTTGCAGAGGGCTCTCCGGGTGTTTCGACAAACTGCTTCATGCTCTGCGCTGCGTCATTTTGAAAATGAAATAAGCATGAATGTGAAGAGGGCAAATCACATTGATTTATCAGTACATTCGTCACACATGGCACATATTCGGCCAGTGCAGATCTCATCTGATTTGATCTAGAATGTCTTTGGACTGAAGAAAAGAAAGATTCCCACTCCATTCATTACGCTTTCTGGAAAGTGAGATTTGTTGCAACTTTGGTTTGTAATTTGAATGCCCTGGCAAAGCAAAAGAAAGGCTTCCTTCTCTCTCTTCAACCCAATGCTGACATTCCAGAATGACTTTGGACTGAAGAAACGAAAGATGCCAATGTGAAAACCGAGGCTGCTGAGTCTTGCGCTTTGCACATCCCAATTATTGCACTTACAATCCATTATGCTTGTGAAAACTGAGGACTGCTGCTGAGTCTTGCAACTTTAGTCCCATCCAACTTTTTCCGTGAAGGCATCAACATGCACATGGATGCTTAAAGTTGTCTTCATATTGTAATTTGAATGGAACCAAAGTTGCAAGACCGACCAGCCTCACTTTTCATATTTTCATTTGGACTGTAGAAAAAGGACCACAAAAGCTTACTTCTCTCTTCAACCCAATGCTCACACAGACACAACAATCAACCACCACCAAGAGTCCGAGAGGTTGCCTACCTCACCATGCCTTCTTACAATCCACAAAGACATCAATATTGTCGGTGGGTTCAGTAGGCTGCTGGCTGGGGAGCCATGGCCATGAGCGGGCTCGGGGGTGTGATTGCGGGCGCGGTTGCGAAGCAGATCGTCAGCAAGCTATTGGTCGGCGGGGAATACGCTGCGGTGGAAGTCACTCTGCAGTGGAGGTACAGAGAGCAGGTGCTGGAGATGGGGGAGAAGATGAAAGATATCGAGGCCGTCCTGGGCGATGCCAACGAGAGGTCGCGTCGAGGAGGAGAAGCCGGAAGAGTGTTTTAGCGCTGGCTTACCAAGCTCAAGCATGTCGCCTATGACGTCGAGGACGTGCTGGACGAGTTGGATGCTGATGACCTCATCAGCAAGACCCAATCCAAGGTAACTAACTCCTTTACTTTCCCCTCTCCTCTCTGCTAGCGGTGGCTTACCACGAGTACGAAACTAATCCGGAAAAAAGATGTGCTTGGAGACTCAAGCTGACTTCAACTTCTATTTTTGCAGGACAGCTTATGGTTTTCCAGAAACAATCAACTCTTGCAGTGAATGACCATGCCCCACAAGATGAAGAAGGTGATGAAGAAAATAGATGAAATCGAAAAGGAGGGCAAAACGAGGCTCAACCTTGTGCCTCAAGAAGCAAGGGGAGAAGGGAGCAGAAACAATGAAACACTTGCAGCCAACTGGAATGCTCATCGAATGGAAACATGGATGGTGGGGAGGGGCGTCGAGAAGGAGAAGATAATCAGCCTGCTACTCACAAGTGAAGAAGCTAACCAGGATATCTCCATCATTCCAGTTGTTGGCCTTGGTGGCATAGGCAAGACGACATTGGCTGAATCGGTTCTTGCAGACAAGAGGGTCTGTGTCTTTGACGTCTCAGTCTGGGTTAAGGTGTCCAAGCAGTTTGATTTGCACAAAATTGGGAGTGCAATCCTGAAAAGCATGATGAATAGCACTATCAACCTTGACAACTACGATTTGCAGTTCCAACTGAAAAAAGAACTTGCTACTAGAAGATACTTGATTGTTCTGGATGATCTCTGGGAAGAAGATGGAAATAATCTTGAAAGATTGAAGGAGATGTTACAGCATGGCCGCAAGGGCAGCCGTATTATAGTAACTACCCGAAACCTACGCGTAGTGCAACAATTGCGCACTGGTTTTCTTGCAAACCAGAGGAAAATTTGCCCAGTTCATGAGTCTGAAACAGTAGAGTTGGGTGTTTTAGAACCTGGTGACTGTTGGGAATTAATGAAGCAAAGGGCATTTGGGCCTGATGATGACCACAGTGGCTTGGAAGAAATTGGAAAGCAGATTGCCAGCAAGTGTGGGGGTTTACCGCTCGTGGCAAATGCTCTTGGGCAAGTAATGTCAGAGCTAAGGACCGTGGGGGCATGGGAAGATATAAGAGACACCAAGGTTGATTTGGGTTTGAGAGAAGGACATTAGAAAGAAACATTAGAGAGGCTAATGCTGAGCTATTGCTACATGAAGCTAGAATTCAAAATGTGTTTCACGTACTTGGCAGCCTTCTCCAAGGGCTTTGTCATGGACAGCAATCGTCTAATCCAGCAATGGAATGCACTTGGATACATTTGTCCAGGGTATGATGGTCAAAGGTGCATCAACTACCTTTTGGGCATGTCCTTTCTTCGGATTCCAGGATCTGCTTCGGTTAGTACCTATAGACACCATTTCTCTTGTATGGCTGGTTCATTTTTATCATAATGTTTTTTCCCTTTATTTATAGACAAGAACACGCTTTCATAAATCATACTCTGTTATGGTTCTAGATTTTTTTTTGAAAATCCATGGTTTCTAGTAAAAAAATGTATATGAAAATTGTTCTGTATAAGGGCTCCACATATTTTGAGGAAGTTGCAATTTTACTAGACCAGTTTAGTGTCTTCTCTTAAGTCCATTTTAACATTTCCTATTCTCAAGGGGTTTTACATTTCTCTTTACAATACTATATTGATAGTAGTTATCTCTGCAGGTTAATCCAAGTCCATCGCATTTCAAAGCTCCTCCAGAGCTCGTCATGCATGATTTGGTGCATGATCTCGCATCAATAATTGTTGCTGATGAATTCATTGATCTGGAGGCTACCAAAAGCACCCAGAGGTGAAATCTGAAGAACAAAGCCCGTTACTACTGACATGCATAGTTAACCAACTTCAAGAATGATCCTGAGGTTTTCAAATATATTCCACACAAGCTTAGATCCCTCCACTTTAGGGATTTGGAGGGACTGTAACTCCTGAAAAAGGCATTTTCTCGGTCCAAGTACATACGTGTCCTGGACCTAAGTGGACATTCAGCTAATGGCCAACCTGCTCCAAGTAGCGTGGTGCTGCCATCTTCTGTTAAGCAATTGAGGCTAATTAGGTACCTTGATGCCACATGCTTGCCAATAACATCACTTCCTAAGTATTTTCATGAGCTTCAAAACATGGAAACAATTATTCTGTCCAATTCCTTGCTTGAAACCTTGCCTGATAGTATTTGTCGCCTCAGCAAACTTTGCTATTTGGACCTATCTGGTAGTAGCAGCCTCAGTAAGCTACTTGCATCACTTGGGAAGCTCTCTCAACTCTTTTTCCTCAATCTATCCGGGTGTTGTATACTCCAAGAGTTGCCTGAATCAATCTGTGAGCTTACATGCTTGCACCACCTAGACATGTCAGATTGCTGTGCTCTTCAAAAGCTCCCTGATAATTTTGGTAGCCTTCTTAAACTCTCATTCTTGAACTTGTCAAGTTGTTCAAAGCTCACTAAACTACCTGACAATATTAGCTTTCCGTGTTTAGAGCATCTGAACCTATCGAGTTGCCATGAGCTAGAAAAACTACCAATTGATTTCGGTCACCTTCAGAAACTTGAGTTTGTGAACCTCTCTGGTTGCTACAAGGTTTCAATGCTGCCAGGATCATTTTGCCAACTTAATCATTTGAAACACCTAGATCTATCAGATTGTCATCACTTTGAAGAACTCCCTGAATGTTTTGATCACCTCTCTGAGCTTGAATATTTGAACCTAACAAGTTGTCCTAAACTCTGACAATTACCAGAGTCAATATGCAAGTTGTTTAAGCTGAGGTGTCTCTATTTGTCATACTGTCTGAGTCTCAATGAGCTTCCCTCCTCATTTGGTGACCTTAAGCTTCAAATACTGCACATGAATGGCCTTTTACTTATGAGTGACTGCCCTGATAGCATTGGTGACATGACTAGTCTCACCCAGTTGGTCCTTGATAATCCATCTTCTGCTATGCTTGAAAAGGCTCGAGCCATTGAAAAGCGTCTGAATCTTGTGGGCACAGTAAAGCACCATGTACATGAGATAGAGAGTAGAGGATGCAGCAGTATAGTGGATCTTGTGGGATTGACTTGTTCAGAGCTGATGCTTCTAGGCCTTCAGAATGTCAGGCAGCCAGAAGATGCAGACAGAGTCAAACTGCGTGATAAATCAAATATTCGAGTACTAAAATTTCTATGGGAAAATGAAGGAGGTAAATCCGTGCTGGACAGGCTTGTACCTCCTCGGACTCTTGAAAACTTTTGGCTAGCTGGGTATATGAGCAAGGATTTCCCTAACTGGATGTTGCAAATCTCATCCTACCTCCCTTTTCTCAGTGAACTGGCTCTTAATAATTTGCAAGCATGTGATTGTCTTCCTTCATTCGGGACACTACCAAATTTAAGAAGGCTGTGTCTGCTAAACATTCCCAGCATTAGGAAAGTTGGCAAGGAGTTCTATGGAGAGGGTGGACCTTGTATGAAACTAACGGTACTGGTATTGACCTTGATGGAGAATTTGGAGGAATGGTGGACAACAGAGTCAAGTAAAGAAGATGAAGAGTTTCTAATCCCTAATTTGCATCATTTGGAGATAATGGACTGCCCAAAGTTGAAGTTCCTACCATATCCCCCAAGAAGTATGAATTAGGTTTTGAGCAACAGTGAGACGTTTTGCCAGAACAAGGATTTGGAAATCTCTCCTCTTCCATTCGTCCTTCTTTGATGGTTCTAAAGAACTGTAGTTTCTCTCAACATAAGTGGGATGGACTTCAACACTTTCCCACCCTTGAGAAATTTCAGGTAATCTTGGTCAGTGGATTTAGGACTTTGCCAGGGGTCATGCGATGCTTCACCTCTCTCACTGAACTATATTTGAAGTCGTTGAAGGACTTGGAGGCACTCCCGGTATGGTTGGGCAACCTCGGTTCTCTAGAAGAAATTGGAATGCGATGATTGCGCCAACCTTATATCTTTGCCTAAGAGCATGAAGAACCTCACCGCTCTTAGAAAACTGAAGTTGAATGAGTGCAAAGGCCTGGAAACATTACTAGGATCGTTGGGACAGTTGACTTATCTAGCAGAAATTTTAATCCACGACTGCCCCAACCTAGCATCTTTGCCTGAAATCATGAAGAACCCTACTGCCCTTGGAAAACTGATGTTGAAAGATTGCAAAGGCCTGGAAACATTACCGGGGTCGTTGGGACAGTTGACTTCTCTAGAAGGAATTTTAATCCACAATTGCCCCAACCTGACATCTTTTCCTGAAAGCATGAAGAACCTCACCTCTGCTAGAAAACTGGAACTGGTAGAGTGCAAAGGCATGGACACATTACCGGGATCATTGGGACAGTTGACTTCTCTAGAAGAAATTTTAATCTTCGATTGTCCCAACCTGACATCCTTGCCTGAAAGCATGAAGAACCTCAGTGCTCTTAGAAAATTGACTTTGATAAAGTGCAAAGGCCTGGAAGCATTACCGGGATCATTGGGACAGTTGACTTCTCTAGAAGAACTTTTAATCGGTGATTGCCAGAAACTAACATCTTTGCCTGAAAGCATCAAGAACCTCATTGCTCTTAAAATACTGAAGTTGACAGAGTGCGAAGGCCTGGAGATATTACCGGAATGGTTAGGTGAGTTGACTTCCCTAGAAGAAATTTTAATCAGCCATTACCCCAACATGACTTCTTTGCCTGAAAGCATGAAGAACCTCACCGCTCTTAAAAGTCTGACGTTGCTAGT
This sequence comes from Thinopyrum elongatum, assembly GCA_011799875.1. Lineage (NCBI taxonomy): Eukaryota > Viridiplantae > Streptophyta > Magnoliopsida > Poales > Poaceae > Thinopyrum > Thinopyrum elongatum. The sequence continues at coordinate 535,064,841 of CM022301.1, read as the reverse complement.
GTGCAATGGCCCGGAGATATTACCAGAATGGTTGGGACAGTTGGCTTCTCTAGAAGAAATTTTACTTGGCGATTGCAACAACCTGACTTCTTTGCCTGAAAGCGTGAAGAACCTCGCTGCTCTTAAAAAGCTAAGATTGGTAAAGTGCAAAGGCCTGGAAACATTACCGGCATCATTGGGACAGTTGACTTCTCTAGAAGAAATTTCAATTGGCAGTTGCGCCAATCTGACATCTTTGCCTGAAAGCATGAACCTCACCGCTCTTGGAAAATTGATGTTGACAGAGTGCAAAGGTCTGGAAACATTACAAGGATGGTTGGGACAGTTGACTTCTCTAGAAGAAATTTTAATAGGCGACTGCCCCAACCTGATATCCTTGCCTGAAAGCATGAAGAACCTCACCGCTCTTAGAAAATTGATGTTGACAGAATGCAAAGGCCTGGAAACATTGCCGGGGTCGTTGGGGCAGTCGACTTCTTTAGAAGAAATTGTAATCACCAAGTGCCCTAACCTGACATCTTTTCCTGAAAGCATGAAGAACCTCACTGCTCTTACAAAATTGAGGTTTGAAAAGTGCAAAGCCCTCGAAACATTACCGGGATGGTTGGGACAATCGACTTCTCTAGAAGAAATTATACTCAGCGATTACCCCAACCTGACATCTTTGCCTGAAAGCATGAAGAACCTTACCGCTCTTAGAAGACTCTGGTTGAAAAACTGCAAAGGCATGGAAAGATTACCGGGATGGTTGGGACAGTTGACTTCTCTAGAACAACTTATCACCTGCGATTGCCCCAACCTGACATCTTTGCCTGACAGCATACGGAGTCTCTCTGCTTTGAAGATACTCAAAATTGTTCGATGTCCATGGCTGACTAGTAGAACGCTCGTGCGTTGCCACGAACCCATAGATGGATCTATCCCGAGGTCCTCAAGTTCAGCTCTTCGGTCATTGTGTTATTACTTTTCTTTGTTGTCGCCCCACTCCTAATCTGTCTTGTGTTTCCTCCAAATCTATCAAATTGTTGAGTCCCATCATCGCTAACCCATGGACTAATGTATAAATACAAGACGCTTGGCTTGAGCTCTACATTGCCACCCAACTCCTAATTCACATATGTTATCTCCAAGTTCGTCAAATTTTCCATAAGCATTTCCATCATCTCTAAATTAGAATGTATTCTAACATTCGTCATCCACTCCCTCCTAAAATTCTGAAAAATTAAACAATTTCCCCATACATTTTTGCAGTGTTATACACCAAAAATCCCAAATTGCTCTCATTTTCCTTTTTAAGCATTGCATGAGAGTTGATAGTTCCACTCGTACAAACCCTCCTACATCAGTATTAAAATCACCCATACAAAGGAAAATAGCTAGAATCATATCATATGCACATAATGATCAAGGTGTAGCACTTGTGTTGTCAAATTAGCTATTATAAAAACAATTGGTTTCCACTTTTGTCCACTACAAATCACATGGAACAAGTTCTTCTCACATGAATTGATGACTCATGCAACATATTTGTATTTTGTTATCCAAATGATTGCATGCATCGTCGTCCCTCTAGCTGGCCACTAGACAAAAAAATTATCAGACTATGACACAACTTCATGACGGGTCCCTGCTCACTCCCCTATTTCTCTCAAATGCTCGTGCTCCTTCCCGTTGACACCACAACTTTCACGAAGTAGGAGATCCCTACATGCAAAATTCTTTCATAGAAAACAAAATCAATATCAGATATGCATATTTTTCTATCTCAACCATTTACAGCCCCTCCAATGATTCTCCCTATTTCTCCTACAGCCCCAGTCGCCAAACTTTGTCGTGGTTCAACAGTACATGATTGTTTCTTTGATACGCACCCAAAACAGTTAAAAACTCTGCTGATGAGGTTCTTTGTATTTATCGTAACACGGTTAATCAAAATAGAAGAACTATGATCACCTTCTCACCTAAATAAGGAAAAAATGTAGTGCCCCGCTCGATCAAGAGAATCCTTGTCGGTGGCAGCGAAGGCAATCTCGGCTTGCAGCCACTGGCGCAAATTCCGCTATCCAAGTTAGAACCATGACATCATGCAAAATCACAATAAGTATTGTCTAGTATTGTCTTGATGTACCTACTTGTCCTCTTGACACCATTAATATATTAAATAGCTTCAGAATAACTGGACACGTACATGTGTTCATCTTTTTAGAGTCTCCACATAAAGGACCTTTCTAGCAAGAAAGTTCTGAAGGAGATCATGATCTGTGTCCAATTTAGTCAAATTGAACATCAACAAATTAGGGCAAATATAAAGACACTAAGTTTGAAGTAATTTACCTTACATGTCATGTAAAAATGGTGTGAACAGTACTGGAAATAAAAAAGAAAAACCACAGAGAGAGATCAAATATCACTAACAGTAGTGCAACAGGTTATCTCCATATTCCCGTAAATGGACAATGAAATTAGGGGTGGAGGCAACATTGGGCTAGGCCCCAGGCTTGCTTCACGGTGTAGCTCGGAATGTTGTACAATGATACTACCGAAAGCCTGTGTGCGGTCGCCCTGCCCTGGGCCGCGCCCCAAGTTGCCCAAGGTTATCTGGTATGGACATCATATAGGATCAACTAAAGAGGAAGTAATTTGAAAATCCACAAGACCTATATTGTTTTACTTGCATGGAAGCATCCCAAGTCCCGGTTCTTTTGGGCAGATTGTAGAGAATTCCGGTCTGGAAAATCAACAGTGAAAAGAACTCCATTTGCCTTCCAAAATCTTGAGAGGATTCTAGAGAATCCTAGTGCAATAAAAAATCCTCAAAAAATATGGATTTTTCTGAAATCTCAAGATTCTGGAGAGCCCCTCAAAAGAAAACGTTTGGGCATTAGGAACTACCACTATTGGAACAACAATCTACACTAAAACTGCCATTGGCCATCCTTCCACGCAAACAAGTGGCACCACTCCTCGCTCGTTCCCCGCCTCGCCCCTCCTCTGCCTCGCGTTGCTCGGCCATGCCTGCCGCCCACCCCGCCGTCCACCTCTGCCTGCCGCCTCACGCCGCCCCTCCTACAGCTCAGCCACAAGTTGCCGGAGCTCTCCTTCGACGAGCCTTCCCTCCCTCTCATCTCTCTGTTCCTCTTTGTTTTGTTGTTTTGTTGGATTGATGGACAAAATTGGTAGATGGATGGATGAATTGAATGATTAATTTGCTAGATGCTAAATGGATGGATGAATTGATAGATGAATTTGCTAGATGCTATGTGGATGTATGAATTGATTGATGAATTTGCTAGATGCTATGTGGATGTTTGAATTGATTGATGAATTCGTTGCTTGTGCAAGATGGTGCTCCTATTTATGTAAGATGATGTTGTTGTTTGGGCAAGATAGAAGGATGTATGTATGTGGAAGACAATGATTCAAAATGAATGATGCTGCTGGTTGTGCAAGATGATGCTCTATTTATGCAAGATGCTGCTGCTGTTATTGCAAGATCGATGGATGTATGTATGTGGAAGACATTGATTCAAAAAGGATGCTGCTGCTGCTTGTGCAAGATGTTGCTACCTTGAGATTAGTCGTTAGATTTGTAGTTATCCCCTTTTGTAACGAAATGAAACTTTACAGTCTTTCCACTTATATATATTTAGTGCTTTATTATATCCGTAAACCGCTGTTGTGATCATATTGGATGAGAAACTGTTCGAAACAACAAAATATTACCAATTCAACAAACATTTTCAGACATCAGTCTAAGGGCATCATAGACATTTCAGCACACAACTCATACCACGATCTCAAACTGCAACCCCAGAAGAAGAAAAACTGGATGGTAGATTCTGTAGGAAGCAGATTTTAGGAGAATTTCCCAGAATCTTGATTCTTCTGCAGAATCCTGCGCGAAAAGAGCTGGCCCTTATTGCTCTACTGCTATCACGTACATAATAGGTCGATTTGCAGGTCTGTTAGTTATGCAGACTATAGACACTGAATGACAACAACTTAAAACTAAAAGGAGAAGGGAATTAAGATGCTTCAGTAGGCATGTTTATAAGAAAAATACAAAAGACAACATGCCTCATCAATCCTATTAACAATTTAGCATAGTTGTCCTCGACCATACAAGACACTGAAACGAGTACCTGCAAGTACAGAAGGCAGGAATCAGCAACACATGATAGATGGGATGTCATCATCATAGAACAAAAGGGGCACAATTATATATATTTTGAGTTACGAAAAATATTTGGTTTAGTTGAAATAGCAACCCTGATGCCATGCTAATAATATATCACCGGTTCAGTAAATAATATGGCATGAAAACCACAGCCAAAACTAAGAAAAGTCTAAATAAATTTAATAGTTGAAATAAGCAAAGAAACTGATTTCTGTTCTCAATTTAGGTGTAAATTACACGAGAACCTGGAATTAGATATCTATTACATAATTATTTTGCGAGCAACTGAATATATAACACTGGCCATGAAGGTTCCTCTATGGCAAATATTGCTGCTCAGGAATGTAGTTCGGGGGGGGGGGGGGGGGGGATTACGTCTCCTTAAAAAATGTCGTGTAACTACAAAAGCTATATCAACCACTGACCCCGACGCTGCTACTTGTGGGGATGCGACTCCTGATCGGGTGCAACCTTCCGTGGCAGTTTGTTCTTCCGCGTGTACTTTGCGTACGAATACCACACACCGCTGAACACCTTGATCACCAGCCCAGTTATGTTGAGAGCGTGCACCTGGATGCCTCCCAACACAATAAAACCCACGGTCTGACAGGTCAATGAGAAAAATATGTTATCAGATGCCTATTTCTAGAGGTTCAGAGCTACAACAGCCAAGGGTTTTAGACTTACAGTTACTTATTGAATAGAGACATACCGTAAACCCGATGCCCTTGAGAACTCCCACTATTGTGGTTGTCGGGGCAGAGTTGACGACCGTGCACCAAAACATAGTGTAATTCAGAACGACACCCACAACCAGTTAAATCAGAAGAATAACACTGAACTATGCAGAGGTTGTCTGCATTTCAAGAGATAGTGGACAAGTACCTTGGAACAGAGCAAAGTAGAAACCATCTGATGCAGAAACAACCATTAGGATCTAAGGCATATTATGTCTACTAACATTTAAGTGCCCGTCCATCTGATCTAGAATCCTAGTATGAACCGTTACGCAGTCATAAGCTAAAGTGGGTCTGAGCAAAGAACAAACAGACCACAAAAGGATGGGCAAGGAAGACAACAGGTGTTGAGCTAAAGCCCTTGCCATCTTATATGTGCTAATTAAGTTTGATAAGCCTATACACAAACTGCTAACATGACAGTACTGAAAGAGAATGGGGAAATTCTCCTGTTGCAATAATGATGAAAAACAGAAATGAAATAGACAATATACTGTTGTAAAACATCAACTCCATTGAGGAAAGACTGTCATCTGCACCTGATTTCTCCACCAGAATCAAATACATCGTCTGCATACACATTATGTCAGTTAGAACTATAGCCAATTCTAGTGTGCGCGTGTGTGTGGTGTTAACCAAATTACAAAAGCTAACCTGGAAGAAGACCGATGTTAGAGAGATATTGTATCCATACAAGTCAAAAGAAAAATCTCCAAGTGCTGCAACAAGGACACCTAAGGCGTGTCAGCCATAATCTTGACATAGCGCGTGCGTGCGGCAGTTCATGCATGTGCGTGTGTTGATCTGGCCAGATCGTGTGTGCTGTTGTGGAGACCGGCGGACGTGGTGCATGCATCAGATGGATATGCGTCGTGGACTCTCGGCCGTGGCAGTTGGTTAGTCCAGCGCATAGTGCTTAGTCCAAGCGGTTAGTTGGTTAGCTAGCTTCATGTCTTGATAGCATAGTCATGCATGCGTTAGTGGGTGAGCTAGCCGTGAGTACGTGCTAGTGGTGGCCGGGTTAGTGTTGTGTGTGAGTCTGTGCTAGCCCGGGTATAAAACCCTCGTCCTGTCTACTGATGGAGTGCGCCGGTCTGCCGCGCCACGGTGACGGTATGTGCCGAGCCGAGGGGGAGGGGCCTAAGGAAGATGTAGTCTCCGTCGGAACCGTGGTATGCGCCTAGTCGAGTCGATGTGAGAGTTCTTCTGAGGTTGTGCTGCGTGTGTGCGTGTGTACCTCCATGTATTTGTGTTCGAGGGAGTTGAGATGAATAGATGCCAACATACAGGCCGTTCGTCGGCCGGGGCGTTCGTCGCCGGTGGGTTTGTCCCAACAATTGGTATCATGAGTTTGGTTATCTTGGACGTGGTTCGCCCTTGCCAGAGGCGTGCCGGCGGTGGCGGCGTTCGCCGGCGGCTGCGCGATGGAGCTCGGGGCCGTGTGTCGGCCTGAGAAAATGCGCGGCGCTGCGGCCGTCATGGTGGATGCGGAGGCGCCAAGCGGTGAGTCCGCGGCGGACGCGGAGGCGGCTGGCGGTGACGTCGTGCGTGCGACGAGCGCGGAGGCCGCGGAGGCGATGTGTGGTGGCGTGGCGGCGCAGCACGGCGCGGCGGCGTGGAGGCGCTGCACTGCAGCATGGAGGCCGCGGCGGCCGGGGAACGTCGACAACAAGTGACGCAGCGCGGTGGCCACGGTGCGGAAGCCGGGGGGCGCGGTGGACTTCGTCGCGTGCGAGGGCAGCCTGCAACGAGTTCAAGCGATAGTCGACGACGAGCTATGTCAAGATTAGGAGGGAAATTGTCAGCCATAATCTTGACATAGCGCGTGCGTGCGGCCGTTCATGCATGTGCGTGTGTTGATCTGGTCAGGTCGTGTGTGCTGTTGTGGAGACCGGCGGACGTGGTGCATGCATCAGATGGATATGCGCGTGCACTCTCAGCCGTGGCAGTTGGTTAGTCTAGTGCATAGTGCTTAGTCCAAGCGGTTAGTTGGTTAGCTAGCTTCATGTCTTGATAGCATAGTCATGCATGAGTTAGTGGGTGAGCCAGCCGTGAGTATGTGCTAGTGGTGGCCGGGTTAGTGTTGTGTGTGCGTCTGTGCTAGCCGGGTATAAAACCCCCGTCCTGTCTACTGATGGAGTGCGCCGGTCTGTTGCCGCGCCACGGTGACGGTATGTGCCGAGCCGAGGGGGAGGGGCCTAAGGAAGATGTAGTCTCCGTCGGGACCGTGGTATGCGCCCGGTCGATGTGAGAGTTCTTCCGAGGTTGTGCTGCGTGTGTGCGTGTGTACCTCCATGTATTTGTGTTCGAGAGAGTTGAGATGAATAGATGCCAACATACAGGCCGTTCGTCGCCGGTGGGTTTGTCCCAACAAGGCGGTGCAGACAACTGAAAGTGACACCTAAAACAATTTGCACTGATGAGATAGCGCTAGATAATTCTAGGAATGGTGGTGACGTACAAGTACATGTTGTTTATCAGAGGTAATGGTTTTCAAGAATCGAGTGAATGGGTCGTCCAAGGTTTAGATCATTTTATTTACCGCGGTATCTGAAATAAAATGTGTGATGAGAAAATTCAAGGATGGGTTAGAAACAATAAGCATGTATAGTAGAAATAATAAGATACAAGAAGCCTTGATAACTGATGAAAAGGCAAAAATTAGAAATAATAAGCATGTATATCAGCAACTTATTTATTGAATTTCTTGTACTGAACACAGCACTCCACTACATCTTGTATTAGCTAGTAGCATCAAAATTGGATGGTTCTATGTCAGAGGTCCTGCAAGTTACCAGACCTACTTTAATTTAGGAAATAAAAAAATTTCTAAAGCATAAAAATGGGTTAAAAATATATAACTATGGATGGGTTAAACAATCAAATAGCCAGCTGCCTAGCTGATAGAGCAAAGTTCGGGATGCATTCCTTTTTTTTGAAACTGAGTACCAGATCCATTCTCATGCAATGAGAAACTCCTAAACATGCATGCATATTATGTATCAAAAGTAATGTTGGAACATCAACATATTTGTGTAATTTTCAATCTTATAATGGACTGGAAGCATTTTGCCGAACATGCAGAAGGTATACACACCTGTAGTATGACAGTTTTACCTGCAGTGCATCCTCTCGTATGCAGTTACAATTTACAGCTCACCAGAAAATACAAAGATTGATTCAGCAAGCTGCTCTTGAAAATTATGACTTATTCACTTCTTTGTGTGCTTGTCAATTAGCTTTATCATCCAAGTGTTGATTATGACAACTCAAGATATGATCGAGATGTCTACTCTGGTGTAATACACTGCCATAAAACTCCTGATCTGGAAGTACTTTCAAACAACCTTCTGTACACTATAGCTCATCTTACAAAGTCTCATGTCAATTAATAACCGATGAAAACATACAGAAGCAAGGATAAGCTCAGTAGTATGATGAGGGGAAAGAAAAGGCTTCCATGAAACGTAATATAATTCACATTTACCAAGAAGCAACAGAAATAAAATCACTACATCAGATCATAGTATGTGCTAACAACAATCTTCACTTTCTTGGTCCTTCTGATATGCATTCTATGGTGATCTCAGTTACACATCACGGATAAGAGCAAACTTAACAGTTTTGGGACATATATGTGGCCAAAAAACACAGATCCCATGATTCACAACTAACGCGTGGAGATGTTACATTAGTGATTTGAGTTTATCGTAGCAAAGAAACTGCAGCTAAAGACAGCAACATGAAGGCAACATTTCAATTGAAAGTTATGCTAATACAAAATCGGTGCAGGCAGCATCACTTGAAACATAGAGAAGGTAAGTCAGACAATTTTAGGTGTAACCAACTGGAGATTCAAGTCAAATCACTGGCACTTAGTCGGTTGAAAATCCCAATCTCTCGGCCAAGGGTGTGATGCCAATGAAACTGAAAAAAAACTTGTTGTGAAGCATTTGAAGGAAGCAATCGCAGAATTTTTTTTTTGAGTGGTACTGCAACTGGAAAACTAAATAAATGTGGCAAAGATGGAAGCACATGCTACAATTTTGTGGCTACTTTTATTCAACGTCCGTGATGAAATAAATGGGCCTGGCCGCCTGGGTACTGTAACTGGAAAACCTGAAGGTCCATCGCGGCGAGTTGTTTGTTGCTTGCGGGATGTTTCAAGAGTCGTCCTGCTCCATTGAGCACAACTGGTACCTTCAAAACCATCACAAAATTATGTACCAACACCTACAAATAATTTGAGTAATATCCAGGGAAATTCAACACAAAGATGCTATAATTTTCTACAGGATACTACTACAACCGCTAATACACTGCGACTATTGCACACGGTAGGATGTAATAACGTATTATGGGACCGAGGGAGTAGTAAAAAGAAGGAGCGACAATACCTAAACATGAAGGAGGCGTATGTGCCATGCTGGACAGTGGAGAGCGCATATGTGCCCCGAGTAGAGGCAACAAGCAATCTATAATCCCATGCTCGTGGCTACGAGCAGGGGCGAGAGCCGTCAGATCTCCGCGCCGGCACCAGCTGCATCTGGCGGCCCTCCACACGAGCAGACGGATGGATACGAGCTTGACGGCGGCCGGATCTGGAGGGGATGTGGCGGCGCGTGGGGAGGCCACGCCCGTCACGGTGCTGGTGGAGACTGTGGGCAGGCGGCGTCATAGGTTAGGCGGCAACGCATGGAGAGAAGGATCGGGGAGGTTGCCGCCGGCAAGGGCGTCCGTGCCGTGGGGCAGCGCCACAGAAGGAGACATCGGGGTCGGGCGGGCGGCCGTGAGGGTGAGGGAGCCCGGTGGATTGCGAGACATGTGGTGGCCTGGTGGGTTTGCCCGGTGGGTTTTTTCATCGGTTTTTACATGCGGAGAAGAAATAGAGGTGGTGGGAGATGAGGTGAAAAAAAATCAAACGAAAAAAACGGGCCAAAATTAAACCATGGAGGGGAGGCTAACAAGTAACAAGTGAGACATTAGGAGTAGAGAAGAAAGATTGTGAGGTGCCATAGGGAGGATGCCTACAAGATTCGTCACATCCCCACAGTCGAATTCTGGCGATCAAGGAGTTAAAAACTGTGAAGCAAGCAATGCACTGATCCATTGTACTACAAAATTGTTGGTCTCTTATGCAGAGCTCGTTTTCTGAGGTCATCGTTGATTCGTCGCCCAGCCACCTATCCCATCTTTGCTCCAGCGATAGATTATATACATAGTGGTGCTTTACTACTGCATACCAACAACTGTTGGAGGTTGTCCTGTTGGTTCCAGGTGCTGCAGAGGAGGTAAGCTGCCTGGAGGCTTCTTTTTCAAGTGTTGTAAGCATACCATGCCCAAATGGATTATACCATGCATGAGCACTTTTCTCCCTTTTGTTTTCTTATACATGCAGTCTTACTTGTAGCTAATCTTGTCAACTTTTAGAAATCAAACTTGCATCGAACTGATAGATATGTGGATCGGGTAGGCTAGATCAATCCGGGAGTTTTACCTTCGGTTTGGCCCGAGGAGCTCGAGCCGTTGGCCATGGTGGAGCTGTGGTGGCGATGGCGAGTGGGCAGTGGTGGCGGCGGAGCTTCCCGTCGATACTGCGGAACCCTAGATCGGTAGGGGATGTCGGTGGGGTTGGTGAATGCGCGACGAACCTCGTTGTGCGTGCCCCGGCCCCCCACCTCTTTATATTGCGCAGCGCGACAGGGGCCCACCAACCAGAGAATGGTTGGGCGCCCCCGATCAGGGCGCGAGTCAGGGGCCCGTCGAGCCGTTGGGCTCGATCGGGAGGAGATCAACCTAACATTCTCCCCCTTGATCTCAACTTTTACTTTTAACCATATATCTTTTACTTTACTCGTTTCATCACAGATCAATACATAGAACATGCTTCATCGTCACAACTCAATTGCCGATAGAATCAGATAGCTACAACATACCTCTGTGTTTTGAAACAAATTCTGTTCCTTTTGGGCCTCTCATGATCCAGGAGTCATAGGCTTTCCCTTAAACCTATGCCGGCTAAGTGTTCCTTGAACACATTGGGTGGTAAGTCTTTCGTTAGCGGATCCGCAAGCATATCCTTTATCCTTATATGCTCGAGACTTATAGTGTGATCCTGGATTTTATCTTTCACAACATAGTACCTTATCTCTATTGTTTTGGCAGCATTACTCGACTTGTTGTTGTGAGCATAGAATACTGCGGGCTGGTTGTCATAGTACATTTTTAGTGGTTTGTCAATACAATCTACCACTTTCAAGTCGGGTATAAATTTCTTTAACCATATCGCCTGCCCCGTGGCCTCATAACGTGCTATAAATTCTGCATACATCGTGGACGATGCAACTATTGACTGTTTGGAGCTTCTCCACGAAATAGCCCCTCCAGCGAGAATGAACACGTATCCAGACGTGGATTTTCTATCATCTCTGTCTCCCGCAAAATCTGCGTTTGAATACCTTCTTATCTCTAGGGATTCAGATCTCCTATATGTTAGCATTAGGTCCTTCGTGCCTTGCGCATAACGCAATGCTTTCTTTACCATCTTCCACTGCTCTATGCCTGGATTGTCTTGATATCTACCGAGTACCCCGGTGATAAAAGCTAAGTCAGGGCGAGTGCACACTTGTGCATACTGTAAGCTTCAACAGCCGAAGCATATGGTACTGCTTTCATTTGATCAATCCCGTACTGGTTCTTGGGACATTGGAATTTCCCAAAACTGTCGCCCTTGACTATAGGAGCAGGTGTGGCTTTACTCGCATGCATATTATACTTTTTGAGAACCTTTTCTAAATATGCCTTCTGTGATAGTCCTAAAACTCCATTTTTCCTATCTCGGTGAATTTCTATGCCCAAAACATATGATGCTTCACCAAGATCTGTTATATCAAAATTTGAGGACAAGAACTTCTTTGTTTCTTGTAGCAGACTAGCATCACTGCTAGCAAGCAAGATATCATCCACATACAAGATTAGGTAAATATATTTCCCATCTTTAAACTTTGCATAAATGCAGTTATCCTCAATATTCTCTTTAAATCCAAAACTTTTAATTAATTCATTAAACTTTAGATACCACTGTCTAGAGGCTTGCCTTAATCCATAAATGGATTTCTTCAGGCAGCATCCCATATCTTCCTTGCCTTCCATGATAAAACCCTTGGGTTGTTTCATGTAAACTTTTTCTTTTAAATCCCCGTTCATAAATGCCGTCTTTGCATCCATTTGATGTAACTCTAAATCAAAATGTGCAACTAATGCCATTATGATTCTGAAAGAATCCTTACACGAGACTGGGGAAAATGTCTCATTGTAATATATCCCTTTTCTTTGTGTAAATCCTTTTGCCACAAGTCGTGCTTTATACTTCTCTACATTCCCTTTAGAGTCATACTTAGTTTTGTAGACCCATTTACATCCTACTGTTTTGGCTCCTTTAGGAATATTCTCTAAGTCCCAAACATCTTTGGAACTCATCGATTTCATCTCGTCTTCCATTGCCTTCATCCACTTCGATGAGTGAGGGCTTCTCATGGCTTCTTCATATGAGGTGGGATCTTTTTCCGTATGAACTATTTCCGTGTTATAAACTTTATAATCAGTAGAAATAGCTGACTTTTTGTATCTTGTAGACCTTCTAAGGGCCTCAACTTCCGGCACATCTTCTAAACATGGCTGCTGCTCCCCCCTTTCATGCTCAACAACGGGTTCAGTCGGCTTCTGACGGACAGGTTCCGGATCTTCTGCCATAGTTGTCATGGGTGGAGTTACAACAGGTGCTTGCACCGCAACCTCAGGGATTGTCGGTGCAGGTACAACAGGTAGTGAGAAAAATGGCTCCTGAATCATCGGATTAGATGCATGCACCCTCTTCTCCTCAAGATCAATTTTCTGAGCTACCATGCTCCCCCTCATCATTTCGTCCTCTAAGAAGACTGCGTGTCTTGTTTCTACAAACTTTGTGTATCTGTCTGAATAGTAGAAACGAAAACCTTTTGATCTATCAGGATAGCCAATGAAGCGGCAACTAACTGTTTTGGGATCTAACTTTGCAATATTTGGATTAAACACTTTGGCCTCAGCTAGGCTCCCCTAGACTCTCAGGTGCTGTAGAGAGGGTACTCTTCCTGTGCACAGCTCGTACGGTGTTTTGGGCACCGACTTGCTTGGTACTCTATTGAGAATGTGAATGGTGGTTTTAAGCGCCTACATCCATAATCCCAATGGCAAGGTGGAGTAACTCATCATGCTGCGCACCATATCCATAAGTGTACGGTTACGCCTTTCAGCTACTCCATTTTGCTGAGGCTCGCCCGGCATTGAATACTGGGCTACTATGCCAGTCTCATGTAAGAACTTTGCAAAAGGTCCAGGGACTTGGCCATATGGAGTGTGCCGACCGTAGTACTCCCCTCCACGGTCAGACCTGACTATCTTTATTCTTTTATCATGCTGATTTTCAACTTCAGCTTTGAATATATTAAATTTATCCAATGCTTCAGATCTTTCTTTGATTGGATAAATATAACCATATCGAGAGTAATCGTCTGTGAATGTTATGAACGAGTCATAGCCATCCACACTTTTCACCGGAAATGGTCCACAAATGTCAGTGTGAATGATTTCTAGTGTTCCTGTGCTACGGCTTGCACCCTTTTTGATTTGTTTTACATACTTTCCTTTAATGCAATCTATGCATTGCTCTATGTCTGAGAACTCTAATGGAGGAAGAATTTCATTTTTAACCAGTCTTTCTATTCTCCCCCTCGAAATATGGCCCAAGCGACAGTGCCATAATTTTGATGAGTCATGAGTTCTCTTTCTTTTGTTTTGTTCTTTATTTGACGCAGAAACATGCTCATTCACATTACACACAGAATACACTTTTTCACGCAGTGATAATAAATAAAGTTCATTGTGAAGTAAAGCACCACCCACATAAGCATTATTAAACCATATGGCACACTTGCCATGTTCAAAATAACATTCATAATGATCTTTGTCCAAACAGGAAACACTAATCAAGTTTCTGTGACATGAAGGAACATATAAAACATCTCTAAGCAGAAGCGTGAATCCATCAGCTAACTCCAGGGAGATGTCACCGACAGCTTCAATTTCTACTTGAACTCCATTTGCAACCTCAATGCATCTTTCGCTTCTTTGCATAGTCCTCGTCGAATGGAATCCCTGTAATGAATTTGCAACATGAACAGTTGCTCCTGAGTCAATCCACCAAGTAGATTTTGAAAACTGTGTATACAAGGATTCATTTACAAAGGAAACAATGCTGTTACCTCTCTTTGCCATTATTGGCTTCAGCCAAACAGGGCAATCTTTCTTGTAGTGCCCAGTCTGCTTACAATGGAGACATGTGTCTTTGTCCACTGGAAAAGATTTTTGCTGATGCTGATGGTGCGTGGAAGCTTTTCCATGTGGCTTGGAAGGAGAACCTTTGCCACTTTGATTGTAGTTCTTTTTCTTATTATCCTTCACATAGTTCAGAGAACCACCATATGAAGTTTTAAGTCTTTCCTCTTCTTGCACACACATGGCTATAGTCTTTTCAATGTCCCATTTTCCAGGCGACATGTTGTAGTTGACAACAGAAGTGTCAAACTCTTTTGGCAGTGAAGCCATGACCAGCTGAACAAAGAGCGCAGGCTTGAGCTCCAAATCCTCATCCATGGGTTTTAGCTTCGCTGCCATGTTGCTCATCCTGAGGATGTGCTCTCTTATGCCATGTCCACCGCCTGTGTACTTTTCTGTCACTAGCTGCTTTAGCAACTGGGTAGCATATATCTTTGAAGAACCAGCGAACTGGCTCTTTATCTTTTCAAGATATTCCCCTACAGAAGTACACTCTGCAATTGAGCCCACAATAGCATTCTCAATTGTGTTCTTTATGAAAGCCATGCACTTTTTATTGGCGTTCACCCACTTTTGGTTTTCGAGGGAATATGACATCTCCACTGGAGCATGATCCCTCTTCTTTTTATCCCAAGCAGCATCATCATCTTTTGCACCTCTGACTGGCTCTGCTGGTTTGACCGGCTGTGGAGTGTCCACAACCCAGTCCACCTCAGCACAGACAAAAGCCAAGTCAACTTTCTTTCTCCACTCAGTGTAGTTATCACCTCTGAGGGTTGGAACATCCTTGAGGCAACTCATCAAGTGGTACCCTCCTGAAACCACAATATCAAGTGAGATCATAACTACAATTGCATGCATTAATCCAACGTTGGTCAAAATTAAAACATACAACTGTTTATGCAATTAAAACTATATCACCATTGGACAAAAATAGAAATAAATGCACCTTTTATAACAATCAATAAATCATGATTATGTTATTAACAACGTTGGTCATAAAAATAACAAAATCATAATTGTTTCAATAATTACTTTAACATGCTCTTTTAAATTTTAATTTCAAGTTTAGTTCTATTTACCTTTAAAGGAGCACTTTTATTTATTTTGCAGTGGAAAAACATGAATAAAAAAATTCATGACCTTTATTCTTTTCAGAAACTTTCTTTTACTTTTCTATTTTATAAACAGAACTTTCGTTGTGTAATTCTGAATAGAAAAGAAAGAAAATTGTATAAAATTAAGGAAAAAACGGCCAGGGCTCTCTGGGCCGAAACCGGCTCAGTCACCCAGCGCTTGCCGGCCCACGGCATGCTCAGCGCGCTGAGCCGCGCGAGCCAGCCTTGCCTCGGCCTGGGCCACCGGCCTCAGCCCAGCGCGAGCCTGCTCCTCTTTGGCCCAAGGCCTGTAGTAGGTTAGGGTTTTGATTCAGGCCGTCGATCTGATCAGACGGACGCCCGACGTTCTCGCTGGATCAAAACCAGCTGGCGACGCGGCCGAGGGGAAACCCTCGCTCATTTCCCCCGCGCACGCCGCTCTCCTCCCTCTCTCGTGACAGCTCTGCGCATGGCAGCGGCAAGAGGTATGCCGGCCACCGGCGACGGTGTCGAGGCCCGGTGCTGCGCGAGCCCCCTTCCCCTTTTCTCTCTGCTCCTTCCACCTACAGCTCCAACGCGAGAGAGACACGCGGCTGCGCCCCCTCTCACCCCCTGTTTTCTGTGGTCGTCAGCGTCGGAGCAACCGGTGGTTTCACCATTGCCATTCCCTTCGCCGGCTGCGCGTTCCCCTCTGTGGTGAGCGCGCCGCCGTCGAACGGATCGGCTGCGGTACACTTTGCCCCTGTCAGGGGTTGGTTCTTCGTCCAGATGCCTCACTCGGTAATGCGCATCTGGATCGAGAGGAACGGCGCGGCACAGCGGCGGCGCACTTTGCCGGTGAGCACTAGGCTCTCTGCCGGTGAGATCTTTCGATCTTTCTTTGCCCTGTTTAGGGTTCTTGGGGAGGGATTTTTTTGCTTTGTTTTCTTTTCTACCCGAAAATACTAAGCCTAGCAGGCTCTGATACCATTGATAGTGTTGGGAAACGTTGCATGGAAAACAAAAAGTTTTCTACGCACACATAAGATCTATCCATGGAGATGCATAGCTACGAGGGGAGAGTATGTCTATGTACCCTCGTAGACCGTAAGCGGAAGCGTTTGACAATGCGGTTGATGTAGTCGAACTTTCTTCGCAATCCAACCGATCGAGTACCGAACGTAAGACACCTCCGCATTCAGCACACGTTCAGCTCGGTGATGTCCATGCCTTCTTGATCCAGCAAGACGACGAGGTAGTGGATGAGTTCCGGCAGCACGACGGTGTGGTGACGGTGATGGTGATGCTATCTCCGCAGGGCTTCGCCTAAGCACTACGAAAATATGACCGGGGTGTAAACGGTGGAGGGTGGCGCCACACACGGCTAAGACAATGTTGTGTTGTGCTAGGCGCCCCCCTCCCACATATATATAGGTGGGGGTGGAGGGAGCAGCCAGGAGGCGCCTTCAAGTAGGCCGAATCCTACTTGGGGCCCTCCCCAAGTGGTGCCCCCTCCCTTATTTGTGGTGCTGGAGGAAGGAAGGAGGAGGTGGCGCCCCCCCTTTCCTTTCTCTCTTGAGGAGGGAAAGGCAGGAGGGGCCACCCCTCCCCTTTCCTTCCCCTTAGGGCCGGCCAGCCAAGGGAGGGGCGTTCCAGCCCCCTTGTGGGCTGGTCTGTCCCCTCATTTGGCCCATAAGGCCCATAACTTGCCGGGGGGTGCCCGGAACCCCTTCCGGTGACCCGATTCCTTCCCGGTACGTCCCGAAACACTTCCGGTGTCCAAATACCATCGTTCTATATATCAATCTTTACCTCTCGACCATTTTGAGACTCCTCGTCATGTCCGTGATCACATCCGGGACTCCGAACAACATTCGGTCACCAAAACATATAACACTATATCGTCAACGAACATTAAGCGTGCGGACCGTATGGGTTCGAGAACTATGTAGACATGACCCAGACACCTCTCCGGTTAATAACCAATAGAGGAACCTGGATGCCCATATTGGTTCCTACATATTCTACGAAGATCTTTATCGGTCGAACCGTTATGACAACATAAGTAATTCCCTTTGTCGATCGGTATGTTACTTTCCCGATATTCGATCGTCGGTATTTCTATACCTAGTTCAATCTTGTTACTGGCAAGTCTCTTTACTAGTTCCATAATACATCATGTCGTAACTAACTCCTTAGTAATTTGCTTGCAAGCTTATGATGTGTATTGCCGAGAGGGCCCAGAGATACCTCTCCGATACTTGGAGTGACAAATCCTAATCTCGATCTATGCCAACTCAACAAACACCTTCGGAGATACCTGTAGAGCATCTTTATGATCACCCAGTTATGTTGTGAAGTTTGATAGCACACAAGGTATTCCTCTGGTATCCAGGAGTTGCATAATCTCATAGTCGAAGGAATATGTATTTGACATGAAGAAAGCAATTGCAATAAACTGAACGATAAAATATGCTAAGCTAACAGATGGGTCTTGTCCATCACATCATTCTCTTAATGATGTGATCCCATGTCCATGGTTAGGAAACCTTAACCATCTTTGATCAACGAGCTAGTCTAGTAGAGGCTTACTAGGGACACGGTATTTGTTTATGTATTCACACATGTATTTAAGTTTCCGATCAATACAATTCTAGCATGAATAATAAACTTTTATCATGCATAAGGAAATATAAAATAATAACTTTATTATTGCCTCTAGGGCATATTTCCTTCAGTCTCCCACTTGCACTAGAGTCAATAATCTAGATTACATTGTAATGGATCTAACACCCATGGAGTCTTGGTGCTGATCATGTTTTGCTCGCGGAAGAGGCTTAGTCAACGGATCTGCTACATTCAGATCCGTATGTATCTTGCAAATTTCTATGTCTCCATCCTTGACTTGTTCATGAATGGAGTTGAAGTGTGTCTTGATGTGTTTGGTTCTCTTGTGAAATCTGGATTCCTTTGCCAAGGCAATTGCTCCAGTATTGTCACAAAAGATTTTCATTGGACCCGATGCACTAGGTATTACACCCAGATCGGATATGAACTCCTTCATTTGCTGCTTCCGAAGCAGCTATGTACTCCGCTTCACACGTAGATCCCGCCACAATGCTCTGCTTGGAACTGCACCAACTGACAGCTCCACCATTCAATATAAATACGTATCCAGTTTGTGACTTAGAGTCATCCGGATCAGTGTCGAAGCTAGCATCGACGTAACCATTTACGACGAGCTCTTCGTCACCTCCATAAACGAGAAACATATCCTTGGTCCTTTTCAGGTACTTCAGGATGTTCTTGACCGCTGTCCAGTGATCCACTCCTGGATTACTTTGGTACCTCCCTGCCAAACTTATGGCAAGGCACACATCAGGTCTGGTACACAGCATAGAATACATGATAGAACCTATGGCTGAGGCATAGGGAATGACTTTAATTTTCTCTCTATCTTCTATGGTGGTCTGGCTTTGAGTCTGACTCAACTTCGCACCTTGTAACACAGGCAAGAACCCTTTCTTTGACTGATCCATTTTGAACTTCTTCAAAACTTTATCAAGGTATGTGCTTTGTGAAAGTCCTATTAAGCGTCTTGATCTATCTCTATAGATCTTGATGCCCAATATATAAGTAGCTTCACTGAGGTCTTTCATTGAAAAACTCTTATTCAAGTATCCTTTTATGCTATCTAGAAATTCTATATCATTTCCAATCAACAATATGTCATCTACATATAATACCAGAAATGCTAAAGAGCTCCCGCTCACTTTCTTGTAAATACAGGCTTCACCGAAAAGTCTGTATAAAACCATATGCTTTGATCACCTCATCAAAGCGTATATTCCAACTCCGAGATGCTTGCACCAGTCCATAGATGGATCGCTGGAGCTTGCACACTTTGTTAGCACCTTTAGGATCGACAAAACCTTCTGGTTGCATCATATACAACTCTTCTTTAAGATATCCATTAAGGAATGCAGTTTTGACATCCATTTGCCAGATTTCATAATCATAAAATGCAGCAATTGCTCACATGATTCGGACATACTTAAGCATCGCTACGGGTGAGAAAGTCTCATCGTAGTCAACCCCTTGAACTTGTCAAAAACCTTTTGCGACAACTCGAGCTTTGTAGACAGTAACATTACCATCAGCGTCAGTCTTCTTCTTGAAGATCCATTTATTCTCTATGGCTTGCCGATCATTGAGCAAATCCACCAAAGTCCATACTTTGTTCTCATACATGGATCCTATCTCAGATTTCATGGCCTCAAGCCATCTATCGGAATCTGGGCTCATCATAGCTTCTTCATAGTTCGTAGGTTCGCCTTGGTCTAACAACATGACTTCCAGGACATGATTACCGTACCACTCTGGTGCGGATCTTGCTTTGGTTGACCTATGGGGTTCAGTAGTAACTTGATCTGAAGCTTCATGATCGTTATCATTTGCTTCCTCTCTAGTTGGTGTAGGCATCACGGGAACGGTTTTCTGTGATGTACTACTCTCCAATTCGAGAGAAGGTACACTTACCTCATCAAGTTCTACTTTCCACCCACTCACTTCTTTCGAGAGAAACTCCTTCTCTAGAAAGGACCCATTCTTAGCAACAAAGATCTTGCCTTCGGATCTGTGGTAGAAGGTGTACCCAATAGTTTCTTTAGGGTATCCTATGAAGACGCATTTCTCCGATATAGGTTCGAGCTTATCAGGCTGAAGCCTTTTGACATAAGCGTCGCATCCCCAAACTTTAAGAAACGACAACTTAGGTTTCTTGCCAAACCACAGTTCATACGGTGTCGTCTCAACGGATTTAGACGGTGCCCTATTTAACGTGAATGCAGCTGTCTCTAATGCATAACCCCAAAATGATAGTGGTAAATCGGTAAGAGACATCATAGAATGCACCATATCCAATAAAGTACGGTTACGACGTTTGGACACACCATTACGCTGTGGTGTTCCAGGTGGCGTGAGTTGTGAAACAATTCCACATTGTTTTAAATGAAGGCCAAACTCGTAACTCAAATATTCGCCTTCGCGATCAGATCATAGAAACTTTATTTTCTTGTTACGATGATTCTCCACTTCACTCTGAAATTCTTTGAACTTTTCAAATGTTTCAGACTTTTGTTTCATTAAGTAGATATACCCATACCTACTCAAACCATATGTGAAGGTCAGAAAATAACGATACCTGCCGCGTGCTTCAACACTCATCGGACCGCATACATTGGTATGTATTATTTCCAATAAGTCATTAGCTCGCTCCATTGTTCCGGAGAATGGAGTTTTAGTCATCTTACCCATGAGGCATGGTTCACAAGTATCAAATGATTCATAATCAAGTGATTCCAAAAGACCATTTGTATGGAGTTTCTTATGCGCTTTACACCAATATGACCTAAACGGCAGTGCCACAAGTATGTTGCACTATCATTATCAACTTTGCATCTTTTGGTATCAATATTATGAATATGTGTATCACTACAATTGAGATTCAACAAGAATAGACCACTCCTCAAGGGTGCATGACCATAAAAGATATTATTCATATAAATAGAACAAACATTATTCTCTGACTTAAATGAATAACCGTCTCGCAATAAACAAGATCCAGATATAATGTTCATGCTCAACGCGGGCACCAAATAACAATTATTGAGGTCTAAAACTAATCCCGAAGGTAGATGTAGAGGTAGCATGCCGACGACGATCACATCGATCTTGGAACCATTTCCGACGCGCATCGTCACCTCGTCCTTAGCCAATCTTTGTTTATTCCGCAACTCCTATTTCGAGTTACAAATATGAGCAACCAAACCAGTATCAAATACCCAGGCGCTGCTACGAGCATTAGTAAGGTACACATCAATAACATGTATATCAAATATACCTTTGTTCATTTTGCCATCCTTCTTATCCGCCAATTACTTGGGGCAGTTCCGCTTCCAGTGACCACTCCCTTTGCAGTAGAAGCACTCAGTTTCAGGCTTGGGTCCAGCTTTGGGCTTCTTCCCGGGAGTGGCAACTTGCTTGCCATTCTTCTTGAAGTTCCCTTTCTTTCCCTTGCCCTTTTTCTTGAAACTAGTGGTTTTGTTAACCATCAACACTTGATGCTCCTTCTTGATTTTTACCTCCGCGGCCTTAAGCATTGCGAAGAGCTCGGGAATTGTTTTGTTCATCCCTTGCATATTATAGTTCATCACGAAGCCTTTGTAGCTAGGTGGCAGTGATTGAAGAACTATGTCAATAACACAATCAACTGGAAGATTAACTCCCAGCTGAGTCAAGTGATTATAATACCCAGACATTTTGAGTATGTGTTCACTGACAGAACTGTTCTCCTCCATCTTGCAGCTATACACTACTGGAATAAGCTTCTTTGCCGTCCGCCATGGCGAACGGCAAAGGCATAGATCACGGACGGCAAAATGCTTTGCCGTCCGCTAGCGGACGGCAAACTGTCCGGATGAAAGCCTGCCAGCAAAGGCCTTCTTTGCCGTTCGCTTCTTAGAAACGGACGGCAAAGGATTACGCCGTCCGCCATCCGAGGCCAGCAGATGGCAAAGAAAGCTAACGGCAGTGCGGTGGCGTGAGAGCCGTTAGGGGGTTAACGGCGCTCTTTGCCATCCGCCAGCGGACGGCAAAGAGTCAAAGATCTTTGCCGTCCACTGGCGGACGGCAAAGAGCCCAGCTAGGCAGCACTGGGAAGCTGCCACGTGTCCAGATATGCCGTCCGCCAGCAGACGGCAAAGATGTTTGAATCATTGCCGTCTGCTGGCAGACGGCATAGATGGTCACTTTGCCATCGGTCAGCAGACGGCAAAATGACCAAATAGGCAGCCAGTGTTCCCAGTTTGCACAGGTGACTGCCACATGTCCTCTTTGCCGTCCGCTAGCGGACGGCAAAGAGGCTATATATCCCCTGTTTTTATTTAAATCCCATTAATTAGACATGGTTTCAAACACAGATATACATGCATACATATCCAACAGCATGTCCAACAACATATTTCATCCAATCCAACAACATAGTTCAACAAAGTCCAACATATCCATATATACATAACCAGAAACAAGTTTCCAATAACATATCCATATAGACATACATATCCAAACAAGTTTTCATAAACAACAAGGAAGCACCACAAGAATAGTACACTCCATGAACCCAAGCTTCCTCATGTAAAGCAAATCTGCAAATTGGGAAAGATGAAAGTTAGAAGAAGAAGAAGAAGAAGAAGAAGAAGACTAGTTAGAAGAAGAAGAAGATTTTTTTTCTTCTCTTTCTTTTTCTCCTCTCCTCTTCTTTATCTTCTTCTTCTTCTAACTAAGGTAGGTAAAAATGTCATTTTATTGCTAAGCTAGGTAAAAATGCTAAGTGTAGGTCATTTTAGAGCTAAGGTAGGTAAATAGGTCATTTTGGAGCTTAGTAAGGTTATTATGTCATTTTCGAGGAAAATAAGCTAAGTCTATATCATTTTGGAGCTAACAAAGATTATCATGCCATTTTTTACCTAAGTATGCTAAGTATGTCATAAATGAACTGAATAAGCTAAGTATAGCTTATTTTTTATCTAACTTAGGTAATTATGCCATTTAGGAGGAAAATAAGCTAAGTATCCATTTATAAAGCAAAACACTAGAGAAAACTTACCCTCATCACAATAAATGTGATGAATATCGCAACTAAGGTAACAATTGATCCAACGGCATAATGATACCAAGCCTCATTATCAATGGCATATTTTCTAATCTTCTTAAGCTTCAGGCGCATTGCATCCATCTTCAAGCGCATTGCATTCATCTTCATCTTGTGATCATCGATGACATCGGCAACATACAACTCCAATGTCATCTTCTCTTCTTCAATTCTTTTAATTTTTTCTTTCAAATACTCATTTTTTTTTTCAACTAAATTTAACTTCTCGACAAGAGGGTCCGTTTCAAATTCCGGTTCACATACCTCCTAGATTAAAATATCTCTATGTCAACTTGATGGCCATAATTTGCATAAATGCGAAATGCAACAAATAGTTATGAAAGAGAATTTACCACATCCGAATCATAAAGCGGGCGAGGGCCAACCGGGACGGAAATCAAGACCATGGCACTATGTATAAGAAACAATCATACAAAGTAAGAAAATTATAAATACCAACTATATAAATCATACAATCATACAAATAACTATATAAATCAAGTACAACATTAAATTTTGAATACCTAATAATCATTATCGGTAATGACGTGCTCGTCATCATCATTAATAAAAGCATCATCATCATCACTATCGGTAATGACGTGCTCATCATCATCATTAATAAATGCATCATCATGTGGAAGGCCACCTTTACGTAATCGTTCAAGCATTGACAGGTCATCTGCAGCAGTAACTTCTTCTTCTTCCGGCTCTTCTTGTTCCAGCTCAGGGGTGAAGTCGGATTCACTATCGTTGTCTACTTCAATGTTCTGGGGTGGAGTAGAGCGGTTCTTGAAACGTTTTTTGGAAAGACGTGTTTCTTGGAAGAATTCTCCTTCGTCATATGTGTCTTTGTTAATGTGAGGTTCATAATCCTTTTCATTGGGGGGAGGTGGTCTAACACGTGGCGGCACTTCATAAACAACGTCCCAACCACTGAGATTTGGATCACTTTGACAGGCCCACGGTAGATAGAAAACTTGGGTTGCCTGTTGAGCCGTAATATAGACATCGAGAACATCCAAATGGGTGCTTTGTTTGATTTCAACTAGACCTATATGTTCATGAGTCCTTCTAGTCTCCCTCGGCTGGAACCAATAACATCTGAAGACTACGACGTTTGGTGGGTTTTCACCATAGAATTCAAGTTCATAAATTGCTTCAACTCTTCCATAATACTCGATACCTCCTTCGCCGATAGCAGAGACACAACAATTTGTAGACTTTCGGTCGGCCATAGATAGCTCTTTGCCATAGGTACAAAAGCGATACCCATTGATGTCGTATTTGTCAAATGAACGTACCTTATAGTCAAAACCATTAGCTACTTGTCTCAATTCGGCATCCATAATCTCTGAATTAGCCTACAAGTTTAATACGAAAGGATTGTTGCATTAGTCACAAATTAGCCAAAGAAAAAAAAGTGTCTAATGGAAATTACCCTTTTTTTGAACCAAGAGATGAAACCGGGAAATTCGGCTCCTTGTTTTGCCAGAAGCTCATACTCTTCGACGGAATCCTTTTGGATCACCGCTCCATACGAGAATATGTCGACGTATCGACTGCATAAAAAATCTAGGAATAAGAGAAGTTCAAAGGAATTAGAAGTTGTGAAACAATGTATCGAGATCTTACTCGATGTACGGCCGCACTTCTGTTAGGTTGTTGAAGAGATACAGTGAAATGGTCCGCCATTCTTCAACATCCAACCTTACTGGTTTCCAACCACTGGCTGGTGCGAGATTCCCTTTGAATAGGCTGAGGTTGGATTGACCCTTTTGAGGTTCGTCAGCATTGTACCGAGGCTTCGGATTATGCAAATGACGATTTTTGGCTTCGTAGTGTGCGGTCACGAAGTTTGCCGCCTCCTCTGTGATGAATGCCTCCGCCATCGATGCTTCTATTCTACGTTTATTTTTACATTTTGCTCGAAGCGTCTTCTGCATCCTCTCAGTTGAGTAGCACCAACGATTTTGCACGGGCCCCCCCCAATCGTGCCTCGGTCGGGAGATGCAAAATCAAGTGTTGCATTGGATTAAAGAAGCTTGGCGGAAAGATCTTCTCTAACTTGCAGATCAACTCCGGTGCCAACTGTTCCATTTCTTCTAGGAGGCCAGGCGATAGTTCTTTCGCACAAAGAACACGGAAGAAATAGCCCAGCTCTGCCAGTACTAGCCATTCATCCTTAGGGATGAAGCCACGCAACATCACCGGCACTATCCGCTCAATCCATATGTGCCAATCATGACTTTTTAGACCAAATATTTTCAATTTTTGAAGACTCGCTCCCCTCTTTAGATTTGCTGCATACCCATCGGGGAACATCAACTGCATTTTCACCCACAAAATAATTTCCTTCATAGCTGGCCTTCCAAGATTGAACCATGCCTTTCGCTTCGTCCAGTTGATCCCCTTTCCTTTCAGTTCTTTCATGTTTTGTAACGGTCTATCACATAGCTCCTCTTGATCGACTCTAGCCTTAGGATTATCCTTTGATTTCCCCTCTATGCCGAACAATGTACCAAAAATGGCTTCGGTGATATTCTTTTCAGTGTGCATCACATCGATGTTGTGTAGGCAAAGGAGGTCTTTGAAGTAAGGCAGATCCCAGAAGCATGTCTTGTGAGTCCAGGCGTGTTCCTTGTTATACCCCTTGAAATACCCTGGACGCTCTGGATCTGGCTCGAGAGCGTTTAACTGATCTAGGGTCTGTTGGCCTGTCAACGAAGGTGGTGCAGAGTGTTTGGCAACTCTACCTTTGATGAAGTTCTTCTTGTCTTTCCTGAACTTATGGCCAGGATGTAGAAACGGTCTGTGCAAGTCGAAGCAACTATACTTGCGCCCTGCCGTCAGCCAACGAAACTCAAGAGCTCCCTTGCATGTGGGGCACGGGAACCTTCCATGCAGACACCAGCCAATGAATAGCGCATACGCCGGCAAGTCATGCGTCGAGTACATGTACCAGGCACGCATTATGAAGTTATGTTTGCTAAAGGCGTCGTATGTCTTGAACCCATTATCCCAAGCTTCTTGCAATTCATCCTTAAGCGGCTGCATGTACACATTCATATTCTTCCCCGGATAGTTGGGCCCTGGAATTATCAACGTCAGGAAAATATTCTTTCGTTGCATAATCTGCCCGGGGGGGGGGGAGATTGAGTGGAATGACAAACACGGGCCAACAGCTGTATGGGGCTGCCATCTGACCAAACACACTGAACCCATCTGTGCTGACGGCGACTCGAGGATGCCTTGGATCTGCCGTTTTTTCCTTATGTAATGCATCGAAGCGCTTCCACGCTTCACCATCCGATGTGTGCACCATCATCACATTCCCATCTGCATCTAGTTCGGTTCTTTTGCCCGTTTTGTGCCATGTCATCTGTCTGGCCGTCTCTTCGACCATGAAAAGACGTTGAAGTCTTGGTACGATTGGCATATACCGAAGAATATTAACGGGTATTTTGGTCTGCGTCTTCTCACCCATACCGTTGTCTACCACAACATACCTGGAAGAATTGCAAATGGGACAATAGTTCAAGTCCTCATACTGAAGCCTAAATAAGACACATCCTTTCTCACAGGCATGTATCTTCTCATAGGGCATCTTAAGAGCACGGAGGATTTTGTCTGACTGGTACAGGTTTGGAGGTAGCACATGGCCTTTGGGTAGAAATCGTCCGAATAATGTCATCATCGCGTCGTAGCATTCTCTGCCCAAGTTGAATTGAGCCTTCAAAGCCATTATTTGTGGGATGGCATCCAGCTGACAAAGCTCAGCGTGCTCGTGGAGAGGACGTTTTGAGGACTCCAACATTTCAGTGAAGGCCTTTGCAGATTCCTCCATCTCCTCGTCCGAGTCCCGAGCATCGTCAAAGTCTTGCACCATGTCTGCGGTCCCGGTACCATGCTCGTCGGTGCGACGACGAACCTCGGCTCTGGCACGTTGGGCAGACTCACCATGTAATGTCCAGACCGTGTAACCAGGCGTAAAACCAAACTTCTGCAGGTCTTTACTCATTTCAAGCTTGTCCCTCTTTTTATAGTTGTCGCAACGGGCACAGGGGCACTAGCTAAATTCCTGGCCATTTGCAAATGCGGCTCTAACAAACCCCTTGGTTTTTGTTAACCATTCCTCGGTCCAAACTTTCTGACTAGTGTAACCGGTGTACATCCATGCACAATCACTCATATTGACTTCCTACTGGACACACAAGAAATATATACATAATTAAGCAAACCATATCCATCAGTTAATGGAGTTTGTCAGTTTTATTACGTCCATGCAACCTACACGCTAATAGGTAAAGATAGGTCCTAATCCCACCCGAGTATGTGTAGATCGGGTTCGTTTTCCCATGCTCTGCTCCGGATCCGACGCAAATTTCGGCAGCACCTCCCCGCTGTTCTCCTGATACACGTCTCGGCAATAAGCAGAGAGAATGTGTACCCGGAGAACAACAGGGAGGCACTGACAAAATTCTGCATCGGATCCGGAGCTGAGCATATGGAAAACGAACCCAATCTACACATACTCGGGCTGTCCATGGATAACGTTGGACAATTCGAAAGAATCACGATTATAAATATGCAAATGCATGCATATTTATAGATGTAACCCTTTCGAACGGGAGACGCATAGTGGTCACGCATACTGATGATTGAAGACACCTATAGCAAGTGTTAGGGGGTTCCTTGGCGTCGATGGAACCCTAAATAGCAAGTGTCATCGGTGCGAGATACATGTGGCGCTCGGCGTTGAACACTAGATCCACATCCCACAAGTGAAGCCGGCGCCCGGCGTCCCGCAACAATAGTTCTGGTGGCCAATGACGGTCGAGCACCTTGGCGAATTCGCAATGGTGTTCGACCGCCATCAACGCCGAGAACTGTTGCTGTGGGACGCCGGACGCCGGCGTCACTTGTGGGACGTGGATGTACTGTTCGACACCAACGGCCACATGTATCTCGCACCGACGATACTTGCTATTTAGGGTTCCATCGACAACGACCCCCTAACCCGCTCGTCCCCGGGTAAACTAAATAGCAACTACCATCGGTGCAAGTTACATGAGGCGGTCGGCGTTGAACACTAGATCCACATCCCACAAGTGAAGCCGGCGCCCGGCATCCCGCAACAATAGTTCTGGTGGCTGATGACGGTCGAACACCTTGGCGAATTTGTCTGGCAGCCTCTGCGATGAGGATTAAAGCCAAGTTTTGAAATTTCAAACAACCAAACCGACTTGAGTCAGTTTGGGTGTTTCAAGTTTCAACACTTGCCTTTTAATCATCATCGCAGAGGCTGCCAGACAAATTCGCAATGGTGTTCGACCGCCATCGACGCCGAGAACAGTTGCTTTGGGACGCCGGACGTCGGCGTCACTTGTGGGACGTGGATGTAGTATTCGACACCGACGGCCACATGTACCTCGCACCGACGATACTTGCTATTTAGGGTTCCATCGACACCGAGGAACCCCCTAACCCGCTCGTCCCCGGGCGCCCTCTTTTCCTACTTCTTTTTTTCATCTTCAACTTCTACTTCTTTTTTTCATCTTCTTCTTCTACTACTACTTATTGTTCCTTTTTCTTCTTCTTCTTCCTCTTCTTCTTTTTCTTTTTTTTCATCTTTCTTGATTATTCTTAAAAACAGGAAAAAAACCTAAACAAAACTATAAACTAAATGTAACCTAAAATAAACTAAATTAACCTAAACTAAACTAAACTAACCTAAACTAAACAAATATAAACTAAATCTAAAAAAACAGAAAAAAACTCACCACGATGAGGGGCGGGGCGGCGGCGGGGCAGGGCCGGGCGGTGCGGTGCGGCCGGGTGGTGTGGTGCGGCCGGGCGGCGGCAGCTCGGGACGGGGGCGGGGCAGTGCGGGGCGGCCGGGTCCGGTACGGTGGCGGCGCGGCGGGCGGGCTGGCGTAGCGGCCGTCGTCGCTCGTCTGGGCGGCGACGGCTCAGGACGGGCGGGGCGGGGCGGCTGACGACATGGGTGGCGCGGGGCGGGGGCGGCTCAGGCGCGGCCGGGCGGGCGAAGCGGCGCGGCCGGCGGCGGCGGCTGGGCTGGGCGGGGCGGGCGGCGGCGCGGCCGGGCGGCGGCAAGGGTGAGCGGTCGGGGCGGCTCGGGCAGGGAGAGAGAGGGAATGGACAGATCGGGCGCGGGCGCGGCCCCTTATCTGCTAGGTCACAGCTCTTTGCCGTCTGCCAGCAGACGGCAAAGAGCGTACCTAGTGGGGTGGGGCTGGGGGGAAACGGACGAACTAACGGCCATCTTCTTTGCCGTCTGCTGACGGACGGCAAAGATGTTTTGCCGTCAGCCAGCATACGGCAAAGAAGATGGCCGTTAGGTCGCCCTCGTACGCCCGCCACCCATCCTCTTTGATGTACAACATAGATATGCAAATACTATCATGACTAAGTTCATGATAAATTAAGTTCAATTAATCAAATTACTATTGAACTCCCACTTAAATAAACATCCCTCAAGTTATCTAAGTGATACGTGATCCAAATCAACTAACCCATGTCCGACCATCAAATGAGATGGGATAGTCTTCAATGGTGAACATCTCTATGTTGATCATATCTACTATATGACTCACGTTCGAACTTTCGGTCTCCAGTGTTCCGCGACCATGTCTGTACATGCTAGGCTCGTCAAGTTTAACCCAAGTATTCTGCATGTGCAAAACTGTCTTACACCCGTTGTATGTGAACGTAGAGTCTATCACACCAGATCATCACGAGGTGCTTCGAAACGATGAACTTTAGCAACGGTGCATACTCGGGGAGAACACTTTTACATTGAAATTTAGTGAAGGGATCATCTTATAATGCTACCGCCGTACTAACAAAACAAGATGCATAAAGGATAAACATCACATGCAATCAAAATATGTGACATGATATGGCCATCATCATCTTGTGCTTTTGATCTCCATCTCCAAAGCATCGTCATGATCTCCATCGTCACCGGCTCGACACCTTGATCTCCATCGTTGCGTCGGGGTTGTCTCGCCAACTATTGCTTCTACAACTATTGCTAACGCATAGTGATAAAGTAAAACAATTACATGGCGCTTGCATTTCATACAATAAAGAGACAACCCAAAGGCTCCTGCCGGTTGTCATACAACAACGTATATCACATCATGTCTTGATCATATCACATCACAACATGCCCTGCAAAAACAAGTTAGACGTCCTCTACTTTGTTGTTGCAAGTTTTACGTGGCTGCTATGGGCTTCTAGCAAGAACCGTTCTTACCTACGCAAAAACCACAATGGTGATTCATCAAGTTTGCTGTTTTAACCTCCTTCAAGGACCGGCCGTAGTCAAATTCGATTCAACTAAAGTAGGAGAAACAGACACCCGCCAGCCACCTTTATGCAAAACTAGTTGCATGTCAGTCGGTGGAACCGGTCTCTTGTGCATGGACATGTAAGGTTGGTCCGAGCCGCTTCATCCCACAATACCGCCAAATCAAAATAAGACGTTGGTGGTAAGCAGTATGATTGTCACTGCCCACAACTCTTTGTGTTCTACTCGTGCATATCATCTACGCATAGACCTGGCTCGGATGCCACTGTTGGGAAACGTTGCATGGAAAACAAAAAAAGTTTCTACGCACATGCAAGATCTATCCATGGATATGCATAGCAACGAGGGGGAGAGTATGTCTACGTACCCTCGCAGACCGTAAGCGGAAGCGTTTGACAACACGGTTGATGTAGTCAAACTTTCTTCGCGATCCAACCGATCGAGTACCGAACGTACGGCACCTCCGCGTTCAGCACATGTTCAGCTCGGTGTCGTCCACGCCTTCTTGATCCAGCAAGATGGCGAGGTAGTGGATGAGTTCGTGCAGCACGATGGCGTGGTGACGGTGATGGTGATGCTATCTCCGCAGGGCTTCGCCTAAGCACTACGAAAATATGACCGGGGTGTAAACGGTGGAGGGGGGCGCCGCACACGGCTAAGACAATGTTGTGTTGTGCTAGGCACCCCCTCCCACATATATATAGGTGGGGGGGGTGGAGGGAGCAGCCAGGAGGCGCCCCCAAGTGGCGCCCCCTCCCTTATTTGGGGTGCAGGAGGAAGGAAGGAGGAGGTGGCGCCCCCCCCCTTTCCTTTCTCTCTTGAGGAGGGAAAGGCGGGAGGGGCCACCCCTCCCCTTTCCTTCCCCTTAGGGCCGGCCAGCCAAGGGAGGGGCATGCCAGCCCCCTTGTGGGCTGGTCTGTCCCCTCCTTTGGCCCATAAGGCCCATAACTTGCCGGGGGGTGCCCGGAACCACTTCCGGTGACCCGATTCCGTCCCAGTACGTCCCGAAACACTTCCGGTGTCCAAATACCATCGTCCTATATATCAATCTTTACCTCTCAACCATTTCAAGACTCCTCATCATGTCCGTGATCACATCCGGGACTCCGAACAACATTCGGTCACCAAAACATATAACTCATATAACACTATATCGTCAACGAATGTTAAGCGTGCGGACCCTATGGGTTCGAGAACTATGTAGACATGACCGAGACACCTCTCTGGTCAATAACCAATAGCGGAACCTGGATGCCCATATTGGTTCCTACATATTCTACGAAGATCTTTATCGGTCGAACCGTTATGACAACATACGTAATTCCCTTTGTCCATCGGTATGTGATACGTCTCCAACGTATCTATAATTTTTGATTGTTCCATGCTATTATATTATCTGTTTTGGATGTTTTATATGCATTAATATGCTATTTTATATTATTTATGGGACTAACTTATTAACCTAGAGCCCAATGCCAGTTTCTGTTTTTTCCTTGTTTTTAAGCCTCGCAGAAAAGGAATACCAAACGGAGTCCAAACGGAATAAAACTTCACGATGATTTTTCTTGGACCAGAAGACACCCAGAGGACTTGGAGTCCAAGACAGAAGAGCCACAAGGTGGTGACAAGGGTGGAGGGCGTGCCCTAGGGGGGCGCCCCCCTACCTTGTGGGCCCCTCGAGACTCCCCTGACCTAGCTCTTCATCCTATATATTCACAAATATTCCCAAACCATCAGAGGCATCCATGAAAACACTTTTCCACCGCCGCAACCTTCTGTTCCCGTGAGATCCCATCTTGGGGCCTTTTCCGGCATCCTGCCGGAGGGGGAATCGATCACGGAGGGCTTCTACATCAACACCATTGCCCTTCCGATGAAGCGTGAGCAGTTACCTCAGACCCACGGGTCCATAGCTAGTAGCTAGATGGCTTATACTCTCTTTGATTCTCAATACAACGCTCTCCTTGATGTTCTTGGAGATCTATCTGATGTAATCTTCTTTTGCGGTGTGTTTGTCGAGATCCGATGAATTGTGGATTTATGATCAGCTTATCTATGAATATTATTTGAATCTTCTCTGAATTCTTTTATGCATGATTTAATATCTTTGTATTTCTCTTCGAATTATCGGTTTGGTTTGGCCAACTAGATTGGTTTTTCTTGCAATGGGAGAGGTGCTTAGCTTTGGGTTAATCTTGCGTGATTTCACCTAGTGACAAAGTAGGGGTGGCGAGACACGTATTGCATTGTTGCCATCGAGGACAAAAAGATGGGGTTTTCATCATATTGTTTGAGTTAATTCCTCTACATCATGTCATCTTACTTAAGGCGTTACTCCGTTTTTATGAACTTAATACTCTAGATGCATGCTGGATAGCGGTCGATGTGTGGAGTAATAGTAGTAGATGCAGGCAGGAGTCGGTCTACTTGACACGGACGTGATGCCTATATGCATAATCATTGCCTTGAATATCATCATAACTTTGCACTTTTCTATCAATTGCTCGACAATAATTTGTTCACCCACCGTATTGTTTGCCTTCATGAGAGAAGCCTCTAGTGAAACCTATGGCCCCTGGGTCTATTTTCCATCATATTACTTTCCAATCTACTATTTTGCAATCTTTTATTTTCAAATCTATATACCAAGAAACCCAAAAATATTTTATCTTTTGTTTATCTATCTCTATTAGATCTCACCTTTGGAAGTGACCGTGAAGGGATTGCCAACCCCTTTATCGCGTTGGGTGCAAGTGTTTGATTGTTTGTGCAGGTGTTGGTGATTTGTGCGTTCTTCTCCTACTGGATTGATACCTTGGTTCTCAACTGAGGGAAATACTTACCTCTACTATGCTACATCACCCTTTCCTCTTCAAGGGAAAAACCAACGCAAGCTCAACAAGTAGCAGGAAGAATTTCTGGCGCCGTTGCCGGGGAGATCTACGCCAAGTCAAGACATACCAAGTACCCATCATAAACTCTCATCTCTTGCAATACATTATTCGCCATTTGCCTCTCATTTTTTTCTCCCCCACTTCTAAAATGATTTTTGAAAAGATTTGCCTTTCTATTCGCCCTTCTTCCGTTCGTCTCTTTCGTTTGACTTTTGTTTGCTCGTGTGTTAGATTGCTTGCTTTGTCATGATGGCTCAAGAGAATACCAAATTGTGTGACTTTTCCAATACTAATAATAATGATTTTATTAGTACTCCGATTGCTCCCGCCACTAGCGCGAAATCTTATGAAATTAATGCCGCTTTGCTGAATCTTGTTATGAAAGATCAATTTTCTGGCCTTCCTAGTGAAGATGCCGCATCCCATCTAAATAATTTCGTTGAGTTGTGTGATATGCAAAATAAGAAAGATGTGGATATTGATATTGTTAAATTAAAGCTATTTCCGTTCTCACTACGAGATCGTGCTAAAACTTGGTTTTCATCTTTGCCTAAAAATAGTATTGATTCTTTGAACAAGTGTAAAGATGCTTTTATTTCCAAGTATTTTCCTCCCACTCAGATCATCTCTCTTAGGAACGATATTATGAATTTTAAGCAACTTGATCGTGAACATGTTGCACAATCTTGGGAGAGGATGAAATTGATGATACGAAATTGCCCTACTCATTGTTTAAATTTGTGGATGATCAAACAAAATTTTTATGCCGGATTGAATTTTGCTTCTAGAGATCTTTTAGATTCGGCCGCGGGGGGTACTTTTATGGAAATTACTTTAGGAGAAGCTACTAAACTCCTAGCTAATATTATGGTTAATTATTCGCAATGGCACACCGAAAGATCTTCTACTAGTAAAAAGGTGCATGCGATTGAAGAGATTAATGTTTTGAGTGGAAAGATGGATGAACTTATGAAATTATTTTCTAGCAAGAGTTCTCCTATTGATCCTAATGATATGCCTTTGTCTACTTTGATTGAGAACAATAATGAATCTATGGATGTGAATTTTGTTGGTAGGAACAATTTTGGTAATAATGCGTATAGAGGTAATTTTAATCCTAGGCCGTTTCCTAGTAATTCCTCTAATAATTATGGTAATTCCTACAACAATTCTTATGGAAATTATAATAAGTTGCCCTCTAATTTTGAATAGTATTAAAGAATTTATGAGTTCGCAAAAGAATTTCAATGCTAGGATTGAAGAAAAATTGCTTAAGGTTGATGATTTGGCTAGGAACATGGATAGAATTTCTCTTGAGATTGATTCTTTGAAAATTAGATCTATTCCACCCAAGCATGAAGTGAGTCTTTAAAAGCTATGAGAATTTCTATTGATGAATGTAAGGAAAGAACCGCTAGGGTTCATGCTAAGCGAGATTGGTTTGTAAAAGCGTGTTCTTCTAATTTTTGTGAAAATAATGATGAAGATCTTAAAGTGATTGATGTGACTCCTATTGAATCTAAAATAAATCTTTATAAAGATGGGACTGGAGATGAGTCAACTTTAGTTAGAGGCATCCCAATGATTCAGAGTTTATAGATCTTGATGCAAAAATTCATAAAAGTGGGATTGGAGAGGTCAAGACTTTAAGTAGCAATGAATGCACTCTTTTGGATTTCAAGGACTTTAATTATGATAATTATTTTTTGGGTTTTTATCATTTATGCCATCGGTTGTGTCCCACTACTCAGTTTTGCCATTAGGAATTTCAACTGCTCAAAAATACCATCGCTTCGATAGACACATGTTCAAAAATGCCACTGGACACCATTATTGTGATCTCAAATCTCTTTTGCCATGTTATAATGACATAAATACCTATGAACCAGCATGCCAGCTCTCCTTCTATCTCACTACAATAAAGTGTGGGGCCCACTTGATCCCAACGGTGTTCTTATTTTCCTTTAAAATTATTCGCTTGGTTACTCCTGACAATCGAGGCCACACTTATCATTGTGAGATAGAGAGAACTGACATGTGGGTCTAGACTTATTTTTGTCATATAACATGGTCAATGGGTTTGACGTGAAAATAACGATGTCTAATGGCATTTTTTAGCAAACATCTAACGGAACGATGGCATTTTTGAGATATCTAATGGCATTTTTGAGCAAGCATCTCACGGATCGATGGCATTTTTGAGTAGTTGTAACTTCTAATTGCAAAACTGAGTAGTGGGACACAACTAGTGGAATAAATGATAAAAACCCTTGTTTTTTAATAGATTGTATTTCTTGTTGCAATCCATGTTGAATTCTCCTCATGCTTATAATCAAAATAAAGCTTTTACTAAACATATTGTTGATGCTTTGATGAAATCTTTTGAAGAAAAGCTTGAATTGGAAGTTTCTATCCCAAGAAAACTTTATGATGAGTGGGAACCTACTATTAAGATTAAGATTAAAAATTATGAGTGCCATTCTTTGTGTGATTTGGGTGCTAGCGTTTCCACGATTCCAAAAACATTATGTGATGTGTTAGGTTTCCGCGAATTGAATGATTGTTCTTTAAATTTGCATCTTGCGGATTCCACTATTAAGAAACCTATGGGAAGGATTAATGATGTTATTATTGTTGCAAATAGGAATTATGTGCCCGTAGATTTCATTGTTCTTGATATAGATTGCAATCCTACATGTCCTATTATTCTTGGTAGACCTTTCCTTAGAACGATTGGTGCAATTATTGATATGAAAGAAGGAAACATTAGATTTCAATTTCCGTTAAGGAAGGGCATGGAACACTTTCCTAGAAAGAAAATTAAGTTGCCATATGAATCTATTATGAGAGCTACTTATGGATTGCATACCAAAGATGACAATACCTAGATCTATGTGTTTTTATGCCTAGCTAAGGGCGTTAAACAATAGCGCTTGTTGGGAGGCAACCGAATTTCATTTTTGTTCTTCTTTTTTGGTTCTGTTTTTCAATAAATTTTCCATCTAGCCTCTGTTTAGATGTGTTTTGGTGTTTTAATTAGTGTTTGTGCCAAGTAAGACCTTTGGCATGGCTTACGGTGATAGTTGATTGGATCTTGCTGAAAAACAGAAACTTTTGCGTCCAGTCACATAATTTTAATAATTCACTGGAGCGTTTAAAAACTCTGAATTTTTTACAAAGTATTGA
Source organism: Thinopyrum elongatum (assembly GCA_011799875.1). Classification (NCBI taxonomy): domain Eukaryota; kingdom Viridiplantae; phylum Streptophyta; class Magnoliopsida; order Poales; family Poaceae; genus Thinopyrum; species Thinopyrum elongatum. Next base: position 535,028,352 of record CM022301.1, on the reverse strand, counting down.
TATAAGAATTTCATATATTTTCTAAGTTTTCAGAATTTTTGGAGTTACATAAGTATTATAAAAATTCAGATCTTCTCAGACTGTTCTGTTTTTGACAGATTCTGTTTTCTTCGTGTTGTTTGCTTATTTTGATGAATCTATGGGTAGTATCGGGGGGTATGAACCATGGAGAAGTTGGAATACAGTAGATATTATACCAATATAAATAAATAATGAGTTCACAATAGTACCAAAAGTGGTGATTTTATTTTCTTGTACTAACGGATCTCACGAGTTTTCTGTTGAGTTTTGTGTTGTGAAGTTTTCAAGTTTTGGGTAAAGATTTGATGGACTATGGAATAAGGAGTGGCAAGAGCCTAAGCTTGGGGATTCCCAAGGCACCCCAAGGTAATATTCAAGGGCAACCAAGAGCCTAAGCTTGGGCATGCCCCGGAAGGCATCCCCTCTTTCGTCTTCGTCTATCGGTAAATTTATTTGAGGCTATATTTTTATTCACCACATGATATGTGTTTTGCTTGGAGCGTCTTGTATGATATGAGTCTTTGATTTTTAGTTTGCCACAATCATCCTTGCTGTACACACCTTTTTAGAGGGACACGCATTAATCATGATTTATTAGAATACTCTATGTGCTTCACTTATATCTTTTGAGCTAGCAATTTTGCTCTAGTGCTTCACTTATATCTTTTTAGAGCACGGCGGTGGTTTTATTTTATAGAAATTATTGAACTCTCATGCTTCACTTATATTATTTTGAGAGTCTTTCTAAACAGCATGGTAATTTGCTTTGGCTATAAATTTAGTCCTAATATGATAGGCATCCAAGAGGGATATAATAAAAACTTTCATATAAAGTGCATTGAATACTATGTGAAGTTTGATTCCTTATGATTGTTTTGAGATATAAAGATGGTGATATTAGAGTCATGCTAGTGAGTAATTGTGGATTGTAGAAATACTTGTGTTAAAGTTTGTGATTCCCGTAGCATGCACGTATGGTGAACCGTTATGTGATGAAGTCGGAGCATGATTTATTTATTGATTGTCTTCGTTATGAGTGACGGTCGGGGACGATTGATGGTCTTTTCCTACCAATCTATCCCCCTAGGAGCATGCGCGTAGTACTTCGTTTCGATGACTAATAGATTTTTGCAATAAGTATGTGAGTTCTTTATGACTAATGTTGAGTCCATGGATTATACGCACTCTCACCCTTCCACCTTTGCTAGCCTCTCTAGTACCACGCAACTTTCGCCGGTGCCATACACCTACCTTTTACCTTCCTCAAAACAGCCACCATCCCTACCTATTATGGCATTTTCATAGCCATTCCGAGATATATTGCCATGCAACTTTCCACCGTTCCGTTTTATTATGACACGTTCCATCATTGTCATATTGCTTTGCATGATCATGTAGTTGACATAGTATTTGTGGCAAAGCCACCGTTCATAATTTTTATACATGTCACTCTTGAGTCATTGCACATCCCGGTACACCACCGGAGGCATTCATATAGAGTCATATTTTGTTCTAAGTATCAAGTTGTAATTCTTGAGTTGTAAGTAAATAAAAGTGTGATGATCTTCATTATTAGAGCATTGTCCTATGTGAGGAAAAAAATAAAAGAGGCCAACGAAGCCCAGAAAAAAATAAAAGAGGCCAAAGAAGCCCACCAAAATAAAATAAAATAAAATAAAATGAGAGAAAAGAGATAAGGGGCAATGTTACTATCCTTTTTCCACACTTGTGCTTCAAAGTAGCACCATGATCTTCATGATAGAGAGTCTCCTATGTTGCCACTTTCATATACTAGTGGGAATTTTTCATTATAGAACTTGGCTTGTATATTCCAATGATGGGCTTCCTCAAATTGCCCTAGGACTTCATGAGCAAGCAACTTGGATGCACACCCACTTAGTTTCTTTTTGAGCTTTCATAAACTTATAGCTCTAGTGCATCCGTTGCATGGCAATCCCTACTCACTCACATTGATATCTATTGATGGGCATCTCCATAACCCGTTGATACACCTAGTTGATGTGAGACTATCTCCTTCTTTTTTGTCTTCTCCACAACCACCATATTCTATTCCACCTATAGTGCTATGTCCATGGCTCACGCTCATGTATTGCGTGAAAGTTGAAAAAGTTTGAGAACATCAAAAGTATGAAACAATTGCTTGGCTTGTCATCGGGGTTGTGCATGATTTGAATACTTTGTGTGATGAAGATGGAGTATAGCCAGACTATATGATTTTGTAGGGATAACTTTCTTTGTCCATGTTATTTTGAGAAGACATGATTTGCTTTATTAGTATGCTTGAAGTATTATTGTTTTTATGTCAATATTAAACTTTTGTTTTGAATCTTATGGATCTGAACATTCATGCCACAATAAAAAAATTACATGGATAAGTATGTTAGGTAGCATTTGATGTCTACTACGCAACCTTCTTCTTGTAGACTCGTGTTGGGCCTCCAAGCGTAGAGTTTTGTAGGACAGCAGCAAATTTCCCTCAAGTGGATGACCTAAGGTTTATCAATCCATGGGAGGCGTAGGATGAAGATGGTCTCTCTCAAACAACCCTGCAACCAAATAACAAAGAGTCTTTTGTGTCCCCAACACACCCAATACAATGGTAAATTGTATAGGTGCACTAGTTCGGTGAAGAGATGGTGATACAAGTGTAATATGGATGGTAGATATAGGTTTTTGTAATCTGAAAATATAAAAACAGCAAGGTAGCAAGTAACAAAAGTGAGCAAAAAGGGCATTGCAATGCTTGGAAACAAAGCCTAAGGTTCATACTTTCACTAGTGCAAGTTCTCTCAACAATGATAACATAATTAGATCATATGGCCATCCCTCAACGTGCAACAAAGAATCACTCCAAAGTTTCTATCGGAGAACGTAGGACGAAAACGTGCATCAACCCCTATGCATAGATTACCCCAATGTCACCTCGGGAATCCGTGAGTTGAGTGCCAAAACATACATCAAGTGAATCAATAGAACATCCCATTGTCACCACAGATATCCCATCACAAGACATACATCAAGTGTTCTCAAATCCAATACTCAATCCAACATAACAAAACCTCAAAGAGCAAGACTCAATTAATCACAACAAGAGATAGAGAGGGAAGAAACACCATATGATCCAACTATAATAACAAAGCTCGCGGTACATCAAGATCGTGCCAAATCAAGAATACGAGAGAGGGAGAGAGAGAGAGAGAGAGAGATCAAACACATAGCTACTGGTACATACACTCAGCCCCGAGGGTGAACTACTCCCTCCTTGTCATGGAGACCGCCGGGATGATGAAGATGGCCACCGGTGATGGTTTCCCCCTCTGGCAGGGTGCGGAACGGGCTCCCGATTGGTTTTTCGTGGCTACAGAGGCTTGCGGCGGCTGAACTCCCGATCTAGGTTTATTTCTGGAGGTTTTGGTATTTATAGGAGGTGTTGGCGTTGGGGACAAGTCAAGGGGGCCCACGAGGCGACGACAAGGCAGGGGGCGCGCCCTCCACCCTTGTGGTTGCCTTGGGACTCCTCTTCGATATTTTTTCGTTCCAGTATTTTTTATATTTTCCAAAAATATTCTTCGTAAATTTTCGGCCCATTCCGAGAACTTTTATTTCTGCACAAAAAATGACACCACGGTAGTTCTGCTGAAAACATCGTCAGTCCGGGTTAGTTCTAATCAAATCATACCAAAATCATATAGAATTGTTGTAAACATGGCATGAATACTTCATAAATTATAGATACGTTGGAGACGTATTAGCATTCCACATCAAAAATTCTGTTTTTATCGTTTACCTACTTGAGGACGAGCAGGAATTAAGCTTGGGGATGCTTGATACGTCTCCAACGTATCAATAATTTTTGATTGTTCCATGCTATTATATTATCTATTTTGGATGTTTTATATGCATTAATATATTATTTTATATTATTTTTGGGACTAACTTATTAACCTAGAGCCCAGTGCCAGTTTCTGTTTTTTCCTTGTTTTTAAGCCTCGCAGAAAAGGAATACCAAACGGAGTCCAAACGGAATAAAACTTCACGATGATTTTTCTTGGACCAGAAGACACCCAGGGGACTTGGAGTCCAAGTCAGAAGAGCCACGAGGCGGCGACAAGGGTGGAGGGCGTGCCCTAGGGGGGGCGCCCCCTACCTTTTGGGCCCCTCGGGACTCCCCTGACCTAGCTCTTCGTCCTATATATTCACAAATATTCCCTAACCATCAGAGGCATCCACGAAAACACTTTTCCACCACCGCAACCTTCTGTTCCCGTGAGATCCCATCTTGGGGCCTTTTCCAGCATCCTGCCGGAGGGGGAATCGATCACGGAGGGCTTCGACATCAACACCATTGCCCTTTCGATGAAGCGTGAGTAGTTTACCTCAGACCCACGGGCCCATAGCTAGTAGCTAGATGGCTTCTTCTCTCTCTTTGATTCTCAATACAACGTTCTCCTTGATGTTCTTGGAGATCTATCCGATGTAATCTTCTTTTGCGGTGTGTTTGTCGAGATCCGATGAATTGTGGATTTATGATCAGCTTATCTATGAATATTATTTGAATCTTCTCTGAATTCTTTTATGCATGATTTAATATCTTTGTATTTCTCTTCGAATTATCGGCTTGGTTTGGCCAACTAGATTGGTTTTTCTTGCAATGGGAGAGGTGCTTAGCTTTGGGTTCAATCTTGCGTGATTTCACCCAGTGACAAAGTAGGGGTAGCGAGACACATATTGCATTGTTGCCATCGAGGAGAAAAAGATGGGGTTTTCATCATATTGTTTGAGTTAATTCCTCTACATCATGTCATCTTACTTAAGGCGTTACTTCATTCTTTATGAACTTAATACTCTAGATGCATGCTGGATAGCGGTCGATGTGTGGAGTAATAGTAGTAGATGCAGGCAGGAATCGGTGTACTTGACACGGACGTGATGCAATCTTTTATTTTTAGATCTATATACCAAAAAACCCAAAAATATTTTATCTTTTGTTTATATATCTCTATCAGATCTCACCTTTGCAAGTGACCGTGAAGGGATTGACAACCCCTTTATCACGTTGGATGCAAGTGTTTGATTGTTTGTGCAGCACTAGTAGAAAACAGGGCTTTTGTCCCGGTTCCAGAGGGCCTTTAGTCCCGGTTCTGGAACCGGGACTAAATGGTCGGGACTAAAGCCCAAAACCTTTAGTCCCGGTTCGCTTACGAACCGGGATAGAAGGGGCTCCACGTGGCCGCTGCGGGGAGCCCAGGCAGGAGGACCTTTAGTCCCGGTTGGTAACACCAACCGGGACCAAAAGGCATCCACTCGTCAGCATTTGGCAGGAGCTGGGGTTTTTGGTTTTTTTTAAATGGGGGGGGGGGGGGGGGGTTTAGGGGGTTTTGGAGGGTTAATTTAGGGGTTTCATATTGTGTTAGCTAGCTAATAGAGAGAAGTGTCCTCTCTTTCTCCGTGCTTGGTCGACACTAGCTACTATACGTATAGAGAGAACTCGACACGCTAGCTAGTAAGAAAATGAAGGAACCATTAAGTACACAAGATCGTCATGAACATATACAGAGATAAGTGATCGACCTCTCTTTCTCCGAGAGATTGGTCGAACAACAAGTTTTCGTATATCTATCCGACGCTACTAGCTACATATATACAATATAAGATCTCTTACGTACAATCCCTAACATCTAATGTCAAATTTCCACATGGTATTCTCCGGCTTTATTTATGACGTGGTCAAGAAAGAATCCCACCAATTCCTCTTGAATTGCTCGTATGCGATCATGTGGTAGGAGTTCATCCCGCATCTGCCACAACTAATTTGAAGAAGGGGGTCAATACATATATATGAATGAAACTCAACACAAATGATGGTAATAAAATAAAATTGTGAATATTATTGCTTACGCACTTCATATTGTTTTTCAGAGTAGCCCCGCTTAGAGGTCGTCGCGTTGTAGATGAACTCGCAAATGTAGTATCCACAAAAATCATTCCCGGTTTCCTGCCACAAGCACTTTATGAGAAATAGAGTTCAATCAAACTGATAATCAAGCATTATAAATGGTATTGATGAAACTAGAATCAATGGGAGATGCACGGAACTAGCTAGTAGTACTTACTTTTGGGTGTGTAAATCGCAGCTCCCTCGGCTGTGCCGGAACAATTCCGGTGAACTCTTTCCAAACCCTGCCAGACAAAGAAAATAATTACTTGATATCAGGAAATGAACAAAGTTGCCGATATGGTGCGATAATGATCGATTGAACTTACTTCTGGAGCATTTCAGTCATGTCCGTATACTCCTGGGGATCTTTTCGTCTCAAGTCTAAGACGGTTACTACTCCCCGCTCAAGCTTAATCTCTAGCAGAATAAAGTGGAAGCTGCACACGCATGCATAACTCATCAATTACATTACTATAACCTCGAGTAATAAGGGAAACCGAATATGCACAAGACAGTAACACTCACTTGAAGTTGTAAGGAAAGAGTATTTTCTCTTGTTTTGATTTTTAAGCAACGATTGTAGCAAGTTGTCCTCGGTTTTTGTGACATTCTTTTGAACCATCCATTCATGTATGATATTTGGGTTAATGAACCCAATGTCATAGATTTGTGCTTTTCTGCATTCGACGATCTTCAATCTACATAATATAGTGAGGATAATTATATATACATGCAATGAAAGAGCTGAGCTATATATAGAGACTTAATTACAGAAGTAGTACTTACAGACAATAGCAAGTCACGAGTGTTTTATCGAGGGCCTTTTGATTGTATAATTGGAATAACTCGTCAAATTCAACAGACAATTGATCCATTCCAACAAGGTCGTGCTCCTCTTTAATTCTCAGCGTCAAAGTATCCTTCCCAGACTCGCTGCAGGTTTTCATGTACCATTCATGGAATCTTTGCATCATCGTTGTTAGAGGAGGATGATCAGGTTTGACGAGAGGCTGCCCGTACTGGTATCTGAATTCGTCCACCTCCATTATTTCAAACTCTACATCATCGCTCAGGTAATCAGCAGGATTGGTACCGGGCACCATCCCCAGCTGATTAGCAACGATATCGCTAGACACCTTGAGCGGGGGGCACGATTGGTTCACCTGTTCGCCGAGCTGGGGAATTTTTTTTCCACTTCTTCGTTCTGCTAACCTTGCATGCATGCAAGTACTTCCCGACCGCTCCGCTTCCTTATATGTCCTTTCAATAATGCGCTCATAGTTGGATTGTGGCGGAGACGGTGGTGGTCGCTTCAGGGCATCGATAGTGCGCTTCTGTTTCACCAGATCTATCGTCTCCTTCGGAGGTGGAGGTTTCCGTGCAAAATGTTCATGCACTTCGGCAGCACTGATTTTCGCGGTTTCCTCGTCGGTCCTCTCATATGGTAACTTTTCCAGAGGCTTGAGAGATGGACCGTATCTGAATTTCTTCCCGCCTCTGCTTGTACTGCTAGCCGCCAGAGCGACGGCGGCTCTCTTCCGCCGTTGCTGACGAGGCGGAGGAGGAGGCGGAGTGCTCCGACGCGCCGGAGGAGGCGGAGGAGGAGGAGGAGTGCCCTCATGCGCCGGAGGAGGCGGAGAAGGAGTGCCCTCATGCGCCGGAGGAGGAGGAGGAGTGCTCTGACTCGCTGGAGGAGGAGGAGGCGGAGGCGTCTAGTTCGGAAGCTTGATGTACTCCTTCCGCCATAGACATGTAGTCCTCAGAGCATAAACCAGCTGAGTCTCCCCTTCACCTGTAGGGTGGTCAAGCTCGAGCTCGTCAAATCCCTCCATTACTTCATCCACCGTCACAACTGCATAGCCATGTGGAATCGGACAGCAGTGAAAAGTTCCGTCAAGTTGAGGAGGTGCAACAGAGCCGACAGCCACCTTCAAGGTGAGGTTCCGACATTTCGTCATAAGCTGGCAATGTTGAGCCTCCGTGATAGCATCCACGGGGTAGCTAGGAGCCGTGAAGTCAGGCTGCTGAACGAGCTCCGTGGAAGCCACGCTGCTTCTCCGCTGAGATGGCGGGGTAGCTTCTGGGGTAGATTCGTGCCGCTGAGATGGTTGGTCGGCAGCTCGCTGGCTCTCAACTTGTTCCGCTAGCTTTAGTACTCTTGCATTGAGCTTCTGCATTTCGCTCAGCTCCTGTTTCCTCTTCCTCTCCCGGGTTTTGTAATCGCCTGCACCGGGAAACCCAACCTTCCACGCAACAGAGCCTGGCGTGCCTCGTGTTCGTCCAGGGTGCTCAGGATTCCCGAGGGCCTCAGTCAACTCGTCCTTCTCTCTGTCAGGAATGAACGTCCCTGCCTGCACTGCGGCGATATACTTCTGAAGCTTCTTGACGGGTATTGCAAGTTGCTCGTCCGTCCAACGGCACTTCCCTGTTTCATTGTCCCAAGTTCCCCCACCCCGAAGAACCAAGTCCTTGAACGGTCTGGCCAGTTCAATGTCTCTGGTTCGACCCCTTTAGCAATCAGGTCATTCTCAGCTTTGTCCCACAACGGCTGGGCTTTGAGGTAGCCGCCTGACCCCGTGCGATGGTGATACAGCTTCTTTGCAGCATTTATCTTCTTTATCTCTGACATTTTCTTACTCTTGTTCGATGTCTTGTAGGCCACAAACGCGGGCCAGTGATCTCTTATGTTCTCAAATCGGCCGGTGAATTCTGGAGTCTTCCCTTTGTCGACAAACGTTGATTTCAACTCATTCTTCCACCTCCTGAATAGATCTGCCATCTTCTTAAGAGCACACGCCTTGACCAGTGGCTCTATAACTGGCTTATTCAGATCCTCCTCTGGCGATAGGGTGAAATTTGCCTTCAGCGAGGTCCAAAGATCATCTTTCTGTCTATCGGTGACATAAGAAACTTGAGGGTCTTCGTTCTTAGGCTTATTCCATCAATTAGCTATTCAGCACAGGCTTAATTAATATATATACCTCGCCGGACTTTGCAACAGCTCCCTCCTCCGTTCGGTCACCGGAGCCGTCATCATGGTCTCCTTCTTCCACCGGCATTCGGTCATCGGAGACATCATGATCATGTCTTTCCTCCTCCATTGTTCGATCACCAGAGCCTTCATCCTCTCCTTCCAGACCATCGGTGTCATTGAGAAACGACAAGACATCACGTCCGTCACGGATTATGTCCCCCAACAACTCTTCTTGTTCTAAGTCTCTTTGATCCATAGTTTCTGCAAATATTACAACATGGCAATTAATATACAAACATGAGAGATGGATATATTAGTGGCTCGAGAGTTGGTCGGGTGAGAGGGGGTTGATCGACGTCCCCCCTCATGTCTAAGTCAATGAACAACATGAAAATTTCTAAGTGAATGAACAACTCTGAATTTTTTTACATGTACTCCTACAACATGAAAATTTCTAAGTGATTGCTAAACTTTTATGCTTCATTTATATGAAGATCAATTGTCCAATATAACTATGTTCGCAATATGAGGCATTGGACATTATCTAGATCATATGCCTCAAAATCAAAGGAAAAACTCCTCTCACAACTATCCGCGGTGCCCAACAATATGAAATCATTCACTAATATTGATGTTGGACTCGACTAAATATGCACTCCATAGTCCAATCAAGTATATAAGCCCGCGGTGATTAAACACATACAAGTTACAAAAATTTCTATGCTCACAAAAAAATAATCCCGAGGGGAATTGAAGTTATCGGGGTTATGTTTATACAACAAATGGACATCTCATACATCTCATCTCATCTCATTTCATCTCATCTGAAAAAACAGAGCACATCTAAAAAAATACATACATACATACATGGAAAAAAATTGCTATGAACAAAAAAAATCTATGAACAAAAAAAAACATCATATATGAACAGTTTCTATATCCATCCATACATACATACATACATTGAAAAAAAAATGCTATGAACAAAAATATCAGTAGTAATTATTTTTATAATGATTTGTCCTCAAAAAATTCTTTTATTAGTATTTTCAAACTCTAGAATGACCATGTTGCACTAGAACTATTTCAAATAATTCTTTTCAAATGACACAAATTTTTTGAGAAGTCCTCTGATGCCTATAGATCATTTTTATGCAAAAACCCACTTTGGTCATTTGAAATTTTTGAGCATAACTTCCATTTTTCAATTTTGGTCCAATCTTGGCATTGAACTACAACCCTATTTTTCCTTGCTAAAAAATTCTGAAAAAATTACTCCAACTTCATGACAGTACCCACACTCCATTTCACCAAAAACCTTCTGATCCATAGTTCAAATTTTTCAAATTTCGTTCAAATGAAATTTGAACCAGATTCAAATTCCTTGCTGAAAACCTATTCTAAACCACTCCAAAAATTTCGAAATTTTGCCATCACCTTTGTCTTGCATCAGTACCTCACCAAAAAAAAATTCAGAAATTTCAAAAATGCCCAAAGCCATCTAGCATTTCATCAAACACCTTCTATGCAGAGCAAGGCCGGGCTCGGGGGCACGCGAAAACGGGGAGCAGGGGACCATGGGAAAGGGGGGGCTCACTGGGGGGGTGGCGATGGCTGGAGGCCGGCGGGGTCGGGGCGGCACGCGGCGACGGGGACGAGGACGGCGGGCTCGAGGAGGCGACGGGGACGGGGACAAGGACGGCGGGCTCGGGGATGCCGGCGACAAGGACAGCGGGCTCGAGGAGGCGACGATGCGGTTCGGCAGCCTGGCGGCGTCGAGGTGTTCGTCGGCGCCGTCGGGGGAGAGAGCGCAGGATCGAAGAACTGAATGGAAATTTTCACAAGTGCTGCTTATATACATGAAGCATTGGTCCCGGTTCGTGGCACCAACCGGGACCAATGCCCCCCTTTACTCCTGGTTTGTGGCACCAACCGGGACCAAAGGTCTCTTTTCGTCAGCCCAAAGGGCGGGAAGCAGAGACCTTTGGTCCCAGTTGGTGGCACGAACCGGGACCAAAGGGTGGCATTGGTCCCGGTTGGTGCCACGAACTGGGACCAAAGGTTGGCATTGGTCCCGGTTCGTGCCATCAACCGGGACCAATGGCCTTGCACAACGGCGTGGTGGGAGTTTAGTCCCACCTCGCTAGTTGAGAGAGTGCCGCTCCTGTTTATAAGGTGCGGTGCGCCTGAGCCTTCGAGCTCCTCTCTAAAGCACGCTTACGGGCCTAACCACTCTGTATCTGCCAGTGGGCCTACTGGGCCTTCTGCGGGCCTGAATCCTGGCCCAACTCGCTGGTTGGGTTTCTAGTCGTATTCAGGCTGTGGTGACCCAGTAGGCGGCATTTTTTTTTAAAATTCTAGTTTTTTGTTTTGTTTTTTGCATTATTTATTTTCTTTTGTTTTTTGCTTTATTTTTTTAATTCTTTTTGCTGTTAGGTCACGAAAATTATAAACTTTCTGTTAGTGCCATTAGTTTTCAAATTTGAATAGTTTAAATTTGAATTCTTTAAAATTTGTGTGAATCACTAGTTTGTGAATAACTTTACTATAAAAATAGATTTTTGAGTGATTCTTTTTTTTGCTATTTAATATCACTGTGTTTTATCATTATATTCAAAATCAGATTTTGTTATTTTAGTTAGCTATTAAAGTTTCTAACAAAAAAATTCTTTATGAAATTCTTTTTGCTATTAATGTTTTGAACAAAAAATACTTTGATAATTTTAGTTGCATAATTTTTTTATAATTTTAGTTTTCTAGTTGATTCTTTATAATTTTTTATAAATTCTTTATAAATTTTGTGTTATTAGAGTTTTATAAAAGGTTTTTAGTTGATTCTTTTTGCTATTGAAGAATATTATAGTTTTGTTTTAGTTGATCATAACAGAATATTTTAATTGAATATTTTTAGTTTCATAAAAGTTTTCTAGTTCATTCTTTTTGCTATTAGTTCATTCTTTGAGCTAAATGACCCTGAAATTGAAAAGCTCTACAAATGAACTCTGAAAAGGTTGAAAGTTGGCATGGTATCATCATTTCACCCACATAGCATGTGCTAAAAAGTTGAGAGGGTTACGGCAAAAACTGGATGCACTTCATGTACAAAATGGACAATCTCTTTCGAAGTATCAGGGTTTCGGACGAAAACTCATCTATTACAAAGGGATTTCATTTTTTTGAACTTATTTGAACTCCAGACTTTTGTGTGTTCAAAATGCACCATTCAAAGCCACATCATCAATTTTCAACCTATTCTGGCTTCATTTGGTATTTTTCATGCATTTACTGATTTTTTTGAGCTAAATGACCCTGAAATTGAAAAGCTCTACAAATGAAGTCAGAAAAGGTTGAAAGTTGGCATGGTATCATCATTTCACCCACATAGCATGTGCTAAAAAGTTGAGAGGGTTACGGCAAAAACTGGATGCACTTCGTGTACAAAATGGACAATCTCTTTCGAAGTATCAGGGTTTCGGACGAAAACTCATCTGTTACAAAGGGATTTCATTTTTTTGAACTTATTTGAACTCCAGACTTTTTGTGTGTTCAAAATGCACCATTCAAAGCCACATCATCAATTTTCAACCTTTTCTGACTTCATTTGGTATTTTTCATGCATTTACTGATTTTTTGAGCTAAATGACCCTGAAATTGAAAAGCACTACAAATGAACTCTGAAAAGGTTGAAAGTTGGCATGGTATCATCATTTCACCCACATAGCATGTTATAAAAAGTTGAGAGGGTTACGGCAAAAACTGGATGCATTTCATGTACAAAACGAACAATCTCTTTCGAAGTATCAGGGTTTCATACGAAAACTCATCTGTTACAAAAGGCATTTCATTTCTTCACATGTAACTGCAGTGATATTCTAGATCAAAGGCATCATCATAATAATTGTGGAGAGAAAGTCTTCACTTTTTCTTCGCTTGTGTCCTTTGCTTATTGCGCCGTAACCATGGATAATCTTCATCGTTTAACAGGGTGCTTGGGTCAGCCTTGACTTTGAAGGGAGGAATTTCATGAAAATTTTCATAATCTTCAGACATGTCTGTCTTGCCCTCCAATCCCACGATGTCTCTTTTTCCTGAAAGAACTATGTGGCGCTTTGGCTCATCGTATGATGTATTCGCTTCCTTATCTTTCCTTTTTCTCGGTTTGGTAGACATGTCCTTCACATAGAAAACCTGCGCCACATCATTGGCTAGGATGAATGGTTCGTCTGTGTACCCAAGATTGTTCAGATCCACTGTTGTCATTCCGTACTGTGGGTTTACCTGTACCCCGCCTCCTGACAGATTGACCCATTTGCACTGAAACAAAGGGACCTTAAAATCATGTCCATAGTCAAGTTCCCATATGTCCACTATGTAACCATAATATGTGTCCTTTCCCCTCTTGGTTGCTGCATCAAAGTGGACACCGCTGTTTTGGTTGGTGCTCTTTTGATCTTAGGCGATCGTGTAAAATGTATTCCCATTTATGTCGTACCCTTTGTAAGTCAATACAGTCGAAGATGGTCCCCTGGCCAACGAGTACAGCTCATCAGAAACAGTGTTGTCACCCCTGAGATGTGTTTGCAACCAACTGCCAAAAGTCCTGATGTGTTCACATGTAATCCAGTCGTCACACTGCTCCGGGTGTTTGGAGCGCAGAATGTTCTTGTGTTCATCGACATACGGGGTCACCAAGGTAGAATTCTGTAGAACTGTGTAGTGTGCTTGAGACCAGGAATGCCCTTCCCTACATATTATTGAGTCCCCTCCTAGCGTGCCTTTTCCAGTCAATCTCCCCTCATACCGCGATTGAGGGAGACCAATCTTCTTAAGGTCAGGAATGAAGTCAACACAAAACCCAATGACATCCTCTGTTTGATGGCCCATGGAGATGCTTCCTTCTGGCCTAGCGCGGTTACGGACATATTTCTTTAGGACTCCCATGAACCTCTCAAAGGGGAACATATTGTGTAGAAATACAGGGCCCAGAATGACAATCTCGTCGACTAGATGAACTAGGACGTGCGTCATGATATTGAAGAAGGATGGTGGGAACACCAACTCGAAACTGACAAGACATTGTGCCAAATCACTCCTTAACCTTGGTAGGATTTCTGGATCGATCACCTTCTGCGAGATTGCATTGAGGAATGCACATAGCTTCACAATGGCTAATCGAACATTTTCCGGTAGAAGCCCCCTCAATGCAACCGGAAGCAGTTGCGTCATAATCACGTGACAGTCATGAGACTTTAGGTTCTGGAACTTTTTCTCTGGCATATTTATTATTCCCTTTATATTCGACGAGAAGCCAGACGGGACCTTCATACTGAGCAGGCATTCAAAGAATATTTCCTTCTCTTCTTTGGTAAGAGCGTAGCTGGCAGGACCTTCATACTGCTTTGGAGGCATGTTGTCTTTTTCGTGCACACGTTGCTGGTCCTCCCGTGCCTCCGGTGTATCTTTTGTCTTCCCATACACGCCCAAGAAACCTAGCAGGTTCACGCAAAGATTCTTCATCACATGCATCACGTCAATTGAAGAGCGGACCTCTAGGTCTTTCCAGTAGGGTAGGTCCCAAAATATAGATTTCTTCTTCCACATGGGTGCGCGTCCCTCAGCGTCATTCAGAACAGATAGTCCGCCGGGACCCTTTCCAAAGATTACTTGTAAATCATTGACCATAGCAAGTATGTGATCACCGGTACGGATGGCGGGCTTCTTTCGGTGATCTGCCTCGCCTTTGAAATGCTTGCCTTTCTTTCGACATTGATGGTTGGTCGGAAGAAATCGACGATGCCCCAGGTACACATTCTTCCTGCATTTGTCCAGGTATATACTTTCGGTGTCATCTAAACAGTGCGTGCATGCGTGGTATCCCTTGTTTGTCTGTCCTGAAAGGTTACTGAGAGCAGGACAATCATTGATGGTTACAAACAGCAACGCATGCAGGTCAAATTCCTGCTGTTTGTGCTCATCCCACACACGTACACCGTTTCCATTCCACAGCTGTAAAAGTTCTTCAACTAATGGCCTTAGGTACACATCAATGTCGTTGCCAGGTTGCTTAGGGCCTTGGATGAGAACTGGCATCATAATGAACTTCTGCTTCATGCACAGCCAAGGAGGAAGGTTATAGATACATAGAGTCACGGGCTAGGTGCTGTGATTGCTGCTCTGCTCCCCAAAAGGATTAATGCCATCCACGCTTAAACCAAACCATACGTTCCTTGCGTCACCTGCAAAGTCCTCCCAGTACTTTCTCTCGATTTTTCTCCACTGCGACCCGTCAGCGGGTGCTCTCAACTTCCCGTCTTTCTTACGGTCCTCTCTGTGCCATCGCATCAACTTGGCATGTTCTTTGTTTCTGAACAGACGTTTCAACCGTGGTATTATAGGAGCATACCACATCACCTTGGCAGGAACCCTCTTCCTGGGGCGCTCGCCGTCAACATCACCAGGGTCATCTCGTCTGATCTTATACCGCAATGCACCGCATACCGGGCATGCGTTCAAATCCTCGTACGCACCGTGGTAGAGGATGCAGTCATTAGGGCATGCATGTATCTTCTGCACCTCCAATCCTAGAGGGCATACAACCTTCTTTGCTGCGTACGTACTGTCGAGCAATTCGTTATCCTTTGGAAGCTTCTTCTTCAATATTTTTAGTAGCTTCTCAAATCCTTTGTCAGGTACACCATTCTCTGCCTTCCACTGCAGCAATTCCAGTGTGGTACCGAGCTTTGTGTTGCCATCTTCGCTATTGGGGTACAACCCTTTTTTGTGATCCACTAACATGCGATCGAACTTCAACTTCTCCTTTTCACTTTTGCATTGTCTCTTTGCATCAACAATGACCCGGCGAAGATCATCATCGGGCACATCGTCTGGTTCCTCTTGATCTTCAGCTTCCCCCGTTGCAGCACCACCGTATTCAGGGGGCACATAGTTGTCATCATCCTCTTCTTCTTCGCTGTCTTCCATCATAACCCCTCTTTCTCCGTGCTTGGTCCAAACATTATAGTGTGGCATGAAACCCTTATAAAGCAGGTGGGTGTGAAGGGTTTTCGAGTCAGAGTAAGACTTCGTATTCCCACATATAGGGCATGGACAACACATAAAACCATTCTGTTTGTTTGCCTCAGCCACTTCGAGAAAATTATGCACGCCCTTAATGTACTCGGAGGTGCGTCTGTCACCGTACATCCATTGCCGGTTCATCTGCGTGCATTATATATAATTAAGTGTGTCAAAAAACATTACAGAACATCATGAATACAGAAGTGACCAAATTAATTAATAGAAGTTCATCATCACATTAAAACCAAAGTACATACATAGTTCTCATTGAACAACATATAGCTCTCTAGAGCATCTAATTAAACCATACATTGAAACTATCTAAAACATTTCAATGCAACAACAAATGCGATCATAATCGCAACTAAGGTAACAATTGATCCAACGGCATAATGATACCAAGCCTCAGTATGAATGGCATATTTTCTATACTTTCTAATCTTGAAGCGCATTGCATCCATCTTGATCTTGTGATCATCGACAACATCCGCAACATGCAACTCCAATATCATCTTCTCCTCCTCAATTTTTTTTAATTTTTTCTTTAATTAATTGTTTTCTTCTTCAACTAAATTTAACCTCTCGACAATAGGGTCGGTTGGAATTTCCGATTCACATACCTCCTAGATAAAAAAAATCTATGTCATGTTGGTTGGCATAATTGTCATAAACACTAAATGAAACTAATAGTCATAAAAGATAATATATATACCACATCCGAATCATAGACAGGACGAGGGCCGACGGAGGCGGATACCAAAACCATCGCACTATATAATAACAAACAATAATAAAAGTAAGAAAATTACACAAGTATCTATCTAAATCATACAAGTAAGAACTTTTTTCTTTTAGAAAGAAGATAAGAACAAGAGGCTCACCAGGCGATCGATGGCGGTGAGGACGGGGACGGGACAGGACGGACCGCCAAACCTAGACAAATCTTGAGGAAAATGGAGCTTGGACAAGGAGCTTCGAGAGGAGAAAGCTTAAGTGTGGCTCGGGCATTTCATCGAACACCTCATGTGCATAGGAGGTGAGCTAGAGCACCACAAAGCTCTCCCACGGCCGGCCAAAAAATAGAGCAGTGGCTCTGCTCGCCGGCAGGGGAGGGGGTATATATAGGCCACTCTTTAGTCCTGGTTGGTGGCTAGAACCGGGACTAAAGGACCACATTTGGTCTCGGTTCCAGCCACCAACCGGGACCAATGGTTGTGGGCCAGGAGCGAGGCTCATTGGTCCCGGTTCGTGTCTAGAACCGGGACCAAAGGGGTCTCACGAACCGGGACCAATGGCCCCCGAGGCCTGGCCGGCGCCCTGGCCTCACGAACCGGGACCGATGCACCCATTGGTCCCGGTTCGTGAGTGAACCGGGATTAATGGGCTTTTCAGGCCTGGACCAAAGCCCTGTTTTCTACTAGTGCAGGTGTTGGTGATTTGTGCGTTCTTCTCCTACTGAATTGATACCTTGGTTCTTAACTAAGGGAAATACTTACCTCTACTGTGCTGCATCACCCTTTCCTCTTCAAGGGAAAACCAACGCAAGCTCAAGAAGTAGCAGTATGTTACTTGCCTGAGATTCGATCGTCGGTATCTCTATACCTAGTTCATTCTCGTTACCGGCAAGTCTTTTTACTCGTTCCGTAATACATCATCTCGTAACTAACTCCTTAGTCATTTGCCTGCAAGCTTATGATGTGTATTACCGAGAGGGCCCAGAGATACCTCTTCGATACTCGGAGTGACAAATCCTAATCTCGATCTATGCCAACTCAACAAACACCTTCGGAGATACCTGTAGAGCATCTGTATGATCACCCAGTTACGTTGTGACGCTTGATAGCACACAAGTTATTCCTCCGGTATCCGGGAGTTGTATAATCTCATAGTCGAAGGAATATGTATTTGACATGAAGAAAGCAATAGCAATAAACTAAATGATCAAATATGCTAAGCTAACGGATGTGTCTTGTCCATCACATCATTCTCCTAATGATATGATCCCGTTATCAAATGACAACACATGTCCATGGTTAGGAAACCTTAACCATCTTTGATCAACGAGCTAGTCTAGTAGAGGCTTACTAGGGACACGGTATTTGTTTATGTATTCACACATGTATTTAAGTTTCCGATCAATATAATTCTAGCATGAATAATAAACCTTTATCATGAATAAGGAAATATAAAATAACAACTTTATTATTACCTCTAGGGCATATTTCTTTCAGATAGATCTGTGGATCAGGTAGGCTAGATCAATCCGGGAGTTTTACCTTCGGTTTGGCCCGAGGAGCTCGAGCCGTTGGCCATGGTGGAGCTGTGGTGGCGATGGCGAGTGGGCAGTTGTGGCGGGGGAGCTTCCCGTCGCTACTGCGAAGCCCTAAAACGGTAGGGGATGTCGGTGTGGTTGGTGGCTGCGCGACGAACCTCGTTGTGCGTGCTCCAGCCCCCCACCTCTTTATATTGCGCAGCGCGACAGGGGCCCACCAACCAGAGGACGGTTGGGCGCCCCCGATCAGGATAAAAAGATGGGGTTTTTATCATATTGTTTGAGTTAATTTCTCTACATCATGTCATCTTACTTAAGGTGTTACTCCGTTCTTTATGAACTTAATACTCTAGATGCATGCTGGATAGCGGTCGATGTGTGGAGTAATAGTAGTAGATGCAGGCAGGAGTCGGTCTACTTGACACGGACGTGATGCCTATATGCGTAATCATTGCCTTGGATATCGTCATAACTTTGCGCTTTTCTATCAATTACTCGACAGTAATTTGTTCACCCACCGTATTGTTTGCCTTCATGAGAGAAGCCTCTAGTGAAACCTATGGCCCCCGGGTCTATTTTTCATCATATTACTTTCCGATCTACTATTTTGCAATCTTTTATTTTCAGATTTATATACCAAAAAACCCAAAAATATTTTATCTTTTGTTTATCTATCTCTATCAGATCTCACCTTTGCAAGTGACCGTGAAGGGATTGACAACCCCTTTATCGCGTTGGGTGCAAGTGTTTGATTGTTTGTGCAGGTATTGGTGATTTGTGCGTTCTTCTCCTACTGGATTGATACCTTGGTTCTTAACTGAGGGAAATACTTACCTCTACTATGCTACATCATCCTTTACTCTTCAAGGGAAAAACCAACGCAAACTCAAGAAGTAGCAGTATGTTACTTGCCTGAGATTCGATCGTCGGTATCTCTATACCTAGTTCAATCTCGTTACCGGCAAGACTTTTTACTCGTTCCGTAATACATCATCTCGTAACTAACTCCTTAGTCATTTGCTTGCAAGCTTATGATGTGTACTACCGAGAGGGCCCAGAGATACCTCTCCGATACTCGGAGTGACAAATCCTAATCTCGATCTATGCCAACTCAACAAACACCTTCAGAGATACCTGTAGAGCATCTTTATGATCACCCAGTTATGTTGTGATGTTTGATAGCACACAAGGTATTCCTCCGGTATCCGGGAGTTGCATAATCTCATAGTCGAAGGAATATGTATTTGACATGAAGAAAGCAATAGCAATAAACTAAATGATCAAATATGCTAAGCTAACGGATGTGTCTTGTCCATCACATCATTCTCCTAATGATATGATCCCGTTATCAAATGACAACACATGTCCATGGTTAGGAAACCTTAACCATCTTTGATCAACGAGCTAGTCTAGTAGAGGCTTACTAGGGACACGGTATTTGTTTATGTATTCACAAATGTATTTAAGTTTCCGATCAATACAATTCTAGCATGAATAATAAACCGTTATCATGAATAAGGAAATATAAAATAACAACTTTATTATTGCCTCTAGGGCATATTTCCTTCAGATAGGTCTGTGGATCGGGTAGGCTAGATCAATCCGGGAGTTTTACCTTCGGTTTGGCCCGAGGAGCTCGAGCCGTTGGCCATGGTGGAGCTGTGGTGGCGATGGCGAGTGGGCAGTTGTGGCGGCGGAGCTTCCCGTCGCTATTGCGAAACCCTAGATCGGTAGGGGATGTCGGTGGGTTGGTGGCTGCGCGATGAACCTCGTTGTGCGTGCTTCAGCCCCCCACCTCTTTATATTGCGCAGCGCGACAGGGGCCCACCAACCAGAGGACGGTTGGGCGCCCCCGATCAGGGCGCAAGTCAGGGGCCCGTCGAGCCGTTGGGCTCGATCGGGAGGAGATCAACCTAACACGAACAACTAACTATGAATTACTGAGTACAACTTCCTATTCATTCTCTTCTTTGTTCCTACTACTTAACTTGGAAAAATATTTGCTACTGCGCCCAAATGGATTATACCATGCATTAGCTCATTTTCTTTCTTTCTATACAGTTTTTCAAGGGGAGAAACATATACAATTGTAGCTAATCTTGTCAACTTTTAGAAACATAACCTGCACCCAAGAACTAATTAAAGGGACTTGCCTTTCATGGTTGGCTGCACAACATACTCGAAATGCAATTTCTTATTGGTTCTCTTCTCTCTCTTTTTTTCTGATAACTTACTGGTTCTCTTCTCTGTTTTTACTACTTACATAACTAGAAGCTGACATCCATATGACTGTTATTGGTCAATCATGCGTGCAGGGTTTACATTGCTGTTCCAGACTTGCCGAATCTCACACAAGATCAATTTCACAATGCAAAAGATGAGGCAAAGCTCAATTCCAGGGAGCAGTTTCTTTCGGACCAAGCTCGCTGGGATTCTCGAGGAGCATGTTTTGATGGAGGAAGAAATCTCAAGTAGTTGACTGACTAATGTTGTTCTACTCTGGTAGTACTTGTCCATGATTACTGTTGTGATTCAGAAAGGGATTAAAAGGTCATGGTTCTTGTGCCCGAGGAGAGAGGAACCCCTGCTACATATTCCCCGTCAGCTCAAACCTCGTAAGATTGTTAATTTCAACTCAACCACTTTTTGGCAATGCTCCATTCATTCATGTATATAATAATTTATCTATTGTGTAATGTTTTTAATTTCTATAATTTTTAATGTGTCTATTGTCTTCCAGATAGTGCATATCTTGGGCCTGCCTGTGGAGAATACTAGGTACCGGGCGTGCTGCTTCAGGTGACTGGGACGGACATGATGAATAATATACCACGCTGAATTGGGCGCCCAGGGAATGGAAGACAACAACAGTGCGCCGTCTCATTTTGCCATGCTGGTGGACTGGGAGCAGCCATGCGCCCAGGGAATAGAAGACAACAATGCGCCGTCACATTTGCCATGCTTGTGGACTGGGAGCAGCCATGTACGTAGAGGATATATACTTGCTTATTCATCTTCTCTCGATGGTTCATGAGATGTTTACTTCCATGGACATGGAGCAGGCCGCAGGAGGAGGATACCTCTGTTCGTTTGTTTGTTCCGCACAAGTGGAACAGGGTGGAAGTTATGGATATCACGGCTGCGGCTGAGTAATTCCATCTCAACCCCGGACTCCCTCTGCCCTTTGGTCGGAGGACGACGAGGTGGAGGTGTGCAGCGACAACCCTGGCCTCCTCGGCTCCTTCTCTGAGGCCATTTAGCCGCCCACCTCTCCATCTCTGCTCCTAGTGGTTACATACGAGGGTATGGTGTTCTGTGCCGGAGTTGGTCCCAGCTGCTGCAGAGGAGAGGAGGTAAGCGGCCTGGAGCCTTCTTTGTCTGAAAGAAGTAATTAAAGGGACATGCCTTTCATGCTTGGCTGCACAGCAGACTTGGAAAGACTGATCAGTACAACTTCTTATTGATTCTCTTCTCTGTGTCTACTGCTTACTTAACTTGGAAAAGGAAATGTCTTTTCAAGCATACAAATTTCATCGTGCCATAACATCCAGCTGACATGTACATGGCTCGGTCAATCCTACGTGCAGGCTTAAGTCACAGTTTTGCAGAAGATGGATTTCACAATGCGAAAAACGAGGCAGAGCTCAAGGAAGAGGGCCAATTCCAGGGAGCAGTTTCTTTCAGACCAAAGCTCGCTGGGATTCTCAAGGAACATATTTTGATGGCGGAAGGAAGAGCTCTGGAGTAACTGACTAATGTTATTCCTCATCTGCTCCATTCTTCCATGTATGTAATTTTTCGGTTCTGTTACAGTGTTACTGCTCTTACTTTCTATACCTGCTAATGTGGCTACCGTCTTCCGTTCCAGAGAGGAGCGTCCATCTTGGGCCTGGCTGTGCAAATTGCAAAATACTATCGGGTGTGAACACTTGCTCGGCATCACCGATCCTGCCCGTCGGTTGCTGTGTGAAGGTTGCTCATGGTGCTTCCATGGTTCTCCGGAGAAAAAGAGACAAAATCGGTGCTATAAAAACCCCGTGCTTGAAGCAATTTGGAGGTCCATTTTTGTGTTTTTTCCCAAGAATACTCCGGATGTCAGTTCTTTGCGAAACTTCAAATGTGAGTAGAATAGTTGACCAGGTTTGTAAACCTAAAACTTTAGAATTGTTTGATTTTCTTTTGGCTATTTTCAGCCTTTTCTGTCCATACCATTGTATTTTCGCTTATAATAGTCATGAAGAACAACCTTCTGTGTTTCACATGTAAAGATGGCCCATTTTCTTGTTGGGCAGATGCTTCTCTGTTTGTAGAAGTGATGTTACCAAGTGCTATTTTTGCTCATATTAGGTTATGCATGTACTAAGGTGAAACAATGGTTATTACTAACACATATTAAAATCATAGTTAAACAATGCTATTCCACAACCAACATATAGTACAGTTCACAGGGAGTATCATAAAGTGGAGCAGCTCTGGAAACCTGTGATCATATTGAACAAGCATGCAAACACAGCGAAGCCTGATGTCCGTGACCTACAGCTAAAGTACAACATGGAAACACAACACCAGCAGAGTCGACAGAACAAAAGATGTCAGCTATATCACACCGCCAACGCAATCTGTCTCTTCATTTAAAAGGTACAAATAGTGGTCCTCGAGGGGACGGTCCTGCGGCAGTGCATCCTGCTCTCTTGCTACATGCGAGGCGGACTCCTTGAACCTCTGCAGGCGCACCCTGCTGTACGCGTCGATGTTCCGTTGCGAGATCAGGAAGAGCTCCACCTCCATGACGAACCGTGCTGTCCGTCCAAGGAGGAACGGCCTAGCAGCGTCCGACAGGAAACTCCTGAACTCTTCCCTTGTATGTTCCGGGGAAGCCTGCTTTGAGGCGTGCAGTTTTTCTTGCGTTTTCATGAAGGACTCGATCAGGCCGTGGATGTGGTAAACTATGGCCTCGACGTTTTCGTCCTGTGGAAGATAATTTCTCAACATAAGTTACCATTAACAACAAGATCTACCAGCCTGATTCCATTTGCCTTTGACCATGATGAATGAGTAATGGGTAATACATACTCCCTCCGTCTCAAAATAAGTGTCTTAAGTTTGTACTAGTTTTAGTACAAAGTTGTACTAGACTTGAGACACTTATTTTGGGACGGAGGGAGTACATTACAAATAAGCACCAGTTGGATGTTAGTATGCATTCTCTTTTTAAATAAGCTAGGTTGACCTAGTGTACATGGAAGTGCAAATATAATTCTGCTGAGCTACAGAATAATGGTGTTGCTAACACATAGCACTATACCTGCGTAAGGGCCTGAATTTCCCGTCTCAACCAAGTTTCAAGCCACACATTCCTCCGAAGATACTTTCGTTGCTTCCAGTATTGAAGCACACTGGCTTTATCGTCTGAAATCTCTGCAGCAAACATCAGAGTCAGATAAAACAAGGCTTGTCGATATCTGAAATTAATTCTAAAGCTGTAAACAGAGAAGTAAATAATACTCCAAATTAACACAATACCTCTTGTGTTATAGAACTGTGATATTAGCTCGTGTGCATCTGCAAGATATCTGCGCAAAATATAAGTGAGATCAATACCCGCACTCATTCATACTTGAACAAGTTTTAGTCTATAATCAGAATAGTGACACATGCTCAACTGCTGAATGCAGGCATGCACAACTTGACTGATACCGACCTCTTTCCCTGGTCCTGCTCTATGTAATGCCGCGTAAATGATTTGCCATCGAAAGCATGAAGGATCGATACACTCTTTGTCTGCAAGCATCACAAGGATACAATAATATCAGGACCAGGAATGTCTCAGGCAAAACAGTATCTGGTCAAGTCCATAGATATAGTCCATTGCGCTAACCAGCAGAAAACGGTACAGAGATAAATAATTAATTTGGGCGCAGGCTTAACCAAATTTTCTTCACAGCAGCACATTAAACCAACCATAACCAATTTTGCTTCTCAGCAGCACATTAAGATTAAACCAACCATAACCAATTTTGCTTCTCAGCAGCACATTAAGATTAAACCAATCAAAATTACAAATGACTTTTTCCCTATACGATTCAATGGGCATGTATGTTCTCTCGTGCCACGAGTTGCAGGATGATAAGAAGTTGAAGTGAGAAAATGCGTGTAAAATAGTGCTTGACAAACCGCGCCTGCTTATTATTGGAGAAGCAACGAAATGGGTCTAGGCTCACCTTGCAAAGGGGGCATTTCACAGAGGACAAAGGCTCTTCATGCTTGCTCGCCACAATGCTCACCCACTGGGTTATGCACTCATAACAGAACGAATCTGAAGAATTCAGTACATTCGGTCAGAAATTCGGTACTTTCTGCAGAGTGCCTATGAACACAATAGAAATTTACAGCATGTCTCCCCCTCTACACTTTCGGCTAGGAGTAATTCGAGAACAAAAATAATCTGGAGCTGAAGCTCAATTCGCGGCCAATTCGTGCGCGGGGGGTGGGGGAAGGAGAAGGAGGAGGCGACTCACGCAGGCAGGTGTCGAGGTAGGCCTCGTCCTCGAAGCCCTCGAGGCAGATGGGACAAGCGCACGCGACCGCCGCCGCCGGGCTGCTGCGGCATCCACCGCCGGAGGGGGATGCGGACGCGGCGGCGGAAGAAGTGGAGGCGGCCGCCGCCATGTCCATGTCTGGAACTCTGAGACGGATCGGCATCGCCCAAGTAAAAACAGGGGAAGAGGGGAAGACGGGTCGGCTCCCATCCGAGCCGTCCGCTCACCATCGGACGGCAGATCCATGGAGCAGGGGACCCAACCAGATCGGGACCCGGTTAATCAAATCGCGAGGGGTCATTACGTTAATCCCCCATCTAATCACCCATACCACTGGTACAGTAATCTCGCACTAATCATACTTAGCTCGCGGTTACTTGCCGCCATTATAGGAGCGAACCCCTCACGTCGCCTCCGCCACTCTCTCTCTCTCTCCCTCTCGCTCGCTTTACCATCCGGTCGTGGCGGCGGCGGCGGCGATGGCGGCGGAGGACGTGGAGTTCGTGGACTACGAGCGGGACGACGGCGACGAGGACGACGACGGGATGGAGGACGAGGAGGAGGACGGGGAGGTCTCGGCCCGCGCGCTCCCCGTGCCCCACATCGCCGCCCCCGCCGTGCCGCGCACCAGCAGGGGGCGCTTCGTCGGCCGCAGCCGCTCCGTCATCGCCTCCACCCGCGACCGCTTCGACTCCATCCCCTTCGCCGGCAGCTCCGCGCACGGCGGCCCGCAGCGCTGTGAGGACCCCTTGCCCGACCCCCTCTCCCTTTTTTTTGGGGGGCGTGACCCCTAGGTTTGGAGCCTGCGGCTGGGGGTTCCCGATGTTTTAGGCGAGTTCGTGTGTTGTTTGAGGTTGGTTTCATTCGGAATCGCGAGGAAGTTGGCAGGCTAGGGTTTGTTATTGGTGATTTCATTTTCGTGAGGGTTTATGTAGCACTGCTTTGCAATGTCATGCGTGGTAGGTGGCACTGCTTGTGTTAGCTGAATTTCGACATCGCTTGAACAACCAGGACTGTTTGGTGTTCCATTTCGGACTAACTATCGAAATTAAGTTCCTTCTTTTTGCCTGCATTGTTGTATGCTTCTATGAAGATGCAAATGTATCATTATAATGTAGGTGCTGTGCTGTATGATTCTTCATGCTGAGAACTAGCCAGTGGTTATGTGTCACTCATGCATGCCTTTGCTAGGATCAGACAGTTATAGTGAAAGGCTTCTGTATAAAGAAAAGAAAAATGTGATCACGGTGAATAAATTATGTACACTAGTTAGAGCATTAGTGTGGTTTGCTGGTGGGAAGGGAATCAAGGGAGGCACATTGTGGGGTGATGCTTACTAACACTTTGACAAAAAAATTCAGAATGGCCTAACTCTGTTTGCTGGACTATATGTTCATTGGTATAGTCTAGTAGCCTCTAGGAGTGTACATGATAGGTCCTATCAGAAACTGTAATGATTTGCAGGAAATGCTAAATTTCTTATTAGCATGAGGCATGTGGGATGCTAAAAATGTAGGATACCAAAAGCGGATTTTATGACTGCTGTAAACTGCATTTTCCAGCTACAGTCATGTAAGCCTCCTTTTGATCGTGTGGTTGAAAGATGAAACTTGGAATGTTTTAGAAGGAGAAGTCAGGATTGGAGAGTTTTAAATGAAGAATTAGGTAAACAAACATAACATTAACTTCCAGCTAAGACTAATTTGTTGGGATGCATATTTGAATAATGTCTCCTTTGCATTTACAGTTTTCGCCTTCTTCATTTGTCGTGCGCTGTGCCTCATAATGCAGTTTAGCGTTATTATGTTTATTTGCCTTGCCGGTGTTACTTGTTCTATGATAAAAAAATGTAGCTGGTAGTCTTTCAAACTTTTAGTGTTTTCTTGAAGCCGAAAGAATTAACAAGTCAAAAACATTGAGAAGTGACAGAACTGAAACAGAACAGGGATGTGCATCTGAACAAATTTTGTATGAGTACACAATGATATAGTGATGGTTGATCCAATGGGCATATGACACTGCTTATTTTGTTTTCCACTATGCTTCTTGTATGCCAGCCCTTGGCATTCTGGTTACATTGGTCATGTACTACTAGGTAAGCAATTCTCGCCCCATTAGTGCAAAATGATTTGCCTCGCGTTTTTATACACTGAGGAACATCCGACATGAAGGCATGCCCGTTCCTGCTAGTTCCTGGTTACTTGCATGCTAGTTTTTTTTTTCCATATCATTGTTTATAAGGCGGTAAGGCGACCTAAGGCGAGCACCAACCGCCCTGACGCCTAAGCACCTAAAGTGGGCATAATTGTAAGGCGCTGCCAGGGCGCCCTGCCGCCTAAGCGTCCAAGGCGGGATGCCTTATAAACAATGTTCTATAGTCTATAAAATGTAATCCAGCATTGGTAACAAACCATCTACAGATTTGTCTGATCACTAGCTGTGGGTTCTGTTTCATGCTAATCTATGTGGTTATCCCATACTTGGCTTCTGCTATCATACTTTTCTAATAGATTATTTGCTGTTATAGTCAACTTCTTCTGCATATATTGCCATTTTGATCATTTTCTGGCATTAGTAATGGAAAACTCTGTTACCTTGTAGCAATTGAAGGATGGATAATAATTGTCTCAGGAGTCAAAGAAGATGCAGAAGAAAGTGATCTGTATGATGCTTTTGCTGAGTTTGGTGAGGTCAAGGACTTGCATTTCAACCTGGAGCGCCGCACTGGATATGGCAAGGTAAATTTGATAGTCTTACTAAAATAAAGGAGGTCCCTTCTTTGCTGGTGGTGCAATTCTGGATGAGCCACACGAAAGCAAATGTACTGATAATTTGGTACTTGAAGCTATGCTTACCGCTTACCGGTCTATACTGAATTATGTCTTCAAGTGGTCCTGTTTAGGAATTTGGATCAATTGTAGTGGTTGGACTCCTGCAAAACCGTGATCATAAAACTCTAAAGGACACGAAATTGCTTGATATATGCTGTGTGCAATGTTGCAAGTTCTTGAATACAAAGTCAGCTTCTAAGCTTTACTATCTTTACTTTCATTTTTAGCCATGCCTTTTTCTTCTCACCAATTTGTGCAAGTATCATGGGGTGTGACAGGCAGTTCTGTCGAAATAAGCACCAAGAGTTTTCCCAGAATTGCATTCATCTTACTGTAGTGGCACAAATGGTCGAGATTATTGTTTACACTTGCGAAGAAAGTTTATTGCCGACATATACAACTGGCGATTATGCCAACTATGTCTTTTTGTTTGTGAAGAAGCTCTCTAATTTCTCACACCTCTGTTTATCTTCTCAACACAGGGATATGCATTGGTTGAATATGGAATTTTTGAGCAAGCACAAACTGCAATCAGAAGAATGAATGGGACAGAGCTGTTAACGAAGACTATCCATGTTGATTGGGCATTCAACAGAGGTCCTATACAGAAGGTCACGAGTGCAGGGTGCGAACTAAACGTGTTTTGTCCTGCATTTCCTCTGGTTGATAAATCTTTATGCCAATTTGATTTGATACTTAATTTGGACCACATGCTTGTTACTGACAGTGTATTCTTTGTGTGATCTGTATTTACATTCTATAATTTTATATTTGTCCTTGCCGTTGCCCTGTCCCGAAATTCTTGCAAGCTAGATCTATTGTTTTTCATTTGCTCGCTACTACACAACAATATTACTTTCTTCTGTAAACCTAATAACCTCAGAGATTATAACGTGATTAAATAGTCTTTCCTGGAGAAGGTTCAGCATTGGTGAACCCGTATCACCATTTGGTTTCGTGAAGTGAAATGCTTAGTAATGTGGTATAACTAGTTTTTCTCAGTTAACATTGTTGGGATTAGAAACTTCCATCTTCCCTTGGTTTCATGATTATGTGTAGATGCAAATGATAACACGTGTTTCAGTAATCATCCTAGGCTAAATTTGTGAAAAAGGAAATGATAAAGATTGTGAATCGAAACTCTCGCCTATTTCTTGGCCTGTTTGTCCCAAGTGTAAATGACAGTGTGATCACCTATTTAAGCTACGTTATTGCCTGATCTAAACTGTAGAGAAGACGATGCTTTTACCTCCCCTAGATGCCATGTCCGTCTGTGCTGTAGATTTTTTTTTTTTGGTTGAGAATTCTATGCTGTAGATGTGCAACTTTTGTCATCAGCTTCTATATTTATCAAGTGGAGATCTGTGTTGTGTAAAGTGGAATTCACAGTTGAGGTTATACCGTTGATGTTGATCTCTTGTAATTTGTCTATGTAATCTACTGACGACTGATTTTCCTTGCTCACAGGCCAGCACAGCGACGGTCTAGGACTCCACCTTGCAGGCTTGCTGCCATGACATACTGAGAGGGAGCTGCTAGGCCTGCAACCTGAGACCAGCCTTGGTCAGTGTTTTTTGGTAGTTGCCAGGGATTTGCTATGTCCTAGATTTTAGTCCTAACCATCATCTTCCGACAGTGAGCGGTAACTGAACAATGAACCGAGTATCGTCCAGAAACTGAGTCCTGATTCTGCTAGCCTTGCTACGCCTGTACTGAGCTTATTCAGCAGCTTCGCTCCCGAACTTTGATATTTATTGCACGATGCAAATTGGATGGATCAATCTGTTTTGTCTTTTTGAACCAACACATCCTTTATTAGATGACCACAAGATGGTTTAACCAGTACGTACATCACATGAAGAGCTCAGGGGTTGGTTGAGTGAATCAAAACCGTCGGTTTCCCAATCCCTGGAGTCTGCAGAATTTAGGTAAATTCAGTCATGCGCTACGGGATCACACTCGCAAGGGCAATAAGAGGCAGTTGCCTTACCAAGCAACACTCGGTAATCCTGAAGAATTACTCATGCAGAAGCCTGATAGGTGCATCAACATTGCTCCATTTCTGAGTTGGCAAATTCATCTTCAGAACTTGTTTCGACCCAGTGGGCGTTTCGGCGAGATCCTGTGAATTGGGATCGCAGGCGGCCCCTCGTCTCACCGCATCCACCACCAAGCTGTTACCGTGCCGCCGTCAGAATTTGGTCGCCTGCAGATAAGCTGTTCTAGAGCTCTCTGACAAGAGAGACAGAAGTACCTTCTGTTTGAGCTGAGAGAGAGAGACCATTGCAGAATCGATGGGGTATCATCGTTCACTCTCTAAACTGAATGAACAAACAAGAAACCAAACATGTTTCAGATATACAGTATCTTCCGGACATGTTGGGCATACATTCTTTGTGTGCAGTGCAAGGCCTGAAAGGTGCGGCCATGGGATGGACATGATGAGTTGCCATCGCCGATCCACCTATCTTTCCAAGGTCTCTGCGTGCCCCCACATCTCCCCGTTCGGGCGTCCCGCGTTTGGCCAGCTCCACTGTTGAAGCTGAAGGTGAAGGGGATGTCTGTCTGTCAAGGGAGATCCACCGGTACTCCTGTTTCTGCTTTCAGGTGGTCCTCCCTCCCTCCTATCCAGTATCCACCACACCACACCACGCCACAGGGTTCAGGTGGTCCTCCTACATATACATATCTTTCTATCCATCCATTTGGAAGCCAAGTGTACATGACTAAGAGCAACTCCACATTATGTCCCCGCGCGTCCGTTTGGGTGGTCGAACTGGACACAAATCGCGGCCCACCGTGCCGACGCAAACGGACGAGTGTCCGTTTTTTGTCCACCCGCGACCCATTTCAGGCCCAAATTTGAGCCCACCCTTGTCCTCCCCCCTGGCCCGCCACACAGTGGAACATCCACCCCATTTCCCCCCTTTTCCGAAAAACCCTCCCGCCATCTTGTCATGGCCGACGCGCCAAACCCCGCCGCCCCAATCGGCCTTGTCTCCACCATCGACAAAGCCCCGCGCCGTCTGCAGAAAGGCAACCAAACCTGAGAAGGAGCAAACACCGGCGCAGCCGACCATACAGTCAGCCAAGAGGGCTGGCCGGAGGAAGGTGCAGGCCGACAACCTGGAAGCGGCCAACATTGCCGCCCTCGCCGCCGCCCTTGCCGAACAGGAGGCCGTCATCATAGACAATCAAGCCCTCGTCGCCAAGGCCACGCAGCAGGGCCTTTTACTACTAGGGTTCAGCCATGGCCAGAGTCAGCCGGCCATTCTAGCCGCCGCCATGGCCGCGGCTAGTACAGGCTCGTCCGCATTTTTATGACTTCCACTTCTCGACCCCGGCCCGAAAAAGTGACCGACCCCCTTGATGAATGAAAGAAAGGGTTTATGAGCCCTAGCCCTGTAAGCCCACACCTGTGTAGAGTAGATCGTTCAATACCTGCGGCACAAACCCATTTTTGACCAATTGGTCCGTATATCATAGGCGATCGAACGGCCGCCCCCCCCCCCCCCCCCCCCCGTCTTACTAGACCAGCTTGCTATAATTACTCCAAGTCGCCGCGCACATGCACCACGCCGCAGACGCTCAGCTTCCATCCCCAACCGCAAGCCACTCGCATCCCCACCTCTCCCACGAACTGCTCATCGGAAGGGAGTGTGCTCGTGCCGCCCACACCCGTGCCCATGCCCATCGACTCAACGCCACACCGGTGGCCGGTGGGTCGTCCACCGGGGGCCAAAGGAAGCGGCCACGTGAGATCTCCGCCGGCAACCATCCCGACGCCCGCCAACTGTTCGACGCAATGTCGGCGTTGACGGATGATGACTCGGCCAATCTTTTCATCATGGAGAACACCATTTTCGAGGGCGGCGTGGGTGGTGTGGGCTTCGATCCCAACATGACCCAAAGCCAAGACGACTGCGACACCTTCACACAAGGCCAAGAGGTCATGGCCGACACCTTCACACAAGGCCAAGAGGGCATGGACGACACCTTCACACAAGGCAAGAGGGAATGGCCGGCACCTTCACGCAGGTCCAAAAGGGCATGGACGACACCTTCTCACAAGGCCCCCAGACGACTACGACCAAGAGGAAGGAGATGAAGTGGACATCGAGGGGGAGCCTTTGTTTGCCGACGAGCTCACTCAGCAAGCCAATGCGGAAAGGAGGAAGCGGCGAAGCATTTGGACAAAGGCATACACAAAAGGATGAGGGCAAGCTCATTTGTGAATGTTGGAGGAATATTGGACAAGATCCCAAGATCAATGCAGAGAAAAAAGGATCAACCTTTTGGTTGAGAGTTCATGCGCAATTCCATGAACGCAAGAAGTTCCCGCCTTTCAAGTTTGAGAGCAAGCGTGGTTGGGTGTCCATCTCCAAGAGGTGGGGGGCTCATCCAACAAGAGTGCAATAAGTTTTGTGCTACCCTTGAGAGCATCAAAGGCCATCTCGTGAGTGACCTCGGCATCAAAGACATGGTATACAATTCCTTCATCTTCATTCCCGTTTCCATTGCTTGATGCTTGCATATCCATTGCATATGATTGTACGTTCGTGCTTTCATTTGGTTTGTAGGCATTCCAAGCTTTGGAAACATTCAAGGCCCAACATGCGAACAAGCCGTTCACCCTCACCCATTGTTGGACGATCATTCATAATGACGAGAAGTTAAATAAGCAATATGCCGCCCTCAAGAAGAATGGAGGGCCAGCGGCCGGTGCGGACCATGTCGTGGGAGAGAAGTGACCGCGGGGAAAGACCAACTCCAAGAAGGAGGAGAAGCGTGACGCGGTGACATTTGCCTTGCAAGAAACTTTGCAAGGCATGATGACTCAAAAGGAGGCAAGGGAGGAGAAGCATCAACAAGAGAAAGAGGAGCAAATGAAGGCCTACATCGAGCTCCAAACGAAGAAGCTCCAAATGGAGGCCGACATACAAGCAAAGTAGCTAGAGATGAAGACGGTCATGCAAGTGAAGAAGCTCGAGATAGAGTCGACCAATGCAAAGACCAAAAGCAAAAGAGGCGGTGCTCGCTTGCATGGTGAAGGAGGTGGAGATCTTGATGGTGGACTTGAGCAAGGTGTCCCGGAGAAGAAGGCCTTGGTTCGAGAAGAGGTAAAAGGAGATGCTCGAGCTAGATGGTTGATTTATGGCCGAGAGCAGCATCTTTTTTGTATGCCGGCATGTGACCACGGCCGAGATGTACGGCGTGGTTGAACTATAGTCCTTTTTGTGTGCTAGCAGTCGGACGCTGGCAAATGCACCATCATGAACTGTGGTTTTTTAAGGCTGGCATGGCCGCCGGCATAAACTGTGGACGATGTGGCCACTGACATGAACTCTGGCTGCTTCTTCTTTTTAGATTAAATTTGCTTTGAACGCGGACAAAAAATACGTCGGCGGTTAGGCGCACCGTTCGAACGTGGACAGACAACGCGCCTACAGCCGACCCAAACGAATAAAACGCGCCTCCGTGCATTGGAGTTGCTCTAAACGACGGCCCACCCCATGTTAGTAGCTCGTGTGCGTAGATGGAAACTGATCATGCCCATTGACGGTGCCACGGTGGTAACATGATTTTTTTTTCAAAACTATGACTAAATTTATAGCCATTTTGAAAATTATTGGGCAGAATGCAAAAATATCAGAAATAGCACCCTGTCGGCCTGGGCTGGGCCGACGGGGGGGCTGTCGGCCTAGGGTGGGCCGATGGGGGCCTGTCGGCCACCAGTAAGCCGATGGGGGGCCTATCGGCCACCAGTAGGCCGATGGGGCGCCTGTCGGCCACCAGTAGGCCGACTAGTGGCCTGTCGGCCTACACGAAGCCGACGAGTCCTCCACATGGCCGAGTGGGCTCCTGTTGGCCCATGGTAAGCCGAAATGTTTTTTTTTTGTGAAATTTGACTTATTAATGATGTACAACGATTGCCCGTCTTATAAATATTGTATAAATATTATTTATGCTACCTTTCCCGCCATCCTTTCTCGTCAACCCTTTCCCGCCATTTTCTACTCTCTTCCTATAAAACCCCCTTGACAGTAAGGTGGGTAGGCAGTGTAGTGTAGTGTAGTAGGCAGTGCTGTTGGCCGAGGGGTTCTAAGTGTTTTTTTTACAAATAAATTCATTATAATTGCTGCACAACCATTCCCCCTCATTTCCCTCAATATTTTCCCGACAACTCTGTGCCGATATATGTTCCCGCAACCCGTTTCCCACCAACCCCTTCCCGCCACCCGTTTCCCGCCAACCTCTTCCCGCCACCCGTTTCCCGCCAACCCCTTCCCGCCACCCGTTTCCCGCCAAGCCCTTCCCGCCACCCGTTTCCCGCCAACCCCTTCCCGCCATATTTTCCCGGCACCTTTCCCTCCATACCGCAGTCGTTCTTTCCCGCCATTTTCTCCTCTCTACCTATAAAAACCCCCTTCACACGGAGTTGGATAAGCAGTCCATTTTAGTGTAGTCGAGATGTCCGATTATCCTTTCGATCGTAGTTTTCACCCTGAGATGAGCAAATGTCTTCTTAGGCTAGCCACAAATTTCAGGATGGACAATAGGATAGTTCCATGGGACGAACTCATCTGTAGTGACACCATACAGAATGAGTTGGCTCACGCATTACGTAGGTCTGGGTGGCCTGAAAGGACCTATGAGGAGGTACGTAAAGAACTTCTTAGGTTGCATGGAAGGTGGAAGAAGGTAGTGCAGACGAAGAGTGAAAATTTTATAAGGATTGCAGCAGAGCATACATATTTATGGACTGCCGACAGCGAAGACGAAGACAATATCTTCATGCCGAGCACCAAGGCCAAGAGTACCTCATCGTCGAAGGGCAAGAGTACCGCATCGTCGAAGGGCAAGAGTACCGCATCGTCGAAGGGCAAGAGTGCTGCAGCGACGGAGGATGACGATGATGCCTTCATGTAGTATGTAAGCTGTATTTTGTAAGTTCAGTCCTACCGTTTACGTGAGATGTACTTGTATCTTAATTATCGGTTGCAGTCTCTTTGGAAATGTAACTCGAATAACAATGCGGATTAATAGTAATATGTCTCTCGCATACATAAAACAATATATGTATCCTGATCAGATAGAAGCAAGTGCGATAGTAACATATGCGAATAGTCTGAAACTAATATATTTAACTACTCATATATAGATAACGATATCACTGGGGGGGACGACGAAGAATCTGGGTCTTCCTCGGACGAGGACCGGAAGGCGATAAGCGATCAGCCGGTGGATGACGCTGACGATTACCACGACCATAGATAACCTCGTCTGTCTGTGTCTCCTGCATCAATGGTGGTGGTGGAGTGTGAAGAACTGTCTGCGAGAACTCATAGGTGTTTGCAGCTCGGTCATCATCGTCGTCGTCGCCGGCTAAGAACGAACCAGCACCACTAAGCATCGGTGACTGGACTAAATGCATGGACGGCTGCGACTGGCTGCCGACTGCGGTAAAGTAAAACATGTAAAATTGATTTGCGAACCTACAATGTTTAAAAGAATGTACAAAGTAGTGTTACCTAGGTCCATCTGATGATGCCAGGAAGAGCCCCCTGGTTCTGAAGGAGGTGGCTGCTGGAAGAAAGAGCTCCCTGGTTGTGAAGGAGGTGTCTGCTGCCAGGAAGAGCTCCCTGATTGTGAACGCTGCACAGAGGGTCGTGGTTCTGAACGCTGCACAGAGGGTCGAGGTTCTGAACGCTGCAGAGAGTGGCGTGGCGGACGATGTGCTGGACGAGGAATAGCAACATCCGAAGATCGTCTACATGTAACAGCTGCGTAAATCCCCCGTAGCTTCTCATCAAGACGCCTCAACCATGAGATGTTCTCTCGTGGTGGGATATTATCTCCCCTCTCAAAGCGTTGCATTAAAGCGGAAACCTCCTCTAGCGCCTCGCTTGTCAAGTCACCCTGTACACGGAGAGTTAACCAATTAGATCATTGTTGTATGGCAGACAACACGATATGAAAATACCTCTCTCCGTGTCCAAACAGATCCCATAGTAGGCAAGTCGCCGATAGCAGGCACGTAAGTCCCAGCCATGTCCTCCAAACCAAAAGGTCTATCAACGTAGACATATGGTCGACCAATAGGGAATCTCTCGTATGACCAGAGCTGCAACAATAGTGGACATCCTGTAATACCTGATTTTCTAGCCTTCAATGAGCAAGCTTTGCACAGGCCTCTGTATGTAGCCGCTAACACAGCAGAACCAAAACTCCTCTGCAGAATGTCCCCAGGGCAACGTGCGTTAGCTATCTCTCGTGCAATACCGATGAGTCGTGCATCGACAGTGGTCACGTGGTTCTCCGTGAACATCGTCTTGTCGAACAACCACAAAATATATGCCTCTAGGGATCGGTCAATCTGTGCCTCTTACAACTGAACATTGGGATATCCTAAGGAGACAATCTACATAGAAACCAAAGATTGTTTGAACTATGCAATGAGGACAACAATGAAAACATCAGTTTTTAAACTTGCCATGAAGGTTACCTGAAACTGGATCAACCACTTAAAACGAGGCCCGTGAGTACCGTTGTCTAGGACCTTAGCAGTTGGCACCGCAGCCAAAAAACGGCCCTGCATCGATGCTAGCCAACCAGATTCTGCCTCTAAAGGACCTATCACTACAGGAATCAGCTTCTTTGCCGTCTGCCATGGCAAACGGCAAAGGCATGAATGGCGGTCGGCAAAGCTCTTTGCCGACTGCTAGCTGTCGGCAAACAGTCCGGCTCAATTCCTGCCGGTAAAGGCCTTCTTTGCCGTCTGCTTCAGAGAAGCGGACGACAAAGGTTTATGCCGTCAGCCGTTTGCGGCCAGCAGACGGCAAAGAGCATAGACGGCAGTGAGGTGAGGTGGGAGCCGTTAGGGGTTAACGGCGTGCTTTGCCGTCAGCCGGCAGACGGCAAAGAGGCTAAGGTCTTTGCCGTCTGCTGGCGGACGGCAAAGAGCCCAAATAGGAGTCACTGGGAAGCTGCCACGTGGCCTTATTTGCCGTCTGCTAGCTGTATGGCAAAGACCCAGATTCCAGTAGTGTATGGCAGCACCGGCCAGAGGTAATCCCAACAAGTAAGACACATCCTGTAAAGTAGGCGCCATCTCTCCCCAGGGAAAGTGAAACGTATGTGTCTCTGGTCTCCATCTATCTACTAAGCAGGTAATGAGTGACTTGTCGTAAGAGAAACGTTTCACTTGCCTCTTGCGTAACTGCATTGGTTCACCTGCCTCATCCAATTGCGGATGTTCAACCCACTCATCCAATGTACCCTCAACCAGCCGTGCCAAGGGTAGAAGTCCAGCCCAACTTAACCTACAAAATAAAGAGAATGTAGCATACAGTTAGCGGCTATTAAAATGATGTCAAACATAGTAAGTCATTATACCGACACATACCTATTAACCCATGAATGGTGTATCATCCAGTTAGACTTTGGGGTGCGAGTGACCAACACGTCTAAATTCTTGCCCGCTTCCATAAGTGCGGCCCGGTGCCCTCTATCAATATTACGATTAAGCAACAGATACGAAGCCATATCTGCAATTCAAACAACAAATCTCAGGTGCAAATTAAAACATAGTCCAGACATATTAAAAATTAAAACATAGTCCAGACATATTACAAATTAAAACATAGTCAAATAATATTACAAAATAAAACATAGTCCAGACATATTACAAATTATAACATAGTCAAATAAAATTACAAATTAAAACATAGTCCAACACATATTACAAATTAAAACATAGTCCAACACATTATATAGCTTGCGAGTTATTTCTTCCTCGTCCGCCCCTTCGGCCTCGACTGCCACGACCACCACGACTGCCACGACCACGTCCGCCTCTTCCTACTGTTGTCGCAGTCGTCGATGTGGAAGCACCGTCTTTGTTCAGGTCGGGACAATATTTCATTCTATGCCATAAGCCGCGCATAGCAAACATTGTCTGGTTGCTCCACCAGCTTCAGATTGGTCCATATCGTTTCGGATGCGCTTTACCTTACGTCTGCCCCTGCTTGTTCGCCGAAGTTCTGGATCCGGAATGTATACTCTCTGCCCATCGTTTACCTTGTTGAAATTGCCGACGACTCTAAACCCTGTCATCTCACCTGTCCAGACATTGAGTACTGCATCTTTTAAATAGTATGGGGACACGAAGGAGATAGCGTCCAACTCAATTTGGCCACAGACAGCCAACACATGTGAGCAAGGCAGGTGCAATAACTTCGGTTTGTTGCATGTACACTCACAAGTTGGATAAAATTCCGTTCCAATTTTTACCTCGTGCGTCTTCACCTCATTTGCAGAACCAAAACCATCTGTAGGAAGCTGAACCTCATACCTCCTTTCCTGATTACCTATGAGTCTGACAGTGTGCTTCTTTGCTTTCTCTATCTTCTTTGCCATGTACTCCATGACACGGCTACAATAATGTGTGTTCTGGTTATCTGCAATATGCTTCTTTGCTAACTCGTGCCTTTCTCTGAAATATCTCAAAGTGCCATGGAATACAACCTCTACAATAGCTGTGAGTGGCAATGCTCTATTCCCTCTGAGCACAAAGTTATACACCTCTGCAAGATTGGTTGTCATGTGGCCATACCTAGCTCCATGGGTGTCATGCAGCAAAGACCAATTCACCGGAGGCTCTTTCTCTATCCACTCAGAAAAATTCTTTATTGCCCTGCCCTTCTTTCTCTGAGTATTAGGAGGGTCAATTGCTGGCAAGTCACAAAGACCTACTGGCTCCTCTAGCTCCGCGATGAGTGCTGCTAATTTAACCTGATCTTTTTCCATTTTCTTCCTCGCACGGACCTGCTTCTTAGTAAACTCATCTAGTTTTGACCAAATAAATTCGTATTTGCGCTGCTGGTTCTGGTTGCATAATTTTTTGAACAAGTTCATCAACCGTTTGTTCTTAAACTGTGAGAAAAAATTAGCCCCAAGATGGCGCATGCACCACCGGCTCTGCAAGTCCTTCCAAGGTGTTGGTTCGTCAGCTGTTGGATTCCTTAGTGTCTTCACGGCCTTCAATATACCAGCATGTCTGTCATGAATGACACAGACGTTTGGTCGGTCTTTCACGATCGCAATTTTAACTTGACGGAAGAACCATACCCAGCTCGGAAAGTTCTCACCCTCCACAAATGCCATGGCAAGTGGGATGATTTGATTGTTCCCGTCCACACCAATAGCAGTCAGGATTTGCCCTTTGTACTGACCAGTCAGGAATGTACCATCCACAAACATCACAGGAGGACAATGCCGGAAAGCTTCGATGCACATAGCGAAAGAAAAGAATACTCGTTTCAACACCTTGAAATCTGGTATACTTTCCAACCTCGTGTGTTGTATGTTAACATAAGTGCCGGGATTCCTCTCCTTCAGTATGTCAAGGAGACGGACAACATTATCATATGAGTCGAAGAACGTCCCAAACCTTTCCTCCATAGCCTTCTGCTTAGCCCTCCAAGCCTTCCCAAAAGGAATCTCATACTTCCATCTGACCTTCACTGCTGTCTGGATGTGTTTTGCTTCCATATCTTTCTTCTCCACTATCTCAGTATACATGAGTTGCGCAATGAGAGTTGAAGTCAGGTTTGGATGACGAACCAACAGGTTTTTCCTCACACAATTATGTGGGACCACATTGGTGACAACCCAGTGGATGTTATACTTCGGCACGTGCCCGTGCACCTTCGCAGGACAACCTGTTCCAGCACACTTCACGGTATAGTTTGTTGGACTTGATATGTGTGTCCGAAAAACCCTCTGCGTAGACATAGCCCACTTTATCACCGCATACTTCAATTTTTTCTTTGTATCAAACATAGCCCCTATCTGGACTTGGTTCAGATTATACTGCCATGGAGTCTCATGGCCATCGTTGACCGTAAGGCCGGTGGATATGTCCTGATCCCATGCAGAAGGAATCGGTACCTCCACTTCATCCTCGGAATTTTCAGAATCCAGATCCTCCGCAAATCCATCCTTGTCCTCTTCCTCCATCACCCTCTGCATTTCATCGCCTTCCTCATCCCCATCAGCAACACCAGAACCAGCTAATATTATCGACTGACTCTGCCCAGTATCATGACCACAAACATTGTGTGGCACGTAGTCTGACTCTTGGCTAGCATCCACATCCTGTGGCTATGACCCGGATAAATAAATCTCGTTAGCCACTTGACTACCCTGCCCGGGTTCATACCCCACGTGGAGTTGTACGGTATTCTCCTCCTTCGCCACAGGTTGCACTAGGGCATATGGGTGGATTCTTCTGTCTCGGCAACGACTTAACAGGGTCAACCAATGCTGGCTCCTATCTATCGGCATCAACTCCCACTTCACATTTTTACAGGATTTCGTCCACAATGCATGAATACTGACGGAACATACTTCAGGATCCAGCCCAAAACTAGTAGTCAACCAGTACTTCAACTGTCTAATGTCCATTCTGTTCGGGTCTGAAAGTGTCATGACGCCATTTTTAAACTCGCTAAGATCAACCCCCAACTCATTATATCGAACATTACCAGGGCCGTAGTAAACAGTCAAATTTACTGATTCAGACATTTTCACCTGTCAGACATTGCCACCTACTCATTAATCGCAATGAAAAAAAATATTACCGGCTACACTAACTAAAAATATTACCGGCTACACTAAAAAAAATATTACCGGCTACACTAACTAAAAATATTACCGGCTACACTAAAAAAATATTACCGGCTACACTAACTACAAATATTACCGGCTACACTAACTAAAAATATTACCGGCTACAAAAATATTTGTGACGACAATGGTATACCTTTGACGCGTGTGTCCCCTTCTTCTTCGTCCTCTCTTCAACTCAGCGGCACCGGCCACCTCGCGGACTACTTGCACCACCAGAACTCCAACTCACCACCACATCCTTCTCACCACCACCACCTCCTCCTCACCACCACAGCCTCCTCACCACCACCACCTCCTCCTCACCACCACGCACAAAAAACTACACCATAGCAAAAAAAAAATTACGTACACCGACGGAGAATGCTATGATCTATTGTTTCTGCGGGTTGGATATGAAAATGGGTGGACGAGGGAAGAGATCGGCGCGGGGGTGGAGAAACGAGAGAGAGAGGAGAAGCAGCGAAGGGAGGAAGAAGAAAGGAGCTGTCGGCCTTATCCAGGAGCTCGTCGGCTTCCTGGAGGCCGACAGGCCCCCCTCGGCCTCCACTAGGCCGACAGGCCTCCCCTCGGCCGCCACGAGGCCGACTAGTCCCCCCTCGGCCCACGGCCGGCCGACTAGCCCCCCCTCGGCCCACGGGAGGCCGACAGGTCCCCCCTCGACCCACGGGAGGCCGACGGGGTGCTATTTGTGGTTTTTTTTGTTTCAGCCCGCTAGTTTTCAAATTTGCTATAAAATTTGTCATACTTTAAAAAAAAAATCTGGTAACATGCCAAGTTGCTGTTGCCAAGCACACATGCACGCATATATGCCCACTGGAGCACTGTTGCAAGTGCGGCGGATCCATCCCATCTGGCTCTGCTCGCCATGTCCATCCCGTCTTCACCTTGGGAGCCGGTAGTAGCCGATAAGCCCCTGACGTGACAAGAGTGGCACCAGCACGAGGGGAGGGGAGGAGGGAGTCGCGCTCAATTGCTCAAGCTTCGGGCCGCCACACGCCCGCTCTAGATCGTCGTCCTCATCCCGTCGCCTCCCCCTGTCGCTCTCCGACTGGTCTCGCCGTCCTCCCTCCGCCAATGATTGCTCCGGCCACCACCACCACCTCCACCAGGTGACGTCCATCTCCTGGACCAGCATCTCCCTAGCCTAGCCTAGCCTTCAGGACTGCTACCCTCCACGACTGGCTCCACCATCGACGCGACGCGAATCCGGCAGGACGCGGCCGCCGTACAAACTGTGGAGTGGAGACGCCGCGCCCGCGCCCGCGCCAGACCAACATCGAGAGGGAGAGGGGATTCCCGGGTGGACGGAATCGACCAAAGCGAGAGCACCAGCGGAGCCGATGGATGGATCGACGTGGAGCGGTGTCGACGCCCCACGGGCTGGCCGTCGCGTCAACCCCCCCCCTGTGGCGCTGCCGCGCGCTCCCACCCACCGTCTCGTCCTCATCGCCGTGCGCTTGGCCGTAAAAAGCGCGCGTGTTTTTTCCCGTGCGGATTACGATGTACCGCCCGTCCCCTGTCCTGTGCGATTCCAAGTTGATTCTACATTTCTACGTTGCGATTTTTGGAGTGCATCTCTTATTCAGTCCGTCATCGGCCGTAGTCGACGGCCAGAATCTTCGTCACCGAGCCAAAAAGGACAACGTGGGGAGGACCAAGACGGAGACGCGGCACTCTCGCCACGGCCACCTTTGAGTGACGCGACGCCGTCCAAGCCACAAATCTCCCTTGCTTTGCGTCTCGTTTGTCCGCTCTGAGAGTTATGGGCTCGGTGCCTCGGTCACCGTACTCGGCTCATCTTCTTTTGGGCCTGTCTTGCCCTTGTCCGTGTCTTCCTGGTCGTGGGAGTAGCGGTCGAATACGCAATAGGGTTGAGGCGGATCTACTCACTGTCGGAGTTGGATGTGTCTCCTCAAGAATGGAAAGGCCGGCGAGGGCATGGACGACCCAAGTTTGCTAAAACTTGAGGACGCTGCTGTTCTCCCATTCATGGCGGGCACGCCGTCTCTCGATCCAGGACGCGTCGCCGCAGTGGAAGCATCCGACGCATCTGTGCCTTTGCACATTGCTGCGGACTCAGGGACAAGGGTCCAGCGCCAGCCAGCCTCGGAGGGTATCTGGGCCACGAGTCGGGCCCTCCTCTTGACGCGTAGCTGATGCGGTGACGACGTGGATAAGCGGCGTCCGCTTATGCCGGACACAGTGGCACCGTTGGATGCCATCCGGAGTGGTAGAGAAGGCGCCCGACTGGTGGATCCACAATGGGTTGGCTTCGACAGCGGAGCTCGGCCATCCTACCAGGACCGACGGACTGCAAGCCAGACAACTATTTCCTCCTTATCCGAGCAGGCGGCCAACTCTCATTCGACAGATCCGGACCGACCAGACTCAGATGCTCTGCTAGCCATGTTGGAGATGGCTAGAGATGTGCAGAGAGGAGGCGTAGTGGGATGGAGAGCCAATTGAAGTGAAATGGACAGAGAAGAATGGGTAGGGTTGGTTCGGGGTGGGGATAGGAAAGGAATTTTATGGGGTCGGAGTAGGCCGGGTCAGACGCGTCTGGGTGGCCCCAATTCCGCTTCACATATGGGCTGGGTTTGAAATGTGTTAGACAACCCGAACATATGAGCTGGTTTTGAGAGGGATCCGATTGGATTGGTCGTTTTTGGTCCGAGCAATGTCCGATCAAGTGTTTAGGGGGAAATATGTGGGGGGGGGGGGGGGGGGGGGGGGGGGGGGGGGGGGGGGGGGGGGCGAGGGGTTGTGAGAAATAGGGTTGGAACATGTACAGGGGCGTGACTCCCTGATCGCCTACATCAGTTTAGATTACATCTTGCAGAACAAGAGATAGGCCAGGGATAGATATTCAAGTTACAGAGATAGATAGAAATCCTAACAACCGAGCTAGCTACCTTCGGTGCAAGACATGACCGACCATACGTGGGGTTCATGACCTCCTGTCACGTATGTTTAACACCCTCCCTTAATCACAACTTTGTAAGTTGAGATTTTGAATTCCTCAAAGTTTCATGTCGGCAACGCTTTTGTAAAGCCATCCGCAACCTGATCTCTTGAATGCACAAAATGAATCTCCAGCTGTCTATTAGCAACTCTTTCTTGAACAAAATGGAAATCTATCTCAATGTGCTTCGTTCTTGCATGAAAGACAGGATTAGCAGATAGATATGTTGCACCAAGATTATCACACCATAAGCATGGGGCTTGAGTGCATTTCACACCAAGTTCCATTAGCATGGACTGAAACCAAATGATCTCTGCTATAGCATTGGCTAGTGCCTTGTATTCAGCTTCTGTACTTGACCTTGAGACAGTAGCTTGTTTCTTTGCACACCGTGATATGAGATTTGGTGCAAAATTTATTGTAAACCCACCAGTAGAGCGTCTGTCATCTACATCCTACCCAGTCAGAATCGTAAAATGCACTAACAAGAGTAGATGAAGACTTGCTGAAGGTAAGGCCAACTGTTGGTGCAATGATAGGCCCCTTATGTTTTGGAGTTTGTTGACATAAACAACATGGGACTTATGTGTTTGCTAGTGCACACAGAGTAACAGGTCCCTGAAGTATCGAGGAGTTTGATGCAAACGACGAAGATAATCTCCCTGCGCTGCAGCAAAGGTTATCACCGAAGATGAAGCTAACAAGAGTGACCCCTAAAAATTGCTGAAGTTCAAGCAATTGGTTCGGTGTCTGTTCAAAGAATGTGACTGCGTTCGAGGAAGAATAAAGACGAAGTGAAGACGTA
This sequence comes from Thinopyrum elongatum, assembly GCA_011799875.1. Lineage (NCBI taxonomy): Eukaryota > Viridiplantae > Streptophyta > Magnoliopsida > Poales > Poaceae > Thinopyrum > Thinopyrum elongatum. Next base: position 534,984,219 of record CM022301.1, on the reverse strand, counting down.
GCATTTGTTTCGTTATTCTTCTTCTTTCCTTGAGTCATAGGACCACCGTACTATTAAGAGGGGTGTAGCGTTCGAAGCTTTGATTTTCTGATGCTAAACCCAAATCCTATGAAAGCTGTGAGAGAAATCTCTTTGTGCTCCGAGCAAATACTTGCCAGCAAGAGACTGTGATCTTCTTCGCTGCGGGAGATTTGTCTCGGACCGAGGAATTAGCATTACTTGTTCCTCAAGTAATGTTACTGTTGCTCGAAAAATCCGACCGTTGTGAACGTGTCGGTTGGCCATTGTCTGGACCTCGTGTCTAAAATGGTCATTTCCCATCAAGGAAGGCTGCGGCTATAAATAGCCACCCCGCGCCGGCTTTGTCCGGTGGCTGCTCCGTTTGATTCTAAGAAGATTGTTGAGCAACCCACTCTCTGAGCGATTTGAGTTTAAAATCCACCGAGAGAAAAACCCTAGAGCCGAAGAATTAGATAGTGGTTCAGCATCACTAGAATCTAAGTTTAGTACGCTCCGCCTATTACTCTTGAGAGCTGCAAACTCTCTAGATGGTTAGGTGTCAATTTCTTCAGAGACCAAGAGTGATTGTGGTTCTCGAAGAAGAAGTCTGTAAAGGTTCGGAGATCGCCTTCAAGTATCTACCACGAGTAAGCGACATCGGTTGACGAATCGATTGTCGAGGAGAATAGGGTGAAGAGAGTTTATCTTCCGTGTTAGGTCACAGCCCCTCCAACCAGACGTAGTACTTGTGCAGAAGGACGAACTGGTCGAACAAATACCTTGTCGCCATCGAGCATCTTCAGTTATCTCTGTCACTCATGTTTACCTTCGATGTGTTTCCATTCGTGTGATTTGTATCAATGCATGTCTTAGTTTCCTTTCGGTACCTTGTTTTAGTTCACTGTAGTTTCCTTTTCATTCATTCCGCTGCTGGGTTCTGAGAGAATTAAATTTTCAGAAGAAAATTTAAAACTCCCATTCACCCCCTCTGGTAGACATACTTCGTTCCTACAATTGGTATCAGAGCAAGGTACTCCTTGATTCTGCTCATTTTAGTCTAACGACTTTGGAGTTTAAGTATGTCTTTAGTGAACTACAAATCGCATCTCAAGATTCCCATATTCGATGGGACGGACTACCCCTTCTGGAAGGAGAAGATGAAGATCCGTCTCAGAGCAATAGATGATGACATGTGGAATGTGGTGCAATTCGGGCTCCATGTTGCTGTACCTCAAGCCCCTTCCGACGAAGAAAAGAAGCTTATTCAGCTGGATGCTCAGGGAAAAGGTGAGATTGGCGGCCATCTCAATCGGGCGCAATTTCTTCGCTATCGCTAGTGTGAAACTGCGAAGGAATTGTGGGACGTTCTCGAAAAGATCACTGAAGGAGTTTCATCTCAGAAAGAAGCAAGAATTGATACTCTTCGAGCCAAGTTCAATCGATTCAAGCGCACTGGAAATGAAAGCTGCCAATAAACCTTCGATCGCCTGAGTGATATCGCAAATGAACTTCAAGGTCTCGGGGCCAAAGACATCACTGACCATGAAGTCGTAAAGAAACTGCTTCAATCCCTTGACAGTTGTTTCGATACACTTGTTCTGATGATACATGAACGAGCTGACTGCTACTTCTTGAGCTTGCGTTGGTTTTTTCCTTGAAGAGGAAAGGGTGATGCAGCAAAGTAGAGATAGGTATTTCCCTCAGTTAAGAACGAAGGTATCAATCCAGTAGGAGATACACGCAAGTCTCGAATCAATGCACCTGCACAAACAATCAAACACTTGCACCCAACGCGATAAAGGGGTTGTCAATCCCTTCATGGTCACTTGCAAAGGTGAGATCTGATAGAGATAGATATAAAAGCTTACTAAAACATAAAACAAAATAAAAGTAAATAAATTGAAGCAAGGTATTTTTGGGTTTTTTGGTTTATAGATCTGAAAATATATGATGGAAAATAGACCCGGGGGCCATAGGTTTCACTAGAGGCTTCTCTCTTGAAGGCAAATAATATGGTGGGCGAACAAATTACTGTCAAGCAATTGATAGAAAAGCGCAAAGTTATAACGATATCCAAGGCAATGATTATGAATATAGGCATCACGTCCGTGTCAAGTAGACCGACTCCTGCCTGCATCTACTACTATTACTCCACACATCGACCCCTATCCAGCATACATCTAGAGTATTAGGTTCATAAGAACGGAGTAATGCCTTAAGTAAGATGACATGATGTAGAGGGATAAACTCAAGTAATATGATGAAAACCCATCTTTTTACCTTTGGTGGCAACAATACAATACGTGCCTCGCTACCCCTACTTTGTCACTGGGTGAGGACACCGCAAGATTGAACCCAAAACTAAGCACCTCTCCCATTGCAAGAAGAACCAATCTAGTTGGCTAAACCAAACCGATAATTCGAAGAGAAATACAAAGATATCAAATCATGCATATAAGAATTTAGAGAAGATTCAAATAATATTCATAGATAAACCGATCATAAATCCACAATTCATCGGATCTCGACAAACACACCGCAAAAGAATATTACATCGGATAGATCTCCAAGAACAACGAGGAGAACATGGTATTGAGGATCAAAGAGAGAGAAGAAGCCATTTAGCTACTAGCTATGGACCCGTAGGTCTATGGTGAACTACTCACGCTTCATCGGAAGGGCAATAGAGTTGATGTAGAAGCCCTCCGTGATCGAATCCCCCTCCGGCAGGATGCCGGAAAAGGCCCCAAGATGGGATCTCACGGGAACAGAAGGTTACGGCGGCGGAAAAGTATTTTGGTGGACGCTTCTGGTGGTTTGGGAATATTTCTGAATTTATAGGCCAAAGATTAGCGTTGGAGGACTCCCGGGGTGCCCACAAGCCAGGGGCTGTTGGGGAACGTAGTAATTTCAAAAATTTCCTACGCACACACAGGATCATGGTGATGCATAGCAACGAGAGGGGAGAGTGTGTCCACGTACCCTCGTAGACCGAAAGCGGAAGCGTTAGCACAACGCGGTTGATGTAGTCGTACGTCTTCACGATCCGACCGATCCAAGTACCGAACGCACGGCACCTCCGAGTTCAGCACACGTTCAACTCGATGCCGTCCCGCGAGCTCCGATCCAGCAAAGCTTCACAGGAGAGTTTCGTCAGCACGACGGCGTGGTGACGGTGATGATGATGCTACCGACGCAGGGCTTCGCCTAAGCACCGCTACGATAAGATCGAGGTGGATTATGGTGGAGGGGGGCACCGCACATGGCTAAGAGATCAATGATCAATTGTTGTGTCTATGGGGTGCCCCCTGGCCACGTATATAAAGGATGGAAGGGAGGAGGCCGGCCCCCTATGAGTGGCGCACCAAGTAGGGGACTCCTACTAGGAATCCTACTCCTAGTAGGAGTCCACCAAGAGGGGAAGGAAGAGGGGAAGAGGGAGAAGGAAAGAGGGGTGTTGCGCCCCCCCAATCCCTTGTCCAATTCGGACCAGCAAGGGGAGGGGCGCAGCAGCCCCTGCGGCCTGCTCCTCTCTTTCCCGTATGGCCCAATAAGGCCCATAACTTCCCCCGGTGAATTCCCGTAATTCCCCGGTACTCCGAAAAATACCCGAATCACTCGGAACCTTTCCGACGTCCGAATATAGCCTTCCAATATATCGATCTTTACCTCTCGGACATTCCGAGACTCCTCGTCATGTCCATGATCTCATCTGGGACTCCGAACAACTTCGGTACATCAAAACACAAAAACTCATAATACCGATCGTCACGGAACTTTAAGCGTGCGGACCCTACGGGTTCGAGAACTATGTAGACATGACCGAGACACATCTCCGGTCAATAACCAATAACGGAACCTGGATGCTCATATTGGCTCCCACATATTCTACGAAGATCTTTATCGGTCAAACCGCATAACAACATACGTCGTTCCCTTTGTCATCGGTATGTTACTTACCCGAGGTTCGATCGTCGGTATCTCAATACCTAGTTCAATCTCGTTACCGGCAAGTCTCTTTAGTCGTTCCGTAATACATCATCCCGCAACTAACTCATTAGTTACAATGCTTGCAAGGCTTATAGTGATGTGCATTACCGAGTGGGCCTAGAGATACCTCTCCGACAATCGGAGTGACAAATCCTAATCTCGAAATACGCCAACTCAACAAGTACCTTCGGAGACACCTGTAGAGCACCTTTATAATCACCCAGTTACGTTGTGATGTTTGGCAGCACACAAAGTGTTCCTTCGGTAAACGGGAGTTGCATAATCTCATAGTCATAGGAACATGTATAAGTCATGAAGAAAGCAATAGCAACATACTAAACGATCAAGTGCTAAGCTAACGGAATGGGTCAAGTCAATCACATCATTCTCCTAATGATGTGATCCCATTAATCAAATGACAACTCATGTCTATGGTTAGGAAACATAACCATCTTTGATCAACGAGCTAGTCAAGTAGAGGCATACTAGTGACACTCTGTTTGTCTATGTATTCACACATGTATTATGTTTCCGGTTAATACAATTCTAGCATGAATAATAAACATTTATCATGAAATAAGGAAATAAATAATAACTTTATTATTGCCTCTAGGGCATATTTCCTTCAGTCTCCCACTTGCACTAGAGTCAATAATCCAGTTCACATCGCCATGTGATTTAACACCAACAGTTCACATCACCATGTGATTAATATCAGGGAGTGTGCAATGGTGATCTTATCAACCTTGGAATCACTTCCAACACACATCGTCACCTCGTCATTAACTAGTCTCTGTTCATTTTGCAACTCCTGTTTCGAGTTACTAATGTTAGCAACTGAACCAGTATCAAATACCCAGGGGCTACTATGAACACTAGTAAAATACACATCAATAACATGTATATCAAATATACTTTTGTTCACTTTGCCATCCTTCTTATCCGCCAAATACTTGGGGCAGTTCTGCTTCCAGTGACCAGTCCCTTTGCAGTAGAAGCGCTCAGTTTCAGGCTTAGGTCCAGACTTGGACTTCTTCCCGGGAGTAGCAACTTGCTTGCTATTCTTCATGAAGTTCCCCTTCTTTCCTTTGCCCTTTTCTTGAAACTAGTGGTCTTGTTAACCATCAACACTTGATGCTCTTTCTTGATTTCTACCTTCGTTGATTTCAGCATCACGAAGAGCTCGGGAATCGTTTTTGTCATCCCTTGCATATTATAGTTCATCACGAAGTTCCAGTAACTTGGTGATAGTGACTAGAGAATTCTGTCAATTACTATCTTATCTGGAAGATCAACTCCCACTTGATTCAAGCAACTGTAGTACTCAGACATTCTGAGCACATGCTCACTGATTGAGCTATTCTCCTCCATCTTGTAGGCAAAGTACTTGTCAGAGGTCTCATACCTCTTGACACTGGCATGAGTCTGAAATACCAATTTCATCTCTTTGGAACATCTCATATGCTCCATGGCGTTCAAAACGTTTTTTTGAAGTCCCGATTCTAAGCCATAAATCATGGCGCACTAAACTATCAAGTAGTCATCACATCGAGCTTGCTAAACGTTCATAACGTTTGCATCTGCTCCTGCAATAGGTCTGTCACCTAGCGGTGCATCAAGGACATAATTCTTCTGTGCAGCAATGAGGATAATCCTCAGATCACGGAACCAGTCCGCATCATTGCTACTATCATCTTTCAACTTAGTTTTCTCCAGGAACATATCAAAAATAAAACAGTGGAGCTATACGCGAGCTATTGATCTACAACATAATTTGCAAATACTACCAGGACTAAGTTCATGATAAATTAAAGTTCAATTAATCATATTACTCAAGAACTCCCACTTAGATAGACATCTCTCTAATCATCTAAGTGATCACGTGATCCAAATCAACTAAACCATAACCGATCATCACGTGAAATGGAGTAGTTTTCAATGGTGAACATCACTATGTTGATCATATCTACTATATGATTCACGCTCGACCTTTCGGTCTCAGTGTTCCGAGGCCATATCTGCATATGCTAGGCTCGTCAAGTTTAACCCGAGTATTCTGCGTGTGCAAAACTGGCTTGCACCCGTTGTAGATGAACGTTGAGCTTATCACACCCGATCATCACGTGGTGTCTCGGCACGACGAACTTTGTCAACGGTGCATACTCAGGGAGAACACTTTTACCTTGAAATTCAGCTGGATGCTCAGGGAAAAGGTGAGATTGGCGGCCATCTCAATCGGGCGCAATTTCTTCGCTATCGCTAGTGTGAAACTGCGAAGGAATTGTGGGACGTTCTCGAAAAGATCACTGAAGGAGTTTCATCTCAGAAAGAAGCAAGAATTGATACTCTTCGAGCCAAGTTCAATCGATTCAAGCGCATTGGAAATGAAAGCTGCCAATAAACCTTCGATCGCCTGAGTGATATCGCAAATGAACTTCAAGGTCTCGGGGCCAAAGACATCACTGACCATGAAGTCGTAAAGAAACTGCTTCAATCCCTTGACAGTTGTTTCGATACACTTGTTCTGATGATACATGAACGAGCTGACTGCTACTTCTTGAGCTTGCGTTGGTTTTTTCCTTGAAGAGGAAAGGGTGATGCAGCAAAGTAGAGATAAGTATTTCCCTCAGTTAAGAACGAAGGTATCAATCCAGTAGGAGATACACACAAGTCTCGAATCAATGCACCTGCACAAACAATCAAACACTTGCACCCAACGCGATAAAGGGGTTGTCAATCCCTTCATGGTCACTTGCAAAGGTGAGATCTGATAGAGATAGATATAAAAGCTTACTAAAACGTAAAACAAAATAAAAGTAAATAAATTGAAGCAAGGTATTTTTGGGTTTTTTTTGGTTTATAGATCTGAAAATATATGATGGAAAATAGACCCGGGGGCCATAGGTTTCACTAGAGGCTTCTCTCTTGAAGGCAAATAATATGGTGGGCGAACAAATTACTGTCAAGCAATTGATAGAAAAGCGCAAAGTTATAACGATATCCAAGGCAATGATTATGAATATAGGCATCACGTCCGTGTCAAGTAGACCGACTCCTGCCTGCATCTACTACTATTACTCCACACATCGACCCCTATCCAGCATACATCTAGAGTATTAGGTTCATAAGAACGGAGTAATGCCTTAAGTAAGATGACATGATGTAGAGGGATAAACTCAAGCAATATGATGAAAACCCATCTTTTTACCTTTGGTGGCAACAATACAATACGTGCCTCGCTACCCCTACTTTGTCACTGGGTGAGGACACCGCAAGATTGAACCCAAAACTAAGCACCTCTCCCATTGCAAGAAGAACCAATCTAGTTGGCTAAACCAAACCGATAATTCGAATAGAAATACAAAGATATCAAATCATGCATATAAGAATTCAGAGAAGATTCAAATAATATTCATAGATAAACCGATCATAAATCCACAATTCATCGGATCTCGACAAACACACCGCAAAAGAATATTACATCGGATAGATCTCCAAGAACAACGAGGAGAACATGGTATTGAGGATCAAAGAGAGAGAAGAAGCCGTTTAGCTACTAGCTATGGACCCGTAGGTCTATGGTGAACTACTCACGCTTCATCGGAAGGGCAATAGAGTTGATGTAGAAGCCCTCCGTGATCGAATCCCCCTCCGGCAGGATGCCGGAAAAGGCCCCAAGATGGGATCTCACGGGAACAGAAGGTTACGGCGGCGGAAAAGTATTTTGGTGGACGCTTCTGGTGGTTTGGGAATATTTCTGAATTTATAGGCCAAAGATTAGCGTTGGAGGACTCCCGGGGTGCCCACAAGCCAGGGGCTGTTGGGGAACGTAGTAATTTCAAAAATTTCCTACGCACACACAGGATCATGGTGATGCATAGCAACGAGAGGGGAGAGTGTGTCCACGTACCCTCGTAGACCGAAAGCGGAAGCGTTAGCACAACGCGGTTGATGTAGTCGTACGTCTTCACGATCCGACCGATCCAAGTACCGAATGCACGGCACCTCCGAGTTCAGCACACGTTCAACTCGATGCCGTCCCGCGAGCTCCGATCCAGCAAAGCTTCACAGGAGAGTTTCGTCAGCACGACGGCGTGGTGACGGTGATGATGATGCTACCGACGCAGGGCTTCGCCTAAGCACCGCTACGATAAGATCGAGGTGGATTATGGTGGAGGGGGGCACCGCACATGGCTAAGAGATCAATGATCAATTGTTGTGTCTATGGGGTGCCCCCTGGCCACGTATATAAAGGATGGAAGGGAGGAGGCCGGCCCCCTATGAGTGGCGCACCAAGTAGGGGACTCCTACTAGGAATCCTACTCCTAGTAGGAGTCCACCAAGAGGGGAAGGAAGAGGGGAAGAGGGAGAAGGAAAGAGGGGTGTTGCGCCCCCCCAATCCCTTGTCCAATTCGGACCAGCAAGGGGAGGGGCGCAGCAGCCCCTGCGGCCTGCTCCTCTCTTTCCCGTATGGCCCAATAAGGCCCATAACTTCCCCCGGTGAATTCCCGTAATTCCCCGGTACTCCGAAAAATACCCGAATCACTCGGAACCTTTCCGACGTCCGAATATAGCCTTCCAATATATCGATCTTTACCTCTCGGACATTCCGAGACTCCTCGTCATGTCCATGATCTCATCCGGGACTCCGAACAACTTCGGTACATCAAAACACAAAAACTCATAATACCGATCGTCACCGAACTTTAAGCGTGCGGACCCTACGGGTTCGAGAACTATGTAGACATGACCGAGACACGTCTCCGGTCAATAACCAATAGCGGAACCTGGATTCTCATATTGGCTCCCACATATTCTACGAAGATCTTTATCGGTCAAACCGCACAACAACATACGTTGTTCCCTTTGTCATCGGTATGTTACTTACCCGAGATTCGATCGTCGGTATCTCAATACCTAGTTCAATCTCGTTACCGGCAAGTCTCTTTACTCGTTCCGTAATACATCATCCCGCAACTAACTCATTAGTTACAATGCTTGCAAGGCTTATAGTGATGTGCATTACCGAGTGGGCCCAGAGATACCTCTCCGACAATCGGAGTGACAAATCCTAATCTCGAAATACGCCAACTCAACAAGTACCTTCGGAGACACCTGTAGAGCACCTTTATAATCACCCAGTTACGTTGTGACGTTTGGCAGCACACAAAGTGTTCCTCCGGTAAACGGGAGTTGCATAATCTCATAGTCATAGGAACATGTATAAGTCATGAAGAAAGCAATAGCAACATACTAAACGATCAAGTGCTAAGCTAACGGAATGGGTCAAGTCAATCACATCATTCTCCTAATGATGTGATCCCGTTAATCAAATGACAACTCATGTCTATGGTTAGAAAACATAACCATCTTTGATCAACGAGCTAGTCAAGTAGAGGCATACTAGTGACACTCTGTTTGTCTATGTATTCACACATGTATTATCTTTCCGGTTAATACAATTCTAGCATGAATAATAAACATTTATCATGAAATAAGGAAATAAATAATAACTTTATTATTGCCTCTAGGGCATATTTCCTTCAGTCTCCCACTTGCACTAGAGTCAATAATCCAGTTCACATCGCCATGTGATTTAACACCAACAGTTCACATCACCATGTGATTAATATCCATAGTTCACATTGTCATGTGACCAACACCCAAAGGGTTTACTAGAGTCAATAATCTAGTTCACATCGCCATGTGATTAACACCCAAAGAGTACTAAGGTGTGATCATGTTTTGCTTGTGAGAGAAGTTTAGTCAATGGGTCTGCCAAATTCAGATCCGTATGTATTTTGCAAATTTCTATGTCAACAATGCTCCGCACGGAGCTACTCTAGCTAATTGCTCCCACTTTCAATATGTATCCAGATTGAGACTTAGAGTCATCTGGATCAGTGTCAAAACTTGTATCGGCGTGACCCTTTACGACGAACCTTTTGGCACCTCCGTAATCGAGAAACATATCCTTATTCCACTAAGGATAATTTTGACTGCTGTCCAGTGATCTACTCCTAGATCACTATTGTACTCCCTTGCCAAACTCAATGTAGGGTATACAATAGATCTATTACACAGCATAGCATACTTTATAGAACCTATGCCTGAGGCATAGGGAATGACTTTTCATTCTCTTTCTATTTTCTGCCGTGGTCGGGTTTTGAGTCTTCACTCAACTTCACACCTTAAAACACAGGCAAGAACTCCTTCTTTGACTGTTCCATTTTGAACTACTTCAAAATCTTTGTCAAGGTATGTACTCATTGAAAAATCTTATCAAGCGTCTTGATCTATCTCTATAGATCTTGATGCTCAATATGTAAGCAGCTTCACCGAGGTCTTTCTTTGAAAAACTCCTTTCAAATACTCCTTTATGCTTTCCAGAAAATTCTACATTATTTCCGATCAACAATATGTCATTCACATATACTTATCAGAAATGCTGTAGTGCTCCCACTCACTTTCTTGTAAATACAGGCTTCACCGCAAGTCTGTATAAAACTATATGCTTTGATCAACTCATCAAAGCGTATATTCCAACTCCGAGATGTTTGCACCAGTCCATAGATGGATCGCTGGAGCTTGCATACTTTGTTAGCATCCTTTGGATTGATAAAACCTTCAGGTTGCATCATATACAACTCTTCTTCCAGAAATCCATTCAGGAACGCAGTCTTTACATCCATTTGCCAAATTTCATAATCATAAAATGCGGCAATAGCTAACATGATTCGGACGGACTTAAGCATCGCTACGGGTGAGAAGGTCTCATCGTAGTCAACTCCTTGAACTTGTCGAAAACCTTTCGCAACAAGTCGAGCTTTGTAGACAGTAACATTACCATCAGCGTCTGTCTTCTTCTTGAAGATCCATTTATTCTCGATGGCTTGCCGATCATCGGGCAAGTCAACCAAAGTCCACACTTTGTTCTCATACATGGATCCCATCTCAGATTTCATGGCCTCAAGCCATTTTGCGGAATCTGGGCTCATCATCGCTTCCTCATAGTTCGTAGGTTCGTCATGGTCTAGTAACATGACCTCCAGAACAGGATTACCGTACCACTCTGGTGCGGATCTTACTCTGGTTGACCTACGAGGTTCGGTAGTAACTTGATCTGAAGTTTCATGATCATCATTATTAGCTTCCTCACTAATTGGTGTAGAAGTCACAGGAACCGGTTTCTGTGATGAACTACTTTCCAATAAGGGAGCAGGTACAGTTACCTCATCAAGTTCTACTTTCCTCCCACTCACTTCTTTCGAGAGAAACTCCTTCTCTAGAAAGGATCCATTCTTAGCAACGAAAGTCTTGCCTTCGGATCTATGATAGAAGGTGTACCCAACTGTCTCTTTTGGGTATCCTATGAAGACACATTTCTCCGACTTGGGTTCGAGCTTATCAGGTTGAAGCTTTTTCACATAAGCATCGTAGCCCCAAACTTTAAGAAACGACAACTTTGGTTTCTTGCCAAACCACAGTTCATAAGAAGTCGTCTCAACGGATTTAGATGGTGCCCTATTTAACGTGAATGCAGCCGTCTCTAAAGCATAACCCCAAAACGATAGCGGTAAATCAGTAAGAGACATCATAGATCGCACCATATCTAGTAAAGTACGATTACGACGTTCGGACACACCATTACGCTGTGGTGTTCCGGGTGGCGTGAGTTGCGAAACTATTCCGCTTTGTTTCAAATGTACACCAAACTCGTAACTCAAATATTCTCCCCCATGATCAGATCGTAGAAACTTTATTTTCTTGTTACGATGATTTTCCACTTCACTCTGAAATTCTTTGAACTTTTCAAATGTTTCAGACTTATGTTTCATTAAGTAGATATACCCATATCTGCTCAAATCATCTGTGAAGGTGAGAAAATAACGATACCCGCCGCGAGCCTCAACATTCATTGGACCACATACATCAGTATGTATGATTTCCAACAAATCTGTTGCTTGCTCCATAGTTCCGGAGAACGGCGTTTTAGTCATCTTGCCCATGAGGCATGGTTCGCAAGTACCAAGTGATTCATAATCAAGTGATTCCAAAAGTCCATCGGAATGGAGTTTCTTCTGCGCTTTAACCAATATGACCTAAACGGCAGTGCCACAAATAAGTTGCACTACATTATCAACTCTGATCTTTTGGCTTCAACATTATGAATAGTGTATCACTACGATCGAGATTCAATAAACCATTTATATTGAGTGTATGACCATAGAAGGTTTTATTCATTTAAACAGAACAACAATATTCTCTGACTTAAATGAATAACCGTATCGCAATAAACATGATCCAATCATATTCATGCTCAACGCAAATACCAAATAACATTTATTTAGGTCCAACACTAATCCCGAAGGTAGAGGGAGTGTGCAATGGTGATCTTATCAACCTTGGAATCACTTCCACACACTCGTCACCTCGTCATTAACTAGTCTCTGTTCATTTTGCAACTCCTGTTTGGTTACTAATGTTAGCAACTGAACCAGTATCAATACCCAGGGCTACTATGAACACTAGTAAAATACACATCAATAACATGTATATCAAATATACTTTTGTTCACTTTGCCATCCTTCTTATCCGCCCAATACTTGGGGCAGTTCTGCTTCCAGTGACCAGTCCCTTTGCAGTAGAAGCGCTCAGTTTCAGGCTTAGGTCCAGACTTGGACTTCTTCCCGGGGTGCAACTTGCTTGCTATTCTTCATGAAGTTCCCCTTCTTTCCTTTGCCCTTTTCTTGAAACTAGTGGTCTTGTTAACCATCAACACTTGATGCTCTTTCTTGATTTCTACCTTCGTTGATTTCAGCATCACGAAGAGCTCGGGAATCGTTTTTGTCATCCCTTGCATATTATAGTTCATCACGAAGTTCCAGAACTTGGTGATAGTGACTAGAGAATTCTGTCAATTACTATCTTATCTGGAAGATCAACTCCCACTTGATTCAAGCAACTGTGTACAGACATTCTGAGCACATGCTCACTGATTGAGCTATTCTCCTCATCTTGTAGGCAAGTACTTGTCAGAGGTCTCATACCTCTTGACACTGGCATGAGTTGAAATACCAATTCATCTCTTGGAACATCTCATATGCTCCATGGCGTTCAAACGTTTTTTTGAAGTCCCGATTCTAAGCCATAAATCATGGCGCACTAAACTATCAGTAGTCATCACATCGAGCTTGCTAAACGTTCAACGTTTGCATCTGCTCCTGCAATAGGTCTGTCACCTAGCGGTGCATCAAGGACATAATTCTTCTGTGCAGCAATGAGGATAATCCTCAGATCACGGAACCAGTCCGCATCATTGCTACTATCATCTTTCAACTTAGTTTTCTCCAGGAACATATCAAAAATAAAACAGTGGAGCTATACGCGAGCTATTGATCTACAACATAATTTGCAAATACTACCAGGACTAAGTTCATGATAAATTAAAGTTCAATTAATCATATTACTCAAGAACTCCCACTTAGATAGACATCTCTCTAATCATCTAAGTGATCACGTGATCCAAATCAACTAAACCATAACCGATCATCACGTGAAATGGAGTAGTTTTCAATGGTGAACATCACTATGTTGATCATATCTACTATATGATTCACGCTCGACCTTTCGGTCTCAGTGTTCCGAGGCCATATCTGCATATGCTAGGCTCGTCAAGTTTAACCCGAGTATTCTGCGTGTGCAAAACTGGCTTGCACCCGTTGTAGATGAACGTTGAGCTTATCACACCCGATCATCACGTGGTGTCTCGGCACGACGAACTTTGTCAACGGTGCATACTCAGGGAGAACACTTTTACCTTGAAATTTAGTGAGAGATCATCTTATAATGCTACTGTCAAACAAAGCAAAATAAGATGCATAAAGGATAAACATCACATGCAATCAATATAAGTGATATGATATGGCCATCATCATCTTTGTGCTTGTGATCTCCATCTCCGAAGCACCGTCATGATCACCATCGTTACTGGCGTGACACCTTGATCTCCATCGTAGCATCGTTGTCTTCTCGCCAACTATTGCTTCTACGACTATTGCTACCGCTTAGTGATAAAGTAAAGCAATTACAGGGCTATTGCATTGCATACAATAAAGCGACAACCATATGGCTCCTGCCAGTTGCCGATAACTCTGTTACAAAACATGATCATCTCATACAATAAAATATAGCATCATGTCTTGACCATATCACATCACAACATGCCCTGCAAAAACAAGTTAGACGTCCTCTACTTTGTTGTTGCAAGTTTTACGTGGCTGCTACGGGCTGAGCTAGAACCGTTCTTACCTACGCATCAAAACCACAACGATAGTTCGTCAAGTTAGTGCTGTTTTAACCTTCACAAGGACCGGGTGTAGCCACAATCGGTTCAACTAAAGTTGGAGAAACTGACACCCGCTAGTCACCTGTGTGCAAAGCACGGCGGTAAAACCAGTCTCGCGTAAGCGTACACGTAATGTCGGTCCGGGCCGCTTCATCCAACAATACCGCCGAACCAAAGTGTGACATGCTGGTAAGCAGTATGACTTGTATCGCCCACACCTCACTTGTGTTCTACTCGTGCATATAACATCTACGCATAAAACCTGGCTCGGATGCCACTGTTGGGGAACATAGTAATTTCAAAAATTTCCTACGCACACACAGGATCATGGTGATGCATAGCAACGAGAGGGGAGAGTGTGTCCACGTACCCTTGTAGACCGAAAGCGGAAGCGTTAGCACAACGCGGTTGATGTAGTCGTACGTCTTCACGATCCGACCGATCCAAGTACCGAACGCACGGCACCTCCGAGTTCAGCACACGTTCAACTCGATGATGTCCCGCGAGCTCCGATCTAGCAAAGCTTCACAGGAGAGTTTCGTCAGCACCACGGCGTGGTGACGGTGATGATGATGCTACCGACGCAGGGCTTCGCCTAAGCACCGCTACGATATGATCGAGGTAGATTATGGTGAAGAGGGGCACCGCACATGGCTAAGAGATCTATGATCAATTGTTGTGTCTATGGGGTGCCCTCTGGCCACGTATATAAAGGATGGAGGGGAGGAGGCCGGCCCCCTATGGGTGGCGCACCAAGTAGGGGACTCCTACTAGGAATCCTACTCCTAGTAGGAGTCCACCAAGAGGGGAAGGAAGAGGGGAAGAGGGAGAAGGAAAGAGGGGTGTTGCGCCCCCCCAATCCCTTGTCCAATTCGGACCAGCAAGGGGAGGGGCGCAGCAGCCCCTGCGGCCTGCTCCTCTCTTTCCCGTATGGCCCAATAAGGCCCATAACTTCCCCCGGTGAATTCCCGTAATTCTCCGGTACTCCGAAAAATACCCGAATCACTCGGAACCTTTCCGACGTCCGAATATAGTCTTCCAATATATCGATCTTTACCTCTCGGACATTCCAAGACTCCTCGTCATGTCCATGATCTCATCTGGGACTCCGAACAACTTCGGTACATCAAAACACAAAAACTCATAATACCGATCGTCACCGAACTTTAAGCGTGCGGACCCTACGGGTTCGAGAACTATGTAGACATGACCGAGACACGTCTCCGGTCAATATACAATAGCGGAACCTGGATGCTCATATTGGCTCCCACATATTCTACGAAGATCTTTATCGGTCAAACCGCATAACAACATACGTTGTTCCCTTTGTCATCGGTATGTTACTTGCCCGAGATTCGATCGTCGGTATCTCAATACCTAGTTCAATCTTGTTACCGGCAAGTCTCTTTACTCGTTCCGTAATACATCATCCCGCAACTAACTCATTAGTTACAATGCTTGCAAGGCTTATAGTGATGTGCATTACCGAGTGGGCCCAGAGATACCTCTCCGACAATCGGAGTGACAAATCCTAAACTCGAAATACGCCAACTCAACAAGTACCTTCGGAGACACCTGTAGAGCACCTTTATAATCACCCAGTTATGTTGTGACGTTTGGCAGCACACAAAGTGTTCCTTCGGTAAACGGGAGTTGCATAATCTCATAGTCATAGGAACATGTATAAGTCATGAAGAAAGCAATAGCAACATACTAAACAATCAAGTGCTAAGCTAACGGAATGGGTCAAGTCAATCACATCATTCTCCTAATGATGTGATCCTGTTAATCAAATGACAACTCATGTCTATGGTTAGGAAACATAACCATCTTTGATCAACGAGCTAGTCAAGTAGAGGCATACTAGTGACACTCTGTTTGTCTATGTATTCACACATGTATTATGTTTCCGGTTAATACAATTCTAGCATGAATAATAAACATTTATCATGAAATAAGGAAATAAATAATAACTTTATTATTGCCTCTAGGGCATATTTCCTTCAGGGGCGCCCCCCTAGGGCGCGCCCTGAGGGCTTGTGGAGCCCTCAGGACTCTTCTGCCTTCCTCTCCAAGTCATACATGTGTCTTCTGGTTCAAGAAAAATCATCGCGAACATTTTATTCCGTTTGGACTCCGTTTGGTATTCCTTTTCTGTAAAACTCAAAAACAAGGAAAAAACAGAAGCTGACACTGGGTTCTAGGTTAATAAGTTAGTCCGAAAAATAATATAAAATAGCATATTAATGCATATAAAACATCCAAAACAGATAATATAATAGCATAGAACAATAAAAAATTATAGATACATTGGAGATGTATCAAGCATCCCCAAGCTTAATTCCTGCCCGTCCTCGAGTAGGTAAATGATAAAAACATAATTTTTGATGTGGAATGCTACCTAATATATTTATCCATGTAATCTTCTTTATTGTGGCATGAATATTCAGATCCATAAGATTCAAAACAAAAGTTTAATATTGACATAAAAACAATAATACTTCAAGCATACTAATAAAGCAATCATGTCTTATCAATAGATATCAATGTGAGTGAGTAGGGATTGACACGCAACGGATGCACTAGAGCTATAAGTTTATGAAAGCTCAAAAAGAAACTAAGTGGGTGTGCATCCAACTCGCTTGCTCACGAAGACCTAGGGCAATTTGAGGAAGCCCATCATTGGAATATACAAGCCAAGTTCTATAATGAAAAATTCCCACTAGTATATGAAAGTGACAACATAGGAGACTCTCTATCATGAAGATCATGGTGCTACTTTGAAGCACAAGTGTGGTAAAAGGATAGTAGCATTGCCCCTTCTCTCTTTTCTCTCATTTTTTTTGTTTTTTTTGTTTGGGCTTCTTTTGGCCTCTTTTATTTTTTGTAAAGTCCGGAGACTCATCTTAACTTGTGAGGGAATCATAGCTTCCATCATCCTTTCCTCACATGGGACAATGCTCTAATAATGATGATCGTCACACTTTTATTTACTTACAACTCAAGAATTACAACTCGATACTTAGAACAAAAATATGACTCTATATAAATGCCTCCGGCGGTGTACCGGGATGTGCAATGATCATGTATAAAAAATATGAACGGTGGCCTTGCCACAAATACTATGTTAACTTCATGATCATGCAAAGCAATATGACAATGATGAAGCGTGTCATAATAAACGGAACGGTGCAAGTTGCATGACAATATATCTCGGAATGGCTATGGAAATGCCATAATAGGTAGGTATGGTGGCTGTTTTGAGGAAGGGTATATGGTGGGTGTAGTGCACTGGTGAAAGTTGCACGGTACTAGAGAGGCAAACAACGGTGGAAGGGTGAGAGTGCGTATAATCTATGGACTCAACATTAGTCATAAAGAACTCACATACTTATTGCAAAAGTCTATTAGTTATCAAAACAAAGTACTACACGCATGCTCCTAGGGGGATAGATTGGTAGGAAAATACCATCGCTCGTCCTCGACCGCCACTCATAAGGAAGACAATCAATAAATAAATCATGCTCCGACTTCATCACATAACGGTTCACCATACGTGCATGCTACGGGAATCACAAACTTTAACACAAGTATTTCTACCAATCCACTATTACTCAATAGCATGACTCTAATATCACCATCTTTATATCTCAAAACAATCATAAGGAATCAAACTTCTCATAGTATTCGATGATCTTTATATGAAAGTTTTTATTATATCCCTCTTGGATGCCCATCATATTAGGACTAAATTCATAACCTATGAAAATTACCATGCTGTTTAGAAAGAATCTCAAAATAATATAAGTGAAGCATGAGAGTTCAACAATTTCTATAAAATAAAGTCACCGCCGTGCTCTAAAAAGATATAAGTGAAGCACTAGAGCAAAATTGCCTAGCTCAAAAGATATAAGTGAAGCACATAGAGTATTCTAATAAATTCACGATTCATGCGTGTCTCTCTCAAAAGGTGTGTACAGCAAGGATGATTGTGGCGAACTAAAAAGCAAAGACTCATATCATACAAGGCGCTCCAAGCAAAACACATATCATGTGGTGAATAAAAATATAGCCTCAAGTAAATTTACCGATAGACGAAGACGAAAGAGGGGATGCCACGGATGGCATCCCCAAGCTTAGATGCTTGTTTGTCCTTGAATATTACCTTGGGGTGCCTTGGGCATCCCCAAGCTTAGGCTCTTGCCACTCCTTATTCCATAGTCCATCAAATCTTTACCCAAAACTTGAAAACTTCACAACACAAAACTCAACAGAAAACTCATGAGATCCGTTAGTATAAGAAAAATAAATCACCACTTTTTGGTACTGTTGTGAACTCATTCTTTATTTATATTGGTGTAATATCTAATGTATTCCAACTTCTCCATGGTTCATACCCCCCGATACTACCCATAGATTCATCAAAATAAGCAAATAACACATAGAAAACAGAATCTGTCAAAAACAGAACAGTCTGCGAAGATCTGAATTGTTCTAATACTTATGTAACTCCAAACATTCTAAAAACTTAGGACAACAGAGGAAATTTGTATATAAATCTTGTGTAAACAATTCAGGGTTTTTCCACTCTCTAGTGAATTTAAACAATTCTGTTACTAGACGCAAAAGTTTCTGTTTTTCAGCAAGATCAAATCAACTATCACCGTAAGCCATCCCAAAGGTCTTGGCTCAAACACCAATTAAAACACCAAAACACAATTAATACAGAGGTAATAATGTGTATTTATTGAAAAATAGAACCAAAAACAAAAAACAAAAAAAATAAAATTAGGTTGCCTCCCAACAAGCGCTATTGTTTAATGCCCCTAGCTAGGCATAAAACATAGATCTAGGTATTGTCATCTTTGGCATGCAATCCATAAGTGGCTCTCATAATAGATTCATATGGAAACTTAAATTTCTTTCTTGGAAATGTTCCATGCCCTTCCTTAACATAAATTGAAATCTAATGTTTCCTTCTTTCATATCAATAACTGCACCAATCGTTCTAAGGAAAGGTCTACCAAGAATAATAGGACATGTAGGATTGCAATCTATATCAAGCACAATGAAATCTACGGGCACATAATTCCTATTTGCAACAATAAGAACATCATTAATTCTTCCCATAGGTTTCTTAATAGTGGAATCCGCGAGATGCAAATTTAAAGAACAATCATCAATTTCACGGAAACCTAGCACATCACATAAAGTTTTTGGAATCGTGGAAACGCTAGCACCCAAATCACACAAAGCATGGCACTCATAATCTTTAATTTTAATCTTAATAGTAGGTTCCCACTCATCATAAAGCTTTCTAGGTATAGAAACTTCCAACTCTAGTTTTTCCTCAAAAGATTTCATCATAGCATCAACAATATGTTTAGTAAAAGCTTTATTTTGATTATAAGCATGAGGAGAATTCAACATGGATTGCAACAAGGAAATACAATCTATCAAAGAACAATTATCATAATTAAAATCCTTGAAATCCAAAAGAGTGGGTTCATCGCTATTTAAAGTTTTGACCTCTCCAATCCCACTTTTATCAAAAAATTCATAAGATTGATCATTCTCCAAAATAGTGGGGTCATTATTACCTAGAGTTGACACTCTTCCAAACCCACTTTTAATATTATCGCAAACTTATTCATCATGAGGCTTAAATAAATTTTCAAGATCATAAGAAAAATCACCCCAATCATGATCATTGCAACAAGTAGCGGACATAGAAAAATTAGCACCCCCAAGCTTAGGGTTTTGCATATTATTAGCATAATTGACATTAACAAAATTAATAACACCATTGCAATCATGCTTTTCATCCAAGGAGCTATCGTGAATCACTTAATAAATTTCATCACAATTTTTGGATTCATGAATTTCAAGCAAAGCTTCATAAAGATAATCTAGTACACGCAGCTCACTAGCAATTGGTTCATCATAATTGAATCTCTTAAAAAGATTAGCAAGTGGATGAGGATCCATAAACTTTTTTGCTTTCCGATTTTCAATAAATACACAATTATTCCAAGCGAACAAGCAAATAAACCAATTAAGACATAAAAGGCAAACGAAAAGAAGGCAAATAAAAAGGCTAATATTTTTGTGTTTTTCTGAAAACGTTTTAGAAGTGGGGGAGAGGAAAACGAGAGTCAAATGGCAAATAATGTAATGCAAGAGATGAGAGTTTATGGTGGGTACTTGGTAGGCTTGATGTAGAACCTCCCCGGCAACGGCGCCAGAAATTCTTCCTGCTACTTCTTGTGCTTGCGTTGGTTTTTCCCTTGAAGAGGAAAGGGTGATGCAGCAAAGTAGAGATAAGTATTTCCCTTAGTTAAGAACCAAGGTATCAATCCAGTAGGAGATACACGCAAGTCTCCAATCTATGCACCTGCACAAACAATCAAACCCTTGCACCCAACGCGATAAAGGGGTTGTCAATCCCTTCACGGTCACTTGCAAAGGTGAGATCTGATAGAGATAGATATAAAAGCTTACTAAAATGTAAAAAAATAAAAGTAAATAAATTGCAGCAAGGTATTTTTGGGTTTTTTGGTTTATAGATCTGAAAATATATGATGGAAAATAGACCCGGGGGCCATAGGTTTCACTAGAGGCTTCTCTCTTGAAGGCAAATAATACGGTGGGTGAACAAATTACTGTCGAGCAATTGATAGAAAAGCGCAAAGTTATGACGATATCCAAGGCAATGATTATGAATATAGGCATTACGTCCGTGTCAAGTAGACCGACTCCTGCCTGCATCTACTACTATTACTCCACACATCGATCGCTATCCAGCATGCATCTAGAGTCTTAAGTTCATAAGAACGGAGTAACGCCTTAAGTAAGATGACATGATGTAGAGGGATAAACTCAAGCAATATGATAAAAACCCCATCTTTTTACCCTTGATGGCAACAATACAATATGTGCCTCGCTACCCCTACTTTCTCACTGGGTGAGGACACCGCAAGATTGAACCCAAAACTAAGCACCTCTCCCATTGCAAGAAGAACCAATCTAGTTGGCTAAACCAAACCGATAATTCGAAGAGAAATACAAAGATATCAAATCATGCATATAAGAATTCAGAGAAGATTCAAATAATATTCATAGATAAATTGATCATAAATTCACAATTCATCGGATCTCGACAAACACACCGCAAAAGAATCTAACATCGGATAGATCTCCAAGAACAACGAGGAGAACATGGTATTGAGGATCAAAGAGAGAGAAGAAGCCATCTAGCTACTAGCTATGGACCCATAGGTCTGTGGTAAACTACTCACACTCATCGGAAGGGCAATAGAGTTGATGTAGAAGCCCTCCGTGATCGAATCCCCCTCCGGCAGGATGCCGGAAAAGGCCCCAAGATGGGATCTCACGGGACAGAAGGTTACGGCGGCGGAAAAGTTTTTTGGTGGACGCTTCTGGTGGTTTAAGAATATTTCTGAATTTATAGGCCAAAGATTAGGGTTGGAGGACTCCCGGGGGGCCCACAAGCCAGGGGGCGCCCCCCTAGGGCGCGCCCTGAAGGCTTGTGGAGACTGATACGTCCATTTTGCACCATGCTTTCATATTAATATTTATTGCATTATGGGCTGTTATTACACATTATGGCACAATACTTATGCCTTTTCTCTCTTATTTTACAAGGTTTACATGAAGAGGGAGAATGCCGGCAGCTGGAATTCTGGACTGAAAAAGGAGCAAATATTAGAAACCTATTCTGCACAAGTCCAAAAGTTCGGAAACTTCACGGGGCTTATTTTTGGAATATATAAAAAATATTGGGCGAAGAAAGAACCAGAGGGGGGCCACCGGCCAGCCACAAGGGTGGAGGGCGCGCCCTACCCCCCTGGGCGCGCCCCCCGACCTTGTGGGCCCCCTGGCAGGCCTCCGGTGCCCATCTTTGGCTATATGGTGTCTTTTACCTTGAAAAAAATCAAGAAGAAGCTTTCGGGACGAAGCGCCGCCGCGTCGAGGCGGAACCTGGGCAGAACCAATCTAGGGCTCCGGCGGAGCTGTTCTGCCGGGGAAACATCCCTCCGGGAGGGGGAAATCATCGCCATCGTCATCACCGTCGATCCTCTCATCGAGGGAGGGGCAATCTCCATCAACATCTTCACCAGCACCATCTCCTCTCAAACCCTAGTTCATCTCTTGTATCCGATCTCAGTTCCAAAACCTCAGATTGGTACCTGTGGGTTGCTAGTAGTGTTGATTACTCCTTGTAGTTGATGCTAGTTGGTTTATACGGTGGAAGATTATATTTTTAGATCCTTAATGATAATTAATACTCCTCTGATTATGAACATGAATATGCTTTGTGAGTAGTTACATTTGTTCCTGAGGACATGGGAGAAGTCTTGTTATAAGTAATCATGTGAATTTGGTATTCGTTCGATATTTTGATGAGATGTATGTTGTCTTTCCTCTAGTGGTGTTATGTGAACGTCGACTACATGACACTTCACCATTATTTGGGCCTAGGGGAAGGCATTGGGAAGTAATAAGTAGATGATGGGTTGCTAGAGTGACAGAAGCTTAAACCCTAGTTTATGCGTTGCTTCATAAGGGGCTGATTTGGATCCATATGTTTCATGCTATGGTTAGGTTTACCTTAATACTTCTTTCGTAGTTGCGGATGCTTGCGAGAGGGGTTAATCATAAGTGGGAGGCTTGTCCAAGGAAGGACAGCATCCAAGCACCGGTCCACCCACATATCAAATTATCAAAGTAACGAGGGCGAATCATATGAGCATGATGAAAACTAACTTGATAACAATTCCCATGTGTCCTCGGGAGCACTTTGCTTTATATAAGAGTTCGTCCAGGCTTGTCCTTTGCTAAAAAAAGGATTGGGCCACCTTGCTGCACCTTGTTTACTTTTGTTACTTGTTACCCGTTACGAATTATCTCATCATACAACTATCTGTCACCGATAATTTCAGTGCTTGCAGAGAATACCTTGCTGAAAACCGCTTGTCATTTCCTTCAGCTCCTCGTTGGGTTTGACACTCTTACTTATCGAAAGGACTACGATAGATCCCCTGTACTTGTGGGTCATCAAGACTCTTTTCTGGCGCCGTTGCCGGGGAGTGAAGCGCCTTTGGTAAGGAAACATTTATATAGTGTGCTGAAATTTGCTGTCACTTGTTACTTTGGAAGATAATCCTTTGAGGGGTTTGTTTGGGGTATCTTCACCTCGACCGGAACCACAATTAGTTTCTCCTCAACCTACTGCACCTACTGAAAATATTTATTATGAAATTCCTTCGGGTATGATAGAGAAACTGCTAGCTCATCCTTACACAGGAGATGGAACATTACATCCTGACATGCATCTAATCTTTGTGGATGAAGTTTGTGGATTATTTAAGCTTGCAGGTTTACCCGAGGATGAAGTCAAGAAGAAGGTCTTCCCTTTATCTTTGAAGGAGAAGGCATTGACATGGTATAGGCTATTGGATGATATTGGATCATGGAACTACAACCGATTGAAATTGGAATTTCATCAGAAGTTTTATCCTATGCATCTGGTTCATCATGATCGGAATTATATTTATAATTTTTGGCCTCGTGAAGGAGAAAGTATTGCTCAAGCTTGGGGGAGGCTTAAGTCAATGTTATATTCATGCCCCAATCATGAGCTCTCAAGAGAAATTATTATTCAAAATTTTTATGCTCGGCTTTCTCATAATGATCGATCCATGCTCGATACTTCTTGTGCTGGTTCCTATATGAAGAAGGATATTGGATTCAAATGGGATTTATTTGAAAGAATCAAGTGCAACTCTGAAGATTGGGACCTCGACGAAGGTAAAGAGTCAGGTATAAACCTTAAGTTTGATTGTGTTAAATCTTTTATGGATACCGATGCTTTTCATGATTTTAGCACTAAATATGGACTTGACTCTGAGATAGTAGCTTCTTTCTGTGAATCCTTTGCTCCTCATGTTGATCTCCCTAAGGAGAAGTGGTTTAAATATCATCCTCCCATTGAAGTTAAAGTAGTAGAACCTATTAAAGTTGAAGAAGAAACTATTATTTATAATGTTGATCCTATTGTTCCCACTGCTTATATTGAGAAGCCACCATTCCCTGTTAGAATAAAGGATCATGCTAAAGCTTCAACTGTGGTTCGTAAAAGTAATACTAAATGATATACACCCTCTGAACAAATTAAAGTTGAACCTAGTATTGCTATGGTTAAAGATCTCTTGGTTGATAATATTGATGGGCATGTTATTTATTTCTGTGATGAAGCTGCTAGGATTGCTAAACCCGATACAAAAGACAAACATATACCTGTTGTTGGCATGCCTGTTGTTTCTGTTAAGATAGGAGATCATTGTTATCATGACTTATGTGATGTGGGTGCTAGTGTGAGTGCAATCCCTTATACCTTATATAAAGAAATTATGAATGATATTGCACCTGCTGAGATAGAGGATATTGATGTTACTATTAAGCTTGCTAATAGAGATACTATATCACCGATTGGGATTGTTAGAGATGTTGAAGTCTTGTGTGGAAAGATAAAATATCCTACTGATTTTCTTGTTCTTGGTTCCCCACAAGATAATTTGTGTCCCATTATATTTGGTAGACCCTTCTTGAATACTGTTAATGCTAGGATAGACTGCGAGAATGATATTGTTACTGTCGGTCTAGGGGATATGCCTCATGATTTTAACTTCTCTAAATTTCATAGACAACCCCATGATAAAGAACTGCCTAGTAAGGATGAAATTATTGGTCTTGCTTCTATTGTTGTGCCTCCTAATGATCCCTTAGAACAATATTTGCTAGACCATGAAAATGATATGCTTATGAATGAAAGAAGGGAAATAGATGAGATATTCTTTAATCATGGACCTATTTTGAAACACAATTTTCCTGTTGAAATCCTTGGAGATCCTCCTCCACCTAAGGCTGATCCCATGTTTGAGCTTAAACAATTACCTGATACTCTGAAATATGCTTATCTTGATGAAAAGAAGATATATCCTGTTATTATTAGTACTAACCTTTCAGAGCATGAAGAAAAGAAATTATTGAAAACTCTGAAGAAGCATCATGCCGCTATTGGATATACTCTTGATGATCTTAAGCGCATTAGTCCCACTCTATGTCAGCATAAAATTAAATTGGAGAAAGATGCTAAACCATTTGTTGATCATCAACGACGGTTAAATCCTAAGATGAAAGAAGTGGTAAGAAATGAAATACTAAAGCTCCTGGAGGCAGGTATAATTTATCCTATTGCTGATAGTCAATGGGTAAGTCCTGTTCATTGTGTCCCAAAGAAGGGAGGTATTACTGTTGTTCCAAATGATAAGAATGAATTGATCCCTCAAAGAATTGTTACAGGTTATAGAATGGTAATTGATTTCCGCAAATTGAATAAAGCTACTAGAAAAGATCATTACCCTCTACCTTTTATCGATCAAATGCTAGAAAGACTATCCAAACATACTCATTTTTGCTTTCTAGATGGTTATTCTGGTTTCTCTCAAATACCTGTGTCAAAAGAAGATCAAGAGAAAACCACTTTTACTTGCCCTTTCGGTACCTTTACTTATAGACATATGCCTTTTGGTTTATGCAATGCACCTGCTACCTTTCAAAGATGTATGATGGCTATATTCTCTGATTTTTGTGAAAAGATTGTTGAGGTTTTCATGGATGATTTCTCTGTTTACGGAACTTTTTTTGATGATTGCTTGAGCAACCTTGATCGAGTTTTGCAGAGATATGAAGAAACTAATCTTGTCTTGAATTGGGAGAAGTGCCACTTTACGGTTAATGAAGGTATTGTCTTGGGACATAAAATTTCTGAAAGAGGTATTGAAGTTGATAAAGCTAAAGTGGACGCTATTGAAAAGATGCCGTGTCCTAAAGATATCAAAGGTATAAGAAGTTTCCTTGGTCATGCTGGTTTCTATCGGAGGTTTATTAAAGACTTCTCTAAAATTTCTAGGCCTCTCACTAATCTCTTACAAAAAGATATTCCTTTTGTTTTTTATGATGATTGTGTAGAAGCATTCAAAATACTTAAGAAAGCCTTAATCTCTGCACCTATCGTTCAGCCACCTGATTGGAATTTACCCTTTGAAATTATGTGTGATGCTAGTGATTATGCTGTTGGTGTTGTTCTAGGACAAAGAGTTGATAAGAAATTAAATGTTATTCAGTATGCTAGTAAAACTCTAGACAGTGCCCTGAGAAATTATGCTACTGCTGAAAAAGAATTTTTAGCAGTTGTCTTTGCTTGTGATAAGTTCAGACCTTATATTGTTGATTCCAAAGTAACTGTAGACATAGATCATGCTGCTATTAAATATCTTATGGAAAAGAAAGATGCTAAACCTAGACTTATTAGATGGGTTCTCTTGCTACAAGAATTTGATTTGCATATTATTGATAGAAAGGGAGCTGAGAACCCCGTTGTAGACAACTTGTCTAGGTTAGAAAATGTTCTTGATGACCCACTGCCTATTGATGATAGCTTTCTTGATGAGCAATTAGCTGTCATAAATGCTTCTCGTAATACTCCATGGTATGCTGATTATGCTAATTACATTGTTGCTAAATTTATACCACCTAGTTTCACATACCAGCAAAAGAAAAAGTTTTTCTATGATTTAAGACATTACTTTTGGGATGACCCACACCTTTATAAAGAGGGAGTAGATGGTGTCATTAGACGTTGTGTACCTGAGCATGAACAGGAACAGATCCTACGCAAGTGCCACTCCGAGTCTTACGGAGGACACCACACTGGAGATAGAACTGCACACAAGGTATTGCAATCTGGTTTTTATTGGCCCACTCTCTTCAAGGATGCTCGTAAGTTTGTCTTGTCATGTGATGAATGCCAAATGATTGGTAATATTAGTAGGCGTCAGGAAATGCCTTTGAATTATTCACTTGTTATTGAACCATTTGATGTTTGGGGCTTTGATTATATGGGACCTTTTCCTTCCTCTAATGGGTATACACATATTCTGGTTGCTGTTGATTACATTACTAAGTGGGTAGAAGCTATTCCAACTAGTAGTGCTGATCATCACACTTCTATTAAGATGCTTAAAGAAGTTATTTTTCCAAGGTTTGGAGTCCCTAGATATTTGATGACTGATGATGGTTCACATTTTATTCATGGTGCTTTCCGTAAAATGCTTGCTAAATATGATGTCAACCATAGAATTGCATCTCCTTATCATCCTCAGTCTAGTGGTCAAGTAGAATTGAGCAATAGAGAGATTAAATTAATTTTGCAAAAGACTGTTAATAGATCTAGAAAGAATTGGTCTAAGAAACTTGATGATGCTTTGTGGGCTTATAGAACTGCTTATAAGAATCCTATGGGTATGTCTCCATATAAAATGGTTTATGGAAAGGCTTGTCACTTACCTCTCGAATTAGAACATAAAGCTTATTGGGCAATTAAAGAGCTCAACTATGATTTCAAACTTGCTGGTGAGAAGAGGTTATTTGATATTAGCTCACTTGATGAATGGAGAACCCAAGCCTATGAGAATGCCAAGTTGTTTAAAGAAAAAGTTAAAAGATGGCATGACAAAAGGATACAAAAGCATGAGTTTAATGTAGGTGATCATGTTTTGCTATACAACTCTCGTTTAATATTTTTTGCGGGAAAGCTTCTCTCTAAATGGGAAGGCCCTTACATTATCGAGGAGGTCTATCGTTCCGATGCCATAAAAATCAACAATGCCGAAGGTAAAAATCCGAAGGTGGTGAACGGTCAAAGACTTAAACATTATATCTCAGGTACTCCCATAAATGTGGAGACCAATATAATTGATACCGTAACACCGGAGGAGTACATAAGGGACACTTTCCAGAACGTTTCAGACTCCGAAAAGGAATAGGTATGTAGTACGGTAAGTAAACCGACTCCAAAACGTTTCCAATTATAAATTTTCTCCGTTTTGGAATATTTAAAAAATTAGGAAAATTAAAAGTAGTCCGAAAGAGACACGAGGCGTCCACAAGGGTGGAGGGCGCGCCCCCCGACCTTGTGGCCACCTCGTGTGCCCTCCGGACTCTGTTTTCTTGCACAATACTTCTTTTGGTCGGTAAAAATTCATTATATATTCTCCCGAAGGTTTTGACCACCGTACCTCGACAAAATCTTCTATTTTCATTTTGAGTTGTTTCTGCAGCAGACTTGGAGCAAGATGTCTTCGCAAGAGTCGGTCGGGGAGAGTCGGGTATCTCACCCGGCACCAGGCCTAAGAGCATACAGTGATGCTAACCACTTTGGGCCAGCAACGGAGGAAGAGATGGAGGCTGACTTGAACAGAGTGGATGCCATGGAGGAGGATCAAGAAGTTACCTCTTGTTTTCAAACCAGATTCATGCTGGAGGAACTTGAGAGCTTAGCAATACCAAATTCGGTTATTCCTCCCAATGCTAGATTTCTCTCTTATGAAAATATGAAGAAGAGTGTTAGTTTTTCTCCCGCAGCTATGAAACATCCTTGGGTCATTGGAGCTCTAGCCGTCACGGGTAAACTTCACAAGGAAATAATGGATCTTAATCAGCAAAAGAATAAGCTCGAGGAGGAGAATCGCATCTTAAGGGGCATCATCACCAAAAACATCACATCACCACCTCCGAGGACAGAGATCTAAATACATGGGTATGGGCACTCCCCTTGGCAACTGCCAAGCTTGGGGGAGTGCCCCTGTATCGTCTCACCATCACATCTTTATCTTTATCGTTTTTCTTAGTTCGATCCTTTTGGTTATTTCTTGATCTAGTAGAATAAAGTTTTAGTATGATCTAGCTTTGAGTTTTGCTTTATGTTCCCGCTATGTAATCGAGTCCATGAGCTATATATAATAAAAAGTAGTTTGGAGTTGAGGGCTTTGCTTTGTTGCTATGATCTTGAGGGAATAAAAATAAGAGAAAGAATAAAAAGAAATAAAAAGATCATATATTGATCTTATGGAGAGTAATGACTTCACATATAAAGAGTATGATGAATAGAATTTGTTGGGAGTTGACAAACATAGTTTTGGTCATTGTTGCAATTAATAGGAAGTAATAAAGAAAGAGAGGTTTCACATATAAATATACTATCTTCGACATCTTTTGTAATTGTGAGCACTCATTAAAATATGACATGCTAAAAAGTTGATGTTGGACAAGGAAGACAACATAATGGGTTATGTTTTCTTATATCCGAAAAGAAGTTATATTGTCATGGATCCTCCAACATGTTGAGCTTGTCTTTCCCTCTCATGCTAGCCAAATTCTTTGCACCAAGTAGTGATACTACTTGTGCTTCCAAACATCCCTAAACCCAGTTTTGCCATGAGAGTCCACCATACCTACCTATGGATTGAGTAAGATCCTTCAAGTAAGTTGTCATCGGTGCAAGCAATAAAAATTGCTCTCTAAATATGTATGATCTATTAGTGTGAAGAAAATAAGCTTTATACGAACTTGTGATATGGAAGAAATTAAAGCGACGGACTGCATACTAAAGGTCTTTATCACAAGCGGCAATATAAAGTGATGTTCTTTTGCATTAAGATTTTGTGCATCCAACCATAAAAGCGCATGACAACCTCTGCTTCCCTCTGCGAAGGGCCTATCTTTTATCTTCTACCCTTATACAAGAGTCATGGTGATCTTCACCTTTCCTTTTTACGCTTTTTCCTTTTGGTAAGCACTATGTGTTGGAGAAAGATCCAGATATATATATATATATCCACTCGGATGTAGGTTATCATAAAGTATTATTGTTGACATTACCCTTGAGGTAAAAGGTTGGGAGGCAAAACTATAAGCCCCTATCTTTCTCTGTGTCCGATTGAAACTTTGTACCCATAAGTATCACATGAGTGTTAGCAATTGTGAAAGACTAAATGATAGTTGAGTATGTGGACTTGCTGAAAAGCTCTTATATTGACTCTTCCCGATGTTACGATAAATTGCAATCGCTTCAATGACTGAGATCATAGTTTGTTAGTCTTCAATGAAGTTTCTGATTCATACTTTACCTTATGAATTAATTGTTACTTTGGCATAAGAAAATTATATGAAAATATATGTTGCTGTTCTAAAGATGATCATGATGCCCTCATGTCCGTATTTTATTTTATCAACACCTCTATCTCTAAACATGTGGACATATTTATCGATATCGGCTTTTCGCTTGAGGACAAGCTAGGTTTAAGCTTGGGGGAGTTGATACGTACATTTTGCATCATGCTTTTATATCAATATTTATTGCATTATGGGCTGTTATTACACATTATGGCAAAATACTTATGCCTTTTCTCTCTTATTTTACAAGGTTTACATGAAGAGGGAGAATGCCGGCAGTTGGAATTCTGGACTGAAAAAGGAGCAAATATTAGAGACCTATTCTGCACAACTCCGAAAGTCCTGAAACTTCATGGAGCTTATTTTTGGAATATATAAAAAATATTGGGCGAAGAAAGAACCAGAGGGGGGCCACCAGCCAGCCACAAGGTTGGAGGGCGCGCCCTACCCCCCTGGGCGCGCCCCCCCGACCTTGTGGGCTCCCTGGCAGGCCTCCGGTGCCCATCTTTGGCTATATGGTGTCTTTTACCCTGAAAAAAATCAAGACGAAGCTTTCGGGACGAAGCGCCGCCGTCTCGAGGCGGAACCTGGGCAGAACCAATCTAGGGCTCCGGTGGAGCTGTTCTGCCGGGGAAACATCCCTCCGGGAGGGGGAAATCATTGCCATCGTCATCACCGTCGATCCTCTCATCGAGGGAGGGTCAATCTCTATCAACATCTTCACCAGCACCATCTCCTCTCAAACCCTAGTTCATCTCTTGTATCCGATCTCAGTTCCAAAACCTCAGATTGGTACCTGTGGGTTTCTAGTAGTGTTGATTACTCCTTGTAGTTGATGCTAGTTGGTTTATCCGGTGGAAGATTATATTTTCAGATCCTTAATGATAATTAATACTCCTCTGATTATGAAGATGAATATGCTTTATGAGTAGTTACATTTCTTCCTGAGGACATGGGAGAAGTCTTCTTATAAGTAATCATGTGAATTTGGTATTCGTTCGATATTTTGATGAGATGTATGTTGTCTTTCCTCTAGTGGTGTTATGTGAACGTCGACTACATGACACTTCACCATTATTTGGGCCTAGGGGAAGGCATTGGGAAGTAATAAGTAGATGATGGGTTGCTAGAGTGACAGAAGCTTAAACCCTAGTTTATGCGTTGCTTCGTAAGGGGCTGATTTGGATCCATATGTTTCATGCTATGGTTAGGTTTACCTTAATACTTCTTTCATAGTTGCGGATGCTTGCGAGAGGAGTTAATCATAAGTGGGAGGCTTGTCCAAGGAAGGACAGCACCCAAGCACCGGTCCACCCACATATCAAATTATCAAAGTAATGAACGCGAATCATATGAGCATGATGAAAACTAACTTGATAACAATTCCCATGTGTCCTCGGGAGCACTTTGCTTTATATAAGAGTTCGTCCAGGCTTGTCCTTTGCTACAAAAAGGATTGGGCCACCTTGCTGCACCTTGTTTACTTTTGTTACTTGTTACCTGTTACGAATTTTCTCATCATACAACTATCTGTCACCGATAATTTCAGTGCTTGCAGAGAATACCTTGCTGAAAACCGCTTGTAATTTCCTTCTGCTCCTCGTTGGGTTCGACACTCTTACTTATCAAAAGGACTATGATAGATCCCCTATACTTGTGGGTCATCAGAGACCTCAGAACGCTTCTACCTTCCTCTCCAAGTCCTACGTGTGTCTTCTGGTCCAAGAAAAATCATTGCGGAAGTTTTATTCCGTTTGGACTCCGTTTGGTATTCCTTTTCTGCAAAACTCAAAAACAAGGAAAAAACAAAAACTGGCACTGGGCTCTAGGTTAATAAGTTGGTCCCAAAAATAATATAAAATAGCATATTAATGCATATAAAACATCCAAAATAGATAATAAAATAGCATGGAACAATAAAAAATTATAGATACGTTGGAGACGTATCACTGACTTCAAGCACCTCGACTCTGCTGATATCATGGAAAGACTGAACACTCACGAGGAACAAGAAGAAGAGAAGAGAGATATCTATGGCTCGAGTCAACGCAAAAATCATGCTCTGAAGGCTGTAGCTGATTCTTCCTCTGATGGAAATGTCGAAGAAGATTCAGATGATCTAGAAAGACTTAGCAAAGATCTCGCACTAATCACAAAAAGATTCCAATGCTTCCACAAGAAGAGCCAATTTTAGCTCAAGCAACTCTGGGAGTTCAAAATCTTCATCAAAACCTGCCAGAGAATACACCTGTTTCAAGTGCAAAAATCCTGGACACTTCATTTTGGACTGCCCTCTCTGGGAAGTTGAAATCCGTGCTAGTGGGAGATATGATTCGGGCTACTATTGAGGCAAAAGCAAGAGCAAGAACTACGACTCTGATGAAGAAAAGAAAACAAAGAAATTCTTCAAGAAGAAGGACAACTCCACTTCAAAATCTTCGACAAGATATTCATCGAGGAACCCATCAAAGTCCTCCTCTAACCGCAAGAATACTTCTCGCAAGGCCAAGGCATACATCGGCAAGGAGATGGATTCTGAAGAAGAAGAATCGTCTGCCTCCGAAGAAGAAAATGAGTCCGATGAGGATTCCAACTCGGGCATGGCTGGCATAGCAGATGCCTCCTCTCCTACGACGAATTTCTTCGGGAACCCGTCAAGCAATGATGAATCACCTGCCTACTGCTTCATGGCCAAGGCCTCGAAAGAAAAGGTATCCTCCAAACATCACAAGGTTCACTCTAGTGATCAATATTCTTCTGATGAGGATGACCATGCTAAGTTGATCAAAATTGCCAATATTCAACAAAACTCTCTTGAGAAAATGGAGAAAATCAATATTATTTCAGTTTTCTTTGATCTCTTATATGCATGATTATTTATAGCCTCGTATTTCTTCTTTGAACTTTGGTTTAGTTAGGCCAACTTGATCGATTTTTCTTGCCATGAGAAGAGGTGCTTTGTGATGGGTTCGATCTTGCGGTGTTCTTTCCCAGTGACAGAAGGGGCAGCAAGACACGCATGTATCATTGCTATTAAGGATAGCAAGATGGGGGCTATTCCTACATGAATAGATCTTCTCTACATCATGTCATCGTTCTTATTGCATTACTCTGTTTCTTCATGAACTTAATACACTAGATGCATGCTAGATAGCGGTCGATGTGTGGAGTAATAGTAGTAGATGCAGGCAGGAGTCGGTCTACTAATCTTGGATGTGATGCCTATATATTGATCATTGCCTTGGATATCGACAAAATTATTCGATCTTCTATCAATTGCCCAACAATAATTTGTTTACCCACCATGTGCTATTTTCTCAAGAGAAGCCAATAGTGAAATCTACGGCCCCCAGGTCTATTCTTTATCATATTTGCTTTGAGATCTATTTTTTATTCGCTTTTATTTTCAGATCTATTATTCCAAAAACCCCAAAATACCTTGCTGCACTTTTTTATTACTTATTTTATTTCGCGTTTTATCGAGAGCTATTTATCCAATCTATCACAAATTTATCTATCTTTTTACCGTGGAGGGATTAACAACCCCTCTTACACGTCGGGTTGCAAGTATTTGTTCTTTGTGTGCAGGTACCGTTTACATAATGTTGTTTGGTTCTCCTACTGGATTGGTACCTTGGTTTCATAACTGAGGGAAATACCTACCATAGCTAAAAGGATCGATATGGTTGACTAGAGGGGGGTGAATAGGCAACTAGCAATTTTTGGCTTTTCTTAACAAATTAGGTTTAGAAACAAATAGGTTGTCTAGATGTGCAACTAGGTGAGCAACCTATATGATGCAAACAACAACAACAACAACAGGTGCCAGCAAAGGATACAACACAACAATAGCTTGCACAAAGTAAAGGGAAGAGATAACCACAAGTGGAGCCGGTGGAGACGAGGATGTGTTACCGAAGTTCCTTCCCTTTGGGGGAAGTACGTCTCCGTTGGAGCGGTGTGGAAGCACAATGCTCCCCAAGAAGCCACCAGGGTCACCGTATTCTCCTCACACCCTCACACAATGCGAGATGCCGTGATTCCACTAGTTGTGCCCTTGAAGGCGGCAACCGAACCTTTACAAACAAGGTTGGGGCAATCTCCACAACTTGATTGGAGGCTCCCAACAATACCACGGAGCTTCACCATAATGGAATGTGACTCCGAGGTGACTCAACCGTCTAGGGTGCTCAAACACCCAAGAGTAACAAGATCCGCAAGGGATTAGTGGGGGGAATCAAATTTCTCTTGGTGGAAGTGTAGATCCAGGCCTTCTCAACCAAACCCTAGAAAATCAACAAGTTTGATTGGCTAGGGAGAGAGATCGGGCAAGAAAGAGCTTTGGAGCAACAATGGATCTTGGGGGAAAAGAGGTAGGTCTTCTTGGGGAAGAAGACCCCCTTATATAGTGGGGAGGAATAATCCAACTGTTATCCCCTCATTCAGCCCGCAGCGAGCGGTACTACCGCTCTAGGGAGCGGTACTACCGCTAGCCGCAGCGGTACTGCCGCTCGGCTCAGCGGTACTACCGCTGGGACCATGCACAGTGCCTAAGGGAGAAGGGACAGAGGAGAGGGCCACTAAGTGACACTAGTAGCGGTAGTAGGCGCGGTACTACCGCTGAACCCGACACGAGACATGCAGTTCTCGAGTCGAGGTGATACTAGCGTGGAACCAGAGCCGTACTACCGCCTGTGGACATGGGAGGTACTACCGCTGTGAATCAGCGGTACTACCGCTTGTGGCTTTCAGCCGTACTGCCTCTCCGGGCCGCAGTACTATCGCTGGCGCCTCCCTTATGCCACTTCCACGATAACAAGTATACTCCAAGGATGAGGGAAGGAGCTGGGGGTGCGAAAGAGATGTGTATGTGTTGATTTCACCCTAGCCTTTTCGATACGGACCCCCTCTTGATAGTGTGGTATCTCCTATGACTCAAGTCCACCAAAACCGAAACGAAAGAGAACTGCACCATCTTCACTTTGAGCACTGAGGGGAATAAATCGTCTCGTGCCAATGAATGAATATCTGAAATGCTCAACGCACACGATTAGTCCGCAAATGCATTGTCATCAAACACCAAAACCACTTAGAGAGAGATATGCCCTAACAATCTCCCCCTTTTTGGTGGATTGATGACAACATGGGATTTGCATAGAGATATAACAAGAGAAAAAGCAAACCCCAGAGTCTTCAAAATATAGACGCCCCCCCCCTAGATGTGTGCACTTAATTAGGAGTGCCTTTGGAATGCAAAGTACACACATTAGGATCAACACTCCCCTATATTTTATAGACTGACAACACCTGCATCTACAATATGGGAAATAAGCTAGGATGCAAGGAGTAGTAAGTGAGCATAAGAGAATCATAAGATAAGAATGCACCTCACATACTACCAAAGTACTCGACACACATAAGATAATAATAAGATAGGATAGCATATGTCTCACACCATAAGACAGGGTAACCAGGTCTCACAAGCACAAACCAGACCAAAGCAAACAACCGATAAAAGAGTTTGCGAGAGAGAAAGACAAGGCAAATGAGACGCACTCGCAACTCGACAAACTCGAAAAATCCTTAAACTCTCTCCCCTTTTGGCATCGAGACACCAAAAGGGCAAAGAGTGCTGCTACGGTCACAGGTGATAGCAAAGCCGAAGATCTCCATCATCACATCCCCGCGTGGCCGCTTGCGCCTCCATCATCGGCAGTAGGCTGCTCAGTCTCTGAATCCGTCCAGGGACAGTGCTGAGAAATCCACTCCTCCTCATCTGTGATCTTGTCCTCAGACCCACTGTTAACTTCAGCTCCAAGCTGACACATAAGCACCTTGTGACGGCTACGTGACTTCTTCTCAGACACATGTGCCATATACTGCCCGTGAGACTCCATGCAGAACAGCTTCTTCATCTTGCGCTTGAGCTTCTTAGCCCACGAAGGCTCCACTCTAGAGGGCTCATAATCCTCATCATCGTCGGCCTCAGCCTCATCAGCTCTAGAAGGAATCTCAGTCTCCAGAAGTGGAGCGCCCCAGTGGTCCTTTTGTCTCAGTCACTTAATCTCATGAGAGATCAAGTCCCCGGTCTCTAGCCTGACACCGGGATAAGAGTGTGCCCATGCCTTCTCAATGAACAACATCAGGTAGGGGGCATAGATGGGGCACTTGCGCTCAGTGATGTCAGAGAGGAGCTCTGATCACATGACATGTGAAATATCCAAGGACTCTCCTATGTTGTTCTCCTTCTCATGCTGGCAAAACAGTAACATATCCATGAGGTACGAATGAACCATATCCAAGTTCCCAATGCGAGGGAAAAGGCTGTTCCAGAAGATGCGATGAAGGATATCCAGAAAAGGAAACAGCTCATAAGACTTCTTCTACGTGTCAGGGTGAATCTTCACTGTGCTGTATGGCCAAAGAGCCGATTTATGAGTAGAAGTGGTCCCCTTGTGGGGACAAAAGCCAACCGGGTTGTCATTGTTGGGAAACGTTGCATGGAAAAAAAATCTACGCACACGCAAGATCTATCCATGGAGATGCATAGCAACGAGAGGGGAGAGTGTGTCCACGTACCCTTGTAGACCGTAAGCGGAAGTGTTTGTTAACGCGGTTGATGTAGTCGAACTTCTATGCGCTCCAACCGATCTAGTACCGAACATACGGCACCTCCGTGTTCTGCACACGTTCAGCTCGGTGACGTCCTTCGCCTTCTTGATCCAGCAAGACGGCGAGGTAGTGGATGAATTCCGGCAGCACAATGGCATGGTGACGGGGATGGTGAAGAGATATCTGCAGGGCTTCACCTAAGCACTACAAAAATATGACCAGGGGTGTAAACGGTGGAGAGGGGCGCCACACATGGCTAAGCAATTGTTTTGTGTTGTGCTAGGCGCCCCCTCCCACATATATATAGGTGGGGGGGATAGGGGAGAGGCCAAGGGGCGCCCCAAGTAGGGCCAAATCCTGGGTCTTCCCCAACTTGTGCCCCCCTTCCTTATTTGAATGCGGGAGGAAGGCAGGGGGAGGTGGCGCCCCCCCTTTCCTTTCTCTTACGAGGAGGGAAAGGCAGGAGGGGCCACCCTCCCCTTTCCTTCCCCTAGGGCCGGTAAGCCTTGTAGAGGGGCACACCAGCCCCCCTAGTGGGCTAGTCTGTCCCCTCCTTTGGCCCATTAAGCCCATACACTTACCAGGGGTGTCCGGAACCCCTTCCGGTGACCCGATGAGTACCCGGTGCACTCCGAAACCATTCTGGTGGCCGAATACCATCGTCCTATATATCAATATTTACCTCTCGACAATTTCGAGACTCCTCGTCATGTCCGTGATCTCATCTGGGGCTCCAAACAACATTCGCTCACCAAATCATATAACTCATATAACACTATATCGTCAACGAACGTTAAGCGTGCGGACCCTACGGGTTCGAGAACTATGTAGACATGACCGAGACACCTCTATGGTCAATAACCAATAGCGGAACCTGGATGCCCATATTGGCTTCTACATATTCTACGAAGATCTTTATCGGTCGAACCGTTATGACAACATACGTAATTCCCTTTGTCCATCGGTATGTTACTTGCCCGAGATTCGATCGTCGATATCTTCATACCTAGTTCAATCTCATTACCGGCAAGTCTCTTTACTCGTTCCATAATACATCATCCTGTAACTAACTCATTAGTCACTTTGCTTGCAAGGCTTCTTATGATGTGTATTACCAAGAGGGCCCAGAGATACCTCTCCGATACTCGGAGTGACAAATCCTAATCTTGATCTATGCAACTCAACGAACACCTTCGGAGATACCTGTAGAGCATCTTTATGATCACCCAGTTACATTGTTACGTTTGATAGCAGACAAGGTATTCCTCCGGTATCCGGGAGTTGCATAATCTCATAGTCAAAGGAATATGTATTTGACATGAAGAAAGCAATAGCAATAAACTGAACGATCATTATGCTAAGCTAACAGATGGGTCTTGTGGTGGTGGTGCACGGTAGATGCCAAAGGATGGCTAAAGAGAGGGACAAGCTCGAGGGCACCGGTGGGCTCCAGAGGCGAGGTCGGCATGAGCGAGCGAGGAACGCAAGACATACCCAGGTTTGGGCCTCTCCGGAGAGATAACACCCCTAGTCCTGCCGAGTGTGGTTTATATGTGGATGATACAAGCTTGCTCCTAGAGCTGTTTTGAGGAGGAAGGAAGGCAGACCAAAGCAAAGGATGCTCCTTCTCCTTGTGTGTGTATTCTACTGATGATATCTCTCCGTATGTGGAAGCCTCCTGGGGGGTTTTATAGGTCAAGCCCCCAGGGTTACAATGGTAAAGTTACATGGCCATGGGGCCGGGATGTCAGTGTCTGGGAAGCCGGCACTAGGGTCCGCCGGGTACCAATGTTCCCTGGGTTCTCCGGGCGCGGGCCCCGTGCGCCAGAGGGCACTGTTCCCCATCTTGTCATGCGTCACGGAGTGGTTGAGTTGGCTCGGCTATAGTGGCGCGTCGCCTGGCCGCCGTCGGTTGCGTCAGCAGGACGGGGGATGCACTGTAGCCATGCCGGCCCTGGTCAGCAGGGTAGGTGGGCCACTGTTGCCACGCTCCTGTCGGTCAGCGGGGTAGGTGGGCCACTGCTGCCTTGCTCATCTCTTCATGGGAACTTGTTCTGCCGTATGCCCTGGACGGGACGGGAGCTGACCCATGGCCGGGTAGAGGGATGCACTATGATGGTGTTTGCTTGTTTATGAAGCCTTGACTTGCTGGGACCGGCCGGCATGCGCCAGCGGGCTTGGCCGGGTTGAGGGACTTGGCCGGGTTGCGGAACCCGGCAAAGGACAGGCCGGATTGAGGGGCGTTGCTAGCCCTGATGTTTTTTGAAAAGGATCCGGGTTCCGTTGCCTGCCCGGGGTTCAAGCCCCCGATAGTAGTCCCCGAAGTTATGAAGGCTCACCGGCTTCAGGCAGGGGGGCCTTCGCAGTTTCACCCCCTCAGAAGGTAGCTGGTATTGATGAAGCTTGCGACCGCCGGGTCCGGCAACACCCACTATGTGCCGGCTTCTGCAAGCCAGATCGCGGCACCTCGGCCTGGGCGGGAAACCGAGGAGTCCATCGAATCTTGAAGGGGAATGGGCGCGCCTCCCATGACTGGATGCGGGTGCCACGTGGCGTGCTGTAGCCGAGGAGGCACTGCCAGGCCACGCGCGCGACGGGACGTAACAGCGGGCTGGGGCCCGCCACGCCACGCCCTCGGCCCCCGCGCGGGGATTTAATGTGGCGACCGCAGACAGTTGCCCTTCTCGATCTAGTTAATGCGTGGGGTGATCGTGCCCACTTAATGCGGGGAAGTGGAATCGTGGGCAAAGTCGATCCCACTCCCCCACGCTCGCGCCGTGTTTATAAATCAGAGGGAGGGGGCGGCGGTAATCATTCACGCGCGTGCCCCTTCCCTCCTTCTTCCCTTCCTCTCCGCATCTCTTTGAGCTTTGCTGCCCATCGGAACGCCAGGCGCCGCCCGAGTCGCCCACCGGCCGCACTAGCGTCTTTCCTCATCCGCTTCTCACACCCTCGCCGAGCACCGCAGATGGCGCCGCCGAAAGGCTCGTGGGAGGGTTCCATCGTCACTGATGAGGATATTCAGTATCTTCGCGACACTCGATGCCTGCCGCCGGCGGTGGAGGTGGCCGCTCGCCCGCCCGGAGGGGAGGTGGAGCCGCAGCCTCAGGACGACGAGCGCGTGGTTTTCTATAGCCACTTCAAGTGCGGGCTCGGCCTCCCCGCGAGTGCCTTCTTCCGCGCCTTTCTCTCCTTCTTCGGGCTGCAGCCGCATCACCTGGGCGCCAACGCTGTGCTGCAGCTCTTGGGCTTCGACACCATCTGCGAGGGGTATTTGGGGGTGGAGCCAGATGTGGAGCTTTGGAGCCGCCTCTTCTTCCTCAAGCAGCAGGGGCCAGAGGCTGGGGCTATGTCTGACTGCGGGGCCGCCGTCATTTTGGTCCGGCCGAACGGGATGTTCCCCAAGATGCCCATCGAGGATTCTGCCAAGAAGTGGTAGAATACCTTCTTCTATGTTCGCAGCGTCGGCGGAGGAGGTGACGCCATCAACTTGCCCCCGTTCACCAACGAGCGGCCGCTCTCCAAGATGAACTGGGGCTATATGCCGAAGAACCCGCCGCAAGGGATGCTGAACCTCTGCGACCGGATTCGGGAAATGACAGCGCGGGAGGGTCTCAAGGGGACAGACCTCGTGGCCGCCTTCATCGCGCGCCCGGTTCTGCCGCTGCAGCGCCAGGCACACATCATCGGCCTGATGGGCGACCGCCGGGATCCCACCCGGATGTCGTCCGGGAGGCTGAACCCGGAGCAGGTGGCCGAACGGGTGAACGGTATCTCCATGGCCGGGTTGGCCCCGGATTGGCACTTCAGGAAGGCGCCCAACAACACGGAGATCCCGGCGCTGGCGGTGAGTCCCTGGTCTTCTTTTTTCGCAATGTCTCAGCTTCTCCTTCGTCATGATGCGACGCGGGAGGTGCTACTGAACGCAATTCGGCCAACGCATGACAGGATAAGGACGCAGGTAATGGGTGTCGAGCAGGTCCGCTCGAAGGGGATGGAGTCCTTCGCCGAGAACCCGGGGACGGCCGATGCCGAAGCCGGCGAGGCGCACCGTGCGGGTAAGTCACCGCATCCAGATCTCCTACGAGATTGGTCGGACGACGACGTGGAGGTGCTGGCGCATGCCAGTGGTGCAGCGCCGCCGAGGGGAGGAGGCAGCGGCGTCGATCCCTCAAGGCGGCCGAAGAAGATGGCCGGGGCCGGGTCATCTTGCGCGCCGGCCGCACGGGAAAGAGGACGCGGTGCTGAGGCCGAAGCCGGCCGTGAAGCGCACGATGGACCCGGCCACAGGTGGGAAGCCGGATGCCAAGAGGAGGCGCCGCATCGTCCCGGCGGCACCGACGAGACATGCCATCCTGACGGTGATCGGGTACGTTTTCTTGCTGGCTCCGGCGTGCTATCAAGTCGTTCTTTTCTCATGCTTTCCTTGGTGGATTCAGGACGCCGCTGGAGCTGGCACTGGTGGCAACAGATGCTGCGTTTGGGGGCGGCTTCTCGTTCCGGAGGACCCGGACCAGCGCCATCGATCTGCCCGAGGACCGGGCCGAGGAGGACCTTGGCCTGGACCCGGTGGACACAGAGCGATGCACCTAGCAGGCCCGGAACAAGGCCGAGGAGGAGCTGGAGGCGGCCTCGGCCCAGGCCTGGGCCAGGGCCGCCGCGGAGCCGGCATGGCCGGAGATGCCGGCGGGCCTTGAGCCGGCGGAGACGGTCGTCGTGCCGCCGACGGAGGAGGGGCTCAACCCGGACGGCCGGGTGGAGATGGCGATAGATGACCGGGAGGTCGTGAAGATCGACGATGACACCCCACCCCGCAACGATGTGGTCGAGCGGGTGGAGGTTGAAGGTGGTGGCGGAGGGGGGCTGCCCCGGGAGTGGCGCCGCAGGCGACGCTGGCCGGAGCGCCACGGTTGAGGCCGGTCGGCGAGGAGGCGGCGGGCGGCGAGCACGCCCTAGTGATCAGGCAGCCGCAGGCGGTGCCGGGTGGTCCCCCTGCCGCCGGGTCGCAACAGGTTCGGGCCGGGTCCGACCGAGCCGTCTTCGGGCCGCTGACACAGGAGGAGGCGTCGATGGCCGCCGTGCGCTGCTGCTTCTTGAGCTTGCGTTGGTTTTTCGCTTGAAGAGGAAAGGGTGATGCAGCAAAATACAGTAAGTATTTCCCTAAGTTTTGAGAACCAAGGTATCAATCCAGTAGGAGACAACAAGCAACTCACCGAATACCTACACAAACAAACACCAAACTTGCACCCAACGCGATAAAGGGGTTGTCAATCCCTTCACGGTTATTTGCAAAAGTGAGATCTGATAGACATAGATAAAACTAAACAAAAGATAAAGTAAATATTTTTGGGTTTTTTGGTTTATAGATCTGAAAATAAAAGAATGCAAAATAGTAGATCGGAAATTAATATGATGGAAAATAGACCCGGGGGCCATAGGTTTCACTAGAGGCTTCTCTCAAGATAGAAAATAATACGGTCGGTGAACAAATTACTACCGAGCAATTGATAGAAAAGCGCAAAGTTATGACAATATCTAAGGCAATGATCATGAATATAGGCATCACGTCCATGTCAAGTAGACCGAAACGATTCTGCATCTACTACTATTACTCCACACATCGACCGACTCCTGCCTGCATCTAGAGTATTAAGTTCATGAAGAACAGAGTAACGCATTAAGAAAGATGACATGATGTAGAGGAATTAACTCAAGCAATATGATGAAAACCCCATCTTTTTATCCTCGATGGCAACAATACAATACGTGCCTTGCTGCCCCTACTGTCACTGTGAAAGGACACCGCAAGATTGAACCCAAAGCTAAGCACTTCTCCCATTGCAAGAAAAACCAATCTAGTTGGCCAAACCAAACCGATAGTTCGAAGAGAATTACAAAGATATCAAATCATGCATAAAAGAATTCAGAGAAGATTCAAATAATATTCATAGATAAGCTGATCATAAATCCATTCATCGGATCTCGGCAAACACACCGCAAAAAAGTATTACATCGAATAGATCTCCAAGAACATCGAGGAGAACGTGGTATTGATAATCAAAGAGAGAGAAGAAGCCATCTAGCTACTAGCTATGGACCCGTAGGTCTGAGGTAAACTACTCATGCTTCATTGGAAGGGCAATGGTGTTGATGTAGAAGCCCTCCGTGATCGAATCCCCATCCGGCAGGACGCCGGAAAAGGCCCCTAGATGGGATCTCACGGGTACTGAAGGTTGCGGCGGTGGAAAAGTCTTTTCGTGGATGCCTCTGGTGGTTTGGGCATATAAGAGTATATATAGGTGAACGAATTAGGTCAGGAAGTGCACGAGGGGCCCACAAGGGTGGGGGGCGCGCCCTACCCCCCAGGGCGTGTCCTCCATCCTTGTGGCCGCCTCGAGGCTTCCCTGACTTGCACTCCAAGTCCTCTGGTTTCCTTTTGGTCCAAGAAAGATCATTTCGAAAGTTTTATTCCATTTGGACTCCGTTTGGTATTCCTTTTCTGCGAAACTCAAAAACAGGGAAAAAACAGGAACTGGCACTGGGCTCTAGGTTAATAGGTTAGTCCAAAAAATAATATAAAATAGCATATTAATGCATATAAAACATCCAAAACAGATAATATAGTAGCATGGAACAATAAAAAATTATAGATACGTTGCAGATGTATCAAGCATCCCCAAGCTTAATTCCTGCTCGTCCTCGAGTAGGTAAATGATAAAAACAGAATTTTTGATGTGGAATGCTACCTAACATATTTATCCATGTAATTTCTTTATTGTGGCATGAATGTTCAGATCCGTATGATTCAAAACAAAAGTTTAATATTGACATAAAAATAATAATACTTCAAGCATACTAACAAGATAATTATGTCTTCTCAAAATAACATGGCCAAAGAAAGCTTATCCCTACAAAATCATATAGTCTGGCTATGCTCCATCTTCATCACACAAAATACTCAAATCATACACAACCCCGGTTTTAGCCAAGCAATAGTTTCATACTTTAGTATTCTCAAACTTTTTCAACTTTCACGCAATACATGAGCGTGAGCTATGGATATAGCACTATGGGTGGAATAGAAGGTGGTTTTGGAGAAGACAAAAAGAGGGAGATAGTCTCACATCAACTAGGTGTATCAACGGGCTATGGAGATGCCCATCAATAGATATCAATGTGAGTGAGTAGGGATTGCCATGCAACGGATGCACTAGAGCTATAAGTTTATGAAATCTCAAAAATAAAACTAAGTGGGTGTGCATCCAACTTGCTTGCTCATGAAGACCTAGGGCAATTTGAGGAAGCCCATCGTTGGAATATACAAGCCAAGTTCTATAATGAAAAATTCCCACTAGTATATGAAAGTGACAACATAGGAGACTCTCTATCATGAAGATCATGGTGCTACTTTGAAGCACAAGTATGGAAAAAGGATAGTAACATTGCCCCTTCTCTCTTTTTCTCTCAATTTTTTTCTTTTTTTTCGTTCTTCTTTTTTTTTCTTTTTTTTTCTTTCTTTCTTTCTTTCTTTCTTTCTTTTTCTTTATTTCCTCATGTGGGACAATGCTCTAATATTGGAAATCATCATACTTCTATTTACATACAACTCAAAAATTACAACTCGATACTAGAACAAAATATGACTCTATATGAATGCCTCCGGCGGTGTCCCGAGA
This sequence comes from Thinopyrum elongatum, assembly GCA_011799875.1. Lineage (NCBI taxonomy): Eukaryota > Viridiplantae > Streptophyta > Magnoliopsida > Poales > Poaceae > Thinopyrum > Thinopyrum elongatum. Next base: position 534,939,495 of record CM022301.1, on the reverse strand, counting down.
TGTGCAACGAATCAAGAGTGACATGTATGAAAGAATTATGAATGGTGGCTTTGCCACAAATACGATGTCAACTACATGATCATGCAAAGCAATATGACAATGATGATGCGTGTCATAATAAACGGAACGGTGGAAAGTTGCATGGAAATATATCTCGGAATGGCTATGGAAATGCCATAATAGGTACGTATGGTGGCTGTTTTGAGGAAGGTATATGGTGGGTTTATGGTACCGGCGAAAATTGTGCGGCACTAGAGAGGCTAGCAAAGGTGGAAGGGTGAGAGTGCGTATAATCCATGGACTCAACATTAGTCATAAAGAACTCACATACTTATTGCAAAAATCTATTAGTCATCGAAACAAAGTACTAGACGCATGCTCCTAGGGGAAGGGTTGGTAGGAGTTAACCATCGCGCGATCCCGACCTCCACACAAAGGATGACAATCAAAAAATATCTCATGCTCCGACTTCGTTACATAACGGTTCACCATACGTGCATGCTACGGGACTCACAAACCTTAACACAAGTATTTATCAAATTCACAACTACTCACTAGCATGACTCTAATATCACCATCTTCATATCTCAAAACAATCATAAGGAATCAAACTTCTCATAGTATTCAATGCACTTTATATGAAAGTTTTTATTATATCCCTCTTGGATGCCTATCATATTAGGACTAAATTTATAACCAAAGAAAATTACCATGCTGTTTTAAAGACTCTCAAAATAATATAAGTGAAGCATGAGAGTTCATCAATTTTTATAAAATAAAGCCACCGCCATGCTCTAAAAAGATATAAGTGAAGCACTAGAGCAAAATTGCCTAGCTCAAAAGATATAAGTGAAGCACAAGAGTATTCTAATAAATCACGATTCATGCGTCTCTCTCTCAAAAGGTGTGTACAGCAAGGATGATTGTGGCAAACTAAAAAGCGAAGACTCAAATCATAAAAGACGCTCCAAGCAAAACACATATCATGTGGTGAATAAAAATATAGCCTCAAGTAAAGTTACCGATAGATGAAGACAAAAGAGGGGATGCCTTCCGGGGCATCCCCAAGCTAAAGCTCTTGGTTGTCCTTGAGTATTACCTTGGGGTGCCTTGGGAATCCCCAAGATTAGGCTCTTGCCACTCTTTATTCCACAGTCCATCGAATCCTTACCCAAAACTTGAAAACTTCACAACACAAAACTCAACAGAAAATCTCATAAGCTCTGTTAGTATAAGAAAATAAATCACCACTTTTGGTACTGTTGTGAACTCATTCTTTATTTATATTGGTGCAATATCTACTGTATTCCAACTTTTCCATGGATCATACCCCCCGATATTACCCGTAGATTCATCAAAATAAGCAAACAACACATAGAAAACAGAATCTGTCAAAAACAGAACAATTTGTAGCAATCTGGAAATCTCGAATACTTCTGTAACTCCAAAAATTCTGAAATATTAGGACGACCTAAGAAATTTCTTTATTAATCTTATGCAAAAAGAATCAACTCAAAAGCACTCTTCTGTGAATTATAGAAATTATTTTCCTGGGCGCAAAAGTCAACTATCACCGAAAGCTATCCCAAAGGTCTTACTTGGCACAAACACTAATTAAAACATAAAACCACATCTAACCAGAGGCTAGATGAATTATTTATTGCAAAACAGAACCAAAAAACCAAAAACAAAAATAAAATTGGGTTGCCTCCCAACAAGCGCTATTGTTTAACGCCCTTAGCTAGGCATAAAAACAGGAATAGATCTAAGTATTGTCATCTTTGGTATGCAATCCTTTTCTCATTAAATCCTCCAAAACTCGTCTTAACAAATCTATCCTTTCCTTTGTTTCCCTCTGTCGGTGTACTAAAGTTTGGGCCCCTTTGGTACCCCTTACTTATGCACGGGCAGTTGCAGCCACGCCCGCGGCGAGGCCTGCCAGGGACAGCTGGGAGCAAATACGAGGCAACCAAGACCGCATCCGAGCCAGTAATCAGAGAGCAGAAGACAAGCTGAGCCCCCGGCAAAGATTCTTGCCGGGATGGTTTGCGAAGCCTCAGCAAGACCACCACCCTTGAGGTTGAGAGCCCTGACACATCGACAATGTCAAGACCAAGATCCAGGGGCGCCTGCATGGTGGCATGCAGATCTTTGTGAAGAACAGAAGGCAAGTTCCCATCAAGGCTCTTGCCGGGGACATATGTGAGGCCACGGCAAGGCTCGCACACGGCAAGGCTCCTTGTCCCGCCACCGCTCCAGCGCAGCAACTAGCCTGCCAGCCAGGCAAGCACCTACGTGGTGGCATGCAGATCTTCGTGAAGATCCTGCCACCGTGCCAGCGCAGCGGCTAGCGAGTTAGCTTGGCATTTACATGCCTCATCATCTTGGGTGCGTGTCAAGATGGGGTGAGGCGGCGACGGACAGGACGGGCTCTGTTGCCATCCCCGATAAATTTAGGGACACGTAAACAGCGCATTTAATGCGCTTGTCCTAAGACGCCAGTGATAAGCATGTACACTGTAGCTACTTTACACCTCCTGTATGCCTGTACGCCACTGTGGTAGCCCCATGGTATAAAAGGAGGCCCAAGGCGATACAGGGAGGGACTTTTGGACTTTCCGGCCCAGTTTGCATGCGTAGCAACTAGCCGAAGCTCAAGAACACTCAATACACTACAAGCAGGACTAGGGTTTTACACTCCTCAGCAGCCCGAACCTGGGTAAAATCCCTTGTGTTGATCGTTAGATCTGCTCTTTGCGCACCCCTCTTCCCTGCCAAACCGTAGAAGGGATCCACTCGATCCCATAGGTGTCGTTTCCCAGGCATCTTTGGCGCGCCAGGTAGGGGCATGGGTTGTGCAAACCTAATCTAGTTGTTAGCACGTCAGTTTCTCGATCACCATGGCTCCCAAGAAGAAGTTGATCGCGGCAATCGGTTCATCCGCGGCCGATCTGCCCGTGCCAACACGGACAGGCGATGGGGCAGACGCTGGTGGCGGTGAAGATCTCGAGCATCCACGACGCTTTGGCGACCGAAGCCAGGCGAGCGGCATCGTCCGCGGCCGCAACGACGACCCGCGCACCGCTGGATCCAGGGACGGAGTTGTGCTGCCTACGGGCGGCGCGGGGACCTCCAAGGGTGGGAAGGCGACCTCCAAGATGCCCCCGCCGGTGCATGAGCTGCGGTCCCCCCAGGTTGTGCGCGACGAGCAACGCCGCGATGTTGGTGACCCCGAGCATCACCGCGGAAAGAGCCCTCAGCGTCATTCTCGAGATGCACAGGGCCGGCATGCATGCCAAGATGCTGGTGGAAATGGTGCATGGCCGCGGAACCATGACGAGGCTCCTCCTAACATGGTTAGAAGTCCGAGCACCTCCCGTTCTTCGCGTCTGTCGCTGCCACCTACACCAGCCGAGGCGTTGGCGTGAGCACAGCTACTCCTGGATTTCCCTCCCGCTGCGAAGAAGCAAGAGGAATGGAGAGCTACTATTCAGAGCCTCATCGGTCTCGCCAATAGAGATGGGCCGTAGCAGGCGGAGCCTTCGTGGCGGCGGTCCACGGAGCGAGCACGTGCCGATGGCGGAAAGAACGGAGGCGCCGCGACCATGGTGCACTCCCCTCCACCACGACAGCAATGGTCGCTAGCTCGGCGGGTCGATGCCCGCGATGATGGGTCCACGGCGTCGTCCGATCCACGAGCTCGTCACGACCAACGTCAAGTTCTTCGGGAACGGGTCAAAGAAGACGCTCGAACTACCATCGAGCGGCAGCGGGAAGCGCGCCATCAATCCGATAGGCGCGTAGGGCCCACTGCGTACAAACCTGCGCCGGGGGATTCTGGTGACTTGCCTTACGAGGTAGGTTGTCCAGCTTTTACCCGTGAGCTGTGGCAGTTCCAGTGGCCCACTACCCGCACGTTCAAGCCAGAGGTCCCGGAGAAATACGATGGCAAGACTCATCCGTCCGAGTTCCTGAGCATCTACACCATTGCGATGCAAGCTGCCGGGGCTCGAGACGGCAAGGTGCTCGCCAACTACTTCCTGTTGGTGCTCAAGCCCAACGTCAGGTTGTGGTTGATGCACCTGCCAGTAGATTCCATCTCTTCTTGGTCGGATCTGTGCCACGAGTTTGTTGGCGCCTTTACCGGAGGCCACCAAGCTCCTGGCCAGGCAAGTGACTTACATATCATCCCCCAGAAAGATGGCGAATGCTTGCGCAAATACATACAGAGGTTCAGCCGTGTGCAGTACAACATCCCAGATGTTCATCCTGCCACTATTATCAGCGCATTTCATCAGAATGTGCGCAACCGCAAGATGCGTGAAGAGCTGGCGATGAACAAGATTACGGATGTTGCCGAGCTTTATATTTTGGCCGATAGATGTGCTCGGGCTGAAGAAGGAAGGAAGTACCCCGGCGAGGATGCCGGTGCGGGAACTGACTCCGAAGACGAAAACGTCGTCGCCCCGGCAAAGAAGGGCCGATGGCGTAACAGGAAGCGCAAGGGCAAGACCGTGCTTGCCGTCAAGGAATCCGGCAACCCCGGCACCGCCAAGAAGGCCAAGGTTGACGACCCCGGCAAGGAGGTTGCCGGGTGCGCCGCCTGCCAGGCCTTGGCGGCTGCCGACAAGCCAGAGAGCTCCGACAATCAATATTGCAAGATCCATCACACCAAGGGCCATGACCTCCAGAACTGCCGGCAAGTCGAGCAGCTTGTGGAGAGGCAGAAAGCTGAGTACAAAAGGTGAGACAAGGAGAAGGGCCAGGATGGTGCTGAGGGGTCCGGCAAGAAGCATGGTGGCTGAGGAGGCCGCGGCGGCAAGGACAAGCAACAGGAGAGGCCTACTCTAGGCCGCGATTAAAAAGAGGGGGATGATGACCACGAAGACGATGACGACTCCAGTGAGCATGAGTTTCAAAAAGCTACGGAGGCCATGTGCATTGATGGTGGCGCCTCGTTACATTCTTCTCACCGCCAACTTAAATAGTGGGCGCGCGAGATTAATGCGACAGAGCCGTCGATCGATGCCCAGAAGCCACTGAAATGGTCCCACACGCCTATCATTTTTGACGCCGAGGATCACCCTGATCGCACAACTGCGGTCGGGTGTTTGCCATTGTTGGTTTCCCCAACAATTCGCAACCTCAAGGTAACAAAAATGCTAGTTGACGGTGGGGCCGGTCTGAACTTGATCTCGCCCAAGGTGATCAAGATGTTACAAATTCCCGACGGAGATCTCGAAGAGACGGGCACGTTTCAAGGGATCAATCCCGGAAGAAGCCAGCCGAAGGGTAAGATCACACTATCAGTGACATTTGGTGGTGAGCTGAACTACAGGACAAAGAAGATCGTTTTTTATGTCGCCAAGATCCCGTTGCCGTATAACGGGATCCTTGGCCGTCCAGCACTGGCCAAGTTTATGGTGGCGTCGCATTACGCCTACAACACATTGAAGATGCCCAGCCCGATGAGCATCATCACAGTCAACTGCGACAAGAAAGACGCGCTTATTTGCGCTGATCAACCCTACCGGGAGGCAGTTGTAGCACCTGCCGCCAAGGTACTTGCTCCTGCCACTGAAGCTCACGGGGGGAATAAGACCGGCAAGACCTCTTGCGCCCACTCCGGCAAGCGCGCCTCCTCGGAGTGCTGCGTTCCCGTCGAGGACGTGCCAAAGAGCTCCACCGGCAAGAGCAAGAAATCCAAGGCAGCCCCACCAGAGACTAAAAAGGTGCTCGTCAAGGAGGACGACACGGGCGGAGCTTTCACTATAAGCTCCACCCACGACAGCAAATAGGAAAGCGCGCTCATCGCCTTCCTGCAGGCGAATGTTGATGTGTTTGCATGGCAAGCATCTGACATCCCCGACGTTCCCAGGGAGGTGATTGAGCACCATCTTGCTGTCTGTCCTCATGCGCGGCCCATCAAGCAGAAGGCCAGGAAGCAAGCTTTGGAGCAGCAAGAGTTTATCATTGAAGAAATTAGGAAGTTGGAAGCGGCGGGCTTGGTTAGAGGAGTGCTCCACCCAACGTGGTTGGCCAATCCGATTGTGGTACGCAAGGCGAATGGGAAGTGGAGGCTGTGCATTGATTATACAGACATCAATAAAGCCTGTCCAAAGGATCCTTTCCCCTTGCCACGCATCGATCAGATCGTGGACTCCACTGCTGGGTGCGACTTGCTGTCATTCCTTGACGCCTACTCAGGGTACCATCAAATCTTCATGGCAAAGGAAGATGAAGAGAAGACCGCGTTTATCACCCCATGTGGTACGTATTGTTTTATACGAATGCCTTTTGGGTTGAAAAGCGCTAGTTCAACGTTTGCCAGAGCAGTCCAGATCGGTTTTGAGCCCCAGCTACATAGAAATATGGAAGCGTATATGGATGACATAGTGGTCAAAACCAAGGACAAGGTGACACTGATACAAGATCTAGAAGAAACATTTGCAAATTTGCGCAAGATGAATCTTAAGCTCAATCCTGAGAAGTGTGTGTTTGGCGTCCCATCCGGCAAGCTTCTCGGGTTCTTTGTGTCTCAGTGTGGGATTGAGGCGAACCTTGACAAGATCAAGGCGATTGAGCAGATTGAAGCACCAAGACGAGTCAAAGATGTACGTCGACTTGCTGGCTGTGTTGCTGCTTTGAGCAGGTTCATCTCCAAATCTGCTGAGCGCACCCTGCCCTTTTTCAAGATCTTGAAAAAGGCAGGTCCAATGAAATGGACTCCGGAAGCGGAGGTAGCGCTGCAAGATTTGAAGAGGTACCTCTCCTCTATGCCAACACTTGTCACGCCTAAGCCACACGAGCCGTTGTTGCTGTATCTAGCGGCAATGAATCAAGTGGTCAGTGCTACGCTAGTGGCGCAGAGAGAAGTTGATGAAGAAGCAGCGGCAGTGGCAAGACCGTCGGATGACGAGCCGGAGCTCTCCCCGGCAGGGTCTGGTGCTGGCAAGGCAAGACCCCCGGCAGGATCTAGTGCCGGCAAGGCAGGGCCCCCGGCAGAGTCTGGTGCCGGCAAGGCGGGATCTGCGCAAGCAAATGGAGTGACACTGAAGAAGAAGATGGTGCAGCACCTAGTTTATTTTGTCAGCTCCCTTTTGCAGGGGGTTAGATCAAGATACTCTGGTGTACAGAAGTTGCTCTTTGGCCTTCTTATGGCCTTGAGGAAGCTGCGCCACTACTTTCAGGCACATGAGATCATCGTCATCACTCGCTTCCCGTTGCAACGGATCTTGCACAACCCAGATGCAACTAGAAGGATTGTGGAGTGGGCGTTGGAACTGTCAAGCTTTGGTCTTAGGTTTGAAAGCACTTCAACGATTCAGAGCAGAGCCTTGGCGGAATTCATTGCAGAATGGACCTCAACGCCCGACGAGGAAATTCAAGAGACCACTCTCCCCGGCAAGGAAACGAGCCGCGACTGGATTATGTACTTTGATGGGGCTTTCTCGCTGCAAGGCGCCAGTGCTGGTGTGCTACTTATTACACCCACCGGAGAGCACCTCAAGTATGTGGTCCAGATGCACTTTCCCCGGGAGAGATCAACAAACAACGCTGCGGAGTATGAGGGACTGCTTGCCGGTCTCAGGATTGCGGCTGACCTTGGAATTACGAAGCTCATCGTCAGAGGTGATTCGCAGCTTGTCGTCAAGCAGGTTAACAAAGATTATCAGAGCCCGTTAATGGAAGCTTACGTAGATGAAGTGAGGAAGTTGGAGGAGCATTTTGATGGTCTGCAAGCAGAGCATGTTCCTCGAGCAGAGAACAGCATATCTGACGACCTGTCAAAATGTGCTGCCCTCAAGTTACCTGTGGAACCAGGAAATTTTGTGCTCCAACTAACTCAGCCATCCATTGAACCATCGGCAGGACAGAATAAGCGAAGGAAGTTGAGCCCCGGCAAGTACTTTCCCGCCGAGCTCCCAGGAGCCGCCGGCAAGGAAGTTGCCGGGGAGGACGCCAAGCTTGCCGGGGGGCGACGGGCTCCGGCAGGGCCTCAAGCCCTTGCCATAGAGACAACTGCTCCCATGGCAGAAGACACGCCTTTAGTCCTTGCCGTTGAGCCTCGAGCTCCAGCATGGGCACGGCACATCGTTCAGTTCCTCCAAACAGGGGAGCTCCCCGAGGAACAGGAAGTGGCAGAGAAAGTAGCCCGTCGGTCTAACATGTACCAGTTTGTGGACGATGTCCTGTACAGAAAAAGACCGAACGGCGTGAAATTGAAGTGCATTCCTCAGGAGGATGGACTGGAGCTGTTGGCAGAGATACATGGAGGCATATGTGTCTCTCACATAGGATCAAGAGCTCTTGCCGGCAAGGCATTCCGGCAAGGTTTCTTTTGGCCCACTACCCTCCAAGATGCAACTGCACTAGTAACCAAGTGTGAAGCGTGCCAGTTCCATTCGAAGAAACTTCATCAGCCAGCCCAAGCTCTTTAGATGATCCCTCTTTCCTGGCCATTTTCGGTCTGGGGGCTCGACATATTGGGCCCCTTTTCCCGTGCTATCGGGGGCTTTGAGTACTTGTACGTCACAATCGACAAGTTCACAAAGTGGCCGGAAGTGGAAGCAGTGAGAAAGGTCACAACACAGTCAGCCGTCAAGTTCTTCAAAGGATTAGTTTGCCGTTTTGGTGTGCCAAACAGAGTCATCACTGACAACGGCACACAGTTCACGAGCCGCACCTTCATGTAGTATATCCAAGACCTTGGCAGCAAAATCTATTTTGCTTCTGTTGCCCATCCAAGAAGCAACGACCAGGTGGAAAGGGCAAATGCTGAGGTGCTGCGAGGTCTCAAGACGAGAACTTTCGACAGGCTGCACAAGTGCGGAAGGCACTGGATTGATGAATTGCCGGCGGTCCTTTGGTCAATCAGGACGACACCAAATCGAGCCACTGGCCAGACACCTTTCTCCCTGGTATACGGGGCGGAAGCAGCTCTCCCCACAGAACTCATATACGGGTCACCTTGAGTGCTCGCTTATGATGAGCTTGAGCAAGAGCAGTTGCAGCAAGATGATGCTACGCTCCTTGAGGAATATCGTCTTTAGGCGGTTGTGTGAGCCGCGCGCTACCAGCAAGCCTTGCGCCACTACCACAGCCGCAAGGTTCATGCCCGAAGCCTTGAGGAAGGCAACCTTGTTCTTCGGCGCGTTCAGTCCGCCAAGAATTCCAACAAGTTGACGCCAAAGTGGGAAGGCCCTTATCGGGTAATACGAGTCACCAGGCCCGGCACAGTCCTCCTGGAGACCGAAGATGGCATTCCAGTGAGCAACGCCTGGAATATCGAACATCTTCGCAAGTTTTACCCATGAGGCGCGGTTGCCAGGACCCCTGGCAACCCCCTTTTGTACTAGCCTTGGCGGCAAGGCATATAACCCTATGTACAAAGCCAGGCGCAGACCCTGTGCGCAGTTGAATAAGTTTAAGTATGTACAGTTCTTGTTGATTTCCATGTTTATTTATTTGCATGCCTGTCTAGGATATTGTACTACGTTCGTTTCCAGCAATTACTGATGAACCGCCAAGGTTCCATGTTCCTATTTTCTCTTCTTTCTTTTTCTCAAAGGACAGAAGGTTCCCTCGCATACAAGTTTGCCGGGGGTATAGAGAGTGTGGGCGCCAGCAGGCGACGTTCGAAGTGGCATCTTGCGGGAAAGAGTACAACATCAAAAAATGCTAAGTTGTGAAACCTTGAGTGATTTTCTTTTAAATATGAGGTTATTTTCCTCGAGCGATTTTGATTCTTGTATGGAAAACCTGCACGCGAAGGAACTTTGTCAGGATTGGTTACGCCTTTGCTCTGTTTCGAGTCCGCTCAACAATTCAAGTGGCTGCGCTAAGAACGGCAAGGTATCTTGTTGGCAGCGACATCCCCAGCAGGCTGCTAAGGATCCGTTCCTCAAAGCGCTCGCGGCAAGGATGCGCGCACCGGCAAGTTTTTTCCCAGTAAAGCGTAGGGTGTATGCCATACAAAGAGAGACCAGATGAGAAAGATAGCATGCATTCAATCCAAAACACAGCAAGTTATATTACATCAATGGTTGCCGCAGTTCTAACTTAAGATAAATTATCTTGGGCGCGAGTTCATAGAGGTAAGGAGAAGCGAAGCGGCTAGTCCCGGCGCTGGCCTTCCACCCTCTTGACGTGGTCAGCCATGTCGACGATGGGCGCAACGAGCTCTTCAAGTGCCTTGCGGTCTGCATCCTCCAGTAGGCTGTCAAGCATGTTGGTGAGGTTGAGGCCAGGGTTCCTGTACGCCACCTTGGTGAGCACCTTGAGAAGGATGCCCCGGCAAAGCTTGCGGGATTCATTGGCCAGCTGGGTTGCTCGGCTAGAGTGGAGCAGCTTCAGGGCATCAAGGACAGCCTCAAAGAACATGGTCAGTCTGGCACTCGTAGTCACCCTCTCCTCGTGGGAATACCTGAAAGTCGACAGGCCCATGGTGGACAGTTGTGTTGTGAGCCTCTCTGCGACATTGACAAGGCACTCAGTCCAGATCTTCACGCCTTTCTCATAGTCATTATAGGTGGCAGCGGCGCTCTCAAGCAGTTGCTTCTCCTCCTGGAGGTCCTTAGCCAGGGTCTTCTCACAAGCCCTGCTGCTCTCAAGGGACTCCTTCAGCGTGGTCAGCTTCAACTCCAGATCAGCAATGGATTCAGTGGCGGAGGAGAGTTTCTGGGTCTTTTCGGATATGGCAGTTTGCATCTCCGCCAAGTCATAGAGAGTTTTATCTCTGTTGTCTTTGAGCATCGATATCTCCTTGCCGTGCTTCTCCAGAGCCGCCTCCAGTTTCTCCACCTTGCCGGCCAGCTCATTCTTGGCGGCTTCTGCAGCTTCGGCGGCATCGACGGCTTCTTTCAGCCTGCCGGCATGGTCCAGGACCAGAGCGTCAAGCGCTTTCTTGTGCTCCTGCTCCAGCCCTTGGGTCCGCTGCGCGACAAGCTTCTCGATCTCCTCATCCTTGCCGTGGAGCTTGGCGGCAAGTGCCCCCTCGCGAGTGAGAAGGTCTTCTTCCTGAGCATCGAGCAGGATGCGGCGCTCCCTTAGCTGGGCGTCTTCCTTGGTGGCCTCTTGAGCGGCCTCCTCCTGTGCCTTCTCAATATCGGACTCCTTCAGAAGGAGCTCGTCCCAACGCTGGCCTTGCTGCTCCTGGCTAGTCCTCAGCTCTTGCCAGGCCTCGGCGAACCAGATCTACATCTGCTCGACACGCTTTTGGAAGTCTGCCTCTGCCGCGTCGACAACCGCTGCCCTGGAGTCCAGTTTCTCCTTACGAGTACGATGGAGCGCCTGGAGCTTCTGGAAGTTGTCGCCCATGGCCTGGAGGAGCTGGTCTTCTTTGGATCCGCTGCTGCTGGCGCTCGGCTCATCGACAACCTTGAGCCCGGCAGCGGCGATGACTTCTTCGTCGAAAGCCTCCCCCTCGATTGGCGCTCCGGTGCTTGACATCCCCAGGATGCTGACGAACAGATTGTCGCCAATCTTCAGGTATCTGCTTGAGGGGGGGCTTCGGATGTCGACGGTTGGTCCTCGACCACCGTCTCCCCAGCAACTGGGGGCTCCGGGACCGATGCAGCACCAAGCGCTCCTGCGGCAGGAATGTCGTCAGTTCGGTCGCCAGTCTCCTTGCCAGCCTCCCCGGCAGACCCCTTGGCGGCCTCTTCTTGCGCATCTTTGGAGGTTTCGGCGGCAGCATCCATGGCGGTCTCCTCGATGGTGGTGTCAACATCCATCTGATCCACCAAGGGAATATCTGAAAGCCAAGGAGGAGAAACAAGATGAAACCAAGATTGAAGTTCAAAGCAGAAAGAGAAGAGAGAAAGATCATGCAGGAAGGGTGACGGGTGCCCAAAAGCGAGCGGCATACCTGTGACGAGCACCTGGGAGGTGGTTCCTTTCCCGGCAACATTCGTTGACGGTATGGATTGCTGGCACCCGTGCTTGCCGGCCCTTCCTCCACGCGAATGGGCTCGTCGGTGGGAGTCCTTGCCGGGGATCCATCCCTGGGCGGTGTGGTTGACGGAGGCGGCATGTCAGGGTCGGCTCCCAGTAGCTCTCCTTGTTGCTGTTCTTCTCCAGCAAATCCGGCAAGATCATCAGCAAAGATACACACCCCAACACCCGTCAGCGGGAAATGAGTAATGGACTCACGCTGGGGGCTGAGTCGGGGGCTGCGCCGTGGGCTGGGATCCAGGCTGATTGTGATCATCTCCGGCGCACCTGAGGTGCTTGCCGGAGGCTCGTCGCCCGTCAAGGTCTTGGCTTTCTTCGCCATCCTCTGCACCAATGTTTCTGTGTCTCTGCGGGGACAGGCCAAAATGAGATCAAAACAGGGACTCAGGAGATGAAGAAAGCAGTAAGGCACTTACTCATCTTGTTCTTCTGGCCTCTTCTCCCTCCTCGGGCTGAAGGAGGAAAGGTCGAAGTCGGCCTCCGGTATGGTGTCTGTGCTAGGGGGGGGGGGAGATGGAGACCTGGGCCGCTTGGCCGTGGCAGAGGCGGCGGCTGCTTTTTCCTTTGCTGCCACAGTCGTGCGCCTCGTCTGGCGCACAGGTTGCGGCTGGACCTCTTCCCGCTGCGCAGCCTTGTCGGCCGCCCCCTTGACGGGGACCTCTTCGCATGAGGAGGCTTGCCGGACTGGCTCGACAGAGCCAACCCGCCGGAGGACACGTTTCTTCTTCCCCGGGACTAGGGGCTCCTCATGCGGCTCCTCTTCAGCTTCCTCGTTAGCCGTCTCCTCGGCCGTCCACTCGGCAGAAGGGCCCCCGGTAGCGGTGCCGCTGTGTTCCCCGGCAGGCTCCTCCCGCTCAGCAAGATCCTCCTCTGCGCTGGCTTCGTCTTCCATAAAGCCAATGCTGCCGGCCTCCTCGGCAAGGGCTGCCTCTTCCGCCCTGCTAGCAATATACGCCACCTCCACATCGGTGGTGGGGCGGATGAGCTGCGTTTCTTCCCGGATGGCCCTCTCCAACAAGTTGTCGAAGAACTCTTGCACCCGCTCCGCGTCTGGCTCGGCCCAGGTCTGATCAAGGCCATGGGCGTTGAACACCGGCATCATGGCAATGATTGAGGTCAGGGCGGAGTTGTTGCACAAAGGGATCACGCCCGCCGGCAACTTGAGCGGCTTGTCGGCCTTTTCGGTCTGGTCGGTCTTGTCGGCCTTGAGGTGGAACAGCTTGTAGCAGAGAGCCGCATGCTGCATGAACATCAAGTTGTTGTTCAAGCCGGGGCGCAGCCTCATGATGTCTGCCGCGTTCCGGTATTCCCAAGCTGACCTCCCCTTGTTCTGCAGAGGAGCGATGCGGCGACGGAGGAAGTCGACCCCAATCATTTTGATTGTGAGCCCGACAGCCTTGAGGCGATGGTTCCTGGTGGTTGCAACGGTGAGCTTCCCGTCTTGAGGGTCGAGGTCGCCCCAATTACCGCCACGGACCAGTTTCGTCTGCCGGGGCATACAAAACGGCTGCGGGTCCTTCTCCACGATCCAGCACCACTTGCCCCGCCATTCGTCCCACTTTTCCTTGTGGGTCCCGTCCGGGTACGTCTTCTTGGCCAATGCCCTTGGGATCCAGGTGACGCAGCCAGAAAGGGCCCCTCCCACATGTTCCACGATGATCTCATCGGATGAACCATGATGTCGAGGATTCAATCAATCCCGTATACAATTCCCTTTGTCTACCGGTATGATACTTGCCCGAGATTCGATCGTCGGTATCCCTATACTTGTTCAATCTCGTTACCGGCAAGTCTCTTTACTCGTTCCGTAACGCATGATCCCGTGGCTAACTCTTTAGTCACATTGAGCTCATTTGATGATGCATTACCGAGTGGGCCCAGAGATACCTCTCCGTCATACGGAGTGACAAATCCCAGTCTCGATTCGTGCCAACCCAACAGACACTTTCGGAGATACCTGTAGTGCACCTTTATGGTCACCCAGTTACGTTGTGACATTTGATACACCCAAAACATTCCTACGGTATCCGGGAGTTGCACAATCTCATGGTCTAAGGAAATGATACTTGACATTAGAAAAGCTTTAGCAGACGAACTACACGATCTAGTGCTATGCTTAGGATTGGGTCTTGTCCATCACATCATTCTCCTAATGATGTGATCCCGTTATCAACGACATCTAATGTCCATGGTCAGGAAACCATAACCATCTATTGATCAATGAGCTAGTCAACTAGAGGCTTACTAGGGACATGTTGTGGTCTATGTATTCACACATGTATTACGATTTCCGGATAACACAATTATAGCATGAACAATAGACAATTATCATGAACAAGGAAATATAATAATAAACACTTTATTATTGCCTCTAGGGCATATTTCCAACAGTCTCCCACTTGCACTAGAGTCAATAATCTAGTTACATTGTGATGAATCAAACACCCATAGAGTTCTGGTGTTGATCATGTTTTGCTCGTGGAAGAGGTTTAGTCAACGGATCTGCGACATTCAGATCCGTATGCACTTTACAAATATCTATGTCTCCATCTTGAACATGTTCACGAATGGAGTTGAAGCGACGCTTGATATGCCTGGTCTTCTTGTGAAACCTGGGCTCCTTGGCAAGGGCAATAGCTCCAGTGTTGTCACAGAAGAGAGTCATTGGGCCCGACGCATTGGGAATAACTCCTAGGTCGGTGATGAACTCCTTCATCCAGACTGCTTCCTGTGCTGCCTCCGAGGCTGCTATGTACTCCGCTTCACATGTAGATCCCGCCACGACGCTTTGCTTGCAACTGCACCAGCTGACTGCCCCACCATTCAAAATATACACGTATCCGGTTTGTGACTTAGAGTCATCCAGATCTGTGTCGAAGCTAGCATCGACGTAACCCTTTACGATGAGCTCTTCGTCACCTCCATAAACGTGAAACATATCCTTAGTCCTTTTCAGGTACTTCAGGATGTTCTTGACCGCTGTCCAGTGTTCCATGTCGGGATTACTTTGGTACCTTCCTACCAAACTTACGGCGAGGTTCACATCAGGTCTGGTACACAGCATGGCATACATAATAGACCCTATGGATGAGGCATAGGGGATGACGCTCATCTTTTCTCTATCTTCTGCCGAGGTCGGGCATTGAGCCATGCTCAATCTCACACCTTGTAATATAGGCAAGAACCCCTTCTTGGACTGATCCATATTGAACTTCTTCAATATCTGGTCAAGGTATGTGCTTTGCGAAAGACCAATGAGGCGTCTCGATCTATCTCTATAGATCTTGATGCCTAATATGTAAGCAGCTTCTCCAAGGTCCTTCATTGAAAAACACTTGTTCAAGTAGGCCTTTATGCTTTCCAAGAATTCTATATCATTTCCCATTAATAGTATGTCATCTACATATAATATGAGAAATGCTACAGAGCTCCCACTCACTTTTTTGTAAACACAGGCTTCTCCATAAGTCTGTGTAAACCCAAACGCTTTGATCATCGCATCAAAGCGAATGTTCCAACTCCGAGATGCTTGCACCAGCCCATAGATTGAGCGCTGGAGCTTGCATACCTTGTCAGCATTATTAGGATCGACAAAACCTTCCGGCTGCATCATATACAACTCTTCCTTAAGGAAACCATTAAGGAATGCCGTTTTGACGTCCATTTGCCATATCTCATAATCATAGTATGCGGCAATTGCTAACATGATTCTGACGGACTTCAGCTTCGCTACGGGTGAGAAGGTCTCATCATAGTCAACCCCTTGAACTTGTCGATAACCCTTAGCGACAAGTCGAGCCTTATAGATGGTCACATTACCATCCGCGTCTGTCTTCTTCTTAAAGATCCATTTGTTCTCTATGGCTTGCCGATCATCGGGCAAGTCTGTCAAAGTCCATACTTCGTTTTCATACATGGATCCTATCTCGGATTTCATGGCTTCTAGCCATTTGTTGGAATCCGGGCCCGCCATCGCTTCTTCATAGTTCGAAGGTTCACCGTTGTCTAACAACATGACTTCCAAGACAGGGTTGCCATACCACTCTGGTGCGGAACGTGTCCTCGTGGACCTACGAAGTTCAGTAGCAACTTGATCCGAAGTTTCATGATCATCATCATTAACTTCCTCTCTAGCCGGTGCAGGCACCACAGAAACATCTTCCTGAGCTGCGCTACTCTCCGGTTCAAGAGGGGGTACCTCATCAAGTTCTACTTTCCTCCCACTTACTTCTTTCGAGAGAAACTCTTTCTCCAGAAAGGATCCATTCTTGGCAACAAAGATCTTGCCTTCGGATCTAAGGTAGAATGTATACCCAATAGTTTCTTTAGGGTATCCTATGAAGACGCATTTTTCCGATTTGGGTTCGAGCTTTTCAGGTTGAAGTTTCTTGACATAAGCATCGCATCCCCAAACTTTCAGAAACGACAGCTTAGGTTTCTTCCCAAACCATAATTCATATGGTGTCGTCTCAACGGATTTCGACGGAGCCCTATTTAAAGTGAATGCGGCAGTCTCTAAAGCATAACCCCAAAATGATAGCGGTAGATCGGTAAGAGACATCATAGATCGCACCATATCCAATAGAGTGCGATTACGACGTTCGGACACACCATTACGCTGAGGTGTTCTAGGCGGCGTGAGTTGTGAAACAATTCCACATTTCCTTAAGTGCGTGCCAAACTCGTGACTCAAATATTCCCCTCCACGATCTGATCGTAAGAACTTTATTTTCCTGTCACGTTGATTCTCTACCTCACTCTGAAATTCCTTGAATTTTTCGAAGGTCTCAGACTTGTGTTTCATTAAGTAGATATACCCATATCTACTTAAGTCATCAGTGAGGGTGAGAACATAACGATAACCACCACGAGCCTCAACGCTCATTGGACCACACACATCAGTATCTATGATTTCCAATAAGTTGGTTGCTCGCTCCATTGTCTCGGAGAACGGAGTCTTGGTCATTTTGCCCATGAGGCATGGTTCGCACGTGTCAAATGATTCATAATCAAGAGACTCCAAAAGTCCATCTGCATGGAGTTTCTTCATGCGTTTGACACCAATGTGACCAAGGCGGCAGTGCCACAAGTATGTGGGACTATCATTATCAACCTTACATCTTTTGGCATTCACACTATGAATATGTGTAACATCACGTTCGAGATTCAATAAGAATAAACCATTGACCAGCGGGGCATGACCATAAAACATATCTCTCATATAAATAGAACAACCATTATTCTCGGATTTAAATGAGTAGCCATCTCGCATCAAACGAGATCCTGATACAATGTTCATGCTCAAAGCTGGTACTAAATAACAATTATTGAGGTTTAAAACTAATCCCGAAGGTAGATGTAGAGATAGCGTGCCGACGGCGATCACATCGACCTTGGAACCATTCCCAACGCGCATCGTCACCTCGTCCTTCGCCAGTCTCCGCTTATTCCGCAGCTCCTGTTTTGAGTTACAAATATGAGCAACCGCACCGGTATCAAATACCCAGGAGCTACTACGAGCGCTGGTAAGGTACACATCAATAACATGTATATCACATATACCTTTGGTATTGCCGGCCTTCTTATCCGCTAAGTACTTGGGGCAGTTCCGCTTCCAGTGACCGTTTCCCTTACAATAAAAGCATTCAGTCTCAGGCTTGGGTCCATTCTTTGGCTTCTTCTCGGTAGCTTGCTTACCAGGCGCGGCAACTCCCTTGCCGTCCTTCTTGAAGTTCTTTTTACCCTTGCCTTTCTTGAACTTAGTGGTTTTATTCACCATCAACACTTGATGTTCCTTTTTGATCTCCACCTACGCTGATTTCAGCATTGAATATATCTCAGGAATGGTTTTCTCCATCCCCTGCATATTGAAGTTCATCACAAAGCTCTTGTAGCTAGGTGGAAGCGACTGAAGGATTCTGTCAACGACCGCGTCATCCGGGAGATTAACTCCCAGCTGAGACAAGCGGTTGTGCAACCCAGACATTTTGAGTATATGCTCGCTGACAGAACTATTCTCCTCCATCTTACAACTGTAGAACTTGTCGGAGACTTCATATCTCTCGACCCGGGCATGAGCTTGGAAAACCATTTTCAGCTCTTGGAACATCTCATATGCTCTGTGTTGCTCAAAACGCTTTTGGAGCCCCGGTTCTAAGCTGTAAAGCATGCCGCACTGAACCAGGGAGTAATCATCACTACGCGACTGCCAGGCGTTCATAACGTCTTGAGTTGCTGGGAAAACAGGTGCGTCACCTAGCGGTGCTTCAAGGACATATGCTTTCTTGGCAGCTATGAGGATAATCCTCAGGTTACGGACCCAGTCCGTGTAGTTGCTACCATCGTCTTTCAGCTTGGTTTTCTCTAGGAACGCGTTGAAGTTGAGGGCAACATTAGCGTGGGCCATTTGATCTACAAGACATATTGTAAAGATTTTAGACTAAGTTCATGATAATTAAGTTCATCTAATCAAATTATTCAATGAACTCCCACTCAGATAGACATCCCTCTAGTCATCTAAGTGATACATGGTCCGAATCGACTAGGCCGTGTCCGATCATCACGTGAGACGGACTAGTCATCAACGGTGAACATCTCCATGTTGATCGTATCTTCTATACGACTCATGTTCGACCTTTCGGTCTTCCGTGTTCCGAGGCCATGTCTGTACATGCTAGGCTCGTCAAGTCAACCTAAGTGTTTTTGCATGTGTAAATCTGGCTTACACCCGTTGTATTCGAACGTTAGAATCTATCACACCCGATCATCACGTGTTGCTTCGAAACAACGAACCTTCGCAACGGTGCACAGTTAGGGGGAACACTTTCTTGAAATTTTAGCGAGGGATCATCTTATTTATGCTACCGTCATTCTAAGCAAATAAGATGTAAACAGATGATAAACATCACATGCAATCAAATAGTGACATGATATGGCCAATATCATTTTGCTCCTTTTGATCTCCATCTTCGGGGCACCATGATCATCATCGTCACCGGCATGACACCATGATCTCCATCATCATGATCTCCATCATCGTGTCTTCATGAAGTTGCCTCGCCAACTATTACTTCTACTACTATGGCTAATGGTTAGCAATAAAGTAAAGTAATTACATGGCGTTTTTCATTGACACGCAGGTCATACAATAAATTAAGACAACTCCTATGGCTCCTGCTGGTTGTCATACTCATCGACATGCAAGTCGTGATTCCTAGTACAAGAACATGATCAATCTCATACATCACATATATCATTCATCACATCCTTTTGGCCATATCACATCACACGGCACATGCTGCAAGAACAAGTTAGACATCCTCTAATTGTCGTTGCAAAATATTTTTACGTGGCTGCTATAGGTTTCTAGCAAGAACGTTTCTTACCTACGCCACAACCACAACGTGATATGCCAATTTATATTTACCCTTCATAAGGACCCTTTTCATCGAATCCAATCCGACTTAAGTGGGAGAGACAGACACCCGCTAGCCACCTTATGCAACTAGTGCATGTCAGTCGGTGGAACCTGTCTCACGTAAGCGTACGTGTAAGGTCGGTCCGGGCCGCTTCATCCCACGATGCCGCCGAATCAAGATAAGACTAGTAATGGCAAGAAAATTGACAAAATCGATGCCCACAACAACTTGTGTTCTACTCGTGCAAGAAACTACGCATAGACCTAGCTCATGATGCCACTGATGGGGAACGTAGTAGTAAATCAAAAAAATTTCCTACGCATCACCAACATCAATCTATGGAGAGACTAGCAACGAGAGAGAGAGGAGTGCATCTTCATACCCTTGAAGATCGCGATGCGGAAGCGTTGCGAGAACGCGGTTGGAGGAGTCGTACACGCAGCGATTCAGATCGCGGTCGATTCCGATCTAAGCACCGAACAACGGTGCCTCCGCGTTCAACACACGTGCAGCCCGGTGACGTCTCCCGCACCTTGATCCAGCAAGGAGGAGGGAGAGGTTGGGGAAGATAGCTCCAGCAGCACGACGGCGTGGTGGTGGAACTTGCAGTTCTCCGGCAGGGCTTCGCCAAGCTCAAACGGAAGAGGAGGAGGTGTTGGAGAGGGGGAGGGCTGCGCCAGGGGAGAGGATGTGGCCTCCCTCCCACCCCTCCACTATTTATAGGCTGGGGGGGGGAGAGGGGGCCGGCCCCCTAGATCCCATCTAGGGTTGGGGGCGGCGGCCAAGGGGGGGAGGAGTGCCTCCCAAGTCAAGTGGAGGCCCTCCCCCTATAGGGTTTCCCCTTTCCCATGCGCATGGGCCTTAGGGGGGCTGGTTCCCCTAGCCCATTAAGGCTAGGGCGCCCCCTTACAGCCCATGCTGCTGTATTGGACGTGGTGGAACACTTTCCGGACTTCCGGACCCCTCCGGAATCGTCCGGAATCTTTCGAAAACTTCCCGGTACAATACCGAAAAAACTGAACTTTTTCCGGAACCCCAATAACAACTTCCCATATATAAATCTTTACCTCCGGACCATTCTGGAACTCCTCGTGACGTCCGGGATCTCATCTGGGACTCCGAACAACATTCGGTATTCACATACTATTTCCCATAACAACCCTAGAGTCACCGAACCTTAAGTGTGTAGACCCTACGGGTTCGGGAACCATGCAGACATGACCGAGACATCTCTCCGGCCAATAACCAACAGCGGGATCTGGATACCCATGTTGGCTCCCACATGTTCCACGATGATCTCATCGGATGAACCACGATGTCGAGGATTTAATCAATCCCGTATACAATTCCCTTTGTCCACCGGTATGATACTTGCCCTAGATTCGATCGTCAGTATCCCTATACCTTGTTCAATCTCGTTACCAGCAAGTCTCTTTACTCATTCCGTAACGCATGATCCCATGGCTAACTCTTTAGTCACATTGAGCTCATTTGATGATACATTACCGAGTGGGCCCAGAGATACCTCTCCGTCATACGGAGTGACAAATCCCAGTCTCGATTCGTGCCAACCCAACAGACACTTTCGGAGATACCTGTAGTGCACCTTTATGGTCACCCAGTTACGTTGTGACGTTTGATACACCCAAAGCATTCCTACGGTATCCGGGAGTTGCACAATCTCATGGTCTAAGGAAATGATACTTGACATTAGAAAAGCTTTAGCAGACGAACTACATGATCTAGTGCTATGCTTAGGATTGGGTCTTGTCCATCACATCATTCTCCTAATGATGTGATCCCGTTATCAATGGCATCTAATGTCCATGGTCAGGAAACCATAACCATCTATTGATCAATGAGCTAGTCAACTAGAGGCTTACTAGGGACATGTTGTGGTCTATGTATTCACACATGTATTACGATTTCCGGATAACACAATTATAGCATGAACAATAGACAATTATCATGAACAAGGAAATATAATAATAACCACTTTATTATTGCCTCTAGGGCATATTTCCAACACCGAAATGGGCTCCCAATTGGTTTTTCGTGACTACAGAGGCTTGTGGTGGCGGAACTCCCGATCTAGGTTTCTTTCTGGGGGTTTATGGATTTATAGGAATTTTTGGCGTCGGTTTCACGTCAGGGGGGTCCATGAGTCAGCGACAAGGCAGGGGGGCGTGCCCTCCACCCTTGTCGTTGACTCAGGATTCTTCTGGCCCAACTCTTGTGCTTCGGGGGCTTCTTCTGGTCCATAAAAAATCACCTTAAATTTTTAGCTCGTTTGGACTCCGTTTGATATTCCTTTTCTGCAAAACTCAAAAACAAGGAAAAACAGAAACTAGCACTGGGCTCTAGGTTAATAGGTTAGTCCAAAAAATAATATAAAATAGCATATAAATGCATATAAAACATCCAAGATGGATAATATAATAGCATGGAATAATAAAAAATTATAGATACGTTGGAGACGTATCACGAAGTTGCTGCCGTTGTCCGTGATGATGCTGTGCGGGACGCCGTAGCGCACCGCGATGTCCTTGACGAAATGGACGGCCGTTGGCCCGTCCAGCTTCTTGATCAGTCGTGCTTCGATCCACTTGGTGAACTTGTCGACCGCCACCAACAAGTGTGTCATGCCGACCCGAGCGGTTTTGAAGGGTCCCACCATGTCGAGGCCCCAGACCGTGAAGGGCCAGGTGATCGGGATGGTTTGCAGGACTGAAACCGGCTGGTGGCTGCGCTTGCTGAAGCATTGGCAACCCTCGCACTTGAGGATGAGCGACTCGGCAACCTTGAGGGCCGTGGGCCAGTAGAAACCATGGTGGAAAGCCTTGGCCACCAGGGACCTGGAGGCGGCGTGGTGCCCGCACTCGCCCTGATGTATGTCGACGAGGATCGCTATTCCCTTGTCTTGCTCGACGCAGCGCTGGAACACGCCCGTCGCGCTGCGCTTGACGAGCTCGTTGTTGATGATGCTGTAGGCGGACGCCCGGTGTTGCACTTGCCGGGCCTCGGTCTCGTCCATGTGGAGCGCTCCGCTCTCCAGGAAAGCCAGGATCGGCAGGGCCCATGACGGAGCCGTCACCACGGTGCAGACGGTCGTCAGGACGGGTTCCGGGCTGGCAGCTCCCGAGATGGAGGCGGCAGCCCCTGGGTAAAGGACAGCGGCGGCCGGGTTGAGCACAACAGCCCCCGTGCCGGGATCGATGGTCGCCGGGTTCGAGAAGGCAGCCCCCAGGCCGGGATCAGCAGTCCCCGGGCCGGGATCCGCAGCCCCCCGGGACCGTCTTGGGGACGGCAGCCCCCGAGCTTGGATCGGCAGTCCCCGGGTTCGGGTTGGGGAGGGGCGCTGTAGGGTCGTCCGGGATGAAGATGGACTCCGAATCCGGAGACAGCTCGACGGACGGCTTGCGCAAGTACTCGAGGGAGACGCCGGACGGTATGGCCTGCCGGGATGAGCCAATCTTGGCTAGCGTGTCGGCGGCTTTGTTCTCTGTGCATGGGACATGTAGGAACTCACAGCCGTCGAAGTTGCCGGAGAGCTGCTGGACCAGGAAGCGGTAGCTGGCCATGTTGGTATCCCAGGCGTCCCACTCACCGGAACACTGTTGCACCACCAGATCCGAGTCACCATAGCATAGGATGCACCGGACACCGAGTTCCTTGGCATGCCAGAGGCCATGCACAAGGGCTTCGTACTCGGCGATGTTGTTGGAGGCGGTGAAGTGGATTTGGAGTGCGTACCACAGCCGGTCGCCCTTCGGGGAAGACAGCACGATGCCGGCTCCCAAGCCGGTGCGCATCTTGGAGCCGTCGAAGTGCATGCACCAGTGCGTCTAATTTGGTGGCGGCGGCAGGTACTGGGTCTCTGTCCAGTCGACGAGGAAGTCGGCCAAGGCCAGGGACTTGATCCTAGTGCGGGGCTCGTAGAGGATGGTATGGCTGGCCAGCTCGATGGCCCATTTGGCAACTCGGCCAGAGGCATCCCGGCAACCCATGATCTCGCCGATGGGGGCCGTGCCGACCACGATGACGACATGCTCTTGGAAGTACTGCTTTAGCTTCTTGGCGGTAAGGTACACGCCGTAACACATCTTTTGGTAGTGCGGGTAGTTCTGCTTGGAGGCGGAAAGCACCTCACTCAGGTAGTAGACCGGGCGCTGGACGGACTGGATCTTGCCCTTCTCTGGTCACTCGACCACCAGCACCATGCTGACTGACCGTGAGGTGGCGGCAATGTATAGCAATAGCGGCTCCTTGTCAGCCGGCGTGGCCAGGATGGGTGCGGTGGAGAGCATGCGCTTGAGATCCCGGAACGCTTCATCTGCGTGGTCGTTCTGTTCAAACGGCAACGTCTTCTTCATCACCTGATATAGGGGCAAGGCCCTCTCACCCAGCCGGCTGAGGAACCGGCTTACCGAGGCCAAGCAGCCGGTGAACTTCTGGACATCGCGCAGCCGGGTTGGCTTGCGCATGCGCTCGATGGCCTTGATCTTCTCCGGGTTTGCCTCAATGCCGTGCTCTGAGACGAGGAATCCGAGCAGCTTCCTGGCCGGTACGCCAAAGACGCACTTCTCCGGGTCGAGCTTGATCTGGTACTCGCACAGATTGGCGAAGGTTTCCTTTAGGTCGTCAAGGAGCATGAGGTGCTGCTTGGTCTTCACCACGATGTCGTCCACGTAGACGTGGATGTTGCGGCCGAGTTGCGTCAACAAGCATTTCTGCATGCAGCGCTGGAAGGTGGCGCTAGCATTCTTCAAGCCGAATGACATGGTGATGTAGCAATACGCCCCGAAGGGCGTGATGAAGGACGTCTTCAGGGCGTCGGTCGGGTCTAGCTTGATCTGATGATAGCCGGAGTAAGCATCCAGGAAGGACAGGAGCTCGCAGCCGGTGGTGGAGTCGATCACTTGATCAATCCGCGGGAGAGCGAAAGGATCCTTGGGGAAGGCCTTGTTCAGGCTGGTGTAGTCTATGCACATGTGCCAGGTGTTGTTCTTCTTCAATACGAGGACCGGGTTGGCCAGCCACTCGGGGTGAAACACCTCCATAATGAAGCCGGCCGTGAGTAGCTTGGCGACCTCTTCACCGATGGTTCTTCTCTTCTCTTCTGAAAAGCAACGTAATGGTTGATGGACAGGCTTGGCGTCCTTGTGGACGTGTAGTTTGTGCTCGGCATACTTCCTCGGAATTCCCGGCATGTCCTTTGGGGTCCATGCAAAGATATCCCGATTCTCATGGAGGAAGTCGACGAGCTCGCCTTCCTATTTGCTATCGAGGCGGGTGCCTATGACGACGTACTTGCTGCAACTGGGGTCTTCTGGGTTCAGCTTGACCTTCTTGGTCTCCTTGGACGGCTGGAACGAGGCCTCGCCGGCCGGCTCCTTAGCAGAAGCCGGCACGGCCGACTCCTCGCTGGCCAGCGCCACAAACCGGTCGAGCTGGCGCCGCTCCTCGGCAATGACCAGCGACTCAGCTAGCTTGGCGCCGGCTTGAGCACACTCCAAAGACTTTCTGTAGTCTCCGATGATAGTGATGAGGCCTTTGGGACCCGGAAGCTTCATCTTCAGGTATGCGTAGTGGGGGACCGCCATGCACTTGGCGAGTGCAGGCCGGCCCAGCAACGCATGGCATGCGCTGGACAGGTCCACCACCTCGAACCAGATAGGTTCGTGCCGGAAATGGTCGCTCGTGCCAAATAGGACGTCAAGCCGGATCTGGCCAATGGGAGAGCAGGAGAGTCCCAACACGATGACGTGGAACACCGTCCGGGATAGCTCCAGGTGCTTGGCCTCAATGCCGAGCTTGGTCATGGTGTCGCGGTAGAGGATGTTGATGCTGCTACTGCCATCGATGAGGACCCGTGAGAGCTTGCAAGTGTGCTTGGCGGCGACGACGATGGTGTCGAGGACGAGGGCGTAGCCACCCTGGTTTGGCATGATGGCCGAGTGGTCCTCCCAGGTCCAGCTGATCGGACGCTCTGACCAGTGCATGTACTCCGGCACGGCCGGGACAACGGTGTTCACCTCCTGCCGGAGCAGGCGCTCGCTACGCTTGTCGTTGCCGAGGATAGTGAAGACAACGTAGCTTGCGTTCTGGTTGGGGAAGACATCATCGCGCATCACGCCGTTTGCCGGGGGAGGGGGAGGAGGCGGAGCTGGCTGCCCCGCACCCGGAGCCGGAGCTGGAGGCGGCGGGATGTCGCCCCTCATGATGCGCTTGGTGATAGCGCACTGCCGAAGCATGTGCCTGGACGGCCTTGCGCCGCTGTGGTGCTTGCAGGGAGCATCGAGCATCTCCTCAAAGCTCATGGCGGGTTGCCACGCCGTCTTGCCAGTTTGCCGGTGCATGCCGGCCGGCTCAGCCGCAAGAGCCTGCTCGGCGGCCGCGACAAGGCGATTGTCGTAGCGGGGGGGCTGCTGGTCGGCTTGCACTTGTTGTTCTGCTGGTTCTGCTGGCGGCTGCCCTCGCCAGCCGGCTTGGAGGGGGATGCTGGCAACGCCTTGCCGGCTTCATCCAGCACCACTTGGACTTTCATGGTGGAGTCGGCGTTGGCGTACTTGTCCGCCGTGACCATGAGCGCGGCCATGGTGGTCGGCTCGGAGCGTAGGAGCTTGTGCTCGAGGAGGGTGCCATCCCAGCAACCACTCATGAAGTACTGAATGGCTTGGACCTCATTGACGCCCTCGCAGCTATTCCGGAGCTCGGTCCAGCGTGCGAGGTACTCGCGGCCAGTTTCCGTCGGCCCCTGTACGCACATGGTGAGCTGGCTGGGACGTCCGGGATGCTTGTAGGTGTCGGTGAAGTTGTGGATGAAAGCCTGCTCAAAATCAACCCATGCGTTGATGCTGCCAGCCGGCAGGCTGTTCAACCACGTGTGGGCCGACCCTTGGGGCATGAGCGGGGCGTAGCGTACGGCAAGGCGGCAGTTGCCGCCCGCGATGCCGATGGCGGTGGTGTAGTCGATGAGCCATGATGACCCACAAGTATAGGTGATCTCTCGTAGTCCTTTCAATAAGTAAGAGTGTCGAACCCAATGAGGAGCAGAAGGAAATGACATGCGGTTTTCAGCAAGGTATTCTCTGCAAGCACTGAAATTATCGGTAACAGATAGTTGTGTGATAAGACAATTTGTAACGGGTAACAAGTAACAAAAGTAACTAAGGTGCAGCAAGGTGGCCCAATCCTTTTTATAGCAAAGGACAAGCCTGGGCGAACTCTTATATAAAGCAAAGCGCTCTCGAGGACAGATGGGAATTACTGTCAAGCTAGTTTTTATCATGCTCATATGATTCGCGTTCGTTACTTTGATAATTTGATATGTGGGCGGACTGGTGCTTGGGTGCTGCCATTACTTGGATAAGCCTCCCACTTATGATTAACCCCTCTCACAAGCATCCGCAACTATGAAAGAAGAATTAAGATAAATCTAACCATAGCATGAAACATATGGATCCAAATCAGCCCCTTACGAAGCAACGCATAAACTAGGGTTTAAGCTTCTATCACTCTAGCAACCCATCATCTACTTATTACTTCCCAATGCCTTCCCCTAGGCCCAAATCATGGTGAAGTGTCATGTAGTCGACATTCACATAACGCCACTAGAGGAAAGACAACATACATCTCATCAAAATATCGAATGAATACCAAATTCACATGATTACTTATAACAAGACTTCTCCCATGTCCTTAGGAATGAACGTAACTACTCAGAAAGCATATTCATGTTCATAATCAGAGGGGTATTGAATAGTATTAAGGATCTGAACATATGATCTTCCACCAAATAAACCAACTAGCATCAACTACAAGGAGTAATCAACACTACTAGCAACCCACAGGTACCAATCTGAGGTTTTGAGACAAAGATCGGATACAAGAGATGAACTAGGGTTTGAGAGGAGATGGCTCCAACGGAGCCCTAGATTGGTTCTGCCCAGGTTCCGCCTCGAGAGACGGCGGCACTTCGTCCCGAAAGCTTCCTTATGATTTTTTCCAGGTCAAAACACATCATATAGCAGAAGATGGGCATCGGGGACCTGCCAGGTGGCCCACAAGGTAGGAAGGCGCACCCAGGGGGGTAGGGCACGCCCCCACCCTTGTGGCTGCCAGGTGGGTCCCCTCAGGTGCTTTCTTCGCCCAATATTTTTTATATATTCCAAAATAATTCTCCGTGAAGTTTCAGGACTTTTGGAGTTGTGCAGAATAGGTCCCTCGGATTTGCTCCTTTTCCAGCCCAGAATTCCAGCTGCCGACATTCTCCCTCTTCATATAAACCTTGTAAAATAAGAGAGAAAAGGCATAAGTATAGTGCTAGAAAGTGTAATAACATCCCATAATGCAATAAATATCAATATAAAAGCATGATGCAAAATGGACGTATCAACTCCCCCAAGCTTAGACCTAGCTTGTCCTCAAGCGAAAGCCGAAATCAAAAAATATGTCCACATGTTTAGAGATAGAGGTGTCGATAAAATAAAATATGGACATGATGGCATCATGATCATCTTTAGAACAGCAACAAATATTGTCATATAATTTCTGACGCTAAAGTAACAATTCGTTCACAAGGTAGAGTATGAATCGGAAATTTCATTGAAAACTAACAAACTATGATCTCAGTCATTGAAGCAATTGCAATTTATCATAACATCGGAAAGAGTCAATTCAAGAGCTTTTCAGCAAGTCCATATATTCAACTATCATTTAATCTTTCACAATTGCTAACACTCACGCGATACTTATGGGTTTGAAGCCTCAGTCGGACACAGAGAAAGATAGGGGCTTATAGTTTCGCCTCCCAACCTTTTACCTCAAGGGTAATGTCAACAATAATACTTTATGATAACCTACATCCGAGTGGATATATATATATATATATATATATATATATATGGATCCTTCTCCAACACATAGTGCTTGCCAAAAGAAAAAGTGTAAAAAGGAAATGTGAAGATCACCATGACTCTTGTATAAGGGTAGAAGATAAAAGTAAAAGATAGGCCCTTCGCAGAGGGAAGCAGAGGTTTTCATGCGCTTTTATTGTTGGATGTACAAAATCTTAATGCAAAAGAACGTCACTTTATATTGCCGCTTGTGATAAAGAACTTTATTATGCAGTCTGTCGCTTTTATTTCTTCCATATCATAAGTTCGTATAAAGCTTATTTTCTTCACACTAATAGATCATACATATTTAGAGAGCAATTTTTATTGCTTGCACCGATGACAACTTACTTGAAGGATCTTACTCAATCCATAGGTAGGTATGGTGGACTCTCATGGCAAATCTGGTTTAAGGGATGTTTGGATGCACAAGTAGTATCTCTACTTGGTGCAAAGGATTTGGCTAGCATAAGAAGGAAAAGCAAGCTCAACATGTTGGAGGATCCAAGATACTATAACTTCTTTCCGGATATAAGAAAACATAACCCATTATGTTGTCTTCCTTGTCCAACATCAACTTTTTAGCATGTCATATTTTAATGAGTGCTCACAATTACAAAAGATGTCCAAGATAGTATATTTATATCTGAAACCTCTCTTTCTTTATTACTTCCTATTAATTGCAACAATGACCAAAACTATGTTTGTCAACTCTCAATAACTTTTATTCATCATACTCTTTATATGTGAAGTCATTACTCTCCATAAGATCATTATACGATCTTTTATTTCTTTTTATTCTTTCTTTTGTTAAATTACTCAAGTTCATAGCAAGAAAGCAAAGCCCTCAACTCAAAACTACTCTTTGTTATATATAACTCACGGACTCGATTACATAGATAGATCTCGAAGCAAAACTCAAAGCTAGATCATATTAAAAACTTTTATTCTACTAGATAAGGATATAACCAAAAGGATCGAACTAAGAAAAATGATAAAAGTAAAGATGTGATGGTGATACGATACCGGGGCACCTCCCCCAAGCTTGGCAGTTGCCAAGGGGAGTGCCCATACCCATGTATTTAGATCTCTTTCTTCGGATGTGGTGATGATGGAGTTGTTGATGATGAAAGAATCTTATCCTCCGTCTTCCAAGGCATAGGTTCACCATCATAAAAAGATGAACGAGTCTCCGGGATCCTCAAATCTGCAGCCAAACTCATCCTCTTAAATCTGTATTCATACTCACAGTTTTGATGTCGCAGGTCATAGATCTGGGCTTGGAGATGCTCGATTTTCTCATGAAGCTTGAAGATGGCCTCCCCAATGTTCTCGGCATCCAGCTTGTGACCACTAGTAAATTCAGCGATCATTATGTGGTTGGCGTTGAGTCCGCGTTCCACCATCCCTTGGCACTTGAAGACTTGCTGCTCCACTGCTTCGAGCCTTGTCTCCATGCTTCCGGTCTTCTTAGGCCATTCGGTATCACGGATGTGCAGCACCCCCTCACGTATCTCAATGGTTTGAGGGTGTTGCAGCACCTCCGCGAGATAAGGGTTGATGACCTTATCAAAAAACTTGTCCTTGGGGGTGCTTGGAGACGTCATGGCGATTTGGATCTGTCGGAAAAACAGCTCGAAACAAGAACAGGAGATATTGCCGTGGTACGGTGGTCAAAATCTTTGGGAGATTATATAATGAATTTTTACCGACCAAAAGAAGTATTGTGCAAGAAAACGGAGTCCGGAGGGCACACGAGGTGGTAGCAAGGGTGGGGGGCGCGCCCAGGGGGTAGGGCGCGCCTCCCTACCTTGTCGCTTCCTCGTGCACTTTTCGGACTACTTTTAATTTTCCTAATTTTTTAAATATTCCAAAACAGAGAAAAATTGCCATTAGAACAGTTTTGGAGTCGGTTTACTTACCGTACCACATACCTATTCCTTTCTGGAGTCTGAAACATTCTGGAAAGTGTCCCTTATGTACTCCTCCCACTACTGGAATCAGGGTCTTTGCGATCTGCCAGCTCTTTGCCGTCTGCCAGCTGATGGCAAAGAGGCTGTTTGCCGTCTGTCTTGCCAAAGCAGATGGCAAAGAACCAGCTGATGGCAAAGAGTGTCTTTGCCATCTGCCACTTATTTGCCGTCTGCTGGCAGACGGCAAAGAGTTCTTTGCCGTCTGCTAGCAGACGGCAAAGACCAAAGTGGGCCCCACGGGGCACAGCACTGGCTAGGTCAAGCTCTTTGCCATCTGCCAATTCTTTGCCGTCTGCTGACAGACGGCAAAGAATTCTTTACCGTCTGCCAGCAGACGGCAAAGAGGTGAGAGGGGGGCCCACAGTGTCACGGCGGGGGCTGTCTAACGGTCACCCCCTTTGCCGTCTGCTGGCAGACGGCAAAGAACTCTTTGCCATCTGTCAGCAGACGGCAAAGAGGTGGGTTCTTTGCCATCCGCTGGCTGATGGGAAAGCCCAGCCCGGCCCCACCCCTCTCTCTCCCTACAGCCCGGCCCCACACCTCTCTCTCTCCCCCCCACTCACCCATCCCCACCCCAGCCCTTTCCTCCCCCCCCCCCCCCCCCCGCCCTCCCCTCCCTCCCATCCCCCCCGCCTCCCCTTCTCCCTCGCCCCCCCCTCCCCGCCCCCCCCCCTCCCCCCCCGGCCCCCCCACCCCCCCCCCCCCCACCCAGCCCCGGCCCTGCCCTCCACCGCAGCCCCGCCACCCCCCCAGCACCCACCGCCACCCCGTTGCCCGCCCCCACCACCCCCCCCCTCCACCTCCTCCATCCCCGCTCTCCCTCCCCACCTCAACCCCCATCCCCTCCCCCCATTCCCTCCCCTCTCCCTTGACACTTCACCCTCCACTGGCCTTCCGTCCTCACTCCTCCCCTCCTTCCTCCCGCTCACGTTCTCCTTCGCCCTCCTCCTCCCCTACTCCTCCTCCCTTTTCGCCTGAGGGGGGGTATAAGTCGGGTGGTTTTGTTATTGTGTGTGGCGTTGGTGTGAAGGGTTAGTGGGGAGGCCACCGTCGAGCCGCCTGGATGAGGTAGCTACTCCGCCTCCTCCCCTCCTACCACCCCGCCCCCCCCCCGCGCCGGCGTCTTCGCCTTGGTTTCCCCCCATTTCCTAGGGTTCTTGGTCACTGAACAGGTTGATATGCCCTTGTTTGCATATAAGCTACTGCTTATAGTTGATATACACTCCTGTTAATTGTTAATTTTGGTTACTGGAGTCACTAGTTTGATCTCTAGTTGGCTGGCTGCTGGTGTTGGTCCATTTACCTACATATACTCACTGTCATGATATGCTCTCTTGGCTTGGCTTAATTATCTGTTACTCTCATAACTATGATTTGTTCTATTTGTCTTTAGTAGTTATAGCAGGTATTAGTTCCTGTGATTATAGCATGTACTAGTTCTTCCTATAAACTAGTTGGTGTTTCAGTTTAAAATGAATATGCTCTGTGTAGTTGTTATGTGGTTTAAAATGAATATGCTCGATGCTAGTTGGTGCATCCAGTACTACTAGCCCATGTGCTAGTGTTGTGCTAGTGTTCCTACTTGCAGAAAAGTACCAAGTGTAAGTGGTGCTTGTGTTCTGCTATGGCAGATCATGATCATGTGCTACTGATGGCCTAGTTCTTCTACTTTTTTTTATATCCGGACTAATTTCCGTATGATTTGTTTCAACCATGTACTGCTAGTTGTGGCTGTCAAACAAAAAGAATTATTCAGAGTTATTTATTCAGAGGATGAACACTATTATTCAGAGTTATTTATTCTATTTCTTAACATAGAAGACCTATTTATCTTGAAAGTTCCGTTCATATCCTTCATGCATTCCAAGTCAGTTCCTATTGCTATGGGATATGGCACACCAACGTCAAATTCTGCATTCTAAAGAACCTATTATGGCCTTGTGTTGAGAAGAACATGTACAATCCAGGGGCTCTGCTCTCTAATTTATTTATTCCCTTGGTTGGTTGCTTAGTGCTCCTGTTCTTGGACTGAACTTGATGCAGAAAATCTGTAACTCGTTTCTTGTACTGCTACAGCCAACGATTCTTGTAGCACACGGACTCTCCATTCCTGTACTGCTAAATATTTTCTTTTCTTTTCTTCCCTCACCGTGCTAGTAGCAGTATAGCAAGAACAATGAGGTATTTGTGTAGTTAATCAACTACTAGTTTGATACATAAATGCCCATGAGATGCTCCTGTTGGTTCCTTGCATTTTTTTGTTTTTGTTTTTGTTTATGGAGGTTAATTGTTGGTTGGTAGCAAGCAGATCCATGCTAGTCTGATCCGCAGACGTTCATGGCGGTGGTAGGGACTTGTCTATATGCCTGCTGCTACTGTACTCATGTGCTGTCCTAGATGATTAAATCGATTAGTTGACTGTTCGTTAACTAGAAGAAGAAAACCTCTTTGCAGGGCCTCGCTGACCACAAGGATAAAAAATAGAGCGCCTCTCTGCCCTTGCAGGTGCCTATGAGCACGGCTTGGGTCGTGATTACTGCTAGTTTGGAGTGAGAATACACCATAGGTCTCAGCTAGCTTGTTCCGCTGGATGCAAAGGATCACGCCGTGCTGCATAATGTGATTGGGTAGCTAGCCCTGGGGATAGTTTTGCATTAATCAGTTCAATCAGCCGTTATCATTTTAATCAGTTTCTTTACGCCGCTGGTGAAAGATGTAATGTTACATCCACTGCTGCAAAGTAATATAAAGAATGTTGTTATGTTATTTCAGCAAAGGAAAAAAAATGTTGTTTAGGTTTTTTTAAGGGAGACATGCTGTATATAGTAAAATATTATCTACATCGTTTGTCCTAGTATTGGACATGGATATCTTTTATGACTTTCTGATGATAGACATAATTTACTACTACTACATCCGTTTCGAATTTATCTTTGTCCTTTTGACACCACGACACCCAGACACGACACCCCCGACCCCCGACACCTCTTCGGCCTCCTGTTGACCGAAAAGGTGCTTTTCGGCCTTCCAGAGGCCGACGGGGTCATATATTTGTGAATTATGAGTTATGTCATATATTTTCTGATTTTGTTATGAAAAACATCATATATATTTGTGTTGATCGGGTGGATTTAAATGTGCAGTTGTTTCGTCGCTGCGAGGGTCTGGTGTTCGACGACCTCCCCGTGCGTTCGACGAGCTCCGCCCCTGCGTTCGTGGGTGAGCACAAATGACATCTCCACCTCTCCCCCTTCATTTGCTCTGTTCCGGTCTTCGTGCCGATGAAACTTGCTAGCTATAGGTGTCTTCAATCATCAGTATGCGTGACCACTATGCGTCTCCCGTTCGAAAGGGTTACATCTATAAATATGCATTCATTTGCATATTTGTAACCGTGATTCTTTCGAATTGTCCAACGTTATCCATGGACAGCCCGAGTATGTGTAGATTGGGTTCGTTTTCCCATATGCTCTGCTCTGGATCCGATGCAGAATTTCGTCAGTGCCTCCCTGTTGTTCTCCGGGTACACATCCTCTCTGCTTATTGCCAAGACGTGTATCAGGAGAACAGCGGGGAGGTGCTGCCGAAATTTTGCGTCGGATCCGGAGCAGAGCATGGGAAAATGAACCCAATCTACACATACTCGGGTGGGATTAGGACCTATCCTTACCTACTAGCGTCTAGGTTGCATGGACGTAATAAAACTGACAAACTCTATTAACTGATGAATATGGTTTGCTGAATTATGTATGTATTTCTTGTGTGTCCAGTAGCTAGGCAAGATGAGTGATCGTGCGAGGATGTACACTGGTCACACTAGTCAGAAAGACATGACCCATGAATGGATGAGAAAAACCAAGGGGTTTGTGAGAGCCGCATTTGCAAATGGACAGGAAACAACCTGGTGCCCCTGTGTCCGCTGCGACAACTTTCATAAGAAGTCAGAGTTTGAAATGATCAAACACCTGCAGAAGTTGGGTTTCACGCCTAATTATACGGTCTGGACATTTCATGGTGAGTCTGCCCAACGTGCCAGAGCTGAGGAGGGCCATCGTCGCACCGACGAGCATGGTACTGGGATGGAAGACATGGTGGAAGACTTTGATGATGCTCGGGATTCGGACGATGAGATGGAGGAATCTGCAAAGGCCTTCAATGATATGTTGGAGTCTTCAAAACGTCCTCTCCACGAGCACACTGAGCTTTGTCAGCTGGATGCCATCGCACAAGTAATGGCTCTGAAGGCTCAATTCAACTTGGGCAGAGAATGCTACGACGCGATGATGACACTATTTGGACGATTTCTACCCAAAGGCCATGTAATGCCTGCAAACCTGTACCAGTCGGACAAAATCCTCCGTGTACTTAAGATGCCCTATGAGAAGATAGATGCCTGTGAGAAAGGATGTGCCTTATTTAGGCTTGAGTATGCGGACTTGAAGTATTGTCCCGTTTGCCAGTCTTCCAGGTATGTTGAGGTAGACAACGGTATGGGTGAGAAGAGTCAGACAAAAATCCCAGTTAATGTTCTTCGGTATATGCCAATCATACCAAGACTTCAACGTCTTTTCATGGTCGAAGAGACGGCCAGACAGATGACATGGCATAAATTGGGCAAAAGAACCAAACTAGATGCAGATGGGGAGCTGATGTTGGTACACACATCGGACGCTTTTGCGTGGAAGCG
This sequence comes from Thinopyrum elongatum, assembly GCA_011799875.1. Taxonomy (NCBI): domain Eukaryota; kingdom Viridiplantae; phylum Streptophyta; class Magnoliopsida; order Poales; family Poaceae; genus Thinopyrum; species Thinopyrum elongatum. The sequence continues at coordinate 534,904,565 of CM022301.1, read as the reverse complement.
CTTCGATGCAATACATCATGCTAAAGCGGCAGATCCAAGGCATCCTCGAATCACCATAAGCACGGATGGGTTCAATGTGTTTGGTATGATGGCAGCCCAATACAGTTGTTGGCATGTATTTGTCATTCCACTCAATCTCCCCCCCGGACAGATTATGCAAAGAAAGAACATTTTCCTGACGTTGATAATTCTGGGGCCCAACTATCCGGGGAAGAATATGAATGTGTACATGCAGCCGCTTAAAGATGAACTGCAAGAAGCTTGGGATAATGGGATCAAGACATACGACGCCGCTACAAAAAAAACTTCCTAATGCGTGCGTGGTACATGTACTCGATGCATGACTTGCCGGCGTATGCGCTATTCGTTGGCTGGTCTGTGCATGGAAGGTTCCCGTGCCCCACATGCAAGGCAGCTCTTGAGTTTCGTCGGCTGCAGGCGGGTGGCAAGTTTTCTTGCTTCGACATGCATAGACAGTTCCTGGATCCTCGCCATAAGTTCAGAAAAGACAAGAAGAACTTCATCAAAGGTAGAGTTGTCAAAAACTCTACACCACCTACGTTGACAGGCCAACAAACCCTGGATCAGCTAAACTCTCTCGAGCCAGATCCGGAGCGTCCAGGGTATTTCAAGGGGTATAATTGCGAACACGCCTGGACTCACAAGACATGCTTGTGGGATCTGCCTTACTTCAAAGACCTCCTTTGCCCACACAACATCGACGTGATGCACACTAAAAAGAATGTCGGCGAGGCCCTCTTTGGTACATTGTTTGGCATAGAGGGGAAAACAAAGGATAATCCTAAGGCTAGAGTCGATCAGCAGGCTCTATGTGATAGACCGCTACAAAACATGCGACAACCGAAAGGAAAGAAGAATTGGACGAAGCCAAAGGCATGGTTCAATCTTGGAAGGCCAGTTATGAGGGAAATACTCCTGTGGGTGAAAAATGAGTTGATGTTCCCCGATGGGTATGCAGCGAATCTAAAGAGGGGAGCGAGCCTTGAAAAATTGAAAATATTTGGTCTCAAGAGTCATGATTGGCACATATGGCTTGAGTGGGTAATGCCGGTGATGTTGCGTGGCTTTATCCCTGAGGATGAATGGCTAGTACTGGCAGAGCTGAGCTATTTCTTCTGTGTTCTTTGTGCGAAAGAACTATCGCCTGGCTTGCTAGAAGAACTGGAAGAGTTGGCGCCGGAGTTGATCTGCAAGTTAGAGAGGATCTTTCCACCGGGCTTCTTTAATCCAATGCAGCATTTGATTTTGCATCTCCTGATCGAGGCACGATTGGGGGGGGGGCCCGTGGAGAATCGTTGGTGCTACGCAACTGAGAGGATGCAGAAGATGCTTCGAGAAAAATGTAAAAATAAACGTCGAATTGAAGCATCGATGGCCGAGGCATTCATTACTGAGGAGGCGGCAAACTTCGTGACAGCACACTACAAAGCCAAAAATCATCATTTGCATAATCCGAAGCCTCGGTACAATGCTGGCGACCCTAAAAAGGGTGGATCCAACCTCAGCCTATTCAAAGGGAAGCTTGCACCAGCCGGTGCTTATACTCCCTTATCGTTGGATGTCGATGAATGGCGGACCATTACGTTGTATATCTTGAACAACCTAACAGAAGTGCGGCCGTACATCGAGTAAGTTCTCGGTACATTGTTTCACAACCTCTAATTCCTTTGAACTGCTCTTATTCCCGGATATTTGATACAGTCGATACGTCGCCGAATTCTCGTATGGAGCGGTGATCCAAAAGGATTCCGTCGAAGAGTATGAGCTTCCGGCAATGTATGGAGGCGGCTATCCCGGTTTCATCTCTTGGTTCAAACAAACTGTAATTTCCATTAGACCATTTCATTTCTTCTTCTAATTTCCGGCTAATGCAACAATCCTTTCGTATTAAACTTGTAGGCTAGTTCAGAGTCTATGGACGCCAAATTGAGACAAGTCGCTAATGGTTTTGACTATCAGGTCCGTTCATTTGACAGATACGACATCAATGGGTATCATTTTCGTACCTATGGCAAAGAGCTATCTATGGCCGACCAAAAGTCTACAAATTGTTGTGTCTCTGCTATCGGCGAAAGAGATACCGAGTATTATGGAAGAGTTGAAGCAATTTATGAACTTCTATTCTATGGTGCCAACCCACCGAACGTCGTAGTCTTCAAATGATATTGGTTCCAGCTGAAGGAGACTAGAAGGACTCATGAACATCTAGGGCTAGTCGAAATCAAACAAAGCACTCATTTGAATGTTCCCAATGTCTATATTACGGCTCAACTGGCGACCCAAGTTTTCTATCTACCGTGGGCCTGCCAAAGTAATCCAAATCTCAAAGGTTGGGATGTCGTTTATGAAGTGCCGCCACATGTTAGACCACCTCCCCCCAATGAAGAGGATTATGAACCTCACATTAACCCAGACACATATGAAGGAGAATTCTTCCAAGAAACACGTCTTTCCAAAAAATGTTTCAAGAACCGCTCTACTTCACCCCAGAACATTGAAGTAGACAGCGGCAGTGAATCCGAGCCTGAGCCGGAACAAGAAGAGGTTACTGCTGCGGATGACCTGTCAATGCTTGACCGATTACGTACAGGAGGCCTTCCACATGTTGATGCATTTATTGATGATGATGAGCACGTCATTACTGATAGTGATGATGATGATGCATTTATTGACCCCGAAGCATATATAGACGATGATGATGATGCATTTATTAATGATGACGATGAAGATTAATATTACAGTTCATGTCAGGTATTCAATTATTATTATGTACATATATATTATTAATTAGTTCATGTTAGGTATTCAATTTTTTATTATGTTCATGATGATGATACACTAAAATTATATACATATTATTCATGTTAGGTATTCATTCTTTTTATGTTGTACTAATTTCGTTTACTCTTTGTCATTGCAGGTGTTGACAGATGGTGGGCGCGGGTCGAGAGCGCTCCGAGGCTCCTTCCTCGGCGCGTGGTGGGAGGGGTAGTTCCATTCCACCCAAGAGCCTCCGGAGAGCGCTGGATCTCGGTATGCAGGCACCACCGACGGTCGCTTCTTCTTCGGCCGGGAGAGGTCGGGGGGGGAAGAAGGCTGCTAGAGGTGGACGTGGCGGCGGGCGAGGTAGGAAGGCTGCTGCTACACCTTCCTCGCTGCCACCCCCGGCTGATTCACCAGACCACAGGAGTGCTCCGTCTGAGATGGAGCCGCCTGAGGTGGAGCCGTCTCGGACTCCGGTCCACGAGCCTATGGCAGACGCGCCTACGGCCGACGAGCGTCGGGCCGCCGAGCCTTCGTCCCGCGAGACTCCGGAGCTCAGCAGGGATCACGCTGAGTCGCAGCAGAACCCTTTGGAGGACTCGCCGGAGTCGAGTGGCCGTGCTGAGGGTGGCTATAGCTCTGATAGCTATAGCGAGGGTGAGTGGGTTGAGGGGCGCAAAGTCTACCAGCGTGGTGGTACAAAGCTCCCTGTCACCCCGGCGACCCCCGACCAGACGTGGTTGATTGTGCCTAGCGGGGAGAAGTAAGTGCATTTACTCTTTTTTAACCTTTTGTCTTCACGTTTCTTCGAATATCTAATGCGTTGGCCTTGTCATACTGCAGGTCTTGGACACACGAGCCGAATGTCCGTAAGCCCAACAGTGTCCTTGGTGTGATTTGTCGCCAGAGCTTCCCGGGGTGGGTCACGTTGCCTGGTGAGGGCCGGGTTCGAGAGCTAGGAATGACCTGGGAGCACTACTTGGCTGCCCCGGCCCCGCCGGGGCATAGGATCGGTGATGTCGAGTGCCACACGGTCGCCGACATTGTGATCCAGACGTTTTGGGTAATTTCTCCTTTGCCGTCTACGTTGTGTTTTCTTCTTTGATTGGCAACCCTAGTGATTGTACTAATCCGTGTTTTCTTGTTTGATTGCAGACCTTCTACAGGTGTGCTGAGGGACAGGAGGAGGCCACGGCTCGGGTTATCGACACCGAGTGCAGGCGCCTACTTCAAAACTTTCGGCACGAGGTTCGGACGCAAGCTGTTCGAGACTACTTCACCTCGGCTGGTATTAGGAGGAAAAAAGGGAAGTGCCGCATCAAGTATCTGAGTAAGGAGAAGTACATGAAGGTAATTACCTATTCTTAAGGCCTTGTACTTAGTTTCCTTGATTTGATTCATAGGCGTAGCGCTCAAATTTCTCTTGCTTAACTTAGGTGCCCCCGAGATGGTGTGCGGATAGGATGGACTGTTGGGAGGCGTTGGTGGAAGAGTGGTGCACTCCCGAATGGCGCTCCGTCCACGACACTGCAAAGAACAAGCGTGCCCAAATGAAAGGTGTCCCACACCATCTAGGCAGCGTCAACCTACGTCAGTTCGGGGAAAACTGGGTATGTGGTTTGCTTCATGATTCATGCAAATTCATTCTTCATGCTAGCTTGAGCCCTTAACTAATACTCTATTCCTCTCTTTTAGGCGCGACACAACAAGGCTCCAGTGCCAGAGCTGTTCGACCTCTATGCCATGTCCAATACTGCCTCGTATAAGAAGGCCAAGGCATTCTCTGAGTCTGACCTCGATGATCCAGAGAAATTCACCAACCCCACCTCCCACCACAAGCTTGTGATGTACAGAGACCAGGGGAAGGCGAGGAAAGGGCCGGACTTTAACCCGAGCCAACCTCTTGATCCAAAGTTGGTGATGATATCTGGTGGCGGGAGGTCCCATGGCTCGTTAGCCATTGGGAATGGACTGATACGTTGTAGTAGCACTCTCCCGCAGATCAAGAAGCGCCAGACCAGCTCCGATCCTGAGATATTGCCTCGTGCACAGCCAGTGGAGCTCCAATTCAAGGTTAGTTATACGGAATCAGATACCTTTCCTCCATTACATTGTGTGTGCGGCCATCGATTATTACAATGCTAACGAGTGGTGTTGCAGGCTGCTATTGAGGCAGAGAGAGCGAAGACCCAGGCTGCTATTGAGGAAGAGAGAGCGAACACGCAAGCGCTTCTAGCGGAGAGGGACCGGCAGACGGCTAAGCTGTTGGAGGAGGAGAGGAACCGGAACATGATGGCTACCCGGGCCCTATACGAGATGTTCGCGGTAATTTTCTTTTGCATGTTAGCTAAATCATGCACGTAATGTTCCTTACATTAGTATCTAATATGACTGACTCGTCAAAACCAAATGTGCAGACCATGTGCGAGAAGACCGGCACGACTCCTCCGGCGATGCCAGCCATTGTTTCGGTGGGCACGGTGAGTTTCATTTGAATGGTCATTAGTTACTAGTCTTCATGTTTGAGTTGCATCATGCTAACGATACATTGGAAATGATCTTTGGTGCAGCATAACTCCCGACAAGCATCGACCGATGCTTCTCCGTCTGCCACTGGCGCGACCGGTCCTACAGCTACACCTCCTTGATGACGGTAAGTTTTCCCAAGTGTTTAGCTTAACAAATGCATACTTAGCTTAAGAAATGACCTAGTCGTGTGCCTTTGGTAGCCTTCCATATAGGGAAATGCCTCCTAGTGCTTCCACTGAGCCATGGTAGTTCGCTACTGCTCCGGAACACATGGATTGACCGGCATGTGTCCTTCTTTGCTCCTGTGTCTGTCCCTACGGGGAAATGTCACGCGGTGTATCACCGAAGTCCTTGTAGCTTGCTACGACTTGGTTGCACTCGCTAATGACCGACATGTGCATTGCTGGGTCATGTATGCCTGTCCCTGTACGTTTGTGCCACCTTGGTTCTATGACTAGTCATGTCGGCCCGGGTTCTCTGCCATGTGGATACTAGCGACATAATCATATACTTAGCATTTTTCCCTCCAAAATGACTCAATATGCTTAGCTAGATCAAAAATGACATAATAAGCTTAATTAGCTCAAAAATGACCTATTTAACCTAGGATAGCTCTAAAATGACCTATACTTAGCATTTATTCGTCCAAAATGACTTAATATGCTCCAAAATGACTTAATATGCTCCAAAATGACCTATGTAGCTCCAAAATGACTTAATATGCTCCAAAATGACCTATTTAGCTCCAAAATGACTTAATATGCTCCAAAATGACCTATGTAGCTCCAAAATGACTTAATATGCTCCAAAATTACCTATTTAGCTCCAAAATGACTTAATATGCTCCAAAATGACCTATTTAGCTCCAAAATGACTTAATATGCTCGAAATGAACTTAATATGCTCCAAAATGACCATTTTGCATATTAAGTCATTTGGAGCATTTAAGTCATTTTGGAGCATATTTAGCTCCAAAATGACCTATTTAGCTCCAAAATGACTTAATATGCTCCAAAATGACCTATTTAGCTCCAAAATGACTTAATATGCTCCAAAATGCCTTAATATGCTCCAAAATGACCTATTTTAGCTCCAAAATGACTTAATATGCTCCAAAATGACCTATTTAGCTCCAAAATGACTTAATATGCTCCAAAATGACCTATACTTAGCTTATTTAGTTCATTTATGACATACTTAGCCTATTTAGGTCAAAAATGGCATATTTAACTAGGTTAGCTCTAAAATGACACAAGTAAGCAATAAGAAGAAGAAAAAGAAAGAGAAGAAAAATTCTTCTTCTTTTTCTTCTTCTTCTTCTTCTAGTCTTCTTCTTCTTGTTCTTCTAACTTTCTTCTTTCCCATTTTGCAGATTTGCTTCAGATCACGGAAGCTTGCGTTGGATTCTACTCTTCTCCTTGTCCTTCCTTTTTGTTTTGATTTTGTAGGATGAACAATTTGAAACTTGCTACGTATATATGTATGGATGGTGGCTATATTGTATATGGACCTTTTGCTTAATTGTTGGATATGTTGGACTTTTCATTTGGTGTATATATGTGTTGGATGATGATATATGTGTTGGATATGTTGGATGATCCATATGGCAGGGATATGTTGGCTATATGTACTTGCTGAAATATTTTGAAATGAATATATATATATATCTGTGAAATTGATTGAATTTAAGAAAAAACAGGGGCTATATAGCCAATTTGCCGTCTGCTAGCAGACGGCAAATTGGCCATGTGGCAGCAGACTGTTTAACCTGGGCTGGCCTATTTGGCAAAGAAGCAAGGTCTTTGCCGTCTGCCGGCAGACGGCAAAGAAGCAAAGAGCGCCGTTAGCCCCCTAACGAGGCTGTTACCTTTTTTGTGCCGTCCACAAGCTTTGCCGTCTGCTAGCAAACGGCAAAGAACTTTCCTTCTTTGCCGTCCGCCAGCAGATGGCAAAGCGGCCTTTACCGGCATCAGTTCAGCCGGAGTGTTTGCCGTCTACTAGCGGACGGCAAAGCCTTTGCCGTCCGCCAAGCATGCCTTTGCCGTCTGCTATGGCAGACGGCAAAGCAGCTGATTCCAGTAGTGTCCGGTGTTACGGTATTGATAATATTCGTCTCGACATTTATGGGAGTACCTGAAATATAATGTTTGATTCTTTGACCGTTTACCACCTTCGGGTTGGTGCCTTCGGCATTGTTGATCTTAATGGCACCGGAATGATAGACCTCCTCGATAATGTAAGGACCTTCCCATTTAGAGAGAAGCTTTCCTGCAAAAAATCTTAAACGAGAGTTGTATAGCAAAACATGATCACCTACATTAAACTCGCGCTTTTGTATCCTTTTGTCATGCCATCTTTTAACTTTTTCTTTAAACAACTTGGCATTCTCATAAGCTTGGGTTCTCCATTCATCAAGTGAGCTAATTTCAAATAACCTCTTCTCACCGGCAAGTTTGAAATCATAGTTGAGCTCTTTAATAGCCCAATACGCTTTATGTTCTAGTTCAAGAGGTAAGTGACAAGCTTTTCCATAAACCATTTTATACGGAGACATACCCATAGGGTTTTTATAAGCAGTTCTATAAGCCCATAATGCATCATCAAGTTTCTTAGACCAATTCTTTCTAGATCTATTAACAGTCTTTTGCAAAATTAATTTAATCTCTCTATTGCTCAATTCTACTTGACCACTAGACTGAGGGTGATATGGAGATGCAATCCTATGGTTGACATCATATTTAGCAAGCATTTTACGGAAAGCACCATGAATAAAATGTGAACCACCATCAGTCATTAAATATCTACGGACTCCAAACCTCGGAAAAATAACTTCTTTAAGCATCTTAATAGAAGTGTTATGATCAGCACTACTAGTTGGAATAGCTTCTACCCACTTAGTAACATAATCAACAGCAACTAAAATATGTGTATACCCATTAGAGGAAGGAAAAGGTCCCATATAATCAAAGCCCTAAACATCAAATGGTTCAATAACAGTTGAATAATTCATACGCATTTCCTGAAGTCTACTAATATTGACAATTCTCTGGCATTCATCACAAGACAAGACAAACTTACGGGCGTCCTTGAAGAGAGTAGGCCAATAAAAACCAGATTGCAATACCTTGTGTGCAGTCCTATCTCCAGCGTGGTGTCCTTCATAAGCTTCGGAGTGGCACTTGCATAGGATCCGTTCCTGTTCATGCTCAGGTACACAATGTCTAATAACACCATCTACTCCTTTATAAAGATGTGGGTCATCCCAAAAGTAATGTCTTAAATCATAGAAAAAACTTTTTCTTTTGCTGGTATGTGAAACTAGGTGGTATAAATTTAGCAAAAATGTAATTAGCATAATCAACATACCATGGAGTATTACGAGAAGCATTTTTGATAGCTAATTGCTCATCAGGAAAGCTGTCATCAATAGGTAGTGGGTCATCAAGAACATTTTCTAACCTAGACATGTTGTCTGCAACGGGGTTCTCAGCTCCCTTTCTATCAATAATATGCAAATCAAATTCTTGCAGTAAGTGAACCCATCTAATAAGTATAGGTTCAGCATCTTTCTTTTCCATAAGGTATTTAATAGCAGCATGATCAGTGTGAACAGTTACTTTGGAATCAACAATGTAACATCTGAACTTATCACAAGCAAAAACAACTGCTAAAAATTCTTTTTCAGTAGTAGCATAATTTCTCTGGGCACTGTCTAGTGTTTTACTAGCATAATGAATAACATTCAATTTCTTATCAACTCTTTGTCCTAGAACAGCACCAACAGCATAATCACTAGCATCACACATAATTTCAAAGGGTAGATTCCAATCAGGTGGTTGAACAATAGGTGCAGAAATCAAGGCTTTCTTAAGTATTTCAAATGCTTCTACACAATCATCATCAAAAACAAAAGGAACATCTTTTTGCAAGAGATTAGTGAGAGGCCTAGAAATTTTAGAGAAGTGTTTAATAAACCTCCTATAGAAACCAGCATGACCAAGGAAACTTCTTATACCTTTGATATCTTTAGGACACAGCATCTTTTCAATAGCATCTACTTTAGCTTTATCCAGTTCAATACCTCTTTCAGAAATTTTATGCCCCAAGACAATACCTTCATTAACCATAAAGTGGCACTTCTCCCAATTCAAGATAAGATTAGTTTCTTCACATCTCTGCAAAACTCGATCAAGGTCGCTTAAGCAATCATCAAAAGAAGTTCCGTAAACGGAGAAATCATCCATGAAAACCTCAACAATCTTTTCACAAAAGTCAGAGGATATAGCAGTCATACATCTTTGAAAGGTAGCAGGTGCATTGCATAAACCAAAAGGCATACGTCTATAAGCAAAGGTACCGAAAGGGCAAGTAAAAGTGGTCTTTTCTTGGTCCTCTTTCGACACAGGTATTTGAGAAAAAACAGAAAAACCATCTAGAAAGCAAAAATGTGTATGTTTGGATAATCTTTCTAGCATTTGATCAATAAAAGGTAGAGGGTAATGATCTTTTCTAGTAGCTTTGTTTAATTTGTGAAAATTAATTACCATTCTATAACCTGTAACAATTCTTTGTGGAATCAATTCATTCTTATCATTAGGAACAACAGTAATACCTCCCTTCTTAGGGACACAATGAACAGGACTTACCCATCTACTATCAGCAATAGGATAAATTATACCTGCCTCCAGAAGTTTTAGTATTTCATTTCGTACCACTTCCTTCATCTTAGGATTTAACCGTCGTTGGTGATCAACAACTGGTTTAGCATCAGGCTCCATATTAATTTTGTGCTGACATAGAGTGGGACTAATGCCCTTAAGATTATCAAGAGTATATCCAATAGCAGCCCAGTGGTTCCTCAGAGTTTTCAATAATTTCTTTTCTTCATGCTCTGAAAGGTTAGCACTAATAATAACATGATATATCTTCTTTTCATCAAGATAAGCATATTTCAAAGTATCAGGTAATTGTTTAAGCTCAAACACGGGATCACCCTTGGGTGGAGGAGGATCTCCAAGGATTTCAACAGGCAAATTGTGTTTCAAAACAGGCATTTGGTTAAAGAATATTTCATCTAATTCCTTTCTTTCAGTCATAAACATATCATTTTCATGATCTAGCAAATATTGTTCTAAAGGATCGGTAGGAGGCACGGCAATAGAAGCAAGACCAATGATTTCATCCTTACTAGGAAATTCCTTATCATGGGGTTGTCTACGAAATTTAGAGAAATTAAAATCATGAGACACATCCCCAAAGCTTACATTAACAATTTCTTTCTCACAGTCTATCCTAGCATTAACAATATTCAAGAAAGGTCTACCAAATATAATGGGACAAAAATCATCTTGTGGGGAACTAAGAACAAGAAAATCAGTAGGGTATTTTATTTTCCCACACAAGACTTCAACATCTCTAACAATCCCAATTGGTGATATAGTATCTCTATTGGCAAGTTTAATAGTAACATCAATATCTTCTATCTTAGCAGGTGCAATATCAGTCATAATTTCTTGATATAAGGTATAAGGAATTGCACTCACACTAGCACCCACATCACATGAACCATGATAACAATGATCTCCTATTATAACAGAAACAACAGGCATGCCAACAACGGGTCTATGTTTATCTTTAATATCAGGTTTAGCAATTCTAGCAGCTTCACCACAGAAATAAATAACATGCTCATCAATATAATCGACTAAGAGATCTTTAACCATAGCAATACTAGGTTCAACTTTAATTTGTTCAGGGGGTGTAGGTGTTCTAATATTACTCTTATGAACCACAGTTGAAGCTTTAGCATGATCCTTTATTCTAACAGGAAAAGGTGTTTTCTCAATATAAGCAGTAGGAACAATAGGATCAACATTATAAGTAATAGTTTCTTCTTCAACTTTAATAGGTTCTACTACTTTTACTTCAATGGGAGGATGATATTTAAACCACTTCTCCTTAGGGAGATCAACATGAGTAGAAAATGATTCACGAAAGGAAGCTACTATCTCAGAGTCAAGTCCATATTTAGTGCTAAAATCACGAAAAGCATCGGTATCCATAAAAGATTTAACACAATCAAACTTAAGGTTTATACCTGACTCATTACCTTCGTCGAGTTCCCAATCTTCAGAGTTGCGTTTAATTATTTCCAATAAATCCCATTTGAATTCAATAGTCTTCTTCATAAAAGAACCAGTACAAGAAGTATCGAGCATATGGATTGATCATTACGATAAAGCCGAGCATAAAAATTCTGAATAATAATTTCCCTTGAGAGCTCATGATTGGGGCATGAACATAACATTGACTTAAGCCTGCTCCAAGCTTGAGCGATACTTTCTCCTTCATGAGGCCAAAAATTATAAATATATTTCCGATCACGATGAACCAGATGCATAGGATAAAACTTCTAATGAAATTCCAATTTCAATCGGTTGTAGTTCCATGATCCAATATCATCACATAGCCTATACCATGTCAATGCCTTTCCCTTCAAAGATAAAGGGAAGATCTTATTCTTGACATCATCCTCGGGCAAACCTGCAAGCTTGAATAATCCACAAACTTCATCCACATAGATTAGGTGCATATCGGGATGTAATGTTCCATCTCCTGCATAAGGATTAGCTAGCAGTTTCTCTATCATACCTGAAGGAATTTCATAATAAATATTTTCAGTAGGTGCATTAGGTTGAGGAGCAACTCTTTGCTCTTCCGGTCGAGGTGAAGATACCCCGAACAAGCCCCTCAAAGGATTATTTTCCATAGTGACAAGTGACAGTAAATTTCAGCACGTAATATAAATGTTTCCTTACCAAATTCTACCTACCAAAGGCGCTTCACTCCCCGGCAACGGTGCCAGAAAATAGTCTTGATGACCCACAAGTATAGGGGATCTATCGTAGTCCTTTTGATAAGTAAGAGTGTTGAACCCAACGAGGAGCAGAAGGAAATGACAAGCGGTTTTCAGCAAGGTATTCTCTGCAAGCACTGAAATTATCAGTAACAGATAGTTGTGTGATAAGATAATTTGTAACGGGTAATAAGTAACAAAAGTAACTAAGGTGCAGCAAGGTGGCCCAAAAAATTTTATAGTAAAGGACAAGCTTGGACGAACTCTTATATAAAGCAAAGCGCTCCCGAGGACACATGGGAATTACTGTCAAGCTAGTTTTCATCATGCTCATATGATTCGCGTTCGTTACTTTGATAATTTGATATGTGGGTGGACCGGTGCTTGGGTGCTTCCCTTACTTGGACAAGCCTCCCACTTATGATTAACCCCTCTCGCAAGCATCCGCAACTACGAAACAAGAATTAAGATAAATCTAACCATAGCATGAAACATATGGATCCAAATCAGCCCCTTACGAAGCAACGCATAAACTAGGGTTTAAGCTTCTGTCACTCTAGCAACCCATCATCTACTTATTAATTCCCAATGCCTTCCCCTAGGCCCAAATCATGGTGAAGTGTCATGTAGTCGACGTTCACATAACACCACTGGAGGAAAGACAACATACATCTCATCAAAATATCGAACGAATACCAAATTCACATGATTACTTATAACAAGACTTCTCCCATGTCCTCAGGAATGAACGTAACTACTCACAAAGCATATTCATGTTCATAATCAGAGGGTTATTGAATAGCATTAAGGATCTGAACATATGATCTTCCACCGAATAAACCAACTAGCATCAACTACAAGGAGTAATCAACACTACTAGCAACCCACAGGTACCAATCTAAGGTTTTGAGACAAAGATCAGATACAAGAGATGAACTAGGGTTTGAGAGGAGATGGTGCTGGTGAAGATGTTGATGGAGATTGACCCCCTCTCGATGAGAGGATCGTTGGTGATGACGATGGCTTCGATTTCCCCCTCCCGGAGGGAAGTTTCTCCGGCAGAACAGCTCTACCGGAGCCCGAGATTGGTTCTGCCCAGGTTCCACCTCGAGACGGTGGCGCTTCATCCCGAAAGCTTCCTTATGATTTTTTCCAGGTCAAAACACATCATATAGCAGAAGATGGGCATCGGGGGCCTACCAGGTGGCCCACAAGGCAGGGAGGCGCGCCCAGGGGGTAGGGCGCGCCCCCCACCCTTGTGGCTGCCAGGTGGGTCCCCTCAGGTGCTTTCTTCGCCCAATATTTTTTATATATTCCAAAATAATTCTCCGTGAAGTTTTCGGACTTTTGGAGTTGTGTAGAATAGGTCTCTCAGATTTGCTCCTTTTCCAGCCCAGAATTAAAGCTGCAGGCATTCTCCCTCTTCATATAAACCTTGTAAAATAAGAGAGAAAAGGCATAAGTATAGTGCTAGAAAGTGTAATAACAACCCATAATGCAATAAATATCAATATAAAAGCATGATGCAAAATGGACGTATCAAGCTAGTCCTCTGGCTTGACGGTCCCGTTGTACTTGGGGGTGTCATGGGCAGCGTGAACCCTTTGTGGAAGAGCTCATCCCGGATGCGCGGACCGAAGCATGCCAGCCCAATGGCGTTGTCTTCCTCCAGCTCGAGGGAGAGGGCAAGCTAATCGAGGCGATGGCCAGCGTCAGTATCGTCAATGGCGCGCGGTCCTAGCCGGCTTGCGACCGGGCCACGGGGGGCCGGGTTGACCGAAGCCGGTCAGGCACATTGACCGAATTGCGGGAGGAGGGGTCTTGCCGACACCGATCCTCCGGAGCCGGCTCGTTGCCCAGGCCATCGCCAGCCGTCAGAGCGCGGTTGCGCCGGGTTCGGGTTTGGCCGGAGTGGGCTTCGCTGGGGGGCGGGGAAGATGATGTGTTTGGCTGCTCGAGGTCTTTGGTTTGGCGCGAGATGGATCCCGCGGGACGGTCGAGGCGGTCTTGCTGCGTGTTCGCAGCGCCGAGAAGCTCGTTCAGCGTCGCAAGCGCTCCTGCAGCTCCTCACCCTGCAACTGCTCCAAGCCGACGGCGGCCGCCTGCGCAGCGCGCATGTTCTTGACGGGGGTGTCGTAGACGGGTGGGATCACACCTAGTGCGCGGCCGATGGCGGTGCCACGGTTCCGCACCTCACAAACCCGGCTGGGCTCGGCAGCAGCTGGCGTGAAGCCGTATGCGGCGTCGCGTTCCCGCTGGGCGGACTCCAACCGACGCTGCATAGCATTGAGCGTCGTGACCTTGTCCAGCAGGCGCTTGCGCCCCTCCTCGAGCTGGGCCAGGGCCTCCGCGGCGTTGGTGGCGTTGACGTCAGTGGCGATGGGGATGCTAAGGTTCTGCATCATGGCGCGCAGCGGGTCGAGTGTGCTGGCGCGCTTCGCTGTGGCCCTGGCGGCAGCGGCCTTCTTTGCGGCGCTAGACAAAGTGGAGCCGGAGTGGGTGGCGAGCACCTCCACCCAGACACAGGGATCTGCCACCTCGGCAGAGACGTCGTCACCGAGGGGGATGGGCGAGTAGGTGATGTCGCGCACCCCGCTAGGGTACTCATCGGTCGCGGATGCGTCGGAGATGCGCAGCGCACCGAAGGAGGCAGTGAGCGAGTCGGTGAAGTCAGCCGTGAGTGTGCCGGGCACGGGGAACGCGCAGTGTGCAACATGCTTACCGAAGTCGATGAAGGGCCTCGTCTGGAACATGTCTCCGGCCGGGACCTCGAGCTGCCCCACGGTGAGCGCCAACTGTCCTGGTGGGCGCACGGCAGATGCCAAAGGATGGCTAAAGAGAGGGACAGGCTCGAGGGCACCAGTGGGCTCCAGAGGCAAGGTCGGCATGAGCGAGCGAGGAACGCAAGACATACCCAGGTTCGGGGCTCTCCGGAGAGATAACACCCCTAGTCCTGCCGAGTGTGGTTTATATGTGAATGATACAAGCTTGCTCCTAGAGCTGTTTCGGGGAGGAAGGAAGGCAGGCCAAAGCATAGGCTGCTCCTTCTCCTTGTGTGTGTATTCTACTGATGATCTCTCTCCGTATGTCGAAGCCTCCTGGGGGGTTTTATAGGTCAACCCCCCAGGGTTACAATGGTAAAGTTACATGGCCATGGGGCCGGGATGTCAGCGTCTGGGAAGCCGGCGCTAGGGCCCGCCGGGTACCAGGGTTGGCCGGGTTCTCTGCGCGCGGGCCCCGTGCGCCAGAGGGCACTGTTCCCCATCTTGTCATGCGTCACGGAGTGGTTGAGCTGGCTCGGTTACAGTGGCGCGTCGCCTGGTCGCCGTCGGCTTGCGTCAGTAGGACGGGGGATGCACTGTAGCCATGCCGGCCCTGGTCAGCGGGGTAGGTGGGCCATTGTTGCCACGCTCCTGCCGGTCAGCGGGGTAGGTGGGACACTGTTGCCTTGCTCATCTCTTCATGGGAACTTGTTCTGCCGTACGCCCCGGACGGGACGGGAGCTGACCCGTGGCCGGGTTGAGGGACGCACTATGATGGCGTTTGCTTGTTGATGAAGTCTTGACTTGCTGGGACCGTCCGGCATGCGCCAGCGCGCTTGGCCGGGTTGAGGGACTTGGCCGGGTTGCGGAACCCGGCCAAAGACAAGCCGGATTGAGGGGCGTTGCTAGCCCTGATGTTTTTTGAAAAGGATCCGGGTTCGGTTGCCTGCCCGGGGTTCATCCCCCCGACAGGTCTTGTCCATCACATCATTCTCCTAATGATATGATCCCGTTATCAAATGACAACACATGTCTATGGTTAGGAAACCTTAACCATCTTTGATCAACGAGCTAGTCTAGTAGAGGCTTACTAGGGACACGGTATTTTTTTATGTATCCACACATGTATTTAAGTTTCCGGTCAATACAATTCTAGCATGAATAATAAACCTTTATCATGATTTAGGAAATATAATAATAACCATTTTATTATTGCCTCTAGGGCATATTTCCATCAGTCTCCCACTTGCACTAGAGTCAATAATCTAGTTCACATCGCCATGTGATTAACACCCATAGTTCACATCGCCATGTGACCAACACCCAAAGAGTTTACTAGAGTCAATTATCCAGATTACATAGTAACGAATCTAACACCCATGGAGTCTTGGTGCTGATCATGTTTTGCTCGCGGAAGAGGCTTAGTCAACGGGTCTGCTACATTCAGATCCGTATGTATTTTGCAAATCTCTATGTCTCCATCCTTGACCTTTTCATGAATGGAGTTGAATCGTCTCTTGATGTGTTTGGTTCTCTTGTGAAACCTAGATTCCTTCGCCAAGCCAATTGCTCCAGTGTTCTCACAAAAGATTTTCGTTGGACCTGATGCACTAGGTATTACACCTAGATCGGATATGAACTCCTTCATCCAAACTCCTTCATGTGCTGCTTCCAAAGCAGCTATGTACTCCGCTTCACACGTAGATCCCGCCACAACGATCAGCTTGGAACTGCACCAACTGACAGCTCCAGCATCCAATATAAATACGTATCCGGTTTGTGACTTAGAGTCATCCGGATCAGTGTCGAAACTAGCATCGAGTAACCATTTACGACGAGCTCTTCGTCACCTCCATAAACGAGAAACATATCCTTGGTCCTTTTCAGGTACTTCAGGATGTTCTTGACCGTTGTCCAGTGATCCACTCCTGGATTACTTTGGTACCTCCCTGCCAGACTTATGGCAAGGCACACATCAGGTCTGGTACACAGCATAGCATACATGATAGAACCTATGGTTGAGGCATAGGGAATGACTTTCATTTTCTCTCTATCTTCTGCAGTGGTCGGGCTTTGAGTCTGACTCAACTTCACACCTTGTAACTTAGGCAAGAACCCTTTCTTTGACTGATCCATTTTGAACTTCTTCAAAACTTTATCAAGGTATGTGCTTTGTGAAAGTCCTATTAAGCGTCTTGATCTATCTCTATAGATTTTGATGCGCAATATATAAGCAGCTTCACCGAGGTCTTTCATTGAAAAATTCTTATTCAAGTATCCTTTTATGCTATCCAGAAATTCTATATCATTTACGATCAACAATATGTCATCCACAAATAATATCAGAAATGCTACAGAGCTCCCACTCACTTTCTTGTAAATACAGGCTTCACCATAAGTCTGTATAAAACCATATGATTTGATCACCTCATCAAAGCGTATATTCCAACTCCGAGATGCTTGCACCAGTCCATAGATGGATCGCTGGAGCTTGCACACTTTGTTAGCACCTTTAGGATCGACAAAACCTTCCGGTTGCATCATATACAACTCTTATTTAAGAAATCCATTAAGGAATGCAGTTTTGACGTCCATTTGCCAGATTTCATAATTATAAAATGCGGCAATTGCTAACATGATTCAGACAGACTTAAGCATCGCTACGGGTGAGAAAGTCTCATCGTAGTCAACTCCTTGAACTTGTCGAAAACCTTTCGCGACAAGTCGAGCTTTGTAGACAGTAACATTACCATCAGCGTCAGTCTTCTTCTTCAAGATCCATTTATTCTCAATGGCTTACTGATCATCGGGCAAGTCCACCAAAGTCCATACTTCGTTCTCATACATGGATCCTATCTCAGATTTCATGGCCTCAAGCCATTTATCAGAATCTGGGCTCATCATAGCTTCTTCATAGTTCGTAGGTTCACCTAGGTCTAATAACATGACTTCCAGAATAGGATTACCATACCACTCTGGTGCGGATCATGCTCTGGTCGACCTACGAGGTTCAGTAGCAACTTGATCTAAAGTTTCATGATCATTATCATTTGCTTCCTCTCTAGTTGGTGTAGGCATCACGGGAACGGATTTCTGATGTGCTATTTTCCAATTCGAGAGAAGGTACAATTACCTCATGAAGTTCTACTTTCCTCCCACTCACTTCTTTCGAGAGAAACTCCTTCTCTAAAAAGGTTCCATTCTTGGCAACAAAGATCTTGCCTTCAGATCTGTGGTAGAAGGTGTACCCAATTGTTTCCTTAGGGTATCCTATGAAGACGCACTTCTCCGATTTGGGTTCGAGCTTATCAGGCTGAAGCCTTTTGACATAAGTGTCGCAACCCCAAACTTTAAGAAACGACAGCTTAGGTTTCTTGCCAAACCATAGTTCATATGGTGTCGTCCCAACGGATTTAGACGATGCCCTATTTAATGTGAATGCGGCTGTCTCTAATGCATAACCCCAAAACGATAGTGGTAAATCGGTAAGAGACATCATAGATCGCACCATATCTAATAAAGTACGGTTACGATGTTCGGACACACCATTACGCTGTGGTGTTCCAGGTGGCGTGAGTTGTGAAACTATTCCACATTGTTTTAAATGAAGGCCAAACTCGTAACTCAAATATTCACCTCCGTGATCAGATAGTAGAAACTTTATTTTCTTGTTACGATGATTTTCCACTTCACTCTGAAATTCTTTGAACTTTTCAAATGTTTCAGACTTGTGTTTCATTAAGTAGATATACCCATATCTACTCAAATCATCTGTGAAGGTCAGAAAATATCGATACCCGCTGCGTGCCTCAACACTCATCGGACCGCATACATCGGTATGTATTATTTCCGATAAGTCATTGGCTCGCTCCATTGTTCCGGAGAACGGAGTTTTAGTCATCTTGCCCATGAGGCATGGTTCACAAGTATCAAGTGATTCCAAAAGTCCATCTGCATGGAGTTTCTTCATGCGCTTTACACCAATATGACCTGAACGGCAGTGCCACAAGTATGTTGCACTATCATTATCAACTTTGCATCTTTTGGCATCAATATTATGAATATGTGCATCACTACTATCGAGATTCAACAAGAATAGACCACTCTTCAAGGGTGCATGACCATAAAAGATATTATTCATATAAATAGAACAACCATTATTCTCTGACTTAAATGAATAACCATCTCGCAATAAACAAGATCCAGATATAATGTTCATGTTCAACGCGGGCACCAAATAACAATTATTGAGGTCTAAAACTAATCCCGAAGGTAGATGTAGAGGTAGCATGCCGACGGCGATCACATCGACCTTGGAACCATTTCTGAAGCGCATCGTCACCTCGTCCTTAGCCAATCTTCGTTTATTCCGCAGCTCCTGTTTCGAGTTACAAATATGAGCAACCGAACCAGTATCAAATACCCAGGCACTGCTACGAGCATTAGTAAGGTACACATCAATAACATGTATATCAAATATACCTTTGTTCACTTTGCCATCCTTCTTATCCGCCAAGTATTTGGGGCAGTTCCATTTCCAGTGACCAGTCCCTTTGCAGTAGAAGCACTCAGTTTCAGGCTTGGGTCCAGCTTTGGGCTTCTTCCTGGGAGTGGCAACTTGCTTGCCATTCTTCTTGAAGTTCCCTTTCTTTCCCTTGCCCTTTTTCTTGAAACTAGTGGTCTTGTTAACCATCAACACTTGATGCTCCTTCTTGATTTCTACCTCCGCAGCCTTGAGCATTGCGAAGAGCTCGGGAATTGTTTTGTTCATCCCTTGCATATTATAGTTCATCATGAAGCCTTTGTAGCTTGGTGGCAGTGATTGAAGAATTCTGTCAATAACACAATCAACTGGAAGATCAACTCCCAGCTGAGTCAAGTGATTATAATACCCAGACATTTTGAGTATGTGTTCACTGGCAGAACTGTTCTCCTCCATCTTGCAGCTATAGAACTTATTGGAGAATTCATATCTCTCAACCCGGGCATTTGCTTGAAATATTAACTTCAACTCCTGGAACATCTCATATGCTCCATGACGTTCAAAACGTCTTTGAAGTCCCGGTTCTAAGCCGTAAAGCATGGCACACTGAACTATTGAGTAGTCATCAGATCGAGCTTGCCAGACACTCATAACATCAGCTTCAGCTCCTGCAGCAGGCCTTTCACCTAGCGGTGCATCAAGGACATAATTCTTCTGTGCAGCAATGAGGATAATCCTCAAGTTACGGACCTAGTCCGTGTAGTTGCTACCATCATCTTTCAACTTAGCTTTCTCTAGGAACGCATTAAAATTCAGGGGAACGGTAGCTCGGGCCATTGATCTACAACATAGATATGCAAAACTATAAAACTAAGTTCATGATAAATAAAGTTCAATTAATTAAATTACTAATGAACTCCCACTTAAATAAACATCCCTCAAGTTATCTAAGTGATACGTGATCCAAATCAACTAACCCATGTCCAACCATCACGTGAGATGGGGTAGTCATCAATGGTGAACATCTCTATGTTGATCATATCTACTATATGACTCACATTCGACCTTTCGGTCTCCAGTGTTCCGAGACCATGTCTGTACATGCTAGGCTCGTCAAGTTTAACCCAAGTATTCTGCATGTGCAAAACTGTCTTACACCCATTGTATGTGAACATAGAGTCTATCACACCCGATCATCACGTGGTGCTTCGAAACGATGAACTTTGGCAATGGTGCATACTCGGGGAGAACACCTTTATCTTGAAATTTAGTGAAAGGATCATCTTATAATGCTACCGCCGTTCTAAGCAAAATAAGATGCATAAAGGATAAACATCACATGCAATCAAAATATGTGACATGATATGGCCATCATCATCTTGTGCTTTTGATCTCCATCTCCAAAGCATCGTCATGATCTCCATCGTCAACGGCTCGACACCTTGATCTCCATCGTTGCATCGTGGTCGTCTCGCCAACTATTGCTTCTACAACTATTGCCAACACATAGCGATAAAGTAAAGCAATTACATGGCGTTTGCATTTCATACAATAAAGAGACAACCATAAGGCTCATGCCGGTTGCCGATAATTTACAAAACGTGATCATCTCATACAATAACATATATCACATCATGTCTGGACCATATCACATCCCAACATGCCCTGCAAAAACAAGTTAGACGTCCTCTACTTTGTTGTTGCAAGTTTTACGTGGCTGCTATGGGCTTCTAGCAAGAACCGTTCTTACCTACGGCAAAAACCACAATGGTGTTTCATCAAGTTTGCTGTTTTACAAGGACCGGCCGTAGTCAAATTCGATTCAATTAAAGTAGGAGAAACAGACACCCGCCAGCCACATTTATGCAAAACTAGTTGCATGTCTGTCGATGGAACCGATCTCATGTGCGTGGACATGTAAGGTTGGTCCGGGCCGCTTCATCCCACAATACCGCCGAATCAAAATAAGATGTTGGTGGTAAGCAGTATGACTATCACCGCCCACAACTCTTTGTGTTCTACTCGTGCATATCATCTACGCATAGACCTGGCTCAGATACCACTGTTGGGAAATGTTGCATGGAAAACAACAAAAAATCTACGCACACGCAAGGTCTATCCATGGAGATGCATAGCAATGAGAGGGGAGAGTGTGTCTACGTACCCTCGTAGACCGTAAGCGGAAGCGTTTGTTAATGCGGTTGATGTAGTCGAACTTCTTCGTGCTCCAACCGATCAAGTACCGAACGTACGGCACCTCCGCGTTCTGCACATGTTCAGCTCAGTGATGTCCTCCGCCTTCTTGATTCAGCCAGACGGTGGGGTAGTGGATGAGTTCCGGCAGCACGACGGTGTGGTGACGGTGATGCTGAAGTGATCTCTGCAGGGCTTCGCCTAAGCACTACAAAAATATGACCGGGGGTGTAAACGGTGGAGAGAGGCACCGCACACAGCTAAGCAATTGTTCTGTGTTGTGCTAGGCGCCCCTCCCACATATATATAGGTGGGGGGATAGGGGAGCCCCAAGTAGGGCCGAATCCTACTTGGGGTCCTCCCCAACTTGCGCTCCCCTTCCTTATTTGAGTGCGGGAGGAAGGCAGGGGGAGGTGGCGCCCCCCCCCCTCCTTTCTCTCACGAGGAGGGAAAGGCAGGAGGGACCACCCCTCCCCTTTCCTTCCCCTAGGGTTGGCCAGCCTTGTATAGGGGCGCACCAGCCCCCTAGTGGGCTGGTATGTCCCCTCCTTTGGCCCATTAAGCCCATACACTTACCGGGGGTGTCCGGAACCCCTTCCGGTGACCCGATGACTACCCGGTGCACTCCGAAACTATTCCTGTGTCTGAATACCATCGTCCTATATATCAATCTTTACTTCTTGACCATTTCAAGACTCCTTGTCATGTACGTGATCTCATCCGAGACTCCGAACAACATTTGGTCACCAAATCATATAACTCATATAACACTATATCGTCAACGAACGTTAAGCGTGCGGACCCTATGGGTTCGAGAACTATGTAGACATGACCGAGACACCTCTCCGATCAATAACCAATAGCGAAACCTGGATGCCCATATTGGCTCCTACATATTCTATGAAGATCTTTATCGGTCGAACCGTTATGACAACATACGTAATTCCCTTTGTCCATCAGTATGTTACTTGCCCGAGATTCGATCGTTGGTATCTTCATACCTAGTTCAATATCGTTACCGGTAAGTCTCTTTACTCGTTCTGTAATACATCATCCTGTAACTAACTCATTAGTCACTTTGCTTGCAAGGCTTCTTATGATGTGTATTACCGAGAGGGCCCAGAGATACCTCTTCGATACTCAGGGTGACAAATCCTAATCTTGATCTATGCCAACTCAACAAACACCTTCGGAGATACCTTTAGAGCATCTTTATGATCACCCAGTTACATTGTGACATTTGATAGCACACAAGGTATTCCTCCGGTATCCGGGAGTTGCATAATCTCATAGTCGAAGGAATATGTATTTGACATGAAGAAAGCAATAGCAATGAACTGAACGATCATTATGCTAAGCTAACAGATGGGTCTTGTCCATCACATCATTCTCCTAATGATGTGATCCCGTTATCAAATGACAACACATGTCTATGGTTAGGAAACCTTAACCATCTTTGATCAACAAGCTAGTCTAGTAGAGGCTTACTAGGGACACGGTATTTGTTTATGTATCCACACATGTATTTATGTTTCCGGTCAATACAATTCTAGCATGAATAATAAACCTTTATCATGATTTAGGAAATATAATAATAACCATTTTATTATTACCTCTAGGGCATATTTCCATCAGTCATGCCCCTGATCTTCAACACCCAACAGTTCCATGAATGCCTTCCATTTGACTGAGAGAAGTCTGCCATTGGTCATCCAAGTCAAGGTCCTTTCCTCATCAGTTCCAAGGTGAACCATGGCATAAAACTAAGCCACCATATCCGCATGAAAGTCCTTGTTGAACTCCATGAGCTTGAGGATGTTTAACTGAGCACACATCTCAAGTGCCTCGCCAAAATAGGCACGATCCTTCTCCAAATAAGCAATGTCGATGGAGCGGACATCTACAAAGAGATTCTTCTTTGCTTCAAGCACATCAAAGTAGATAGACCACTGTTGCTGGTTCCAGAAGGGGCGGTTGACAAGAGCTGGATCTTGATCTTGAGCATACAGGTTGCGGCGACGAGCCACATAGAACTCCTTAGCAGTCATCTCTGTCACAGACTTGGCCTTCGGCTTGGGCTTGTTCGCAACTTGTTTGGAACGAGGCTTGGGTTGCGAAGGTTGAGCACTTGATGACGCAGCAGTAGCCTCTGAAGTGTGATAGCGCTTTGACCCACCAGGACGCCCGGGGTTGATACGATGGACAGGGTGCTCCGAAGTGCCATCACCTGGAACCACACACACCGGCAAGGAAAGCAAACTAAAAATAAGCATAAGCCAGCAGAAAAAGCAAGAAGAATCAACGATTGGTAAGAGAAAAATGGAGGCCGGCATCCGAGCGGTAGTACCACTCCTAGGCAGTGGTAGTACTGCTCCAGGGGAGCGGTAGTACCGACCGAGGCGGAGGACGGCAGTCAGACCACTGCCGCTGCTAGATCCGGTACTACCGGGGGTGCCAAATTCAAAAATACTCCTACCAATCATCAATCCGACTAGTCTAACATACTTCTATGCCCTACTCAAGCCTTTATTTAGCCAAAAATTGACGAATGCCAACAATATTGCCCTAAATCCTAGATTCAACAAGGAGAACCAAGGGAGAGGAAAACGGAGGCAATACCGGCATCCATGCCAAGAGGAGACGGTGGGGAACGATTCCACCGAAAAGAAATACAGGCCCGGCAGTGGCCCCCCGCGACGAGTTTGTCGCTGCAGAGAGGAACAGACAAGGGGGAGAAAGACAAATGGGTATGGGGGAGTAAAACTCCCCCTGCCCGATTCATAACCCCCAGCCCCGCCCCACAGCGGTAGTACCGCTCAGACGGGGCGGTAGTACCTCATGATGCTACTCAGCGATAGTACCGCCCTTCCACAATGGTAGTGCCACCTAGTGATGCGGCTTGAACTATGTCGGTATTTCCCCAAAGAGGAAGGGATGATGCAGCACAGCTATGGTAGGTATTTTCCTCAGTGATGATACCAAGGTTATCGAACCAGTAGGAGAACCAAGCAACACTATGTAAACGGTACCTGCACACAAAGAACAAATACTTGCAACCCGACGTGTTAAAGGGGCTGTCAATCCCTTTCGGGTAACGGTGCTAGAAATTGTCACGTGGACGGGAGACTAAATGTGATAGATTGGATAAATAGATCTCGATAAAACACGAATAAAATAAAGTGCAGCAAGGTATTTTTGGGTTTTTGGAAATATAGATCTGAAAATATATGATGGGAAAAATAGACCCGGGGGCCGTAGATTTCACTAGTGGCTTCTCTCGAGAAAATAGCATACGGTGGGTAAACAAATTACTATTGGGCAATTGATAGAACTTCAAATAATCATGACGATATCCAGGCAATGATCATTATATAGACATCACGTCCAAGATTAGTAGACCGACTCCTGCCTGCATCTACTACTATTACTCCACACATCGACCGCTATCTAGCATGCATCTAGTGTTTTAAGTTCATAGAGAAATGGAGTAATGCAATAAGAACGATGACATGATGTAGACAAGATCCATTCATGTAGGAATAGACCCCATCTTGTTATCCTTAATGGCAACGATACATACGTGTCATTTCCCCTTCTGTCACTGGGATTGAGCACCGTAAGATCAAACCCATCACAAAGCACCTCTTCCCATGGCAAGAAAAATTGATCTAGTCGGCCTAACTAAACCAAAGATTCGAAGAAGAAATATGAGGCTATAAGTAATCATGCATATAAGAGATCAAGAGAAGACTCAAATAACTTTCATGGATAAAAAGATAGATCTGATCATAAACTCAAAGTTCATCGGATCCCAACAAATACACCTCAAAAAGAGTTACATCAAATAGATCTTCAAGAGACCATTGTATTGAGAATCAAAAGAGAGAGAGATGAAGCCATCTAGCTATTAACTACGGACCCGAAGGTCTAAAATGAACTACTCACGCATCATCAGGGAGGCACCAATGAGGATGATGAACCCCTCCGTGATGGTGTCTAGATTGGATCTATGGTTTCTGGAACTTGCGGTGGCTGGAATTGTGTTTCGTCGACTCCCCTAGGGTTTTTGGAATATTGGGGTATTTATAAAGCAAAGAGGCGGTGCAAGAGGCCACCGAGGTGGGCACAACCCACCAGGGCGCGCCTCCAGGCGCGCCCTGGTGGGTTGTTCCCCCCTCGGGGCACCCCTCTGGTACTTCTTTGGCCCATCTTGTGTCTTCTGGTCCAGAAAAAATCACCAAAAAGTTTCGCTGTGTTTGGACTCCATTTGGTATTGATTTTCTGCGAAGTAAAAAACAAGCAAGAAACAGCAACTGGCACTGGGCACTATGTCAATAGGTTAGTCCCAAAAAATGATATAAAGTTGCTATAAAATGATTGTAAAACATCCAAGATTGATAATATAACAGCATGGAACAATAAAAAATTATAGATACGTTGGAGACGTATCACCCAGCGACAACACGACGAGACAAGAGAAAAACAAAGGCTTAGCTACGGGAAAAAAAACACCGACGAACCGAGCGAGCAAATCCACAAGCAAAAGACAACCAAAAACAAGAGAAGCACCCTTGGAGAGACTTAAAGCAAAGCAAACAAAAACATAAACCAACCCGACTAGAGGAAAAAGAAAACAAAACACCAAGGCCACCTATGTTTAAGTCAATTGGTATGGCACCGCGAAGATTTTAACCTTGGGCCCATGACCAAAACTCATCTTTGAAGCACAAGTACCATAAAAAATGGCTAATGTGAAAGACGTGATCGATTTATGCATAATCGGGGGACTCCCCCTATGTCCATGCCTACATCTAGAACAAGATATAATGATGAGTGCGGTGGGGTGTGCCTATATTCAAGCCACATTGCTCAAATCAATGATATTTAGCTCATGCCTTAACTCGCGAAATGTTGCTTCATCTAGAGGCTTGGTGAAAATATCCGCTAGTTGCTCTTGAGTGTTGATGTAGATGATATCAATATCTCCACGCTTGATGTGATCCCGAATGAAGTGATGATGAATCTCAATATGCTTCGTCTTACTATGTTGCACCGGATTGAGGGAGATCTTGATCGCACTTTCATTGTCACATAGAAGAGGCACTTTGTCACAAGTAACACCGTAATCCTTTAAAGTTTGCCTCATCCATAGCAATTGTGCACAACAACTTGCGGCGGCTACATATTCAGCCTCGGTGGAAGAGAGAGACACACAATTTTGCTTCTTCGAAGACCAACTCACGAAAGAGCGACCAAGGAATTGGCACCCTCCGGAAGTTGACTTCCTCTCCACACAATGTCCCGCCCAATCCGAGTCTGAGTAATCGGAGCTTGCTCCTTTGGGGTACCATAAGTCAAAGTTGGGGGTATGAGCCAAATTTCGAAAGATTCGCTTGACCGCCACATAGTGGCTTTCCTTAGGTGCGGCTTGAAATCATGCACAAATTCCCACACTCAACATGATAGTCGGTCTAGATGCACAAAGGTAAAGCAAGAATCCAATCATGGAATGATATACCTTTTGATCCACCGCTTTACCATTGGGATCACTGTCAAGCTTGCATTTGGTGGGCATGGGAAACTTGACCGGCTTGACATCATCTAGCTTGAATCTCTTGAGCATGTCCTGGGTACACTTGGCTTGGTTGATGAACATTCCTTCTCTTCTTTGCTTGACTTCGAACCCAAGAAAGAACTTCAACTCTCCCATCATAGACATCTCAAACTACCCGGTCATTAGTGCGGCAAACTCATCATTGAAAGATTTATTAGGAGAACCAAAAATAATTTCAGCAACATATAGTTGTCATATGAACAAATCCCCTTTGACCCTCTTAGAAAAAAGAGTGGGATCGATTTTCCCAATTTCAAACCCATGATCTTGTAACAACTCGGTAAGGTGCTCATACCACGCACGTGGGGCTTGTTTAAGGCCATAGAGCGCCTTTTTGAGTTTGTATACATGAGTGGGGAGCTTGGGATCCTCGAATCCCGGAGGTTCTTTGACATATACCAACTCATTCAAAGGACCATTAAGAAATGCACTTTTCACATCCATTTGTTGCAATTTAAAATCATGATGAGATGCATGTGCAAGCAACATGCAAATTGATTCAAGACGAGCAACAGGGGCAAAGGTTTCACCATAGTCGATACCCTCGACTTGGGAGTAGCCTTGTGCCACCAATCTTGCCTTGTTTCGAACAACCACACCATTCGCATCTTGCTTGTTCTTGAAGATCCATTTGGTCCCAATGACATTGTGTTCCTCCATTGGCCTTTGCACTAATTCCCAAACTTGATTGCGCTCGAAGTTGTTGAGTTCATCGTCCATAGCTTCAAGCCAATCCTCATCATCAAGCGCCTCATGTACCTTTTGGGGTTCAACACACGAAACAAACGCGTGATGCTCACAAAAGTTTGACAATTGTTTACGAGTAGTTACCCCTTTTCTCAAGCTTCCAAGCAAATTCTCCATGACATGTTGTTGGCGCTCGATCTTGGAAGCCACCTTGGCAGCACGCTCCTCCAAAAGTTTGTTGATGGGCATTTGAGGATCATCTTACTCATCTTGAGCACCGTCTTGAGTTTACCCTTGATCTTGAGCTTGCTCTTGATCTTGGGCACCGTCTTGAGCTTGCTCTTGACCTTGAGATTGCTCTTGATCTTGAGCGAGCTCGGAGGCATGAACTTGATCTTGGGCATCATTTGGTGCATCACCATCTCCATGGGGTTGATCTTGCCCTTGATCTTGCTCATTGGGTTGAGGGACTTCACTTTGTTCTTCGGAAGCGTGTGGGTCTAGCGTAGGTGATGGCTCCACTTGAGTAGAGCACTGTCCTTCTCCTTCGGCCACAAGGGGTTCCTCAATGGGGAGTATTTGACCAATCCCCATTCTTCTTATGGCTTGGGGAGGAATTTCATCACCTACATCACAAAGACCACTTTGCTCCACTTGGAAGCCGTTATTTTCATTAAACTCCACGTTACACGTCTCCTCAATGAGTCCGGTGGACTTGTTGAGGAAATGGTAAGCATGAGAGTTTGTAGCATAACCAACAAATATGCGCTCTTGAGCTCTAGGTTCGAATTTAGACAAACGAACACCTTTCTTGAGAATGAAACACTTACAACCGAACACCCGGAAGTACTTGAGATTGGGCTTGTTGCCGGTAAGTATCTCATATGGAGTCTTGTTCAAGCCTTTGCGGAGGTAGAGCCTATTGGATGCATGACATGCTGTGTTGATGGCTTCGGCCCAAAAGTTGTACGGAGATTTGAATTCTGCCATCATGGTCCTTGCTGCGTCCATCAACGTCCGGTTCTTCCTCTCTGCCACACCATTTTGTTGAGGGGTATAGGGTGTGGCATATTGGTGCTTGATCCCCTCATCACTAAGAAACTCATCCAAGGTGTAGTTCTTGAACTCAGTGCCGTTCTCACTTCTAATCATCAAAATCTTTGCTTCATGTTGACGTTGAGCTTCATTTGCAAAGTTGATGACGGTTTATTGAGTCTCACTCTTCCTCTTGAAGAAGTATACCCATGTATATCTTGAGTAGTCATCCACAATCACCAAGCAATACTTGCTTGCACCAAGGCTATCAAAGGATGGAGGACCAAAGAGATCCATGTGAAGAAGCTCCAAGGGCCTCTTCGAGTAGATGATAGTCGAGGGTCGGTGAGCCGTTTCATTAAGCTTTCCTTCGGTACAAGCACTGCAAGCACGATCCTTGGCAAAACTCACATTTGTTAGTCCACGGACATGATCCCCTTGAGGAGACTTTGCAAAGATCTCATATTGACATGGGCTAGTCGGCGATGCCAAAGCCAACCCTCATCAACTTTAGCCATTAGGCAAGTCGCGGTCTTAGTGGGTCGCTTCGAAATGTTCACCACATAGAGACCATTCTCGACATGTCCAACAAAGGCTACTTTAAGAGTCTTGCTCCACAAAAGGGCCACGGTATCAAGATCAAAGAATGTTGCAAAGCCCATAAGTGCAAGTTGATGAACGGAAAGTAAATTGTATGCAAGGGACTCAACAAGCATGACCTTCTCAATAGATAAATCTTGAGAGATGACCACCTTGCCAAGTCCCAATACCTTAGAAGTTGAAGCATCACCGAATTGGACATGGGTGGGCATAGATGGAATTGGATGCACATCCATCACCAAGTCCTTGCTCCCGGTCATGTGATTTGTTGCCCCACTATCAAGCAACCATGACACTCCACCGGAATCAAACTCCTACAAGAGATCAATGCTTGGATTTAGGTACCCATTCTTGAATGGGTCCTTTGAGGTTAGTAACAAGGGTCTTAGGAACCCAAATAGACCATTCAATGTACTAATAGTAAGAACCAACGAATTTGGCGTAAACATGCCCATCACTAGCACGTCATAAAACATAAGAAGGGTTAAAGTCGCCGGCTTTGTTGTTAGGGGCGGTTTTGCCTTTCTTGGCATTACCACCCACTTCCTTTTCCTTCTTCTTCTCATGAGTACCCTCACCCGCCTTGACAAAAGTTTTCTTTAGTGGGAGAGGTTGCTTGGTCTTGTTCTTCTTCTTCTTCTTTGACTTGGGTGCAAACCCAAGTCCCTCCTTTCCTACAACTTCCTTTTGGCTCGTCAAAAGGACATTGAGGTTCTTTTCACCTTGTATGCATGTCACAAGGCCCTTCTCAAGTTGCTCTTTCAACTTGGCATTTTCCTCCACAAGATGCACATGCTCACAACAAGGGTTAGTAGCATGGGCATTATCAATTAGAACGAAGGAGGGCAGGTGGAAATCTCCTTGGTTAGCTTCACTTGGAGTTGATCATGAGACTCTTTGAGAGAATCATGAACACCCTTCAAGATCTTGTGAGCCTTGTCAATTGTATCAAATTCTTCCTTGAGTCTATCATGGCCAACCCCAAGTGCAACTTTCTCGGATTTAAGCACACGAGTAAGAACAATAGCATGATCAAGATCTTTTTGCAATTTAGCATGATCAACATTGTGTGACTCCTCAAGAGTCAAACAAAGATCTCGCTCTTCCTCTAGAGCAATGGAAAGATCTGCAATCTCATCGGCATAATCATGACTATGCCCCTCCAACTTGGAGATAGTATCCTCATGTGACTCAATGATATCATTGGCCTCACCAAGTTGTTCCAAGAGAGCAACAAAGTGCTTCTTGGATTCACCCTTGAGCTTGCTCACAAACTTGGTGAACTCATTCTCATCAAATTTCTTCACCTCACTATCATCAACACAATCTAACAATGAAGGAGTAGTAATGATGGTGATTTTGATGTTAGGAGTTACCTTGTTTATACCTTTGGCCATGAGACACTTGGCAATAGTGTTTTCGTTGGGGGCGTTGAAGAGAGACACCTTGGAGGGGGAAGATGTTGCAATGGCAATGGTTTGCCATTCCTTCTCCACTTGTATCTTCCTCATCATCATCGGAGGGGTACTCTTCATGTGCCACCAAGCCCTTTGGAGGAGACTTCTTGGTGAAGTTGTTCTTGCTAGGGAAAGACTTGGCCTTGTCTTTGCGAATGAGTTTGCCACCATTGTCTTCCCTCCTGTCGTAAGGGCAATCCGCCACAAAGTGACTCACATTGCCGCAATTGTAGAAAGTCCTTACTCGTTGCTTGTTCTTTGACCCACTTGAGTTGTTCTTGGTGAAGTTTGGACTTGAGTTCCTCTTGTTGCTCCAAAATTTCCTTGACGCAAGAGCCATGTGCTCATGGTAAGCATATTTGGTGTCCTCGGGGCCACACTCCTCTTCTTCTTCCTCTTCTTCTTCCTCTTCTTCTTCCGGAATGGCCTTGGCCTTCAAAGCAAGGGTGGGAGTGCTTTTCTTTGACCGGACACGAGCAAGAGCATTGTCGGCGGTCTTGTTCATGATGTTCATGGCAATAAACTCATCCAACACTTCACTTGAGGTTAAGGTGTGAAAATCCAGCCCTTGACGAATCACGAAAGACATGGCCTTGTTGAATGGCATGATGGCCTTGAGAAACTTGCGCTTGATCCAAGTGTCATCCGTATCCTTGCTCCCATGGTCTTAGAGAGCAACCGCAAGAGTAGTCACCCTCCGGTAGAGATCACGCGGATCCTCATCTTCTAGCATCACGAATTCATCGGCCTCATCAAGGACCACTTCAAAGTTGGACCGTTGGATGCTTGAGCTCCCCTTGTACATGGAAACAATGTGCTCCCAACAATCATTTGCATGAGTGAAAGGACGTAAGTGAGATAGATCTTCGGGTGGGACCGCATCTTGAAGGATGAACAAAGCGGAGTGATTGTGTTGATTGTCCACTTCTTCTCTTGGGGTGAAGTTGTTTGGATCATGCGGGTAGAAGCCTTACTCAACGATTCTCCAAAGGTTAGTTGAGCAGTGATTCAAATGAGACTTAATGCGAAAGACCCAATCTGCAAAATCACCTTTAACAAGCTTGGGAGGAGGACCATGATTATTAATGTGAGGTGTAGGGACCGGTCCTCCATAGACTGGGGGAGGGGGAACCGAGGCAAAGTTTCCCGTCCCATTCTTGTTGTGAGTGGAAGAAACATGAGTACCTTTAGCCGCTTCCTTAGCGGAATTGGCCTCCGACTCCGATGCGGTGGGATTGACCACAAGCAAAGGATCAGGAGAAGCTTTCATCTCCTCAAGCAGTTCTTTAAACATGGACTTGACTTCGGTCATCATAGACTTCTTAAGTGAAGCCATAGCTTCATTTAAGTCGTCTCGTGTGATCAAAGTCAACTCCACGGCCTCGGGCACTTCCTCCCCGGTGTCAACCATACTCTTCGGGTGGTGAAACCCTTAATAAAGAGACAAGGCTCTGATACCAATTGAAAGGATCGATATGGTTGACTAGAGGGGGGGTGAATAGGCAACTACCAATTTTTGGCTTTTCTTAACAAATTAGGTTTAGCAACAAATAGGTTGTATAGATGTGCAACTAGGTGAGCAACCTATATGATGCAAACAACAACAACAACAAGTGCAAGCAAAGGATACAACACAATAATAGCTTGCACAAAGTAAAGGGAAGAGATAATCACAAGTGGAGCCGGTGGAGACGAGGATGTGTTACCAAAGTTTCTTCCCTTTGGGGGAAGTACGTCTCCGTTGGAGCAGTGTGGAGGCACAATGCTCCCCAAGAAGCCACTAGGGCCACCGTATTCTCCTCACGCTCTCACACAATGCGAGATGCCGTGATTCCACTAGTGGTGCCCTTGAAGGCGGCGACCGAACCTTTACAAACAAGGTTGGGGCAATCTCCACAACTTGATTGAAGGCTCCCAACAATACCACGGAGTTCACCACAATGGAATGTGGCTCCGAGGTGACCTCAACTGTCTAGGGTGCTCAAACACCCAAGAGTAACAAGATCCGCAAGGGATTAGTGGGGGGAATCAAATTTCTCTTGGTGGAAGTGTAGATCCGGGCCTTCTCAACCAAACCCTAGAAAAACAACAAGTTTGATTGGCTAGGGAGAGAGATCGGGCAAGAAAGAGCTTTGGAGCAACAATGGAGCTTGGGGGAAAAGAGGTAGGTCTTCTTGGGGAAGAAGACCCCCTTATATAGTGGGGGAACAATCCAACCGTTATCCCCTCATTCAGCCCTCAGCGAGTGGTACTACCGCTGGCCGCAGCGGTACTGCCGCTCGGCCCAGCGGTACTACCGCTAGGACCGTGCACAGCGCCTAAGGGAGAAAGGACAGAGGAGAGGGCCACTGAGCGACACAAGTAGCGGTAGTAGGCGCGGTACTACTGCTTACAAGCGGTACTACCGCTCCTACTGCCGCTGAACCCGACACGAGACACGCAGGTCTCGAGTCGAGGCAGTACTAGCGCGCAACTGGAGCCGTACTACCGCCTGTGGCCATGGGCGGTACTACCGCTTGTGGCTTTTTCAGCCGTACTGCCGCTCCGGGCCGCAGTACTACCGCTGGCGCCTCCCTTATGCCACTTCCACGATAACAAGTATACTCCAAGGATGAGGGAAGGAGCTGGGGGTGCGAAAGAGATGTGTACGTGTTGATTCCACCCTAGCCTTTTCGATACGGACCCCCTCTTGATAGTACGGTATCTCCTACGACTCAAGTCCACCAAAACCGAAACGAAAGAGAACTGCACCATCTTCACTTTGAGCGCCGAGGGGAATAAATCGTCTCATGCCAATGAATGAATATCTGAAATGCTCAATGCACACGATTAGTCCGCAAATTCATTGTCATCAAACACCAAAACCACTTAGAGAGAGATATGCCCTAACAATAGCTGTATTGCATCATCCCTTTCTCTTTGGGGAAATACCGACGCAGTTTCAAGCGACATCAGGGACATGATACGTATTTGTATTGTTACCATTAAGGATAAAAAGGTGGGGTTTATTTCATATTGATTGGATCTGTCCCTCTACATCATGTCATCTTGCTTAAGGCGTTACTCTGTTCTTGTTAACTTAATACACTAGATGCATGCTGGATAGTGGTCGATGTGTGGAATAATAGTAGTAGATGCAGGCAGGACTCGGTCTACTTGTCACGGACGTGATGCCTATATTCATGATCATTGCCTTAGATATCGCCATAACTTTGCGCTTTTCTATCAATTGCTCAACAGTAATTTGTTTACCCACCGTATGCATTCTTTCAAGAGAGAAGCCTCTAGTGAAAACTATGGCCCCCGGGTCTATTTTTATCATATTATTTTTAGATCTATAAAACCAAAAACCCAAAAATACCTTGTTGCAATATATTTACCTTTACTTTATTTTGCACTTTTATTTATCTTTTATACCTATCTCTATCAGATCTCATCCTTGCAAGTAACCGTGAAGGGATTGACAACCCCTTTATCGCGTTGGGTGCAAGTATTTTTTTGTTCGCGTAGGTGCAACCATTGGTGACTTGTGTGTTCCTCCTACTGGATTGATACATTGGTTCTCAAATTGAGGGAAATACTTATATCTACTTTGCTGTATCACCCTTTCCTCTTCAAGGAAAAAACCAACGCAAGCTCAAGAAGTAGCAGTTCCTGACATGTGGACCTCATGTCAGTGACCCCACGTCAAAGAGCAGTACTATGTCTGTCCTAGTTTATTGGTCCCCTTCATATTTTATGCTAAATTTTGACTTTAGGTTTAACTAACAAAATGTTTCCGTGTGCAAGCACCATGATGTCACAAGTCTTGAGGAAATACATCTACGGGATAAGTAAACAACAACCCCCTAAAATCACTAAATCATAGTGGATTCTTGCATTCCTTCTTTTCCATTAACACTAAGGGCATCTCCAACGGCAACCCGCAAAAAACCTGCCGCATCCGTCTGCGGACAGGGGGGACCAGTCCGCGGACACGGATGCGGAAGGTCGACATCCAACGTTAGCCGCATACATTTTCACAACAACTCGAATCAATTGGACGAAATTCGACCAAACAGGACGAATTTTGATATAAACACGACAGATTTCATTGAAAGTAGGATAATTTGTACATAAAACCGGACGATATTTGGTCCGGTGAA
Source organism: Thinopyrum elongatum (assembly GCA_011799875.1). Classification (NCBI taxonomy): domain Eukaryota; kingdom Viridiplantae; phylum Streptophyta; class Magnoliopsida; order Poales; family Poaceae; genus Thinopyrum; species Thinopyrum elongatum. Next base: position 534,869,420 of record CM022301.1, on the reverse strand, counting down.
CTAAAAATCTAAAACTAAAACCCTAAACTATCCTATACTTCACGGTGACCTTGTAGCCAATGCCGGTCTAGCCGGCTGCTCCTCCTTCATCATCGTTGCCGGACCCGCGGCCGGAGTCATCGTCATTGGGATTGGGGCGGCAGAAGGTGGTGGCGCCGCAGCAGGGCTTCCCGGCAGCCGCCTGACGCTCGCGGATGATCCTCTCCGCCTCCTCCTGCGTCGTGTGCAGTGCGGTCGGGACCACCGAGGATGTGGGCTGGGGGAGAGAGTGGCAGTCGTTGGAGGCGACGTTGTTGTTGGCGGCGGCGATCTTGTCAAGGGACCATTCCTCACCGTACCTGGCAATCTCCCCGTCGAGATGACGGAGATGGTGCTTGGCCGTCTCTGACGTCGTCACGGAGCGGTCCAGGCCCATGCATACGCCAGGTCTGGGTCCGCCGTGATGTGTGGCGGCGGGACGTCGGAGTTCGCGAACTAGGATCGGCGTGCGGTGTTACGCCTGTCCCGCTGGTGCTGCCCCTGGTCGGCGTACTCCTGCGCCGTCATGGCTCTCCGGGATGATGACGAGAAGCCGCCGCGGAGGTAGTGCAGAATACGCCCGCGTGCCTTGGGCGGCGACGGCGGCGATGAGTGGCGCTCCTCCTTGACGACGTGCCGAGTTGGTGGCGAGCGGCGCTCCTCCTTCACGATGCGCTGGGGCGGCGGCGAGAGCCGCTCTTTCTTGATGCGGTGTCCGATGCCAGGGCTGCGCGTCGGCGGAGAGCGTGGAGGGGGTCCCGGCTCGTGCTTCACGGGGAGGAGCGCCCCCTGTGGCGGAGCCGGGCCATTGGTGTGGACAATGGAGCGACGGAGCATCAGCTCCATCTGCTCCTCGAACTCCGTGCCGGTGCCGGCATAGACCTGGCTCGACATCACTGGCACGGACTGCGGCGGCGGCGGCTGCTGGTCCTCCTCGTCGACGGAGGAGATGACGATCTTAGCACGCGTCGAATCGTCACCAGCCGACGAAGATGACGGCCCCGGAGTCCGAGGGCGGCGCCTCTACGAGCCACCAGATCCTGCCCCAGAATTGCCTGCGACGCCGACGCCCAGGACTTGCCCATCACCGGAGATGTGGAGGGGGATGGGCGAGTAGGAGGAGGAGGAGGAAGGAGGAGGATGCGATGTGGACGACGCCGGAGCGCGGCTTAAATAGACGCTGCCAGGCCATGCGAAGGGCTGGTCAGCCGCTTCAATCCGGCACAGCGGCCGGAGTTGGTTCCTCGGGAACATGCATCCGCATTGAAGCGCCGGCTGCCGAGAGGTCGCGTCGATCAGCACCGCCCTCCCTTCCTCCAATCACATCGCGGCATCAATGTCGGCCTCCGCGTGCTCTGGGCCGGCATGAATGCGGCGCGGTAAGCGGCATGTGCATCGGAAGGAAAAGCACGGGAGGGGAGGGGCGGGTGACGGGTTTTTGGTGGACCAGGGCGGTCAGAAGCGGGCTTGAGAGCGGTTCGGACTCCCGCAAACCTTCCCCACTTTTGTATCCGGTTTGCAAGAGAAATCGCGTCGGTCAGCGCCGCCCTCCCTTCCTCCAATCACATCGCGGCATCAATGTCGGCCTCCGTGTGCTCTGGGCCGGCATGAATGCGGCGCGGTAAGTGGCGCGTGCATCGAAAGGAAAAGCGCGGGAGGGGCGGGTGACGGGTTTTTGGTGGGCCAAGGCAGTCAGAAGAGGGCTTGGGGGCGGTCCGGACTCCCGCAAACCTTCCCCACTTTTGTCTCCGGTTTGCAAGAGAAATCGCGTCCGGAACGCCCCGTGGACCGATACAGGTCGGCGTTGGATGGCTTCCGCGGTCCGGACAGCGCGGTCCTGACGGTTGCAGGAGGTTTACGGGTCTGCCTTGGAGATGCCCTAAGCACATTTCTATATTAGCGCTAGGTAAAAAATAATTAACTAATGTAATAACTAATTATATACATATAAACCCCAAAAGTACACAAAGATGTTTAAATATAGGTTTTCGTAAACAAGAGAATAGTGCAGCTGTACCACAAAAATGCAGTTGTGTAACAACAAAAATTTAAACGATCAAATACTTGACAAAATAAACTGCACTTCCCATCATAGTCGATTTAGCGATGATAAGGAAGTCTCAGTCTTTTTATTCTTTTGCGGAAAGAGCAAAGGTCGTATTCTAAAATTGATCCCTTACAATGCCATTCTTGTCAAAACTAAAAATTACACACCAGACCTTCGGGAAATCGACGTTGTCTTCTTCCTGCACCTATCGACGGCGCCTTGTGAGCGAAGCTCGATGTCGACTCTAAACCTTCGAAACACCATCGAAGCGGCGGCGGCGGCATGGTCGACTTAGATGTAAACACACCTTAGTATTATTTTGTTTAGACGATCAACCGGAAATTGTATGGATTATTATTTGGAAACGAAAGAGAGGCATCAACCATCAGAGTCTCAGATGAGCCTCATGTTTGCTCTGCTCCGCTCTTCTAACCGTGAGCACACCAAGCACACACGACCGACCCAGTAAGTTTCTTCTGCTGTTGATTCGCCGCATCCAGCACACACTCTCCCACCAGTCGCCGCATCCTCCAGTGCACGTTAAACAAATCCCAATCCCGTCTCCTTTCTCTTAACCTCCTCCATTCTGCCCTTTGCTTAGTGCTACTGGTAACTAACATCTCTTGCTAACCACCCTATAAATACGGCCACCTCCCCTGCTCACACCCGCACACCACACCACATCACAGAGCAAGCGAGCGACGGACAGCATCCCACACTCCCCAGCGATCCATCGCCGGTGCAGCCAGCCAGCGAGCGATCAAGCTTCGCGTGAACCCACCATGCCGATGATCTCCGTGGCGCCGCCGCCGGCCCTCGCCTTCCCGAGGCTGACCACGCTCACGATGCCGCCGCCCATGATCGCGCTCCCGGACCGTGCCCATGCCGACGCGCCGCGCCCGCCCCCGCCGCTCGTGGTCCGCCACGCAGCCGCCAAGCACAAGGCCGTCGTCGTCATGGGCGCCACCGGCACCGGCAAGTCCCGCCTCGCCATCGACCTCGCGCTGCGCTTCGGCGGCGAGGTGATCAACTCGGACAAGATGCAGGTCTACGAAGGCCTCGACGTGGCCACCAACAAGGTGTCCCCCAGTGAGTGCGCCGGCGTGCCGCACCACCTGCTCGGCCTCGTCCAGGACCCCGACGAGGACTTCTCCGCCGCCGACTTCCGCCGAGAGGCCGGGAGCGTCGCGCGCACCGCCTCGGCGCGGGGCTACGTCCCCGTCGTCGCCGGCGGCTCCAACTCGTACGTGGAGGAGCTCGTCGAGGGCGACCGCCGCGCCTTCCGGGAGCGCTACGACTGCTGCTTCCTGTGGGTGGACGTGCAGCTCCCCGTGCTGCGCGACTTCGTGGCGCGCCGCGTCGACGACATGTGCCGCCGCGGCCTCGTCGACGAGGTGGCCGCCGCCTTCGACCCGCGCCGCACCGACTACTCCCGCGGCGTCTGGCGCGCCATCGGCGTGCCCGAGCTCGACGCCTACCTCCGCTCCACCGGCGTCGGCGAGGACGAGCGCGCGCGCATGCTCGCCGCCGCCGTCGACGAGATCAAGCACAACACGTCGCGCCTCGCGTGCCGCCAGCGCGGCAAGATCCAGCGGCTGGCCCGTATGTGGCGCGTCCGCCGCGTCGACGCCACCGAGGTGTTCCTCAAGAGCGGCGCCGCCGCCGACGAGGCGTGGCAGCGACTCGTCGCCGCGCCCTGCATCGACGCCGTCCGGTCGTTCCTGCTCGAGGACCAAGAATGCAGCATGGTCGCCGCCGCCGGCAAGGCCTCCGTCTTCGCCTCCGCCGCCGGCAATGCCTCCGTCTTCGCCTCCACCGCCGTCGTCTAATACAAACACACTCCCTACATACGTACATACCAAACACAAGAAACAATCCGCACGAAGAACGCTCCCCGAACTAGCTGTCACGCCACGGCCCCATCGCCATTGACGGTCCGCCCGGAGCTCGAGCACGAGCTCACCAATGGTAGTAAGTACTGCTACGGTCAAGCTCTCGATGACTCGCAGCGACGACGCAGAGAGTGATCAGCTTGTTGTTCGTACACAAGCTGACCGATCGATGGACTCTGCTTCATTTTCACTCCCTTTTTGTTCTAGATAACCGGAATGATCGAGATCGAGCGTGTGACTCGAGAGTTTTGAGGTTTTTACCCCGAGAATTAACCCCGCGGTTAACTGGGGTGGCCGATGTAACAGGCTCTTGCTGTAATTTAGAGAGATGTGTCAAAACAAATTAAGTCCATGGCTTGGAATATTTACTTGGTCGTCTCCATCGTAATCCGAGCTTAATTTTCGGTCTCCACTCAGCTGAGCTATCAAGAATCTCACTCACTTGCTGCCGCACTTGCAGCTCTTTTTATTTTGGCAGCATTCTTAACTGAATCACTTTCCTTGACCAATCAAGTGCATCTCCAAATGCAGAGTGCCTTCTTCTCTTACTCCCTCCTCCAGGCGGGTTTACAAGGCACATTCTGTTTGTCCTTAAGTTTGACCAAATTTCCCAAGCAAAAGAAAAAGTTTGACCAAATTTATCAAGAGAAATATCCACATCTACAACTTCCAAGATCTATAGGGGGGTTGTTTGGCTGGCAACTAGCAACTGTCATGCCAAAATTTTGCAGTTTTCGTCTCGGAGTTGGCGAGCCTTGGGCGGTCGTTTCTTTCGCCAATAATTTGTCTTGCCAACGATTTAGTAGGGCTGCCCTCGGCAAAATCCAAACAGGTCGATAATATGAAAATATACTTCAAAAATAGTTTGACTTAGAACAAACGAATTGTGGCTTGTAAACCCGGCAAGAGGGAGTATGTCTTAACAAAAACTCTGAAGTATATATTTGGATTAATGAGAAAATAGAGAAAAGAGAAACTTAGTGTGGGAAATTTTTTCCAGATCGACAAGTTACATCTTGTTTAGAAATTGCAACTTACGAGAGCTGTTGTTTCAAGAAGAAAAAGAAGTCTAGACTAACATCTGGGCGTGCATAGTGGCAACTCCTTTTATTCGAGAGTCAGTGGCTCAGTGCTGTATTTGTTCCGTGGAATGATAGGGGCCGAGGTGGGTTAGCAACTTGACATTGATCTAAAGTATACTATAATTAGCTGCTTATAAGATTGGGAGTTGACATCTGCATCATCAGTTTTGGTTGTCATTTTCCATTCCAGCTCTCCTCCTTGGTGATGGAAGCATTCTCATGCATGATTGAGATTAGTTGGGAGAGGTGCATGCCTGCATATATGCATGTCAAGGTCAAAGCAGCCAGGTCATGCCTGGTACCGTCCCAGTAGCATATTCATATGGCTCCTCAAAGTCAACCCCAGCCTTGACAACTTAAGGGTATATCTTTGACATTGTCAAGGTCAAACTGTCCGTACTAATAGAGGTCAACATCGTAACGGTAAGTAGTTGTTATTCAGTGCTTGGGCTTCTAAGGTCAACACACTAAACTAATTAACATGGCAACTTAAGGTGGCTATAGAGCGAGTATCACAGCTAGGACCGTCAAGTTGCAACTGATCAAGCTCTTCACTCAAACCTCTCTCCCTTTTCTTAGACACACGCGCACATGTCTGTGCCTAAGACAAGAATTGGAGAGCTTCAAAAATTGACAAAGGTCATGACTTTTTAGATGAAAGGCATCAGCCCGATTTTATAAATAAAGCCACCAGGCAGAATTCCACAGACACACAAACAAGTAGCCACAGCCCAAAGACGCACTAAAATAAACAAAGTACTGATACATGGCTCCCAAGTCATACATGGCATGCAGGCCAGAAAACACAGCAGCAAGGGACCTCCAGGTTCCATTAAACTCCTGGTTGCCGGCGCGCCAGGGAAGAAGCAGTAGCCCGAATCTTTGAAGTCATCATGTCGAAAGCCTCATGGTCAGCGTCCCTAGTCAATGATCTCCACTGCTACAAAAATATGCAAGATTTAAATAAGCAGTCAACAGGTTTAGCCGGGAAGGAGTGTTCGATAGTAAACTTGTTTCTAGTGGTCCACAGCGACCAACAAATCGCCGCAAACCCCACCCAGAAAACCCGTTTAGAGATCCCAGACAGGCCATTGGTCAAGGCCCTAAGGTCAGCAAAGGATGATGGACTCCAAGAAACATGAAGCCAAGATCTGATGCAACACCACACGAATTTGGCCAGGGAGCAGTGAAAGAATATATGCTCCGTATCTTCGAGCACACCACACAAAGCACACCTATCCGAACCAGGGCCATTCCGCTTGCGTATCTGGTCAGCCGCTGGCAGCCTTCCACGAAACGCTTGCCAAAGGAAAATTTTAATCTTAGGAGGGACACGGGCACGCCAAATGATCTTAAACTTAGAGGTAGGAGACCCTGATATTAGTTTAGCGTATAATGACTTAACAGAGAAGCGACCAAAAGTAGAATGAGGCCAGACCACCGAGTCCTCCCCCTCCGAGAGCAAAGGGAAGCAGGTAACAAGTCGCTGCCAGTCATCCAACTCTACAGGAGACAGAGTCCTGCGAAGGCCCAGGTCCCAGTTATTCTCCGAGAGCTCAGAGATAGAGATCTCCGGGTCCGGATAGTAAGAGAAAAGCACCGGAAACGCCACCGCAAGAGTGGAGTCCCCATACCACCAACCCAACTAGAAACGAGTAGACTTGCCATTTCGGACCACAAATTTTACCAAGGATTGAAACACCGGGCGGACTTTGATGAGATCTTTCCAAAATTGGGAGCCACCCAACGGTGGAGCAAACATGGGGCTAGACAAAGGGAAGTATTTAGCTTTAAGGATGCTAAGCCACAGCGAGGACTCCGAGGCGGACATGATTTTCCACCACCATTTGATGATGACAACAGTGTCAATGATGCCCAACCCCCCGAGGTTCTTAGGTCTACAAATTAGCTTCCACTTCACCATCCTATATTTACGTTTGTTATCGGCCGAGTTCCAATTAAAAGCACCCCTGTGCTTGTCAAAACCCGCATGGACCCCTCCAGAAAGGAGGTAGAAGCTGTGACGCCCCCGACTCAATCGTGCACTAATCATACACGCAAACATGCACGATCAAGCAAAGGGACTCACGGGAAGATATCACAACACAACTCTAACACAAATAAACGGAGATCCACGAATATTACAGACCAGGGATCACGAGGATCCGAATACATAAGTCAGTCATACAAATAATATCTGAGTACAGACATAGTTAGTCAAGGTTTGCCTTAAGAAGGCTAGCACAAACAACGACTCTAGATCGAAAGGCGAAGGCCTCCTGCCTGGGACCCCCGATCCTACTCCAGGTCGGCTAGCTCAATCCAGTAGTACGTGCTGTCTGGACCCTCCTGGTAGTAAGCTCCTGCGGGGACATCTGGCTCCTGGGCTCCATCGTCTGAGGTGACATCAAAAGGGGTATGGGGGGGAAAAGAGGTAACAAAGCAACCGTGAGTACTCATCCGAAGTACTCAGCAAGTAAGGATCTACACTACATATGCAACATTATCAAAGAAAGGTTGTATATGTGGACTGGGCTGCAGAAATGCCAGAATAGAGAGAAGACCTAGTCCTATCGAAGACTAGCATCTTCACGAAGCCACCATCTTGCAGTAATTAGAAGAGTACAGAAAAGCATTTTATTAAGCAAGCATGTTGAGGCAAAGCCTAGAGATCCTTCCTCGACTCCCTGCGAGAAAGCGATCCCAGAGCTTCAATTAATTAAACAAGTATTCAGTTCAAGTAATAGATCGGGATACCAAACTGGGAGTCCTTTACCGTAGGACCGGCTATCGATAGATATTATCTTCCCTGCAGGGGTGCACTACTGTTACCCAACATGCTCGATCACCTCTGGCCGGACACACTTGCTGGGTAATGCCCGGCCTCGGGAGATCAACACGAAGCAGCACCCTACCTAGGCTCAGCAGAGAGGTCAGCACACCGGACTAACCTATGCACCCAGAGGTCTTGGGCCATCGCCCTGGGCACCCTGCGCGTTGCGTGGCTGGCCGGGATGCAGGCGCGACACTGAACTCGTCAGTGAAGTATCCAGCCCATTCCCGGTGATCAGCCCGCACGGTGAACCGTGACGTCTGAAGAGCTTTCGGGAGAAACGTACGACGTAGAGGGCCCCATAAACCATTATCCCGCGTGGTGGTAGTGTGTATAGGACACATCGACCCACTCAGATCAAATACCCAAATCCAATAGGCTCATTTAATAACACGCGGAGACAATCAGAGTTTCTGAAGCTCCGCCACAATACCACACTCGGGCGCCCTTCCGGGCAAGCCCGACATCATAGATCTTCCTGCGGGTACCCCTCGGGGTCGACCCACCTGTGACAAAGGTCAAAGTATCCGTGTGGTCACAACATCAAGGTGAACGTAGGAGGCATCACCCTCGAGGTTCACACTTGAGGGGTTGCACGACAGAGTCGTATCGGGAATGGTTAAGGAGGAATCACCCTCGATGACCACGACCGAACAGCTACACTGCAGAGTATTCATCAGGAGTGCATTACGAGGTATCACCCTCGGCACTTGATAGTAACTATGCAGAGTCGTACAGTAAGGGGGGTGAAGTGAGGTGTCGGTCTCTGGTCGTCGATCACATTGATCGAGTCATCGATGATGAAGCAGAGGCAACAAGGGCAAAGTGGGGATCACTGATGGTTCACTAACCAACCTATACTAAGCAGTTGAAATAGGTAGGTAAGGTAGCAATAAGCAGGTTATAAAAGCAGGCTATGCATCAGAATAGGAGCAAACATTTATAGTAGCAAAATCTAATGCATGCAGGAGAAAATTTGAATGGGTGATATCGGGATGCTCAAGGGGGGGGCTTGCCTGGTTGCTCTGGCAAGGAGGAGGGGTTGTCGGAAGGCTGCTCGCCTGGAGCGTAGTTGTACTCTGCTGCATCGGCGTCGGTCTCGGCGTCTATCGAGAGAGAAGGAGGGGGAGAGAAACAATAAATTCACGGCAAAAATGCAAACAATATGTATGACATGCCTAAATGATATACAGAGGTGTTCTACTGCCTAACTAAATGATTTAGTTAATTTAGGAATTTATTTGGATTATTTTATTCAAGTTGAGCACTATTCATTTATTGAAATCAGTCTAAAAGTTTCATGTTCAGGTAGCTAGGGGCATCTGACAGATGATCGGACAACGTATTCGGATTCGTCTCGTCGTTCTGATCAACTTTCATATATAAAAGTTTTTCATCTGAGTTACGGATTATTTTATATGATTTTTCAAAGTTTTAAATAATTTCTAAAATTTAATTATTTATTTAATTTCTAATTATCCAAAATAGTAGCAGTGACGTCAGCATGATGCAGAGGTGACATCAGCAGGTCAACTGGTCGGTTGACCAGTCAAACCTGACAGGTGGGTCCAGTGGGACCCACATGTCATTGGCTGAGCTACCTAAACAGAGTTAATTTAATCTAACTAACATAATTAGCGAGTGGGGCCCAGCAGTCAGTGGGTGTTTAATGACTTAATTAGCTAATTAACTAATTAACTGATTATTTATTCACTTAAATTCGTTTAAATGGGCGGGACCCACATGTCAGCGACACGGGGCCAGCCCAGTCAGCAGTTGACCCAAGTCAACAGGTCAAAGGGGGCCCGCGGGGACCGCAGTCAGTGACTGTGAGATGGGGCCAGGCCGTCCACGTCAGCGTCGACCGGTGACTCGTCGCCGACGACCAAAAACAACGGCGGCGCGCGTCGGGAGGGCTCGGGTTTTGCGCACACAGCGCCATTTCGGGCGCAGCCGGGCTCGCCCGAACGGCAAGACAACGATGAGGCATTTGGTGGCGGCGGCGGAGGCTGCGGTGGCCGGAGTCGAGCATTATGGCGACGGCGGCGGGCAGCGTGTTCGGCCGGAGTTCGGGAACGGCGTTACGGCGTGATATCGAGCAAAAGGAGGAGCTAACCGGGCTCTTCTCGACGCGGCGAGTGCAACGGTGGCACGCACAGGACCAACTGGTCACCGTGGCCACGCCGGCGACGAGGCCAGGCGGCGGAGGGTGCGGCCTAACGCCGGAGCAGGGCTACGGGCGACTAGAGGGGCAGGGAAAGGGCGCGTTCGGCGCAGGAGCTCACCGCGGGGACGTAGGGACTAGGCAGCGAGCTCGGGGAGGACCGGTGAAGCAGATCGACGGCGAGGTCGCGCGGTGGCCGTAGAGGAAGAAGAGGAAGAATGCGACGCCGTGAGGGGTTCCCGGGCTCGATCCGGCTGCGTAGTCGAAGTAGATGTTCACGGCAATGCTCCAGGACTTGTCGAAGCGGCGGACGGGTGACGGTGGCCGCGGCTATGGCGAACGGCGGCGAGGGTGGCACTCGGGCATCCGCCCAAATCGAAACAGAGAGGGGGCGAGGGGGGAAATGGTGGCTAGGGTTTGCCACGGGTGCGGGGAGATGCTCTTATCCACCCCGGCGAGCGCGGCGTGCTGTCGACCGCAAGGAGAGGGGCCTGGCTGCGCGCGCGCCAGGTGCTTGATAGCGAGCGGCATGAGCAGTGCGGGAGGAGGGAGAAGATGCGGGATGGGCTGGGCCGTAGCTGTAGCAAGCAGGCCTAAAGTGCACAGTAGGCCTTTGCCTTTTTCTATTTTCTGTTTTTGTTTTCTGTTTTCTATTTTGCAAAATGTGTGAGCCCATCTATAGTTTTGTAAAATATGTGAACTAGCCACAATACTCCAGTGCAACATTTACCACTGCCATAAAGTGGTTTTGAGTTCATATCATTTCATTTGGATTTTATTTAATTATAAATGGATTAAATACTTCTGTCTTATTGCTGTTAGAGTCACTTAATTAATTTAGAAAATGTTGATTACAATTTTGGAATTGTCTCTGCATTATTTGCTATTTAATGAACATTTTAGTTTCCAATTTGGAACAACTTTTATTTCCAATTTAAATTAACTTGAAGTTTGAATTAGGAGTTGAAATGCAATATGATGCAAATGATGACTAGGCACTGTTGAACTTGCTGACATGGCATTAACTAAAGGTGATCACTGTGGTTAATTACATGGGGTGTTACAATTCTCCTCCTCTAACAAGAATTCTCGTCCCGAGAATTAAGAGGAAGACTGAAAGAAAGCGGGGTATTCTTCGCGAAGACGATCCTCGCGTTCCCAAGTGGCTTCATCTTCAGAATGATTCGACCACTGAACTTTAAGGAATTTGATTGACTTTTGACAAGTCCGGCGTTCAGCTTGATCAAGAATGCGGACGGGATATTCTAGATAAGAGAGATCTTCCCGCAATTCAAGCATTTCATGATCCACAGCTCGAATAGGATCCTTGAAGCAGCGACGAAGTTGGGATACATGAAAGACATCATGCACTTGAGAAAGATTTGGCGGCAGTTGCAGCTGATATGCCACTTCTCCTCAACGGGCAAGAATACGGAACAGGCCAATGTAGCGAGGAGCTAACTTGCCCTTGATTCCGAACCGATGAGTGCCTTTCAACGGAGTGACACAAAGGTACGCTTGCTCGCCAGGTTGATAGACCATTTCCTTGTGCTTTCGGTCATAGTTGCTCTTCTGACGAGACTGAGTAGTTCTTAGATGTTCACGGACAATGCGGACTTTTTCTTCAGCTTGCTGAACAATGTCCGGTCCGACAAGGGATCGTTCCCCAGTTTCTGACCAATTCAGAGGGGTTCGACACTTACGTCCATAAAGAACTTCAAATGGTGCCATCTTCAGACTAGCCTGATAGCTATTGTTGTATGATAATTCGGCATACGGGAGAGATTCCTCCCATTTCTTACCGAAGGAGATGACACAAGCTCGAAGCATATCTTCGAGCACTTAATTAACTCGTTCGACTTGACCCTGTGACTGAGGGTGAAAAGCGGTACTGAAGGACAGGTGAGTTCCCATAGCTTCTTGGAAACTATGCTAGAATCTGGAGGTAAAGAGGCTGCCACGATCCGAATTGATCTCCAACGGAACACCGTGGAGTGACACAATTCGGGAAACATACAAGTCTGCTAACTGACTAGCAGTGATTGTCTCCTTGACTGGCAGAAAGTGAGCAACCTTTGAGAATCGGTCAATGACGACAAAGATAGCATCATGACCCTTCTGAGATCTGGGAAAACCAGTAATGAAATCCATTTGGACCTTGTTCCATTTCCATTCAGGAATATCAAGGGGTTGCAGAGTTCCAGCAGGCCTTTGATGTTCTGCTTTAATGCGGCGGCAAACGTCACACTCAGAAACATAACGAGCAATGTCTCGCTTCATATTGGGCCACCAGTATCTCTGACAAATGTCACGGTACATCTTTGTGCTACCAGGATGAATTGACAGAGGAGTGTCATGAGCTTCTTTCATAACGTGTTCTCTCTCATCCTTGAATTTGGGTACGAAGAGACGATGTTGGAAGAATAGGACCCCATCATTATCAAGATGGAATTCTGACGGCTTTCCTTTTTCGAGGTATCACTTAATCCTTTCAACTTCAGAGTCATACCGTTGCATAGTCTTAATGTTGTGTTCTAAATCTGGTTCAACAACCAGCGTATTGAGATAACCCTGTGGAACAATATGGAGGTTCAATTTGCGAAGCTCTTCATAAAGATCAGGTTGTGCTTCCTGAACCATATGGTTGCTGCAATAAGCCTTGCGGCTCAAAGCATCGGCCATTACGTTAGCCTTGCCAGGGGTGTATGAGATATTCATATCATAATTGGCGATTGTCTTGAGCCATCTTTGTTGGCGAAGATTCAGATCTGGTTGAGTATATAGATACTTCAAACTCTGATGATCCGTGTATATCTCGCAACGGTTACCGAGAAGGTAATGTCGCCATAGCTTCAGAGCATAAATAACCGCAGAAAGTCCGAGATCATGCACTGGATAATTTTCTTCGTGAGGACGCAATTGTCGAGAGGCATAAGCAATCACTTGGTGTTCTTGCATTAGGACACAGCCTAATCCTTGACGAGATGCATCACAGTATATCACGAAATCCTTGCGAGTATCCGGGGGTGCTAGCACTGGGGCAGATGTCAACTTATCTTTTAGTGTCTGAAAGCTTTCTTGACATTTTTCTGTCCACTCAAATTTAACACCTTTGTGGAGCAGATTTTTCAATGGCTTTGCAATCTTTGAGAAGCTCTCGACGAATCGACGGCAATAACTAGCGAGTCCGAGAAAACTCCTGACTTGCTTAACATTCTTCGGGGGAGTCCAGTCAAGAATAGCCTGTACTCGCTCGGGGTTAACAGCAATGCCATCCTTGGAAATCACATGACCAAGGTAGGTCACTTCAGATAACCAGAATTCACACTTAGAGTACTTGGCGTAAAGCTGGTGTTCTCGTAGCTTCTCCAATACAAGCCGAAGATGTTCAGCGTGTTCCTCTTCATTCTTGGAATATATAAGGATATCATCCAAATAAACTACGACGAATTTGTCGAGGTAATCCATGAAGATATAGTTCATCAACCGGGAGAAGGTTGCCGGAGCATTTGTTAAGCCAAATGACATGACAGTGTACTCATAAGAGCCATATCGAGTAACAAAGGCAGTCTTCAGAATATCCTCTTCGCGAACACGGATCTGATGATAACCCAACCTCAAGTCAAATTTAGAAAACACAGAGGATCCAGCAAGCTGATCATAAAGATCATTGATCCGGGGCTGTGGGTATTTATTCTGGATTGTGGCTTGGTTAATGGGCCGGTAATCCTCAACCAATCGGTTAGTTCCATCCTTCTTCTTAACGAAGAGTGGAGGTGCTCCCCAAGCAGAGGAACTGGGGCGGATGAAACCTTTCTTAAGTGACTTGTCGATTTCTTCCTTAAGCTCGAGAAGGTGGTACAGAGGCATCTTATAAGGACGCTTCGCAATAGGGGTAGTGTCAGGCTTCAAGTCAATGACAAACTCGACAGCTCTAACCGGGGGTATTCCTGGAAGTTCTTCTGGAAAGACGTCCGGAAAATCTCGAACGACAGGAACGTTCTCGATTCCCTCTAGAGGTGAGGCGTTCAAAGTATTCAGAGCATATATCTGAGCTTCAGCATCCCGAGTAATTTGGGCAGTGTAGTTCATTATCTCATCGGAGGGGTGAAGAAGTTGGACGACTTTGGTGGCACAATTGATCGAAGCTATATGAGCTTTCAACCAATCCATTCCGAGGATGAGGTCTATGGTGGAAGACTTCAGGATAATGGGCGAAACAAGGAATTCCAATCCTTTAATTTCAACGGGGACATTGTGTGCCATCATAGTGGTTTGACATTGGCCTCCAGGGGTGCGGATAACTACTGGCAGGTTCATCTTTCGAAATGCAATGTCATGCGATAATGCAAATGCTTCTGCCATGAATGAATGCGATGCTCCTGAATCAAATAATACAGAAGCGGGTACTGAGTTAACGAGAAGCGTACCCATCACAGTACCAGGTTGATCCTGGACTTCTTCAATATCAATGTTGTAAGCGTGTCCACGACCATGAGCAGCAGACCCAGTATTATAGTTGCGGGCCTGATTGTTGCCACAACCATTGCCACGGCCAATACGAGGGAAAGCCAACTGATTCTTAGTCTAGCGGCAGTCCTTAGCAAGGTGACCTGGTTTGCGACACTTGAAGCACAGACCATCTTCAGGACGAAGAGGAGCATTGGGTAGAGTAGCTTAAGCTATTGGCTGCCTCGGTGGTGGAGGAGGCAGACGTTGTGCAGCATAGTTGTTCTTTGGCGCAGGGGCAGCTGAACGGAACACGTTGTTGGGAATCCAGACTCGACGCTTCTGTGCTGAGCCCAAAGATGAGCCAGCATCACGATAGCGCTTCTGCGAGTCCTTATGCTTCATCTGAGCGGTCTCAACCAGAATAGCCTTGTTCACAAGAGTAGAAAAGTCGTTGAATTCTTGAGCAGCAAGTGCAAGCTCGATGTCTGGGTGGAGTCCATTACGAAACTTCTCTTGTCTACGGGCATCCGTGGCGATGTCTTCTTCAGCATAGCGGGATAGGTCAAGGAATTCCCGCTGATAGGCTTCGACAGTCTTGTTGCCCTGAGTGAGGTTGCGAAACTGGGTTTTCATCTGGTCCATAATTCCTTGAGGAATATAACGGGCACGGAAAGCAGCCTGGAACTCAGGCCAGGTAACGACTGTTCCAGCAGGCAGTGTACGCTTGTGTGTGTCCCACCATTGAGCAGCGGGGCCCTTTAGGAAAAAGGATGCGAAGGTGACCAAGTTGGCAGGGGAGACATTTGCAGACTCCATTTCATGAGCGATGTCACGAATCCAGTCATCATCATCCAGTGGCTTGTCAGAGTTGCGGAACTGAGTGGGGTTAAGACGCACAAATTCCGACAGAGTTATTATAGCAGGGTTCTGGTTCTGGTTGTTCTGATGCAGAAACTGAGCCATGATCCCAGTCATGAACTGGCGGTTGAGCTCGAATTGTTGCATCATAGCTGCCATATAATCTGGCGGTGGTGGGTGTTCAGGGCCACGACCACGACCACGACCACCTGGTCTAACCATCCTGCTAAGTTTCAATAGGGGTAGTTTAGTAAAAGCCATTGCGAGTGTTTAGCGACAAGCATGATGTAACACGACAATAATTAAGCAGTGTAATAGATACTTAACAGTAGTCAATTAAGACATACAGATCCATACATAGAGTCGGGTATATGCGGACAGCATAACGGCGCAAATTTAAAAGCTAGACATGCTAGGCGGCACGCAGGCACACGGTAAGGAAGTACACAACGAGACATAGCAAAGGCTACCTCAACGTCGGAGAAAACCACTAAAACGGGGTAACTGCAAGTGCGGACGACGAATGTTTGTCGCAGAAGGATCCTGCGCTCCATGTGCACTCTGATGCAGAACCCGGTCTCGAGCTGAAAGAAGAGGTCCACGGGCAGGTGTGTGACCTCCCACAGCAGGCCAATCAATACCAGCATACATCTGAGTCCTGCGCGGGTAAAGGATGTACTCCGGATGTATCCTTGCATGAACAGCTGGTAGCAACTGTGTCATAGCATCGTAGAGACGTGCTCGAGTGGCAACCAACTCGACGGCAAGAGCCCGAACAGTGCGATCCAGAGCCTGAGTGCACTGAATCAGAACGTGCGGGTCGTAGCGACGACGCTCGTACAGGGCACAGATAGCTGTGTAGTATCCAGTAGTATCTCCAGCAGGGGCATACGGAATGTATCGGAACTTAGAGGCATCCAAGCTATCGCTGAACTCTCCTCAGAGACGTGCGACAGCAGAGTAGGCGGCATCATGGACTGCCATCTCAATCGTCACGCCAATATCGTGGAAAAGGTGTAGCTCAGTGTCTGAGTTATCTTGCTGATCATAGATACGAACATCAGCATGGTACTGCTCCTGGTTGAACTCGTAGTAATCCTCGTAGACCATGTACTCGGGGTACCAGCGGTAGCCAAGTCTGGTCAGGAGGGCGATCAGGACAGCTGGAAAACCAGGGGCATCACGAGCCCAAGTGTGAAGCACAAGTTGCGTCGTAGGACATGGTGGAAACAAACAATCCATCTGAAATAGAGGAAATTCAGGATTGTCAAATGACAATGAGAAGTATAGTACAACTCGGAGAGAAAGGTTAAACAAAACAATGGAAAGGAAAATGATTATCAGACTAATCGGATCAATGGTAAGGAATTAAGCACAGATATCCAGCTCTCCGGGTAGACGAGATTTACAAGACCCTAAGTGTCGGCGTTAGTAAAATTTATTTAACCCGAAAAGAAGAGAGATCAGAGCCCCAGAGTAAAGACGAGGAATAAAGATCCTAATACCACCCAGTTGGCGATGTGGGCCCGTAAGCCACACAGCCAAGTTAGTAAATTAGTTTTTCGATGTCTAGACTCAACTTCGACCAAGGAATTGGAAGGGGGCATCCTACAGGCAGTCGACTCTGATACCAACTTGTGACGCCCCCGACTCAATCATGCACTAATCATACACGCAAACATGCACGATCAAGCATAGGGACTCACGGGAAGATATCACAACACACCTCTAACACAAATAAACGGAGATCCACGAATATTACAGACCAGGGATCACGGGGATCCGAATACATAAGGCAGTCATACAAATAATATCTGAGTACAGACATAGTTAGTCAAGGTTTGCCTTAAGAAGGCTGGCACAAACAACGACTCTAGATCGAAAGGCGAAGGCCTCCTGCCTGGGACCTCCGATCCTACTCCTGGTCGGCTGGCTCAATCCAGTAGTACGTGCCGTCTGGACCCTCCTGGTAGTAAGCTCCTGCGGGGACATCTGGCTCCTGGGCTCCATCGTCTGAGGTGACATCAAAAGGGGTATGGGGGGAAAAGAGGTAACAAAGCAACCGTGAGTACTCATCCAAAGTACTCAGCAAGCAAGGACCTACACTACATATGCAACATTATCAAAGAAAGGCTGTATATGTGGACTGGGCTGCAGAAATGCCAAAATAGAGAGAAGACCTAGTCCTATCAAAGACTAGCATCTTCACGAAGCCACCATCTTGCAGCAATTAGAAGAGTACAGAAAAGCATTTTATCAAGCAAGCATGTTGAGGCAAAGCCTAGAGATCCTTCCTCGACTCCCTGCGAGAAAGCGATCCCAGAGCTTCAATTAATTAAACAAGTATTCAGTTCAAGTAATAGATCGGGATACCAAACTGAGCGTCCTTTACCGGAGGACCGGCTATCGATAGATGTTATCTTCCCTGCAGGGGTGCACTACTGTTACCCAACATGCTCGATCACCTCTGGCCGGACACACTTGCTGGGTAATGCCCGGCCTCAGGAGATCAAAACGAAGCATCGCCCTACCGAGGCTCAGCAGACAGGTCAGCACGCCGGACTAACCTATGCACCCAGAGGTCTTGGGCCATCGCCCTGGGCACCCTGCGCGTTGCGTGGCTGGCCGGGATGCAGGCGCGACACTGAACTTGTCAGTGAAGTATCCAGCCCATTCCCGGCGATCAGCCCGCACGGTGAACCGTGACGTCTGAAGAGCTTTCGGGAGAAACGTACGACGTAGAGGGCCCCATAAACCATTATCCCGCGTGGTGGTAGTGTGTATAAGGCACGTCGACCCACTCAGATCAAATACCCAAATCCAATAGGCTCATTTAATAACACGCGGAGACAATCAGAGTTTCTGAAGCTCCGCCACAATATCACACTCGGGCGCCCTTCCGGGCATGCCCGACATCATAGATCTCCCTGCGGGCACCCCTCGGGGTCGACCCGCCTGTGACAAAGGTCAAAGTATCCATGTGGTCACAACATCAAGGTGAACGTAGGAGGCATCACCCTCGAGGTTCACACTTGAGGGGTTGCACGACAGAGTCGTATCGGGAATGGTTAAGGAGGAATCACCCTCGATGACCACGACCGAACAGCTACACTGCAGAGTATTCATCAGGAGTGCGTTACGAGGTATCACCCTCGGCACTCGATAGTAACTATGCAGAGTCGTACAGTAAGGGGGGTGAAGTGAAGTGTCGGTCTCTGGTCGTCGATCACGTTGATCGAGTCATCGATGATGAAGCAGAGGCAACAAGGGCAAAGTGGGGATCACTGATGGTTCACTAACCAACCTATACTAAGCAGTTGAAATAGGCAGGTAAGGTAGCAATAAGCAGGTTACAAAAGCAGGCTATGCATCAGAATAAGAGCAAACATTTACAGTAGCAAAATCTAATGCAAGCAGGAGAAAATTTGAATGGGCGATATCGGGATGCTCAAGGGGGGGGGGGCTTGCCTGGTTGCTCTGGCAAGGAGGAGGGGTCGTCGGAAGGCTGCTCGCTCGGAGCGTAGTTGTACTCTACTACGTCGGCGTTGGTCTCGGCGTCTATCGAGAGAGAAGGAGAGGGAGAGAAACAATAAATTCACGGAAAAAATGCAAACAATATGTATGACATGCCTAAATGATATACATAGGTGTTCTACTGCCTAACAAAATGATTTAGTTAATTTAGGAATTTATTTGGATTATTTTATTAAAGTTGAGCACTATTCATTTATTGAAACCAGTATAAAAGTTCCATGTTGAGGTAGCTAGGGGCATCTGACAGATGAACGTACCACGTATTCGGATTCGTCTCGTCGTTCTAATCAACTTTCATATATAAAACTTTTTCATCTGAGTTATGGATTATTTTATATGATTTTTCAAAGTTTTAAAGAATTTCTGGAATTTAATTATTTATTTAATTTCGAATTATCCAAAACAGTAGCAGTGACATCATGTGACGACCCCGGCTTAATCGTGCACTAATCATACACGCAAATGCGCACGATCAAGCCTAAGGACTCACTTGAAGATATCACAACACAACTCTAAAACATAAAATAAAGTCATACAAGCTTAATATTACAAGCCAGGGCCTCGAGGGCTCGAATACATAGCTCGATGGCATACAAGCGTCAGCGAAAGCATTAGATATCTGGGTACAGATATATTACATAGAGAGAATTAGGCCTTCACAGAGGCGGGGTAAAATAAAATACTACGATCGAAAGGCGTAGGCCTCCTGCCCTGGACCCTCCGATCCTACTCCTGGTCGTCGAACGGCTCCTCGTAGTAGTAGTACTCGCCAGGCGGGTAGTAGTACTGGTCGTCGGCTGGGGCTTCTGGCGCAGGGGCTCCGTCGTCTGGTGGCATCAAATGGAATATGGGGGAAAAAAAGAAAATAAAGCAAACGTGAGTACTCATCCGAAGTACTCAGCAAGCAAGGATCTACACTACATATGCATCATTGTCAAAGGAATGGCTGTATATGTGGACTGGGCTGCAGAAATGCCAGAATAGAGGGGGAAAGCCTAGTCCTATCGAAGACTAGCATCTTCAACAATCTTCAGCAGTCTTTCAGCATGAGGAGAGAGCAGATTACATAAGTAAAGTAGTAGTAGTAGTATCATCAACCTCGACCTGAGATCCTTTCTCGACTCCCTGCGAGAAAGCAATCCCAGAGCCGTACTATCCAATTCTCATCACATGTTCTAGTTGTACCGATCGGGATACAACTCCGAGTGTCCGTTACCGTAGGACAGGCTATCGATAGAAGTTTCTTCCCTGCAGGGGTGCACCAACTTACCCACCACGCTCGCTTAACTCCGGCCGGACACACTTTTCTGGGTCATGCCCGGCCTCGGCTAAGCAACACGCCGCAACCCGACCAAATACCTAACAGAGAGGTCAGCACGCCGGACTAACCTATGCCCCCATGGGTCTTGGGCCATCGCCCCGGGAACTCCTGCACGTTACGTGCACCGCCGGTGAGCAGACCTAGCAACCCCTTATACAAGCGCGGTTGCGTTCCCAGTCCAACCCAGCGTGTGCCGCATCAGTCGCTGACGTCCATTAAGCTCCGGCTGAAGTATACGACGCAGAACGCCCATACTATGCCCACGTGATGGTTAGTGCTATCGGGCCAGAGGCCCCTCGGATCAAATATCCAAACCGTAGTGGATTAGGAGCGCGCGGAAACGAGCAGAGACTCACGATCGATGTGACCCCGTCGCCCCGTCTCGAGGACTTGCGGCAAGGGCTAAGAATGCCCGGCCACGCCTCGTAGTTATCTCGCGGGCACCATCCAGGTCAACCCGACTCCACATCACTTCGCAATAAGCTCGCGCGGGTACCCCTCAGGGCCGACCCGTCTTTAGTATCGTGGTTCATAGTCAAGTCATAATATCCAAGGTAACTGTGTGTCTGACACCGAAGGGAACCATGAGGAATCACCCTCGATGGAGTTCCCGCTCGATGTTATCATCAAGGTGAACGAAGGAGGAATCACCCTCGTGGTCCACACTTGAGAGGTTGCGCGACGATGTCGTTATCGGGGGTGGTGTAGGAGGAATCACCCTCGCTTACCACGACCGAGTAACTAACCTACAAGGTTAACATCAGAAGTGCTAATGAGGTATCACCCTCGGCACTCGACGGTAACCCAGCAGTGTCGGCAACTAAGGGGTAGTGATGTGCGGTGCCAGGGTCTGGTCTTCAATCCCGATGATCGGGTCTTCTGATATCCAGCAGGGCAGTCGGGATCAAGTGGAGGTCTCTGTCGTGTCTCTACCCACCCTATACTAAGCAGTCTAGGATAACCAGTAAGGTAACAAAGCAGGGTACAATAATCAGGCTATGCAGCAGATATAGGAAAACAGTAGCAGTAGCAGTTCTAATGCAAGCATAAGAGAGAAGAGAATAGGCGATATAGGCATGCTCAAAATGGGGGTGCTTGCCTGTTTGCTCGGGGGCAAGGGCAAGGTCTTCAGTAGTATCGTCGGGGACGTAGTCATACTCCTGTGCGGCGTCTGCCTCGGGAGCTACGTCAACGTCGGGGTCTACCGAGAGAGAAGAGGGGAAAGAAACAGGTAAACATAATGCAAACAAATGCAATACGGTGTGTGTGATGCTATGATGCAGTGTAGGGTTGCCTAATTATGCATCTAAGTCATTTTAGTTATTTTTAGAATTATTCTGGGATTTAATATCCGACGTGTGTGCACTATTCATCTGCCGGATTCGGGTCCGGAGTTATGAGTTCTTCTACGTAGGAGGTTCCGATGGAGAAACAGACGGCACGATCAGACTCGGCTCGTCGTTCTGAGCAACTTTCATGTTTTAACCTTTTCGATCCGAGCTACGGTTTAAAAGTTATTAATTTTTAAAGATTATTTGAATTTTCTGAAATTTATTTATTTACAGAAAATGAATTATGACGTCAGCATGACGTCACTGTGACGTCAGCGGTCAACAGCGCCGCTGACCAGTCAAATATGACATATGGGTCCAGTGGGACCCACATGTCAGCCTCTGTTTAGGCTAATCAGTGGATTAATTTAATTACCAGGGTTAATTAGGGGGTGGACCCCACATGTCAGTGAGACATTAGGTTAATCTAATTAGTTTCTAATTAATTAAATCTTTAATTAGGTTAATTAGTCGCGGGGCCCATATGTCAGCGGCCGTAGTTGCCATGTCATCATGGTTGACTTGGTCAACAGGTCAACGCGGGCCCCTGGGCCCACGGGTCAGTGACCCAGGGCGACACACGTGGCGGCCACGTCGGCGCCGGCGCCGGAGATCGCTCCGGCGACCAATTTCGCGGCGGCCGCTCGCCGGAGTTCGTCGGATTTGCGTTTTAGCGCACCATTTCGCGCGCGGTTGACAGCGTTCGAACGAGGACTCGACGCCGCGTCCATCTATGGTGTCGGAACGGACCGGGGAGGCCTAACGTGACGGCGGCGTCCTCATCGGCGGCGATGGAAACTTGGTCGTGCTCGGGTTCGAGCATAGGGGCTCGCCCGAGCCAAGCTGCTGCTTGCAAGCGACGCGCATGACCACCAGAAGCTCGGCGGTGCCACCAACGCGGTGTGAGGTGCACTGCAGCGAAGGCTGTGAGCTCGCCGGCGGCGACCATGGCGCGGCCATGGTGATAAGGTGGCTACGGTGAAGAACGCAGCGCGGGGAGAGAAGAGGAGGGAGGGAGGAGCTCACCGCGCGGTCACGTAAGACCCGTGGATGCTTTGGAGCTGTAGAGGCGTCGCCGGAGACGACGAAGAATGGCGGCGACCGAGGAGGAAGACGACGGCGCGAGCTCGATGCTGAGGCACCCAGCTCCTCCAGGCGGTGCCAGTCGAAGCAGCAGTCGCCTGCGGAGCTGCGGGGCAGGGAGAGGCGGCGTGGGGAGGCCAGTGGCCACGGCGGCGGCGATTCGTGGCGACGGTGGCGTTCGGCCACCGGATCTGAGGAGGGGAGAGGAGGCGAGGCGAGTGAGGGAAAGAGGGGAAGAGTGCGCGGGCGACCAGGGGAGATGGATGGCTCGTCCTTATCTCCTCGCCCGTCAGTGGGGTGGTCGCGCTGTCGCCGTTCGGCCGGTCGGTGCCGGCGCAGCCATGCGCGCGCTGACACGGCATCGGAGAGAGAGGGAGAGAGCTAGGTGATGGGCCAGCTGGGCTGGGCCAATGCACTGTGCACTTGGTCCAGTCCAGCTTTAGTCTTTTTCTTTTATTTCTTTTCCTTTTCTCTTTTCTTTTCTGTTGCGAAATGATTAGGCCACTTAATGTCTTTTGTAAACAGTGAGTTATGCCACATAAATATGTTGCAATATCTAGCACTGCCAAAATTTGGTTTGGACAGAATTGAAGTTTGTTGGGATTTGATATGACTTTAAATATATCAAATATTCTATTTTTGGGGCTGTTTCATCTCGTTAGAGTCACTTGTCCAACTCCAATTATTTTTATATTGGTTTAGAAATGTTCCTGGATTATTGGCCATTTAATGAACATTTTCCCAACAGAGTTTGAACAACTTTATATTTCACTTTTGAATTTGAGTTGATTTTCAGATGTGAATTTGAATTGGATCATTAACCCTTATGACTTGGCACTGCAAATGATCATGACTTGGCAGTTTTAACAGAGTGTCACAGAGTTTATTACAAGGGGGTGTTACAAGTTCTCCTCCTCTAAAAGAAATTCTCGTCCCAAGAATTTAAGAGGTAGAAGGAAAAAGTCCGGGATATTCTTCCCGAAGATGATCCTCGCGTTCCCAAGTGGCTTCGTCTTCAGTGTGATTCGACCATTGCACTTTTAGGAACTTGGTCGTCTTCTGACGAGTACGACGTTCAGTTTCGTCGAGGATGCGAATCGGATGCTCCTTATAGGAAAGATCATCTTGTAGCTCGAGCATCTCATGATCCACTGCATGGTGCGGGGATTCCTTGAAGCACTTACGGAGTTGCGACACGTGGAAGACATCATGAATATGGGAGAATCACGGTGGCAACTCCAATTTATATGCCACCTGTCCCCGTCTAGCCACGATGCGGAAAGGACCAATATAGCGAGGAGCTAGCTTGCCCTTAATTCCGAAACGACGGGTGCCCTTCGTTGGAGTGACACGAAGATAGGCTTGATCACCAGGTTGATAGATCACACCCCATCGCTTGCGATCATAATTACTCTTCTGACGGTCTTGAGCTGCTTTGAGATTCTCCCGGACAATTCGGACTTGTTCTTCGGCATGCTGAATAATGTCCGGTCCAACAAGAGGTCGTTCCCCAGTTTCTGACCAATTCAGAGGGGTTCGACATTTTCGTCCATAAAGAACCTCAAATGGGGCCATTTTTAAGCTGGCTTGATAACTGTTGTTATAAGAGAACTCGGCATACGGGAGAGATTCCTCCCATTTCTTACCGAAGGATATAACACAGGCTCGAAGCATGTCTTCAAGCACTTGATTAACGCGCTCAACTTGGCCTTGGGATTGGGGATGATAAGCTGAACTCCAGGTAATATGAGTTCCCATTGCTTTCTGGAAACTTTCCCAGAAATGGCCAGTGAAAATGCTGCCACGGTCTGAACTGATTTCCTTGGGAATACCATGGAGTGAAACAATTCTGGAGATATATAGCTCTGCTAACTGACTAGCAGTAATAGTCTCCTTAACTGGCAGAAAGTGTGCAACCTTGGAGAGTTGGTCGACGACGACAAGAATGGCATCGTGACCCTTCTGAGACTTGGGAAGACCAGTAATGAAGTCCATTTGCACTTTATCCCACTTCCATAGAGGAATAGGGAGCGGTTGCAGAATTCCAGCAGGTTTCTGATGTTCTGCCTTCACGCGACGACAAATGTCACACTCGGCAACATAACGAGCAATATCTTGCTTCATTCTAGACCACCAGTACCTTTGACGAAGATCTCGATACATCTTGGTACTACCCGGATGGATAGATAGCGGTGTATCATGGGCCTCCTTCATGACTTTGTCAGTCATCAGCTCGAAGCGAGGTACTACAATGCGGTCTCGGAAGTACAAGGTTCCATCTTCAGCAACCGAGAAATCCCTGTACTTTTGGAGGTGAAGCTCTTTCGTCATTAGACCAATTTCAGCATCTTTAGCTTGCGCAATCTTGACAGCTTTTTCAAGATCTGACTGTATCACAAGGTTATTAAGAGAACCTTGCAGAATAATGCAGAGATTCAGCTTGCGCAATTCTTCATATAGCTGGGGTTGAGCTTGCTTTACCATGAGGTTGCTACAGTAGGACTTGCGGCTCAAAGCATCAGCCATCACATTAGCTTTGCCGGGAGTGTATGAAATTCCACAGTCATAATCGGTGATTGTTTCCAACCAACTCTGCTGAGGAAGATTAAGTTCCGGTTGAGTGAACAAGTACTTCAAGCTCTGATGATCGGTGTTAGTAAATTTTATTAAACCCAAATAGATGAGAGATTAGAATCCCAAAGTAAAGACGAGGAATAAAAGATCCTAATACCACCCAGTTGGCGACGTGGGCCCGTAAGCCACACAGCCAAGTTAGTAAAACAGTTTTTGACCACTAGACTCAACTTCGGCCAAAGAGTTGGAAAGGGGGACTCCTAGAGGCAGTCGGCTCTGATACCAACCTGTGACGACCCCGGCTTAATCGTGCACTAATCATACACGCAAATGCGCACGATCAAGCCTAAGGACTCACTTGAAGATATCACAACACAACTCTAAAACATAAAATAAAGTCATACAAGCTTAATATTACAAGCCAGGGCCTCGAGGGCTCGAATACATAGCTCGATGGCATACAAGCGTCAGCGGAAGCATTAGATATCTGGGTACAGATATATTACATAGAGAGAATTAGGCCTTCACAGAGGCAGGGTAAAATAAAATACTACGATCGAAAGGCGTAGGCCTCCTGCCCTGGACCCTCCGATCCTACTCCTGGTCGTCGAACGGCTCCTCGTAGTAGTAGTACTCGCCAGGCGGGTAGTAGTACTGGTCGTCGGCTGGGGCTTCTGGCGCAGGGGCTCCGTCGTCTGGTGGCATCAAATGGAATATGGGGGAAAAAAAGAAAATAAAGCAAACGTGAGTACTCATCCGAAGTACTCAGCAAGCAAGGATCTACACTACATATGCATCATTGTCAAAGGAATGGCTGTATATGTGGACTGGGCTGCAGAAATGCCAGAATAGAGGGGGAAAGCCTAGTCCTATCGAAGACTAGCATCTTCAACAATCTTCAGCAGTCTTTCAGCATGAGGAGAGAGCAGATTACATAAGTAAAGTAGTAGTAGTAGTATCATCAACCTCGACCTGAGATCCTTTCTCGACTCCCTGCGAGAAAGCAATCCCAGAGCCGTACTATCCAATTCTCATCACATGTTCTAGTTGTACCGATCGGGATACAACTCCGAGTGTCCGTTACCGTAGGACAGGCAATCGATAGAAGTTTCTTCCCTGCAGGGGTTTACCAACTTACCCACCACGCTCGCTTAACTCCGGTCGGACAGACTTTTCTGGGTCATGCCCGGCCTCGGCTAAGCAACACGCCGCAACCCGACCAAATACCTAACAGAGAGGTCAGCACGTCGGACTAACCTATGCCCCCAGGGGTCTTGGGCCATCGCCCCGGGAACTCCTGCACGTTACGTGCACCGCCGGTGAGCAGACCTAGCAACCCCTTATACAAGCGCGGTTGCGTTCCCAGTCCAACCCAGCGTGTGCCGCATCAGTCGCTGACGTCCATTAAGCTCCGGCTGAAGTATACGACGCAGAACGCCCATAATATGCCCACGTGATGATTAGTGCTATCGGGCCAGAGGCCCCTCGGATCAAATATCCAAACCGTAGTGGATTAGGAGCGCGCGGAAACGAGCAGAGACTCACGATCGATGTGACCCCGTCGCCCCGTCTCGAGGACTTGCGGCAAGGGCTAAGAATGCCCGGCCACGCCTCGTAGTTATCTCGCGGGCACCATCCAGGTCAACCCGACTCCACATCACTTCGCAATAAGCTCGCGCGGGTACCCCTCAGGGCCGACCCGTCTTTAGTATCGTGGTTCATAGTCAAGTCATAATATCCAAGGTAACTGTGTGTCTGACACCGAAGGGAACCATGACGAATCACCCTCGATGGAGTTCCCGCTCAATGTTATCATCAAGGTGAACGAAGGAGGAATCACCCTCGAGGTCCACACTTGAGAGGTTGCACGACGATGTCGTTATCGGGGGTGGTGTAGGAGGAATCACCCTCGCTTACCACGACCGAGTAACTAACCTACAAGGTTAACATCAGAAGTGCTAACGAGGTATCACCCTCGGCACTCGACGATAACCCAGCAGTGTCGGCAACTAAGGGGTAGTGATGTGCGGTGCCAGGGTCTGGTCTTCAATCCCGATGATCGGGTCTTCTGATATCCAGCAGGGCAGTCGCGATCAAGTGGAGGTCTCTGTCGTGTCTCTACCCACCCTATACTAAGCAGTCTAGGATAACCAGTAAGGTAACAAAGCAGGGTACAATAATCAGGCTATGTAGCAGATATAGGAAAACAGTAGCAGTAGCAGTTCTAATGCAAGCATAAGAGAGAAGAGAATAGGCGATATAGGCATGCTCAAAATGGGGGTGCTTGCCTGTTTGCTCGGGGGCAAGGGCAAGGTCTTCAGTAGTATCGTCGGGGACGTAGTCGTACTCCTGTGCGGCGTCTGCCTCGGGAGCTACGTCAACGTCGGGGTCTACCGAGAGAGAAGAGGGGGAAGAAACAGGTAAACATAATGCAAACAAATGCAATACGGTGCGTGTGATGCTATGATGCAGTGCAGGGTTGCCTAATTATGCATCTAAGTCATTTTAGTTATTTTTAGAATTATTCTGGGATTTAATATCCGACGTGTGTGCACTATTCATCTGCCGGATTCGGGTCCGGAGTTACGAGTTCTTCTACGTAGGAGGTTCCGATGGAGAAACAGACGGCACGATCAGACTCGGCTCGTCGTTCTGAGCAACTTTCATGTTTTAACCTTTTCGATCCGAGCTACGGTTTAAAAGTTATTAATTTTTAAAGATTATTTGAATTTTCTGAAATTTATTTATTTACAGAAAATGAATTATGATGTCAGCATGACGTCACTGTGACGTCAGCGGTCAACAGCGCCGCTGACCAGTCAAATATGACATGTGGGTCCAGTGGGACCCACATGTCAGCCTCTGTTTAGGCTAATCAGTGGATTAATTTAATTACCAGGGTTAATTAGGGGGTGGACCCCACATGTCAGTGAGACATTAGGTTAATCTAATTAGTTTCTAATTAATTAAATCTTTAATTAGGTTAATTAGTCGCAGGGCCCATATGTCAGCGGCCGTAGTTGCCACGTCATCATGGTTGACTTGGTCAACATGTCAACGCGGGCCCCTGGGCCCACGGGTCAGTGACCCAGGGCGACACACGTGGCGGCCACGTCGGCGCCGGCGTCGGAGATCGCTCCGGCGACCAATTTCGCGGCGGCCGCTCGCCGGAGTTCGTCGGATTTGCGTTTTAGCGCACCATTTCGCGCGCGGTTGACAGCGTTCGAACGAGGACTCGACGCCGCGTCCATCTATGGTGTCGGAACGGACCGGGGAGGCCTAACGTGACGGCGGCGTCCTCATCGGCGGCGATCGAAACTTGGTCGTGCTCGGGTTCGAGCATAGGGGCTCGCCCGAGCCAAGCTGCTGCTTGCAAGCGACGCGCATGACCACCAGAAGCTCGGCGGTGCCACCAACGCGGTGTGAGGTGCACTACAGCGAAGGCTGTGAGCTCGCCGGCGGCGACCATGGTGCGGCCATGGTGATAAGGTGGCTACGGCGAAGAATGCAGCGCGGGGAGAGAAGAGGAGGGAGGGAGGAGCTCACCGCGCGGTCACGTAAGACCCGTGGATGCTTTGGAGCTGTAGAGGCATCGCCAGAGACGACGAAGAATGGCGGCGACCGAGGAGGAAGACGACGGCGCGAGCTCGATGCTGAGGCACCCAGCTCCTCCAAGCGGTGCCAGTCGAAGCAGCAGTCGCCTGCGGAGCTGCGGGGCACGGAGAGGCGGCGTGGGGAGGCCAGTGGCCACGGCGGCGGCGATTCGTGGCGACGGTGGCGTTCGGCCACCGGATCTGAGGAGGGGAGAGGAGGCGAGGCGAGTAAGGGAAAGAGGGGAAGAGTGCGCGGGCGACCAGGGGAGATGGATGGCTCGTCCTTATCTCCTCGCCCGTCAGTGGGGTGGTCGCGCTGTCGCCGTTCAGCCGGTCGGTGCCGGCGCAGCCATGCGCGCGCTGACACGGCATCGGAGAGAGAGGGAGAGAGCTAGGTGATGGGCCAGCTGGGCTGGGCCAATGCACTGTGCACTTGGTCCAGTCCAGCTTTAGTCTTTTTCTTTTATTTCTTTTCCTTTTCTCTTTTCTTTTCTGTTGCGAAATGATTAGGCCACTTAATGTCTTTTGTAAAACAGTGAGTTATGCCACATAAATATGTTGCAATATCTAGCACTGCCAAAAATTGGTTTGGACAGAATTGAAGTTTGTTGGGATTTGATATGACTTTAAATATATCAAATATTCTATTTTTGGGGCTGTTTCATCTCGTTAGAGTCACTTGTCCAACTCCAATTATTTTGATATTGGTTTTAGAAATGTTCCTGGATTATTGGCCATTTAATGAACATTTTCCCAACAGAGTTTGAACAACTTTATATTTCACTTTTGAATTTGAGTTGATTTTCAGATGTGAATTTGAATTGGATCATTAACCCTTATGACTTGGCACTGCAAATGATCATGACTTGGCAGTTTTAACAGAGTGTCACAGAGTTTATTACAAGGGGGTGTTACACATCAGCATGACGCAGAGGTGACATCAGTAGGTCAACTGGTCGGTTGACCGGTTAAACCTGACAGGTGGGTCCAGTGGGACCCACATGTCATTGACTGAGCTAACTAAACAGAGTTAATTTAATCTAACTAACCTAATTAGCGAGTGGGGCCCAGCAGTCAGTGGGTGTTTAGTGACTTAATTAGCTAATTAACTAATTAACTGATTCTTTATTCACTTAAATTCGTTTAAATGGGCGGGACCCACATGTCAGCGACACGGGGCCAGCCCAGTCTGCAGTTGACCCAAGTCAACAGGTCAAAGGGGGCCCGTGGGGCCTGCAGTCGGTGACTGTGAGATGGGGCCAGGCCGTCCACATCGGCGTCGACCGGCGACTCGTCGCCGGCGACCAAAAACAACGGCGGCGCGCGTCGGGAGGGCTCGGGTTTTGTGCACACAGCGCCATTTCGGGAGCAGCCGGGCTCGCCCGAATGTCAAGACAACAACGAGGCGTTTGGTGGCGGCGGCGGAGGCTACGGTGGCCGGAGTCGAGCACTATGGCGACAGCGACGGGCAGCGTGTTCGGCCGGAGTTCGGGAACGGCGTTACGGCGTGATATCGAGCAAAAGGAGGAGCTAACCGGGCTCTTCTCGACGCGGCGAGTGCAACGGTGGCACGCACGGGACCAATTGGTCACCGTGGCCACGCCGGCGACGAGGCTAGGTGGCGGAGGGTGTAGCCTAACGCCGGAGCAGGGCTATGGGCAACTAGAGGGGCATGGAAAGGGCGCGTTCGGCGCAGGAGCTCACCGCGGGGACGTAGGGACTAGGCAGCGAGCTCGGGGAGGACCGGTGAAGCAGATCGACGACGAGGTCACGCGGTGGCCGTAGAGGAAGAAGAGGAATAATGCGACGCCGTGAGGGGTTCCCGGGCTCGATCCGGCTGCGTAGTCGAAGTACATGTTCACGGCGATGCTCCAGGACTTGTCGAAGCGGCGGACGTGTGACGGTGGCCGCGGCTACGGCGAACGGCGGCGAGGGTGGCGCTCGGGCATCCGCCCAAATCGAAACAGAGAGGGGGCGAGGGGGGAAATGGTGGCTAGGGTTTGCCAGGGGTGCGGGGAGATGCTCTTATCCACCCCGGCGAGCGCAGCGTGCTGTCGACCGCAAGGAGGGGGGCCTGGCTGCGCGCGCGCCAGGTGCTCGACAGCGAGCGGCATGAGCAGTGCGGGAGGAGGGAGGAGGTGCGGGGTGGGCTGGGCCGTAGCTGTAGCAAGCAGGCCTAAAGTGCACAGTAGGCCTTTGCCTTTTTCTCTTTTTCTATTTTCTGTTTTCATTTTCTGTTTTCTATTTTGCAAAATGTGTGAGCCCATCTATAGTTTTGTAAAATATGTGAAGTAGCCACAATACTCCAGTGCAACATTTACCACTGCCATAAAGTGGTTTTGAGTTCATATCATTTCATTTGGATTTTATTTAATTATAAATGTATTAAATACTTTTGTCTTATTGCTGTTTGAGTCACTTAATTAATTTAGAAAATGTTGATTACAATTTTAGAATTGTCTCTGCATTATTTGCTATTTAATGAACATTTTAGTTTCCAATTTGGAACAACTTTTATTTCCAATTTGGAACAACTTCTATAACTTGAAGTTTGAATTAGGAGTTGAAATGCAATATGATGCAAATGATGACCAGGTACTGTTGAACTTGCTGACATGGCATTAACTAAAGGTGATCACTGTGGTTAATTACATGGGGTGTTATAGAAGCCCATCAGAAACATGGGGAGGGAGGAGAGGCAGGCGTTGATAAGGGCAACCTTGCCCGCTTGAGTGTTGTATCTGCCTCTCCAAGGCATCACCCGATTACCAACCTTCGTGACCACCGGGGCAAAATCTTTTGCCAATAATTTATTAGGAGATATAGGGAGGCCAAGATACTTGAAGGGGAAGGAACCAAGAGAGCAATTTAATAGTTGGGCGACCCTAAGGGCCTCGGCAACCGAAACCCCAGTGACAATAACTTCACTCTTGGCAAAATTGATCTTGAGTCCGGATAAAGCTTCAAAGCATAGCAGTAGGAACTTCAAGTGGGCCACACTCTCATCATTAAGTTCAACCATGATAATGGTATCGTCCGTGTACTATAGATGAGTTATGCCATTAGGAACGAGATGAGAACTAACGGGGGTAATATGCCCAGCTGCCGCTGCCCGCGACAGGATGTGAGACAAGGAATCAGCCACGAAATTGAATAACAGAGGGGAGGCCGGGTCACCCTGCCTCAGGCCCCTACCATTGGCGAAGAAGTTACTGATATTCCAATTGACCGAAACAGCAGTGTGGCCACCCGTGGCCAACTGCATGAGCCTGTGAACCACGGCCCCATCAAAGCCCTTGGCAAGCAACACTTGCCGCAAAAAATTCCAGCTAACTGAATCGTAGGCCTTCTCGAAATCTAACTTGAGAATGACTGCCTTAGTGCCTCGTGCGCGGATATCATGAACGATCTCGTGGAGACACAGAATGCCATCCAAGATGAACCGGCCCTTAACAAAAGCCGACTGGAAAGGACTGAGGGTCCAGTGAGCGATGGGGGAAAGACGAGTGGCAAAGCCTTTTGCCGGGAATTTAGCAAAATTGTTAATGAGGGCGATCGGTCTGAACTGTGTGATCTTGTCGGCCCCCTTGACTTTAGGAATGAGGGTAAGAACAGCATAGTTAAGGCGAGAGATGTCAACTGTCCCCAAGCAGAAACCCTGGATGATCGCATGAATGAGACCACGAAGCTGTGGCCAAAACTTTCTAAAAAAGGGATGGAGAAGCCGTCAGGGCCTGAGGCCGAGTTAGTGTTCACTGAGCGGATAGTTTCAAAGATCTCCTCGTCCGACAAGGGAATCAACAGAGCCTCATTATCCTTCGGGGTAACCTTCTCCTGGTCCGCCTAGAAGGAGTGAGCAAGCCTAAACCCAACCTCAGGTTTAGCAGATAGGAGGGAGGAGAAGAAGTCCACAACATGCGCCATGATCTGATTCTGGTCAGAGACCCTGGCATTATTGATAAGCAAACTATGATCAAACAGCGTCTGCGTCTGCCATTAGCAATGGCAAAGAAGTAAGCCGTGGGAGAGTTGCCTTTCAGGGTCCAGTTGATAGTGCCTCTCTGCCTCCAGTAAACCTCGGCCTGACGATGCAACTGCATCAAGGCCTCTTCAAGCAAGTATCGCACCTGCCATTCGTGGTCAGAGAGGCCAGGGCCGTCAGCCCGCAAATCAAGAGAGCCTATTTGATCCGTGAGGCGCAGCTTATCTCTACGAAGATCCGCAGTGCGATTCCGGTCCCAGCCGTGCAGGACATAAGAACATTGGTGCCAGTCATCCATAGGGCCGAGGGAACGTCGGTCAGCAGCCAAGAAGGAAGTAATTTTTGTCGAGATCAGATCACAGAAGCCCTCTACTAGCAGCCAAGAGGCATCAAACTAGAAGCGAGGGGAAGAAACTGAATGAAGCCCGTCGTCAAGAATTAGGGGAGCGTGGTCAGACCCGACAATGGATAAGGCGCGAAGCGACGCACGAGGGAACAGGGAGTCCCATCTAGGGCAAATGAGAACGTGATCTAAGACAGAGCGGATAGGGGAAGTCTGATGATTCGTCCATGTAAAGCGAGCACCCACCCTAGGGATTTTGCGGAGAGCACAATCACGGATGAAGTCATTAAATGCATCAGTTAGCGGCCAGGAGAAATTGGGGGTGTTTTTATCCAAGGGGGAACGCAAAAGATTGAAATCACCGCCAACTATCAGGGGAATATTACAAGAGTCAATTTTGGTCGTGATCTCATCCAGGAACAAAGGGGAAAGAGAATGATCAGCAGGCCCGTAGACCATCATAACCTCCCAGAGAACGTTAAGTAAACTATGAAACACAACAGTGCTAGCCCAAAAAAACCCCATGATCAAAAGCCACAAAACCAAAAACGTCGCGCTTGGTTCCAATGAGGATGTCACCAGAGTGGCCAGAAGAAGGCAGGAAATTCCAATCAAATCTGTCGATCCCCGCAACTGCGGAAAGTTCATTGGGAGAGAACGAGCTTTTGAGCGTTTCGACAAGACCAATAATATCAATGTTATCACAACGCACGAGATCTCTCAGCTGGTCTCTGCGCCCCCTAGTGCCGAAACCTCTGATATTCCAGAACAAGGTCCTCATCTAATGGAAAGGTTTTTGATACGGAGACTCGACCTGCACGGGGCGATGCAGGATTTGGCGCGCTTAGCCGCCCCGCGTTTAGCCGCGACGGAGGAGACCTGGCCTCTGCTAGTGACCTCCGCAGTCCCACCGGCCACAACCGGTGTGTTGCCAACCTGAGCAGGTCATGACAGACTGCTCGTTATTAATAGAAATGTCGCCTCCCATTGAAGAAACAATTCGCTCGCCTGAGACACCATAATATCAAACTGGGTTCCATCACCAATAGGCTGGCGGTACAACCATCCTCCTAAACATCAAAACAATAGTTGGCTCTCAAACCTCGCTCATTTGATGTAACACATCCATCTTTTTTGGTGATTTAGGAAACTATTAGAATGAAACCGGCAATTATCGAGCCGAGAGCGAACCAACCTGTGGTTGGATGATTAGGAGGACAATGGTATCCCTAGCCCACCGGAGTTCAAGTCCTAAACTTGACACTGGTGCTCGCATTTCCTGGATTTATTACATGCTTTCCGGCGATGTGCGTTCAGTGGGAGGGGACGTTCCCATCGACTATGTAGGTATCTGTGGCGACTTCGTCAATCTCAAGAAGATATGCTGACTCAGTCTCTCGGAGGTGCTCATAGGGGTAGGGTGTGTGTGCGTTCATTCATAAGGGTGAGTGTGTATGCGTATGTATAAGCATATGCGTTTAAAAAAATTATCGGGCCGAGATACATGTATAGTTCAACTTCTTTCGAAGCCGCAACATATGTAAATAAAATATTAAACACTTGACATGCAGAAAAAAAATTACACTTGGATGGACAAACTAAATTTATTTGATAAAATTTTGAATGCACTATCACCAAAGACCATAAACTTGTTCACCACGCCTATAATGGTTTAAATAGAAACAAAAAAGAAATGGGTGTGGCTAGGTCTCAGTCGACTAAGACTTAACCAAGTCTCAGTCAAGTGACATATATATAAGAAGGAAAAAAAAACTGAAAAGAAAAAAATTGTATGAATTTCCATGCAAGATCAAAGGAATATAGCATCGACTGAGACATAACGAAGTCTCAGTCGACTGAGACTTAGCAAAACTGAAAAGAAATAACCACCCCTTCTTTGCAATCTTTTTTCCAGAAAGATAATCTATATGTCAAAACTAGCTCGCCATGGGCAATGACTTGGGCACAACTGTTAAATAAGAAGATTCACTAATAATAGTTCCATGGTATGTACAATGTGCTATAAATTTAGCTTGCTGGTTGAGAAAGCCAAATTTACTATGGAATTAAAAAAACTTTTTCTGGTGAATAAAGTCAAACTTTTTTGAGGAATAAAGCCAAACTGTTCTCCATAATAGAGGGTCAAACCATTTACATGGTGCACAAAAAGAGAAGATCGGAGAGATATGAGATGGAAGGAATCCCCAAATAACAAACTTGGCCATTGAGTAATATAAGAATGTTATAACTTTGAAAAGTTATGTCAACATTACAACTTGTAGAACTTTATTTTTGGGTGGTTCTATTATTTCATAGTGCACCACTGAGTTATAATGAACTAAAGATAAGTTGCATCTGGTGATATAAGCCTTTGAACCTGTATTAATTGGGCCCCAGCACTTTTGCACCATATACTTACAACAATTGTATGCAAGAGCAGTTGTTAGGTAGTGCTGGTATTTATAAGATTAGACTAATTAGCACCTAGAACAACCAAAGCCAGCCCATGGTATTATCATTTGCTTGAAAACTATCTATGATGTATCACAGCCACTAATTGGGTGGTGTCTTGTTCTTCCTTATGTTTTTCGTTTGCTAGCTTTATGCTGAAAAGTGTGGTGATGATATTTCTGATGACCTGTTGAGAAACGGTTTCCATGAATTACATATTTCATCGTCATGCAACAGTGATCCAATCATTAGCTGCCCACTTCCTTATCCATTCATATTAAATAGTACGTCCTTGTTTGAGCTGTTGTCCAAAAGCATTTTGCTTAATGCATGAAAGGAGAATAGCTGACGTCAACAGTAGTTGGAAGGGACAAAAAACAGCAAGCTCCCATAACAAGCTAATGTATAATTAAATCTAGTCATCTTTCATATCTCCTACTTATATTGTCCTTTGTAGTTGTAGTCATGTTATTAGGATGCGGTTTCTAAATACTTTTCGATGTGATATTTACCAGGGCTGCTATATATGTTCTAAACTACATATACTATACCCTGATTATTTTTTCAGAAACAACCTCTGGACAAAATAACCATGGCTGCTATGGTTCTTCTAAACTACAGAAATTACCCCTTGGAATAATCCAAGATCCTGTGGACAAGTTAACCAAGGCTGCTTTGGTTCCTAATTATAAGTTAGATGTCATAATTGCTTAGTTGAGAAGGACACGGCGTGTTGGTTCTTATGTACTCTCCACATTTGAGGACCACACAAACGGAAAGCAATTGCAAGTATATGATCCAAGGACATGATATACATAATACAGACCCCAGGTTTTCCATTATGAGTTATCTAATTAAATAATACATCCTCCACTTCTTGCATGCATGGTCCCAGCAAGCATTGGTATAAAGCAACGGTCAAAGGAATTCCCTATGCTGATCCTTTTTGTTTTCTATTTGAGGGTGACACTAGCATTTGTCTCATCCTTTTGATCTTGTTTATGCACATGTAATAGCCTAGCTAAGTCCAACGGCGATCACTAATCAGGGTGTTTTTAGATAATCAGAGTGTGTTTTATATTGGGATCTATTTAATTAGGATGGTTCAAAAGCTTCAAGGACCTCTAGCTTTAATTAAGGTAATACTATAGGGTAGTTAGTACAAGCATGAACTTGGAATATAATCATATCCAACTCCCAACTTGGTATCTTGTTAACAAAATAATATGCATCATTGTGCTTGTACTTGCCTAAGAGTGCCTACCAGGAAAGTTGGTCATCACAAGGGACGCATTAGCAGTAGGGCAACCCCACATATGCACACCACTAAACCTACTTCTTTAGAGCCATTTGCAAAAACAATGTCAACCATTCCTTATGTCTCGAGCACCCTATCAGAAAAGAGCTATGCTATATATGTGGGTATAGAACGAGTTAGAATATATGATTGCAAATAAATATTCCTAAGAAAAGAACAATAAATTATCAGGTAGGACATATGGCGGTGCAAATATGATGTTATGCTTCAACTGTCTCATGTGACATCAGTCGTACCATTCCTTTGCATTTCCATGGCAATTTCTGTGCAACTTCTTCATATGCAAAAGCAGAAAATTATAGGACGCTGATAACGCCCACACGTGTGGCATACTAGACATCCGCCCACACATCATGTGTGGTGTAAGCAGGAGGCAGCCCACACGGGTCATGTGTGGGCGAACATTAGAACTGCCCACACGTGTGGGCGCAGCTACTTCGTGCCACACGCCCAACAAGTACTACTCATCCCACCACGCGTGTGTGGCACGAAGCAAAAATGCCCACACGTCCTGACGCAGGTACATTAGTTACCCGTGGGATGACGCTTTAGTTGCCATCCAGGATGACAAATGTAGTTGTAAAAGCATGGCAACTCTCTCTGTTTTGGTTAAATATAGTTGCCATGTCTAATTTATGGTAGTTGCCGCGTGCAATCAAACCATAGTTGTCGTGTGTGATTAACTGCTTGTCATATGTGGTCAAACAAATAGTTGCCATGTGTGTTTACCTAGTTGCCACGTGTGGTTCAACCATAGTTGTCATGTATGGTTAATCATAGTTGTCATGTGTGTTTACCTGGTTGCCACGTACACGCAACTGCAGTTGCCGTCTACCAACGAATCATAGTTGACATGTGTGTTTACCTAGTTGCCGCATACGCGCAACTGCAGTTGTCATCTATCACCGTACGAGCGTCGTGTGGGTGAAGAGCAGTTCACCCACACACGCGTGACTGGTTGGTGACTGTGTGGGCGGGAACTAGTTCGCCCACATGGCACAGCTGGCAACCGCACGCTACGGGGCGAGCGCTCTAACGCCCACACAACACGCTATGCCTACGTGGCACTCAGATTTCTTTAGGATTCGTGCAAAACAGAATCAAGGTGGATCAAGGCGTGTGAGCGATGTGCAAATATGCCACACGTATGGACGTTATCATTTGGAAAATTATATACATGCAAGAGTTGGACAGTTGCTTTGCTAGGTCATACAGTATAAATATTATTTTTGCAACTTGAGTTCTACTTCCCCTTTATACAAATGCAGCTGTTTTTGCGAGACTTATGACGTTAATTACCATTTTCTTTGTTTTTTCCTTGCGAGGAAAATGTGTGATATTTTATCGTATTTGTTTACAATTTAAAGTGACAAGAAAACCCATGATAAGGTCTGTTCTGGTCCTACATATTAAAGACTAAGGGTAACTCCAAAGCTGGTCATCAAATTGCCCGGAAATGTCCAGACGTGGACGGTCCAGACAATTTAGTCATCAAATTTGTTTGGAACGGTCCGAATGTTTGAAATCACCCAAAACCGGCACCAAACTGGGGAAGGTTTAGGAGAGTTCGGACATCCGCCTGACTCACTATTAGTTGGACCATATTTCCCCACGGTCCATATGTCCCACTCACTTCTCTTTTCTCTTGATCCACCTGGCCCACTGTCAGTCATAGCCCGTTTTGTCTGAATTTAATGACTACGGTTGGATGGCCGACGCCCCGCCTTCTGTCCGTGGACATATTCAAATGTGTCCGTGGACATTTGATTTCGTCCTTTTGATGATCCCCGTTGTAGTTGCCCCAACACACACCAATAGTCCTTCTATCTCTAGCAACACAAGTGCAACAACAACAATTCCCACCCTGCGAAGGCCCTTGAGAAAAGCGAGAAGCTCCACTTCTTCCGCGTCACAACATGCATCTTGGACACTTGTGAAGGCAAACAAGACGTGCCCTGTCTCATCCCGCACCACACCATCAATATAGCTCACATTGATTTTCGCAGAAACCAAGCTTCACAAACTTTGTCCGGGTTAGTGAGAAAATTATCGATACCTACGATACCAAATAAATACCATATGAAAATAGAATTTAGTGGTATTGATTTGGTTCTAGATGTTTGCTGATCTTTTTGTAAGAACTATGTTAAACTAATACACACTGTATTCTTGGACGAAGGGAGTATACCATTTCCAATTGACGTGAAAATTTCTATCTGCTTAGAAGAAGAAAAAACTCGTAGTTTTCCATTTAATCTTTTTCAAAAGTATAGTTATATATTATGGTTTCACTAAATTCCATCGGCTAAGATTTTCATGAACATCGAGCCCACTCTAAGTTGCACAAATACTAAGACTAAATTTTTTGTTGCAAAAATATCCGCCGTCTCAGTGTCTCAGAGGTACTCATAGAGGTAGGTTATGCATGCGTGTGCTCATATGAATGATGGTACGTGTGTATATGTGAACGTCGATGCTTGTATTGTGTTCTAAAAATTTTAAATTAAAAATAAAAATTGCAAAACGCTACTGAATACTTGACTTATGTAACGACAAACACGTCAACTGTTCAGACGATGCAAAGTGATGAAACGTCGAGCTGATCCTCATCCTGCAGGTCATTATGCTACTAAGAATAGCCTTTTCTTATCACGCATTATCTTAAAGGAATTCCGAATTGATCTGCCTGAACACTATGTGCGAGTGCTAGCCAATTCCATCAGCTAGCCCCCTGATTCGATCCCATAGCAGGCCAGAGAATTGGCGCACACAAAATAAGATACAAAAAACGTGCCTCCTTTTTCGCCTTGAAAATAATTGAATTATTATTGTAAGATATATATATGTGTTAATTTTTCACCTCTTTGGCCCTCCAGTTCCTTGAGCGGTGTATCTTCGGTTTTATTCCCCTTTTTTGTGTACATGCCTCTATGTGTGCTTGTGTGTTAAATCGGATATGTGCATCCTAAATACACATAGGTCAAGTGTCAAAGCTCCCTTTATCGGGAAAAATATGTCACCTAGGAGCGACTTGAATTGTCTTATTTCATTGATTTCCCATCGGATGGATGATATATGCTCGTTGTGATGGATGGAGATTGGAATGATGTTTCCTCCAAATTCAGTTGCACCTGTGATGATCCCATAGGGTACCCAAGGAATACCTTTTGCTAAAGCCATCATCACACTAGAATTCAAGGATTCTTAGTATTCACCACTTGTGGCTATCTTCAACTTTTCTTTCTTCAGATAAACAAAACAAGATTGCCCAGCTAGCCACTTTACCTACATTGTTCCGGCGTGAGTTTCTGGTTCCGCCACTGGTCACTCTAGCTCTAGAGCCGAAAGATTAATGGCATAAGTGATTGTACATCCTTTTAGTGGTCGTGCACGGAGCATCGATTATTTTAATTATAGTCTTTTGGAGAAGGAGAATTTTGCGGTTACCAATCGTTTTCCGACATGCCAAGCCTTGATGTGATCTTCACATATGTAATACCAATAAAAGGTAAAATAAGATGAGTGCTGCAAAAACTATATTTAGTACGTCGATTAGGAATCATAGAAAGTGATTAGCTTAGCTAGCTAGTGAGCAGAATGTTACATTGTTGAGCTGCCCCGACTGTTAGATATGGAAAATGGAATAACCTCCCGTTTTGAAAAGCTAGTTCAAACTACCCACCTTTTAGGTTGCTTGGACGAGGATGATTTTTGTGGGACCAATTGGTTTGGTAGTTTAGATTTAAACTGTCATGACCCTCTGAGGCTTCGAAGAGGCAGGGACAAATTTGTGATCACTTTTGGTGCACCTTTTAACCTTTTTGCCTAAGGAACAAAAATAATGTGATACATGCAAAGACTCCACAGTCGAATATAACTACTCAGTGATTAATTAACAATAATATATACTCACTCCGTCCCAAAATGTAAGCAAGAACAGATGAAGACTAACTTTATATGGTGTGAAAGTTAAACTAAGAGGGTTCCATGTCAATTTCAACTTTTCAAGTCATATATAGGTCAGGTTAACACTAGGAAGGAATTGACAATTAATGTTCAGCTGAACTGGCAATTTAGCGCATGGAATTTCAGAACTTCCACTATAGAAACGACTCCAAAACAAGATCAGAAGGTACAAATTCTTCCACTGAATGAGAAAGGAACCTCTTGTTTTGTTTGAGTCTAGAAATGTGAAAAAGGTGGCATCTCGCATGTTCATCCACTCATGCCATCACTTCAGCTGCAGCTGCAGGCGTGAGCTTGCCATGCCCACACTCTAGCCTATAATCACTACGATACTATTATGCCCACATCTTGCAAGGGAATGTTACATATTAATCATCACGGTCGTATCTCACGCCGTCTCTTTCTCAAACGATTCTTGCAGCTTTGGAAGAAAGGTAATGTTGTAACATCCGGTAGTCTCCGAGCTTGGGGTTCCCATGCATCAGATTCTGGCCTTGACTAAAACCCATAATTCCCTTGCTTCTTTCTTTCGGTGCAAGGAGGAATAGGGATCCTCTGTATTTTTGCATCAGTCAAAAATACACGGCGTATGTGCATATATCTTCCCATGTTAACTTGAAGATGATGTTCCCGCACAAGAGAAAAAGAATGTGCAGTACGTTGCTTGGGTGTCTTCGAATTGAGAATAGTTGACATATCGTGTATACGACAACTGCAGGGCGGTTCCTTTTTACAACTTGGCGCTTTTTACCGTGGAATTTTTCTTCGTAGAAGAATAGTTGACATATTGTGTGTACCACAACTGCCAGCCGGTTCCTTTCTACAACTTGGCGCGTATAACTGGGGGATTTTTTTTCGTAGAACGAGTCATACTATTGCCATTTTCTTCGAAGAAAAGAAATTCAAGATGCACAACATGAATTCACGTTGGGCAGAGGAATCCAATTCCACGATACCCACTCGCTTGTAGTGGTCCGGCATTTCGATCAAAGGCTAGGCCAGAACCTAAAAAGTGGAAATTGTGGCTTTGAAAACCCTGATTCCGTGTAGTATCGGCTGCGGCGATGGTCAAGCGGTCATGGAATACATCTTATCATAAGCTTGAGAAATGAAAGAAGGGACTTCGATTGAACCGGGAGGAATATATGTGGAATTGCATAAATGTACTTGTACATTTAAATGTGTGTATTATAGTTAGTGGTGCTTTCTTGTCTCTAGCATAAAGAAAAAGCAAGTGTCGGTTCTCTACGGCGAAAAGGATGTTGTCTTGATTCTTGAATACAACTGGGGGTTCTCAGAGTCCATGTATGTATTGATTTCAGGATAGTAAATCAATT
The DNA here is from genome assembly GCA_011799875.1 of Thinopyrum elongatum. Taxonomy (NCBI): domain Eukaryota; kingdom Viridiplantae; phylum Streptophyta; class Magnoliopsida; order Poales; family Poaceae; genus Thinopyrum; species Thinopyrum elongatum. The sequence continues at coordinate 534,827,241 of CM022301.1, read as the reverse complement.
TACGAAAATACAAAGGTGAACATAGGTGCGCGCGCACCCACGTGAATAGTAAATTCATAAAAAAAGTTTAAAAATTCTGAAATTTCGCGGTATGAAACTTAGTCGATCTTTCTACTCACGTGTGAAGTTTCATGATGTATTGACACCCATGGTATTCTTAGTGAAGAAAATACAAATGCGACCATATTATTCATTAAACAGTGTTTTTTAATATAGCTTCGATTTTTTCATTTTTGCCCAGATTACCACGGATGTGATTTCTTCGTGAAACTTCATATGCGAGTATACCGGTTGACTATGTATATTACAAAAATAAATTCAGATTTTTTGGATTTTTCTAGCATTTATTCGAATTTACTATTCATAAAGGGTGCGCGCGCATCCATGTTCACCAAATCCGCGTCCATCAATTTAGTTCTATTTTACTGATCCTGAAATAAAAGTAAGTGTATCGGGATAATGTTTACACGACATTATCTTTTAACTAATTTAATTTAATGGAAATTGTCTAGAATAGTAAAAAAATACATGCATATCTTTCTAGATAATATTATTTCTCTTTTATATACTCTATGCTTTTCATGTCATGTGTTTTAAAGATTGCCGCAAAAAAGATTTAATGATAGTAGCCTCGTTTATTGGTTTAGCTCTATTTGAATGACAGAGATAATTTATTTAATGATTCAATGATTTAGCAAAGCAGTTTAATGTTATATGACATATTTGGTTGGGTAACTTTACGAAAATGTTATCAAGTGGATCCATGCAACCATAATTTAATAAAGAAGAAATAATTTGTTTTTACTAGGAAAAAAATTGTTCCTATCACTTACAAAATGCATTAGTTGATTTACACAAGAATGAGCATGATTGTACAACTCATACTTTCTAGTCGTCTTTTGTCCAAAACATTTCCATAAATGAATGTAATAAACCTATAATGGTGCTTTTATTTCTATGAACTAATAAGTCATCGTGTTTTGTAAATGCATGTTTGTACGCCAAGTATTTGGTTGGATTATTGTCTTACAACCTTACAAGCCAAAAATAAGCCCAACCAAACACCCCTGAGTCCCTAAGGTGCTAATTGAACTAAAGATACGATGTTATTTGCCCCAAGCCCAATGAATATATCCGAAGAGGGGTGGCATCCTTTCGTCATAACATATCTCAACATGAAGCTTCCTACGAAGGTCGGAGAATATAAAGTGGCGAAGAGTCACTCGATGAGAAGATAGATGGGTATATTAGCTAGCCAAATCCACTCAAAGTGAGATGTATTCTATGTATATAGTATTGTATCTCATAGAATATATCATGCGTATTTTCTATGGCATGAGTAGAATGAACTACTCAAAGTGAGATGTATTCTATGTATATAGTATTGTATCTCATAGAATATATCATGCGTATTTTTTATGGCATGAGTAGAATGAACTACATTATCTTACTCATCTGCAGAACGACGAGAACCCTGCTCCGCTAAAATGGAATGAGAACATATCCTGAATTTAGGGCTTCTTCGGAATACATGGTTTTGCACGTGAATGTTTGGAACTCGCAATCCTTTGGATTTTTTAAGAAACATTAAGCACATGCCCTATTAAAAGACCGGGGTCACGGAACTTCTCTTGGTAAAAAAATTCCACATTAATAAGACACCAAGCTGGCGTCAAAACTAGGGTTCGATCCTGGGAGGCTGAGGGTACATGCATCCTATTAACCATCTGATCAGCGATTGCTTCTCCAAATCCTTTCCTTTGAATGATAACTAGGATTCACATTCAAAATCATATTGATGGTGCACCCTTTGACCCCATTTACACTAGAAATCTAGACGAGCTCAATTTTTGCTTGTTTTCCCATGGGAAATTCCAATGAACCTTCTCTCTCTCTCTCTATCTCTCTCTCTCTCTGTGTGTTAGGCACTCGATCTACAATACTCTGATGATATTCCAGTGGCTTACAGAATCTGATAGAGTGGTGGTACACTTGAGATTACACGAATTTGGGGATCGAAGGAAGAACAACGAGGGGTAGGTGAAAGCCGTGTCGTGTTGCCGTTTGCCGTGATCCTCTGGATGCCTTGCTCCACCGGGCTGCGCTGGTTAAATAGGAGAGGTAGGTGGCTTCACTGGGTCCAGTCTGGCCCATAGACACGGGTGCTGGCCTTGGTCATGCGCTGCGGTCGCCCTTCTTTCAGCCCAGCGTGGTTGGCGGTTGGGCCCTGTATGTCAGGGGCGCTGACATCCCCCCTCCTTGTGTTGAGGCTTGCCCCCAAGCCTCCGCATGTGGGAAGCGTGCCTGGAGAGCAGCTTTGTCTTCCCAGGTCGCGCCCACCGTGTCGCCGGAAGACCAGCGAACCTTGACCTATTCGACCATGCCCCCTGTCCCTTTGCGCCAGCGTGACTGAAGGACTTGCACTGGTACAGCCATCATATCTTGATCAATAGGCAGAACTGCATTGGCTTCCGTACCTGGGAGGAGCGTGCGCCGGAGCATCGACACATGGAAGACCTGGTGGATTGTGCCGTCTGGAGGCAACTGGAGCTTGTAGGCGACATCGTTGATGTTGGCGATGATTGGAAACGACCCGAAGAATTTGAAGGACAGTTTGTGGTTGGCGCGCAGGGCCACCGAAGTTTGGATGTATGGCTGGAGCTTGAGGAATACCTTGTCGCCCACTTTGAACTGTCGCCAGGAGCGTTTTTTGTCCGCTTGAGCCTTCATGCACTGCCGTGCTCGATTTAGATGTTGTTGAAGAAGGTTTTGCATCACAGCGCGCTCCTCTAGCCATGAATGCAGGGCTGGTACCGAGCAGGATGATGTTGATGTTATGCCCCAGTGCCTGGGCTCGTGACCGAAGAGGGCTTTGAAGGGAGTCATTCCGATAGCTGAGTGGTGAGTGGAATTGTACCAGAATTGGGCGAGGGGAATCCAGAAGCTCTAGCGCCGGGGCAAGTGTGCGTGAAAGAGCGAAGATAGGTCTCGAGGCATTGATTGACCCTCTTTGTTTGCCCGTCTGTCTGCGGATGGTTGGCTGTGCTCAGCCGCAGTTCCGATCCAGCGTACTTGAAGAGTTCCTGCCATAAGTGGCTGGTGAAGACGGGATCACGGTCGGAGACAATGGCGTTGGGCAGCCCCTGCAACTTGTAGACTTGGTTCATGTAAAGGAGGGCCACTTTCGAATCCATGTACGGGAGTGATAGCGGCAGGAAGTGGGCAAATTTAGTCTGTTTGTCCACGATGACTAATAGACAGTTGAACTTGTCGGATTGCAGGAGGCCATCGACGAAATCCATTGTGATCATGTCCCATGGCACAGTCGGAATTGGAAGCGGTGACAGAAGCCCTGGGCTTGCAGAGTGATCCGGCTTGGCCTGTTGACAGATGGAGCAACAGCGGATGTAGTTGTGGATACGAGTCTTCATCTTGAGCCAGGCAAAGAGTCGACGGATGGGGCGATAGGTAGCTGGAATGCCTGAATGTCCACCCATGGGGCTGTCATGAAATGCAGCCATGATCTTCTGTTGGAGGGCTGTGGATCCACCTAGCCAGATGCACCCTCTGAACCGGAGCAGCTCTTGCATGAGGGTGAACCGCTATTTTGGGTCTGGCCTGATGGCCAGTTGTTCCAGCAGTCACTGCGCTTGAGGATTTGAATTGTAGCTGGCCAGCACATCCTTTAACCATGCTGGTTGGCAGGAGGTTATGGGTGTCAGGATCTCATCTGGATTAGCTCGAGACAGAGCGTCCGCTGCTGTATTCTCGGCTCCCCTCTTGTACTTGATGGTGTATTGAAGACCCAACAGCTTGGTGAAAGTCTTCTGTTGCCAGGGGTTAGGCAGGCGCTGTTCTTCGAGATGGACCAAGCTTTTTTTATCTGTGTGTATGACGAATTCGCCATGCTGGAGATATGGTCGCCACTAGTCTACTGCTACAATTACTGCTAGGTACTCTTTTTCATAAGTGGGCAGTCCCTGGTAACAAGGAGCCAAAGCCTTGCTCATGAACGCTATGGGGTGGCCTTGCTGTTGCAGGACAGCTCCAATGCCATGGTCGCTCGCATCTGTCTCAATGCAGAATGTCTCAGTTGCGTCTTCAGTAGCTGGAAGGCATCTTCAGTGGCCTGTGTCCACACAAAGGTGAAACAGGGGCTTAGCAATGATCCCGAAATTACGGACGAATCGCCGGTAATACCCCGCGAGGCCCAAGAAGCTGCGGACCTCCTTAATGTTGGTGGGGGTTTTCCACTTTTCCACTGTCTGTATCTTTTCTGGTTCAGTAGCGACTCGTTCCACGCTGATGACATGCCCGGGATACGACAGTTGCAGCTGTCCAAACGAGCATTTGCACATCTTGACCTTCTAGTGGTCTCGTCGGAGTAGTTCCAAGGTCTGGCGCAAATGTTTGAGGTGCTCTTCCAGGGTACGGCTGAATACCAATATGTCATCGAAGAAAAGGAGGACACAGTGTCAGAGGAGTGGGTGCAGAGTAAAGTGCATCGCCCCATTGAAGGTTGCCGGGCCGCCTGCGAAACCAAACGAGACCACCAGGAATTCGAAATGACTGGAATGAGTCTGGAAGGCTGTCTTGTATTCCTCCCCTTCGGCTAATCTGATTTGATGGTAGCCGGCGCGGAGATCCAACTTGGAGAACCACCGTGCGCCATGCAACTCGTCAAGGAGTTCTTCGATGATTGGCACCGAAACTTGGCCACACATGTGAGAGCATTCATGTGGTGATAATCAACACATAGCCTCCAGGTGCCGTGTTTTTTCTTCACCAGGATCGCCGGGGATGAAAACGGGCTCGGGCTGCGTTGGATAATGCATGTGCGAAGGAGCTCTTCAACCTGCCGCTCTATCTCATCCTTGTGCTCTGGTTTGTGTTGGTAGGGTCGGATGTTGACTAGTTGCACCCCGGGAATGAGTGGAATTTTGTGATCACAAGCACGTCGTGGCGGCAGTTCAGATGGCTCCCCAAAAACATCTTCAAATTCTGCCAGAATCGCTTGGATGCAAGCTGGTGTGGCAGCAGCAGGATCTTCCCCCATAGTGACTGTGTGCAGTTGGACCATGTAGCCAACCGCATTGTTGTTGCACAGCCCATGTAACTGCAGGTTGTTGATGACTAGGCACTCTGTCGACCCTGCATCATGGCCCTGCAGGGAAATCAGCCCCTGGTCAGATGGAATTGTGATGTGCTTCGCTTTCCAATCTACTGTCATTGGGCTATGCTCTTCGAGCCAGTCCATTCCCAGAATTGCGTCATAGACGCCGAGTTGTAGCACTTTCATGTCAGTCGCAAATTCATGCCCTTGAGAACACCACGAGCATTGCGGAATCATGGATGAACACTTGAGCTCGCCTCCATCAGCCACTCGGACTCAGTATGTTCTGGGCAGCGGTTCGACCCCTTCAAGGAATGCCGCCAGCTTGTTGTTGACGAAGGACGTGGAGCTGCCTGAATCCACCAGCATCAATACTTCCTTGTCGTGAATCCATGCATGTAATTGGAATGCCTTCACTGAAACCCCTCCAGAAAGTGTTGAACACGAGATGGCCATCACTATATCATCTGCTGGTTGGGTGTTGAGCGGCTGGTCCGCGGTTTCGTCGAGGCTGAACAAGTCAAGCAGTTCCTCGATGACGTGCAGCTGCACGGACGTGGGGCACGCATGATCGTGCCCCCATCGCTCGCCGCACTTGAAGCAAAGGCCGCGCGCACGTCGATAGTCGCGCAAGGCCTTGACCTTGGAAGCGTCATCGTGGGCGCCATCCACGCCACGACGATCCACCGCGGATGTCGGGGCGGCCGCAGGTGCTGGCCGCGGTGGTAGAGGCAGCGGCAGTGGCGTGCTTGGTCGGAGCAGAGCGTCGGTGCCTCACGGCGTGGTCCGCTGCAGATGCGCTTGCTGTGCCGACTCGACGACCTCCTCTTGCAGGAGATCCAGGGAACACGTCGTGTCCAGATCCGGCGATCGTTGGATCAGCACAACCACCCGGATATCTGCCCATAAGCCCTCGACAAAATGATTTAGATAAAAGTAAGGATGGATGGAATCAGAATATGAGGAAAAGTGACCGAAGGGTGGGCTTGACCCAAGCCGGCGAGTAATTGGCTCGCGTGAGCAAAGGAGGATAGAGGAGAGGCGGGCGACTGGGAAGTGTACTGACCAGTGCCCGGGAGTGGCGCCGGCGGCGTCGCCAGCGCCTTCCCCCGGTGAAGAAATGCATCGCCGTGGTAGCTTGACCCGTGTGGCTGCGGGATCGTTGTGGTTCCCGTGCCCGGGAGGATGTTGGGCGCCCCCAGGCTTGGGGCAGGTGCGGTGATCTCCTTGGCCGCCACACCAGGCGGTGCCGCCGCAGGCAGACGCCCCTGCTGTAGATCCGCCACCGCATCGGTGAGCTGGTCGACGCGGCGCTCCAGATCGGGCCGTCAGATCGTCCAACTTGGTGGTGTTCGCATGCACCGCCGCCATGTTGTGCGAAGCTCCAGGCGGAATTCATCCATGGAGCTTGATATCTTGCCCATGCACTCCTTCATGGTCGGATCCATGGCCTCGATCTGGATTCGAGCTTGGCGAAGACGACGAGTCTCGATGAAGTGCGCCAGATCGCGCGCGAGAAGGGCGGTGTTTGGTCTCTGATACCAAGTGTTAGGCACTCGATCTACAATACTCTGATGATATTCCAGTGGCTTACAGGATCTGATAGAGTGGTGTTACACTTGAGATTACACGAATTTGAGAATCGAAGGAAGAACAACGAGGGGTAGGTGAGAGCCGTGCCGTGTTGCCGTTTGCCGTGATCCTCTGGATGCCTCGCTCCACCGGGCTGCGTTGGTTAAGTAGGAGAGGTAGGTGGCTTCACTGGGTCCAGTCTGGCCCATAGACGCTGGTGCTGGCCTTGGTCACGCGCTGCGGGTCGGCCTTCTTCCGGCCCAGCACAGTTGGCGGTTGGGCCCGGTATGTCAGGGGCGCTGACACACTCTCTCTCTCTCTCACACACACACACACAAATTGGCGTGTTCATTTGTTGAGATACATCCAGAATCATCACTACTACTATTATGTTATCCGTGCATTCTTTTTACGTTCTCTGGTTCCTACTAGATTATGTAAGAAAGACACCGTGTGCAAAGTGAAAAACACACGTACGACGTTTATCCTTCTGCCGAACACGACGTCACCACACTTTCTAATGCACCGATTGGACACAGTAAAACATCAGCAGTACATCCACTGAACTAGCAAAGCAAACAGTTGATCCATCTACCCAATCCTCTAGCTTAGCTCAGCAGCCAAATCTTGGCGGCCTAGCTTAGCTAGCTAGTTACCCAACTGATTAAGTGGCCAACTTGATAAGAAGATAACGAATCGGCTGGTGAATGCATCCACGCGCCTGAACTGAAACCCAGCTGTTTTACCGTCGGCCGGCACGCGCACTTAATTACCAGCTGGATGCGTACGTGTGGCAGATATGAAGTACTGTATGTTACTAGTAGTACTACTTAGTATAATAGCTTAGCTAGCTTAGCTCGCAATCATCATGCGTGATTACAACGTGATAATTATATGTGATGTAATCATGGCGATCAGGTCGCTGCAAGGAAGAAACAGGGCCGTCTTTCGGCGCCGTTGGAGGGACGGGTGCTTCTTTCTTTTTCTCGTAGTACCACGGAGGGGGTGGGGGTGGGTGAGAGAGAGGGGAAGAAAGAGTATCGGCCTTCTGGGGGCAAAATTTCGTGTTTTAACTCTTTTTTCTAACAAATTCAGGATCTGATCCCTGTTTGAAAATATTTCGGGATCTGACCATTTTTCTACCGCCAGACCCCTTGGCGGTAGGGTATAACAGCCTATCACCAAGGGGCTTCCCTACCGCCAAGGGGTCTGGCGGTAGGCTGTTATACCCTACCGCCAAGGGGTCTGGCGGTAGGCCCTGGGCACGCTCTGTGTTGGAAACTTAGAACTTTTTGGCGGTAGGGTGTCCAACCCTACCGCCAAGGGGCATGGCGGTAGGCTATTATACCCTACCGCCAAGATGCCTGGCGGTAAGAAAAGGGTCAAATCCCGAATTTTTTTTCAATGAGGGTCAGATCCCGAAATAGTATACGAAAAGGGTCAAAACACGAAATTTAGCCCCTTCTGGGATGAATCTGTGGACCAACAGAAAAGAAGGCCTCAAATATATACAAGGACCATGCCCTCTAAAAAAAGAAGACACCGATGAAAAAGCCTCTAAAAAAAGACCTCAAGAAAATTCTCACTTAGATCACTCCTTATTTTTCTTCTTCCTGGTCTAAAAAGAAGAAAATTCTTCCTTTTTTCTAAGTTTAATTCTGCACCTGCTGTACGTATGGTTTTTGTCCATATCCTCAGCCTCGAGCCGTCGCGTGATGCAGGGGAGGGGGGATACTCGTCTCTCATCCGTTGTCTAGTGAAATCTTTTTGTTAGGTTTTGAAGTTGTGGCGGCGTCGCTCCGACAATGGTCGTAATGGTCTCTCGAAAAGAAGTCGGTTATTTGTCTTGCCTGTCCGCACTGCTCTATGGGCATTGTCGACGACAACATCGTCTTCTCCAATAGCCCCTTTCTTTTAGCTCCGTTGCCTGCCCAAATGTGACGGATGCCCTTGCCGATATGTTGGGTGTGGTTGTCAATCTCCATTTTAAGCGATGGTCTACTATTGCAGCGATTCAATGAGGTTTTGGTCAACTACAGGTCATTGCATGTACTTTAGGGCCTGAATTTAATGACGATGTCCAATGTCAGTGATAACATCGTCTTCTTCAATCGCCTCTTCCTTTCGACGCAGTTGCCTTCCTAAGTTTGGGAGGTGCCCCTACCGATATGCACGCACGACCGTCAATCTCCGTCATAAGAGAGGCCTACTACTGCAGTGATTTAACGACGTTTGGTGAGCTACAGGTCGTTGCATGTACTTCAGGGGCTGAATTTCTCAATGATTTCCATCATTGGTGACATGGGCGCAACCACATGAGTATTTGGGTGTACAAATGTACACCCATTATTTATGCAATATGTTGACTACTTATGTATAATACACACAGGAACACACATATATGCTTTAACTAAAGTAAAAAACTCTAGTGAATTGTGATTAATAGGGAAATATGAACACCCATTGTCATGAGCTCCGTCACTGATTGGTGAGAGCTATGGTGGTGAAACGATGACGAGTTCGCTATGGCTTCAGTAAGAATTTCAATATTACAGCTCGGTTATAATCTCCTCTATGTTTAGGTTCATTTTTATGTTCAGTTAGGCTATTATATCGCTGCATACTGTATGATCTCTTGATCCAATACAAATCAGATTGATTAAAAAACTAGATGCGTCCCCGCAAAAAATAAATGCGAGCTTTAGGTTGAAAATAGTTTACAGATCACATTACACTCGTAATAAGAAGAATGTAATATCGCTTACAACAACAAAGGGGTGGTGGCGCAGTTGGCTAGCGCGTAGGTCTCATAGCTAAAGCGAGTGATCCTGAGGTCGAGAGTTCGAGCCTCTCTCACCCCACATTTTTAATTTGCCGTGCCAATTTTTTTTTTCTTGTTTCATTCTCTATTTCGAATTAAATTTACTCTTCTCGAAAAGATAAGACTACTCATCACTTCATGAGCCAGTGTGTTATATACTTCCAGCTAAATCGTTTTACTGCTTAAAATACAGTTGTAATTTGATATCCAGAGGCACCGGCCGCTCTGAGTCAACAAGTACACTTTTCGATTTCAGGTCTGGTAAATACATTGCGGTATGCATCCCCAGAATCAGGAGCAAGAAATCAAAAACAAGCTGAAATTTGAGAAATAATATGACGCCGCGAGAATCAGACACTTAAAATTTGTGATAATTCTCGTCTTCGATGAGATATACCACTACGCTAAGACTTCAATCGCAGGAACCAAGGGTCAATGACCTACTAGGCATCATCAAGTAAAAGCACCACACTGTATTATTGCAATTTGCGTGCAAGGTTGGGGCCTAGAGAGGAGAAGGCAAAGGAAAGCGAGAGGCGACAGACGACGACGCCTTCTTGCGTTTAGATTGGGTCGCCACCTGCACTGCCACCTTTGCTCCAGTTATCATGCCACTCGGAGAAGCCCGTCAGCAAGGCCTCTTGCATCCACTGGTACCGACATTGTGACGTGGCTTCGGGGACCGTCAGCCAGGTCCTCCGGCGGGTGCTCTGCTCAGGCCATGAGGCCAGCTCCTCCTTCACATGCAGCGCAAACACTGCCGCTCTGCACATGCCATCGGGGCAGCACTCGTCCTGATGTGTCTTGCTCTTGAAATCGTAGAAACCTAGAAATTGCTGATGCAGAAAGAAAAAAACTGTATATATAAGCCCAAGTACAATGGGAAGGCATGGTGATTACCATACCAAGTGACTAAACAAGTACTCCTTCAGTAGACAGTTCATGAATGATCTTGCAAGTTACTCCCTCCGTCCCATAATATAAGAACGTTTTTCAAGTTAACATAGCTTGAAAAACATTCTTATATTATGGGACGGAGGGAGTAGAATGGAACACACACGGGAAAGTTGGAAACAAGTTTAATATCATTTCCGGTGAAGACACATACTCTTCCAGAAAAGGTTCTGACCCTTATGAATATTCTATGGCACAAGTAGAAATTGTCAGTTTGTCACAGGAGCTAGAAACCTACAGTTTATGTTAATTACAACCTTCAGATTCTTCACTGATGCTGGCCAAATGAGTACAAAGTTGGGGCAGCTGCAGCGACTCCCTACCACCGCCCCCCCCCCCCCCCCCCCCACACACACACAAATCTGAAATGTAATAAAATGGTTCTTTCGAGCAAAGTGTGAACTAATGAAGTATGCCCTGCTTGCATTTATTAATGGGTCAATTGGATCTATGCCACTCCAATTTTCACCAGTTGGAGATATGCCATTACAAAAACTGAACTTGGACATATGCCACTCTAACTTTCTTATACCTCTATGCATGCCATTTTGTCAACTTAAAAGAATAACGGTTCAAATAATACATGTATTTCGGCGTGTACTCGAGTATTTAGTACAAGGGTTCAGGCTTGAGGTTCAGGCATGAGGAACTCACTCGTACGACGAGTTGGGGCTCAGGGTCTCCATCGATCCAGCAGCCACAGCGGCTCGAGTCAACAGCCGCAGCACTCGCCGCAATTCCAGCAGCAGCGGCGCAAACCAGCAGCCGCGGCGCCCTCCTCTCGCCGCGTCGAGCAAGCCGCCGTCGCCCGCGTCGCGCAAACCAGCAGCCGCGGCGCCCTCCTCTCGCCGCATCGAGCAAGCCGCCGTCGCCCGCGTCTCCAACCGCAGCGGCGCGAGCCAGCAGCCGCGGCGCCCAACTCCCGCCGCCTTGGGCCCCGACGCGTCGAGCAAGCCGCCGCCGCCCGCGCGCTAGGGTTCGTGTGTGTGAGTCGGGTGGATAAGGTTTGCGATGTGTGTGTGCGGTCTATGTATGTGGCTCGAGTCTGCTTGTCTCTCACAGGTACGTATACGTATGTATGTGCGCACGTACAAGGGGAGTATATGGTTTGGTATTGAAGAAAATGGCATGGATAGAGATACGAAGAAGTTGCAGTGGCATATTTCCAACTTGAGTTTTTGTAATGGCATATCTCCAACCTGTGAAAATTGGAGTGGCATAGATCCAATTAACCCTTTATTAATATATAAACTACTCCCTCCGTTCCCAAATATAAGTCTTTTTAGAGATTCCAACAAGGGATTACATACGGAGCAAAATGAGTGAATCTACACTCTAAAATATGTCTATATACATCCGTATGTTGTAGTCCATTTGAAACCTCTAAAAAGACTTATATTTAGGAACAGAGGGAGTAGTTACATAAATAGAGCTGTACACTGCAGATTAGCCAGTACATCAATTTACAAAGAGCTGGTGATTTTTCAACTGTACTGTAGTTGCAAACGCATCATACATGCCGGCACAGCATTAACCCATGCACCTAGGATATTACTATATGTGAGTCTACAGTCTGTGAGTACGGTATACAATAATGCAGCAGGATGCCCTTAATAAGATCATGCGAGAGTGAACGACAGCTCAGGTATGCTCTGGTTTAGTATATTGCAAACCAAGAAAAATTCACCAATACATGAAATTTGATGGGTTTTGAGGGGGAAAAGCATATAAAACCATTCCACTGTTCGTACAGGATAGCTTTCAGGTCCTAAAGCAGTTAGATGACTAGCGTTAATAACTTAATATCACAACTGGGTGCCATTAACTACAATGACTCATTACAGAGGGAATTATAAAAAAGCACATGACCTCAAAAGCTCATGAGTAGACTGATTATTCTACACTGGCAGTTTAGTACAATCAGACAAAAAATTATATACTATGTCTAGCAAGTTAAGGAAACATACAGGTAAATATGTCTCAGCTTGTAGCATGCATGAAATATCTCAAAATATGTAAGCAAACAAAAATAATAATAAAACAGACATGAAAATACCATCTTTTACAGGTATCTTACCACTATATCTCCTCGAACTCCAGCTTCTTCTATAGCTTCTCGAGCAGCTGCTTGTTCAACCGTTTCATCGTTCTCCCATCCTCCCTGCGATAGGAAGCAGTAAAATAACAAAATCTCTACATGCTAGTATGGTAACATTTGCACAAAAAACTACAATACACTGACACACAATGAAAGGAAAAAAAAACACTATATATGCTATCTGAAAACTAGGTGAATATGTATTCTGATCGGACTTCATTCTGTAAAATAAGTTGAAACAATAAGAGTACGTAACATAAACTTGCAGAGAAATTCATTACAAGACAAAAAGGTTAAATAAGTAAGCACATGTATGTTAATGTTCGGGTGTATTTCGTTTGTACCCCAATCAGCCTCAACTAATTAGGTAGCACCAAACTATTGGGCTTTGTTTGGCTGATTGACAACTTTGTTGCATGACCATGGCTATTTGGCAACTGCCAAACTTGGGCTCTCCAAAATTTAGGTAGGGGTGATTTATGCATCAACCAAACACGCTATTCCTGCGTGCATCTCAATTTATCTCAGAGGATTCATAAATATATAAATGCCAGGAAAAGGAACACGTTGGAGTTAACTGAGATACCAATCTTTGTTGCCGGCAGCACAATGTTCCAAAACAACTTGGTATGATAATTCAAGAATAAGTACCTTGGGGAATAATAAACCTGGTCCACTTTGGGAGTTTATCATGAGAACTTCAACAACTTTTTTCTGTTCATCACCAGAAGTTTCATCAGCTCTATACCTGAATGGTATGCACCTGCAAACAATAACTTATTCAGACAAAAACAGCAAAATGTGAATGTTAAGCCCTACAGTTTACAAAGATTCTTATCAAATCATGCTTAAAGAGGAACAATGTCTCATCACAGGAATCACCAAAAGAAATATTCATTAAAATGTGCAGCTATGCGTTAAGGTGTAAATTATGTGACAGTACTTCACAGCTGCACATTTACAAGTAACAAAATTATATTTGAGCTACATGGGCAGTAGAACTGTAGAAGTTCAGTCATATTCATGGAAGGTGCTTTCCGGCCAGCTTTGTCAAACTACCAAACATTGTTGATGCAGTTTACTGACCTGCATCTCAACCATCACAAATATACATACTGTATGGATGATAAATGGGAGAATTTAAGCCTTAAGAAGTCAATGGTCGGAATGTATGTATAAACGCGGTCTACATCCAAGTAGTATTGCCAAAAAATGATAAATATTTTTGGTTTATCTTAGTATCTCTTTCATATATAGTACGTAACTTTGGTGTGTTTTGATTTCCCTCACTATATGAGGGGCATTTACGACCATTGTACGTAATGAAACTTTGGTATGAATTTAGGTAGGGACATTTCCCTCACGCGGTCTACATCCAAGTAGTATTGCCAAAAACTGATAAAACTTCATATTTCAGATGCCAGTTATTGCTGGTATTCCTTACAAACTTCGCATAATGAGTTGAAAGGCATGTGCATCAGAAATATGCAATGTAAAGTCATCAAAACTTGCCATCAACAACATCAGAGGTCCACCCTAGCTTACCAAATCAACATTGAACTAGGAGCAAACTCAAAGAGGGGCACCTATCAGGGGCAAACACCTGGATTATGAAGAGTGGTTTGTGTGTTGTAACCACCTGTGACCAGTGGCACAAACAAAATGTATCCTCAAGCGAAACAAACAAACGGTAATATTTGTCGCTATCATGAGATACTACAACTAATATACAATGCTTACAAAAACAAATTCAGAGCTCACACAAGCAGGAAACCAGCCCTGGATGGCAGACCGCATGACCACAAGCAGCAAACGAGCAACGGATGGCAGGCCGCGCCGCCACGGCGCAAACTCTAGCGTCCAAAACGTCCACGCACATCAAACCAATGCCAGCATCTCATACGGGGGGATAGGAATCTAGGTCAGGAGGGCAATGAACGCACGTGCGCAGCCCTCGTCCCCAATCTAATCGGATATACAGGACACTAAAAGCATCAGGATTCAGGACGAGCAACGATTAGCGAAGGAAGGACCAATCCATACCCGGCGACGAGCCGTCGGCCGTCTTCATACCGCTGCTGGTGGCGACCCGTGCGGGCCACGAGGTCGCACATGCTACCCTGCCCGTCTCCGCCGCCGCCGCCGCCGCCCGCCCGCTCTTCCTGCGCGCCGTCTCGCCGGCCTGTGGGGCGAGTGGGGTCCGGCGGTGCACGGGGAGCAATGCGGCGGCGGGAGGGGAGGGGTGGGGGGAGGGGGAGGCGGAGAGATTTGTGCGGGGAGGAGATTGGGAGATTGGTGGAGGTGGGAAATTTCCTTGCCGTGAGGGCGAGGCGCCCCCCGGTTTCCTTTTTCTCCCTTTTTTTTTTTTACTGTGGCGTGGTGGTCGCTTCTTTTTCTGGGCCGCTCGGAGGAGAGCCGTCTCGGCTTTGGTTTTGGGTTGGGCGCACGCAGACGGGGGTCGTGCTGGCTTGGCCGGCTGCTGGAATTGTTTTGGGTTTCTTCTCCTTTTCTTTTCAAAAAGGGAAAGCTTTTGGTTTGTTTTATCCGGAGTTGGGTGCATTATTTGGGTTTTTATATTGTTTTTATTCTGACCTTGTACTATTTTTTTTGCTTTAGCCTTAGTCTTGGTGCTCATCCTCTGAGGAAAAAAGTTGGAAAGTTCTTACTTATACGGTCGACGTCGCAGGTGTAGATCGAGGTGTAACTTGTCTCACATGTTATGTTTTGTTTTGGTCGGCATGGATGGTGCACGGTTGTATGGGTGTTCTATTTGCCGTCCACGACGTGGCATGTGAGTAAATTAGGGGTTTACTTTTTGTTGTTATGCAAAGAGGGTCGGACGCGGTTTTTATTTTCCTGTTTTGTTATCCCTTGATAATGGAACCGATACCATGTTGGATCGAATGGAAAGGAAAAAAAAGGTTGGACGCAATGATCTAAGCTTCGAAAGGTTGGGTAGGGGTTGGGTAGGGGCAGAGTCAGGTTTATTAACTAGGTGCACAAAGTTCATAATTTTAGGAATTTCCTGGCTACCTACCAACTTTTACATAGTTATCTAATCCCTCCGTCCCAAAATAAGTGTCTCAAGTTTGTCCCAAAAATAAGTGTCTTAAGCTTAGTAAAAATTTGTACTAGAGTTAGTACAAACTTGAGACACTTATTTTGAGACGGAGGGAGTATTTACTTTATGCTTTCTTAACAAAATTAAAGGCCACGCATCCTCTCGTGAGGAAAGAACTTGACAAGTTCGTACTTATACAGTTGATATCACTCATGCCGACCAAAAAGATAACTTGTCTCGTGTGTTTTTTCTGGTTGACATGAATGTCGTGTAGTTTAAATATGGATTTTATCTACTTTGTCGATGACTGGTCACATTAGTAAATTAGAATTTTCTTTTGTCATATGCAAACAGGGTCGAATGCAATGGACTGATTTTATCAAGGTTGTTGTATGAGGCGTCATGCACTTTATGGTTGTTTTAGACCGAAGTTGCATGCCCGATTTTATCTGCCCCAAATGGTCACAACAAAAGGTCTTACACACATGTCATACTAGTAGAACGCCCATGCGTTGCCACGGGCTTTTCGAAAGTTTTACTGGTTGCATATGTAAACATAAGGCATATCAAATTTGCGAAAAAAAGATAGCCACGGGATAACAAAACAATGTTGCTCTGGTTGTATTTGTCCTGGCAGTTTTATCTCTTCTTCCATTGGTTCCAAATTTCCTCGACACACATCCTTTTTCTCGTACCCCACCGACAAGACATAATTTGCTCTTCCCTCACCCTCTTTTATCTCGTCCTACTCCTTGCTCTAGCCTTGGTATCATCACTCTATGTCACTCCATACAATTTCATTGTGACATGATAAGCTAGCTCTTACTATGCTTGTCATTTGTTATTTTTATGGATTAGTAACACTCATATGTAGGTGTGCGTTTATCAGCTATTTGGATTTTGGACTATCAGGCCATTCAAAAAAATGCTTCCTATGATTTTCTTGAACTGAGGTCAAAGCAAGCGTAGCAAAAACATACTGGTTTGGGATGATGATAACACAATATGCATGAACTCTTGTTGAAATCTGATGATGATATTTAGAAACTGAAGATAGTTCCATCACTACATGCTTGCCCACCAAATAGAATTTGAACCACAGAGACATACGAAAAATAATATAAGTGCATATTGGATGCCATACCATTTATTTCCAAAGTCATAGTGAACTTTTCAGAACAAGTATTGAAACCATTGGTCTTTCTTTCAAAATTTGAAAATTCGTTCACAAACTCCGATGTCTTTCTCTCACTTCGCTACATACGTAGCGATCACCATGTACATTTCTCCACATGTAAGTGTCGCCCGAAACACAAATAGGTAAAGTTTGATGACGGTCTTCACCCTCCTTCACTACTTCTCTGTCTGGTCTTCACATGTGCCTTCGGCTCGCCCACCTTCTTTCTTATGTGGGCATTTATTCCAACTCCAAATAATTGTTGTTGAGTTCTCATTGTTTACTACGAGAAAAGGTACACGTGAAGGGCAAAAAATAATATAGGTAATCAAGGAGGACATGTGACAATCACAATATCCCTGCAACCCACACTCAGTAAATGTGAACAAATGTGCAATAAAATTTGCCTCCAACTTCACATCAACCAATGCCTCGGCAGGGGTGAATGGTTTAGGAAACAGTTCAGAATATAAACAAAACTTATGTAGACAATGCTACGAGATTTCAAGAAAATATTTTAAACATAGCTTATTAACAAAAAGTACCAGCCGCCTATTAGGTCTATAAATTCTTCATTTCGGTTTTCTAGGCTCATAAATTTTGCTGACCAGATATAGGCCATGGAAAGATGATAACTTGATCACCATGATTATTTACGGTTTGCTACAAAAGGATGGAATGATCAAGTAAAAAAGCAGAGCTTAGATTAATAGCTCCAATTTCACCCAGAAACATCTCAATTATATGTATATATATTAAACCAACATGACATCATATATACCTGGCACTGTACAGAAAAATTGCAAGCGGTAATTACATTTAGTCTTACGTATGAGCTAGCAGCTCTCTCTTTAGTTCCAATTAAATATGTACAACAGGGTAACAACAAGCATATGATAACTCATTTTCCTCATCTGTACATATAGCTCAGAACTCATACACATGATAGATTGTTATCCTCTGTTCCCAGCTAGCTATAGAATGTACATTCTCATCGGCCCCTATTACTAATTTCATTTTCTTTGTGATTGCAAACCACATATATAGCCTTCTAGATAGAAAAAACAGGGATGCCATACAGAGAGAAGAACACAACAGAGATTTACCTGCACCTGGGTGAACTGCATTTTTCATCTGTAAAGTTATGAAAAGAAAGAGAATAGCTCAACCAGGCATTTGCAGAAAATATATTAGCGGTGTCGCATGCGGTGTCCAGGTGAGTCAGACAATGGTCCAAAGTTTCAACCGGCCTTGGACTTGACAAGATATAGGCATCATGCTTCAAGGGGGTCGCAAGCTAGCATGGACAAAATGGTTCCCGTCACCTTGAAATCTGGAGAAAAAAAACCATGGAAGAATTTGTAATCTTAGTCAGTAGTTCAGTATACAAATTAGCTAGGTTGTGCATGCGTAGATGATGGACTGTGCACAGATCAGAAGCTGTACAGAAACTTTTTCTTCCTAGTATAGAAGAAAATAATATATAGATGATGAGTTACCATGAAAAGCTGGACAGTAGCACTATTCTGAATCTTCGGAAACACCTGGGGCAACGATACATATGATTCAGTGGAGCAAAGCCACATGTTAGTATATATATTCTTCAGAAGAGTACCCAGATGCGTACTAAAACTAAAACGTATGTATCATGAAATCATCAAACAAAAATGAGTAGCGCCTTTTTCATCATCCGCAATTCAAGATTACCAGTCAAGCAAACTCTTTTATAGGATAAGAATTCTAAAAAGCCAAATCATCATATTTGTTAGATCTGGAAAAAAGACCAACATGTGCATGAATTGGAATAGAGAAGAAGCTCACCTGGGCATGATGCCATCGAGCCTGTAGTTACTCATCTCCAGCCCAGCCATCTTCTTTCTAATCGTTCTCGGCTTCTCGCGTGCTCCATCTTCATGTACCGCTCCTGCTGTGTAAGGAGCAGCATAAGCCAGCCGCGATTGGCGCTCCGCCACTGCGACGCGGTTCGTCACTTTCATCACTTGGCATGCAATATTAGCGATGCTTTCTTCTCGCGCAACGCGCTTGACGGCGGCTTGCCTGATCAGATCCAAGATCCACATCGCGGGATTCCTGGTGTCATCCATGTTGGTCGCTGCTGCCATGTGCTCCTTGAGGACGTCGACCCAGCTCTCGTGGTCCACCTGGTCCACCGAGCGCACGCGAGGCGATGCGCCACGTGCATGGACTTAGGCATGTCCAGCCCTCAGCATCTCCGGCACATGTGCCCGTGGGGGAGGCGGCCACACGGGAGACGCATGGACTGGATGAATCGGGGGGAAGACATGGCCATCGGCAAGATCCCATCCATCGCTCATGGCAGTTCCCCACCGGTGTGGCGCACGAGGTACCTAGGGCGCCATGGCCAGTGGCGCCCCCCCTCTTTACGGGTCTGGTGAGAGCATCATGCCTGGCCAGGTCCCCGAAGTGCTGCCCGTCCATGCGTGTCGTGCAGTTTCTCATCTAGCTTTGCACGGGATAATTGCAGTAGTTACGGGATCAGAGACGCGCTGGAGGAAAAAATGGAAAGACGGTGCATGAAAGGGTAGCATCACTTTTTACGGGATCTTCTCCCAAGATATACGGAGAGGAGTATCTGCATGTGCTTTTCTTCCGGGTTTTTTTCCATGCGAGAGAGAGGTGGAGGCAGGCTGTTATGACCGGCATATTAGGGGCTTAGCCCAGTTAGTTGTGGCCCAGTTTATCTTATCGTTATTAGGGGCTTAGCCCAGTTATCTTATTAGGTGGATTATATAAACTCATGTAAGGACCCGTTTTGAGATTAAGCAGAAGCAATCATATTTGCTCAGCTTCCTTAGGGAGCCGGGAACCCTAACCCTAGCCGCCGCCCCCTGCGTTCTCTCTCTCTCTCTCTCTCTCTCACGCAACGACGGTGCTCCAGCGCCGGTGACCACGCCTTCCTCCTTCCACTCCTACAACCTGAGAGCACGCTCTGGTAGGGATCCTGTTCTTACCAATTTGGTATCAGGTAGCTTCGGTGCGATCATGTCCTCGCTGCCGCCCACCCCGACCCTCCTGCTGCCGACCGCGACGACCGCCCCGATGGCCACCACGGTCGGCGCCCCGCTCTTGCCGGTGCCGGTCACCTCCGCTGCGCCCGTCCCCGTCGTCTTCACCCCGGAGGAGATGACGGCTGCCATCCGGGATCTCACCCAGGCGGTCGCGGGCATCTACATGTTCCTCGCGAGATCCTATGGGCCGCAGCCGCCTGTGCCCTTCGCCACCGCCCCGCCGCCGCAGCAGCCGCCGTGGCAGCTGCCATCCTCGGCGACCCCCGTCGCCGCCGTCAGGAAGCAGCTGCCGTGGCAGCCGCCACCAGCGGCGAACCCCGGCGCCTCCACCATACAGCAGCAGTAATAGCTGCAGCCGTCGCCACCGGCGACCGCGGGCCCGGGCATCCCGACGACGACCCCGGGAGTGCCCATCCACCAGGTCCGGTTTCCCCTGTCGCCGTCTCCATTACCGGCCTGGCTCGCCGGGTCCCTTGAGCCCGTCTATACGACAGCCTCGGTCGGGCCACACGTGCTGCCCCCGCCGGCGACGCACCCGGCCATGCAGTTTGGCGGGTCCTCGGGCTCCGCCGAGCCCTTCGCCAGCGTCGACGGGCCCCTGTTCCAGGGCGGCACCCTGATGCCCGCCTACTCGGCCCCGTCATCCTCGTGGTTCCGTGCTGACGAGGCGCACCCGCCCGTCGTCCATGCCCAGCCGCCGCCGAGATTCTCCAAGCTGGAGTTCGCGACCTACGACGGCACCGTCGACCCCCTGAATTGGCTCAACCAATGCAACCAATTTTTCAGGGGGCAGCGCACGCTCGCGTCCGACCGCACCTGGATCGCCTCGTATCATCTCCGAGGAGCCGCGCAGACGTGGTACTACGCCCTCAAACAGGACGAGGGCGGCATGCCACCATGGGAGCGCTTCCGTGATTTGTGCCTCTTGCGCTTCGGTCCGCCTATACGCGGGAGCCGTTTGGCGGAGCTTGGGCACCTTCCGTTCCTCACCTCGGTGCAAGACTTCGCCGACCGCTTCTAGGCACTGGCATGCCACGCCCCCGGCGTTTCGGCTCGTCAGCGGGCTGAGCTCTTCGGCGGCGGCCTACCGGACCACATCCGCGTGGACGTGGAGATGCGCGGACCACAGGACCTCCAGACGGCCATGTACTACGCCCGCGCGTTCGAGCGCCGCGCGGTGGCCATCCAGCAGGCGCCACCGCCCCGGGCCGCTGGGCCGCCACCCTGGCTGAAAGTTCCCGCGTAGGGTCGGCCTGCCCAGGCTTCCGCGGCGCCCCTCGTCACGGCTGCGGCACGCCCGTTCCGCCGGCTCACCCTGGCCAAGCAACTCGAGCATCGCCGCCAAGGGTTGTGCTTCAACTGTGACGAGCCCTACGTACCGGGCCACGTCTGCCCATGACTCTTCTACCTGGAGGCTACAGACTACATTGAGGAGGACCCCGCCGCCACCGGGCTCGGCGACCAGCCCGCCCCATTTGACGCGGAGGTGTTTGGCGGCCGTTGATCTTCCCCGTCTACCAGCTCGAGGACGAGCTGTTTGTGCAGGCGGGGAGAGATGTTATGACCGGCATATTAGGGGCTTAGCCCAGTTAGTTGTGGCCCAGTTTATCTTATCGTTATTAGGGGCTTAGCCCAGTTATCTTATTAGGTGGATTATATAAACTCATGTAAGGACCCGTTTTGAGATTAAGCAGAAGCAATCATATTTGCTCGGCTTCCTTAGGGAGCCGGGAACCCTAACCCTAGCCGCCACCCCCTGCGTTCTCTCTCTCTCTCTCTCTCTCTCTCTCTCTCTCTCTCACGCAACGACGGCGCCCCAGCGCCGGTGACCACGCCTTCCTCCACGCCATCCCTCCTTCCACTCCTACAACCTGAGAGCACGCTCTGGTAGGGATCCGGTTCCTACCACAGGCACTTTATTTAGAAAAAAATTCGATGCGGGAGGCTCTCGATCGATGGGTGCGGAGGACGAACGAACGAGACCAACTGCTCCATTAGGAGTAGAAGATCATTGTCCCATCATCGCGTCCAGGAATGTTACTTATCCAAGTGAATGATGAACATGCTAATGCAATCATATACTGTATACGTTAACACGTTACACGTACCATCAACGCATTAATGAATGAATGAATGCATGTAGGTGGATTGTATTTCACTTATCACTTCATGGAGACAAATAGGAGTATTTCACGCTATATATTCATGCTGAGTCGTTCATGGTTTGGTGTGGTCGGTCTCATCAGTCTCACTGAGACTTGTAATTAATGGGTGTTACGGTTTGATGGCGAGCAATGAGATGACCTTGCTTGATGCACGTCGGTCGGTGGGTGGATGCGTGTGCAAGCGATGAAAGCAAGCAGCGAGTCATATGCATGCAACCCGTCGAACGTCTCGACCGGTAGCGGAGTTGACGCACGGCGACGATGGCGCTCGTTCTCTATCTCGGCGCCCACCTGTCCGAGAAGCGCACGAACCTCCGACGCTCAGGCCCTTGCACGCGGACGCCGCTTCAGGACCACTCGCCGGGCTGGGCCGGGTTGCCGGCGAGGTCCAGTCCGCAGCAAACAGTGGGAGAATAGCGAGGTCTCGTCGCCGGCGTGGTAAGGAAGGAACGACGCCGGCCGTATTGTAAAGGTATATAAATTGTAATCGAAGGGGAGAAGAAAAAGGGGAAGGATTCGTGAGGAGACACGCGATCGAAAAACCGAGTCGCTGGAATTGAATCGTTGGACAATCTCGTCCATCGCGGCGTCGGCAGTGATGGAGCGGAGGAGAGGAAGGAGACGCGGTCGTCTCGTCTCGTCTTGTCTCGGTGGGAAAAAAGACGTCTTTAGTCGCCGGAGTAGTGGCTGGCCGGAGAGAAAGGGGACCCGATGGGATGGAGCTCGGTTCGGTTAGCGAGAGGGCGAGGCCGTCCGCATCCGCATTCGAGCGGCTCCGACGTGCGCGTCAGTGCGAGGAATGGATCGATCGTGCTTGGAATTGATCGAGTTGCACGATCCCGTCCGTGGCAGCGGCGACACTACACTGACCGGAGGAGAGGAAGACTGAGGGGAAGGGGTGGCGAAGCGAGCCGGGTTGGGTTGCGCAACGTTGGGTCCCTGCAGCGGCGGCAGGCTGGTGATGTGCCACCAGTGAGCTCGCAAGCCCCACCGGCGGCAGGGCAGGCAGGCGATGTACCTTGTTGAGGCGTTCTGTTGGCGACGACCGCTTTAGTATGGTGGAAGACGGCTACAACGGGAGCATGTGCGATCCGGCAGAAGAGGGCGCAGCGGCGGCGGTCGCTATGCGAAAAAAGATGTGGGGGAAGGCAGGAAGTAGAAGAGAAGACAATAAAGATTCAAAGATTGGTCGGGAAGGATTGGAGAAGAAAAGGTAAGTCATGATTCTCTTCATAACTTATGATTGATTTTTCCTTAAATTCCGTTATTTGTTTCCTTAAAATTTGTTATTTTATTTCCTAAAGCAAATTGCATTGATGGGAGGGATCGGTTGATTTAGGTAAGTTAGGAAATTTAGACCTGTGATCTTTTATACATTAGGAAAGTATTGGTTTACAAGGAAAGAGTGAAGAGGAAAATAAACCGATGGAAAAGGGGTAGGGGAGGGGACGAAAAATAACCAGTGAAATAAAACGGTTGAAAGTGGTGGGACGAAAATAAATCGTGGATACTATTCTACCAACTCAGACATTAGGAGTAGAGATAATTGGCCTGACTTTACAATTTCGTTTGCAACACTACAATTAAAGCATAAAGAAATAAGCAACCGGTCCAACAAAAAAAGTTGGGACCCCTACATGTTGCATGTAGGAATCTGGTCATCATCATTGATGCCTCAAGTAGAGGTGTACCCTTCCTCCTTGCCAGTGGCATCGAGTGTTGTACCCTCCCTCTGGCGCTTCCTCCAGTTGACATCGTATGTGTCTGGTGTCAGCCGAAGTCAATGTCCCAGAGTCAATCCTAGAACCTGGGGCGTCCCAGAAGGTCCCTCCGGAGTCAATGCCCCGGAGTTGGTCCCGGAAACCAAAATGCCCTAAAAGGTCTCTCCAAAGGTTCCAGGACAACATTCTAGGAAGTGTACATGATACACAACATGCAGATTTTAAGTGGTGCTATATAAGGCCCACACTCTTCTTCCCCAAGGGTTTATCCTTTCCCAATTTCGATCTAAGTTTCTTTAGCTATCATACTCCATTTTCTCAAAGCTCAACAGCTCCATAACTTCCGCATCCCTCCGTCAAATCATTCCATTCATTTGAGGAAAAAGAGAGAGGAGCTCCTGATCTATATTTCCACTGAAGGAATTTGGTTTCCCCTTTGAGTTTATTGGGCATTTGTTACTCTTGGAGGTTGGAGACTCCTAGGCGGTAGGAGTCCCTCGAGAGGAATTAATTAGTGATTTACCCCGTTGTTTGTAGAGGTTTGGAGGTTGCGTCAAGGTCTACCACTAGTGGTTGAGAATCGTCTTCATGGTGATTTCTCAAGTAGAAGAAGGTGAGCCTTCGTGATGTTGGTGGAGCCTTTGTGGTTTCTCCCACCTATCCAATGGTGATTAGCTCCCCTCAAAGGGAGTGAACATCAGGATACATATTAGTCTCCAGTGTCTTAGGTGTTACTAACCCTATCTCATTACTTGTGGTTTACTT
This sequence comes from Thinopyrum elongatum, assembly GCA_011799875.1. Taxonomy (NCBI): domain Eukaryota; kingdom Viridiplantae; phylum Streptophyta; class Magnoliopsida; order Poales; family Poaceae; genus Thinopyrum; species Thinopyrum elongatum. The sequence continues at coordinate 534,802,744 of CM022301.1, read as the reverse complement.
TGGTTACGTGACCATGCAAGCATCATATAGGTTGTATATCTCACCTTAGCATTATTTAGGATCAAACTTTATATTCCTCAAAGCCAAAACTTGCTAATAAGTGGAATAAAATTTGTAGTTGTCCTTATTCATCCCTCCCCCTCTAGGTCCATCTCAATCTTTTCAGGAGGTTCTGAACCCAGAAGTTTGAGACATTCTGAGTTTTGTAGTGTGACAAGCAGGTGTTCATGGGGCCATATAAATACCCCTGTTCTTCTCCAAAGGGTGGATGTCGACTAGATCTCAAGCTCCACTATTGTTGACCACCTCCAAAATTCCATTCCTCCCTTTCTAGTCACCAAATTCCATTTATTGAAAGGAAAGAAATGTAGATATGTGTTTCATCAAACCAATATTGAATCACCAAGTGTTTTATGCGATTAGTTACCCTTGAGTTTGTGGGAAACCCTAGGCAGTTTGGATTGTTGGGATATACGGTAGGGTACATCGACTGCAAAATAAAAATTCGTACCCACAGACCATCCAGGAACATGCTACGGGAGATGGATCACGGATCGTTACCACTAGATGCGCAGTGCCATGCAGCGGAAGTAGAGTTGGGGCAGCGCATCTTCGGAGTCGTCTCCTCCTCGTCGATCTCCCACGTAGCCGATCGGATCCCACGAATAGGTTCGCCGGAGTGGTGCAAGTGCACCGCCTCTAACGGTATCTGCGCGTGCAGGAGGAACATCGTGTGGTGGACTGCTAGGCCTGATCACACAACCAGCAGCGAGTGGAGGTGGCTAGTGATACGTCTCCAACGTATCTATAATTTATGAAGTATTCATGTCATGTTTACAATAATTTTATATGGTTTTGGTATGATTTTATTAGAACTAACCCGGACTGACGTTGTTTTCAGCAGAACTACTATGGTGTCGTTTTTTGTGCAGAAATAAAAGTTCTCGGAATGAGCTGAAAATTTACAGAGAATATTTTTGGAAAATATAAAAAATATTGGAGCAAAAAGATACCGGAGAAGAGTCCCCAGGCAACCACAAGGGTGGGGGGCGCGCCCCCCTGCCTTGCCGCCGCCTCGTGGACCCCCCTGATGTGAGACCGACGCCAAAAACTCCTATAAATCCAGAAACCCCCGAAAACAAACCTAGATCGGGAGTTCCGCCGCCGTAAGCCTGTGTAGCCACGAAAAACCAATCGGGAGCCCGTTCCGGTACCCTGCCGGAGGGGGAAACCATCACCGGTGGCCATCTTCATCATCCCGGTGGTCTCCATGACGAGAAGGGAGTAGTTCACCCTCGGGGCTGAGGGTATGTACCAGTAGCTATGTGTTTGATCTCTCTCTCTCTCTCTCTCGTGTTCTTGATTTGTCACGATCTTGATGTACCGCGAGCTTTGTTATTATAGTTGGATCACATGGTGTTTCTCCCCCTCTACCTTCTTGTGATGAATTGAGTCTTGCTCTTTGAGGTTTCATTATGTTGGATTGAGTATTGGATTTGAGAACACTTGATGTATGTCTTGCGATGGGATATCTGTGGTGACAATGGGATGTTCTATTGATTCACTTGATGTATGTTTTGGCACTCAACTCGCGGATTCCCGAGGTAACATTGGGGTAATCTACGCATAGGGGTTGATGCACGTTTTCGTCCTATGTTCTCCGATAGAAATTTTGGAGTGATTCTTTGTTGCACGTTGAGGGATTGTTATATGATCCAATTAAGTTATCATTGTTGAGAGAATTTGCACTAGTGGAAGTATGAACCCTAGGCCTTGTTTTCAAGCACTGCAATACCGTTTTTGCTCACTTTTGTTACTAGTTACCTTGCTGTTTTTATATTTTCAGATTACAGAAACCTATATCTACCATCCGTATTACACTTGTATCACCATCTCTTCGCCGAACTAGTGCACCTATAGAATTTACCATTGTATTGGGTGTGTTGGGGACACAAGAGACTCTTTTTTATTTGGTTGCAGGGTTGTTTGAGAGAGACTATCTTCATCTGACGCCTCCCACGGATTGATAAACCTTAGGTCATCCACTTGAGGGAAATTTGCTACTGTCCTACAAAACTCTGCGCTTGGAGGCCCAACACGAGTCTACAAGAAGAAGGTTGCATAGTAGACATCAAGCTCTTTTCTGGCGCCGTTGCCGGGGAGGTGAGTGCTTGAAGGTATATCTTTAGATCTTGCAATCGAATCTTTTAGTTTCTTGTTTTATCACTAGTTTAGTTTATAAAAGAAAACTACAAAAAAATGGAATTGAGGTTGCCACATATAATTCATCTTTATAATGTCTTTCGTGAAAATGATGGAAAGGAAAATTGTGCCAAAGTGTTACACTAGTAGAAAACAGGGCTTTGGTTGAGGCCTGGGTAAGGGCATTAATCCCGGTTCACTCACGAACCGGGACCAAAGGGGGCATCAGTCCCGGTTCGTGAGGCCAGGGCGCCGGCCGGGCCTCGGGGGCCATTGGTCCCGGTTCGTCTGACCCCTTTGGTCCCGGTTCCAGACACGAACCGAAACCAATGGGCCTCGCTCCTGGCCCACAACCTTTAGTCCCGGTTGGTGGCTGGAACCGGGACCAAAGGTTGTCCTTTAGTCCCGGTTTTAGCCACAAACCGGGACTAAAGAGAGGCCTATATATACCCCCGCCCCTACCCGCGAGAAGAGCCACTGCTCTGTTTTTTTGGCCGGTTGTGGGAGAGCTTTGTGGTGCTCTAGCTCACCTCCTATGCACATGAGGTGTTCGATGAAATGCCAGAGCCACACTTAAGCTTTCTCCTCTCGAAGCTCCTTGTCGAAGCTCCATTTTCCTCAAGATTTGTCTAGGTTTGGCGGTCCGTCCTGTCCCGTCCCCGTCCTCACCGCCGTCGATCACCCGCGCCAATCTCGTCGCCGGCACCACCGTGGTGAGCCTCTTGTTCTTATCTTCTTTCTAAAAGAAAAAAATTCTTACTTGTATGATTTAGATAGATGCTTGTATAATTTTCTTACTTTTATTATTGTTTGTTATTATATAGTGCGATGGTTTTGGTATCCGCCTCCGTCGGCCCTCGTCCTGTCTATGATTCGGATGTGGTATATATTATCTTTTATAACTATTTGTTTCATTTAGTGTTTATGACAATTATGCCGACCAACGTGACATAGATGTTTTTATCTAGGAGGTATGTGAACCGGAAATTCCAACCGACCCTATTGTCGAGAGGTTAAATTTAGTTGAAAAAGAAAACAATTACTTGAAGAAAAAATTGAAAAGAATTGAGGAGGAGAAGATGAGATTGGAGTTGCATGTTGCGGATGTCGTCGATGATCACAAGATCAAGATGGATGCAATGCGCTTGAAGATTAGAAAGATTAGAAAATATGCCATTCATACTGAGGCTTGGTATCATTATGCCGTTGGATCAATTGTTACCTTAGTTGCGATTATGATCGCATTTGTTGTTGCATTGAAATGTTTTACATAGTTTCAATGTATGGTTTAATTAGATGCTCTAGAGAGCTATATGTTGTTCAATGAGAACTATGTATGAACTTTATGTATTTATTTTTTCAGTAATAACATTTGATCACTACTGTACTTTGGTTTTAATGTGATGATGAACTTCTATTAATTTGGTCACTTCTCTATTCATGATGTTCTGTAATGGTTTTTGACACACTTAATTATATATAATGCACGCAGATGAATCGGCAATGGATGTATGGTGACAGACGCACCTCTGAGTACATTAAGGGCGTGCATAATTTTCTCGAAGTGGCTGAGGCAAACAAGCAGAATGGTTTTATGTGTTGTCCATGCCCTAGATGTGAGAATACGAAGTCTTACTCTGACTCGAAAACCCCTCACATCCACCTGCTTGAGAAGGGTTTCATGCCACACTATAATGTTTGGACCAAGCACGGAGAAAGAGGGGTTATGATGGAAGACAACAAAGAAGAAGATGATGATGACAACTATGTGCCCCCTGAATACGGTGATGCTGCGACGGGGGAAGCTGAAGATCAAGAGGAACCAGACGATGTGCCCGATGATGATCTTCGCCGGGTCATTGTTGATGCAAAGAGACAATGCCAAAGTGAAAAGGAGAAGTTGAAGTTCGATCACATGTTAGAGGATCACAAAAAAGGGTTGTACCCCAATTGCGAAGATGGCAACACAAAGCTCGGTACCACACTGGAATTGCTGCAATGGAGGGCAGACAATGGTGTATCTGACAACGGATTTGAGAAGCTACTGAAAATATTGAAGAAGAAGCTTCCAAAGGATAACGAATTGCCCGACAGTACGTACGGAGCAAAGAAGGTTCTATGCCCTCTAGGATTGGAGGTGCAGAAGATACATGCATGCCCTAATGACTGCATCCTCTACCGTGGTGTGTACGAGGATTTGAACGCATGCCCGGTATGCGGTGCATTGAGGTATAAGATCAGACGAGATGACCCTGGTGATGTTGACGGCGAGCGCCCCAGGAAGAGGGTTCCTGCCAAGGTGATGTGGTATGCTCCTATAATACCACGGTTGAAACATCTGTTCAGAAACAAAGAGCATGCCAAGTTGATGCGATGGCACAAAGAGGACCGTAAGAAAGACAGGAAGTTGAGAGCACCCGCTGACGGGTCGCAGTGGAGAAAAATCGAGAGAACGTGGGGGGACTTTGCAGGTGATGCAAGGAACGTATGGTTTGGTTTAAGCGCGGATGGAATTAATCCTTTTGGGGAGCAGAGCAGCAATCATAGCACCTGGCCCATGACTCTCTGTATCTATAACCTTCCTCCTTGACTGTGCATGAAGCGAAAGTTCATTATGATGCCAGTGCTCATCCAAGGCCCTAAGCAACCCGGCAATGACATTGATGTGTACCTAAGGCCATTAGTTGAAGAACTTTTACAGCTGTGGAATGGAAAGGTGTACGTGTGTGGGATGAGCACGACCAGGAGGAATTTAACCTACATGCGTTGCTGTTTGTAACCATTAATGATTGGCCTTCTCTCAGTAACCTTTCAGGATAGACAAACAAGGGATACCACGCATGCACGCATAGTTTAGATGACACCGAAAGTATATATTTGGACAAATGCAGGAAGAATGTGTACCTGGGACATCGTCAATTTCTTCCAACCAACCATCAATGTCGAAAGAAAGGCAAGCATTTCAAAGGCGAGGCAGATCACCGGAAGAAGCCCGCCGTCCGTACTGGTGATCACATACTTGCTATGGTCAATGATTTACATGTAATCTTTGGAAAGGGTCCCGGCGGACTATCTGTTCCGAATGACGCTGAGGGACACGCACCCATGTGGAAGAAGAAATCTATATTTTGGGACCTACCCTATTGGAAAGACCTAGAGGTCCGCTCTGCAATCGACGTGATGCACGTGACGAAGAATCTTTGCGTGAACCTGCTAGGCTTATTGGGCATGTATGGGAAGACAAAAGATACACCGAAGGCACGGGAGGACCAGCAACGTGTGCACGAAAAAGACGGCATGCCTCCAAAGCAGTATGAAGGTCCTGCCAGCTACGCTCTTACCAAAGAAGAGAAGGAAATCTTCTTTGAATGCCTGCTCAGTATGAAGGTCCCATCTGGCTTCTCGTCGAATATAAAGGGAATAATAAATATGGCAGAGAAAAAGTTCCAGAACCTAAAGTCTCATGACTGCCACGCGATTATGACGCAACTGCTTCCGGTTGCATTGAGTGGGCTTCTACAGGAAAATGTTCGATTAGCCATTGTGAAGCTATGTGCATTCCTCAATGCAATCTCTCAGAAGGTGATCGATCCAGAAATCCTACCAAGGTTAAGGAGTGATTTGGCTCAATGTCTTGTTAGTTTCGAGCTGGTGTTCCCACCATCCTTCTTCAATATCATGACGCATGTCCTAGTTCATCTAGTTGACGAGATTGCCATTCTGGGCTCTGTATTTCTACACAATATGTTCCCCTTTGAGAGGTTCATGGGAGTCTTAAAGAAATATGTTCATAACCGTGCTAGGCCAGAAGGAAGCATCTCCACGGGCCATCAAACAGAGGAGGTCATTGGGTTTTGTGTTGACTTCATTCCTGACCTTAAGAAGATTGGTCTCCCTCAATCGCGGTATGAGGGGAGACTGACTGGAAAAGGCATGCTAGGAGCGGACTCAATAATATGTAGGGATGGGCATTCTTGGTCTCAAGCACACTACACAGTTCTACAGAATTCTACCTTGGTGACCCCGTATGTCAATGAACACAAGAATATTCTGCGCTCCAAACACCCGGAGCAGTGTGACGACTGGATTACATGTGAACACATAAGGACTTTCGGCAGTTGGTTGCAAACACGTCTCATGGGTGACAACACTGTTTCTGATGAGCTGTACTCATTGGCCAGGGGACCATCTTCGACTGTATTGATGTACAAAGGGTACGAGATAAATCGGAATACATTTTACACGATCGCCCAAGATCAAAAGAGCACCAACCAAAACAGTGGTGTCCGCTTTGATGCAGCAACCAAGAGGGGAAAGGACACATATTATGGTTACATAGTGGACATATGGGAACTTGACTATGGACATGATTTTAAGGTCCCTTTGTTTCAGTGCAAATGGGTCAATCTGTCAGGAGGTGGGGTACAGGTAGACCCACAGTACTGAATGACAACAGTGGATCTGAACAATCTTGGGTACACAGACGAACCATTCGTCCTAGCCAATGATGTGGCGCAGGTTTTCTATGTGAAGGACATGTCTACCAAACCGAGAAAAAGAAAAGATAAGGAAGCGAACACATCATACGATGAGCCAAAGCGCCACATAGTTCTTTCAGGGAAAAGAGACATCATGGGAGTGGAGAGCAAGACAGACATGTCTGAAGATTATGAAAAGTTTCATGAAATTCCTCCCTTCAAAGTCAAGGCTGACCCAAGCACCCTGTTAAACGATGAAGATTATCCATGGTTACGGCGCAATAAGCAAAGGACACAAGCGAAGAAAAAGTGAAGACTTTCTCTCCACAACTATTATGATGATGCCTTTGATCTAGAATATCACTACAGTTACATGTCAAGAAATGAAATGCCTTTTGTAACAGATGAGTTTTCGTCCGAAACCCTGATACTTCGAAAGAGATTGTCCATTTTGTACACAAAGTGCATCCAGCTTTTGTCGTAACCCTCTCAACTTTTTAGCACATGCTATGTGGGTGAAATGATGATACCATGCCAACTTTCAACCTGTTCAGAGTTCATTTGTAGTGCTTTTCAATTTCAGGGTCATTTAGCTCAAAAAATCAGTAAATGCATGAAAAATACCAAATGAAGTCAGAAAGGGTTGAAAATTGATTATGTGGCTTTGAATGGTGCATTTTGAACACACAAAAAGTCTGGAGTTCAAATAAGTTCAAAAAAATGAAATCCCTTTGTAACAGATGAGTTTTCGTCCGAAACCCTTACACTTCGAAAGAGATTGTCCATTTTGTACACGAAGTGCATCCAGCTTTTGCCGTAACCCTCTCAACTTTTTCGCACATGCTATGTGGGTGAAATGATGATACCATGCCAACTTTCAACCTGTTCAGAGTTCATTTGTAGTGCTTTTCAATTTCAGGGTCATTTAGCTCAAAAAAATCAGTAAATGCATGAAAAATACCAAATGAAGTCAGAAAGGGTTGAAAATTGATGATGTGGCTTTGAATGGTGCATTTTGAACACACAAAAATTCTGGAGTTCAAAAAATGAAATCCCTTTGTAACAGATGAGTTTTCGTCCAAAACCCTGATACTTCGAAAGAGATTGTCCATTTTGTACACGAAGTGCATCTAGTTTTTGCCGTCACCCTCTCAACTTTTTAGCACATGCTATGTGGGTGAAATGATGATACCATGCCAACTTTCAACCTGTTCAGACTTCATTTGCAGTGTTTTTCAATTTCAGGGTCATTTAGCTCAAAGAATGAACTAACAGCAAAAAGAATGAACTAGATAACTTTTATAAAACTCTAATAGCAAAAAAGAATGAACTAAAAAGAATCAATTAAAATATTCTTTTGTTCAAAACATTAATAGCAAAAAGAATTTACATAAAGTATTTCTTGTTAGAAACTTTAATTGCAAACTAAAATAACAAAATCTGTTTTTGATTAAAACACCCATTTAAAATAACCTAAAAATTACCAAATTGAATATAATGATAAAACACACTAATATTAAATAGCAGGAAAAAGAATCACTCAAAAATCTATTTTTAAAGTAAAGTTATTCACAAACTAGTGATTCACACAAATTTCAAAGAATTCAAATTTAAACTATTCAAATTTCAAAACTAATGGAACTAACAGAAAGTTTATAATTTTTGTGACCTAAAGCAAAAAGAATCACTCAAAAGCTCTAAGTATTTATCTGTAAGTAGAAACAAAAGAAAATAAATAAAGCAAAAAACAAAACAAAAATACTGGAATTTTTTTTAAAAAAATGCCGCCTACTAGGCCACCACGGCCTGAGTACGACTAGAAACCCAACCAGCTAGTTGGGCCAGGATTCAGGCCCGCAGCAGGCCCAGTAGGCCCACAGGTAGAGAGACACGTTTAGGCCAGTATGCCTGCAATAGAAAGGGGATGCACAACCGCGCTTATAAACAAGTGCCGAAGCCTCTCAGCTAGCGAGGTGGGACTAAACATCCAACCGCACCGCGGCTGTGCCAGGCACAGGCATTTGGTCCCGGTTGGTGGCTCGAACCGGGACCAATGCCACCCTTTCGTCCCGGTTGGTGGCACCAATCGGGACCAATGCCACCCTTTAGTCCCGGTTGGTGCCACCAACCGGGACCAAATGTCTCTGCTTCCCGCCCTTTGGGCTACTGGAAATTGACCTTTGGTCCCGGTTGGTGGCCTTTGGTCCCAGTTGGTGGCACCAACCGGGACTAAAGGGGGCCATTAGTCCCGGTTGGTGCTACAAACCGGGACTAAATGGGGTTGCTATATAAGCCAAGACTTAGGAAATTTCCCCCACCCACCATTATTCTCTCGACGACGCCGCCAGGCTGCTGCTGCCCTCGACGCCGATGCACTCGCTCTCGCCGGGCCTCCTCGCCGTCGTCGCCGTCGCCGAGCTGCCCCGACGCCATCCCCGCTCCCACTGTGAGCCGTCGCGCCATTCCCCTTCTCTCCTCCCCACCTCCCCGCCCCCCCCCGCGCCCTGTACGCCAGCCCTCCCGCCCGCTCGCACTCTGGCCGCTCTTCGGCCGCCCGCACTCCTGCCTCCCGCAGTGAGCTCCGGCCGCCTAGGGCCCTTCCCCTGCGCTACCGCCGCCGCCCCTGCCCTGCGCCACCCCTGCCCTATGCCGCCGCCCCTGCCGCACGCCGCCCCTGCCCTGCGCCGCCCCTGCCTTGCACTGCATCAAGTTAGAATTTGCAAAGATTTTGCAAAAGTTAGAATTTTTTATGTGTATGTACGTATGTTCATATGCATATATGTATGTGTATATATGTGTGTGTGTATGTATATATGTGTGTATGTATATAGTATTTTTTGGTCCATGTATATATGTATGTGTATGTATGGATGAATGGATGGATATGGATGGATGTATATAGATAGAAAATGTTCATATGATTTTTTTTGTTCATATATATGATGATTTTTTTTGTTCATACATGATCATATGATGTTTTTTTGTTAATAGATGATCATATATATGATTTTTTTTGTTCATATGTATGCATGGATGTGGATGGATGGATGTATATATATAGAAAATGATCATATGATGTTTTTTATTCATAGAATATTTTTTTTGTTCATGAGAGAGGCGGGGACGTCGGACATTCATGAGAGAGGCGGTCCGGTCGTCGGACATGTCATGTGGAATTTTTTTTGGTTCATAGAAAACTCCGGTAACTTCGACATGAGGGGGGACGTCGATCAACCCCCTCTCACCTGACCAAACTCTCGAGTCCACCCAAACCGGGACTGAGAAAGCGTTGTCGAGGCCACCCCAAACCCTAGAAGAGTTGTCGAGGCCACCCAATTTTACCAAGTTAAATGAGTTAAAAGTTACTTACTCCCGTTACGCTCACCCAAATTTACCAAGTTAAAAGAGCATTGTCGAGGTCACCCCAAACCCTAGAAGAGTTGTCGAGGCCACCCAAATTTACCAAGTTAAAAGAGCGTTGTCGAGGCCACCCCAAACCCTAGAAGAAAGAGCGTCGTTATCGATCTATCATTGCCGGCATAGGTCAATGGGGGAGAATGCATGGATAGTTTGATCTCCTACATAGCGATTATTTTTTGCAAAGTGTCCTCTCCTAGAAGAAAGAGCGTTGTCGATCTGCTACCCCCTCCCGCCCCTACCCGATAACTTCGACATGAGGGGGGACATCGGACATGCATGAGAGAAGCGGTCCGCAACTAATCCATTGCTCATATATGCATATGATTCCTTGTTGTGATTAGCTAGGTCTATGTTTGCCACTAATATATATATCCATCTCTCATGTTTGTATATTGCCATGTTGTAATATTTGCAGAAACTATGGACAGAGACTTAGAACAAGAAGAGTTGTTGGGGGATATAATCCACGACGGAGGTGATCCCTTGTCGTTTCTCAACGACACCGATGGTCAGGAAGGAGAGGATGACGTCTCCGGTAATCCAACAATGGAGGAGGAAGGAGATCATGACGGCTCCGGTGACCGAATGGCGGAGGAAAAAGACCATGATGACGGTTCCAGTGACCGAATGAAGGAGGGAGTTATTGGAAAGTCCGGCGAGGTATATATATTAATTAAGCCTGTGCTGACTTGATGCATTAATTGTTTTGGTATGTACATATATTAACGCTTCTTTCTTGTTTTATAGCCCTCCGGATCGAGCCAAACTTCTGTAAGGAGACGAGGACCGAAGAAAAGGTTGCGCCAGGATGAAAGGTTCACGATCACAAAAATCGTGGACGATGGCCAACCGATTGCTCCCAAGCGGACCAAGGACGCATTTGTACATCAGTGCGGAGCTATTGTTAGGGACAACGTCCCGATCAGCGTCCAGCAATGGAATAAGAGTAAGGACGACCCTGAAGTTTCTTATGTCCAGGATAGACTGAAAGGTGATCTTTGGACCTCGCTGATGGCAAATTTCAGCATACCGCTAGAGGAGGATCCGAATAAGCCAGTTATAGAGCCAAAGGTCAAGGCATTTGCTCTTAAGAAGATGGCAGATCTATTCAGGAACTGGAAGAAAGAGTTGAACACAAAGTTTGTCGACAAAGGGAAGACTCCAGAATTCACCGGCCGATATGAGAAGATAAGAGATCACTGGCCCGCATTTGTGGCCTACAAGAAATCGGATAAGGGTAAGAAAAGGTGAGAGATAAACAAGAAAAATGCTGCAAAGAAGAAGTATCACCATCACACGGGGTCAGGTGGCTACTACAAAGCCTGGCCGTTGTGGGACAAAGCTGAGCAAGACCTGCTTGCTAAAGGGGTCCAACCAGCGACATTGAACTGGCCAGATCGTTCAAGGACTTGGTTCTTCGGGGTTGGGGGAACTTTGGACCCAGAAACAGGGGAGTGTCGTTGGACGGACGAGTAACTTGCAATACCCATGAAGAAGCTTCAGGAATATATCAGGGCAGCACAGGAAGGGACGTTCATTCCCAATAGAGAGAAGGACGAGCTGACAGAGGCCCTCGGGAATCCTGAGCACCCTGGACGGACACGAGGCACACCAGGCTCCGTTCCGTGGTTGCATGGGTTTCCCGAGAGCGGTGGTTACAGAAGCCGAGAGAGAAAGAGGACGAGCGAAATGTAGAAGCTCAATGCAAGAATAGCAAAGCTAGAGGAACTTCAGAGCCAGCGAGCTACCGGCCAACCATCTCAGTGGCACAAAGATCCTTGCTTCGACGCTGCCCCAGAAGCTACCCCACCATCTCAGCGGAGAAGCAGCGTGGCTTCCACGGAGCTCGTTCAGCCTGATTTCACGGCTCCTCGCTACCCCGTGGATAGTATCACGGAGGCTGAACATTGTGAGCTAATGACGAAATGCCAGAACCTGACCTTGAAGGCAGCGGTCGGCTCTGTTGCACCTCCTCAAGCTGAGGGAACTTTTCATTGCCGTCCGATTCCACATGGCTATGCTGTTGTGATGGTGGATGAAATAATGGAGGGATTTGACGAGCTGGAGCTTGACTACCCTACAGGTGAAGGAGAGATTCATCTGGAAAATGCTTTAAGGAGTACCTGTCTATGGAGAAAGGAGTACATCAAGCTTCCAAACTGGACGCCTCCTCCTCCTCCTCCGGTGAGTCAGGGCACTCCGCCTCCTCCTCCTCCTCCTCCGGCGAGTGATAAGGGCACTCCGCCTCCTCCTCTGCCTCCTCCGGCTCATGAGGGCACTCTGCCTCCTCCTCCGCCTCCTCCGGCGTGTCAGCGGACTCCACCGCGTCAGCAACGGCGGAAGAGAGACGCCGCCGCTCCGGCGGCTAGCAGTACAAGAGGCGGGAAGAAATTCAAAGCTGGTCCAAACCTGAAGCCTCTTCCAAAGTTACCATATGAGAGGACGGACGAGGAAACCGATGAAATCGTGGCAGTCGAAGTGCAGGCCCATTTTGAACGGAAACCTCCACCTCTGAAGGAAAAGGCAGATCCAGTGAAAGTGAAGTGCACTCTGGATGCCCTGAAGCGACCACCACCGCCTCCACCGCAATCCAACTATGAGCGCATTATTGAAAGGACATATAAGGAAGCGCAGCAGTCAGGAAGTACTTGCAGTGATGCAAGGCTAGCAAAACGAAAAAGTGGGAAAAATTCTCCAGCTCGGCGAACAGGCGAAGCAATCGTGCCCCCTGCTCAGGGTGTCTAGCAATATCGTCGCTAATCATCCGGGGCTAGTGCCCGGTACCAATCCTGCTGATTACCTGGGCGATGATGTACAATTTGAAATGTTAGAGGTAGTAGATATCTTCAGATACGAGTACGGGAAGCCTCTCGTCAAACCTGATCATCCTCCTCTAACAACGATGATGCGAAGATTGCATGAATGGTACATGGATACCTGCAGGAAGTCTGGGAAGGATAGTTTGATGCTGGGAATTAAAGAGGAGCATGACCTCGTTGGAACTGAGGTGATGCCTGTTGAATTTGTGGAGTTATTCCAGTTATTCAATCAAGACGCCCTCGACAAACAACTCATGACTTGCTACTGTCTGTAAGTATTACCTCTGTAATTAAGTCTCTATAGCTCAGCTCTTTCATTGCATGTATATATAATTATCCTCACTATATTATGCAGACTGAAGATCGTTGAATGCAAAAAAGCACAAATCTATGACATTGGGTTTATTAACCCAAATACCATAAATGAATGGTCGGTTCAAAACAAAGACAAAGATACTGAGGACAACTTGCTAAAATCGTTACTTCGAAATCAAAACAAAGGGAAAATACTCTTTCCTTACAACTTCAAGTGAGTGTTACTGTCTTGTGCATATTCGGTTTCGCTTACTCAAGGTTATAATAATGTAATTGATGAGTTATGCATGCGTGCGCAGCTTCCACTTTATTCTGCTAGAGATTAAGCTTGACCGGGAAGTAGTAACTGTCTTAGACTCGAGACGAAAAGATCCCAATAAGTATGCGGACATGACTGCAATGCTCCAGAAGTAAGTTCAATCGATCATTATCGCACCATATCATATCGGCAACTTTGTTTATTTCCGGATATCAAGTAATTATTTTCTTTGTCTGGCAGGGTTTGGAAAGAGTTCACCGGAATGGTTCCGGGACTGCCGAGGGAGCTGCGATTTACACACCCGAATGTAAGTAGTACTAGCTAGTTCCGCGCATCTCGCATTGATTCTAGCTTCATCAATACCATTTATCATGCTTGATTATCAGTTTGATTGAACTCTATTCTCGTAAAGTGCTTGTGGCAGGAAGGCGAGAATAATTTATGTGGATACTACGTTTGTGAGTTAATCCGCCAATCGACCTCTGAGCGGGGCTACTCTGACCGACAATATGAAGTACGTAAACAATAATATTCACAATTTTATTTTATTACCATCATTTGTGTTGAGTTTCATTCATATATATGTATTGACCCCCTTCTTTAAATTAGATGTGGCAGATGCAGGATGAACTCCTACCACATGATCGCATACGAGCAATTCAAGAGGAATTGGCGGGATTCTTTCTTGACCACGTCATAAATGAGAAGGGAGAATACCATCTGGAAATTGAAATGGATTTTAGATGTTAGGGATTGTAAGAGATGTTATATTGTATATATGTAGTAGCGTCGGATAGATATAACAAAACTTGTTGTTCGACCAATCTCTCGAAGAAAGAGAGGTCACTTCTCTCTGTGTATGTTCATGACGATCTTGTGTAATTAATGGTTCCTTCATTTGCTTACTACCTAGCGTGTCGAGTTCTCTCTATATGTATAGTAGCTAGCATCGACCAAGCACAGAGAAAGAGAGGTCACTTCTCTCTATTAGCTAGCTAACACAATATGAAACCCCTAAATTAACCCTCCAAAACCCCTAACCCCCCCCCCCTTCAAAAAAAAACAAAAACCCCAGTGCCTGCGAGGTGCTGACGCGTGGCTTCCTTTTGGTCCCGGTTGGTATTACCAACCGGGACTAAAGGTCCTCCTGCCTGGGCGCCCCGCAGCGGCCACATGGAGCCCCTTCTGTCCTGGTTCGTAAGCAAACCGGGACTAAAGGTTTTGGGCTTTAGTCCCGACCCTTTTGTCCCGGTTCCGGAACCGGGTCTAAAGGCCCTCTGGAACCGGGACTAGTTCCCTGTTTTCTACTAGTGTTAGAAGAAGAATGCAATAAAATGTTTGGCACTAAATCTTTGAATGATGAGCATGATTGCAATGTTGTTAGTATGAATTCTTTGAATATCCATGATGCTAATAAAAGCCATAAGCTTTGGGATGCTATGTTTGATGAAGATGATATTTTTAATCCCCCAAGTTTTGATGAGAATATTTATTATGATGATAGCATGGCTCCTATTTATGATGATTATATTGATGAAAGTGGGTTTGGAAGAGTGTCAACTCTAGGTAGTATTGATCCCACTATTTGGTAGGGTGTTGAATCTTTTCACAATAATTATAAAAGTGGATTTGGAGAGGTCATGACTTTATTTAGTGATGAATCCACTAATTTGGAAGAGGTTTCAATTGACTATGATAAGAAAGTTGCTATCTATGATGATTATTGTGATGACATGTATGCTATAAAGAATAATGATATCCATGAAACTTGTCATCATTATTTTCATGTTCAAATTGATTATGGAAATCAAGTATCTCATGATAGCTATTTTGTTGAGTTTGCTCCCACTATTGTGAATGAGAAGAATTTTGCTTATGTGGAGAGTAGTAAATTTTCTATGCTTGTAGGTCATGAAAAGAATGATTTGTGTGATAGCTATATTGTTGAATTCATTCATGATGCTACTGAAAATTATTATGAGGGAGGAATATATGCTTGTAGGTATTGCAATAATATCAAGTTTCCTCTCTATGTGTTGAAAATCTTGAAGTTTTGCTTGTTTTGCTTTCCTATGCTAGTTGATTCTTGTTCCAGTAAGTTGTTTGCTCACAAAATCCCTATGAATAGGAAGTGGGTTAGGCTGAAATGTGCTAGTCATATTCTTTGTGATGCTCCCATTATGTTTCAATCCTTATCTTTTATGTGAGCATCATTGAAATCATCATGCCTAGCTAAAAAGGCATTAAAGAAAAGCGCTTGTTGGGAGACAACCCAACATTTACCCCTACTGTTTTTATGTGTTCACATGATTAGGCTACTGTATTAATCATGTTTTATAGGTTTTTGTTTCAATAAAGTGCCAAGTAAAGCCTTTGGGATAGTGTGGATGATAGTTGACTTGATTCTGTGCAAAAACAGAAACTTTTGCGTCCAGTACAAAAATTCCTATCTTTTATTGGAACGAGGAAAAATTCTGAATTTTTTACAGTTGATGGGTATATAAATTTTATACGTTTTCCTATTTTTTAAGAATTTTTGGAGTTACAAAAGTACGAGCTCAATTCAGATCTTTAAAGACTATTCTGTTTTTGACAGATTCTGTTTTCGATACATAGTTTGCTTGTTTTCTAGTTTCTATGGCTTATATTGCTTAATATAAATTGTGGAAATTATAGAGTACAGTAGGAATTATGTGGAAACAATTTTGAATCTTGTCTTGACAGTACCTAAAAGTGGAGATTTGTTTTATCATACTAACGGATCTCACGAGTTTTCTCTTGAGTTTTGTGTTGTGAAGTTTTCAAGTTTTGTGTAAAGATTTGATGGACTATGGAATAAGGAGTGGCAAGAGCCTAAGATTGGGGATGCCCAAGGCACCCCAAGGTAATATTCAAGGACAACCAAGCATCTAAGCTTGGGGATGCCCCGGATGGCATCCCCTCTTTCTTCTTCGTCCATCGGTAAATTTACTTGAGGCTATATTTTTATTCACCACATGATATGAGTTTTGCTTGGAGCGTCATTTTATTTTATTATTATTTGCTTGATTTTATTTAGAATAATGTTTTGCATATTTTATTTCAATAAAAAGGTCTAGTATAGCCTTTACCATGCTTATTTTGCAAGTCTATATGTTGCTGTTTTGAAAACAGAAAGTTTTCTATCATTGTATGAATTCTTCTAGAAAGTCAGAACGCGATAAAATCTCCAAATTTTTACACAATGAGTAACAACAAATGTTATATAGTGTGTTTAATTTTCAGAATTTTTGGAGTTAGGGAAGTATGAGTACAATTGCACTCTTTATAGACTGTCCTGTTTAGACAGATTGCTGTTATGTTTGCATTGTTTGCATATGTTTACTTGTTTAATGATTCTATTTGAGGATAGGAGTATTAAATATGCAGAGGCATTTAGTATGCAATGTCAAATTATAATTTAGTGATTTTCTACAGTAGAGAATGATAAGGTTTTGCATTTGATTTATACTAACTTTTCTCATGAGTTTTCTTGAGTTTTGTGTGGATGAAGTTTTTAAGATTTAGGGAAACCGTGATATAAAAGGAATTAAGGAGACACAAAAGCTCAAGCTTGGGGATTCCCAAGGCATCCCTAGTTAATATTTCAAGAAGTATCAAGCATCTAAGCTTGGGGATGCCCCGGTTGGCATCCCACCTTTCTTCTTCAACAATGATCGGTCAGTTTTGGTTGAGCCTAAGTTTTTGCTTCTTCACATGATATGTGCTATCCTTGGAATGTAATTTTATTAGGTTTTGCTTGCTGTTTGAATAAAATACTTAAGATCTAAAAATTTATTTATGAGAGAGAGTCTTCACATAGCTACTTAATTATTTGACTACTCATTGATCTTCATTTATATCTTTTTGGAGTAGTTTGTCATTTACTCCCGTGCTTCACTTATATCCTATGGGTAAATGGTTGAATGAATTGAATATCATAAATATGAAATTATATATGTTTCATATGCTTATCCCATGGGGAGTAATGACTTCACATATAAGAAGTATAGGTGGTAAATTTATTGAAAGTTAGCAAACATAGTATTGGTCACTTGAACAATTCATGAAAGAGTATTGAAGGAAGAGAGATTTCACATATAAATATACTATCTTGGACATATTATATGATTGTGAGTCCCATTAATTATTTTCAAACTTGAGAAAATTATTTGAAGTTGGACAAGGAAGACAACATAATGAGTTATGCTTTGGTATATTTGTATAGAAGTTATATTGTTATGGATCCTCCAACATGTGGTGCTTGCTATTTAGAATCTTTTGCTAGCCAAAATTTCTGTACTAAGCGGGAATACTGCTTGTGCATCCAAAACCCTTAAACCCAGTTTCTTGCCATGAGTGTCCACCATATCTACCTATGGATTGAATAAGATCCTTCAAGTAAGTTGTCATCGGTGCAAAAGGCAATAAAAATTACTCTTAAATATGTATGATCTTTTATTGTAAGGGAAAATAAGCGTTGTACGAACTTGTGATGGTAAAGAAATAAAAGCGACGGACTGCATAATAAAGGTTGCTATCACAAAGGGCAATACAATGTGACATTCCTTTGCATTAAGGGTTTGCACATCCAAAAATAAAAAGCGCATGACAACCTCTGCTTCCCTCTGCGAAGGGCCTATCTTTTACTTTTATGCAAGAGTCAATAATATTCCTTCTCATTTCAACCTCAATTATTATCTAGTTAGCAAGTACCATGTGGTGGGGAAAGATCCAAGCATATATGGCCATTCAAATATATTTGATCATGAATTATTATTGTTGACAATTATCTATATGATAAATACGTTGGGAGGCGAAACATTAAGCCCCTATCTTTCTCTGTGTTCGATGGATGCTATTTGTTCTAAAAATATGCTTTGAGTGGTATCAATCATGGAAGACTATATGATAGTTGAGTATGTGGAATTTGCTAAATCAAAGCTCTTACATAGACCCTTCCTGAAAATAAGATGAATTGCAATTGTTTGATGACTGAGAACATAGTTTGTTAGTTTTCAAGAAAGTTTACGATCTATGCTTTAACATGTGAATAGCTTGCGACTTGATCATGAGAAGTTTTATGAGATGAGCTACTGTTTATGATATATAATGATGCTAGAAAAAGTGCTTGAAATTATTACTGATCAAACTTGTGCACTTGGTAGCATTCACACTTCATAAATTATTTCTTTTATCATTTACCTACTCGAGGACGAGCAGGAATTAAGCTTGGGGATGCTGATACGTCTCCAACGTATCTATAATTTATGAAGTATTCATGCCATGTTTACAACAATTTTATATGGTTTTGGTATGATTTTATTAGAACTAACCCGGACTGACGCTGTTTTCAGCAGAACTACCGTGGTGTCGTTTTTTGTGCAGAAATAAAAGTTCTCAGAATGAGCTGAAAATTTACGGAGAATATTTTTGGAAAATATAAAAAATACTGGAGCAAAAAAATACCGGAGAAGAGTCCCGAGGCAACCACAAGGGTGGGGGGCGCGCCCCCTGCCTTGCCGCCGCCTCGTGGACCCCCCTGATGTGAGACCAATGCCAAAAACTCCTATAAATCCAGAAACCCCAGAAAAGAAACCTAGATCGGGAGTTCCGCCGCCGTAAGCCTCTGTAGCCATGAAAAACCAATCAGGAGCCCGTTCCGGCACCTTGCCGGAGGGGTAACCATCACCGGTGGCCATCTTCATCAGCCCGGCGGTCTCCATGACGAGGAGGGAGTAGTTCACCCTCGGGGCTGAGGGTATGTACCAGTAGCTATGTGTTTGATCTCTCTCTCTCTCTCTCTCTCGTGTTCTTGATTTGTCACGATCTTGATGTACCGCGAGCTTTGTTATTATAGTTGGATCACATGGTGTTTCTCCCCCTCTACCTTCTTGTGATGAATTGAGTCTTGCTCTTTGAGGTTTCATTATGTTGGATTGAGTATTGGATTTGAGAACACTTGATGTATGTCTTGCGATGGGATATCTGTGGTGACAATGGGATGTTCTATTGATTCACTTGATGTATGTTTTGGCACTCAACTCGCGGATTCCCGAGGTGACATTGGGGTAATCTACGCATAGGGGTTGATGCACGTTTTCGTCCTATGTTCTCCGATAGAAATTTTGGAGTGATTCTTTGTTGCACGTTGAGGGATTGTTATATGATCCAATTAAGTTATCATTGTTGAGAGAATTTGCACTAGTGGAAGTATGAACCCTAGGCCTTGTTTTCAAGCACTGCAATACCGTTTTTGCTCACTTTTGTTACTAGTTACCTTGCTGTTTTTATATTTTTAGATTAGAAAAACCTATATCTACCATCCGTATTACACTTGTATCACCATCTCTTCACCGTACTAGTGTGCCTATACAATTTACCATTGTATTGGGTGTGTTGGGGACACAAGAGACTCTTTGTTATTTGGTTGCAGGGTTGTTTGAGAGAGACCATCTTCATCCTACGCCTCCCACGGATTGATAAACCTTAGGTCATCCACTTGACGAAAATTTGCTACTGTCCTACAAAACTCTGCGCTTGGAGGCCCAACACGAGTCTACAAGAAGAAGGTTGCATAGTAGACATCAGCTAGTTGCAACACATGCAAAGTCTTAGTGACGGCGCCGAAGCGATCAACTTAATGAGTGTGCTGCACCTCCACTATATATAGGCATCTGTCACAGGCTCAACGCTTGGGCCTCGTATGGATCCTAAAGCCCAAAATTATGTTTGGCCTGGATCCTAGTCCGAGTAAGATCACATCTGACTCATGGAGTCAGATCCAGCCTCACAGGTTCCTTCCCTTAAGTGCGCGACCCCTTAGGTTCAAGATGGCTTGGTCACAGGTCGGATCACCACTGACCTGCTCGACTGGTAGCGGCCTCTAGCAAGGTGTGCCAACCACCAAGTAGACAATGAAGTCGGTTGGCGAACCTGTACAACATGTCACACTTCTGTTCCCTTTGCTACACGATATATGTTGTCGGGCTCAAGGCGAGTCTGTCATCCTTGTGCTAGCCCAACCTTTTTGTCATTCCAGTGATGTCGACCACTAACCGGATTATCTCATAATGCTTGTCGCATGGCCATGTTTATCTTGGTCGGATCACACAAGGGGCCCAGAGTATATCTCTCATGATCGGAGGGGCAAATCCCATCTTGCTCGACCATGTCTCGCAGCATGGGTCTGGACAAGTCTGGAACCTACCTTTGTAACCATCCAGTCACGGAGTAGCGTTTGGTCGATCCAAAGTAGGTCTGTCACCATCTCGAGTACATGCGCCAACTCAGGTCTTAGGACATAGAACGTATGTTGTACTAGAGACTCACAGATGACCTATCGCTGCGTCTAATAGTCGGGTCTGTGCAACTCGGAACTTATCTCGACTCTGATCCAACTATGTCGAATCCGACCAGATCCTTCTGAGTCCATATTATACAGCCAGTATCCAATGCTCCATGGCCAGTGAGACCGAGCCATCCATCGTGTCATATGCTAGTCTAGTTGGCTACGCGTCCACACAACCCTTTCAACTAGGGACCTTTTAGGACAGTCACCATACAATGCATAGTCTCACAAACAAGTCATGTACTTGTTGATGCACATCATTGATAATGTCTAAAGACTCTTTATTCATAAACACATAGGAAATATCATCATACATGATTGCCTCTAGAACTTGATCCTTCCCATTGAGAGAGAAGTTTTCTTGCAAAGAATCGAAAATGAGAATTGTACAATAGAACTTGATCGCCTACTTTAAATTCCTGTTTTGGGATTGTTTTGTCATGCCATCTTTTAACTTTTTCTTTAAACTACTTGGCATTTTCATAGGCTTGAACCTCTTTTCACCGGCAAGTTTAAAAGCATAGTAGAGTTCTTTAATTGCCCAATAAGCTTTATGTTCTAATTTGAGAGGTAAGTTACATGCCTTTCTATAGACCATTTTATAAGGAAACACACCCATGGGATTTTTTATAAGCAGTTCTATAAGCCCATAATGCATCATCAAGTTCCTTAGACCAATTCTTCCTGGATCTATTAATGGTCTTTTGCAAAATTAATTTTATTTCTCTATTGCTCAATTAAACTTGACCACTAGACTCAGGATGATAAGGTGAAGCAATTCTATGGTTGACATCATATTTAGCTAGGAGTTTACGGAATGCACGATGAATAAAATGTGAACCACCATCAATCATTAAATATCTAGGGACTCCAAACCTCAGAAAGATAACTTCTTTAAGAATTTTAATAGATGTGTTGTGATCAGCACTACTAGTTGGAGTAGCTTCTACCCACTTAGTAACATAATCAACATCAACTATATTATGAGTGTACCCATTAGAGGAAGGAAAAGGTCCCATATAATCAAAGCCCCAAACATCAAATGGTTCAATAACAAGTGAATAATTCATAGGCATTTCCTGATGTCTACCAAAATTAGCAATTCTTTGAAATTCATCACAGGAAAGGACAAACTTATGTGCATCTTTGAAGAGAGTAGGCCAATAAAAACCAGACTGTAGTACCTTGTGTGCAGTTCTGTCTCCTGCATAGTGTCCTCCGTAGGCTTCGGAATGACACTTCCATAGGATTTGTTCCTGTTCATGCTCAGGTACACAACGTCTAATTACACCATCTACTCTTTCTTTATATAAATGTGGGTCATCGCAAAAGTAATGTCTTAAATCAAAAAAGAGCTTTTTCTTTTGTTGTTATGTAAAGCTAGGTGGTATATATTTAGCAACAACGTAATTAGCATAGTCTGCATACCAAGGATTATTACAAGAAGTAGAAGCATTTATAACAGCTAATTGCTCATCAGGAAAACTATCATCAATAGGCAGTGGGTCATCAAGAACATTTCCCATTCTAGACAAGTTATCTGCTACAGGATTCTCAGCTCCTTTTCTATCAATAATATGCAAATCAAACTCTTGTAGTAAAAGAACCCACCTAATCAGTCTAGGTTTAGCATCTTTCTTTTCCATAAGTTATTTAATAGCAGCATGATTGGTGTGGATGATTACTTTAGAATCAAAAATATAAGATCTGAATTTATCACATCCAAACACAACAGCTAAAAAATATTTCTTAGTAGTAGCATAATTTTTTGAGCACTATCTAGAGTCTTACTAGCATAATGAATAACATTCAATTTCTTATCAACTCTTGACCTAGAGCAGCACCAATAGCATAATCACTAGCATCACACATTATTTCAAAGGGTAGGTTCCAATCAGGTGGTTGAACAAAGGGTGTAGAAATTAAGGCTTTCTTAAGTATTTCAAAGGCTTCTACACAATCATCATAAAAAACAAATGGAATATCTTTTTGCAAAAGATTAGTAAGAGGCCTAGAAATTTTAGAGAAGTCTTTAATGAACCTCCTATAGAAACCAACATGACCAAGGAAACTTCTTATACTCCCTCCGTTCACTTTTGTAAGACCTTTTTAGACATTTAAGACAGCACCTAAAACAGTTCAATTCTAGCTGTCTTAAACGACTTACAAAAGTGAACACAGGAAGTACCTTTGATATCTTTAGGACATGGCATTTTCTCAATTGCATCAACTTTAGCTTTATCTACCTCAATACCTCTTTCAGCAATTTTATGCCCAAGGACTATACCTTCGTTCACCATGAAGTGACACTTCTCCCAATTCAAGACAAGATTAGTCTCTTCACATCTCTGCAGAACTTGGTGAAGGTTGCTTAAGCAATCATCAAAAGAGGTTCCATAAATGGAAAAATCATCCATGAATATCTCAACAATCTTTTCACAAAAATCAGAGAATATAGCAGTAATACATCTTTGAAAGGTAGTAGGTGCATTGCATAAACCAAAAAGGCATGCTTCTATAAGCATAAGTTCCAAAAGGATAAGTAAATGTGGTTTTCTCTTGATCTTCTTGTGATGTGAGAAAAACCAGAATATCCATCTAGAAAGCAAAAGTGTGTATGCTTAGACAATCTTTCTAACATTTGATCAAAAAAAGGCAAAGGGTAATGATCTTTTCCAATAGCTTTATTTAATCTCCTAAAATCAATTACCATACTATAACCAGTTACAATTCTTTGTGGGATAAGTTCAATTACCATACTATAACCAGTTACAATTCTTTGTGGGATAAGTTCATTTTTATCATTAGGAACAACAGTAATGCCTCCTTTCTTAGGGACACAATGAATAGGACTTAACCGTCTACTATCAACTATAGGATAAATTATACCTGCTTCTAGAGGTTTTAATATTTCAGTTCTTACCACATCCTTCATTTTAGGATTCAGACGCCGTTCATGATCAACAACTGGTTTAGCATCGGGCTTCATATTAATCTTGTGTTGACATAAAGTGGGACTAATGCCCTTAAGATCATAAAGAGTATATCCAATTGCATCACGGTGCTTCCTCAGAGTTTTAAGTAATCTCATTTCTTCATGCTCTAAAATGTTTGCATTGATAATAACAGGATATGTCTTCTTTTCATCAAGATAAGCGTATTTCCGTGTATCAGGCAATTTCTTTAATTCAAACATAGGTTCACTCTTAGGTGCTTGTTTAAAGAATATTATGTTTAAGGATAGGTGCTTGTTTAAAGAATATCTCATCTATTTCATTTCTTTCATTCATATGCATATCATTTTCATGGTCTAGCAAATACTGTTCTAATAGATAAGTAGGAGGCACAACAATAGAAACAAGACCAATAATTTCATCTTTACTAGATAATTCTTTATCATGTGGCTGTTTACTAAATTGGAGAAATTAAACTCATGAGATACATCACCAAGCTTAACTCTAACCTTTTTCTTTAACACAATAAATTTCAGCATTAACAATATTCAAGAAAGTTCTACCGAATATAATCGGACAAAAATTATCTTGTTGTGATCCAATTACTAAGAAATCAGTAGGGTATTTGATCTTACCACACAAGACTTCAACATCTCTAACAATCCCAAGTGGTGAATTAGTCAAGCTTAATAGTAACTTCAATATCTTCAATATCAACAGGTGCAATGTCATTCGTAACTTCTTTATAAAGATAAAACAGAATAGCACTTGATACGTCTGATTGCTTGTATCTGCGTTGGTATTTCCCTGAAGAGGAGAGGATGATGCAACACAACAATGGTAAATATTTCCCTCAGTTATGAAACCAAGGTCCTCCCAAGTGGCGCCCCCCTGCCATATTTATCCGAGGGGGAAGGAAAGAGGGGGGAGAGGGAAGGTGAAAGATCGTGGATGTCGCCTAGAGGGGGGGTGAATAGGCGCTTTAAAATAATTACGGTTTAGGCTTGAACAAATGCGGAATAAACCTAGCGGTTAATTTGTCAAGCACAAAACCTACAACAACTAGGCTCACCTATGTGCACCAACAACTTATGCTAAGCAAGATAAACTACTAGGTGATAGCAAGATATATGACAAGAAACAATATGGCTATCACAAAGTAAAGTGCATAAGTAAAGGGCTCGGGTAAGAGATAATCGAGGCACGCAGAGACGACGATGTATCCCGAAGTTCACACCCTTGCGGATGCTAATCTCCGTTTGGAGCGGTGTGGAGGCACAATGCTCCCCAAGAAGCCACTAGGGCCACCGTAATCTCCTCACGCCCTCACACAATGCAAGATGTCGTGATTCCACTAAGGGACCCTTGAGGGCGGTCACCGAACCCGTACAAATGGCAACCCTTGGGGGCGGTCACCGAACCCGTACACTTTGGCAACCCTTGGGGCGGTCACCGGAACCCGTCAAATTGCTCGGGGTGATCTCCACAACCTAATTGGAGACCCCGACGCTTGCCCTGAGCTTTACACCACAATGATTGAGCTCCGAACACCACCAACCGTCTAGGGCGCCCAAGCACCCAAGAGGAACAAGCTCAAGGGTACCAAGCACCCCAAGAGTAATAAGCTACTCAACTTCACTTCCACGTATCACCGTGGAGAACTCAAACCGATGCACCAAATGCAATGGCAAGGGCACACGGAGTGCCCAAGTCCTTCTCTCCCAAATCCCACCAAAGCAACTAATGCTAGGGAGGAAAATGAGAGGAAGAACGAAAGAAGAACTCCAAGATATAGATCCAAGGGGTTCCCCTCACTTAGAGGAGAAAGTGATTGGAGGAAACGTGGATCTAGATCTCCTCTCTCTTTTCCCTCAAGAACTAGCAAGAATCATTGGAGGGATTGAGAGTTAGCAAGCTCGAAGAATGTCAACAATGGGGGAAGAACACGAGCTAAAGAGATGAGATCCATTGGGGAAGAAGACCCCCTTATATAGTAAGAAGACAAATCCAACCGTTACCCACTTAACCAGCCCGCGACATGCGGTACTACCGCACCTGACATGCGGTACTACCGCAAGGCATTGCGGTACTACCACCATCCTGTGCGGTACTACCGCACCCACGGCAGAGGCCAGACGAAGCCCTGTTGCGTTGACGCAACGAGCGGTACTACCGCGCGCCCTTGCGGTACTACCGCAAGGCAGGGTTCGACTAGGCTGGGAAGGCACGGACAAATAAAATTACATCCGTGGCTACTTCCGCTGAGTTTTGATCTGTGCAAAAATCCGACACGGTACTACCGCACGCTGGGAGCGGTACTACCGCGCAGGACGCGGATGTAAAAAATTACTTCCGCGCATGCCAGTGTTCTGGGCCAGAGGCAGCGGTACTACCACTCACCAGGAGCGGTACTACCGCTGGCCCCTGCGGTACTACCGCTCCCTTGAGCAGTACTACCGCACGCCACAGAGGCTATAGCACTTGGAGGCCTTCATTTTGTAAAGACACGGATAAACGGAAGGATACAATAAAACCAGAACTGCCATAACTTCTGCAAATGAGCTCCGAATTGAGCAAACTCAAGCTTGTTGGATAGAGGACGACAAATACTATCCAATAGTGACTGGTTATAGTAAGAAGAGGCAGGGGAGGTATGCCTAGCTTATAGAGGAGTGAAACCTCCAACAGAGAAGAACCGGCATAACCTCCAACATCGAAAACATCATAGAAGATGCATGAGAACTCCGTTTTCGATGATCTCGAGCTTGTCATTAAGATGACCATAAGCTCTAAGACTCACAAAGAGAACCGGCAAAAACCCCAACAACAAAAACATCATAGAATAAGCAAGTGAACTCTGTTTTCGATGAACATGAGCTTGTCATGAAAATGACAAAAAGCTCCAAATCTCACAAGGAGAAGAACCAAACAAGAACCAATAAAGATGATGCAAGGATGCAATGGTTTGAGCTCTCTACGAACGATACGATCAAGCTACTCATCGAGAGCCCCCCTTGATAGTACGGCAATCGATCCTATAACCCGGTCTCCCAACTACCACCATGAGACCGGTAAAATAGAAAACCTGTCAAGGGCAAACCTTTGCCTTGCACAAAGTCCACTTGAGCTAGATGATGACGATCTTGACTTCCTCAAGTTGGACCACCTTTCTTGATTCTGTTGGCTCGGTGAAGACTAGTTGATTGCTCCCCCATACTCCACTATGGGTGAGCCACTCTTTGGCTCATCTTCACAAGTCCATTGCCACCACAATGGACGGCAAGCTTCAAGCATGTGATCTCTTCATGATGATTCACTTGAACTTGCACACCGCAACCTAACCCCACAAAGAACTCCCACGAAGACCATGGGTTAGTACACAAAGTGTAATTGACAATGCTTACCATACCATGGGATCACTTGGTCCCCCTCGGTACATCTTCTACGCTTTGTGTGTTGATCAACTTGATTCACTCTTTGACTTAGTCTTGATCAACCTCTCACATGACCAATCTTTAGGTAATTCCTTGAATAGCATCTTGGTCATCACAAACTCTCCTTAACACCTACAAATGGACTCCAAGAAAAGCCTATGGACAAATCCTTCAAATATAACTCAAGGCAACCATTAGTCCATAGAGATTGTCATCAATTACCAAAACCAAACATGGGGGCACCGCATGTTCTTTCAGAAGGAAGGGGGAATCCTATTCCACTATTTACTTTCCCTTCCCCTCTTTCCTTCTTCTCCTAGGCCGGCCCATATGGGGGGCGCACCAGCCCCTTGTGGCTGGTGCATTTCCCCTCTTGGCCCATAAGGCCCATATCTTTTGCCGGGGGTGCCCGGAACCCCTTTCGGTGACCCGATAAGTACCCGGTGACCCCCGAAACACTTCCGGTGTCCGAATACCATCGTCCTATATATCAATATTTACCTCTCGACCATTTCGAGACTCCTAGTCATGTCCGTGATCTCATCCGGGACTCCGAACAATATTTGGTCACCAAATCACATAACTCATATAATACTATATCGTCATCGAACGTTAAGCGTGCGGACCCTACGGGTTCGAGAACTATGTAGACATGACCGAGACACCTCTCCGGTCAATAACCAATAGCGGAACCTGGATGCCCATATTGGCTCCTACATATTCTACGAAGATCTTTATCGGTCGAACCGTTATGACAACATACGTAATTCCCTTTGTCTATCGGTATGTTACTTGCCCGAGATTCGATCATCGGTATCTTCATACCTAGTTCAATCGCATTACCGGCAAGTCTCTTTACTCATTCCGTAATACATCACCTCGTGACTAACTCCTTAGTCTTTTGCTTGCAAGCTTATGATGTGTATTACCGAGAGGGCCCAGAGATACCTCTCCGATACTCGGAGTGACAAATCCTAATATCGATCTATGCCAACTCAACAAATACCTTCGGAGATACCTGTAGAGCATCTTTATAATCACCCAGTTACGTTGTGACGTTTGATAGCACACAAGGCATTCCTCCGGTATTCGGGAGTTGCATAATCTCATAGTCGAAGGAATATGTATTTGACATGAAGAAAGCAATAGCAATAAACTGAACGATCATTATGCTAAGCTAACGGATGGGTCTTGTCCATCACATCATTCTCCTAATGATGTGATCCTGTTATCAAATGACAACTCATGTCCATGGTTAGGAAACCATAACCATCTTTGATCAACGAGCTAGTCAAGTAGAGGCTCACTAGGGACACGGTGTTTGTTTATGTATTCACACATGTATTTAGGTTTCCGATCAATACAATTCTAGCATGAATAATAAACCTTTATCATGAATAAGGAAATATAAAATAACAACTTTATTATTGCCTCTAGGGCATATTTCCTTCAGCTTCTCCGGAACCTTCTCAGACGCTTCGGACTCCTTGTCAAAGTCTGAACTGTCGGACAGAACCAGCTTGGGCCGGCACCGTCTCTTTCGGGCTTGAGGAGGTTGAACCTCCTCGACATCGCTGGACTCCGCCCTCTTCTTCGAGTGCGAGGAGGCGCTTTCCTCCTCGTCCTCATCCCCCTCCTGCACGGATGAGGCTGCAGTGTCTCCGGACCGGTTGCCCGAACGAACCTTGCGACGGAGGCCCTCCCTGGCCTCTGGCACTTCTTTCTTGCCCTTCTTGATGGGCGCCTTATAAGGCACTACAACCAGCAGCTTTTCCAGCTGCTTTGATCGGGGATCTTCCGGCAGTGGCGCCGGGCCGCTGATCTTCTTGGCCTTGGCGAGCCAGCCCTGCAAAATCCGCATAACAAGGTTAGACCGAATCAAACATGGTATGAATATCTGAACACTCCTCGAAGAAAAATGCCGCTCACCTCCCTTGGGGGGTTCGCGGCGTCGAGGCCGATGTCCTTCCCCTCGACCGGCCACTCCTTCTCGGGATGGAATAGTTGGCCCCATATTTTGTCAGGAGTCGTGCCGTAGAGGTGTCGCACGGTGGCTGAATCCTCGGGCTCATGCTCCCACATGGGCTTGGCCCTGTCCTGGCAAGGGAGGTGCCGGCGGTGGAGCTTGATCTGGACCACGTTGACCAGCTTCGCGCCGGTCTCTAGTATGTTGTCGACGCGTTTCTGCAACGCCTTCGTGTGGGCGACACACCCCCAGTCCGGGCTCTTGGTGATCCATGAGGCCAATCTGGTAGGGGGTCCGGGCCAGAATAGGAGGGCCGCTCCCCATGCGGCCTTCCTTGGCTCGATGATGTAAAACCATTCCTTTTGCCATATCCAGACGGTGTCGATGAAGTGGCCATCTGGCCACTGGACCCACGTAAATTTACTAATCATGGCCCCTCCATAGTCCGCATGCTCGCCGCCAACCACCTTGGGCTTGACGTTGAAAACCTTCAGCCATAAAGCGAAGTGCGGCTGAACTCGAAGGAGCGCTTCACAGAAGACGATGAAGGTCGAAATGTGGAGGAGGGAATTGGGGGGATCATGAAAATCTAGCTCGTAGAAGAACATCAGCCCCCGCACGAAGGGGTGCAGGGGAAATCCTAGCCCCCTAAGAAAATGGGGAAGAAACACGACCCTCTCGCCCGGCTGGGGCGTGGCGATGATCTGGCCCTCTTCGGGGGCCCGATGAGCAGCATTGGCCGGCAAATAGCCGGCCTCCTTCAGCTTCAGGATGTCCCTCTCGATGACATTGGAGGCCTCCCACTTTCCATTGGCTCCGGATCCAGCCATGGTCGAAGGAGGCAAAGAGGGATTCGCTGTGGAAGCAGAGGAAAGGGGCGCTGGAGCTCTGAGGATCTGCGTGAGCAGGAGGTGGAAGAAGGCGTGGGATGCAGACTGTAGCAGCCCCCCTTTATAGGCCGATGACAGGCCTGGGATTTCCTTTTTCCACACCGTTGGCTTCTCCACTTCCCGATATGCCCGCAACGTTATGAGCGGGGAGGGGAATCGAAATCATTAACCATATCCCCCGAAAAGCCGGACACGATCTCCACCTCGAGGGGATGTGCCAGACGTGGCATCGGCCTCGAGCCGTGCTTCGAGAAATAGTAACTGCTCGGCGTTATGGCCGGAAGTGACTCTTCGTTGAAAGAGAAAAAGTGTCAGATGGAGGCATCATTTGCGCTTGAGAGTTATTTTTTATTATTACCTTCGGTGTTAAGCTAAACTGCCATTTCAGATTCCGGACATCGCTTGGTTCCGAACATGGGAGAGACATACTGAAGAACTCACCCCGCAAGCCGAATACTGGTCGGATGAATGGATACCGGATACAAGTCTTGGCGTTGGAGGCAAGTTCGGAGGCTACCGAGGGAGTTATGGACTAAGGGGTCCTCGGGGCGATGGCCCATTATACATGGGCCAGACTGGTGGGACCGTACAATGGCAGGAGATCTATGAAGTCGTGGTGTGCCCTCCAAGTCAAGAAGGTGCATGATCTCTTTAAACCCTTGTTGTAGTCTATCTCCGGTAACCCTAACCCTATCGATGTCTATATATACCGAGGGTTGTAGTCATTAGGGTTAGAGCTACATTCATCACCTCATCCCCTTAGTGTTTAGCTCATACGGATCTCGAGGTAGATCTACTCTGTAAACCACATCATACATCCAATACAATCAACCAGGACGCAGGGTATTACCTCTTCGAGAGGGCCTGAACCTGGGTAAACACTGTGTTCGTCGTCCCTTGTTCCCCATCGATCCTAGATCCACAGCTCGGGACCCCCTACCCCGAGGTCTGCCGGTTTTGACACCGACAATTAGGTTCCATCTTAGTTTGTTCAGAGGGTTTGGGTGATCTAATATTACTCTTATGAACCATAGCTGTAGCTTTAGCATGTTCCTTAATCCTAATAGGGAAAAGAGTTTTCTCATTATAAGCAGTAGGCACAACTGGATCAACATTATAAATGTTCATTTCATCTTTAGCTATAACAGGTTCTTTACAACTTTCTTCACTAGGTGGATGAAACTTAAACCACTTCTCCTTAGGGAGATCAACATGAGCAGCAAATGATTGACAAAATGTAACTACTATCTCAGAGTCAAGTCCATATTTTGCACTAAACTTATGAAAAGCATCTATTTCCATAAAAGATTTAACACAATCAAATTCAAGATTTATACCTGACTCATTACCTTTGTCGATTTCCCAATCTTCAAAGTTGCATTTAATTCTTTCCAGAAGATTCCGTTTGAATTCAATAGTTTTCTTCATAAAAGAACCAATCGAAGAAGTGTTGGTCATTGATTAATCATTATGAGAAATCCGAGCATAAAAGTTTTGTATAATATTATCTCCTGAGAGCTCATGATTGGGGCATGTGTGCATCATATATTTAAGCCTCCCCCAAGCTTGAGCAATACTTTCTCCTTCACGGGGCAAAAAATTATATATATAATTTTGATCACGATGAACCAAATGCATAGGATAAAACTTCTGATGAAATTCCAGTTTTAACCGGTTCCAGTCCCATGTTCCAATATCATCCAATAGCATATACCATGTCAATGCCTTTCCCCCAAAGATAAAGGGAATACTTTATTCTTAACTTCATCCTCGGATAAACCTGCAAGCTTACACAATCCATAAATTTCATCTATATAGATCAAGTGCATATCTGGATATTTTGTTCCATGTCCTGCATTAGGATTAGCTAGCAATTTTTCCAACATACCCGAGAGAATTTCATAGTAACTATTTCAGTAGGTTTAGTAGGTTGAGGGGCAACTCTTATTGCTTCCAATCGAGGTGAAGATACCCCGAACAAGCCTCTCAAAGGATTATTTTCCATAGTGACAAGTGATAGTAAATTTCAGCACATAATAAAAATGTTTCCTTACCAAATTCCACTTACCAAAGGCACTTCACTCCCCAGCAACGGCGCTAGAAAAGAGTCTTGATGATCCACAAGTATAGGGGATCAATAGTAGTCCTTTTGATAAGTAAGAGTGCCGAACCCAACGAGGAGCAGAAGGAAGTGATAAGCGGTTTTCAGCAAGGTATTCTCTGCAAGTGCTGAAAGTAGCGGTAACAGATAGTTTTGTAGCAAGGTAATTCGTAACAAGTAACAATAGTAACCAAGATGCAGAAAAGTGGCTCAATCCTTTTTATAGCAAAGGACCAGCCGAAAAGTTCTCTCATAATAAGCAAAGTATTCTCGAGGACACATGGGAATTCTCATCTAGTCACGTTCATCATGTTTAGTTGATTCACATTTGTTACTTTGATAATTTGATATGTGGGTGGACCGGTCCTAGGGTGTTGTTCTTACTTGAACAAGTAACCCTCTTATGATTACCCCCTCTCACAAGCATCCGCAACTATGAAATAAGAATTAAGATAAATCTAACCGTAGCATGAAACATATGGATCCAAATCAGCCCCTTACGGAATAACGCATAAACTAGGGTTTAAACTTCTATCAATATCGCAACCCATCATCTACTTATTACTCCCCAATGCCTTCCCTTAGGCCCAAGTATGGTGAAGTGTCATGTAGTCGACGTTCACATGACACCACTAAAGGAAGAACAACATACATATAATCAAAATATCGAATGAATACCAACTTCACATGATTACTTATAACAAGACTTCTCCCATGTCCTCAAGAACAAAGGTAACTACTCACAAATCATATTCATGCTCAAGATTAGAGGTGTATTGAATATGCTTAAGGACCTGAACATATAATCTTCCACCAAATAAACCAACTAGCATCAACAACAAGATGTATCACTACTAGCAACTCACAGGTACCAATCTGAGGTTTTGGGACAAAGATTGGATACGAGAAATGAACTAGGTTTTAAGACGAGATGGTGTTGGTGAAGATGTTGATGAAGATTGGTCCTCCCACGATGAGAGGGCCGTTGGTGATGTCGACAACTTTGATTCCCCCTCTCGGAGGGAAGTATCCCCGGCGGAATCGCTTCGCGGGAGAGCAAAAGTGCTCCTGGCCAGATTCCGCCTCGAGATGGCGGCGCTTGATACGTCTCCAACGTATCTATAATTTTTTATTGTTCCATGCTATTATATTATCTGTTTTGGATGTTTTATATGCATTAATATGCTATTTTATATTATTTTTGGGACTAACTTATTAACCTAGTGCCTAGTGCCAGTTTCTGTTTTTTCCTTGTTTTTGACTTTTATAGAAAAGGAATACCAAACGGAATAAAACTTTACGGTGATTTTTCTTGGACCAGAAGAAACCCACGAGACTTGGAGAGGAGGCTAGAAGCCCTACGAGGAGGCCACAAGCCGTAGGGGCGCGCCCCTGGGGGCGCCCCCAGGGCTTGTGGGCCCCTCGGAGACCTTCCAACCCTAATTCCACCACTATATATTCTCAAATATTCCCCCTATACCAGAGGGCACACCAAAAATACTTTTCCGCCGCCGCAAGCTTCTGTTCCTGTGAGATCCCATCCTGGGGCCTTTTTCGGCACTCTGCCGGAGGGGGATTCGATCATGGAGGGCCTCTACAACAACCTTGCTGCCCTTCCGATGATGTGTGAGTAGTTTACCATAGACCTACGGGTCCATAGCTAGTAACTAGATGGCTTCTTCTCTCTCTTTGATCTTCAATACAATTTTCTCCTCGATGTTCTTGGAGTTATATTCGATGTAATCTTCTTTTACGGTGTGTTTGTTGAGATCCGATGAATTGCGGATTTATGATCAGATTATCTATGAATATTATTTGAGTCTTCTCTGAACTCTTTTATGCATGATTGAGATAGCTTTGTATTTCTCTCCGATCTATCGATTTGGTTTGGCCAACTAGATTGGTTTTTCTTGCAATGGGAGAGGTGCTTTGTGATGGGTTCAATCTTGCGGTGTCCTCACCCGGTGACAGAAGGGGTAGCGAGACACGTATTGTATTGTTGCCATTAAGGATAAAAAGATGGGGTTCATGTCATATTGCTTGAGTTTATCCCTCTACATCATGTCATCTTTCTTAAGGCGTTGCTCTGTTCTTATGAACTTAATACTCTAGATGCAGGCAGAGTAGATGCAGAATCGTTTCGGTCTACTTGTCACGGATGTGATGCCTATATTAATGATCATTGCCTTATATGTCTTCATAATTATGCGCTGTTCTATCAATTGCTCAACAGTAATTTGTTTACCCACCGTATGCTTTCTTCAGGAGAGAAGCCTCTAGTGAAACCTATGGCCCCCGGGTCTATTTTCCATCATATATTTTCAGATCTATAAACCAAAAAAACAAAAAAATACCTTGTTGCAATTTATTTATATTTACTTTAGTTTGCCTTTTATTTATCTTTTATACCTATCTCTATTAGATCTCACTCTTGTTCCTGACCGTGAAGGGATTGACAACCCCTTTTTCGCGTTGTGTGCAAGTGTTTGTTAGTTTGTGCAGGTGCATATATTGGAGACTTGCTTGTGCCTCCTACTGGATTGATACCTTGGTTCTTAACTGACGGAAATACTTATCTCTACTTTGCTGCATCACCCTTTCCTCTTCAAGGGAAAAATCAAAGCAAGCTCAAGAAGTAGCAGCGCTTCATCCCGAAAGTCTTCCTCTTAATTTGTTTAGGGCAAATGGCTTCATATACTAGAAGAAGGGGGCCAGAGGCCAGCTGTGGGCCCCACAAGGTAACAGGGCACGCCTAGGGGGGTATGGCGCGCCCTGTTGCCTTGTGGGCAGCAGGTGGCCCTCCTCTGGTATTCCTTTGCTCCAATTATTTTTATATATTCAATAAAAAAATCTCCGTAAAGTTTCAGATCATTTGGAGCTCCGTAGAATAGCTATCTTTGTTGTAGCTCTTTTAGTTCCGAAATTCCAGCTGCCGGTAAATTCCCTCTCTGCCCCATGCCGTTGTGTGAGAAGTCTACCTTGATCGGCGTCAACAGATGGTTGTTGTGCCCCACGTCCGCCAGCGAGTCGCCGAACACGTACACCGTCGGCACGGATGCTATGGTCGCTGCAGCCGCCATGAAAGGCATGATGAACAAGGAGCAACAAGCGACTACACTGGCACCCGCCATTCCTAGCTAGGTCAAGCAAACAAGCATTTGAGTAGCGTGTGCGGTACTATACCGGTGTGTGTTTCGCTTTGCAAGTACTTATTGTGTTAGCAGAGTTTAGTTCAGGAGGTTTGGCTGATGACAATTTATAGGTCGCACAAAGGAGTTCCTGTGTTGTTTTAGTGTGTGTCTAAGTGCTTTGGGGTGTGGAAAGATGGCATGGCTCTGATATCTCCATCTCTATATCTCTATCTCTCTCTCTCTCTCTCTCTCTCTCTCTCTCTCTCTCTATATATATATATATATATATATATATATTATATATATATATATATATAGAGTAACACTATTCTGATCATGGGATCAGAATAGTTATTCTGATCCCAGCGCCTATATAGGGAGCGACGAGGTGTTTCCGGACTCGCCGAAACAGTAGCATAAAAAGGAAAAAGCAGAAGAAAAAAAACCTTCCCCGATCCGATCGCCCCCAACCTCCTGCCCCACCCCCAGATCCCCTCACCCCGCGCCGCCGCGTGACCTCCCCAGCCGCCCCGCCGCCGTGCGACCTTCCAGGCCCCCGAGCCGCCGCGTGACCTCCCCAGACCCTTCCTGGTCCGCGCCGCCGCCCGGGCCCCACCACCAACCACTGCCACAGCCCCGACCACGCCTTCAGTCGCCACCCCCGCCCCCACCCCCCACCAAACCAGCACCGCCGCCCCAACCCCGCCCCCAACCGGTGCCACAGCAACCGTCCCGCCCCCAACCGGTGTCGCCGCCCCGCCCTGCCCCACCCCAAACCGGCGTCGCCACCGCCGCAGCCCCTGACCCGCGCGCCGCCGCCGCCACCTCCCACCCCAGCTCATCTGTGCCACCCCGGACCCCGCACGTCGCCGTCTCCACCAGCCCTCACGTCGCCGCCACCGCCACATCCAGTACGCTGCCGCCGCAATTGCTACCCCGTGACCGCCGGCACGCATGGATCAGGCAGGATCCCGGTAGGACTGGGCTAGGGATGACCTCCGCGGGCGTTGTGGTCCCCGCGGACTGCGCCCAGCCGTCGCCGTGGCCTGCTCCTCTGCGCTTCCTCACGGTTGCACATATAAAATTCAGCAGCCATGCATTCCATCTCTCTCTCTGTCTGAAATTCCTATGAACCTTGTTGATTTGATGAGGTGGTTTGTTCATAGCAGACACATGTACCATGCATGGTGCAAATCCCGAATAGAAAAGAAAAAATGCATGGACTTTATTTTATGTTTTTTGTAATCTTGCTCTTTAGGTGTTCGTGTGTGTAACCGAACAAAAAAACTAAACGCATTGTGTGCTTGTTTTGGGAGTATGTTCTGCAGCCCGGTCTCATAAAAAAACAAAAACAGAACGACATTTCTTAGGAACATCAAACGAGTTCAAAAAATCTTTAGAAGTTCAGATAGAACAAAAAAACAAGTTCAGGTAGAACACAAGTCCCGAGCTCCATCTCTCCCATCCTACTCTCTGTTTGTTGTGTTCTTTAGTGGCAACAGCAAAAAGTGAACGAAGATATCATCTCCCAAAAATGGATATGTAAAAAATTGTATTACTGTGAAAAAAATTGACTTCAATTTTTTTTTGTTTATGCAAAGGTCAAAATGTTGTGTTCGGGAAGGTCAAGTATGTTAACTGAAGGACGGGTGTGGTACTCTCTAGGGAGTAATACAAGAAAAAAATGTACAAAAAGAAGTTCTTGTATCACTTCCGTGAGAGTTCTTGTATTACTACCTAGAGAGTTTGTGTATTGCGATCCAATTTATGCACACATAATTCTCTCTCCCGTGTGTGTCTATGCTTTTCGAAACTACAGTGATTCAAAACAAAAAAAAATCACATGTAACCAAACTGAAACTTTTGCAATTGTTACTGTTTGTTTGTTGTGATGTCTAAAAAATAAATTTGAGCTGCTCTATGTTAAAATAAATATTTGAAAAAGACCCAAGAAGTCCAAATTAAAAAAAGGAGCAGTTCGATGTTTATACAAAATTCAGATTTTCCTTAATATTAAAGAATGAAAAAGAAGAAGTTCAAACATAAAAAAACTAGAAGTTCAAATTTTAAAAATACAGAAGTTCAAAATTCATTAAAAAGGATTTTCACCATTTCTAAACTAAAAAACTTTAGAAGTTAAAATTCAATTAATGAACCGGTTCAATATTTATTACAAAACTAGGATTTTCCTGTTACTATAAGAAATAAACCTAGAAGTCCAAATTTAAAAAATAGAGCAGTTCGGTTTTTCTAAAAAACTTAGATTTTCCTTGTTACTAAAGAATAAAATGAAGAAGTTCAAATTAAAAAAAGTTTGATGTATCGGTTCAAATGTTTGCTACATCAAGAAGGGTATTTCTGTTACTAATAGAAAAAAAACCAGGATCCAACTTAGAAAAGATGAGAAGTTCAATATTTATAAAAAAGATTCAAATTTCCTTGTTACCGAAATGAAAATGAAAGAGTTCAATTAAAATAAAGAGTACTTTGATGTATAAAAAACTTAATTATTTCCATTTCTAGAAAAATAAAAGTATGAAGTCAATTTAAAAAAAGTTTGATGCTTATTTAAAAATAGGACTAAAGAAGTTCAATTTAAAAAAACAGAGAAGTTTGTAGTATATAAAAACATCAGATTTTGAATAAAATGAGGAAGTTTGTAAAAAACCAAGAAGGTCAAATTTAAAAAACCGAGCAGTTTAAAAAGTTTGTAAAACATATATTTGCCCCTGTTTTTTTTAAGATCTAGAATTTCAACTTTAAATAATTGAGCAGTTTGATATTTATTACATAACTAAGACTTTTCCCATTACTAATGAATAACACCAAGAAGTTCGAAATAAAAATATATGAAGTTGTTTAATGTTTATAAAAACTCAGATTTTCCCCAATGCTAAAGATTAAAAACAAGAAGTTCAATTCCAAAAAACAGAGTAGTTCAATGTGTATAAAAAAACTCAGGTTTTCACGTTACTAGAGAATAAAACCGAGAAGTTCAATTGGAAAAAGCGGAGTAGTTTGATTTTTATTTGAAAAATCAGATTTTTCTAGTTACTAAAGAATAAAACCAATAAGTTCAATTTCAAATAACGAAGAAGTTCGATGTTTCTTAAAAAACCTCCAATTTTCACATCTCTAAAAATACACAATGAAGTTCAAAAATAAAAAAAGGTAGAGTGGTTCAATCTCTATAAAAAACTCAGATATTTTCACGTAACCGAGAGAAGTTCAGATTGATAACTGCCAGAAGTTCACGTACTACACAGTGTGCATTTTGTATTAAAAAAAGAATGAAAAAGCAAAGGCTAAAAGTTTTGTTGCTAGAAGTTCAAGTGCTCAGCCCAAGAAAGTTCAAAAATTCTTGTGAGAGAGGTTGAACAAAAATACGTTACAGAAGTTCAAGGTGAAGACAGCGGGAAGTTCAACTACTACACGGAATGCGTTTTAGATAAGAATATAAGAATAGAAAACAAAAAGCTTAAAAGGTTTGTTGCAAGAAGTTCACGTGCTCCTCCTAGCATAGTTTAAAATTCATGTCCGAGACGTCCGTCGTTCATTTACATGTTAAAAAAAAGGCAAAAACACAACCTTATTTTGCCATTTTAAAAATTGCTCTCAAATGGCAACGAATTTGTAACACCTGTCTACATGAAAAACTTGCTGCTATTCATAAGATTTCCAACGGTATATTATGTGCTACATTTCGACAAACGGTTTCAAATTTTCATGTATACCATTTTAAAACATGTTTTTATGTATTCAAAAAATTCTTTTGAACCATCACGAGTATAAAAAACTGATCAACAACGGAAAGTTGCGTGTTTTCAACAGCTTTCCATCAGTATATCATTTGCTCAATTCCGGTAAGTGGTTTGGGAGTTACGGGCAAAAAATAGCACGTCAAAAACAGAGTGAAGATCAATTGGATTAGCCGTTTAGAAATGGCATCGAAAATACGAACTCGGCTGTTCGGTTTGCGAAATTCTATGATTTTCCAAATTACTCTTTAACCATAGGGAATTAGAGAAAACGTTCTACATGTGGAAGGAGCGCATTTGCAGCAGCTTTCCAACGCCATATTATTTGCCTCATTCCGATAAACGGTTTAGAAATGCGATCGAAAATACGGTTTTCAAAACTGCTCTTAAACCGCTTAGATTTTGCCAAAAATTTAACTTGGGTCATAATACCCATGTCCATAGCTTTCCAACGGTATATCGCAAGCCCCATTTGGGCAATGTTGACGGAAGTTCAACCTTGTACTGGGGGAATTTCAACTACTACTGTTGGGACAGGTCAGGTAGTTATCAGAATATTATTCTCATCCCGTGATCGGAATAGTGTTTTCAAGTGCTCGGCCCAAGAAAGTTCAAAAAATTCTTGTGAGAGAGGTTGAACAAAAATACGTGACAGAATTTCAAGGTGAAAACAGCGGGAAGTTCAACTACTACACGGAATGCGTTTCAGATAAGAATATAAGAATAGAAAACTAAAAACTTAAAAGGTTTGTTGCAAGAAGTTCACGTGCTCCTCCTAGCATATTTCAAAATTCATGTGCGAGACGTCCGTCATTCACTTACATGTTGAAAAAAAGGCAAAAAACAACATTGTTTTGCCATTTTAAAAACTGCTCTCAAACGGCAACGAATTTGTAACACCTGTCTATCTGAAAAACTTGCTGCTATTCATAAGCTTTCCAACGTATATTATGTTCTACATTCCGATGAACGGTTTAAAGTGTTCATGTATACCGTTTAAAGCACGTTTTGATGTATTCAAAAAATTCTTTTGACCCATTGCGAGCATGAAAAATGGATCAACACGGGAAAGTTGCGTGTTTTCAACACCTTTCTATCGGTATATCATTTGCTCAATTTCGGTAAGTGGTTGGGAGTTACGGGTGAAAAACAACACGTTAAAAACAGAGTGAAGTTCAAACAGTCATGCCCCAGAAGTTCAAGTACTTCACGCAGTGCATTTCTTTTCGCGATGAAGGCAGAAATCATGATCTCGCACATTTCTAAATTACTTGAAAACGGCTGGGAATTAGAGAAAACTTTACATACGAAAAAGTTTTGCATTTTCCATAGCTATCCAACAATATATTATTTGCCCCATTCTGACAAAGTTTGCAAAAATTACAGCTAAAGAACGTTTTTAACTATTTTCAAAATTGACTTAAAACCGTAAGGAATTGGAAGAAAAGTTATATACCAAAACGTGTTGCATTTCTTCAAGCTTTCCAACGCCATATAATTTGCTGCATTCCGGCGTACGGTTAAAAAAATAACTTGAAAATACGTACTCGATGGAACTTGGACGGTTTTCTGAATTACTCTTAAACCGTTCAAAATTAGAAAAAACTTTATACATGAAAAAGAAGCGCATTTTCATAAGCTTTCCAATGCCATATCATTTGCCTCAATTGGATTAGCCGTTTAGAAACAGCATCGAAAATACGAACCCGGCTGTTCGATTTGCCAAATTCTACGATTTTTCAAATTACTCTTTAACCATAGGAAATTAGAGAAATCTTTCTACATGTGGAAGGAGCGGATTTGCAGCAGCTTTCCAATGCCATATTATTTGCCTCATTCCGATAAATGATTTAGAAATGTGATCGAAAATACGATTCACGTTTTTTGTATGAAAAAAAAATGGTTTTCAAAACTGCTCTTAAACCGCTTATATTTTGCCAAAAATTTAACCTGGGCCATGATACTCGTGTCCATAGCTTTCCAATGGTATATCGCAAGCTCCGTTTGGACAATGTTTGCGGAAGTTCAACCTAGCACTGACGGAAGTTCAACTACTACCGCTGGGACATGTCAGGTTGTTATCAGAATATTATTCTGATCCCGTGATCAGAATAGTGTTTATATATATATATTTATATATAGGGTCGCGCTATTCGTCACCCTGGGTGAGGAATAGTTATTCTTCACCCCCTCTCTATTTTGAGGTCAATGCACTGTATTTTTAGGTTTCGTAAATTTTGTCTTATTTCATACGTAAAAAGAGAATGTAAGAAAATATATACTCGCCGTAAAAAATATTTTATGTTACATAAAATTACGAACGAAAAACATAGTGTAAAGCATACATAAAATGCGATATTTCTGGTCTTATAACCTATTTTTTTGTTTTCTTATACCAAATTTTACGTAGTGAATCAATATAAATATAACTATTTGTATTTCAAACATAATTTATTTATGAAGCGATCGTAAGATTACCTCAGGTGAAGAATACCTTATTCTGCACCCTGGGTGATGAATAGGATTACTATATATATATATATATATATATATATATATATATATATCCACCGTAAGTGTTCACATGCAAATGATGTCTCTATATTTATATTTTATATCTATCTATATCTATCTATCTATCTATATCTACACTAAAGAACGCCTAGCATTCACCCTCTATTTTCCGGGGTTTTTCATCTATTGCCCGCCCCTCACTCCCCTGGTTTGCTGGAAGAAATTCAGTGGACACTCTCGGCTTGAGTGAGATGTGCCACAAAGCAGATAAGATCACGGGATAATCGGAAAAAGAAGATGACTAGTATGATTTCAATATAGTTTTATTTCTTACTGGTCGTTCTGCGTCCAGCTATCCGTCCATTATACCGACTTGTTTTCCGTGATATTAATAATATCTAAGATGCCCTTTGGATGTCTTTATTTAAAATAATAATAACATTTTTGAACATGTCCTCTAAAATTATTGTTTGAATTTTTTGAATCTAGAAATTGTATTCCAAACAGTGAACATCTATTAAAAATCCATGAA
The DNA here is from genome assembly GCA_011799875.1 of Thinopyrum elongatum. Lineage (NCBI taxonomy): Eukaryota > Viridiplantae > Streptophyta > Magnoliopsida > Poales > Poaceae > Thinopyrum > Thinopyrum elongatum. The sequence continues at coordinate 534,760,602 of CM022301.1, read as the reverse complement.
TATTTTACAATAATAACAAAACAATGAAAAATAAAAAGTGAATAATGTTATAAAAAATATGCAGACATTTTTATAAATAATTATATACAAATCTATAATTTTAAAATTCTTGAACATTTAGTAAAATTTTGCGAGCAATTTCAATTTTGTTAGTGTGTTTTATATTTTATGATTTTTTTCTCAAATTTTGTAAACACTTTTTGAAACTCATGAAAAGAGGAAAATGATAAAAAAAAGGAAACAATTAGAAATAAGAAAACCAAAAGCAAACCAGAAACTGAAAAAAGGGAAAACCACAAAAAACAATCGAAACACCAGCAAAAGAAAAAAAGAGGAAAACCTGCTTCAAAATGGCCCGACCCAGTGAGTGTGTCCCCAGAGTGTTTGATCGACAATTTGTAGAAGTGAGCACTTGTTGCGGAGCTCCAACTTACAAATGCTCATTTCTACAAGTTGAAAGTTGGAACGTGGAACCATTTTTGTAGAGTATAAAGTATATTTGGCATTTGCAGAATTTCAGTTGTATAATCAGTTTGAAAATCCTAGTCAACTGGAATTGCACACTGCATAGTGAAATCTCAGTGAATTTTTTGGTTTGTACTCCCTCCGTCCCATAATATAAAAAGTGCTTTTGACACTATTATAAATTATGCATGGAGTGACTTTGAGATGGTGATGGTTAGACGTTGACCAAAGGCTTCAAAATATGACTCGGACTTTGGAGAAAATTTCAGGCAAGCGATGAACATACAGCTAAAAAAAACATACAGCTGCAATATATATTTGAGTTTTTTCCTGCACTTCATGTGTAAACATGTACAATACGTGTTATACGCACATAATGAATCTAGTGCTAGTCTACACACAATTCTATATGGCGCTGAGCTGCTTCACGTTGATAGGGAAGATGAAGGGCGCGGATCCGTCGAAGGCAGTGGCGGTGAGCATCCGCGGGGTGGCCTTCGTGGGGTGGTAGAAGTCCCAGAAGACGTGGGACAACTAGTTAACGAGCGCTCCTTCAGGAGCCTCGCAATGATCAGTGCCACTTGGCGCGCTCCCAGCCGCCCGCCATGTGTCGCGCTCTGAACGCTCCCTCTGAATTTATTTTATTTTTCCGCACGCGTTTTCGGCTTTTTAAATGTTTTTTTTTTTATGTTTCGGCTTTCCACTGGTCTTCCTGAACTTCAAAAAAAAATTGCGCGGAAAAACGCATTTTCTTTTTTTTCCCTTTCCCGAGAGTCACGGTTTTGCTTCCGCGAGAGGCGCGGTTTTGCTTTCGCGAGAGTCACGGCCGTGCCTCTCGGAAACGAAAAAAAAATGTGTTTTCTGATTTGTTTTCCTTCCGCGAGAGGCACGGTTTTGCTTCCGAGAGAGACACGGTTGTGCTTTCACGAGAGTCACGGCCGTGCCTCTCGGAAACGAAAAAAAAAGCGCGTTTTCTATTTTTTTTCCTTCGGCGAGAGGCACGGTTTTGCTTCGGCAAGAGGCACGGTTGTGCTTTCACTAGAGGCACGGCCGTGCCTCTCGGAAACGAAAAAAATGCGTTTTCTGTTTTTTTTCTTTCGCGAGAGGCGTGGTTTTGCTTCCGCGAGAGGCATGGTTGTGCTTTCGCGAGAGGCATGGCCGTGCCTCCTCGGAAACGAAAAAAATAAACGCGTTTTTTTTCCTTCCGTGAGAAGGACGGTTTTGCTTTCACGAGAGGCACGGTTGTGGTTTCGCGAGAGGCACGGACGTGGCTCTTTTAGAAAGGGAAAAAACCCGTGCTTCCGGTTCGGTTTTTCGTCCGGTTTTTTTCGTGAAAAAAAGTTCGTAAAAACCCATCAACATGAGATCTAGTTTTGAAGATCTCGACGCGAGGAATCCAACGATATAAACGGTTCGAGATTTGGACGCACGGTTAAAGAGATAAAACGTTTTGAATAAACGAATCTACGAAAAAAGGGAAAATTCCCGGGTTGCGACAAGTGACGCACATGCAGCGCGCCACTTGTCGCAACCTGAAGAGGTGAGAGTGATCTTTGCAACTAGTACTCCTTAACTGATGATTTCAAGAAGATGTGGTCGGAGCGGTTGGCACAGTAGCTGCTTAGCGGGGTGCAGGCGATCTTGGCGTTCATGTCCCCAAGGCTGCAACACAACACGCAGCCTTGGCCTCAACGAACCCGTACTCCGCTGGCTGGTCGATGTACCGGAGCAGCGCGGCGGAGGAGAAGAGCGCGTAATGCAGGTCCGTGTACTTGGCGGCCATGCCGCTCAGCACGCCCTCAGCCGCCTTGTTGTACTGCACGGCCATGGCGTTGGCCAGGGCGCTGCAGACCTTGGTGGAGCTAATCTCCCGCAGGGACGGGGTGCAGCCCACGGGCCCCGTGCCGAGGAACAGCACCTTGCGCACGCCGAGGTTGTAGAGGCTCTGCAGCTGGCCCGAGAGGGACTGGATGAGCGCGTCGACGCAGCGGCGGGCCCAGGAATTCAAGTTAGCCGGGGCGAACATGTTAGGACAAAAAAATTGAAGCACAAATGCAAATGTTTTCAACACAATAAATGGCCTCGAAAGATTCAGTTTCAATGCGGATAAGATTCAACTACTAAGAACATGGAAAATTATATTAAAAAAACATATTAGAAACTACTACCATGGTCTCTTGTTGCCTGAACACTCATTGGCAGTAACATGACCCAAAATTGGCTAGGGATTGGAATTTGGGAGGCGGTGTCTCCAATCGAACAGTACTGAATCGAACGATTCAACAGCCAACAGGCTCGTGCGCGTAGTGTAGTGTTGGTTCCTGAAAAATAAAAAAATGGGCCTTCCACAACTAACTAAAGCCCACAAAGTCCAGCCGTCTAGGCCCATCTTTTCTTCCTTCTTCGTCAGGACCATAACTATTCGACAGAAACTTGCCTAAAAAAAAAAAACTATTCGACAGAAACCTCATCATCAATGGCGCTGCTCCCCTTCGACTAAAACTGAAAGGGGCTGAGCTGGGTAGCATGCTCCGCACCAGGAGAGCCGGGGCGGCCGCCCCTGCTCGCCCCAATGGTAGGTCCGCCACTGCGTCGATGTACTGCTGTTGCTGGGAAGGTGTGGCGGCGGTGTTGGCCTTGGCGTAGTGGATGATGTCGTTACTGCCCAGGGACAAAGCTAGAAAAAATGTTTGATGGGGTCAAGTTTATGACAGTGGGGTCATCTTGTCTAAATGGACAGTAATTAGTACTAAACTACTGAAGGACTAATGCAGGATTACCTAATTTCATTGGGGTCAATTGACCCCGATGCTTACATGGGAGCTCCGTCCCTGTTGCTGCCGATGGTGATGGCGAAGACGGACTTGGACAGGTGGGTCGTGGCCTGGGCCTGCCCGAGGCTGCGCGCCAGGGACGCGTACACGCCTGAGTAGTACTCGATCTGCTTGTCGAAGGTGATGCACAGGTCCGTATTTGTGGCGTTGGAGACCCCTGCGCCACCGGAGGCGAAGCGGACGCCGTTCACGTAGTTGGCGTTGCTGCTCAAGGACAGGGCCAGGTACGGTGGCGAGGTCGCCAGCCCGAGCTTCTCGGCTGCATGCATAAGAGCATATCTAGTGCACCCCGTAAAACGTCGACCCGTAAAACGCGTTTGCAGTTCATGAAAAAACGGCTTTGTGGGCCGGCGCGGTCGGCCGCAGAGGCAGACCCCGTAAAACGAATCCGTATAAAAGGATATTCGCGGAATATGCTCTTTTACGGGTCGGCTTTGCGGGGTCTGCTCTTGCGCCGCTGCCGCCTTTCCGCAAATATCAATACCACACCACAAATACACAAATCATCCACACTACAAATAATTATTCAGAAAAAATATCAATACCACAGCACAATACAACAATCATCCACATTACAAATAATTATTCAAATCACCGAAGCAAACTACACAAATCATCCAATTTTTTGTGTCATCCTCGTTGGGTGCCCGAAGATATCCAGGACCAAAGACACGGATGATGACTTTGGCAAACCTACGCACTGACTCAATTGTGGTATTTTCACCAATGCGAAGGTACTCATCGGCATAGTCAGCCGAAACGCCGTATGCAATCACACGCATAGCTGCCGAGATTTTTTTATATGCACTAAATCCCTTCAAGCCCGCGACATTTCTTCTTTAAGTAAAGTACCGACAATTTGCCTCGCAATCTTGAACAATTTTCACAAAGAGAGATCGGCGCATTCGGTACCTTCTCCGGAAGAGGTGCGGCGGATATGTTGGATTCTCCGCGAAGTAGTCTTGCATCAACATCTCGTTTCCGAGATGGCTATTTCGAGGAATGCAAAGACGGCCGACGGTCGATCCTCGCCGCCTCTTTCGATTCTCATCTTCGTGCTCCTTCATGGCAAGGGCCATCACCAACGTCTGCTGCCGATAGTTGGCAAGCAGCGTCTCAACATCCGAGTCGTCCGAATCGGACGAATCGTCGAGCAAAAACTTCTCGCACGGGCTCAATTCCATGTACATGAACAAAAATCGCACGCCGCGTCAACCAACTATGCATAACGTTCGGCACAAAGCACAAGTAAACACTCACCGGTTGCTCGTGGCGTGGTGGCTCTCCGGCGGTTCGGGGGGCGGGCGATCCCGGGCGGCGACGGCGACTAGGGGCGGCTCGAGGGCGGTCGATCCCCGGCGGCGACGGCGATCAGGGGCGGCTCGTGTCGCCGGATCCGGGGAGGGGGGGGGGGGGCGGTGCAGCGTATCGGTGGTAGAGGGTGGGGGCGTCCCCGCGGCGCGATTCCGCCCGCAGATTTGGCCGAAATCGCCGGCGGCGGACGGGCGGAACCAATGGCGGGCAGCGGCAGAAAGAGGTGGGGAAAGGCGCGGGCTGAAATGTCCCTCCCGCCAACCGCTTTCCTGGGATACGGGGCACCGTAGGGGCGAGGGGGAAATCTGCGTATTCGCGGGTTAGGGCCGAGATTTTGCCGCGCCCCTCGAAAATATTTACGGGTCGGACGCGTTTGCGGGGTCTGGTCGGGCAGGTTTTTCCGCGCCGACCTGCATTTTGGCGGTTATTTTACGGGTCGCGGCTTTTTACGGGGTCTGCTAGAGATGCTCTAAGTAGGGGTGAGTATATATCAATCACAAAATCGAAATCTGCAAAGTGTACGTTTTGAAAGTTATCCTTCAACGTCAAGGTCGGAGAACACCCGTCGTTTTTCACCCGATTAGAATCGTGAGAACGTACATTACAGGTCGATCATTTTGCATGGCAACAAATTTGAGTCAAGGTGGCTGAACTCGCCAATTGCTAGCTTGGGATGAAAGACATGGCCAAGACAACAACGTCTACAAAAATATATACTTTCTTATGGCCGCCAAATCTGCACGTAGATGTGCTAGCTGGCCAAGTCACAGTTGCTACAACTTGGACATAGTGAAAAGTCGTACGTTCTCAAGTTAACTTTTTAAAAATGGGGCCGAAGAATAGGAACATATATAGCTTGGATATATGAGCACCCCGTATAACGTCGATCCGCAAAACGCGTTTACAGTTCGCGGAAAAACGGCTTTGCGGGCCTGCGCGAACGAGGGCAGAGTCAGACCCCGCAAACGGACCCGAAAAAAAGATATTCGCAGTAGATGCCCTTTTACGGGTCAGCTAAACGGGGTCTGTTCGGGCACCGCCGCTTGGACTCGCAAACCGAAAACCCCCAATTGAGCGAATTTGACAGCAATTCCGATAAATGAGTTCAAATTCAAACAATAAAACATAGTTGGCGCACAAATAAAATCATAGTTTTGTAGGACAAACGCAAAAGGACTTGCAAACGACCACGTCTGTCGCTCTTCACTCCGCACCACCTCCATCAAGGTCATCGCCGCCCCCGAATCCACCGCCGGCACTTGTTCCAACTCCGGCACCGAAATCACCGACGGGCGCACTGAATGCATCGGCGATGTTGGTTCCTCATCCCGATGAGAAACCATCGCCGGCACTGTAACACGCATCGGCCGAAGCAAGCATCCGCCTCTTCAAAATGTCTCTCCTTGCCATGTCATGCCATTCTTTGGTGACGTCGTCCATGTCATTGCGGTTCATTGTCATGATCCTATTCTCTTCCGCAAGAAGCTTGAACATGGCTTTATTCTCGGCAGCACGTGCTCTTCTCTCCTCAATGACCGCCTTGCGCAACCCCTCGTCCTTGAGCAATTGCCACTTCTCTTGCTTCTCTCGTGCCTTCTTCTCGGCCAACTCATTCTTTGCCTCTGTGACGACCCCGGCTTAATCGTGCACTAATCATACACGCAAATGCGCACGATCAAGCCTAAGGACTCACTTGAAGATATCACAACACAACTCTAAAACATAAAATAAAGTCATACAAGCTTAATATTACAAGCCAGGGCCTCGAGGGCTCGAATACAAGCTCGATGGCATACAAGCGTCAGCGGAAGCATTAGATATCTGGGTACAGATATATTACATAGAGAGAATTAGGCCTTCACAGAGGCGGGGTAAAATAAAATACTACGATCGAAAGGCGTAGGCCTCCTGCCCTGGACCCTCCGATCCTACTCCTGGTCGTCGAACGGCTCCTCGTAGTAGTAGTACTCGCCAGGCGGGTAGTAGTACTGGTCGTCGGCTGGGGCTTCTGGCTCAGGGGCTCCGTCGTCTGGTGGCATCAAATGGAATATGGGGGAAAAAGAAAATAAAGCAAACGTGAGTACTCATCCGAAGTACTCAGCAAGCAAGGATCTACACTACGTATGCAATATTTTCAAAAGGGGGCTGTATATGTGGACTGGGCTGCAGAAATGCCAGAATAGAGGGAGAAGCCTAGTCCTATCGAATACTAGCATCTTCAACAATCTTCGACAGTCTTGCAGCATCAGGAGAGAGCAGATGAACATAATGTAAAGTAGTAGTAGTAATATCATCAACCTCGACCTGAGATCCTTTCTCGACTCCCTGCGAGAAAGCAATCCCAGAGCCGTACTATCCAATTCTCATCACATGTTCTAGTTGTACCGATCGGGATACAACTCCGAGTGTCCGTTACCGTAGGACAGGCTATCGATAGAAGTTTCTTCCCTGCAGGGGTGCACCAACTTACCCACCACGCTCACTTAACTCTGGTCGGACACACTTTTCTGGGTCATGCCCGGCCTCGGCTAAGCAACACGCCGCAACCCGACCTAGGCTTATAAGAGAGGTCAGCACGCCGGACTAAACCTATGCCCCCAGGGGTCTTGGGCCATCGCCCCGGGAACTCCTGCACGTTACGGGGCCACCGAGAGCAGACCTAGCAACCCCTTATACAAGCGCGGTTGCGTTACCAGTCCAACTCGGCGTGCGTCGCTCCTTACTGACGTCAAACAAGCTTCGGCTGATGTGTACGACGCAGAACGCCCATACTATGCCCACGTGATGGTTAGTGCTATCGGGCCAGAGGCTCCTCGGATCAAATATCCAAACCGTAGTGGATTAGGAGCGCGCGGAAACGAGCAGAGACTCACGATCGATGTGACCCCGTCGCCCCGTCTCGAGGACTTGCGGCAAGGGCTAAGAATGCCCGGCCACGCCTCGTAGTTATCTCGCGGGCACCATCCAGGTCAACCCGACTCCACATCACTTCGCGTTAAGCTCGCGCGGGTACCCCTCAGGGCCGACCCGTCTTTAGTATCATAGTTTAGTGCAAGTCATAATATCCAAGGTAACTGTGTGTCTGACACCGAAGGGAACCCTGAGGAATCACCCTCGATGGAATTCCCGCTCGATGTTATCATCAAGGTGAACGAAGGAGGAATCACCCTCGAGGTCCACCTTGAGGAGTTGCGCGACGACGTCGTTATCGGGGGTGGTGTAGAAGGAATCACCCTCGCTTACCACGACCGAGTAACTAACCTACAAGGTTAACATCAGAAGTGCTGACGAGGTATCACCCTCGGCACTCGATGATAACCCAGCAGTGTCGGCAACTAAGGGGAAGTGATGTGCGATGCCATGGTCTAGTCTTCAATCCCGATGATCGGGTCTTCTGATGTCCAGCAGGGCAGTCGGGATCAAGTGGGGGTCTCGGTCGTGTCTCTACCCACCTTATACTAAGCAGTCTAGGATAACCAGTAAGGTAGCAAGGCAGGTTACAATAAACAGGCTATGCAACAGATATAGGAAACAGTAGCAACAGCAGTTCTAATGCAAGCATAAGAGAGAAGAGAATAGGCGATATAGGCATGCTCAAAATGGGGGTGCTTGCCTGTTTGCTCGGGGGCAAGGGCAAGGTCTTCAGTAGTATCGTCGGGGACGTAGTCGTACTCCTGTGCGGCGTCTGCCTCGGGAGCTACGTCAACGTCGGGGTCTACCGAGAGAGAAGAGGGGGAAGAAACAGGTAAACATAATGCAAACAGATGCAATACGGTGCGTGTGATGCTATGATGCAGTGCAGGGTTGCCTAATTATGCATCTAAGTCATTTTAGTTATTTTTAGAATTATTCTGGGATTTAATATCCGACGTGTGTGCACTATTCATCTGTCGGATTCGGGTCCGGAGTTACGAGTTCTTCTACGTAGGAGGTTCCGATGGAGAAACAGACGGCACGATCAGACTCGGCTCGTTGTTCTGAGCAACTTTCATGTTTTAACTTTTTCGATCCGAGCTACGGTTTAAAAGTTATTAATTTTTAAAGTTTATTTGAATTCCTGGAATTATTTTATTTATCCGAAAATGAATTATGACGTCAGCATGACGCGCTGCTGACGTCAGCAAGTCAACAGTCGGCTGACTAAGTCAAATATGACATGTGGGTCCAGTGGGACCCACATGTCAGCCTCTGTTTAGGCTAATCAGTGGATTAATTTAATTACCAGGGTTAATTAGGGGGTGGACCCCACATGTCAGTGAGACAATTAGTATATCTAATTAACTTTTAATTTTTAAAATGTTCTAATTAGTTTTAATTTACTGGGGGCCCACATGTCATAGACTGGGGCTGCCCAGTCAGCAAAGTTGACTGGGTCAACCCAGTCAACGGGGCCCCCCGGGGCCCACTGGCAGCGACTCTGAGGCGGGGCCCACCAGCGCCACGTCAGCCGCGTCGCCGGAGCGACGCCGGCGACCACACTCGCGGCGGATCCGCGCCGGAGTTGGCCGGAATCCCGCTACGGTGAGCCGTTTCGCGCGCGCCTTGGTTCATTCGAACGGGCACTTCAACCCGCGTCCATCCGTGATGGTCGGAGCGGCGGGGGTGGCCGGAATCTTGCCGGCGTCGAGCCGCGGCGGAGATGAGCTACGGGAGATCGGGGAGATGGAGTTAGGAGGCACGGGAGGCTCGGGCTTGAGCTCGCCGGGCTCCTGGGAGCACCAGGAGCTCAACAGTGACCTCTGTTGGCGATGACGAGGGTCACGGCGGCTGCACCGAGCTCACCGGCGGCAACCAGAGCACGGCCTCGGGGACGACTAGCTATGGCGCGCGAGATGGATCATGGAAGAAACAGGGGAGAGAGTAGCTCACCGCGCGGTCACGTAAGACCCGTGGATGCTTAGGAGCTGCAGAGGAGGTCGAGGACGCCGGAATTCGACGCGGTGGCCGGAGATGGGGAAGTGGCCGAAGACGGTGAGGACGACCTTCCCTGCTCCAGCTGGTGAGCGGGGACGAAGGAGTGGACGTCTGCGAATCGCTTGGGCTTGTCGGAGAAGCTCGAGGATGCCGGTGGCCACGGCGGTGCCGACGCGCGGCGACGGCGGCGTTCGGGCGCCGGATCTGGAGGGGTAAAGGGGGAACGGCGCGCGAGGGGGGAAGAGGTCTGTGGGGGTTAGGGTTTGAGCCAGGGGCTCTGCCGCTCTTATCCTTGCCGGGGCGTCGCGGATGGGCGACAGCGCGGCGGCCGGTCGCCGTGTCGGCGTCAGCGCGCGACAGCGCACGGAGGAGGACGACGGGGAGATGGGCTGGGCCGTTTGGACCTCTAATCGGGGCACTGTGCACTAAGGCCCAGTGCACAGTGTCCCGTTTATTACTTTCTCTGCTTCTGTCACATTTTCTTTTATTTCACTTCTGTTTTGAAATGTTTGGGATAGTTGTGCACTTTTGAAAAATATGGAAGTTGACCCTAATATTGCAGTGCAATATTAGCCCCCACCAAAAAGTGGTTTGAACTAATTTGAATTCCATTTGAATTTGATATCAATTTAAATAGATTGAATAATCTGTTTTGGGTGCTGTTTCAAGTTGTTTGAGTCAATTATCCCACTCCAAATATTTTGATGTTGATTTTGGAAATGTTCCTGGATTATTTGTCATTTAATGAACATTTTCCCAAACTGTGTTTAATCAACTTTATATAATTCACCTTTGAATTTGAGTTGATTTTCAGATGTGAATTTGAATTGGATTCATTAACCCTTATGACTTGGCACTGCAAATGATCATGACTTGGCAGTTTTAACAGAGTGTCACAGAGTTTATTACAAGGGGGTGTTACAGCCTCCAAGGTCTTCGCTAACATCAACTCATTTGATTGCACCATGGCATCTATTTTGTCCCGCAAGCTCGATGCTTCGTGTTCCCTCTTGATCTTCTCTTTTGTCTTCTTGTCACCATCGGGCTTGTTCAAGTTTCTTGGGCCATCATCATCTTCATCTTCATCCATGTTTGTAAGTGAACCTCTCTTCGGTGGGGATTCTTTGTCAATCAACTTCCACTTCTCGCACTCTTTGAGCATATCCCAACAATGCTCAAGTTTAAATTTTTTTGCCTTCGGAAGCTTCCATGTCTTTGTATCTTTGTTGGGCAATTTTGTCCTACGCATTTAAAACAAGGTCAAATGATGCAATCACTTCATATGATGCAAATGAAATGCACAACTTGGGATGTGAAAAATAACTCACACAGTCGGATTCCACGGTTCCACTTGGAGGTGCATTGCGAACTTGTTTCAAGCAAGCTGTCCAATGGCTATAAATCGGCTTGATCGCGTCCCAACGACCTTGAAGTGACCGAAAGGTCCGTGGTGTCCTATTGGGATACTTGGCCATCATGTGGAAGTATTGATCTTCGATTCTTTGCCAATATCTCTTCGAGGTTTGAGATGTACCCGTGCAAGCATCAAGGGGCACCACACTCCAAGCCTTGATCAAGATTTAATCTTCTAAGATCGTGTAGTTCTTCGATCTCACGCTTTTTCTTGCTTGCGCTTACTCAAAAGCCCCTTCATCTACCTCCTCCACTTCTAACTCACCAACGTGATCATCCACACCACCCTCCATTTCATTGTAATCAAAAGCAGCGAACGGGGCTTGATCGATGTCGACGGAGTTGGTGTCCAACAAGTTCACGAACTCGGCAGTGGAATTGTTCGAACCACCGCTACATTGAGTGACATTAAGTCACGAAAACCACAATGGCGAAAAGCGAAGCAAGACAAAAGATCGAAGATGCATACCTTCCGGCCATTTCATCGAACACCTCGCCTACGGTGGAAGCAGCTCCGTTGAACGGCATCGTCGGGGAACATGTCGCCGGGGCGGGGGGAGTGGACGAAGGCGCCGGCCTTTTCGTTGGAACCTTCTTCCAGTTCACGCCCGAAACCTTGCTCACCTTCTCCACCGGCGGCCGAGCAGATCGCGCGGCGGCGGCGGCGCCCGGTGCGCGTGCCTTTCCGGCGGGGCCAGCCGGATTGCCGCCCTGAACGACGATGTTGCCCTGCCGCTTGCGGGCAGGCGCGTTGGGGCCTTGGGCGACGGCGGGGGCGACATGGCCGGCGACGAGATCCGCCGGGGGGGATTGCGCGTGCGCGACCTCCATGGTGACGGGGGACGGCTGGAAGGCTTCCATGGCGGCGAGGAATGGCGGGGAAGACGGACCGGAGCGCGCGATGGTGGGGCAATGGCGGCCGAGGAAGGGGGGGAGGGGAAGCGGGAACGGCCGCGCGGAAAGTTCCCTCCCGCCAAATCTCGCTGCGGATAGGGGGCGAGTTCGGGTCGGCCTCCCACCCCGTGAATGTAGAGGTTGAGGTCGAACTTTTGCCGCGTCCCGCAAAATCTTTTACGGGTCGATCGCGTTTGAGGGGTCTGCTCGGGCAGAATTTTTCACGCCGACCCGTATTTTGACGGTTATTTTGCGGATCGCGGCTATATACGGGTCTGCTAGAGATGCTCTAAGTCGTGTAGATTACACTTTCTCTGTAGCAGAAGATATGTCTTCAATAACTGATTGACACTGAACTTGGCAATCATTTATCTAATTTATTTTATTTAACTATAAGTAACTAATACTCGGGCCGTACAAACTAGGAGTAGAGGCAAGAAAAGAGTAGACTATTGATTGGTATTCGATGGAGTGAAATGAGTAGGCAACTCACCTAGGAAGTGGGCCGAGTTCTTGCCGTTGCTGAAGCGGCCGGTGGCCATCCCGCCCGGGTAGTCCATGCCGTTGTGCGAGAAGTCCGCCTTGAGCACCGTCAGCAGGTGGTTGTTGTTTCCGACGTCGGCCAGCGAGTCGCCGAATACGTACACTGCCGGCACGGACGCTGCCACGGCCATGAAAGCCATGATGATCAGGGTACAAGAAGCGACTACACTGGCACCAGCCATTGCTAGCTAGCTAGCTTTTTTTTTTTTTTGAGACAAACAAGCGTTGCTTCGAGAAGCTAGAGCGGTGTGTGCGTTTTATCTTCTCACACGACCCGTTGGCAGTGCACAATGAGTTATGTTCAGGAGGTTTGGCGAGATAATTGCATCTATAGTCCTCGTAGTCGCTGGCGACGTCTAATTTGGTCCTGGAACTCGCGTATTGCTTCAATACGGTCCCGGTACAAGAAAATACGTGTTCAATACGGTCCCTAAGGTTGAACAGCAGTCCTGGCTCTACAAGTGGCATACGTATCTCGTATTTCTATAGCTGACGGGCCCATTTGTCTGTGGGCTGAGAAATAAAAAGAAAAAACACGCAGGGCCCATTTGTCTTTGGGGCGAGGAAATAAAAAGAAAAAACACACCGAGAAATAAAGGAGAAACGGACATCGTGGGGATTCGAACCTGGCTAGCTCGGCACCAGCGCTCGGCGAGCCAACCAGCATGCCAGCTCCACGCTCTATAGTGTTATGTGGATGCACCATCTGTTATCTGGATATATAGTTGTCTTTTAAAAAAATCATGAATTTATAAAATGTTCATGAGATTTTAAAATAAAAATTAACCGATTCAATTTTTTTCATGATTCAATAATAAAAGTTCGTGTATACGAAATATGTCCATGAATTTTTTAAAATATCCATAACAATGTTTGGGAATTTATAATAAATGCTGACCGGTTCAAAAAAAATTCATGAATTCATAAAATGTTCGTCACAAACAAAGAATGTTTCTGAATTTCAGAAGTTGTTCCCCAATTACAAGAAATGTTCACCTATGCAAAAAAAAATTGACGAGTTCCAAAAACCTTTATTGGTCCATCATTATGGGGAATTTTATCAAACTATGCGAACTTTTCTTTTACATTGTATAAACATTTGAAATTTTCATATACATTATTTGTAAACTATGCAATTTTTTTTGCATTGTATAAACATTTGAAATTTTCACATACATTATTTGTAAACTATGCAAACTTTTTTTTTTGCATTGTATAAACATTTTGGAAAATTTCACATACATAATTTGGAAATATGTGAGTATTTCCTTTAAATGTCACGTTTATTTTTAGAATGGGAATAAACATTTTCTGAACCTAGTTGGAACTTAATGAAACTATGCAAACTATGTACAGTGTATTCTGCCGGTAAAGCGCGTGCTAACCACCAGACCAAGCGTGTGTGTGTTATATGTGTGGAGATGCACTTTCTTATATATGTAGTCTTTTCTATAAGAAATATATTTAGGTTTTTTAGTGAAAATAAATCTACTTATTTTTTTAGAAAAGAAATCTATTTAGGTATACAAAGTCTTTTCTTTTGGGCTGGACAGGCCTGTATTTTTTGTTTTAAAGCTACGGCCCAGCTGTCTCTGTGTGTTCTGCATTTTTGTCCGTGTTCTTTTTTTAGCGGTCTCCTATTTGGTGCGAGTGCGTACCCCCCTAAACTAACTACGCACAATTTTATTGAAATTGTGAATATTTTTTTATTCATGAACAGTTTTTCAAATCAGTAATAATTTTTACAAATTGGGGTGAACATTTTTCGAATTTCAAATTTATTCATCGAATTGAAAAAATGTTCACCAAAATTTTGAAGATGCGAACATTTTGAATTTTATTACAAATTCGTGAATCTTTTTTAAATTCAAGAAAATTTTCTGAAATTGCATACATGTTTTTTAGAACTCGTCAACAAGTTTTTTTTTGCATAGCCAAACATTTCATGAAATTTGGAAACATTTTTTTGTTTGTGATAAACATTTTTTGAATTCATGAATAGTTTTTTGAATCTTTGAACATTTAAAAAAATTGGAATTTTTTTTTTTTAATTCCCAAACATTGTTTTGAATATTTTAGAAAAATTTAGGGACATTTTTTCTAGACACGAACTGTTATTTTTGAATCAGGAACATTCTTTGAATCGATGAACGTTTTTAAAAATAAACTATTGAACATTTTATAGATTCATGATTTTTTTTAAAAGGACGTATGAATATAACAGAGGTTGCATCCCCACATTAAACAGCCGCACGTACTTTGCTTGGTGGTTGGTACGCCGAGCTATTGTGGCGAGCATGCGGGTTCGAATCTCCACACCGCACATTTTTTATTTTATTTCTCGGCCCACCACCAATCCTTTTTATTTTTCGGCCCACAGAAAAATGGGCCCGTCAGCTATAGAAATACGAGATATGTATGCAACATGTAGAGTCAGGATTGTTGTTTCAACCTTAGGGACCGTATTGAGCATGTATTTTCATGTACCGGGACCGTAGTGAAGCAATACGCTAGTTCCAGGATCAAGTTGGACGTCGCCAGCGACTACGAGGACTATAGATGCAATTATCTCGAGGTTTGGCTGACGGCAATTTATAGGCCTCATAGGACCAAGTGGAAGCTCCCTGCAAAAAAAAAGGACCAAGTGGAAGCAAGCGTGCAAGCACGGCAGGGATAAAACATTCTTCTTCTTTTTCGACAAATGAAGCATTCTACTTCCATATGTGTGTCCTAAAAAAGAGCACGGCAGAGGAGTACGTACGTTTGTTTGTTCCAGCGTGTGTATGTGCTCCGTGGTGTGGAGAGGACGGCATGACGATCACATAAACAACCAGAACTAATAGAACGCCCGTGCGTTGCCACGGGCTTTTTAAAGAAAAAAAATGCTACTGACGGTGCTTAAATAACCGAGAACAATGCATGTCTCAGCTACCACACATCTTAGATCCTCGATTCTCAGCTAACACGCTTCTTCAATCAATTACAACTATCTTTTTACAAATTAAGAAAGTTCGACTCAGATACTAAAACTACATAAAAAACATATAATCATGTCTTCTTCTGAATAAAAATATTGTAGTACACAACAGATTCAGTTATTGTGACCGCTATAAATATTTATCTTCTAGTGCAAATATTTATATCCCCGGTTATTGTGACGGCTATCTATATTTATCTTCTAGAGCAGATACTTATATCCAGAAGACATACATTTACAAGTGTTTCTTGCTGCCAAAACCTATGTTAAGCTAAAATAAGTAGACGTAGCATAAAATTTGAGATGAGCATAGCACAACAAGGCCAGCTTGCCTCCTTGTCAGAGAGAAAACAACTTGATTGCTCCTACTTTCGGTACGCAACATCTGCGCTAGTACATAACTAAGAGGACTACGAAAAATGACGGATGCTATTCACAACCGCCGATGCACATTTTTTACATCGCTTCACTGCTTCGAAGAATGAATTGCTGCCGTGCTCACCATGCAAAGAACGTTTTTGATGCAAACAACATAGGGCGACTGACCACCTAAACCTGTATTACTATAAAGCAAATACAACAAAGATGTGCGTTCTCATTTCATACTGACCTGGGTGGATGCGATAAAAACGCCATGGACAAAGCGGTTGCTAGGATGGAGATATGAACATCAAATGAACTATAGATAATTCCCAATATTAATATGTGACAGCATCTCTACTAAATAGGGAATCATTATCTCTATCAATAAGCAGAAGCAAACAACTGAAAGAAGATAACTATCTCATTTCTATCCTTACATTCACACGCCAATTTGGCCTGACCTCCACGCCCCAGCCTCACTTTTGAAAGCCTGCAAGAGGGCGAGAGATAGGAGTAAGCACAATATTCTGCAATCAAATGAAAGAGAGTCAGGGAGGAATTAGCATTTTTGCCGTGCTCCCCTGCTCAGACCATCTCAGTGCCGCCACATCTCGTTGAGAAAAAAAAAGCAGTAGCAACAGCACCCAATCCCCATCGAGATATCTCAAGCAAGGTGCCCCTTCTCTTCTCTACACATCACCACTCCTCACATCCAGCACTGGCGGAGCCTCATAGAGGCCAAACAGATCGTGACCCTGCCTTCCAAAACTGCAAACAAAAAATTACTACTATGCATACTAAGTGTTTGGTCCAACCCATCAGTGAATAATACTCCTCCCAACCCCCATTATTATTAGATGAATACCCTCGAAGGATACGCACATGCATATTCGTGTGTGAAGCTAGCTAGCTACTCCATGCAACTTGATTGAATGTTGTACGAGCAGCTTCCTGCTGCATGTGCACAGAATGCTTGCTTACTGCTACATTAGATGGATTCACCCGGCTGGTGGCTGCCTGCTGCATATGTTGGCATTAGATCGATTCGCCCCCTACTTGCTGCTGCGCCTACACAGACCATCTCGTGCTATGCGCGCAATCGCCAAGACCATGAGCCGACGACCGTTGATGAGCCAAGCTGCCAAAGGATGGAAGGAGCAAGATATGTTCGATTACAGTGTAATTTTACTTCTAGGCTTTTTTAAATTAAAAATTTGCCCCCCCCCGCCCCCTTGATTGCTTGCCAAGCTCCGCCACTGCCATCCAGCGATCATCCTCCTCTTCTACATCCTTCGCCCACAAGTGGCTTGCATCACCCCTCCCCCAGCTCCCTCCTATCAACGGATGGCCGTGCTCCACCCGCACCCTCGTCGCGACGCCCGTGCTCCAGACGCACTTATGAAGCCGCATAGAGAGCTCAGGCTCCCTTCCTCTTCCCTGACCGTGGCAAGGGTGAAGCTGCCGCCCCGTGCTCCCTAGACCTCCATCCGCCCGTGATCCATCCTCCTACCATCCAGAACGGGCAAAAAAAAAAAAAGAACGGGGCCATCCCGTACTCCCTTCCCCTCCTCCACAACCAAGCAACTACCACATGCTCGTCCACCAAGCCTCAACCGTGGCGCCCGGATCGAGCATGAATGCACGCGCCGCCTGCCGGATCTGGCACGGATGCGCGCGGTGGCTCCTCACTTCCCTGATTTACGGGAGACGCCGTGCTGGGCATGCGATGCCCTGTCGATTGATGGGGTGAGGGAGGCTAACGACAAGAAACGACAATGTACTCCCCTTTAATAGTAGAGATATATGGAATTTTTTATTATAAATTCTTGATCAACCAATATTCAGCACCTGGGGAGCTGGGCCAATAAATAAAGCCTACATGCTATAAAACGAATAGGAAGGCTTATATGAAAACAAAATCAAGCATCTGTCCCCACTGGATGTGCATATTTTAAGCACGAGCACTTTTGAGTTTAAGTTATACAGGTTGTTTTAGTAAATTTGAAGTGCAAATGTGTGATATATTAAGAGATTTACTCACACTGCATGTGCAGTACATGAGCGGCAGCCGGCAGGCATAGCAAACAACGAGATTCTAAACTTCGCAGAAAATAGAAGATCACCTTCCAATCTGAGTATAAAAGGGTCTCATTCAGATCCAGAACTATGATAAAAGACATGTTTTTTAGGAGGCATATCTAGGAGTTTTTCTGATGATGGTGAAACAAATCCCTACATTACATATAGTTTTTAGTATCGCAAGGAGCGTACAGTTGACAATATACAAAATGGTACACCAATAACAAAAAGACTGCCCTTTTTTACTAACCTGAATTTGATCTTCAATTTGGCTCCTGACTTCAAGTAGAGGTCAATATAGTAGTAGCAGGATCTGCTGAATAGAACATACAGTTTATATTAAGCAGGCAAAAAGAAGGAATGACTGAACAGATAAGCAATCTAAGCAGACAGTTAAGATGTTACTACAGAGCCTAGCTAGCTGCTCAGGTTTATCAATAAGCTCACGGCATGGTCCTTCCCTGTCATATGCATTTGCATAGAGCAATCCAGAATATGCACATAGAAACATTACCATGCAATGATTTACAACCAGGTTGAATAGATTATAGCCGAAATTTTAGTATGAATGTCACCTTCCCTTCGTACCGATCGCAGTAAATAAAAACATATAATTTGATACATTTTTTTCTTCTGTTACAGTCTAATGACATGGTTGGTACAATTTAACATACCTTCCCTAGTCCAAAGGGGACACAAGCTTCTATTAATAGTCCAAAGAGGCCAAGTATGCATGCTTAAACAATACACCATGTCTATTTAGTCACATGTGAGCTCTTCTTGATCATGAAAGGTACCAGGTGCCACAAAAATAATTCAGCACCATCCAAATTAAATAAGGACCGAATAAATTGGCAATGAATCCTAATGCAATGATTGAAATAAGAATAAGACAAAAAAAAGAGAAGCAACATAATAAACAGAGAAAGATTAAACGGACAGGTGATATAATGTCTGCCTCTTCTCGGAAAATCTAATGGCAACTCTATCAATTTTAAGTACTCTTATTGTAGATAACATCAGCATAAAACTTATGTATATCTATTGATTCAAGGCTATGGATTTCTTTCTTGAAAAGGAACACAATTTATATATGAAAGGTAGCGGCTTTCATCGAAAAAGATTCTTGCTCCTAACACATAATTTCTTTACTGGTTTCTCAGCTATGGAGAAGAAAACGATTTCTTACTCACACACAGAACTAATGGGCACCAAGAGCATTTGCACATTTCAATTCACTTGATGCTTCAACAAAGTGCCTCCTCTGCCCGAACAACTGAACAAATGTTGAAAAATCAGAGGCCATGGCATGCTAGAAAGGGAGGGAGGGAAAGGAGGAAATATGACACGAACAGCAGCTCGGGTCTCCCATGTCCGCTCACCTCCTCAAGAAGGCCCAGATCTCTTTCCTTGCGCCCGTTCAAACAATCGATCCGTCTGATTGCGTGCAGGGGATTCCACAAATGCGTCCTCTCATAGCCATGGTGGTGAACCTGCAGAGCAAACACATGCAATGACTGAAATGAATGGGATGCTTTGCTCGGTTCTTCGAGGCCCATGCATACTCGAACAGATTAATACCTGTGTTCGTCCTCCAAACAGGGCACGGCCGGCACGGTCTCCTCCAATCAGTGCAACGCGACCACACCCTGCTCTGTTCGGCGGCGTTTGCGTCGTCCGTGGGGATCCGCGGCAGCGGCGGCGTCCGTGAGGATCCGTGGCCATTTCTTTTAATGATCAAACATGACTCTTGCATAACTGATATCAGTATCCGATTAAGATGATTTTTTTAAGGCACCAAAACAAGAACTGGGTGAAGACAACAATAATAGATATTAGTATCCGACTAAGATGATCTAGCTAAATACCTGTGGGTTGCCACAGAATAACTCCTCTTGACATGCACGTCAATTGCCTCCCTTTAATAGCCCCAAATGCATAAGTTTACAACTACAAGTCGTGCGTGGGAACAAGATGTACACAAACATATATTCATTTCATTGATCAAAATAGATTTATAATAACTAATTTCATTTGTCAAAATAGACCAGTAATCCTAGAAGAAGAAAAGTAATATACAACATATATTATAACTCCGCACTACAGCCAACCGGCTACATCACCCATGCGGCTTCACCTTCGACAACTAATAAAACGGGAAATTTCTAATATCATACACCTTGAATAATATAATAACATTCACTTTCATTTTATTTTTATCTTGAAGCCTCATGGTCACATGTTCTAGGAAATTTTAATTTCAGACAGCAATGATATCTACCAGCAATAAGATTTCTAGATGTCCAGAAATGCAGTATATTTCTGTGTATGGAAATATTTTTCAGTAATAATGCACATGGAAAAGATATAATCATTTTTCTGACCTCAACCTCGACAAGCGCAACTGCATCAAGATGCCCACTATTGACACAATATCTCCAGCGCCCTTGCTCAATCCCGGCCTCTTTGTGTACAGCAAAAGCAAGAACATAGCAACAAGACTGCTTGGACGCTATTGCTCCACTTGACTTTGTAGATTGCTTCCTCAGATTAAGTTTTAATTACCTCTAGTCCTGGAATAAAAGAATGAAAATAATTTAAAGCCTCAATGAAATGTTGCAGATCGTAGCGACGAGATCGGCGGCGGTTCCTCAAGCGGTCCTGGAGCACGGCGCCGAGGGGCGCGGTCCGCGCGGCCACGAGCCCGGCGCAGGCGCGGGCGACGGCGGCGGGCTGGTCCTCGGCGGTGACGGAGGGGAGGACCGGGGCCTCGCCCCAGCCGACGGTGCCGCTGGAGAGCTCGACCCGCATGTCGACGGCCTCGATGCGCGAGGAGGCGATGGTGAAGGGTGTGGCGAGCGGCACGTTGAGTGGGCGCGCCTCGGCCGCCGCCACGTCCACCGAGAAGGTCTCCTTGAGCGCATCGAATCTGAAGGCCTCCATCGGCTGATGCGGCTTCGGGGGGGGGGGGGGGTGACGATGATATGGTTCAGGAGGCGGCCTTGGCTTGTGCCGCCTCTAAATTTTATTGTGTCTTCTGCCTTCCGTTTCTGACCTCCATTTCCTATCCGTGCTCCCTATGACGGACGTGGATCTGGGCGCTCCCTCTCCCTTGCCTTCCCTTCCCTTGGGATTCCCTTGGGAGAGGAATAGAAGGTTGGGGGCGGCGGCGCAGGGGGGCGAGGAGATCGCCGGCGGCGGGGTTGGATTGGGGTGCGGCGGCGGCTGCGACTGGAGATGAGAGACGAGGTAGGGCTAGCGAGGGATTGGTTCTGTCGCGACGGTAAAACCAGTGGAGGGGAGGTGGTGGACGGAACCAAAAAAACCTACGAAAAAAACCGGACGAAAGTGGTGGGACGAAAATTGACCAGCGGAGACTACCAACTGCTCCATTAGGAGTAGAGATGACACTCGACCGTATTGGACGGGTCTCGGTCCGGTTCAACTTTACTTGGTCTGCCGTGCGCTCGCGGCTCTCCCTCGGCCGTCAGTCCTCACATGTATGATGATATTATTTTTTAAAGACCCATGATTTTTATTTATGATTATCTCACAAAAAAAGATTTTATTTATGATCGGTGCACACGGCATGTCTCTCTCGGGGTACGTGTCAAACAATGAAGGTTTGTGAATAAAGGTCGTTTTTAATGTAGCATCGAGTAATAGAAGCACAATAAGCACACAAAGGTCTCTGCATAATTAGGATCACACGAGTTACAATATGCACGAACACAAAGATCACGCCAACAAAAAGCGAAGTCATATAAAACTGGAGCCATGTCTAGGTGGAAGAAAAAAGGAAAAGAAAAACATGAAGCATCGAAACAACGATCGGTGATATACAACAACCAATGAAACCAATCATCTTTTGACAACATAAGGACTATGAGAAGGGTTCTTCAAAAGCAGCATCTTCAGAAAGGAAGCGACACAGAAGCGCCGCCGTCAATAGATCCACCACCGAAGGTGAGATTGTGGGTTTTCACCCTGAAGATCAAGCCCGAGCAAACACAACGCAATGTCTTCAATAGGGTAAGGACGCAAAAACAATATCATTGCAAGGTATAACCAACTAAGGCCAGACCTAGTGATTTCACCTTGCAGCTCAACAGGATACTCGAGAAGTACCATCCAATCAAAGTCATCCTATGCTATCTATTAAAAATCCATGAATATTTTTTGAATATGTTTGATCTAGTGACTCAAAATAACAATAATATATTTTTTGAATATGTCCTCTAAAAATATTTTTAATATTTTTGAAGCTAGAAATTGTATTCCGAACCATGAACATCTATTAAAAATCCATGAATATTTTATTACAGTTAGAAAACGATGAAAAATAATAAAGTAATTTTTTTCAAAAATACGCTAACATTTTTATATATAGTTTTATAAAAAATGAATATTTTTATAAATTCTTGAACATTTAATAAAATTTTGGGAGCATTTTCAACATTTGAGAGTGTGTTATATATTTTTTGATTTTTTCTCAAATTCTGTGAACACTTTTTGAAAATCATGAAAAAGGGGAAATGGTAAAATAAAAAGGAAATGATGAAAAATAAGAAAATCAAAAGCAAACTATAAACTGGAAAAAGGGGAAACCCCCAAAAAAAACAATCGAAAAAACAACAAAAAGAAAAAAGAGTAAAAACCGACTTCAAAATGGCCCGACCCAGTGAGTGTGTCCCCAGGGCGTTTGATCAACAATTTGTATAAGTGAGCACTTGGTGTGAGCTCCGGCCATAGTCTGCGTCGCCATCACGGGTGCTTCACTGAACTTTGTCCCAATCACCATGAACCGAATGCTCCGACGATCTCCACCTGGTCCTCACCGTGACCTAGAGCAGCCACACGCTGCCGTTGTGACTCCGCCAGTGTCCTCCCCGTTCCGCGAGTCTCCGAAGTGCCCCCCCCCCGGGCCAGCTCTCCACTAATATCTTCCCCAACCTCCCCTCTTCGAAACAGAGGATGACAGACGATCGCACGGTTCGACGGCAGGAGGAAAGTTTTGTTCAAGCGTAGAATAATACTTCTGTCGGTACCTTCGCTCAGTGCAGACGGTTCACCTACGATGCATCTCTCATGCACCAACGACAGCAACACTGCGATAACAACCAATTTGTTGTATGCAATTGCTTTCTTGTCGTGTGCAAATCGAAGAGCACATGGGGGGTTTAATTTTTTGTGTGTGTCGACACGACCTACCGTGTGCAATATGCGGTATGCAGTAAAATCTTAGTGTGGGATGTTGGGTTGCCACCCTGAGCTGCATGCCTGAGAAATTGTAGCGCCTGAAGGTAGCCTGAAAACTAAAAGATTTTAGCCTGGCAAGGCAGCCGGAGTGGTATCCTGTTTGGTTCGTGCCATGAGCTTCGTGTGTGCAAGTCATCTCTTCAGTTGCATATTGTTCAAGAACTTATTGATCACATTCAATCAGAAGAAACGGCTCCATCTATTGGTACTAATTAGGATCAGCAGTCTGTCTGTAGTATGCACTTGTCTGCTGCAGCTGTGGGAAAAAAGTCCAATGCACCAACCTTGCAGTTGTTGATTGAAGTGCAAGGTATGGAACTGATATTTCTTGTTGATTCAGGTAGTACACACTCTTTTATTGACAGTGGTCTGCAACATAGATTGACAAATGTACAGAAGAATTCTCCTGTGTCAGTAGCTGTAGCTGGTGGAGGGACACTGCAATGTGATTCCATATTGAAGAATTGTTCATGGAACTGTGGGTCAGTTCAATTCCCTAGTGATTTCAGAATATTGTCCTTGGCCAGTTATGATGGAATAATTGGGTTAGATTGGCTTGCTCAACACAGCCCTACGCAAGTTGACTGGGTGCAGAAGTGGATGTCCTTCTCTTTCATTGCAAGGATTACTGCCTGAAGATGTTGCTATCACATTGTTTTCTATTTCATTGTTGAGACCTGTTGAGGAGCAAGTACTGCTGGATAAGCACGCTATGGTGTTTGAAACTCCAACCACATTACCACCCAGAAGACTCAAGGATCATACTATTCCATTAATTCCTGGAGCAAGACCAATATATGTTGGACCTTATAGAATTGCTCCACACCTGAAGGATGAACTAGAGAAACAGATTAAGGAAATTTTGGACTCAAGAATGATCAGACATAGTAATAGTGCCTTTTCTTCTCCTATATTGCTAGTCAAGAAGAAAGAAGAGGGGGCTTGGAGGATGGTGATTGATTACAGACATCTCAATGCTATTACATTGAAAAGTAAATATCCAATGCATGTAATAGATGAACTTCTGGATGAACTGGCAGGAGCTTGTTGGTTTTCCAAACTTGATCTAAAAGTTGGGTACCATCAGATCAGATTAGCACCTGGTGAAGAGTACAAAACAGCTTTTCAGACTCACAATGGACACTATGAATTTACTGTGATGGGTATGGGTCTGACAGGGGCACCAAGTACATTTCAAGGGATAATGAACTATGATCTATCTCCTGATTTGAGAAAGTGTGCAATGGTGTTCTTTGATGATATCTTGGTATTTAGTAAAACATTGAAGGAACATTGGAAACATCTGGATGAGGTGTTGTCTATATTACATAAAGAACAGTGGAAAGTTAAGATGTCTAAGTGTGATCTTGCTCAGCCCAAGATAGCATATCTGGGGCATGTTATTTCTGCAGAAGGTGTTTCTACTGATCTTGACAAAATCCTGGCTGTTCAGCAATGGCCTGTTCCACAAAATGTCAAAGAGGTGAGGGGTTTCCTTGGCTTGAGTGGGTATTACAGGAAGTTCATTCAGCATTATGGCATTATTGCAAGGCCACTGACTGATCTGCTTAAGAAGGGCATTCCTTTTGTTTGGACCAACATAACAGAGGAAGCTTTTGTCACACTCAAGCAGGCATTGGTGTCTGCTCCTGTTCTGACATTACCTGATTTCACTAAAACCTTCATGATAGAAACTGATGCTTGTGAGTATGATATTGGTGCCGTACTAATGCAGCAGGGACACCCACTGGCTTTTGTTAGCAAGACCTTGGGTCCCAAGAACAAAGCTCTGTCAGTATATGAGAAAGAGTATTTGGTTATCTTGTTGGCAGTGGATAAATGGAGACCTTACTTGCAAGTGGAGCAGTTTATTATTAAAACAGATCAAAGAAGCTTGGCTCATCTGCAAGATCAAAGGTTGCACACAGTCTAGCAACAGAAATGCCTCACTAAGTTACCGGGGTTGAATTATCAAATTCAATACAAACAAGGTAAAGAAAATAGTGCAGCTGATGCTTTGTCTAGAAGACCTCCTGATAATTCTCAACTTTTCTCAATATCCAGTAATCAACCCACTTGGCTGACTGGGATCATAGCTACCTATCAGCAGGATGAGAAAGCCCTAGCAATTCTGCAGCAATTAGCTGTTCAGCCAGCTTCCAAACCACCATACAGTCTGGTTAATGGATTGCTGAGGTATAAGCAGAGTATCTGGGTAGGCCCTGTTCCTGAATTGCATCATAAAATATTTTCTGCTTTCCATGATAGCCCCTTGGGTGGACATTCAGGGTTCCCAGTTACATACAAAAGAATTCATGCGCTATTCTCTTGGTCTGGTATGAAAAAAAATCATATTAGCTCAGGTGCAGTCTTGTTTGACCTCTCAGAAAGCTAAACCTAAAAGAGTTCCTTATCCTGGGTTGCTGTCACCCTTGCCAGTACCACACAAGGCTTGGGACACTGTTTCTATGGATTTCATTAGTGGGCTTCCTCAGTCTTCTCAATATAACTGTATCTTGGTGGTGATTGATAAGTTTTCCAAATATGGTCATTTCATTCCCTTGAAGCATCCCTTTAATGCTCAGAAAGTGGCTGAGGTGTTCTTGGATAATGTGTACAAGTTGCATGGTATGCCCAGTATCATTATCTCTGACAGAGACCCACTTTTCACTAGTAATTTTTGGAAAATGTTGATTACAAGAACTGGGACTCAACTGAACATGAGCACAGCAAATCATCCCGAGACAGATGGGCAGACTGAAAGAGTAAATCAGCAGGTGGAATGTTATCTAGGGTGTTTTATGAGAGCTCAACCTCACAAGTGGAGTAAATGGTTGTGCTTGTGTGAATTTTGGTACAATTCCAACTGGCATTCTGCTCTAGGGAAGTCTCCATTTGAAACACTATATGGGTATACTCCAATGTACTTTGGCATTAGTGAGTCTGACACAATTGCACCAGTAGAAATACAGGAATGGTTGCAATCTCGCCAGACAATTACAGAAACAGCTAGGCAACACTTACTGAGGGCACGACAGCGTATGAAAAGTCAAGCTGACAAGAAGAGAACTGAAAGAATCTTTGAGGTAGGAGATCAGATGTTCCTCAAGCTCCAACCATATGATCAATTGTCACTATATTCTAGAGCAAATCACAAACTTGCTTTCAAGTTTTATGGTCCATTCCACGTTCTAGAAAAGATAAGGGAAAGAGCGTACAAGCTGGATCTTCCTGCAACTAGCCGCTTGCATCCTGTGTTTCATGTCTCTCAATTGAAATGGTTTTTGCCTCGAGAAGCTATTATCAATCAGGAGTTTGTAGGAGATATGCCCTAGAGGCAATAATAAATGTTATTATTTATCTCCGTGTTCATAATTAGGTTTATGTTCCATGCTATAACTGCTGTGGTTCCCGAGACCGTATATCCATAAAGGCTCTGGGGAAAACCCATGTGCACGTGTGGAATAATAAACGGTAAAATGTATTCCTAGTCATGCCTCTAAGACTAGCTCAAGTGTTGCATGATGATTATGTTTCCCAATCATAGGCATGTCTATGCCAGCAACTTTGAGGGCACAAATGTTAGAAGAACATTTGTGTTGAATCGACCCGATTGATGTTATGCTATGAGATACATTCGTCACAAGTTAATGGTTAATAACGCAGAGATGGTTAATGTTTGCATAATTCCTTAGACCATGAGAGTATCGAGTTTCTTCATGCTTGCTTCATGAACTTTGGGGTTTGTTAAACGTCATCCGTAAATGGGTGGCTATTACGGCGGCTTACGGGTTCATGGAAAAGTATGTCAAGTAACTTGATAGCTCAAGATTGGGATTTGCTCCTCCGGCGATGGAGAGATATCTCTGGGCCCTCTCGGTGTTACGGTATCCATCATCGTCTGGCCAGACACTTTGTGATTTGATCACGGGGATGCCGGAACACGGTAACGAGAAAAGAGAACAATACCGGTAACGAGGTAACTAGCATAGTGGACAAGTTGTTGATCCACGGGAATGCCAACATGTCTCACCTTGGGTATTTGTAACATATCGCGAAGCAACAGGAATAGCACACGGCAACTGGAGGTTCACTCGAATATTCATTCGTGTGGGTATAGGGGTCAATATGGGTGTCCACGGCTCCGATGCTGATCATTGATCGGAAAGTGTTCTGGTCATGTCTATACTTCACAGAACCTATAGGGTCACACGCTTAAGGGTCATCTATCTGTTGAACGCTAGACAGGGAGTCTGAGAGAAAGTCACCGAAAATGTTTCGGAGACAACGGAAGAGTTCCGAGAGAGAGAACACCGAAAGAGTTTCGGTAAAACCGAAAAGTTGTTTCGGAATATATTATTTGGTCAAAAAGGGTTTCGGCACCGCCTGGAAATTTTCAGAGGATGCCAGAATTGGTCTGGGAACTTCTGGGAATTTTCGGAGGGAAAAACCGGAAATGTTCCGAAACTGCCGTAACCGCTGTTAATGCTTTCCGCTGATGAAAACCACCGCATCGAAAATGTTTCGGATCATGCCCAGAATAATTTTAGAGGGTGCCGGAAATGTTCTGGGACTTTTTGGAATTTTTCAGAAAAAGTTTCGCGAAAAACATCTTGTCTCAGCGCGAGGGGACAAGATCCCACGAATCGGGGGTTGCATGTTTGGTGGCTTTTTGTCTAGGGAGCATGCATGTTTCATGGAGACATGTTGGTGGCTTGTTGGGGGGGCCCTCCCCCATGGGGAGACAAGGTGTGGGCCGGCCCAAGGGCTGCCATGGTGGTGTCCCCTTGATGCCCCCCTTGTGTTACCATTATGCCCTTTCATGTGTGACATAAAGCTTGGGTATTTTGGTATTTCAACATCCCACCCCACCCCTTGCCTTGGCCTATAAAAGGAGGAGAAGGGGCTGCCATTCTCCCCATCCCTTGCTCTCATACACATGCCAAGATGTTATCTGGCTTCTCTCTCCCTCCCACGAAAAGAGTTTCGTAGAGCCGAAAGGCTGTCTGGGTTCCGGCAGGAACTAGTTCTGGACGGCGAAGCCCTGCCGGATAGGTGACACCGTATGTGTGCAACTCTGTAGAGAGGTCGTAGTTTCGATCTTAGTGCCCGAGGGGCTGTTCGAGAGTGCCTCCCGAAGGGCTGTCCAAGTG
This sequence comes from Thinopyrum elongatum, assembly GCA_011799875.1. Classification (NCBI taxonomy): domain Eukaryota; kingdom Viridiplantae; phylum Streptophyta; class Magnoliopsida; order Poales; family Poaceae; genus Thinopyrum; species Thinopyrum elongatum. The sequence goes on along the minus strand of CM022301.1, from coordinate 534,732,394 downwards.
ACGGTCCGAGTTCTGTGAGTCCTCCCGAAGGGCTGTCCGAGTGACCATTCGAGTTTCGAAGGTCCTCCCGAAGGGCTGTCCGCGACATCGTCCGGGGGACTGTTCGACCGCCTCCCGGAGGGCTGTCCGAAGGGAAGACGAGGGTATACATCCTCGCGGTTGGGAGGTTGTAAATCCTAGCTGCGGGGATCTGCACCGCCGATCGTCATCGACTCTACTTCGCTGCGCTACGAGTCGGTAACGAACATGATCAAACCTTGTATGCAGTCTCCATAGTGGTCCTGGGCTGGTGCGTAGGGCGGAAATTTTTTGTTTTCTGCTGCGTTACCCTACAGTGGCATCATGAGCCGTGCTATGCGTAGATGCAGGTTGCGATCTAGAATACATAGAGATGTATGGGTGTTGCACAATATAATTAGGTAGTAGATGAGTTCTATTACTGAAAATTATTTGTGCGGGTAGCAGATGAAATCTGTTACCCGATGTTCTTGTTGCTTCCCTGGAATTTGCATATTTCTGATCTTGATAACAGTATGGTGGAGTTTCAAAGTTCTGGCAATCCGCGATCCTGATTGATCAACGAAGTGCTAACAGTTCATTGAATTCCACCGTAGTTAAAAGGAAAGATGAAATTTCGCAGACAAAAGGGCAATGCAGATATGATCTGCACGGGGGTCATGCGTATGACGAAGTTTAGTATGGGGCTCGAGATTTTATTATCTCGGTTTTCATACACCCTGGAAAGTTAATCTAGCGACTTGAATTATCATACTTGATGATGGACATTGGTAGCTTCGGTTTGTTTCGAAACCTTAGAAGCCACGTAAAACAAGTTTTTGCATGAACCGATTAGAAGCGTCTAACTTGGTTTTGCAGGAGGGTTTGCATGTGCATATGATGTGGTATAGCAGTGCTCATAATAATTTGATTATGTATGAGATGACTATATAATGTAAATTTATTGACCTGCGTGTCATGATTCGGCATGATGGCTGGAGCCATATGATTGCACTTTAAATGACCTGCGTGTCAACCTTGTTGTAATGCATTATTTTATTAGCTATAGAGATAGCAATATTATCTGGTGCATCGACAAGGTGGTGGCAATCTTCGCAAAGGTGAACACCGACGCGAATGCCGAAGACGAAGAAATACAAGACTTCTCCGTCAGAAAGGGCTATACCATATCATGCTATTATGAATTGCCTGAGATGTTTATCCCTTATGTTGCACCCTTCTTGATTGCGCGGTAGTCGCTTTTATTAGGGTGATCTCTCACAAAAATATCAAGTAGTTAGTGTTCTCCCAAGTGTAGCACCGTCACGGCACCTAACTCGGGGCATCACATGGACACATGGGTGCGAACGATTAGGGAAGTGTGAGGCGGGTGAGTTGAGACCTCGCAGCAAGATCACTTGGTTGTCTTGACGTTCTGGAGGAGCGTCCTGAGCTCGGAACACGCCCATCGAAAGATGAACAAGAGTCACATAGAGATGTGATTGGCAAGTTGGCCTACCGATTGCAATTTTCGTCACTTGAGATGGACACATCCTTGGCGTTGAATTGTAATATGGATCTTGAATCGCTCACAATCAATTATGAGAGATATTGATTTGAGTGGGAGAGCACTGTTGAATTAACTTGTTTAATTCTCAGTGCAATTAATTTTGAACACTGTCTAAGTGTGATTTGCATAATAGTTGTAGAATAATGGCTCGCATTTCCACCTTCCCTATTAAAATTGAATAGCTGTTAAATATCTGGTTAAATCTTTACGGTTGGTAACGTAATGTGAGGATTGTCCTCCAGAGTGCCGAGAAGGACTTTGTCCTATCGCATACTTTCGGTATTCTCTCGCTTATGCTATGGATCATGTGACTCTCGTCCTTCGATCCAAAAGCTAGAATTCCGTTTCAGTCAAGTGCAATATGTTTGTTTCCATCAGACCTGAACTTCGAAAGTTTGGATAGTTATGTGATATTCATGGAATCTGAAAATCATTTTCAGAGACAGACAAAGGCTAAAAGATATGAGATATCCAAAGCAATGTTTGTTTGCAAACTATTAGTAAAGGAGTTTACTATGCATTAGACTGATAAGAGAGGGATCCAGTAGAACGCCTGTCATATGATGAAAAGTGAATAAAACAACAACTTAAAGAGAAAGGAAGTGTCCGAAGGGTGTTAGTGTGACTTACACACCTAGGAAGTCCGGGGCTAACGCCACTCTTAAGTTGGGTGCTTCTTCTGAGAGTAGGAGAAATACTGAAAGTTAAACTGTTAGAAGTATAAAGGCAATAAGATAGAAGACTGGAATATCCAGCTCATGTATGAATGTCATGCAAGTTTTTGATGTATAGAAGGCTGGTCAAAGATATAGTTCTTGGGAATTATGGTTAAACATGTTAATCACTAATTCTTGGGTATTGTGAGTTAATCACAAAGATACCCGCTCGATTGCATTCTGTTGCAACTTGATGTAAGAACTACTATGGCCTGAAAGACTAGCCAGGAATGAGGTTTAGGTATACACAGGGAACATAGTAAATGTTACTATACCTTCCATCGGTGTATTACCGTCTGTATTCATTTTCATAATTCATTTAGAGTTTCACGAACTCTAGCCCATTGCATAAGGTATCTTGCAAGAAGGTTGTTCATAAGAGAACTTTTGATGTTCGATGTTATGAATAACATAAGGGCCATACTTTCATTATGAATGAGATGTATGTTATGAATATTGATAATAATATATTACCTCTGGGTTTACTTTCATAATTCATTTTAGAGTTTCATACACTCTAGCCCATTGCACAATGTTTGTTGCAAAAGAGTTGTTCATAAAACAACAATTGTTGTTCAGTATTATGAATAACATGGAGGGCCATGCTTCCATCCAAAATTGGACGTATGTTATGAATATTGATGGTAATATGATACATCTATAACACTGACGCTAAATGTCGCAAGACTAAAAGAATACCACACAAGTGTGGCACTGCATTTGGTCACATTGGAGAAACCCGCATGGAAAACTCCATTATGATGGATTTTGAAATCGTTTGATTTTGAATCATCTGACACTTGCAAATTTCCTCCGAAAAGTGAAGTGACTGAAATACCGTTCACAGGCCATAAGGAATGAGCAACAAACTTATTGGTGATCATACATTTTGATGTGTGTAGTTCAATAAATGTTGTTGCAAGTAGTGGATTTATCTATCTTCAGAAATGACTCAAGTAGATATATGGATATTTACTTGATGAGACGTAAGTCTGGATCTTTTGAAATCATTCGAAAGGTTTTCAAATATGAAGTAGAAGTTATTATAACAAGAAAATTATGTTTCTACAATTCGATTGCAGAAAGAAATATTTGAGTTACAAGTTTAGCGAATGTCTGATGAGTTGTGAAAAGAGTTTCATAACTTACACCTCCCGGAACACCACTGTGAGTGGAAAGTCCGTGAAGATGTAATCGAACCATTTATGACATGGTAAGATCAAATATGACATAAATAAATTTGCCATTATCCCTTTTAAAGTGATGCTTTAGAGACTGCGGCTTTTACACTGAAAAGAGCTCCATCAGGTCTGTTGAAATGACGCCATGGTATGGTACGCCCAACCATGTTGTATCTTTTCTTAACATTTGGAATATGGGGCTTGTGTAAAAGGTTACAAACCTATTCCAAATCAGACAAGTGCTACTTTGTAGGTTATCCCAAGTAATTGGGTATTCCTCCCTCACTATACCGAGGCAAATAGGTTTGCCACAAAGAACGGTATGCTTTTTGAAGAAAATGGTTCTTTCAAAAGGTGAGTGGGAGAATAGTGCAACTCGACAAGATAAACAGTATCTTCGTCATCAGGTCAAAGGAAAGAGACCTTGGAAGTAATTCCAGAGTTTCCTACTGCGACTGATACGGAAGTCTCTACAATAAAATGTATGGACTTCGGTCGAACTTGCAGCTGAACCACGTAGGCAAGGCTCGTGCAAACCTCTCAGGTGCGCAAACGAGATATTGTTGTTAGACAACAGTATACCTACGATACACAAGGAAGCGTTGATAGGCCCTGACTCCGGAATTGGCTAAATGCCAATACAATCCGAGATAGTTTCCATATAAGTGATTCAAGATTAAAACCTTGATACACCTTTCGGAAGACTTAGAGTCTGACGAATATTTATGGAACTATAACTGATACGAATAAAAATGTTTTATCCATAAAGCTCGACTTGTTGCAATATACAAGTTCAAGGAGTTGACTACGATGAGGTTGCTTCACCGTAGCGATGCTTAAAAGTCGGTTCGGGTTGAACTAGCAATTAATACATATTTCAATCATGAGATATGAAACAAGGATGACGAAAGGATTTCCATCTGATGGAAATAAAACCAAGGACTTGCATGTGTTATAGTCCAAGGTATTTTGTCGAGCCAGAGGATGCTAGTAGGTATGCAAACTTCAGAGTTCCAGCGATGGACAGAAGAGAGCAAAATGGAGTTAGAATCTTCGTGTTTTGATGAAATGGTCAAAAAGGGTTTTGACTTCATCAATGGGTAACGAAGATGCTTGTAATTCAAGAAAGTAAGTGGGAGCATAATAATATTTCTAAAAACCTTGTGTGCTTGACACATTGGTAATTAGAATTAAAATTCTTGACACGAATTAGGACTTCATTTGAAAATAGTTTTTCAATGAAGTGCTTGGGCTAAATAGCCTTTATATTAGGCATGATGATCTATGGAGATAGATTTACCTAATAGGGCTGAGCAAAGATACATATTGACAAGATGCTAAAACCTTTTAGCATTAAAAACGTCAAGGAGTGATTCTTGCCGAAGTCACATGGAAAGAGTTTTTGCAAGACTCGGTGTCCCAAAACACTGATGAGCAAAATACATGATGGAGATTCCACACACCTTCGTGTTTGGATTAATCATGTATTCCATGGTATGTAAAACAACATGATATGTCCAATACTCCAAAGTTGTTACGAGTATAGATACCAAAGTGATCAAAGTACTGATCATGGGACAACAGTGAAAAAGGGTCATTGAGTACTATAGTAGCACTGATGACATGTTTTCTCGCAAGTGAAGATCATGAAGAGTTTGTTGTAAAAGGTTACATCGATACAGTCTTCATCATTTCTCCATGCGATTTTTGATTTAAATTGAGGGTTTTGTGTAACACACAATGTGGTGGCACAGTTAGTTGGAAATTGTTCCAAACAAGTTACTGTGGCGAATTCTATAACAGAGGCGAAGTATGTTGCCGCTTTTAAAAGCGACAAAGAAGATGTTGAATCATATAGTTCATTCATGAACTTAGTATGGTTCCAAGATGGCTTTGGTCAATGGGACACTATTGAAGATAGTTGCTCCATAGCTCAGTCTGAGGAATCAGGTTTCGACCAATGATTCACACATATGCAAAGCCAAGTCCACACAAAATATGAATTTTGTGAAAGCGTGGAAACGCGAGGATATGCAAAGATACACACGGAGCTGAAGTCGTCAGATCCGTTGGACATCAGGCTATACCACAAGCGAAGCATATTTACACCGGTGTGCCACAGGTGTGAAGTGCTTTAGCATTAACTAGATTATTGACTCTAGTGCAAGTGGGAGTCTGTAGGAGATATGCCCTAGAGGCAATAATAAATGTTATTATTTATCTCCATGCTCATAATTATGTTTATGTTCCATGCTATAACTGTTGTGGTTCCCGAGCCCGTATATCCATAAAGGCTCTGGGGAAAACCCACGTGCACGTGTGGAATAATAAACAGTAAAATGTATTCCTAGTCATGCCTCTAAGACTAGCTCAAGTGTTGCATGATGATTATGTTTTCCCAATAATGGGCATGTCTATGCCAGCAGCTTTGAGGGCACAATGTTAGTAGAACATTTGTGTTGAATCGACCCGAGTTGATGTTATGCTATGAGATTCATTCGTCATGAGTTAATGGTTAATAACACAGAGATGGTTAATGTTTGCATGATTCCTTAGACCATGAGAGTATCGAGTTTCTTCATGCTTGCTTCATGAACTTTGGGGTTTGTTAAACGTCATCCGTAAATGGGTGGCTATTACGGCGGCTTACGGGTTCATGGAAAAGTATGTCAAGTAACTTGATAGCTCAAGATTGGGATTTGCTCCTCCGACGATGGAGAGATATCTCTGGGCCCTCTCGGTGTTACGGTATCCATCATCGTCTGGCCAGACACTTTGTGATTTGATCACGGGGATGCCGGAACACGGTAACGAGAAAAGAGAACAATACCGGTAACGAGGTAACTAGCATAGTGGACAAGTTGTTGATCCACGGGAATGCCAACATGTCTCACCTTGGGTATTTGTAACATATCGCGAAGCAACAGGAATAGCACACGGCAACTGGAGGTTCACTCGAATATTCATTCGTGTGGGTATAGGGGTCAATATGGGTGTCCACGGCTCCGATGCTGATCATTGATCGGAAAGTGTTCCGGTCATGTCTATACTTCACCGAACCTATAGGGTCACACGCTTAAGGGTCATCTATCTTTTGAACGCTAGACAGGGAGTCTGAGAGAAAGTCACCGAAAATGTTTCGGAGACAACGGAAGAGTTCCGAGAGAGAGAACACCGAAAGAGTTTCGGTAAAACCGAAAAGTTGTTTCGGAATATATTATTTGGTCAAAAAGGGTTTCGGCACCGCCTGGAAATTTTCAGAGGATGCCAGAATTGGTCTGGGAACTTCTGGGAATTTTCGAAGAGAAAAACCGGAAATGTTCTGAAACTGCCGTAACCGCTGTTAATGCTTTCCGCTGATGAAAACCACCGCATCAAAAATGTTTCGGATCATGCCCAGAATAATTTTAGAGGGTGCCGGAAATGTTCTGGGACCTTCTGGAATTTTTCAGAAAAATGTTTCGCGGAAAACATCTTGTCCCAGCGCGAGGGGACAAGATCCCACGAATCGGGGGTTGCATGTTTGGTGGCTTTTTGTCTAGGGAGCATGCATGTTTCATGGAGACATGTTGGTGGCTTGTTGGGGGGGCCCTCCCCCATGGGGAGACAAGGTGTGGGCCGGCCCAAGGGCTGCCATGGTGGTGTCCCCTTGGTGCCCCCCTTGTGTTACCATTATGCCCTTTCATGTGTGACATAAAGCTTGGGTATTTTGGTATTTCAACATCCCACCCCACCCCTTGCCTTGGCCTATAAAAGGAGGAGAAGGGGCTGCCATTCTCCCCATCCCTTGCTCTCATACACATGCCAAGATGTTATCTGGCTTCTCTCTCCCTCCCACGAAAAGAGTTTCGTAGAGCCGAAAGGCTGTCTGGGTTCCGGCAGGAACTAGTTCTGGACGGCGAAGCCCTGCCGGATAGGTGACACCGTATGTGTGCAACTCTGTAGAGAGGTCGTAGTTTCGATCTTAGTGCCCGAGGGGCTGTTCGAGAGTGCCTCCCGGAGGGCTGTCCAAGTGACGGTCCGAGTTCCATGAGTCCTCCCGAAGGGCTGTCCGAGTGACCATTCGAGTTTCGAAGGTCCTCCCGAAGGGCTGTCCGCGACATCGTCCGGGGGACTGTTCGACCGCCTCCCGGAGGGCTGTCCGAAGGGAAGACGAGGGTATACATCCTCGCGGTTGGGAGGTTGTAAATCCTAGCTGCGGGGATCTGCACCGCCGATCGTCATCGACTCTACTTCCGCTGCGCTACGAGTCGGTAACGAACATGATCAAACCTTGTATGCAGTCTCCATAGTGGTCCTGGGCTGGTGCGTAGGGCGGAAAATTTTTGTTTTCTGCTGCGTTACCCTACAGAGTTACCTACAGTTCATGCCGCGCTTCAGTTCCCTGTCAAAGTTTTGCAGCAAAGGGTGCGCCAAACTGGCAACCGTACTGTCGCCCAGGGACTTGTTCAGTGGTCTGATTCTTCACCTGCCGATGCCATCTGGGAAGATTTGGAGTTTTTGGAACAACAGTTTCCCGTGCTCTGGCTTGGGGACAAGCCGGCTCTCAAGGAGGGAGGAATGTCAGCGACGCCAACCGGCAGGAGGTGGACACTAGTAGAAAACAGGGCTTTGGTCCAGGCCTGAAAAGTCCATTAATCCCGGTTCACTCACGAACCAGGACCAATGGGTGCATTGGTCCCGGTTCGTGAGGCCAGGGCGCCGGCCGGGCCTCGGGGGCCATTGGTCCCGGTTCGTGAGACCCATTTGGTCCCGGTTCCAGACACGAACCGGGACCAATGAGCCTAGCTCCTGGCCCACAACCATTGGTCCCGGTTGGTGGCTGGAACCGGGACCAAATGTGATCCTTTAGTCCCGGTTCTAGCCACCAACCGGGACTAAAGAGTTGCCTATATATACCCCCTCCCCTGCCCGCGAGCAGTGCCACTGCTCTGTTTTTTGGCCGGCCGTGGGAGAGCTTTGTGGTGCTCTAGCTCACCTCCTATGCACATGAGGTGTTTGATGAAATGCCCGAGCCATACTTAAGCTTTCTCCTCTCGAAGCCCCTTGTCCAAGCTCTATTTTCCTCAAGATTTGTTTAGTTTTGGCGGTCCGTCCTGTCCCGTTCCCGTCCTCACCGTCGTCGATCGCCCGCGCCGATCTCGTCGCCGGCACCACCGTGGTGAGCCTCTTGTTCTTCTCTTCTTTCTAAAAGAAAAAAGTTCTTACTTTTATGATTTAGATAGATACTTGTGTAATTTTCTTACTTTTATTATTGTTTGTTATTATATAGTGCGATGGTTTTGGTATCCGCCTTCGTCGGCCCTCGTCCTGTCTATGATTCGGATGTGGTATATATATTATCTTTTATAACTATTAGTTTCATTTAGTGTTTATGACAATTATGCCGACCAACGTAACATAGATTTTTTTATCTAGGAGGTATGTGAACCGGAAATTCCAACCGACCCTATTGTCGAGAGGTTAAATTTAGTTGAAGAAGAAAACAATTACTTGAAGGAAAAATTAAAAAAATTGAGGAGGAGAAGATGATATTGGAGTTGCACGTTGCGGATGTTGTCGATGATCACAAGATCAAGATGGATGCAATGCGCTTCAAGGTTAGAAAGTATAGAAAATATGCCATTCATACTAAGGCTTGGTATCATTATGCCGTTGGATCAATTCTTACCTTAGTTGCGATTATGATCGTATTTGTTGTTTCATTGAAATGTTTTAGATAGTTTCAATGTATGGTTTAATTAGATGCTCTGGAGAGCTATATGTTGTTCAATGAGAACTATGTATGTACTTTGGTTTAAATGTGATGATGAACTTCTATTAATTAATTTGGTCACTTCTGTATTCATGATGTTCTGTAATAGTTTTTGACACACTTAATTATATATAATGCACGCAGATGAACCGGCGAGAAGCAGTGTGGCGAAGGTGGGCTTCGAGTGACTTCTAAATTTTTCGTTCTCGCGCGACTGCCTCGCGCGCTTATTTGGGCCTCAATTCTTTCGTATCCGCGCTGTCACCGGTAGTTTGTTCGCCTGTAAATGAAGTTCGGGGCAATTGGGCCGACCCAAATGATGCCGGCAGATTGCCTGCCCCTGTAACTACACCATTCCCGGCATTTACATTGACCTGTATAGTCTTGTCCGGCACATAAATCATTGGAGGCAGTCAATTGCCCCAAATTTCTGAACATTCCCGGCAGATAATTGCCCTTAAATTTTTTACATGGTGTAGTGCGCGCCCTGCCCAGCGCTGCGCATACACCCAAGGCGGCTGCCCCGCACCAGCCAGCCCCGTGCGAACGGAGAAGAAGGCCCGCCGCAGCCGGCCAGGGAAAAAAATTGTTGACAACCGACGAAGTGCTCAAGCTAGAACATGGAACATTAAAAAAAACTGGAGTATATTTCACCTCTGATAATTCTAAGTTGTTTACGCAACTAATGAATAATAGCGCTGAGTAGTATACAGACAACTCTATATAGCGTTGAGCTGCCTTACGTTGATAGGGAAGATGAAGGGCGCAGACCCGTCGAAGGCAGTGGCGGTAAGCATCTGAGTGGTGGCCTCCGTGGGGTGGTAGAAGTCCCAGAACACGTGGTCAGAGCGGTTCGTACAATAGCTGCTGAGCGGGGTGCAGGCGCTCTTGGTGTTGAAGTCTCCCAGGCCGCAGCACGCCACCTTCGCCTCAGTGAACCCGTACTCCGCTGGCTGGTCGATGTACCGGAGTAGCGCGGCGGACGAGTTGAATAGCGCGTAGTGAAGGTCTGGGTACTGCACGGTCATGGCGCTCAGCAGGCCCTTGGCTGAATTGTGGTACTGCACGGCCATGGCGTTCGCCACGATGCTGCAGACCTTGGTGGGGCTCATCTCCCGCAGAGATGGGGTGCATCCCACCGGCCCCGTGCCGAGGAACAACACCTTGCGCGCGCCGTGGTTGTAGAGGATGTCCAGCTGGTCCGAGAGGGTCTGCATGAGCGCGTTGACGTACCGCTGTTGCTGGGAGGGTGTGGCGGCGGGGTTGGCCTTGGCGTAGTGGATCATGTCGTTGCTGCCGATGGTGATGGCAAAGATGGACCTGGCCAGGTGGCTCGCGGCCTGGGCCTGCCCGAGGCTGCGCGCAAGAGAGGAGTACACGCCTGAGTAGCACTCGATCTGCTTGTCGAAGGTGATGCACTTGTTCTTGTTTGTGGCGTTGGAGACTCCTGCGCCACCGGAAGCGAAGTTGACGCCGTTCACGTAGTTGGCATTGCTGCTCGAGGACAAGGCCAGGTACGGTGGGGAGGTCGCTAGCCCGAGCTTGTCGGCTGCATGCATATATGTCAGGGGAGAATTCCAGATTCATATACAGAACTAACTATAGATCCATAATGGAAGTCACCAAAGTTGGGCCTGTAATGAAAGTTACAGCGTGGAGTATCATGCACTACTATTCATATGCTATCATATTACCACCAAACTCAAGTTGGTACTTGTAGATGATTCCATTTATTATTTCAAATGACTCGTGGTAGTACTTCATTTGTTACGATACTGTCTATTCACTCAGTGCATTCGGTTTACATGGTTTAGTTTATACGGTTTTTCGGTTTGTATGGTATTAATACTTGGTAAATATGGTATGAAATTAAAATACGGTTCGGTTTCGGTATATACCAAATTATTTCGGTATGGTTTCGGTATATACCATAATAACCAAAGTTGACGCGAATTTGAAAATGATGTAACAATAATTTGCAAATTTATGACTCAAACACATACTATTTTACACAAATAGTATATAAGTATATAGGCATGCACGGATTCATACGTTGATGGTTATGGACGTACTTAGCATTATTTTTACGAGAAAAATGACTATGTTACAAGAAAAATGGACATGCGTAGAAGGAAATTTGGCTCATGTACAAGAAAAATGACAACTTGTATGGTTGTTCGCCTCAAGAAATATAAATATATTTTTAATTCCGTTTATTCGGTTAACCGTTAGGTTTTTCGATATATACCGTAAAAACCAAAGTTCAAAACGGTATGAAAAGTTCATACCACACCGAAACTAGAAACCATAAAAACCGTAGATTTGGTTCGGTTTGGTTTATTTTTGGTATGGTTTTTCGGTTCGGTTTCAAAATGCACAGAGTGACTGTCTATCACGATATGATACAAGTATTATCTTTTTTTCTAAACTAATACTATATCATATTATCAATATGTCTAGTTCCACATCATAACTAGATTATGATACAGCACCATGAGACAAATTGGGAGTTTTCAAGTCAAACTGGGAGTGAGCAATAGGGACCACGTAATAAAATTGACAAAAAACTTGCCCCCGCGCGAATGCAAGATAGCTGGAATCAGTGTCGATTTCAATTATTCTTTTCTCTTGTTTATTTCGCGGAATATCATGAATAATTGTTTCTCAAAAAGATCACGAGTACTCGTTGATTGAGGGATCGAGCCTCACTGCAATTGTGAGATGAGAATGCAGGCAGCAGGCAAGGGAAGAATGGTATTCGACTGTTCAAGTGAAGCATGAGTAGGTAACGTACCGAGGAAGTCGGCGGAGTTCTTGCCGTTGCTGAAGCGGCCGGTGGCCTTCCTACCCGGGTAGTCAATGCCGTTGTGCGAGAAGTCCGCCTTGATCGGTGTCAGCAGATAGTTGTTGTTCCCCACATCCACCAACGAGTCGCCGAACACGTACACTGCCGGCACGGAAGCTGCGGCCGCTGCGACCGCCGTGAAAGCCATGATGAACAAGGAGCAACAAGCGACTACACTGGTACCCCCCATTGCTAGCTAGGTCAAACAAACAAGCGTTCGAGCAGCACGCGCGGTACTATACCGGTGTGTGTTTCGCTTTGCAAGTACTTAATGTGTTAGCACTTAGTAGAGTTCAGTTCAAGAGGTTTGGCTGATGACAGTTTATAGGCCGCACAAAGGAGTTTCTGCGTTGTTTTAGTGTGTGTCTAAGTGCTTTGGGTTGTGGAGAAGATGGCATGGCTCTGATATCTTCATCTCTATCTCTCTATCTTTATCTCTATCTCTATGTCTATCTACATCTATACATATATCTCCGTCGTAAGTGTTCACATGCAAACGATATCTCTATATCTCTATATTTATATTTTATAACTATCTATCTAAATCATTCCATCTATCTGCATCTACACTAAAGAACGCCTAGCATTTACCCTCCATTTCCCGGTTTTCCGCCAATTGCCTGTCCCTCATTCCCTTGGTTTGTTGGAAAAAATTCAGTGGACACTCTCGGCTTGAGTGAGATGTGCCACGGAGCAGATAGGATCATGGGATAATCGGATGAAGAAGAAGACTGTATGATTTCAATATAGTTTTATTTTTTACTGGTCGTTCTGCGTCCAACTGTCTATCCATTATACTGACTTTTGTTTTCCGTGATATTAATAATATCTAAGATACCCTTTGAATGTATTTATTTAAAATAATATTTTTGTTTGAATATGTCCTCTAAAAAGTATTGTTTGAATTTTTTTGAATCTAGAAATTGTATTCCGAAACATGAACATCTATTAAAAATCCATGAATATTTTATAATAATAACGAAACGATGAAAAATAGAAAGTGAATAATGTTATAAAAACACGCAGACATTTTTATAAATGATAATATAAAATTATATAATTTTAAAATTCTTGAACATTTAGTAAAATTCTGCGAGCATTTTCCAATTTTGTGAGTGTGTTTTATATTTTATGTTTTTTTTTCAATTTTTGTGAACACTTTTTGAAATTCATGAAAAGGGAGAAAATGATAAAACAAAACGGAAAAAAAATGAGAAAAATGAAAGCGAACCAGAAACTGAAAAAAACGGAAATCCCCAAAAAACAGCAAAAGAAAAAAGAGTAAAACCCGGCTTCAAAATGGCCCGACCCAGTGAGTGTGTCCCCAGGGCGTTTGATCGACAATTTGTAGAAGTGAGCACGTTGTGGAGCTCCAAGCGTACAAATGCTCACTTCTACAAGTTGAAAGTTGGAACGTGGAACCATTTTTATAAAGTAGTATAAAGCATATTTGGCATTTTCTAAATTTCAGTTGTATAATCTGTTTAAAAATCCCAGTCAACTAGAATTGCACACTGCTTAGTGAAATCCCAGTGAATTTTTTTGGTTGTAAATTATGCATGGAGTGACTTAGAGATGGTGATGCTTCGACGTTGACCAAAGGCTTCAAAATACGACTCGGACTTTGGAGAAAATTTTAGGCAGGCGATGAATATATAGCTCCAATATATATTTGATAAACGCAGATGATGAATCTAGTGCTAGTCTACATACAATTCTATATGGCACTGAGCTGCTTTACATTGATAGGGAAGATGAAGGGCGCGGACCCGTCGAAGGCGGTGGCGGTGAGCATCCTCGCGGTGGCCTCCGTGGGGTGGTAGAAGTCCCAGAACACGTGGTCGGAGCGGTTGGCGCAGTAGCTGCTGAGCGGAGTGCAGGCGATCTTGGCATTCATGTCCCCGAGGCCGCAGCACGCCGCCTTGGCCTCAACGAACCCGTACTCCGCCGGCTGGTCGATGTAGCGGAGCAGCGCGGCGGAGGAGTCGAAGAGCGCGTAGTGCAGGTCCGGGTGCTGCGTGGCCATGCCGCTCAGAATGCCCTCGGCCTTGTTGTTGTACTGCACGGCCATGGCATTGGCCACGGCGCTGCAGACCTTGGTGGAGCTTATCTCCCGCAGCGACGGGGTGCAGCCCACGGGCCCCGTGCCGAGGAACAGCACCTTGCGCGCGCCGAGGTTGTAGAGGCTCTGCAGCTGGCCCGAGAGGGACTGGATGAGCGAGTCGACGTACTGCTCTTGCTGGGAGGGTGTGGCGGCGGTGTTGGCCTTGGCGTAGTGGATGATGTCGTTGCTGCCGATGGTGATGGCGAAGATGGACTTGGCTAGATGGGTTGTGGCTTGGGTCTGGCCAAGGCTGCGCGCCAGGGACGCGTACACGCCCGAGTAGTACTCGATCTGCTTGTCGAAGGTGATGCACAGTTCCGTATTTGTGCCGTTGGAGACTCCTGCTCCGCCGGAAGCGAAGCTGACGCCGTTGACATAGTTGGCGTTGCTGCTCGAGGACAGGGCCAGGTACGGTGGCGAGGTCGCCAGCCCGAGCTTGTCGGCTGCATGCATGCATACATGCATAGGAGTGAGTATATATATATATATATCAATCACAAACTCACAATCTGCAAAGTGTACGTTTTGAAAGTTATCCTTCAACGTCAAGGTCAGAGAACACCAGTCGTTTTTCTCCCGATTAGAATCGTGAGAAATCGATCATTATGCATGGCAACGAATTTGACTCAATGTTGCTGAACTCACCAATTGCTAGCTTGGGACGAAAGACATGACCAAGACAACAACGTCTACAGAAATATATACTTTCTTATGGCCGCCAAATCTGCACGTAGCTGGCCAAGTCATAGTTGCTACAACTTGGATATAGTAGTGAAAAGTCGTACACTTTCTCAATCAAGTTAATTAAATTAAAAAAACTGGGGCTGAAGAATAGGAACATAGTACGTATATAGCTTGAATGTAAGTGTAGACTACACTTTCTCTGTAGCAGAAGATATATCTTCAATAAGTGACTGACACTGAACGTGGCAATCATGTATCTAATTTATTTTTTCGACAAAGATTATATTAATATCGCGAAGATACCAATTACACCCGGCATTTATCTAATTTATTTAACTATAAGTAACTAATACTCGGGCCGTACAAACTACTAGTAGCAACAGGCAAGAAAAGAGTAGACTATTATTGATTGGTATTCGATGGAGTGAAATGAGCAGGCAACTCACCTAGGAAGTCGGCCGAGTTCTTGCCGTTGCTGAAGCGGCCGGTGGCCATCCCGCCCGGGTAGTCCATGCCGTTGTGCGAGAAGTCCGCCTTGAGCACCGTCAGCAGGTGGTTGTTGTTTCCGACGTCGGCCAGCGAGTCGCCGAACACGTACACCGCTGGCACCGACCCTGCCGTCGCCCCCACGGCCATGAGAGCCATGATGACCAGGGAGCAACAAGCGACTACACTGGCACCCGCCATTGCTAGCTACTAGCTGAGACAGAACAAGTGTTGCTTCGAGCAGCTAGATCGCTGTGTGTTTTATATCTTCTCACAATCTCACACGACCCGTTGGCAGTGCACAATGAGTTATGTTCAGGAGGTTTGGCTGATGGCAATTTATAGGCCGCACAGGATCGAGTGGAAGCAAGCGTGAAAAGCACAGGAGAGATAAAACATTCTTCTTCTAAAATGGAGGATAAAACATTCTACTTACTAGAATATAGCGCGGCAGCGGAGTACGTACGTTGTTGCAGTGTGCGTGTTTATGTGCTCTGTGGTGTGGAGAAGACGGCATGGCGATCACATAAATAAACGACCATTTCCTAAAAAGTTAAAATAATAAACAACCAGAATAACAGTCGACCGTATAGGACGGGTCTCCATCCGGTACCCCTATACATGATCTGGCGTGCCCTCGCGGCTCTCTATCTCTCCCGGCCGCAAGTGTTCACGTATTTTAGAGGTATGAAATTGCTAACCGGACCTGCCACCCGGTAAGTGCTCACATATATGAAGCCGGCCACAAGTGTTTTTTGAAACATTTGTGATTTTTTCTTATATATTATCAGAGTACGCGGCGCGTTTCTCTCTCAGGGGTAGGTGTTCACATGAACGAAGCGGATAAGGGTACCATTTTTTTTTTTTTGGCGTCACCAAGTTGTGTCAACTCACCGAGTGACACCACTCCCGCTGCATTTTTTATAGGTCCGGGGGGCATCGTCATTCGTCGGTGTTTATTGTTCATCATGTTGTCTGGTTTGCTCAGGGCCGGCCCTGTGTTTCGGGAGGCCCTAGACGAACTCGGCGACATGGGCCCCTATGTCCTAAGTCCTAAGACCATATATATGTATGCGTGTGCGTTATATATATATAACTTATTAAGAGTAACTTTCAATCGCACATCTTTAGTTTAAAATTTAACTATAATAATTCAAATGACTCCATCGAGAACAATAATTACCAAATTTGAACTGATTCCATCAACAATAATAATACTAAAAAAATCACAAAATGAAACTAACATGACATGATTACCTCAAATAAGAACCAAATTAGACTAATTTGTACTGTTAGCATTAGCGGAAGGGTGCAAATTTTCCTCCTCCCTTGTACTGTCAGCATCAACATCAAAATTTATTTGCTCCCCTGTACTTGCACCATCTTCATTGACCTCACCATCTGAATTTTCATGCTCGGGAGTAGTTTCTTGCCGTTGTTCTTCACTGACATCAACATTGCTTGAAGATGTAAAGAACTTATTCAAAGAACCCTTCAGTGGTAGAATTTTTAGATCACTTTCTTTCTTTTTCCTCCTTTTTTCAGCACCCGACAATTGCTTCTTCTTAGGTAACATGGCAGGCTAATGTCCTAAAATCATGAAGAATAGATCAAAAGAGGATACAAAGAATTAGGAATTTATACATCGGATGATTGGAACCCTAGACATGTACATAGAATGACAAAAAATTGATAGATTGAATTAGAAAATTTTAAAACTTCTTGCATACCGAAATTGGAGGATGGATCATGGATGTATAGTTAAATACTCCCTCCGTCCCAAAATAACTGTCTTGAGCTTAGTACAACTTTGTACTAAAGCTAGTACAAAGTTGAGACATTTATTTTAGGACGAAGGGAGTATGTACATACTAAATAAAGAATAAATAAACTACTGAAATTGTCAAATTGGGGTTTGGGGATGGACAGGAACTCATTCAAACGCACTTCAGGAATCGGGGACGGCCGCGTTGCAGACTTCAAGACTTGCAGTCGGATGTATACTTGTATACGTATTGCCGCGGTGCCGCCTCCCGGGCTGCCGGACTGCCGTGCGCGCGCAGCTCCAGCGGGCAGCGGGCCAGCGGCGGCCGAGGCGAGGGCGACGCGGCAAGGCGCCGAGCGACGGAGCGAGGAGGCCGACGGGCGTCATGGTGCCTGACGAACCTAACCTACGAAGGAAAACGAGCAGTCCCTGCCTGGCAACTGGCGTGAGTCACGGCGCGACGCTTCGTGTTCGCTAATCGATCAGAGCGATCGCTAGCTAGCTATCTGATGGGCCTAGCCCATCTTATTTCTTTTCTTTAATTCTTTTGTATTTTTTTACCTATTTTTTGCTGGGCTATAGTATATATATGTACTTCATCATGGGCCCCCCCTCGCCTGGGCCCTGGGCCGTCGCCCCGCCGGCCATACCCCAGGGCCAGCCCTGGGTTTGCTATGTTGTGGTCTTCTATTGCGGGTAAAATCTCAATGGTAGGGTTTTTGCTGTCGTCGTGGTTTTCTATTCCACGTGGTAGTCGTCGCTAGGGTTTATGATGTACGTTATGACTTTCTATTCCGAGTGGTTGCCGTCGTCAGGGTTTATGATATCCGTAGTGGTTTTATTCTGGGTGGTTGCCTTCCCCGGGGTTTTTACCATCTAGTGGCTCTTACCCCCTTGAGGTGTGTTGATTGCTCTTGTCGTGGTTTTCTATTGTTGGTAGTTTCATCGTTTGTGGGGTTTTCATCATACGACGTGCGGTGACGAGTTTGTGCAAGGGTGGGTTGATATGTGCGGTATCATTCTTTTGAGTACACAGAAAACATCCAAGTACGAAGCTTCTTTGGAACGGCGCCAGAAAAGTATCTCGCTGACGCAATCGCACATATTATCATAGTACCTTTCTAGGAAGTATTTCCAACTATTTTTTTGTTGAACTTGGATACCTACGATTAGGTGTTCCCTATTTAATTACTACAGTTTGAGTTGTCACGGTCATTAGTCACATACACACCCAAAAAAATATCTGAATTTGGATGCTGGCACTTTATATTTTCTTTAAAATAACTGCTCAAAAGTTAGCCATGCTATCTTTATCAAGGAACACAATGGAAAGGTACAGCTAAAGTAAGAACAAATAATGGAGTAGGGCGTTTCGGTGCCCAGGCTCATCTGCACCCGGTTAGAAAAAAATCGTAAAAAAATAAAAAAAACTCAAAAAATTCCAGAAAAACTTTGTGCAGTAGACAATTTGGTGCGTGAGGCCCGCTCCAAATTTCAAGTCATTTGGACATCTGAGCAGCTCTCAGTAAAAAAGACAAATCGGACCAAAACAGTACTTGAACAGTAAACTTTTTTACAGACCCCCAATTTGTCTTTTTTGCTGAGAGCTGCTCAGATGTCTAAATGATTTGCAATTTGGAACGGGCCTCACGCATAAAATTGTCTACCGCCCAAAAGAAAATTGGAATTTTTTGAATTTTTCTAGTATTTGTTTTAAAAAAAATCGTCAGCGCAGGTGCAGATGAGCTCGGGTGCAGAGATGGATTTTCGCAAATAATGTACAAATAAGAATGTAAAGACTAAAATAAACTAAACAATGCTCAATGTAATAAACAACTTCTAGACACAAGGTACACTGATATAACTAACAACGGTTAGACAACGAAATAACAAAGAGGATGAAAACAAGTGTAGGACATGCCATGATGTCTCATGCTCATAGCCCTCGCACCACGACTAAATCTCCTAAATCACTTCAGCATGCAACACTAAATTGAAGTTTACACAAGCCCGGTGTTGTATTTTGAAGGAAAAAACTAAAATATTCTAGAACTTTTTAGAATACAATAAATCTCTAGCTCCAATTTTGTTGTTGTTCTGGCACTGTGTATTAGGGCAACTCCAACCATGCATCACCCAATCGCCCTTAAATGTCAAGACCGGATGGTGCGGACAATTTTTGTCATCCAACGGGAGCCACCAAATGTCTGCGGACATGGATAAATGTCCGAAATCCCACAAACTGGAACCAAATGTAGGGGAGGTTTGTGAGTAGTCTGGACACGCCAACTCAACCTTGGACCCCACCACAAACCCATTTGTTCTCTCCCTCCCTTCTCTCTCCTCTCTCCATTGAACAAGGGGTGGACATTTTGTGCATATGGTTGGATGGCCGGCACCCACTCGGTTGTCTGCTGACACGTTCAGACGTGTCTGTGTATAATTGGTGATGTCCATTTTGGTGAACCGTGTCAGAGTTGCTCGTAGCCCTTTTATTAATCCTTATATGTCATATTCCATTGACGTGACCTGCAATGGAAAAAACGCAGGATGAGGAGGATTGGACCTTTTTGGTTTGAATCGCAGCACGTCTGGATGCACAAATCTAATTATGGCGATATATAACACCCAGCACCTATAGCACCCGTTACAGGCTATCTTACAAATGGGCACATACCCCCGTGCGGCCTGGGCTCAGCCCATTTACATTTTTTAAGCTTCAAAAAATCCTGCAGGAAGTGATATTCGAGCTCCATACCTTAGGGTGTATTTGGTAGGGTGCATGAAGGGCAAAAGTTCCTAATCTGACCCACTTTTGCTTGTTTGGCAGGGTGCATGAGCTCACATGGGCTATGCCCATCTGATGCAAAAAAGGGTCCTCAGCCATGCCCATCTCATGTACCCTAGAGAGGGTGCATGGAGGTAGCCATGCTCGCCCCCACCCACCAGACCACGTCTAGATATGTTTAAATTTTCAAAAAATGTCATAATTTCAAATTTTATTGAAATTTTCAAAAAATATTTTGAATTTTAAAATTTATTTAAATTTTCAAAAAAGTTCAAAACTTGTTTAAATTATTCAGAATTTTGTTCACCATTCAAAAAAAAATTTCGGAATTCAAAATTGTTCAACATGTCTAAACACATGCAACCTACCAAACAAAGTCTCAGCTCAGCATATCTCAGCGCATACACTGCTGTCAAACAACAACAAATGCATGAACTCAGCATGTCTACACTCAGCATGCATCAGAGGAGAACAACTAGGCTAGGTCCATGCTATCAAACACACACTTATTGTTTCGTTCCAACATGCAGTAACCATCTGGGACAACTCGCTTACTGTGCTTACTACTACTTCTTCTCCTCCTTTGTTAGGTTATATTTCTATTTTGTATTTTTTTGCCGTTTCTTTTCCTTTTTTTCTCTTTTCTCTTTTTGTTTTTTTTTCATTTTTTTATTTTTATATGCGCAAACGTTTTCAAATTCAAAACATTCTTCAAATCTATGAATTTTTTATAACATTCATGAACCTTTTTTTAAAACACATGAACTTTTTCCAAATTCGTGAACTTCTTTTTAAAATTGGTGAAAATGTTCTACATGTATTTTTAAATCCACAACCTATTTTCAATTCCATGGAAAAAAATTAACTGATGGAATTTTTTCAGAATTCATGAAAGTTTTTTAAAATTCATGGATTTTTTTTTTGAATTTGTGATTTTTCTAATCGCTGAACTTTTCAAATCAATGATTTTTTTCAAAGTGGCAAAGTTTTTTTTCGAAATCGATGAACTTGTTTCAAATCAGCAAACTTTTTTCTTCCAAATCCATGAACTTTTCTAAAAATGCATGAATTTTTTTTATAAAACACAAACTTTCTTTGAATTAGCTGAATTTTTTTGAATTTATGATCTTTTTGAATACATGAAACTTTTGAATTCCCGAACTTTCTTTGAACTCCCGAATTATTTATTCGTGAAATTTTCTTGACGAGCGAGAGTTTGGTGCTTTTGACGAGCGAGCAACAATTTTTTTACAAACGAGCGACAGTTTTTTTTTTACGACTGAGCGACGAGCGAGGTAATCGCTCGTGTCGCTGGTCCGGCCAACCCGAGGGGATGCACGGGCGCTGCTTTTGCTACCTGACACTGAGAGCGCTGATTAGGAGTTCCCTATATAACGAGCGCTCTCCTATAGGGTGCCCTGATCATGGCTCTCCTATATGAGTTCCCTAATGGTTTATTTTAGTGAAGCCCGATCGCTTCCAACATGGACACGATGTATGTTGATTTTTCTGTGTTCTTTTTTGGTTTCCTGTTTTTCTTTTTTTTTGTTTCTTTTCTTTTTCTTATTGTTCTTTCTTTTCATTTTTCATTTTTGTGTATTCTTGGTTTTTCGGTTTTTTATTTTACTTTTTTTTCCTGTATGTATTTTTATTTCCTTTTTATTTTTTATTTTTATGGTGTGAATAATGTGAAAATATTTTAATACATGCTGAGTATTTTTTTTATTGCCTTCAAAATATATCTGAATTAGACCATGAATGTTTTCATAATATACGATAATTAATTTTCATACATGATGGAAATTTTCACAATGAACGACGCACATTCTTTACATGCCAAAAATTTTCTAATGCACGATGATAATATCCTTTCAATGCGAGGTGAATATTTTTAGGACATAGTAAATGTTTTTAAACATGATGAATATATGTGTGAATATTTTAAAATAGGTGATGAACATTACATAATCACTATGAAAGGTTTCTGATAGATGATTATAAAAATAAGCGATGAGCTTTTTAAATGCACAATGACATTTGTAAAAAAATGTTTGTAATATATAATATCTAAATAAATTCAGTGCGTGCGTGCGTGTGTTTGCGTAAAGAGAAAAAACACTAAAAAAAATCTCCAAATAGGGTGAAGTAAAGCAGGTTCAAAAGGCCAAAAAAGAGGTTCTAAGGAAAACAGGGAACAAGCGGTACCTACGTAACTACTGCACTACTAGATTGTCGGCCCACTTCTGGCACCTTAAGAGAGAGTGTTGATACCTCGCTTAGTGCGCGGCATATGGGATGCTCGCTCCAGTGCACCTTACAAGCGTCAGGTCCATCTTTTCGCGTAACTAGCTATTGCCTGCTCATTGTACTTCCTCCGTCCGAAAATACTTGTCCGAGGAATGAATGTATCTAGATGTATTTTAGTTCCAGATACATCCATTTGTATCCATTTCTACGACAAGTATTTCCGGACGGAGGGAGTACAACACAACATAAACGCACACACATTTTTTCCCTTCATTAGTTTTTTTTTCACCTTTACCATTTATTTAAGTATCTTCTGTATTCGTAAAAAATCTATTATTGGCAAAATATGATAAATTTTTATGTAATTTCAAAACATATTCTTGCTGTTGAAAAATGTGTTCTTATGTTTAAAAAAATTTCTTTAACTTTTGAAAATATTTCACGCATCTAGAAAACAATGTTCATGAAAATTTAAATTGTTTGTACAGTTTTAAGAAATTTATCATACATTCTAGAAATGTTCAAGACATATTTAATAAAAATCATGGCATTTTTTAAAAAGTTTGTCCCATTTAAAAAATACAATTTTTTAAAGAAACATGGCGTTTTCAAAATAATGTTTATGGAAGTGTAAAAATGTAAGTGAGCAATTTTTATTAAATGTTTATAACATATAAAAAGTCCTTGTGTCATTTAGAAAACCTTGTTCACAACACATAAAAAATGTTCATGAAAATATTAAAATTTGAGTGGGGAACTATAAAAAAAAATCAATAACATATATAAATATGTTTGTGCCATGTTAGAAAATTGTTCACAAAACTTAATTCATGAGACATAAAAACAACTCGTGCATTATACCGAGCTAATTAAAAATGTTCATATATCAGGAAAAAAGTAAGGACAAAAAGCTAAAAAAATTGGAAACCAAATAAAAGAAAAAAACAAACAAAAGAAATAATGAGAGAAAAAAATAGATAAACCAATAAAGAAACTAGAAAAAGAAAATAAAATTGACCAGAAGCTTCATCAAGCAGAAGGTTTCTAAATCTAGAGCTAATGGGCCACTCCAGATAGAACATCCATGTAGGCGACAACTCCGTTTATCTTGTTGTAAGCCAGATATCTCTCTCCCGAAGTGAAGAAATAGACACACCCGCCCGGATGCGCGATACACACATCCATCTTCACCGCTTGCCCTCCAAAACAATGTCTAACCAGCCCAGTACTCGCCCACAGACGGGTCGACCCATCATACAATACCCAGTACTAGCCCACCTTATAACGTAGATGGCATATGTATCTAGAGAACTCCTAATTCATGCTATAGTGTCTGCTACGCAGCGGGCGCTCACGCACGTGTTATTATAGGCCACGACCCATGAGACCATTTGACCACAGATTTTTAGACCGCAGCCATTGGCTTTTTGAAAATTTGTAAACTTGAAAAGAGTTCACAATTTTTTTGAAAAAATGAATTGGGAAAAGTAAAAAAAATATAATATGTTCATAATTTTGAGAAAAGTTCGCAAAACTGAAAAAGTTCTCGAATTTGAGAAAAGTTCACAAAAACTAAAAAATATTGTGAATTTAAGAAAAGTTCACAAGTTTCAAAAAGTTTTCAGAATTAAAATAAGTTTACGAGTGTGAAAAATTTCATGAATTTGAGAGAAGTTCATGCATTTGAACGATAAATGAAAAATAAACTGAAAATAAAAAACAAAAAAAAACCGGGCCAAAAAACTAGAAAAAAGAGAATAAAACAACTCTTCACAGAAACATGCCTATATGGGCCGGCCCATGAAATCTAGCAAAGGGAAGGGGTATGCGATGTGTACCATTTTGCCTATGACCGGTGTCATAGGCGCCAAATAGGAGTTGCCATGTATGTGTATATATGTTTAATTATGTATGTATGTAGCGTATTTTCGTTAAGAGCATCTATAACCGAATTCCTTAAATTGACTGGGCGGCCGCAAGACCACTGACCGGACAGGAGAGAAGAAAAAAGTTGACCCTCAAAACCTCTCTAAACTCCCGGGCTGTTCGACACTCCCCATACTCAGCCCATGGAGGCAATACGAGGAGTGCCCGAGCGTGTCCGATCAGTTGCCACATATATAGGATACCTAAAAAAAGATGCCAAATAAGATTTGGCCCACCGCGAACCATGTTTTTTCTTCTTTTTTATTTATTTTCTTTCTCTCTCTTCATCCACATCAATCACAAGCATGTGGCTGAATATATATATGAAAAAAAGTGAGGGATATGACTGCGTGAATGGACAAATAGGTATTTAAAACGGACATGCCCGACATTGACCGGACCGGTGTTCGCGGATGTTTGAGGGACTAAATTTGCCATTCTGGTTGTAGATGCCCTAACCATCCAAAAAAGATGTGGATGTAGAAAAAAAATACAAAAACCGTGGATGCGTGTTCTAGTAGGAGTGTACTAGACTGTGCTGCAAGCGCGGTGAGGGTGATCAATGTTTACAAATAGTTAGGATTGCTCACAACATAACTCATGTGATCATTCAAAAGAGTACTCCTTTCATCTTATAATATAAGATGTTACTAATATGTGAGTATGCTAGCGATAAAAGACAAGAGGGGGATACTGTGCACGATTCGTTCAACATTTGGGCGGTGAACGGGCAGGATCACGGCTTATACGTGCCCGATGCTTCAGTACGTATACGTGGCTCCATCACCGTCGTCATGCACGGCTCGTCGCCAGACGCAGGCATGGCATGGTAGGCAGGACAGATAGACGGATAGCTGTCAACGTCTACCGATATGTTCATATGCTTCCACCCTGGACAGGGACCCTATAGCACAATATTGGGATCTTTTTCTCGGTGTCACGTAGTAGTACGCTATGCATATAAACAGGCCCTCGTTGGCTGGTTATTTTTGTCTCCACGGACCAATCGGAGATGGTCCGGACCTGTCACGGAGGAAGAAAGCCGTATAATTGTCCCACCGTGCCGAGGAAGCACGTCGTGGCACTCAACTATCCATGTCGCTTTTGTGTGCAAATCTGGATTTCGATGCGCTAAATCGGCTTCTGGTCGGTCGTCATGGACTCGATGGAGCGTGCGTACGTGTTCTCCCCTCTCCCTCGTGAAGGCCGGTGACTGACAGCGAGAGAATTCATTAACTAGATCGTTTTCTCCATTGAATTCCGTCTTATCACAGCAACAGGGCGCAGCTGCCCGCCTGCCCGTGACGTGCGCACAGGGATCCAGTCTTTTCCCCCGGATCATGGATATCTCGCGTGGGTTCGTCACGGTTTTAATCCAGTTTTAGTCGCCACCTGGCTTGCTGGTCCATGCACGGAAATACGGAAGCTGTTGGATCGTTGAACCATCATCATCTTCTTCTTCTTCTTCTTCTTCTTCTTCTTCTTCTTGGTGGTGGCAGGGGATAGGAGGGCAGAGAGAGGCAGGCGCGCGATGTCAATGCCGTGGGCGATGACCGTGTCCGTCGTGGACAAGGTGTGGGAGGTCCTGGCGGTGTGGGTGTCGTCCTGCCTCGCCGGCGCCACCGCCGTCGCCCGCGCCTTCCGGACAGGGGACCTCGTCGGATCCTTCCGGCCCGGTATCTGACGCTCCTCGCTGTCTCCCTTCCTGCAGGGAGGTGACCATCCCTGAACTTATCCTTGCTCCTCTATGGTTCTTCTTGATCCATGCCGTGATGTAATTTATTCTAGTTCTCGCGTGAAATGGGCCGATTCCCAGTTTCCCACAAAGCTCTTGTTCTCAGCCTTGATTTCGGTACTTATTTTGTTGGTTTGTTTCTTCCGTCCAAGCTAGTAATATTTCAGACGACTCGACTTGGTCATGATCTGCCCGCTTTGCCCGTCTTGTTGCAGATCGATCGATCCCGTCGCTGCGGTGCTGCTTCCGTCGTCGATCAAGCGCCGAGCTCTCGATCCGTCAGGTCGCTGTAACATCATCATTGTTTTAGTTTAGTTTTGTGCGTGTCTATTATATCACGCGGTGGCAGTGTAACATTGGACAACATTATTCTTCTTCTATTTCTATTCTTTCGTTGATGTACATAACAATTAATAATACTGGTGGTGATCTTGGAAATGAGTGGAATGGTTCAATGATTAATTTCTGTTGTACCAAAAATGGACATCTTGCAAGCATTGTCAAAGTTTCCGGGTGATCGATGGAAACCGAAAACGCACGGCCAGGGGACATGATATCTTGATCAATTTTAACTATGTTTTTAGGGTCTATTTATATCACATCTAGATGTGAGATATTATCTTACATCTAACGTGATGTCATGTGTTTCTAAATGTCATTTCACTTCCTGGCTTTGTGGTCGTTTTTTCCATTTCTTTGTTTGTCCTCTTTGTTTGTTGTTGTTTCTTGCTTGGGCTGGGCTTTTCACGCGAGGGAAGTCCTATACTAGTACTAAAAAAATGGTTTAACGTGAGGGTAGAAATAATCCATTTATTCCTCTCGTTGCCCCGCTGGATATCAAGAACTCACGGTGGCTGGCTGGCCAGTGCCATCGCTAGACACCCAAGCTAAGCGGAGTTCACATTCTGGGCTAAACTTAATTAACACAAGTTTGCAAGCAACCTGGTGCATCCATGCATCCTGCACGCTCCAGCCTGGCATGCATCCTCCAGCTCTTTTCTCGAGTATCCTATAGCTTGCCTCTAGGTGAACGCCCTTTAGATAAGCTACCCCATGTGCGAACGTGAAAAATGTTTGAGAATTTGAATGTTTTTTAAAGGAATATCAATTAAAAAAATTGTGAATTTGAAGAATATTCATGATACAAGAAATGTTCATGAATTTGAATTTTTTTGACAACTTAAAGTGGTCATGTATTAAAAAAAACCAAGAATAGAAAAGATATTCATGATTTGGTAAATTTTTTAGCTTCTCCAAAATGTCTACGAATTAAAAATACCAATTTGAAAAATGTTCATGAATTTTAAGAAAGTACATTGGGGCAAAAAAAGGGTCAACAAGCTAGTTGCATGTCAATGATGGACTTGTAACTGGGACAAACAAAAAGGGTGAGACCCCAGTTGCGAGCCGTTGTTTGACGTGCAATTGCGGCAAAAAAGATCAAGTGCCAGTTGCATGTCAATGGTGGACTTGCAACTGAGACAAAAAAGAGTTAGCCCAGTTGCGAGTCGATGGTGAATTTGCAACTGGAATAAAAAAAGATTCGAACCGAGTTGCGAGTTCATGTTGGACTTGCAATTGGGTCAAAGAAAGGAGGGCCCGGTTATTAGTTAACAGGTGGACTTGCAACTCGGACAACAAAAGTCGGGCCCTAATTATAAGTCAAAGGTGGACTTGCAATTAGGACTAAAAAAGATCGAGTTCCAGTTGCGAGTTGAGGGTCAAATTGCAACTGGGACAAAAAATGTTGGGCCTCAATTGCGAGTCGAGGGTGGACTTGCAACTGGGACAAAAAAAGTTTGGGCCTTAGTTGCGAGTCGAGGGTGGACTTGCAACTCAGACAAAAAACTGTCAATACCCAGTTGCTTGTCGAGGGTGGGATTGCAACTGGGACAAAAGAAGGCCCGGCCTCAGTTGCGACTCGAGGGTGGACTTGCAACTGGGACAAAAAAAATTTAGGCTCTAGTTACGATTCGAGGGTGGACTTGTAACCGAGACAAAAAAATTGTCGAAGCCCAGTTGCGAGTCGAGGGTGGGATTGCAACCGAGACAAAAAAAAGTTGAGGCCCAGTTGTGAGTCGAGGGTGAAACTGCAACTGGGACAAACAAAGTTCGGGCCCCAGTTGCGAGTCGAGGGTGGACTTGCAACTGGAACAAAAAAATGTCGAAGCCCAGTTGCAAATCGAGGGTGAGATTGCAACAGGGACAAAAAAAAACTCGAGACCCAGTTAAAAGTTGTGGGTGGACTTGCAATTGGGACAAGAAAAAGACAACCCTTATTTGGTGATAGATATTGAACTAACACATATGAAAAAAAGCATGAATTTAAAAGAAATGAAAAAATGGAGAAAAGAAAAGAAAAATAAAAAAGCATGAACTTAATTTTTTTATGAATTTGAAACAAGTAAAAGAACAAAAGAAGAAAAAGAAAAAAAAGGAAAAAGAAAGAAAATAAAAAAATCGCTTGTGGCCGGAGCCCACGCTAAGGCAATACGTGAGGCTGTTAAAAAAAAGGGCCTAAACGCCACGACGTGGCCTCTCACACAAGCAATGCGTATAGGAACAAAAAAAAAGAATACGGATCTTGATGTCTAAATCATGTGGTTAAAAAGTTAGATGTAAGATAACTATTTCACATCTAGATGTGAAATAGCAAATCTAATGTTTATATATATAAACGCCCGGTCAGGGGACATGATGTTATCTTGATCAATTTGACTATATTTTATTTTTCTATATACACAACCTAAATTTTACATAATAGAACAATTTAATAGTATCAACACTAGGAAATGGATGGGTACATAAATGCTAGGACGATTTCTTAGCACTGAAATAAGCATAGGAGATATGTTAAGCTCCCCTTTTAGCCAATTTACTACCAATTTTTCTAACATTTCCTACCGAAATTGAAGATCTGTAGTTATGGCTCAGATTCTTTAAGAAATCTACATCAACCAGTGAGAGTAATACCAGCAGAAGATAAGAATGAACAAAAACACTTAATATTATGAACAATTGTAATCTTAAGAAATGTGTAACTTACCATAGTCGTACATGCCAACTGAGCATATAGTATTATTTATGCAATCGTTGTCTCCGAAACATGTATAAAATTAAAAATGGAAATTCTGATGCGAATAAAAAATGGAAGTTCTAATGTCACATAAACCATTTTTGGGATCCTTACAAATGGCCCACATTAACCACAACAATTGCAAGAAACACCAATAAAAACATAGAATAAAAGGACGAACGAAACTATGCAAACAAATCTTAAGAATATGCAATATATCCAACAAAATAGACACTTGGAAAGGAAAGGGGGGTTTATAAGAAATCAAAAACATGAGTTGCACATTTTCCACTACTGAGGTTGCACACGAGTGTGGAATGTGCAACTAACATATTACTGAAGCGGCAACAAACATATTGCAGACGAGTGTTGGTGGAGTGGAAGGGCCAAGCCTTGTGTTGGTGGCTGATGGTGATGTGGTTACCACCGAGGCATCCGTGTGTAGCGCCTGGCCGCCGAGATCGGTGTAGGATGGTGTCGTTTTGAAGGTTATCTGCACGGCGATGGTCATGGCGTCTGTATTGGTGGTAGTTGTAGTGGCGGTCTGGGCTCTAGTGCAGGTGGCGTCGGCAACGCGGAAAGCAGAGCAGGGGAGGCTGTGAGGCGGCGGGTTGTCTCGAGGCTGTAAGTTGCAGTTACGGTGGAGGGCAGCGCTCGGGCACATCTGGTGCTAGGGTTAGGGCTAGGAGAGGAGTCTGGAAGAGAGGGAGGCGGGTGTACTGGAAATCTGGGCAAAAAAATCAGAGGTGGGAGGGTCATCGGTATGGGAATAAAAACGGACATGAGAAGGAGGTGGAACGTGAAAGAGTGCGGAAGAAGGAGGAAGATGAAGATGTACGAAGAAACATTTCACGTAAGATGGAAACTTGGTATAAAAATTGAGCTAGTAGAGATTGGAGAGGTTCCTTGCTTGCACGTTTGAAAGTAGATTTTTTAACCTTGGCTAGCCGGGGTGGTCTGAGTCGGAAAATCCTATATGGCATGCCTGAACCGCTCCACCGATGGGTCGGCAAGTAGGTATAACTTGTTTTTTTTTTTCTCTTTTTCTTCCCTGTGTCTATTTCTTTTCTCTTCGGTAATTTTTGTGGTTTCCATTTATATTTTCTTGTAAATGCTTTTAAAAATTGCACAAACATATATTCTAACACACATATAAAACTATTCTCAAAGGGATGAACTTGTTTGAAATATATAAAATTTTCTATATGTAGTGAATGTTTTCTAAATACTAGAGGGTTAGATTTGCTTCCAAATATAAGCATAATTATTTTCAGATACATGATTTTTACATCTTATGTATAAATTATATCCATGATTTAAACTAATACTCAAAGCTTTTAAATGTTTTTCAGGTTAACTCTTTTATTGAAGACAAAAATATACACACTAATGGGCTACACTGTGACCAGCCCCTTAGCATGTTTCTCGAGGCCACCCATGAGTGTGTTTGTAGCAGGGGAAATCTCTATTAGGCGCTTGCTGTGTAGTACTGTCGACCAAACGCATAGGGTCGAGCGCACTGGGCTGGCCCATTTAGCTGTTCTCATTCGTTTCGGTTTTGGGAACCTTCTAACAGGTTCCTTCCGGCTTTCCCGGTTTGGGGAACTAGAAGGTTTTGTGAACCGGATTTTTACCAAGTTTTTGTGTTTATTTTGTATTTTGTACGCATTTTTTAATTTTCCTTTTTATTCTTGTTTTCCCTATTTTTTAATTCCCTCCTTTTAGAATTCTTCAAAAAATAAAATTGAAAAATTGTTCATATTTCTCAAAATATGCTCGGTTTCCCAAAAAATCCAAATTTTGTTCATCTTCCAAAAAATGCTTCTTTAAAAAAATGTGTAGAATATCAAAGAAATTTCATAATTTTTTATAAAACCAAAAAATTCAAAAACACTTCACATTTCAAAATTTTGTTCTTCTTTTGAAATTTGTTTGCTTTTTTTCAAATGCTTTCAAGTTTTTCAAAGAGTGTTCTTTTTTTTCCAAAATAAAGATAACCCTTTCAAAAAATGTATGTTCTTTTAAAATATATTTGCAATTTCTGAAACTATTCGAATTTCTCAAAAAAAATTATTTTTTCTAAAACAATCAATAGTGTGTTTAATTTTTTTGTGTTTTTGAGTTTGAGAACATTTTCTTGAAGTCAAGAACATTATTTGAATTCAATATTTCCTTTCTGAAATTTAGAACTTTTTTTAATTTAAGAACTTTTTTTTGAATTTGAGAAAAGTTTTTAGTTCAAATATTTATGAAAAATTATTTTTTTCGGAAAGGGTTTTGGAATTGTAAACTTTTTGTATTTTAATGAACAATTTAAAAATTAAAGAACGGTGTTATGGTTTGTGAACAACTTTTAAAGTTCAGGAACATTATTTCTATTTTTCCGAACAATTTTCCACGTTGAATATTTTTTCATGTATCAAAATAATTTCAGAAGCGGATTTTTTTAAGACTACCAACTTGTTATCGAGAAACTGAAGATACCAACTAGAAAACCAAACAACAGTAACGAAGGGAAAATCGTTGTCAAGCAAGGGGAACGCTCGAGCGAACTTGAAGTTGGCCGGCCCAGGAGCAACGCTCTGTGTGTTATGTCGACGTTTTGATTTTGCTAATAAAATGTTGACGTTATGGTACAAATAGGCACCAGATAGGGGCTCCCTGTAGCACATACCGTCATTAAAAAGTGTAGGGGTATATTCCCCCAAACAAATCCCTAAGGCCCTGTTTGGATTAGGGCATCGTTTTCCATCCTAAAACAGTCCCGTAGAACATTTGCATCGGGTGGGCTTGCTACAGATGTTTGGTTTGTCGTATTTAGGCCTGTAAGATTTACACAGGCATCCCTTGTTACAATCGTATCCGGCTGGTTAGATACACGCCTCCACCGATTGTTTTCTTTTCGGGTCTAAATCCCATGTGGCCGGTAATTTACACCTGTAAATTTAATACATCTGTACTAGCAAAAGAGCCCGTGCGTTGCAACGGGTGGAAAAAAAAATACCACAATCCCCTAACCCAATAACCATGACTCCGAACTCTAATAGGTTCATGTCCTTTATTTCAACAAATGGCATCCCATCTGTATTGCCACTTATCCTCCTTTTCCACTCTCGTTGATGGTGGCCTCAATGTTTAAATAATCACAACACATTTGAATGTTGTCAATTCTAAGATGTCTCCCTCGGCATGATAAACATGCTTTTTTTGTGAGATTTTGACGAGGCATGCATGCATGATTGTAGTAGTGCATTTCGTCTCCATACCGGTTTTGCTGGGGTATTCATTTTCAATTCGGATCGGCACCGGTATGAAAAAAGATGGATCATAATAGTCAAAAGAAAAGATGGATCATGCACTATTGATTAAGGTTGCACCCTAAATAGCATTTTTAAAATGGTTAACGGGTAAAATAACATCATATTCAGATTCTACATATTCTTCTAATCAAATTTCATATATAACATGTTAAATTTAGAGTTGGAATTTAAAAGATATGGATATTGATATTTTTTAAAAGCATTTGATATGTACTGCGGGTTGATTAACCCAAATATCAGGGGGTTTCCTACGAAAGCGAAAATTTGACTTAGACCTGGCCTGCGGGTTGATTTCCAGGGGTTTTCTGGAAAAAAAAACTGATTTAAAAGTGGTCTGCAGGTTGATTAACAGAAATGTGAGGGAGTTTTCTGCAAAATAGCATGACGGACAAAGAATACCTATTTCTTTTATTAATAGGTATAGATAAAGTTAAATCAATTCCAAGTAGGGTCAGGCCTATAATTCCATCAGAGCTGTGTATTTTTTATTTGCATCGCAAGGAAGCCTTGCCTACAACGTCTTCCTTACTGGGAGGCCAACCGGTATGGACCGAATTAGGAACCTTCCGCCCAGTTTGTAAAGGTTCCACCCGATTTTCTTTTTGGTTCTCTAATTTCTTCTTTTCGTTTTCCTTTTTGTTGTTACTTTTTCCTTTTTTATTTTTTTGAAATACACGTCAAACAATTTTCAGATACATGTAAAACTTTTTTTAGATACATGCCGAATATTTTTTTTAAATTCGCATTGAACATTTTCCGAACACAAGTTGAACATTTTTTAAACACACACGTTGAACATTTTTCAAAAGTATCATGACCATGCAAATATTTTTCTCAATATCATGAACATATTTTTCAAATACACACTGAACATCTTTTAAACACACGTTGAACATTTTCAAAAATATCGTGAGCATGCGAATATATTTCTAAATGTCATGAACTTATTTTCAAATACATGTTGAACATTTTGAGACCATAATTTTTTGTTAAGCTTATATGTATACAAAACATGACGTCATTGTATTTAAAAGGGAAGTGTAGATATGTTGGACACACTTAACACAATGCAAATCTACGCAGCTTTGGAGCATATGTGAACAAGAGTACTCTATGAGCAATGATAGAAAAAACCATAAATTTTGTTAAGCTTTATTTGTATACAGAAGATGATGTCGGTCTAAAAGGGAGGTGTAGATATGTTGACACAATTAACAAGGTCCAAATCTACGCATCTTTGGAGCATACACGTGGAATAGTCCTAAGCAGAAGGTTGGACCTCCTAGATACAGTGAGGCCAAACTTTTCGGACATGTCCACCGACTTTGTGATCGCCGCATCAGGGAGCATCCAGTCAAAGTGGTAGAGAAGGTTCGCCAATGCTAGCTCCAAGGTTGACATACCAAACAGAATTCCTGGGCACTGCCGTCTCCCAGCCCCAAAGGGGATGAACTCAAAGTGTGTGCCCTTATAATCTACGTCGTTGTTCTCAAACCTCTCTGGTTTAAAGGCTTCAGGGTCTTCCCAATATCTAGAATCCCTCGATATTGCAAAGACGTTAATGTGCACCTTGGTGCCTTTAGGAATGTCGTAACCTAATATTTCACAATCCTCCCTGGCCCCTCGGAGGATGATGACACCCGCAGGATGCAACCTCAGGGTCTCCATGATGACCATCCGAAGGTAGTGGAGTCCACCAAGGTCGGAGTTTGTGATGGCTGCTCGTTCTGGACCTAGCACTTCCTGCACCTCTAGTTGTGTCTTTGCTATGACTTTGGGGTTGTTCAAGAGCTCCGACATTGCCCACTCCAACGTCGTTCCTGTGGTCTCACTAGCAGCTGCAAACATGTCCTGCATATAGAATACAAACAAACGATAGTATTAGTTAGGTAACCACGCCTATTATTCATGGTTTTATGGCATAGGAGTATAGGACAGAAGAAACTACGGATTTGCTAATTCTCATCTAGATAAGATACCAAAGTCTCATCTAACTCTTACATCATTTGATTAATCAAACAAAAAAAGAAAGAAAGAAAAGTTGCATGAGGCCCCGTTTGATAGCTTGGTATTTTTGAAGTATTCTAAGAATACTGCAGTTTTTTGGATTACCATGGTTTTAATTACAACGAGGTGTTTGGCTGCCATTAACAACAGTGGTTTTAAAACTGCAGTATTGGGTAAACCGTGGTTTTTTCTCTGTATAAAAAAAAGAACTCCAGTCCTCTTTTTAAAAAGCAGAGCAGCTGAAAAGAAGGTACTGTCGTCGTTATCTTCTTCCCCGATGTGCTAGTAAATCGCTCGATCTAAAAAAGAGGCATCGCTCCCGCCGACGTCGCCGTCGCCGTCGCCATCTTTGGAGATATATCCCTCGGCGGCCATGGGGAACGAAAGAGCCAAAGGTGAGTAGACTGTCCTTTACCCTCCCTCCATTCGCTCCGGCCACCAGCCCCTTCCTCCGCATGGCCATGCCTAACCCCACTTCGCATGTTGCTCAGCTCCGCCCGTGATGGAATAGACGACTAGCCGCTGGTACCTGCGGACGGTGCCGCGACCCATCCTCATATGCGACCGGAGGGGAGCACCACGCCGCTGCTACCTGTGCACCACGGAGGTCACCCTCATATGGGACCGGAGGGGACCACTGCGCCGCTGCTACCTGCTTCAGTTCATATGGACGCGAATGGCAAGGGCTAGCCAACCTACCGAGCTATATTAACGCAACGGGAACAGTTCACAACCGGCCAGCTGCGTGTCTTTGCATTGCTACCACAACGGCTAGCTAGATGCAACTGCCTAACAGCTAGCCAACAAATTTTACAACATTATGTGTTGTAGCCAAACACGTGCTCTGTATTCTGAATACTCCAAAAAACTCTGCTAACTTAAAACCATGGTATTGTGTACCAACCGACTAAATTACTGCAGTTTTTGATACTTTAGTTTTTCTGATACTTTGCTATCAAACACAGCCTGAATCTTTACGTAAAATCAAACTGTGTGAAAGTTAGATGCGACTTAGTTAATTCTCATCTAGATGAGAGCTAACCACATAGAGGAGGAATGGAATAACAGTACTCACAAAGATGATGACGCCAATTATTTCCGCGGTTGAAGGGAATGTCAACGAGTCCTCCTGCTGCAATCTGAGGAGCACGTCTAGCAGGTCCTCGTCATCGGTGCTGCGGGGACCGTCGGCTGCGCGCCTGGCCCTGCGGTCGTCGATGATGCGTTGGATCCGGTCGCAGCTCCTCCTCAGCCGGCGCTCACCTGTGCCCAGCCACCGCACCAGCTTTGACGACGGGAAGAGGTCGGCGAGGATGAAGCCCCCTAGCAGCGTCATCACCTCGTCGAGCTCACGGAGATACTCGCCCTGCTGCGCGCACTTCCCACCGAACGCGGCCCTAGCGACGATGTCGTTCGCCAGCACCGGCAACTTCTCGCTGAGGTTGACGGTGCTACCCGCAGGCGAGGTGGCCAGGGAGCGGACGAGGCCGGCCACCTCCTCCGCCCTGATGGACGCCATGCGCCTCACCTGGGCGGCGCTGAGAAGCTCCACGATGCAGACCTTCCGCATCTGCCGCCAACGGTCGCTGTAGGGGGCCAGCATGGTCCCCTTCCCGCCGCAGCCGGCGATGTCCAGCGCGACGCCGCTTCCCCGGTCCGCGAAGGTAGGGTTGTTGGTCTTCATGACCAGCGCCGCCGCCTCGGCGCTGGAGACCACCACGGTGGGGACCTTGTATGACTAGTAATCATGCACGTGCGCACGTGTAACCTTAGAAAAAAGGCTTGCATTAAGTTTTTTCCAGACCATGAACTTGTATGCATACTATTATCCCGACTTGAACTTCTAATCTCTAAAATCAGAACCCTAAATTCACTTCACATTTTCCAAATGGATTGTCATACTAAACCTGAACCGTCTAGCCGACATGCCACAAGGAACTCATGGGCCAGTTGCACCGACTGTTTCGTCGTCCTAACATTAAGCTCAATCGAGTTGCGAAAGAGAGATGAGGGGGTGCATCAACAGGAGGTGGAACAGGAAAGATCATGTCCTCGGCATCCGCCCGGTTTAATGTAAAAGAAGAACCTGCAAAAATTTAAAAGTAACAAATTACAGAACCTATGGATCCATTCCGACCTGTAAAATATTCATGCAAGTAATGCAACCCTTTACATCTATGGACCCATGCTCAGTTAGCAACAGAAACAAAATTACAGAATCTGAAACCTCACGCATTATTTTCCATACAATAATCTTGCAAGACACATACTGCATAAGGGGAAAATACTACAACACAAGATTGCAATAAGCTGCATTAGCATTAGTGATATATTTCTTGTACAAGACATGGTGCGATAACTAAAAAGATATCATATATGGCTTGTGTATTATCTACATAAAATGAACCAATCTGTCGCTATCATCATTTTTGACCTGCAGCAAACACAAGCACCAGGATGAGCAGTAACAAAAACAAATCGCGAGATGCAGCAAAATCTTGATGGAGTGGAAAATAAAAATCTTTGAGAGTACATATATTTTTGGTATGTACTTTGTAGACATGACATTTTTCTATAGGCTAAATTATGCTTTGGCATAAATTTTCAAATAATAGTTCAAATACAAGATCACCATTCTTTCGTGTAACATATTATATAAATATATGTTAAACTATTCATATGAAAGACGATGCCAAGGAATAGTTTTTTAGCTTTTGAATGGCGTAGCCCTGCTGAGGTCACCCCATGTTCAGGATCCGTATGCAATCGAGTAAGCTTGAAAGTGATAGTTTTAGTTGGTTGTATTATTTGTACTGAATGAACCTTCTGAAAACTACAAATAGCAAACAATTACCAGACCATGTACGAAAAGTTAAATAAAACTATGTTCATTCAATAAGATCCGACAAGTCTATCTCTGAAGAACAATTTATTTTGCATGTGAAGAACAATGCAACTGTGGACCTTATTTTTCTCAATTCAATCAAGCCTATCTCTGAAGAACAATTATTTTGCATCTGGCAAATCACCTTTTGATGACCGATAATTATTTCTAACAGTGCAATTGAAGTATACACCAAATATCTTACATAACTTCAAGTGCTTCTCTATCGATCAGGAGATTTCCAAGGATAACTTATTATTATCGATTTAATCAAGACTGTTTTAAGTATAATCTCTGAAGAACAGAGAGCATACAGAAAATCAGGACAAACAACATGCTTCTAAGGACAGGAGAATCGCATCTCAAATAGCAATATAGCAGTACACTCGAATGTTCTTGTCTGTCAGGTTACTCAACATATAGCCTAGAAATACAGTCACAACCACTTTGACACACTCCGCAAGAGGAACGTTCAGAGAACTGAGCATAGAAACGGAAGATCAGGCAAACAGAAACCAAAGCATAATTTAATGACTATACTAAACCAGGAAATTGTCGATTCCAGTCCTTTGTTTGATTACGAACATACACGTCATCGACTAATCACCTCTTGTGCAGTTGGTAAAACAATGATTTTCTGAGAAATATATAGTACCCCTTAGAAGGCTCAGTTTCTATATAGTACCCCTATGTACTCAATTAAACACTAATAAGAATGATCTCACCTGCGTAGCTCTGTGTCCTTTCCATGATGTGCTCTGTGAAGGGTAACGTGGTCCTTCTACATCTCCTCCATCCCTCATTCCAGGATCAGGCTATTCGTTGGTTCTACAGCCATCGATTCATCATGTATTCTACAATTTTCAGGTTCTGATCCTGTGAGTACCTTCAGGCAATTTTCTTAAGCTTGGTACCCACAAATGAACTGACATTGAAAGAGAAAACCTTTCTTGCATCAAACTTAGTATTCTTTAATGTGCGATGGTGAACACTTGTCGGTGTCCAGCATAACCTATTCCAAGTCCACACAAGACCCTAGCTAGGCATTACATCCAACACATAATCAGAAGTACAGAGAAAACGTTCTAACATCTATTATACTATTAATCACTGTTCATCTATTTGCTTCTTAACACATTCCCATGGTCCATGACAGTATCAAATCCCTAAATGTGGCCGGTTTCATAGCATTCCATTTTTTTATGTTACCTAATAATAATGCAAGTACATCAGGGACAAACACTTTGGCCGAGTTTGGCTGTCTGTGGAGTGAAGGAAATGAACTTGACATTACAAAGGTGTCTTCAGGTACAGAAAACTCTGGACACAACAACACTAAAGTCAATACCTCAGTTATACGAACCTTTGCTCACAGTGCATTCGCATTTTTGTGGGTCAAGAATAAAATCAGATGTTGTATCTCTGGTAAAGGCAACTTCTGGGTAGAGTATGGTATCTGTAATCAAACAAAACATACAGTGAGTTACAACATAAGAAACATTTCTGGTTGAGAGTATAATAAAAGCTCACCTCAGAGCCTGATTGTTTTAATTTTTACTATTTGACTT
Organism: Thinopyrum elongatum; assembly: GCA_011799875.1. Taxonomy (NCBI): domain Eukaryota; kingdom Viridiplantae; phylum Streptophyta; class Magnoliopsida; order Poales; family Poaceae; genus Thinopyrum; species Thinopyrum elongatum. The sequence goes on along the minus strand of CM022301.1, from coordinate 534,693,740 downwards.
CCCTTCAAGTGAGCATATTGTTTTTCAACTTCTTCTAACAGAGCATATGATGTAGCCCTTCCTGATATTGAAAAGGAAAAAGATGGGACAATAAGCATTAACTTTTGTTCAATAACTGCATAGTGAGTAACTCTATTATTCAACTGAGTCCAGAAGCAGTACCTGGTTGGGTACAGTATGGTGAGTATGAAATGATCTGACAACAAGGTCACTGCGTATTTCATGCTTCTCCTGAAAAAAAGTTATGCACTATAAGAAGTAAACAAGGAAAAAACAAAAGGGCCAGCGATGAAATGATCTCCATACCCAAATCAAGAGCAACTAATTCAACTTCCAAGTCAATTCGACTCATTCTACGATGGATCCGAAGCATCTCCTCAACATCACAACATGTAAGGAGGTACTAATACTGCTGGATGCTTCAAATTGTAGAGGCCACGGGTAAGACAGTAACCGAAGCATATGGGAACACTGAAATAGCAAACAACAGAGCATCTCACCTTACTTTGCAGTCCAGTAAAGAAATAAGACTGCATATTGAGGACGATGTTGCTAACCCACAAATGCTCATGATGTGGTTGAGGTGGGCGTGGGTGATGAAGAGGTGGTCCTGGCACACGGCGAAGAGCGGGCCGCAGCCGATGTCGAAAGTGACGTTGAGGGACGGCACGGTGACGCAGGTCTCGTGCCCGCCCACCGAGATCCCCTCGATGGCGTACCCCTGCGCCTCCACACCCTTGCGCTGCACCTGGGCGCGCGCGCGGCAGTACTCCTCCTCGTCGGTGAGCACCCGGTCAAGCACCGAGAGCAGCCCGCTCCCCGCGCCCCCGCCGGGCCCGGAGACGGTGGAGGCGGCCGCCTTCTTCGACGCGAGTGTCCGGAAGCGGGAGGCCGTGCTGGGGGTGGGGGAGAGGAGGCGGCGGTGAGTGAGGCGGAGTGGGGCGAGGGAGAAGAGGTAGGTGGTGGCCGTGTGGGGCGGCGGCGGAGAACCGACGAGCGGCGGGGAGGGCGTCCGTGGGGGGAGGTGTGTGTGGTTGAGGTGAGGTAGCAGTTTTCTTTCTTGGGAGGAAGAGTTGGAGAGAAATAAGGAAATCTTTGATTGTTTCCATATTACTAAGCGGATAGGTGGAAGGAGATCCGTAAATCGTGGAGAAGCAGATCCGCAGGTCGCAGACTCGCAGCGTCTGCGGCAGAACATTGATCGTGCACCGTTGGATCCAAAGGCAGACCATCAAATTAATATCGACTCTTAGATTTCGTTAGATGGATCTGATCGGATGATTCTGCTTATCCCGTGTACATTTTGTGGTGTGACCTTAGAAGAATTTAAGTTTGCTCTTTTTATAGTATTATAGAATATTACTAAGCGGATAGGTGGAGGGAGATCCGCAAATCGTGGAGAGGCAGATCCGCAGGTCACAGACTCGCAGCGTCTGCGGCAGAACATTCATCGTGCACCGTTGGATCCAAAGGCAGACCATCAAATTAATATCGACTCTTAGATTTCGTTAGATGGATCTGATCGGATGATTCTGGTTATCCCGTGTACATTTTGTGGTGTGGCCTTAGAAGAATTTAAGTTTGCGCTTTTTATAGTAGTATAGAATATTACTAAGCGGATAGGTGGAGGGAGATCCGCAAATCGTGGAGAGGCAGATCCGCAGGTCGCAGACTTGCAGCGTCTGCGGCAGAACATTGATCGTGCACCGTTGGATCCAAAGGCAGACCATCAAATTAATATCGACTCTTAGATTTCGTTAGATGGATCTGATCGGATGATTCTGGTTATCCCATGTACATTTTGTGGTGTGGCCTTAGAAGAATTTAAGTTTGCTCTTTTTATAGTAGTATAGATGATGGAATTGCACGATATATTGATCAGGTGCAATCGCACGTATATATGATGTACAACGGTGGACCACGACCTCAACTATACAAGGAAACTAGGAGGTGGACCCAATACACAATATGCACAACACATATACTCAACACCCCCCGCAGTCAAAGCGGCGTCATTGCTGACGCAAAGACTGGACCGGAACTCCTCGAAGGACGCTGTAGGCAAGCCTTTGGTCATGATATCTGCAGATTGTTGGGAAGTAGGAACGTGTAGAACACGAATATGGCCAAGGGCCACCTGATCCCGAATAAAATGAATATCTAACTCAATATGCTTGGTACGACGATGATGAACCGGGTTGGCGGAGAGGTAGACAGCCGAGACGTTGTCGTAGTAGACCACCGTTACTCGGTCGACAGGACATGAAAGCTCCTGGAGCAGCTGACAAAGCCACGAACACTGGGCGACGACATTGGCCACAGCGCGATACTCAGCCTCAGCACTGGAACGCGAGACCGTAGGCTGCCGTTTGGACGACCAGGAGATAAGCGAGGGTCCAAGAAAAACACAGTAGCCCGAAGTGGAGCGACGAGTGTCGGGGCAGCCGGCCCAGTCAGCATGGGAGTAGGCGGTGAGGACGGTGTCGGGGGAGGCGTGCAACGTGACGCCGAGGTCTATAGTGCCACAGATATAGCGGAGAATCCGCTTGACAGCGGCCCAATGAATGTCCCGAGGAGCATGCATGTGAAGACACACCTGTTGAACTGCATATTGGAGCTCCGGTCGAGTGAAGTGAAGTACTGAAGAGCCCCAACAATAGACCGGTAAAAAGCAGCATCCGAAGCAGGAGAACCATCCGTGGCAGAGAGCTTGGCCTTCGTATCAACAGGCGTGGCGGCGGGCTTGCAATTAAGCATGCCAGCACGATCGAGGAGCTCGTGCGTACTTCCGCTGGTGAAGGAAGAAGCCATCCGGATGACGCACCACCTCAACACCGAGGAAGTAGTGCAAAGGACCCAAGTCCTTGATGGCGAACTCAGCGCGAAGACGATCAGTGAGCTGACTAAGAAGGCCAGCCGTACATGCTGTCAGGATGATGTCGTCGACGTAAAGGAGCAGATATGCAGTGTTGGAGCCCTGGTGGTAGACAAACAACGATGCGTCCGAGCGGGTAGAGCGAAACCCGAGTTGGTGCAGAAACGCCGCGATGCGCTGGTACCAAGCGCGAGGAGCCTGCTTGAGTCCATACAAGGATCGCGAGAGCAGACACACGTGGTCGGGATGTGCCGGATCAACGAACCCCGTGGGCTGCTGGCAGAAGACCTGCTCCTCGAGGTGACCATGGAGAAAGGCGTTGGAGACGTCCATCTGGTGCACCGGCCAGGCACAGGAGACCGCAAGGTGGAGAACCGTGCGGATCGTCCCGGGCTTAACAACCGGAGCGAAGGTGTCGGTGAAGTCGACGCCAGCACATTGCTGGAAGCCACGAACAACCCAGCGCGCTTTATAGCTGTCAAGGGTACCATCGGAACGGAGCTTGTGTTTGAAGACCCACTTCCCGGTAATCACGTTGGTGTGCCGGGGACGGGGAACAAGCTGCCACGTCCGGTTGCACAGCAAGGCATCAAACTCCTCTTGCATCGCAGCCATCCAGAGCGGGTCACGAAAAGCGGCTCGAACGGAGGACGGCAAAGGCAATGGCGTAGAGGTGGATGCCGTGTGGACGTACTCGTCCGAAGCATAGCGCGAGCTCGGGCGAAAAGCGCCCGTACGAGCGCGAGTGACCGGACCGACCGCGGGTGGTGAGCCCGTAGCCACCGGTGAAGGGCCGCCAGGAGGCGTCGAGGCCGCGGCCGAGGGCGGCGCCGCGGGAGCCGTGTCCGCGGTCGGGGCCGACCCGCCAGGCAACGGCGGCGATGGAGCGGCGGAGGCCGGCTCAGACATCGGGCCGGCAAGGGAGGCCGCAGGGGCCGCCGCGTCGGAGGGTGGCGGCGAGGCGGACGCCGAGCCAGAGGAAGGCGTCGAGGCGGACGCCGAGCCAGATGGCGGCGTCGAGGCAGGGCCCGCGGGGCTGGGAAGCCCGGCGCTGGACCCGAAGGCACCTGCAGGCGGCGGGTGACGCGCCTCAAAGCCAGGGGGTGGGCCGAGGGCGGCACGCGAGCGCCCCGGGCGAGACGCCGATGGTCCCGCCAGGCGATGGGAGGGACAGCCGGGGGTACCTACTGAAACGGAAACACATGCTCATCAAAGTAAACGTGCCGGGAGGTGAACACGCGGTGGGAGACAGGATCCTAGCACCGATAGCCCTTGGAGTTAGAAGGGCAGCCGATGAAGATGCATGCAACAGAACATGGTGCAAGTTTATGAGGAGAAGTGTCGGCAGTGCTAGGATAACATAGACACCCAAAGATACGCAGACCATCATAAGAGGGTGGCGTACCAAAGAGGAGATGGTGAGGTGCGTAGTTCCACCGCGGGCGACATGGCCGGAGGTTAAGGAGTGATGCGGTAGCAAGTGCGTCCGGCCAGAAGCGAGGCGACACGTTAGCATGAAACAGGAGCGTGCGAACGCAGTCATTCAGAGTGCGAAGGACGCGTTCGGCTCGACCGTTTTGCTGTGAAGTATACGGGCAAGTGAGACGAAAAATTGTGCCATGGTGCGACAGAAAAATGCGGAAGGCAAGATTGTCGAACTCTTTTCCATTGTCAGTCTGAAGAGCAAGAATGGGACGCCCAAACTGCGTGCTGACATAGGAGTAAAAAGCCGTCAGGGTGGAAAGTGCATCCGACTTTCGTCGCAAAGGAAAAGTCCACACATAATAAGAATAGTCATCAAGGATAACCAGATAATATAAATAGCCCAAATTATTAGGAACTGGAGAGGTCCACACATCACTATGAATCAACTGAAAAGGAAAAGAAGCAATGGTGGTGGAGTTATTAAACGGAAGACGAACGTGTTTGCCGACACTGTTGGAAATATGCCCTGGAAGCAATAATAAAATGGTTATTATTATATTTTCTTGTTCATGATAATTGTCTATTGTTCATGCTATAATTGTATTAACCGGAAACCGTAATACATGTGTGAATACATAGACCACAGCATGTCCCTAGTGAGCCTCTAGTTGAATAGCTCGTTGATTAATAGATGGTTGTGGTTTCCTGACCATGGACATTGGATGCCGTTGATAACGGGATCACATCATTAGGAGAATGATGTGATGGACAAGACCCAATCCTAAGCATAGCACAAGATCGTGTAGTTCGTTTGCTAGAGCTTTTCTAATGTCAAGTATCATTTCCTTAGACCATGAGATTGTGCAACTCCCGGATACCGTAGGAATGCTTTGGGTGTATCAAACGTCACAACGTAATTGGGTGACCATAAAGGTGCACTACAGGTATCTCCGAAAGTGTCTGTTGGGTTGGCACGAATCGAGACTGGGATTTGTCACTCCGTATGACGGAGAGGTATCTCTAGGCCCACTCGGTAATGCATCATCATAATGAGCTCAATGTGACTAAGGAGTTAGCCACGGGATCATGCATTACGGAACGAGTAAAGAGACTTGCCGGTAACGAGATTGAACAAGGTATAGGGATACCGACGATCGAATCTCGGGCAAGTAACATACCGATGGACAAAGGAAATTGTATACGGGATTAATTGGATCCCCGACATCGTGGTTCATCCGATGAGATCATCATGGAACATGTGGGAGCCAATATGGGTATCCAGATCTCGCTATTGGTTATTGGTAGGAGAGGTGTCTCGGTCATGTCTGCATGGTTCCCGAACCCGTAGGGTCTACACACTTAAGGTTCGGTGACGCTAGAGTTGTAATGGGAATTGTATGTGGTTACCGAAAGTTGTTCGGAGTCTCGGATGAGATCCCGGACGTCACGAGGAGTTCCGGAATGGTCCGGAGGTAAATATTTATATATGTGAAGTCCTATTTTGGCCACCGGAAAATGTTCGGGATTTTTTGGTATTGTACCGGGAAGGTTATAGAAGGTTCCAGAGTGGAGCCCACCTGCATGGGGGGACCCACATGAACGTGGGTAGTGGGGGCAAGGCCCCACGCCCCTGGTCAAGGCGCACCAAGATCGCCCCTTAGAAGGAATAAGATCATATCCCGAAGGGATAAGATCAAGATCCCTAAAAAGGGGGGATAACAATCGGTGGGAAGGGAAAGGATGGGATTTCTTTCCTCCCACCTTTGCCAACGCCCCAATGGACTTGGAGGGCAAGAAACCAGCCCCCTCCACCCCTATATATAGTGGGGAGGTGCATGGGAGCTGCAACCCTTCCCCTCTCCAACTCCTCCTCCTCCTCCGTAGTGCTTGGCGAAGCCCTGCCGGAGAACCGCAAGCTCCACCACCACGCCGTCGTGCTGCCGGAGCTCTCCCTCAACTTCTCCTCTCCCCTTGCTGGATCAAGAAGGAGGAGACGTCCCCGGGCTGTACGTGTGTTGAACGCGGAGGCGCCGCCCGTTCGGCGCTTGAATCGGATCTTCCGCGATTTGAATTGCCGCGAGTACGACTCCATCAACCGCGTTCTTGTAACACTTTCGCTTAGCGATCTTCAAGGGTATGAAGATGCACTCCCTGTCACTTGTTGCTAGCATCTCCTAGATTGATCTTGGTGACACGTAGGAATTTTTGAATTATTACTACGTTCCCCAACAGACACGACAAGCATGACAGGTATGATCCTCTATCTTATTACAACTGAAACTGAAACTCCTAAGAATATGACGAAGAGTGACGGGGTTAGGATGACCCAGACGAGCGTGCCAGAGATCAACACCAGCGGAGAGAGCAATCGGTGCGGTGGTGGTGGAGGAAGGCGGATGCACCGGATAGAGCTCGTCGGGGCTGTCACATCGGTGAAGTACCATCCTGGTTCGAGCGTCCTTGACACAAAAACCAAGCTCATCAAATTCAACAGTAACAAGATTTTCACGGGTGAAACAACGAACGGAAATAAGATTCTTAATAAGATGAGGTGACACTAGTATATTAGACAAAGATAAAGGCATGGAATTAGAAGAAAATGAAGTGTGCCCGACGTGTGTAATGGGGAGGGTGGAACCATCACCGACAATGATGCGGTGGGCGGTGGTGACGGGAGTGAAAGAGGCAAGATTACCAGGATGAGCAAACATGTGAGCAGTGGCCCCGGTGTCCATGTACCAATCACCGCCGCTAGGGTAGTTGTTCGGCGTAGGGGTGGTGTGCAGCGCGGCGAGTAACGCCGGGTCCCAAGGCGCTGGTGGCAGCGCCGGCGGAGGTGATGGAGATGCCATCGGGAAGCCGTAGCCACCACTCAGCTGCGGTGGCGGGTATCCTCCATAAGGCTGTGGAGCCGCATAGTATGCCTGATGCGCCGGGGGTCGCGGCACCGGAAGAGTCTGGGCCGGCGCCCATGGGACCGGCATGGTGTACGCGTGGACAACGCCGGTCCATGGGTTGTACCCGCCGGCCCATGGGGGGGCGCCTGCGGCTGCTGCTGCTGATGACGAGGGGCCCCCGCGGGCTGCTGCGGCTGCTGCTGGCCACCGCGCCGGCCTCCTTGACGCCGATCGGCGGGTGGCGCGGGAGGGGAGGGGCGGGCGCGCCGTAGGGAGGCGGCGGCAGGGGCAGCAGCGGCGGCTGCTGCTGTTGGTAGGGAGCCGGGTGCCGCGGCTGTGGAGGGGCGACGGGTGGTGGAGGAGGGCCGCAGCTGGTGGTGCCGGCAGCAAGGGCGGTGTGGATATCCCGCGCCTTGACCTGCTTCATCCGACGCTCCTCCAGCCGGAGGTAAGCCACGAACTTGGCAAAGAAAGGCTCAGGGATGAGCATGAGGTTCGCCGCGGCGTTGCCGAAGTCCTCGTTGAGGCCGGCGGGAGCGTGCTGAGGAGGAGATCATCATCGATCTTCGCGCCAATATCGCGGAGCTCGTCGGCGAGAGTCTTGAGACGGCTACAGTAGTCGTCGACGGAGGAGTTGTCCTGGTGGCATCCAAAAAACTCTTGCTGCAAAAAAACGCGACGTTGAAGACGATTGTCGGTGAAGAGTTCGTTCAGCTTGGTCCACACGGCGAGAGCGTCATCACCGTCCTGCACGACCGTGTGAAACAGGTCCGGCGAGATGGTGAGGAAGAACCACCTGACCGGATGAGTGTGGCGTCGATGGTGGACCATTCATGGTGCGCGGGCACGAGGCTGGAGTCGACGGAGCCGTCCACATGGTCGAGGAGGTTGTACTCTCGGAACACGAGGGAGAAGTACGTCTTCCACGCGTAGTAGGAGGAGTTTGTCTGAGCAAGACAGACCGGAACCCGCTCGTAGATGTTGAGGTTGCGGATGTCGGCGGCGTCGCGGGGGGGGGGGGGGGTTGGCGTCGGCGAACGGGTTGGAGGGTTTGGAGGAGCCGGACGAGGTGGCGGAAGACATGGCGCGGGAGAGGTGCGGCTAGGGTTAGGGTTGGGTAGCGGCGGCGGCAAAGGGAGATGCGGCGGCGGCTGTGGTGGTGGGGATAGCGGGGATGGGGCGGCGGCGGCGAGTGTTGGAGGGTGGCGGCGGCGCTTAGGGGAGAGGAGGCGGCGGCTGCGGGTGAGATGCGGCGGCGGCGGCACGGGAGAGGACAGCGGCGACGGGGGAGAGCGCGGCGGCAGGGGAGATGAAGCGGCGGCGGCGGCGCGACGGGAAGGCGCGGCGGCGGTGGCGGCTTGGGCGGCGGCAGCGCAATGGGGGCGCGGCGGCGGCGGAGGGAGCGGAAGCTAGGGTTAGAACCCGGAAACTGATACCATGTATGATGATGGAATTGCACGATGTATTGATCAGGTGTAATCGCACGTATATATGATGTACAACGGTGGAGCACGACCTCAACTATACAAAGAAACTAGAAGATGGGCTCAATACACAATATGCACACAGGGACGGATCTAAGGGGGGACGAGGGGGGGCGAGACCCCCCCCTAACGATCGTCTCGTCCCTCGATAGCGATCAACTAATCGCTAATTTTTTCTCTTGCCCGCTTGTTCCGTGCTTGCTTGCCCCCCCCCCCCCCCCCAGTCCTTTTTCACGCCTTTTCTCATTAACGTGAACGGATCAGTCCATGTACAGCCCATTGCAGGCTAAAAGCAATAAAATCATAAAGGAGAATTGCCTAGCAGGCCATCCTGGAAGGCAAATAGGCCTGTTAACACGCAGCCACGACCTGATTACGAACGCACATATCGCTATTCTCTCCAAGCCGCCGCTGCGATCGAGACTAACGCCTGATGGCTGCTGCGATCGGATCTCTCCGTTGGGCCGCCATCGAGAAGCGGAGAAGGGAAGGCGGCGCCAGGTTCGCGGGTGTCGATCCACGCACATGTATGCACATGTTGCCGGTTCCCAGCAGACCGGAAGCACGGATGAACATCAACAACACAAGGGAAAAGGTAGTTGATTTTCACTTCAGATTAGTTTGTTTCTTTTAAAATCATACAAGTATGATCATACGGATTTAGAATCAATTATAAATTTTTTACTTGTGCGATCCATTGCATCGCAATCAAGAGCAGCGGAGAAGGGTAGGAGACAACCGCTGGCGAGCGCATGATACACGGGGATATTGCCGATGAACGGCAACGAAACGAGGAAAAAGGTAGTTTATTTTGAGACCTAGATTAGTCCTGGTTTATCATTTCCAAACTAATCATTGTTCTCTTTGTACCACTCTTCTTTGATAGCTTCAAGAAAATCGCATGCTTTTGCCGATTCTGATTTTGGGATTGAGTTGAATCAGTGAGGTCCATCTCGCCAATTCCAACAAATTATTAGGTAATGTATTATTCACCTACATTGCATTACTACAAATTATTAGTTCATAAGATTATCTTGTGTTTCTAGTGTTGTGAATTTTTTTTTGTCAGTTGTCAATTTTCTTTCAAGTTTTGTTCATGAGAATGCGATGAATAGATTAAAAAAAGATAAGTTTGCACCATGGCATCTCCATTAGACTAGAACCTAAGATTTTTTTTACAACATAGCCTTCGTGTATGAGACTTAGTGTGAAACCTCGCCCCCCTATGTCGAAATCCCGGCTCCGTCCGTGTATGCACACCACATACACAATAGACCTCGCCGAACTTGAGGTACATGAGCGGGCCGTGCCAGCGAGACAGCTCCGCCAGTGCTCGGTGCGGGAGCTGGCCGACAAGGTGGTGGAGGCTGCCGATGATCGGAACGGTCCATGGCCCGGGGGGCAACCTCTTCTTGGTCTTGGCTTTGTCGCCGGAGGAGCTAAGAAACCAAAGGACTAGCACCGTGGCTACGGTAACTAAGCACAAACTTAAGAAAATCTCCATGGCGCACTGCTTAATTAGCAAGTGGTCGGTGTTTTAGCTGCTGGCTTTGGGCCTAACAACCAACTTTATAGCATACCGGATACATCCAACCCAACTAGTAGTAGACTAGATAATTGGAATTAATTCGGCGTCAACGGATGCTTGGGCTTGGTCGTTACCTTGCAGCTGTGGATCACCTTGCTGATCGTGAAAACAAATATACTGAAAAAGAAACATAACGTGTTAATACGAACTTCCATTCAACAGGTATATACCCTCTTCGTTACTAAGTCGAGACATGGACGTCCCGATTTTTTATTTTCACCCTCTCCATTAATCTCAATGTCAATGACAATGATACATGATTGGGCTGCAACAAGTCCTTCACTTATTGGTGCAAGTGCAAACAAAGAAGCTATGTTCACCAATGGACAAATAATGATTTCACTAAATTTAGTTGCTTAAGCAAATGGAAGTGGGTTGTTTAAGTTGATATTTCAGCTGGCAAAGTGGCCTGCGCATGTCATCTTATTGTTATATTAATAACTACATTTCATCCAGCTTACATCAACATATATAGATTTCTTTTTTGCTTTTTGTTTTCCTTCTTTTCACTTGCCCTCTTATTATTTTTGTTTCCTCACCTTTTACTGATTTTGTTTTTCTACGTAGTTGGGCACATCCGGCAAGCATACAACATCAATTACACACCGATGAGCTGGCGTGAAAATGTGGTTGCACGTGGTCGGTGGACACGCGGTTGCACACAGCCAGTGGGCGTGCAACTGCAGTTACAGGCGACCAATTAACATGTGTTGCAAACAACTGGCTGGCGTGCAGCCACAGTTGCACGCATGTAAGTGGGCATGCAACTGCAATTATGCCTCCGGCTGAATGGGCGGCAAGTGTAGTTACACGCGGTGTGAAGAATGACAGACCAATCGTCGTACAGAGATAGCATAGTAGTAGCTTCTCCTTCTCTCCTAAAAGGAGATGTGTGCAACCAGTTGGCACTCATGTTCTCAACCCTAGCCGCCGCTGCCAAAGTCTCCTTCATGTCGTTTCCTCACCCCCCCCCCCCCCCCCCCCCCCCTCCTCTTCCACGTCTGACGGCCTCGTCGGCGACAAGAGGAGTGGGGACTCGTCCGTTTTGTTTTTTCTTAGATTTTATTTTTCTGGCGGCATCGACAAGGTGATGACGATCCCACCTGATGACATCCGATCCGCCGCCGCCAAAGGGCGTGTGAGAGTTTGTGTATCAGATATGTTGGCTCTCATCGAATCTTGGCAGTTGCAATTGGCTGGATATTGATGCTACGACTTCGATAGTTGCTGTGTCTAAGAGGCATGGTCAACTAAAGATTATGCAAAGCACACGGCCACGCCTATTTATGGTGCGAATAGAAACCCTTGAATAAACCCGGTGATGAGTCACTACGACGAGAGTTAAAAATAGGGATGTTCATGCAATAAACCACGGTGCGCAAGTACAGATGTATCACATGTCTTCGAAGTCATCTAACAGAACTATAACTATCTCAAATATAATATGGCCGCTTTTTACACAGGCATGCACCAAGAAAACAAGACATGGATCAATTGCATCTGGCCGATCGGACGTAGAGGTTGTTGCGCCGGTAGTTGGCGTAGACGAAGGAGACGTTGCCGTTCTGCGGGATGGAGTGGCCGTTGTTGAGGAGGCAGACGCCGGAGCCGATGCGCCGGAGCAGCTTGGGGTCGACGGGGACGAGGGAGCGGAAGTTGCCGCACCGCAGGTGGATCTTCGACATGGAGCAGGGCCTGCCGGTGCGCCCGTCGCCTCTGCACTGGTTCACCACCTCCACCCTGTACCTCGCGGAGAGGTCCCTCTGAGGCTCGCCGAGGCTCTGCCATATGACGAGATCCTTCCGGACGTTGCACCGGCCGGCTGCGGCGGAGAGGGTCGCGGCCGCCACCAGGATGACGGTGGCCATGAGCACGGCGATGGAGCAGGCGGTCGACGTCGTCATGCCGATGAGCTGTTAGTTAGCGCGCCGGCGGATCTAGAGTTCAAGAGGAGAAAGGTCAGAGGTTGCACGTAGTACGATAGACAGACTACGCGGTGCAGCTAGATTTATATATGCATGCATGGCAGACGTATATCTGGAGAGTTTGAAAATAATAACTTAAAAAGAAAATTAATTTGGAATTGTTGATCAACGTTGTGGGATCCGTATATTTGGATATATGGCAGCTTAAGCACAGGCAATATATTACTCGTCTTCCTCAATTGGCAGGATTTTTTTCCGATAAATGATGAATTTTTTTGACTCTGGATAAAGCATCAGGCGATATAAAATACAATGAGTACACACCCATCACATACCACGTGAGACATATAGTAAGCAATTCAAATTATTTGAAAACAATGATCACACATCCGGCATCTGCATAGGTAGGATGCATATTAACAACATGAACTCACACACACACGGACAAACACACAGGCAATTAGCAAAGTCATATAAGACCAAAGTTATGCGCAAAGTGGAAAAAAAGGCCCAAAGCGATCAAATCCGTGGTCGACAAACTAGAACAATAACCATATCCGCACCAACCATTTCATGACATCACATAGACGACAAGGTTCTTCAACGGCAACACCTTCAGAAAAAGAGCGACACTCAAGTGTTGTCATCATCGGATCCAACCGAATGCCAGAGTCTACGTTTCCCCCCGATGAATCAGTCCAAGCATATCCAATCAATTCCTTAAAAAATGTAAGGACGAGAAAAAACATCGCCAATGCCAGGTATAGCGACTCGGGTCTGACCTAGGCTTCGCCCCGAAGCTCGAGACCGGGTACACGCAGCACCACCATCGAAGTCACGCATGTGTTGTCATCATCACTTTTCCACGATCCCAGCAGCTACATACGATGCGACCGCCGCCACGGCACCACCTTCCCTTTGCATCGAGCCGTCATCCATAAATTGTACCTCAACGCTGAAGTCATCAACCGGATCAGGAGAGATGCAGAAAATGTTTATCCGCTATTTAGTTTTTTATTATCTTGTGGAAGGAGATGTGCTCGTTTCCTTGTGCGTGCAATCCCATCCTTGTTTGTGTGTTTGGAATGAGTTTTTTAACCTTTGATTCTTTTACACTATCTTTTAACCTTGATTAGTAAAATGGGTCCACGTACATGTAGATTTTGGTAGCATGTATGGACCTACCCCAGTTGTTCTCTTTTGATACATGTTGAGTGTAGACATGCTGAGTCCATGCATTTGCTGTTGTTTGGCAGTGGTGTATGCGCTGAGACATGTTGAGCTGAGACTCTGTTTGGCAGCCTGCATGTATGTAGACATGCTGAACAATTTTGAATTGCGAATAATTTTTTTTGAATGGTGAACAAAATTGAAAAAATGTGAACAAAAATTTAAACATATCTTGTACAAGGACGATTTCTTTCTTTTCTTGGAGTCGAATTTGCAATTTCTGAAAATTGCTAGTACAAGAACTGATCATATTGAAAATGTCAAAACAAGAATCATTTAAAAACCGCTTTGCCTGTTAGCACTTAGCAGCACGATGCCTAACCTCCAGCACAGAATTAGCTTTCTTTTGTATTATTATATGCAAAGACGATCATGCGACACGACTAACGGTAGGTGTCTAGGTTGAAATCAAGCTTGCATAATTCGCAGGGGCAGACTGTTAGGCGCTGGTTAGTGGTTTCTTGTATAATACAGTAATCACAAATTGATATAACATATACAGAGTGATTTCAGCAGAGAGCTGACCATCTCAAAACTAATCAAAGGAAGAAATGTCGAATGATTCAGTTAAATTTGTTATTTTCCGCGAATTATATCAAGAAGAAGAGACAACGAGTGGTATTTACATCTCGTTCCCTCCACGCCGAAGTTGCATCATCGACCACCATGAGTCACAGCTCGGCGGAGGCCCGCAGCGACGGCGACGACGACGACACCGAGCCCGGGCAGAGCCGCGTCACCCGCGCGAAGCGGCCTTGTCCTGACGCCAGCGACGTCGTGGCTCTCCCTGTTGCCGTCCCGGTCCCCCGTGTCATCCGCGAGGCGGCCGCCGCCTCGCGCTCCATGCCCGCACGCAACGGGGGCTACGGCCCCAGTGTGGCCGTGGGCATGGCCGGCGCACACAGCTGGGCGCCCTACCCGGCCATCGTCCCCGCCCTCCGCTCCCTCCTCCTGATGAACCTAAAACAGGAGACCTCTCTCAGGGCCGCGAGGGAGGCCATCACGGGGCTCTACAACCACGCCACGCCGTTCGGCCCCTCGCGCCGGTTCCCCGCCGGCGAGGTGTACGTGTGTCTTGACCGAGTGCCGCTCGCCCAGACGATGCAGGGGATTTTGCAGCCCCTAGTAAAGGCGGAGACAGCCGGGCTGTTCGGCTCACGACTCGCCGGCGCCTGCTCCAACTACATCAGTGGGATCTCTTCCGCCCTCCACGAGCTCACGCGTGTTGACGACCACCCCGGCATCCCCCCAATTCTGTATGACCGCGCGATCTTCGAGTCCGTTTTCCTCCTGACGTGGGCGGAACCATGAGAGCTAGCCTTCAAACTTCGCACAGTATAAGTGATTGAAAATACAAACCGGGTGTATTTGGTTTGAAGTTCAACTTGTCTGACCAAAACTTTGGTACTATGTAACTGTTCTTTGAATCAGACCATAGTTGTACTTGCTAAAACTTTGGCAAAATTGTTTGTCTATTTCTGTATTGAGACTCACTGCCGTGTATTTATAGTGGTAATGTTTTTCAATTTTTTGTGATAGCTTTCCACAAATTCCCATTTGATTAAGATTATCTGCATCCCTATACGCTAAGGATACCTTGAGGAAAAGTCGTTTAGTCGGGACCGCATTGAAGCGGCGATGCACGAAAGGTCGCGTACGTCAGCGCCGCCTTCACGTCCGGTCGCGTCGCTCGGCATAAATGTCGGCCATTGCATGCTTTGGGCCGGCATGAATGCGGCACGGGTGTTGGACGGAAAATGCGGGAGAGGCAGGCGGGGGATTTTTATGGGCCAGAGAGGTCAGACATGGGCGTGGCAGCGGTCCGGACATCCGCAAAGCCATCCCCCTCCCCCCACTTTGTCTCTGTTTTGCAGGAAAAAGTGCATCCGGACCGTCCGGTGAACCGATACATGTCCGTGTTGGATGGCACAACACGTTTGGACCGCGCGGTACAAACGTATAAGAATGGTTTGAGGGTCCGGGTCCGTGTTGGAGATGCCCTTACCTCGTAAGTCGCCGTGGTGGTGAGCTGGTAGTGGATAGAGATGGAGGTCCTAATCGGGATAGAGCACAACCTTGGTGGCTGTTCTGGGGCGGCTTTTGGCGCCAATTGCGGCGTTTGGCTATCGGCTTGCTTCATCGCGCCATCGTTTCTGCGGGTCGAAGGGCGGCTATTTTATTTTCCTCCTGGGCATGGAGCCTAATGGTGTAACATCCCCATGTAATAAGCACTGTGACACTTTGCTAAGTATGTCATGTCATCTTCTTTTGCAGTGCCTAGTCATAGTGGTTAATCACAACAATTCAAATACTTCTCTGAAAATCAACTCAAATTCAAAAGTACAAAATAAGGTTGCTCAAATACTGTTGGAAAAATGCTCACTAAACAACAAATAATCCAGAAGCAATTATAAAAATATTAACACAGATGATTGAGTTAGCTAAGTGACTCAAACTACATGAAACAGCACCAAAACAGAATTATTTAATCCATTTATAATAATATCGAATTCAAATAAAATCCTACTTTGCCCAAACAAGTTTTTGGTGAAAAGTAATAATGCACTGTAATATTTGGGCTAAGTTTCATATTTTTTTAAAATGCAAAAGTGTCCTAAATAATTATCTAACAGAAAAGAAATAAAGAAAAGGCAAAACTGAAACAAGAAAATAGAACGAGGCACTGTGCACTGGTCCTAAGTGCACAGTGCCCCGAAACCGGCCCAGCTGGCCCATCTTCTTCTCTCTCCCTCGTGTGTCAACTCCTCCATGGCTGCGCCGGCGCACGCCGACGCCACCGACGCTGCAAGGGGATAAGGCAGAGCCCCGTACATCTCCCCTGGTCCTTCTCATCCACTCGCCGCTCCTCCCTCGTCTCTTCCTCGCTCGCGCTCGCCCTTTCCCCATCTGATCCGAGCGCCATCGCCGCTGTCCTCGCTCATCCTCGCGGCCACCGAGCTCCGTTCGCCGCTCCGCCATGTCCAGCGTCACCGCCATGGAATGCCACGACCTCGGGCGCCGTTGATTGGGGCCGGGAAGCTCTACGTCGAGCGGATCGAGCCGCCCCTCTTCTTCCTGGACTCCGGCGATCTTCGGCATCCCCAACTTCTCTGCTGCTCCTAAACCGTCGCCGGGCCACCGTGTGCCTCCGCTGTGAGCTCCCCCTCCTTCCCCATCTCTCTGTTCGCTCCGCACGCGCGCGCTAGCTGTTTTTCCACTGTGCCCGAACGCGTCGCCGTCGAACTCTTCACCGCTGTGGCCACAACCACTGTCGTGCTCACCTGAACCCACCAGCGAGCTCCTGGTGCTCCCAGGAGCACGACGCACTCACCTGCACGCCTCCCCGTGCCCTCTAACCCCTAGCTCGACGAGCGCCCGAATGCGCCTCCGCCCACGCTCGTCGCCGGCGTGCTTCCGATGACCAAATGGTCACGGGGCTGAGCCCGTTTAGCTCAACGCGTCGCGCAGCACCTCCCCAGCCCTTCCATTCGCATTGTTGCGCGCTGATTCTCCGTCTCCGTCGCGCACCCGTAAGCACCGCCGCCTCCGCCGCTCGCCGGCGCCACTTCCGGCCATCCCTGCTTCGACCAGTACCACCACGAGATGCGCGACACCGCCAGCAGTCGAACGCAAGTTGCCGCGCCGCGTTTGAGCCCGTGTACGCAAAACCCGAGCGTCTCCGGCGAGCTCCGCCGTGTTTTTGGTCGTCGGAGCAACTCCGGTAACCGTCGCCGATGTGGCATGACAGGTGGGGCCCCTGAGACGCTGACGCTGGGCCCCACGAGTCCCCGTTGACTGGGTTGACCCAGTCAACATGCTGACTAGGCAACCCCAGCCACTGACATGTGGGCCCCAGGTTATATTTAGCCTAATTAAGCTTTTTATAATTAAAAACTAATTAGATTAGCCTAATTACCCACTGACGTATGAGGCCCACCCCTATAATTAGCTTATTGAGTCAGTTTAATTCACTGTTAAAATAACAGAGGCTGACATGTGGGTCCCACTGGACCCACAGGTCAGGTTTGACCAGTCAGCGTCTCTGTTGACTGCTGACGTCATCCACACGTAATGCTGACGTCATTTTTCCTTTTCTGTTAAATAAAAGTAATTCCAGAAAATCATTTAAATCTTTGAAAATTCAAAACTTTTAAACCGTAGCTCAGATCGAAAAACTTAAAACATGAAAGTTGCTCAGAACGACGAGACGAATCTGATTGTGTCGTCTGTTTCTATGCCGGAACCCCCTACGTAGGAGAAACCGCAACTCTGAGCCCGATTCCGGTAGATGCATAGTGCATACATACCGGATAATAAATCCCGCGTTAATCCTAAAATAATTAAAATGACTTAGGTGCATCTTTAGTCAACCCTGCACTGCATCCTAGGCATGGCATGCCCTGTATTGCATTGTTTACTGTGTGTTTATATGTTTCTTCCCCCTCTTCTCTCTCGATAGACCCCGACGTCGACGTAGCTCCCGAGACTGACGTAGCTCCGGAGGTCGACTACGCTCCTGATGATCAGACCCTTGCCACCGAGCATCCAGGCAAGGACCCCCATTTTGAGCATTCCGATATCACCTACTCTTCTCTCTCTTATGCTTGCATTAGAAGTTGCTGTTGCTACTGTTGTCCTATATCTGCTGCATAGCCTGTTTAATTGTAACCTGCTGTTGATACCTACCTGTTATCCTAAACTTCTTAGTATAGTCTGGGTAGAGACCCAGCAAAGACCCCACTATATCCCGACTGCCCCGCTGGATTAACAGAAGACCCGAGCAACGGGATCAAAGACCAGGCCCCGGCACCGCACGTCACTTCCCCTTAGTTGCTCGACACTACTAGGTTACTATCGAGTGCCGATGGTGATACCTCGACCGCACTTCTGCTGATAACCTTGTGGGTTAGTTAATCGGGCGTGGTCAGCGAGGGTGATTCCTCCTACACCACCCCTGATAACGACACCATCGCACAACTCCTCAAGAGTGGACCTCAAGGGTGATTCCTCCTTCGTTCACCTTGATGTTACGTCAGGTGGGAATTCAGCGAGGGTGATGCCTCGGATTCCTTCTTGATGTGGTAGCCACACAGATGCCTTTAGATTACTGTTGATACTGATTATTCTGGATAAAGTCGGGTCGGCCCTGAGGGGTACCCGCACGAGACTATGAAGAGAGTGATGTGGAGTCGGGTGGACCTGGATGGTGCCCGAGAGTTGAACACGAGGCATGGCCGGGCATTCCTAGCCCTTGACGCAAGTCCTCGAGACGGGGCGACGGGGTCACATCTTTCGTGAGTCTCTGCTCGTTACCGCACTACCAACACACTAACGGTTTGGATATTTGATCCGAGGGGCCTCTGGCCTGATAGCACTAACCATCACGTGGGCATAGTATGGGCTTTCTGCGTCGTATACTTCAGCCAAAGCTTAATGGACGTCAGCGACTGAGCGGCGCACGCCGAGTTGGACTGGTTACGCAACTGCGCTTGTATTAAGGGGTTGCTAGGTCTGCTCTCGGCCGCCTGACGCAACGTGCAGGAGTTCCCGGGGCGATGGCCCAAGACCCTTGGGGGCATAGGTTTAGTCCGGCGTGCTGACCTCTCTGTTAAGTTTTCGGTTGGGTTGCGGCGTATCGTTTGGCTGAGGCCGGGCATGACCCAGAAAGTGTGTCCGGCCGGAGTTAATCGAGCGTGGTGGGTAAGTTGGTGCACCCCTGCAGGGAAGAACTAATCTATCGATAGCCTGTCCTACGGTAATGGACACTCGGAGTTGTATCCCGATCGGTACAACTAGAACTGGTGACTTGAGATGATACTGGATAGTATGGCTCTGTGATTGCTTTCTCGCAGGGAGTCGAGGAAGAATCTCTGGGCGAGGTTGATAACATTACTACTACTTTACTTATGTTAATCTGCATTCTTCTAATGCTGCAAGACCGATGAAGATGCTTGAAGATGCTAGTCTTCGATAGGACTAGGCCTTCCTCTCTATTCTGGCATTCTGCAGCCCAGTCCACACATACAGCCCCCCTTTGATAATGTTGCATATGTAGTGTAGATCCTTGCTTGCTGAGTACTTCGGATGAGTACTCACGTTTGCTTTACTTTCTTTTTCTCCCCATATCCATATGTCGCCGCCAGATGACGGAGCCCTTGAGATAGCTGCCCCTGTCGACGACTACGGCCACTACTACTACCCTCCCGGCGAGTACTTCTACTAGGAGCCGACAGACGACCAGGAGTAGGATTCGGAGGGTCCTAGGCAGGAGGCCTACGCCTTTCGATCATAGTATTTTCTTTTGCCCCGCCTTTCTAAAGGCCTATTTGTTTCTCTGTAATATCTGTACCCAGATATCTGATGCTTCTGCTGACACTTGTATGCCATTGAGCTATGTATTCGAGCCCTCAAGGCCCTGGCTTGTAATATAAAGCTTGTATGACTTTATTTATGTTTTAGAGTTGTGTTGTGATATCTTCAAGTGAGTCCTTAGGCTTGATCGTGTGCATTTGCGTGTATGATTAGTGCACGATTAAGCCGGGGTCGTCACAGGTTGGTATCAGAGCCGACTGCCTGTAGGAACCCCCCTTTCCAACTCCTTGGCCGAAGTTGAGTCTAGTAACCAAAAACTGTTTTACTAACTTGGCTGTGTGGCTTACGGGCCCACGTCGCCAACTGGGTGGTATTGGGATCTTTTATTCCTCGTCTTTAGTCTGGGACTCTGATCACTCTTCTATTCGGGTTAAATAAAGTTACTAACACCGACACTTAGGATCTCGTAAATCCCGTCCACCCGGAGAGCTGGATATCTGTGCGATTTCCCTATCATTGATCTGATTAGTCTGATAATCATTTTCCTTTCCATTGTTTTGTTTAATCTTTCTCTTCGAGATCTGTTATACTTCTCATCGTCAAATGACAATCCTGAATTTCATTTATTTCAGATGGATCGTCTGTTTCCACCACGTCCTACGACGCAACTTGTGCTTCGTACTTGGGCTCGTGATGCCCCTGGTTTTCCAGCTGTCCTGATCGCCCTCCTGACCAGACTGGGTTACCACTGGTACCCTGAGTACATGGTCTACGAGGTTTACCGTGAGTTCAACCAGGAGCAGTACTATGCTGATGTTCGTATCTATGATCAGCAGGATGACTCAAACACTGAGCTGTACCTTTTTCCACGGCATCGGCGTGACGATTGAGATGGCAGTCCATGATGCTGCCTACTCTGCTGTCGCACGTCTCCGAGGAGAGCTCAGCGTTAGCTTGGATGCCTCTGAGTTTCGATACATTCCGTATGCCCCTGCTGGAGATGCTACTGGATACTACACAGCTATCTGTGCCCCGTACGAGCCTCGACGCTACGACCCGCAGATTCTGATTCAGTGCACTCAGGCCCTGGATCGCACTGTTCGGGCTCTTGCCATCGAGTTGTTTGCCACTCGAGCACGACTCTACGATGCTATGACGCAGTTGCTACCAGCTGTTCATGCAGAGATACATCCGGAGCACATCCTTTACCCGCGCAGGACCGAGATGCCACCAGGGATCGATTGGCCTGCTGTGGGAGGTCACACACTTGCACGTGGACCTCTTCTTTCAGCTCGAGACCGGGTTCTGCATCAGAGTGCACATGGAGCGCAGGATCCTTCTGCGACGAACATTCGTCGTCCGCACTTGCAGCTACCCCGTTTCAGTGGGTTTCTCCGATGTTGATGTAGCCTTTGCTATGTCTCGTTGTGTACTTCCTTACCGCGTGCCTGCGCGCCGCCTAGCATGTCTAGCTTTTGCATTTGCACCGTTATGCTGCCCGAATGTAACCGACTCTGTATGGATCTGTATGTCTTAATTGACTACTATTAAGCATCTGTTGTACTACTTAAATTCCATCGTGTTACATCATGCTTGTTGCTAAACACTCGCAATGGCTTCTGCTAAACTACCCTCGTTAAATTTAGCAGGATGGGTGATAACAATCCACCACCGCCGCCACCGCCGGACTATATGGCTGCTATGATGCAACAATTTGAACTCAACCATCAGTTCATGACGGGGATTATGGATCAATTCCCCCGTCCCAATGCCAACCAGCAGCCAGCTTCAATCACGCTGCCCGAGTTTGTGCGTCTCAACCCCTCGGTATTCCGCAACACAGTTAATCCGCTGGATGCCGATGACTGGCTGCGTGACATCTTCTATGAGATGGAGTCGGCTGATGTTCCCCCTGTCAGCTATGTCACATTCGCGACATACTTTTTGAAGGGACCCGCAGCACAATGGTGGGCAACTCACAGACAGACCCTACCTCCTGGAACTGTCGTCACTTGGGTGGAATTCAAGGCTGCTTTTCGTGCCCGGTACATTCCTCAAGGAGTTATTGATCAGAAGAAGGCCGAGTTCCGTAGCCTCGTTCAGGGAAACAAGACTGTAGAAGTCTATCAGCGAGAGTTCCTTGACTTGTCTCGCTATGCTGAAGAAGACATTCCCACTGATGCTCGTAGACAAGAGAAGTTCCGTGAAGGGCTACACCATGACATTCAGCTAGCCCTGCTCATCCAAGATTTTCCTGACTTCGCCACCTTGGTGAACAAGGCCATCATGGTCAAGACTGGTCTGAAGAAGCACAAGGAAGCGACCAGACGCACTCGTGAAGCGGGCTCATCTTCGGGCTCGTCTTCCCAGAAGCGCCGTCTCTGGATTCCACAAAGCATGTACCGTCCAACAGCTCTAGTGTACAGGCCTGCTTATGCTGCACCTCGTCTGCCTCCTCCACCATCGAGGCAGCCTCTTCGAGCTGCACCACCTCGAGCTCCTGCACCACGTCCTGATAGTGGACTCTGCTTCAAGTGTGGCCAGCCAGGTCACTGTGCCAGAGACTGTTCTCAGGGTCAGAATCAGTTAGCCCTTCCTTCTGCCGGCCGTGGTAATGGCCGTGGGAATTCTCAGCCTCGCTACAGCAATGTCAGGCCTTCTTATGGTCGTGGACAGAACTATCACGTCAACATGGCTGAAGCTCAAGATCAACCTGAAACCGTGATGGGTACACTTCTTGTTAATTTAGTACCTGCAACTATTTTATTTGATTCAGGAGCATCGCATCCATTCATGTCAGAACATTTTGCACTCATGCATGACGTTAGAAGTGAAGCGCTACACCATTCATTAGCTGTGAACACTCCCGCGGGCCAGTGCCGAGCCTTCGTGTTCAGCCCCGATGTCATCATTGATATTGAAGGGTTAAAGTTCCGCGCTTCTCCCATTATACTCAAGTCTTCCTTGATTGATCTTATTCTGGGAATGGATTGGTTGAAGGCTCATTACGCTTCAATCAATTGTGCCACTAAGGTTGTACACCTCCTGCACCCATCAGATGAGATAGTGAATTACCATGCTCATATCACTCAGAACACCGAGGCTCAGATTTATGCCTTGAATGCGTTGAACGCTTCTCCGCTTGAGGGGATCAAAAACATTCCAGTCGTGTGCGACTTCTAGGATGTCTTTCCAGAAGAACTTCCAGGAATACCCCTTGCTAGAGCTGTCGAGTTTGTTATCGACTTGAAGCCTGGCACTACTCCTATTGCGAAGCGTCCTTACAAGATGCCTCCGCATCACCTTCTCGAGCTTAAGGAAGAAATCGATAAATCACTTAAGAAAGGCTTCATCCGTCCCAGTTCCTCTGCCTGGGGAGCACCGTCTCTCTTTGTCAAGAAGAAAGATGGTACGAATAGGCTGGTCCAAGATTACCGTCCTATCAACCAGGCAACCATTCAGAATAAATATCCGCTTCCCCGGATCAATGACTTATATGATCAACTTGCTGGATCTTTGGTGTTCTCTAAACTCGACTTGAGGTTGGGTTATCACCAGATCCGTGTCCGTGAAGAGGATATTTCGAAGACCGCCTTCGTTACTCGTTATGGCTCCTATGAATACACTGTCATGTCATTTGGCCTAACGAATGCTCCAGCTACGTTCTCCCGTCTAATGAATTATATATTCATGGATTATCTCGACAAGTTCGTCATGGTATATCTGGATGATATTTTAGTGTATTCGAAGAATAAGGAAGAACATGCCGAACATCTTCGCCTTGTTCTGGAGAGGCTTCGAGAACATAAGTTGTATGCCAAGTACTCCAAATGCGAATTCTGGCTTTCTGAAGTAACCTACCTTGGACATGTGATTTCCAAGGACGGTATTGCCGTTAACCTGGAGCGTGTTCAGGCTATTCTTGACTGGACTCCTCCGAAGAATGCCAAGCAAGTCCAAAGTTTTCTCGGCCTTGCAAGTTATTGCCGTCGATTTGTCGAGAACTTTTCCAAGATTGCCAAGCCCCTGACTAATCTGCTCCACAAAGGCGTTAAGTTTGAATGGACAAACAAATGTCAGGAGAGTTTCCAGACCCTCAAGGACAAGCTTACTTCTGCTCCAGTGCTTGCTCCTCCCGATTCTCGCAAGGACTTTGTGATATATTGTGACGCCTCTCGTCAAGGATTAGGTTGTGTCCTAATGCAAGAGCGAAAGGTAATTGCATATGCCTCGTGACAATTGCGTCCACATGAAGAGAACTATCCAGTGCATGATCTCGAACTCACTGCTGTGATCTATGCTTTGAAGCAGTGGCGACATTACCTTCTTGGTAACCGGTGTGAGATTTATACCGATCATCAAAGCTTGAAGTATTTGTTCACTCAACCGGATCTTAATCTCCGTCAACAGCGATGGTTGGAAACAATTACGGACTATGACTGTGGTATTTCTTATACCCTTGGCAAGGCTAACGTTATGGCGGATGCCTTGAGCCGTAAGTCCTATTGCAATAACCTCATGGTTAAGCAAGCTCAACCCCAGCTATATGAAGAATTGCGCAAGTTGAACGTCTGTATCATTCCGCATGGTTCTCTTAATAACCTTGTGGTACAGCCAGATCTTGAGAAGGCTGTAAAGATTGCGCAAGCTAAGGATGCCGAAGTAGATCTGATGAAGAAAGAACTTCACCTTGATAAGTACGGGAATTTCTCGATTGTAGAAGACGGAACCTTGTATTTCAGAGATAGAATTGTCGTTCCTCGCTTCGAGCTTATGACTGACAAGGTCATGAAGGAGGCTCATGATACACCGCTGTCTATCCATCCGGGTAGCACCAAGATGTATCACAATCTTCGTCAAAGGTACTGGTGGTCCAGAATGAAGCAGGACATTGCTCGATATGTTGCTGAATGTGACGTATGTTGTCGCGTGAAAGCAGAACATCAAAAGCCTGCTGGAATTCTTCAACCACTCCCTATTCCTTTGTGGAAGTGGGATAAAGTGCAAATGGATTTCATTACTGGCCTTCCCAAGTCTCAGAAGGGTCACGATGCTATTCTTGTCGTCGTCGACCAACTTTCCAAAGTTGCACATTTTCTGCCTGTCAAGGAGACTATCACTACTAGCCAGTTAGCAGAATTGTATATCTCTAGAATCGTTTCACTCCACGGTATTCCGAAGGAGAACAGTTCGGACCGTGGCGGTCTTTTCACCTCCAAGTTCTGGGAAAGTTTTCAAGAAGCTATGGGAACTCATATTACTTGGAGTTCAGCTTATCATCCTCAGTCCCAAGGCCAAGTCGAGCGAGTAAATCAAGTGCTTGAAGATATGCTTCGGGCTTGTGTTATATCATTCGGTAAGAAGTGGGAAGAATCTCTCCCATTTGCCGAATTCTCTTATAATAACAGTTATCAAGCCAGCTTGAAAATGGCCCCCTTCGAAGTGCTATATGGACGAAAGTGTCGAACCCCTCTGAATTGGTCAGAAACTGGGGAACGACCTCTCGTGGGACCGGACATTATTCAACACGCCGAAGAACAAGTCAGAATTGTCCGAGAAAATCTCAAGGCAGATCAGGACCGCCAGAAGAGCAACTATGATCGCAAACGATGGGGTCTGACTTATCAACCAGGTGATCAAGCTTATCTTCGTGCCACCCCTATGAAGGGCACTCGTCGTTTCGGAATCAAGGGCAAGCTAGCTCCACGCTACATCGGCCCCTTTCGCATTGTTGCCAGACGTGGACAGGTGGCATATAAATTGGAGTTGCCGCCGCAGTTCTCTCATATCCACGACGTCTTCCATGTGTCACAACTTCATAAATGCTTCAAGGAATCTCCGCACCGAGCAGTGGATCACAAGATGCTCGAACTACAAGATGATCTTTCTTATAAGGAGCATCCCATCCGCATTCTCGATGAAGCTGAACGTCGCACTCGTCAGAAGACGACCAAGTTCCTAAAAGTGCAGTGGTTGAATCACACTGAAGATGAAGCCACTTGGGAACGCGAGGATCATCTTTGGGAAGAATATCCCAACCTCTTTCCTTCTACCTCCTAAATTCTCGGGACGAGAATTTCTTTTAGAGGAGGAGAATTTGTAATACCCCCCATGTAATAAGCACTGTGACACTCTGCTAAGTATGCCAAGTCATCTTATTTTGCAGTGCCTAGTCATAGTGGTTAATCACAACAATTCAAATACTTCTCTGAAAATCAACTCAAATTCAAAAGTACAAAATGAAGTTGCTCAAACACTGTTGAAAAAATGTTCACTAAACAACAAATAATCCAGAAGCAATTATAAAAATATTAACAAAGATGATTGAGTTAGCTAAGTGACTCAAACTACATGAAACAGCACCAAAACAGACTTATTTAATCCATTTATAATAATATCGAATTCAAATAAAATCCTACTTTGCCCAAACAAGTTTTTGGTGAAAGGTAATAATGCACTGTAATATTTGGGCCAAGTTTCATATTTTTCAAAAGTGCAAAAGTGGCCTAAATAATTACCTAAGATAAAAGAAATAAAGAAAAGGCAAAACTGGAACAAGAAAATAAAACGAGGCACTGTGCACTGGTCCTAAGTGCACAGTGCCCCGAAACCGGCCCGGCTGGCCCATCTTCTTCTCTCTCCCTCGCGTGTCAACTCCTCCATGGCTGCGCCGGCGCGCGCCGGCCGCAGCTCGACACGCCGACGCCACTGACGCCGCAAGGGGATAAGGCAGAGCCCCGTCCATCTCCCCTGGTCTTTCTCATCCACTCGCCGCTCCTCCCTCGTCTCTTCCTCGCTCGCGCTCGCCCTTTCCTCTGATCCAAGCGCCATCGCCGCCGTCCTCGCTCATCCTCGCGGCCACCAAGCTCCGTTCGCCGCTCCGCCGTGTCCAGCGTCACCGCCATGGACCGCCACGACCTCGGGCGCCGTTGATTGGGGCCGGGAAGCTCTACGTCGAGCGGATCGAGCCGCCCCTCTTCTTCCTGGACTCCGGCGTTCTTCGGCGTCCCCAACTTCTCTGCTGCTCCTAAACCGTCGCCGGGCCACCGTGTGCCTCCGTTGTGAGCTCCCCCTCCTTGCCCATCTCTCTGTTCGCTCCGCACGCGCGCGCTAGCTGTTTTTCCACGGTGCCCGAACGCGTCGCCGTCGAACTCTTCACCGCCGTGGCCACAACCGCTGTCGTGCTCACCTGAACCCACCAGCGAGCTCCTGGTGCTCCCAGGAGCACGACGCACTCACCTGCACTCCTCCCCGTGCCCTCTAGCCCCTAGCTCGATGAGCGCCCGAATGCGCCTCCGCCCACGCTCGTCGCCGGCGTGCTTCCGATGACCAAATGGTCACGGGGCTGAGCCCGTTGAGCTCAACGCATCGCGCAGCACCTCCCCAGCCCTTCCATTCGCATTGTTGCGCGCTGATTCTCCGTCTCCGTCGCGCACCCGTAAGCACCGCCGCCTCCGCCGCTCGCCAGCGCCGCTTCCGGGCATCCCTGCTTCGACCAGTACCACCACGAGATGCGCGACACCGCCAACAGTCGAACGCAAGTTGCCGCGCCGCGTTTGAGCCCGTGTACGCAAAACCCGAGCGTCTCCGGCGAGCTCCGCCGTGTTTTTGGTCGCCGGAGCAACTCCGGTGACCGTCGCCGACGTGGCATGACAGGTGGGGCCCCCTACGACGCTGACGCGGGGCCCCACGAGTCCCCGTTGACTGGGTTGACCCAGTCAACGTGCTGACTGGGCAACCCCAGCCACTGACATGTGGGCCCCAGGTTATATTTAGCCTAATTAAGTGTTTTATAATTAAAAAATAATTAGATTAGCCTAATTACCAACTGGCGTATGGGGCCCACAGGTTAGGTTTGACCAGTCAGTGTCTCTGCTGACTGCTGACGTCATCCACACCTAATGCTGACGTCATTTTTCCTTTTCTGTTAAATAAAAGTAATTTCAGAAAAATCATTTAAATCTTTGAAAATTCATAACTTTTAAACCGTAGCTCAGATCGAAAAACTTAAAACATGAAAGTTGCTCAGAACGACGAGACGAATCTAATCGTGTCGTCTGTTTCTATGCCGGAACCCCCTACGTAGGAGAAACCGCAACTCTGAGCCCGATTCTGGTAGATGCATAGTGCATACATACCGGATAATAAATCCCGCGTTAATCCTAAAATAATTAAAATGACTTAGGTGCATCTTTAGTCAACCCTGCACTGCATCCTAGGCATGGCATGCCCTGTATTGCATTGTTTACTGTGCGTTTATATGTTTCTTCCCCCTCTTCTCTCTCGATAGACCCCGACGTCGACGTAGCTCCCGAGACTGACGTAGCTCCGGAGGTCGACTACGCTCCTGACGATCAGACCCTTAACGCCGAGCTTCCAGGCAAGCACCCCCATTTTGAGCATTCCGATATCACCTACTCTTCTCTCTCTTATGCTTGCATTAGAAGTTGCAGCTGCTACTGTTGTCCTATATATGCTGCATAGCCTGTTTAATTGTAACCTGCTGTTGATACCTACCTGTTATCCTAAACTGCTTAGTATAGTTTGGGTAGAGACCCAACAGAGACCCCATGTAGGATCAAAAGTATGTCTAGAGGGGGGTTGATTAGACTAATTGACCAAATAAAAACCTAGCCTTTTCCCAATTTTAAGTCTTGGCAGATTTTAGCAACTTGGCACAAGTCAAGCAATCAACCTACACATGCAAGACTAAGAGTATAGCAGCGGAATGTAAAACATTTGCATATGAAGGTAAAGGGAGGAGTTTGGAGGGAGCAAACGCAATGTAGACACGGAGATTTTTGGCGTGGTTCCGATAGGTGGTGCTATCGTACATCCACGTTGATGGAGACTTCAACCCACGAAGGGTAACGGTTGCGCGAGTCCACGGAGGGCTCGACCCACGAAGGGTCCACGAAGAAGCAACCTTGTCTATCCCACCATGGCCATCGCCCACGAAGGACTTGCCTCACTCGGGTAGATCTTCACGAAGTAGGCGATCTCCTTGCCCTTACAAACTCCTTGGTTCAACTCCACAATCTTGACGGAGGCTCCCAAGTGACACCTAACCAATCTAGGAGACACCACTCTCCAAAAGGTAATAGATGGTGTGTTGATGATGAACTCCTTGCTCTTGTGCTTCAAATGATAGTCTCCCCAACACTCAACTCTCTCTCACGGATTTGGATTTGGTGGAAAGATGATTTGAGTGGAAAGCAGCTTGGGGAAGGCTAGAGATCAAGATTCATATGGTTGGAATGGAATATCTTGGTCTCAACACATGAGTAGGCGGTTCTCTCTTAGAAAATGTATACTGGAAGTGTAGGCACGTTCTGATGGCTCTCTCCACGAATGAAGAGGGGGTGGAGGGGTATATATAGCCTCCACACAAAATCTAACCGTTACACACAATTTACCAAACTCGGTGGGACCGAATCATAAAGCTCGATCAGACCGATTTAGTTCAAAATGTGAACGTTAGGATTTTCGGTGGGACCGACACGTCAACTCGGTGGGACCGATTTCATTAGGGTTAGGGCATAACGTAATCTCGGTGAGACCGATTACATAAACTCGGTAGGACCAATTTATGTAATAGGCAAACAGAGAGTTGGCCAGGCAAACTCGGTGGGACCGATTCGCTCATTTCAGTGAGACCGAAATGTTACGAAAGGGAAACAGAGAGTTTGCATTGCGAACTCGGTGGGACCGATCGCTCATCTCGGTTAGACCGAAATGTTACGAAGGGAAACAGAGAGTTTGCAATCCCATCTCGGTGATACCGAGATCCCTATCGGTGAGACCGAACTGACTAGGGTTTCTGGCAGTGGCTATGTCAAATGAACTCGGTGGCGCCGGATAGATCAAATCGGTGGGGCCGAGTTTGACTTTTGGTTTGGGACATATGTGGATATGAGAAAGTGGTTGAGGGCTTTTGGAGCATATCACTAAGCATTTTGAGCAAGCAAGCCATTAAGCAACACCTCATCCCCTTTTAATAGTATTGGCTTTTCTTATGGACTCAATGTGAGCTTGGATCACTAAAATGAAAATGTAGAGTCTTGAGCTTTAGCCAATATGTGTCCTTAGCATTTTGAGGGGTCCACATTCCTAGTCCATGCCATGCCAATCATTGAACTTCCTGAAATAATCCTCTTGAAATAGCATTAGTTCAATGATCTATATGTTGTTAGGAATTACCAAAACCACCCAGGGATAGTTGCACTTTCACCCCACTATATCCCGACTGCCCCGCTGGATTAACAGAAGACCCGAGCAACGGGATCAAAGGCCAGGCCCCGGCACCGCACGTCACTTCCCCTTAGTTGCTCGACACTACTGGGTTACTATCGAGTGTCGAGGGTGATACCTCGACAACACTTCTGCTGATAACCTTGTGGGTTAGTTAATCGGGCGTGGTCAGCGAGGATGATTCCTCCTACACTGTGACGACCCCGGCTTAATCGTGCACTAATCATACACGCAAATGCACATGATCAAGCCTAAGGACTCACTTGAAGATATCACAACACAACTCTAAAACATAAATAAAGTCATACAAGCTTTATATTACAAGCCAGGGCCTCGAGGGCTCGAATACATAGCTCGATGGCATACAAGCGTCAGCGGAAGCATTAGATATCTGAGTACAGATATATTACAAAGAGAGAGAGAGAGATAAGCCTTCACAGAGGCGGGGTAAAATAAAATACTACGATCGAAAGGCGTAGGCCTCCTGCCCTGGACCCTCCGATCCTACTCCTGGTCGTCAGTCAGCTCCTCGTAGTAGTAGTACTCGCCAGGCGGGTAGTAGTACTGGTCGTCGACGGGGGCATCTGGCTCAAGGGCTCCGTCGTCTGGTGGCATCAAGTGGATATGGGGGAAAAAGAAAGTAAAGCAAACGTGAGTACTCATCCGAAGTACTCAGCAAGCAAGGATCTACGCTACATATGCAACATTGTCAAAGGAATGGCTGTATCTGTGGACTGGGCTGCAGAAATGCCAGAATAGAGGGGGAAAGCCTAGTCCTATCGAAGACTAGCATCTTCAATGTCTTCAGCAGTCTTGCAGCATTAGAAGAGAGCAGATCAACATAATGTAAAGTAGTAGTAGTATCATCAACCTCAACCTGAGATCCTTTCTCGACTCCCTGCGAGAAAGCAATCCCAGAGCCGTACTATCCAGTTCTCATCACATGTTCTAGTTATACTGATCGGGATACAACTCCGAGTGTCCATTATCGTAGGACAGGCTATCGATAGAAGTTTCTTCCCTGCAGGGGTGCACCAACTTACCCACCACGCTCACTTAACTCCGGCTGGACACACTTTTCTGGGTCATGCCCGGCCTCGGCTAAGCAACACGCCGCAACCCGACCTAGGCTTATAAGAGAGGTCAGCACGCCGGACTAACCTATGCCCCCAGGGGTCTTGGGCCATCGCCCAGGGAACTCCTGCATGTTACGGGGCCACCGAGAGCAGACCTAGCAACCCCTTATACAAGCGCGGTTGCGTTACCAGTCCAACTTGGCGTGCGCCGCTCCATACAGATGTCAAACAAGCTTCGGCTGATGTATACGACGCAGAACACCCATACTATGCCCACGTGATGGTTAGTGCTATCGGGCCAGAGGCCCCTTGGATCAAATATCCAAACCGTTTAGTGGTTTAGGAGCACGCGGAAACGAGCAGAGACTCACGATCGATGTGACCCCGTCGCCCTGTCTCGAGGACTTGCGGCAAGGGCTAAGAATGCCCGGCCACGCCTCGTGTTATCTCGCGGGCACCATCCAGGTCAACCCGACTCCACATCACTTCGCATTAAGCTCGCGCGGGTACCCCTCAGGGCCGACCCGTCTTTAGTAACATGGTTTAGTGCAAGTCAAATCAGCAACTGTATCTGTGTGTCTGACACCAAGGGAACCCTGAGGAATCACCCTCGATGGGATCCCACCTGATGTTTTCGTCAAGGTGAACGAAGGAGGAATCACCCTCGAGGTCCACACTTGAAGCGTTGCGCGACGATGCTGTTATCGGGGGTGGTGTAGGAGGAATCACCCTCGCTTACCACGATCGATTAACTAACCTACAAGGTTATCATCAGAAGTGCTAACGAGGTATCACCCTCGGCACTCGACGGTAACCCAGTAGTGTCGGCAACTAAGGGGAAGTGATGTGCGGTGCCAGGGTCTGGTCTTCAATCCCGATGATCGGGTCTTCAGATATCCAGCGGAGCAGTCGGGATCAAGTGGGGGCTCTGTCGGGTCTCTACCCAGCCTATTCTAAACAATCTAGGATAACCAGCAAGGTAGCAAGGCAGGTTACAATAATCAGGCTATGCAGCAGATATAGGAAAACAGTAGCAGTAGCAGTTCTAATGCAAGCATAAGAGAGAAGAGAATAGGCGATATAGGCATGTTCAAAATGGGGGTGCTTGCCTGTCTGCTCGACGGTAAGGGCAGGGTCGTCGGGGACGTAGTCGTACTCCGGAGCGGCGTCTGTCTCAGGAGCTACGGCAATGTCGGGATCTACCGAAAGAGAAGAGGGGGAGGAAACAAGTAAATATAATGCAATCAGATGCAACACAGTGCGTGCGATGCTATGATGCAGTGTAGGGTTGCCTAAATATGCATCTAAGTCATTTTTAGTTATTTTTAGGATTATTCTGGAATTTATTAACCGGTGTGTGTGCACTATTCATTTGTCGGATTCGGGCCCGAAGTTACGAGTTCTTCTACGTAGGGGGTTCCGACAACGAAATAGACGGCACGATCAGACTCGTCTCGTCGTTCTAAACAACTTTCATGTTTTAACTTTTTCGATCCGAGCTACGGTTTAAAAGTTATTAATTTTCAAAGTTTATTTGCATTTCTGGAATTTATTTATTTTATCAGAAAGGAATTATGATGTCAGCATGATGTCATGCTGACATCAGCAAGTTAACAGCGGCTGTACAGGTCAAACCTGACATGTGGGTCCAGTGTCTCTGTTTAGACTAACAGTGGATTAGTTTTAATTAGCAGGTTACTTAGGGAGTGGGCCCCATCTGTCAGTGAGAGATTAGTGTTTAGATTTATTTTTAAAATCCTATTTAGTTAATTGAGCATGCGGGCCCACATGTCAGTGGGCCTGGGTGCCCAGTCAGCACAGTTGACTGGGTCAACCAGTCAACTGGGGCCCCCAGGGCCCACGGTCAGTGACACAGGGGTGGGACCCACCCGTGCCACGTCGGCCGGCCGGCGGCTGGACGCCGGCGAGCCCCAAAACGCGGCGGAGGGCACGGTCAGCGTCGGATTTCGTCCACCGCGGGCCAAATCGTGCGTGTCGTGGCGCGTTTGAGCGAGGAGGTCATGCCGCATCCAACGCGGGCGGTGGCGCGGCCTGTCTTGGTCGGAAACGTCGCCGGCGAGCTCGCGAGCGGCGGCCGGAGTTCGGGTGCCGATGAGCTCGGCGATACAGCGCGCGGCAACTCGAACTAGGGGGTCGGCGATGATCTACGCGAGCGTACAAATCGAATGGTCATGCGTGTGCGGACGTTAGGTCACCGGAACGTGGCCGGCGACGAGCTCGTGCGGCGGCGAGCTCGGGTATGCAGGGAACGGCGACTACAGACGCGGCAAGAGAGGGGGAGAAGAGGGGTTCCGCTCGTCTGCTCACCGCGGAGCTCAAGGAAGGCTCGTCGAGGGGTTTAGTAGCTGCAGGACGGTCGCCGTAGTCGGAGAAGATGTGGCGTTGGTCGGAGATGCGGACGAAGGGGCTCGGCGCTGTGGGGTCCTCCGGCTCCACCTGAGGCCTCCAGTAGATGAAGAAGACGACGGCGGAGCTGGCCGACACGGTGGACGAGCGCGGGGTCGCCGGTGGCCGCGACAGAGCAGAGGCGCGGCGTCGACGGCGCTCGGCCTCGCGCGGATCTGGAGGAGGAGGAAGGAGGGAGAGCGAGCGCGAGGGTGAGGGGATCAGTGGGGGCTAGGGTTCGAGAGGGAGGCGAGGACGGCCTTATCCTCGTCGGGACGCCGTGGGATGCGCGACACGGCATCGATCGGCGGCTCGGGCACGCGCGGCGTCTACACGGCGACGGAGAGAGAGAGGGAGAGCTAGGTGGGCTGGGCCGTCCAGCTGGGCTGCCAGGCGCAGTGCTCGGCTGGGCCTGCCAGGTAAGCGGCTTCGGCCTTTTCCATTTTTCTATTTTCTGTTTCTGTCTTTTTATTTCTTTGCTGTTTTGGAAATACTTAGGGCTTTATGCATTTTTGTAAATTGTGGGACTTGGCCCAAATAATGTAATGCAATATTACCCATCACCAAAAACTTGTTTGAGTAGAATCGGATTCCATTTGAATTAGAAATGATTTTAAATGGATTTAAAATGGCTGTTTTGGTGTTGTTTCATCTTGTTTGAGTCATTTATCTAACTCCAACTTTAGTGAAGATGAATTTACAAATGTTCCTGGATTATTTGCCATTTAATGAACATTTTCCCAACAGTGTTTGAACAACTTCATATTTCACTTTATGAAATTGAGTTGATTTTCAGAATGGAGTTGATTTGTTTGATTAACCACTATGTTTAAGCACTGCAAATGAAATGACTTGGCTTTATTAGCAGCTAATCACAGTGGCAATTACATAGGGGTGTTACATACACCACCCCCGATAACGACACCATCGCGCAACTCCTCAAGAGTGGACCTCGAGGGTGATTCCTCCTTCGTTCACCTTGATGTTACGTCAGGTGGGAATTCAGCGAGGGTGATGCCTCGGATTCCTTCTTGATGTGGTAGCCACACGGATGCCTTTAGATTACTGTTGATACTGATTATTCTGGATAAAGTCGGGTCGGCCCTGAGGGGTACCCGCACGAGACTATGAAGAGAGTGATGTGAAGTCGGGTGGACCTGGATGGTGCCCGAGAGTTGAACACGAGGCGTGGCCGGGTATTCCTAGCCCTTGCCGCAAGTCCTCGAGACGGGGCGACGGGGTCACATCTTTCATGAGTCTCTGATCATTACCGCACTACCAACACACTAACGGTTTGGATATTTGATCCGAGGGGCCTCTGGCCTGATAGCACTAACCATCACGTGGGCATAGTATGGACGTTCTGCGTTGTATACTTCAGCCGAAGCTTAATGGACGTCAGCGACTGAGCGGCACACGCCGAGTTGGACTGGTTACGCAACTGCGCTTGTATTAAGGGGTTGCTAGGTCTGCTCTTGGCCGCCTGACGCAACGTGCAGGAGTTCCCGGGGCGATGGCCCAAGACCCCTGGGGGCATAGGTTTAGTCTGGCGTGCTGACCTCTCTGTTAAGTTTTCGGTCCGGTTGTGGCGTATCGTTTGGCCGATGCCGGGCATGACCCAGAAAAGTGTGTCCGGCCGGAGTTAATTGAGCGTGGTGGGTAAGTTGGTGCACCCCTGCAGGGAAGAACTAATCTATCGATAGCCTGTCCTACGGTAACGAACACTCGAAGTTGTATCCTGATCGGTACAACTAGAACTGGTGACTTGAGATGATACTGGATAGTATGGCTCTGTGATTGCTTTCTCGCAGGGAGTCGAGGAAGAATCTCTGGGCGAGATTGATAACATTACTACTACTTTACTTATGTTAATCTGCATTCTTCTAATGCTGCAAGACCGATGAAGATGCTTAAAGATGTTAGTCTTCGATAGGACTAGGCCTTCCTCTCTATTCTGGCATTCTGCAGCCCAGTCCACACATACAGCCCCCCTTTGATAATGTTGCATATGTAGTGTAGATCCTTGCTTGCTGAGTACTTCGGATGAGTACTCACGTTTGCTTTACTTTCTTTTTCTCCCCATATCCATATGTCGCCGCCAGATGACGGAGCCCCTGAGATAGCTGCCCCTGTCGACGACTACGGCTACTACTACTACCCTCCCGGCGAGTACTTCTACGAGGAGCCGACAGACGACCAGGAGTAGGATTCGGAGGGTCCTAGGCAGGAGGCCTACGCCTTTCAATCGTAGTATTTTCTTTTGCCCCGCCTTTCTAAAGGCCTATTTGTTTCTCTGTAATATCTGTACGCAGATATCTGATGCTTCTGCTGACACTTGTATGCCATCGAGCTATGTATTCGAGCCCTCGAGGCCCTGGCTTGTAATTTAAAGCTTGTATGACTTTATTTATGTTTTAGAGTTGTGTTGTGATATCTTCAAGTGAGTCCTTAGGCTTGATCGTGTGCATTTGCTTGTACGATTAGTGCACGATTAAGCCGGGGTCGTCACAAATGGGAGGCAACATTTCTTCTTCTCGGAGTCTTTGACATGGTGACTCGGAGGTCTTCCCGTGCCAAGTAATGTTGCCCCCGGCGGCGGTGAGGATATTCTGGTGGAGAGGAAGCTTTAGACCCGATTGCATTTTCCATCTTTGTTCTTTGGTCCTTTTTGTAGGGGGCGTGCTACGCGTCGGCCGACGAATCTTTTTAAAAGATCCACCGCCTCACGAGCCGTCAGATCTAGCTCAATTTAGCGGTCGACTGTCGTCCTCTACTTTTGCAACATTAGTCTTGTTGCAGAAATCTTTGCAACAGAGATCTTGTTTTAGAAACATTTGCCATAGAGGTTGTGATGCGGAATTTTTTTGCAGCAGACATCATGTTGCAGAAACATCTGTATGATTTTTTTGCAACAGATGTCAAGTTGCAGATTTTTACGCAACAAAGATAATGTTGCAGGAACTCTTGTGGCGGCACAAGCAATTGCGGCTGAAGCTAGAGGAGGCGGCAACCATGGACACTGGTGCTCCTCCGAGGCGGCGGCGACATGTAACGAAGGGCAACGACGGCGTGCCTCGTAAAGGCGGGCGGTGGCTTGGCGGTGCTGCTCGATATAGCGACTCCAGCAGGTTGAATCTAAGAGAGAGAGAGAGAGAGAGAGAGAGAGAGAGAGAGAGAGAGAGAGAGAGAGAGAGAGAGAATAGGAGGGACACGGGCAGCATATCACTTGCTCACCGGCGGCGCCGCATCAGGTAGCGAGCACCCCGGTCGCTGATGTAGGACGAGAGGATGTGTTGCTCAACAAATAAATACGTGGTTGTGATTGCTCACGAGGATCAGGATGAGTGCCTGAGCGGTTGTGAGCCCACGGACACGTGGCGCACGCAGGAGGGGATTGATGTGATTGTGAATATCAGCCGGCTGAACTGAATGATTTTTCTTTTTTAATAGTTAGGAACTAGTTTGCTATTTTCTTTTAGTTATGAGTTTCGTTGTAATCTACTGTGCACCTGCTTTGTTTAATTATAATGCAGCTTTGGGGTTCTTCTAGATACCTCTTTTCGCCAAAAGAAAAGTCAGCGATAGAAGACATTACAATCTATCCACAAGACCAAGTCGTTCACGTGTCTCTACATCTTAGAGAGGCCTAGATACTTAACCTTGAAGTCACTAAGGATGTGTTTGGTTACTTTCTGAGCAGGGCCTGGTTGAAAGAGAAAAACGAGACAGGCTGAGTAGGGTGTGGTTAAGAAAAACTGAGGCAAAAAACAACGTTTCGAGGTACTTTGGTTGTCTGCATATGGGGTCTTGTCATCGTGAAAGCAATTTTCCACCCGGTGTTTGACAACTACACTTAATAGGAAGATTATAGTAGAATGCACACATGCTTCAGCCGCAGACGGGACTATAACGGCAGAGGGAACCACGAACACGACTACTGATCGGCGCCAGTGCCGCCGCCGGTGTACCAGCAACCGCCATCGGCTTCCAGCTCGATCCCGACCTCACGGCACCACACAATACTGCTAGCGACCGACTGCAGAGCCATGGTGAACGCCTTCTTTGTGACCCTGGCGGGCCGCTGCGCAGGGGACTGCACTCGCAGCTCATGGTGCTCGTCGGCCAGCTCCACCTGCCGCCCGACGATCAGTGGTTGACGAGTACATGAACTCCATGGCGGCCGATCAGGAGAATCGGGTGCTGTCCGAATCAAGGATCGCGCCGCTGTCCCTGTAGCTGGATGAGCGGTGCGCCACGGATGCCAGGCTCAGTGGCTTCAACGGCTTCCGCGGGCTGCTCTACGCGCTACACAATTCCAGCTCCCTTCTCCTGCTCATCCTCGCCGCAGCGCCATCGCGGGGTCCTCGTGCTCATCCGACGACGACGCGGACAACAACAACAACAACAGCATCAACGGGTTCATGGAGTCCATCGCGACGCTGCAGAAGAGGACGGTGGAGGAGGCCACGGGCGACGACAGTGGATTAGCTATAGAACAACACGAAACAGAACACCCACAACAAGAAAAGTCATGTTAGATAACGAGGTGAAGCTACTCGTCAAAAGAAACTTCAAACGGTCGACCGTGTGCCACGAATTTGTCAAAAAAATTCCAAAAAAGATTCAAATATGAATAAGAAATTCAGCATATACAGTGAGCGAAACTATGATCCGATCGCCTGAATGGAATCAGAATATCGAGACGCATATTTTTCAGGTATAGCTTATCTCGAATCGCAGCACGGTTATGTAGAAGGGTTGGAGGAGATTAAAGATGTGACTAGAGGGAGTGGCAGGACCCAAACCTTGTGATGATGTCAAGCTTTAAAATAAAAAGAATATTGAAAAATTAAGTAGGAACATAAACGATCATACTTTATTCCAAACATATTTACGATAACAGCCCTTTGCATGCATATTTTGATATGTATATTAGTATATATGCATAATAGCATCAATACTAATAGACTGAAATAGTCCAAAATCAATGAGCTTCGCGAAAAGAAATACTAAAGAAAAATCACTGTACTTATTTTTTTCCCATTAGTTTTCTGCAAAGATCACTAACCTCTTTCAAATTGGAGTCTTCGATCATCATTGGTATTTTTACTTGACTGTCACTTCTTGACAAATTTATCTGTTTACCATGACCAGACTTGAGACCTAACAGTGACAAAACAAGCTTTTGCTAAGAGAAACGGAATTGGAATTTCTTAATATGAGACGACAATTGGATGAAAAAGAAGATCTTACAATCAAATAGAACGGGAAGGGCCACCGTCCTGGACTTCTGGTTCGCCCGCCGGTTGCCGGAGGTGCAGAGTGCAGTACGGCGAAGCAGTGAAGGTGGACTACTGCTTGGTGCGGTCGCCGGTAGCCACAGGTGCAGTGTTGCGGTCTGCGGAGAAACAGATACTAGCGAAGCAGCGGAGGTGGCGGCGCTCCTCGTCACGGTGTTGTGCCCAATTGGCCATTAGGGGTTACACGGGCAGGAGAAAATAAAGTAGTGCGTGATTTGAGGATCAACCAGTTAGGAAAGATTAATTACGGCTTCCTTTTGTTAAATGGGCCAGCCAGATCTCACGTAGCTTCCATTTATTAAATGGGCCAGCCAAATCTCACGCAAAATAGATACTACCAAGTGGTCTGTGATTAGCGGTGAGGTGAACATAGGCGGTGGTACGATTTGACAGAATCCTGTGTAGTCAAGCGACTACACAGTTTAAGCCACTTTACAGCAGAATACTTGCAAACCACGTAGGAGTACATGCATGTGTCGCCAGAGCCACCTGTGTGGGCTCGAGAGCACCTGGCTGGTTGGAAATTGTTGATTTAATCGTTTCCAGCGATACACGCAAACTGATTGCTGTACGAATCATGTCGTGCATGCATAACAGTATTTGCATATAATCAAACAACCCAACACGAAAAAAGCTGCATCCAACGGACGTGGTAGGGGCTCTCGTCTCTGCCTCTGGCCCGCACTGACACCCGGCCCCACGCCCCGCACCCAAATTCCGGTCACGCTTCCTGCCGTTGTTTACGCGACGACCGCGGTCCGGTCCACGCCCACTGCTCCGCGGGCCCACCCCGCCGATCATCCTCTATTCCTCATCATCTCCGCGCCGCAAACCGCGAACCCGCCACCAAATCCGATGGCAATTAAGCGGCGCATTAGGGGAGCTCCCCAGAAATGGCTAAACCCCGCCGCGCAAGCGACAACAGCGCCAGTAGTACCAGTGCGCCCACGCCATCGCCGTCGCTTCCTCCTCCTTCTGGTCCCCTCCCTCGCCACCGTCTCAATCCGCGTGAGCTGGACTCCACCGGCGCCCCTGCTGCTACTACTACAGCGGTCCTGCCGCCCCTGTGGCGCTGGTGCCGCGGGGCGATTTGGGGGGACCCGGCTGGGCTGAGGGGGTTCGCGGCCGGTCTGTCTGCTGATCAGGGGCCTCGGAGCAGGGCTGCGGGGCGTGGTGGGTGGCCTGTGAGTCCGTTCGTCGCGGGGTGCGGGCTCGGATTGGGGGTGAGTGAGAGGTGCGGGCGCCATGGCCGGCGGCGGCGACGCGGCGGTGAGTGGCGTTTTTTGGGGGTTGGGCTGGGGTTTCTGTGTGCGTGGATTTATAATCCGGCGATTGGTCTCACTCTGCTGTCCCGTCATTTTATTTTCTGTTACTTGTGCGCAGAAATCGGGAACGGGAAGGCATGGCGGCGGGCAGGTGTGCCAGATCTGCGGCGACGGCGTGGGCGCGGCGGCGGACGGCGAGCTCTTCGCCGCCTGCGACGTCTGCGGCTTCCCCGTCTGCCGGCCCTGCTACGAGTACGAGCGCAAGGAGGGCACCCAGGTCTGCCCGCAGTGCAAGGCCAAGTACAAGCGCCACAAGGGTACGCTCGCTGCTGCTCACTCACCCCCCTCTTCACTACGATTCCGATTAAAAAAATGCTAGCATCCAAAGGCTGGAGCAGCTGAGAATTCAACCTGTGATTCTTCTTGTGTTATGTTGTTTAGGCAGCCCACCAGCACGTGGGGATGAAAGCGAGGACGATGCCAGTGACTTCAACTACCCAGCTTCTGCCAACCAGGATCAGAAAAACAAGATTCCTGAGAAGATGCTCACCTGGCGCAGGAACTCGGGAGCTAGTGATGACATTGGCCTCACTAAGTTCGGCAGCGGTGAGATTGGGCTTCACAAGTATGACAGTGGAGAAATCCCTCATGGATACATCCCACGCTTCTCTCACAGCCAGGTTGGAATTGCAACTTGTTTTGATTGTGACCACAGTATTTGGGAATATGAAACTGACATTGGTTTCGTCTATGTCTGCACAGGTCTCAGGAGAGATTTCTGGAGCTTCCCCCGATCATATGATGTCCCCTGCTGGAAACGTCGGCAAGCGCGGACATCCATTTGCCTATGTGAACCATTCTCGTATGTATATATGTACCATTCTCATATGTATATATGTACCATTATGACTTGTGTGTACTTGCATCCTACTGTGAATATGTAGTAGTTGTTTCATGCTTCTGAATATTTCCAGCAAATCCATCAAGGGAGTTCTCTGGTAGCCTTGGAAATGTTGCGTGGAAAGAGAGAGTTGATGGCTGGAAAATGAAAGACAAGGGTGCAATTCCCATGACTAATGGAACAAGCATTGCTCCTTCTGAAGGCCGTGGAAATGGTGATATCGATGCATGCACTGACTATGGCATGGAAGACCCCTTACTGTGAGTTATAATTTCTCTTGCACACCATTAGTCATCTTCGTGTTGTTCGCTCTATCCGACTAATTTACATCTATGTAAGGTAAGCTTGGGTGGGTTTCTTTTATATTTGAATACCTTCTGGTATTAACCCTTCATTTGAACAGAGATTGCTAGATTATATTCTAAATGGGTATTACATATCTTGCTGAAACTGTAAACACTAGTTTTTGTATATGACTTGCAGCAGTAACTTTTGTCTTGGGCCATATGAATTGCAGGAATGATGAAACTCGCCAGCCTTTGTCTAGAAAAGTGCCAATTCCTTCATCCAGAATAAATCCCTACAGGATGGTCATTGTGCTACGATTGATTGTCCTCTGCATCTTCCTGCACTACCGAATCACAAACCCTGTCCGCAATGCATATCCACTTTGGCTGCTGTCCGTGATATGTGAGATTTGGTTTGCTTTTTCCTGGATTTTGGATCAGTTCCCCAAGTGGTCTCCAGTCAATCGTGAAACTTACCTTGATAGGCTGGCTTTAAGGTGATGTGCAATATGTAGTGCTAATAGAAATGTTTATACTGAGATAGTACTGACAGTATATCACTTGCACTATCAGGTATGACCGGGATGGTGAGTTGTCTCAGTTGGCTCCTGTTGACATTTTTGTCAGTACTGTGGATCCTATGAAGGAGCCTCCTCTTGTCACTGCAAATACTGTGCTTTCTATCCTTGCTGTGGACTACCCTGTTGACAAAGTATCTTGCTATGTATCTGATGATGGAGCTGCGATGCTTACCTTTGATGCACTTGCTGAGACTTCAGAGTTTGCTAGAAAATGGGTACCGTTTTGTAAAAAGTATAACATTGAACCCAGAGCACCAGAGTGGTACTTTACTCAGAAAATTGATTTCTTGAAAGACAAAGTTCAGACTTCATTCGTTAAAGATCGTCGAGCCATGAAGGTAGATTTTGGTTTATTAGTGTATATTTGTTGGTTGTTCCAGTTTCTGTTTGAGGACATTAATTTCTATTAAACTCCACAGAGAGAATATGAAGAGTTCAAAGTTCGCGTCAATAGCCTTGTAGCCAAGGCCGAGAAAGTTCCTGAGGAAGGATGGATCATGCAAGATGGCACACCTTGGCCTGGGAACAATACTAGGGACCATCCTGGAATGCTTCAGGTCAGACTCATGTTTTAGCAAAGGTTACTTGATTAAGAGCTGGATCTGCCAGCAGGACTGGTTATTACAGTAACCATTTTCTAACTTAAGTTTCTGGTCATGTTCAGGTTTTCCTTGGTCATAGTGGAGGCCTTGATAGTGACGGCAATGAGCTTCCTCGTTTGGTTTATGTGTCTCGTGAGAAACGTGCTGGATTCCAGCACCACAAGAAAGCTGGTGCCATGAATGCACTTGTGAGTAGTTAAACACTGAAGTCGTAAGTTGCCTTATATCCTTTGATTACCTGGGTGTAATGGAAGTGGAATGCTTTCTGCAGGTTCGTGTATCAGCTGTCCTTACTAATGGGCAGTACATGTTGAATCTTGATTGTGATCACTACATCAACAATAGCAGCGCTCTAAGGGAGGCTATGTGCTTTCTTATGGACCCTAATCTAGGGAGGAAAATCTGTTATGTCCAGTTTCCTCAGAGGTTCGATGGAATTGATATGAATGATAGATATGCAAACAGGAACACCGTATTTTTTGATGTAAGTTCTTGTGCTTATCACTTTCTTATCTCACTGTCACCAAGTAGTTTTAATGAACCACTGTTGTTAATATTGTTGCTGGCTGAGCTTTTTCTTAAAATTTGTTTGACAATGATCAGTAACTTACCTGTATCTGTTTGCTGCAGATTAACTTGAGGGGTCTCGATGGCATCCAAGGACCAGTTTATGTGGGGACTGGTTGTGTGTTCAACAGAACAGCTTTATATGGTTATGAACCCCCGATGAAGAACATGGAGTCAGGTTTATTCTCTAAGCTTTGTGGGGGTAGAACCTCAAAATCGAAGAGCACAGGAAGTAAGAAGTCAGATAAGCATGCGGACGGTTCCGTGCCAGTGTTCAATCTTGAAGATATAGAGGAGGGTATCGAAGGTATCTTTGGGCTCTATAACAACCGTTGCTCAATTTGTTTTGTCTGTAGTCGCTAGTCAGCGTAGCATTTTTTTTTGACTAGGGTAGGTAGGACAGGGCTACATTTCTTTCTTACCTGAATGCTATTCG
Organism: Thinopyrum elongatum; assembly: GCA_011799875.1. Lineage (NCBI taxonomy): Eukaryota > Viridiplantae > Streptophyta > Magnoliopsida > Poales > Poaceae > Thinopyrum > Thinopyrum elongatum. The sequence goes on along the minus strand of CM022301.1, from coordinate 534,650,332 downwards.
TATAATAGGTTCTGGATTTGACGACGAGAAATCACTTCTTATGTCTCAAATGAGCCTGGAGAAGAGATTTGGCCAGTCCAGTGTTTTCGTAGCCTCCACTCTAATGGAGTACGGTGGTGTTCCCCAGTCTGCAACTCCAGAGTCTCTTCTGAAAGAAGCAATCCATGTCATCAGCTGTGGTTATGAGGACAGAAGTGATTGGGGAAGGGAGGTAATTAAGTTGTACACTCTATAATACCAGCATTTTTCTTATATCAACTGGTGTTCCAATTTTTTTTTTGATGATCAAGTCAAGTTTCTTGTTCTGGTTTACAGAACTAAAGGTTTCACATGTGAGCTCGTTAGAAGAAACTAAATCTAAATTCATGAATGTTCTTTGTGGTCGTACCTCTGAGATGATCTATTTATTGTTGGCTTCAAACCTGTTTTTTTGCTTCGTATCTGTAATGGTGCTGTTGTGTTTTGCAGATTGGTTGGATCTATGGTTCTGTTACAGAAGATATTCTTACCGGGTTCAAGATGCATGCACGCGGCTGGCGGTCAATCTACTGCATGCCTAAGCGACCAGCTTTCAAGGGGTCTGCCCCCATAAACCTTTCAGATCGTCTGAACCAAGTGCTTCGGTGGGCGCTTGGTTCGGTGGAAATTCTTTTCAGTAGGCATTGTCCCATATGGTATGGCTATGGCGGACGGCTTAAATTCCTGGAGAGATTTGCTTACATCAACACCACTATCTATCCACTCACATCAATACCACTCCTCATATACTGCATATTACCAGCTGTTTGTCTTCTCACGGGAAAGTTCATCATCCCACAGGTAAAACCCGGCTCAGTCTTTGCTCTTGCGTGTACAAAACTGCGAAAATATTTATACTGACTATATATTGAAATGCAGATTAGCAACATTGCCAGTATTTGGTTTATCTCTCTCTTTATTTCGATCTTCGCCACTGGTATCCTTGAGATGAGGTGGAGTGGTGTTGGCATCGACGAGTGGTGGAGGAATGAACAGTTCTGGGTCATCGGAGGCATTTCTGCACATCTATTTGCTGTCTTCCAAGGTCTCCTGAAGGTACTTGCTGGCATCGACACCAGCTTCACTGTCACTTCAAAAGCATCTGACGAAGATAATGATTTTGCCGAGCTCTACATGTTCAAGTGGACGACTCTACTGATCCCACCAACAACTATCTTGATCATCAACCTTGTCGGAGTTGTGGCTGGTACCTCCTACGCGATCAACAGCGGCTATCAGTCATGGGGCCCACTTTTCGGGAAGCTCTTCTTTGCCTTCTGGGTGATTATCCACTTGTACCCATTCCTCAAGGGGCTCATGGGACGGCAGAACCGCACGCCGACCATCGTTGTCGTCTGGGCCATCCTTCTTGCATCCATCTTCTCCTTGCTGTGGGTTCGCATTGACCCATTCACCACAAGAGTCACTGGGCCAGATATCCGAATGTGTGGCATCAACTGCTAGGAGAGTGCAAGACAATTGGAACAGAATTGCCACCCATTCTGTTGTATGATATTAGCGGGTGACACTAGTTTACCAGATGATCTTGGTTGTAAAAACTGGGTACTTAGTGTTAATATGCAGTATTAATTAGCTCTGCTATCTACTCATTATATTATCATTAGTATATATATTATTGAAGCAGCCGAAAAAGAAGCCACCATGTTTGTCAACACAGGCTAAATTATCTTGCAGGATTGTATTTCTTGATTAGAAACAGAGAAATTGACATGCTGTGTTGGACTACTAAAACAATATAAAAACACGAGGTTTGAGCAAATGTTTGGGTAAGGGATCCCCAAAATGGAGAAACAAAATACATATTAGGATTTTACAAATATAACCTATCCTAAAATCTAAAGAGCAACATAGTGAAATTTCATGCAAGATCTTGCCTTATGAAATCCATAGGTGGGTCCTTTATTCCGAGAAGGCATCAAGGCTGAAGGACAAAAAATGGATTCAAATTGTTGCCCAAATGTGCAAGATGCCACTCACATTCGTTATATGCTAGTACTTCTACAAGAGAAATTAAATACGAAATGATAGTAACATAGGATTGAAATGCCATGACTTGCTAAATCTTATCTCTACTCCTAATGTCTCAGTTGGTAGGTTAGCCTTCACGGTTAATTTTCGCATGTTTTTTTTCGTCTCCCACTTTCGCATGGTATTTTTTCGTCTCTCCTCGCACCACGCCCTCCTACCCTGGTCCATCGGTTTATTTTTCTCTTCACTCTTTATTACAAACCAGGACTTTCCTAACTTATAACAAATCACAGATCTACTTTCTTAAGTTATCCAAATCAATCAGTCCCTCTTATTAATGCAATTTGTTTTGTAAAACAAATAACAGATTTTCAGAAAAGAAATAATAGATTTTAATCTAACTTCCCTAACTTATCCAAATCTACCGACCCCTCTCATTAGTGCAATTTGTTTTAGAAAACAAATAACAGATTTTCAGAAAACAAATAATGAATTTTAAGGAAATTAACATCTAAATCATGACAAACAAATCTCTACTCCTATTTGGGGACTTGGTAGCCGGCGTTTCACGGTTTTTTTTCCGTCTCTCCTCCCACCTTTGTCTGATTTTTCTTCGTCCCTCCTTCCGCCGTCATCTATTTCGTCTGGTTTTTTTCGCATCACCTTCCACCACCCTATTCCTCTGGTTTTTTTTTGCTTTACCTTCCACACAATGGAAAAGAAATCTGAACGGACCCGAAATTTCCAACTTGAACATGGTGTTGGATGCTATGGATTATTATTAAGATGATGATTTTTGCGTCTTCTTTGTGTCTGAGTAGATTATTGTTGTCCTATGTGTTAATTGGTGAATTGCTATGATTGGTTTAAGTTGCTCATGTTTATGTTACCATCCTTTGGTGTCCATCATATGAGCGCATGTGTGGATCACACCATAGGGTTAGTTGTATGTTTATAGGACTATGCATATGGGGCCATGAGTGACTGAAACCTCACCGGACCATGGAAATTGATACATACGGGATTGAAGGGGGACCAATATATCTTAATGCTACGATTTGGTTTACCTTAATGAACTTGTTAGTAGTTGTGGATGCTTGCTAATAGTTACGATCATAAGTGCATAAAATTCCAAGTAAGGGATTGCATGCTAGCAGAGGAACTACACCACAACACTACATCCCCAACAAACAGGTTGGTCGGGAAAACAACGCCCACCGACAGACAGTAGGCTGGGTGTGACGCCCCCGACTCGACCGTGCACTAATCATACACGCAAATGCGCACGATCAAGATCAGAGACTCACGGGAAAAAAAAAATCACAACACAACTCTAGACACAAATTCAAACATAAAGCTTTATTTACAAGCCAGGGCCACGAAGGGTCGAATACATAAGTCAGCGGAAGCAACAACATCTGAGTACAGACATAAGTAAACAAGTTTGCCTTAAGAAGGCTGAGCAAAATAACGACATCTAGATCAAAAATGCGCAGGCCTCCTGCCTGGGGCCTCCTAACTACTCCTGGTCATCGGTCTCCACGTAGTAGTAGGCTCCGTCGGGGTAGTAGTAGCCATCGACGGGATCAGCTGGCTCCTGGGCTCCGTCATCTGATCGCAGCAATCGGGTAAAGGGGAAAAGAGATATCAGAGCAACCGTGAGTACTCATCCAAAGTACTCGCAAGACTTACATCAGACCTATTCTAAGTATGCATCGGTATCAAAGGTGAAAGATCGAGGATGTCGCCTAGAGGGGGGGTGAATAGGCGCTTTAAAATAATTACGGTTTAGGCTTGAACAAATGCGGAATAAACCTAGCGGTTAATTTGTCAAGCACAAAACCTACAACAACTAGGCTCACCTATGTGCACCAACAACTTAAGCTAAGCAAGATAAACAACTAGGTGATAGCAAGATATATGACATGAAACAATATGGCTATCACAAAGTAAAGTGCATAAGTAAAGGGCTCGGGTAAGAGATAACCGAGGCACGCGGAGACGACGATGTATCCCGAAGTTCACACCCTTGTGGATGCTAATCTCCGTTTGGAGCGGTGTGGAGGCACAATGCTCCCCAAGAAGCCACCAGGGCCACCGTAATCTCCTCACGCCCTCGCACAATGCAAGATGCCGTGATTCCACTAAGGGACCCTTGAGGGCGGTCACCGAACCCGTACAAATGGCAACCCTTGGGGGCGGTCACCGAACCCATACACTTTGGCAACCCTTGGGGGCGGTCACCGGTACCCGTCAAATTGCTCGGGGCGATCTCCACAACCTAATTGGAGACCCCGACGCTTGCCCGGAGCTTTACACCACAATGATTGAGCTCCGAACACCACCAACCGTCTAGGGCGCCCAAGCACCCAAGAGGAACAAGCTCAAGGGTACCAAGCACCCAAGAGTAATAAGCTACTCAACTTCACTTCCACGTATCACCGTGGAGAACTCAAACCGATGCACCAAATGCAATGGCAAGGGCACACGGAGTGCCCAAGTCCTTCTCTCTCAAATCCCACCAAAGCAACTAATGCTAGGGAGGAAAATGAGAGGAAGAACGAAGAAGAGAACACGAAGAACTCCAAGATCTAGATCCAAAGGTTTCCCCTCACCTAGAGGAGAAAGTGATTGGTGGAAACGTAGATCTAGATCTCCTCTCTCTTTTCCCCCCAAAACTAGCAAGAATCCATGGAGGGATTGAGAGATAGCAAGCTTGAAGAAGGTCAACAATGGGGGAAGAACACGAGCTCAAAAGGATAAGGCTCAATGGGGAAGAAGACCCCCTTTTATAGGAGGGGAAAAAAATCCAACCGTTATCCCCTCACTCAGCCCGCGCGACGCGGTACTACCGCACACGGCCGCGGTACTGCCGCACAGGGTTGCGGTACTACCGCTGCAGGGTGCAGTACTACCGCTTGCGCGGTAGTGACCAGATGAGGGCCTGTTGCACAGTGCAACGAGCGGTAGAACCGCCGGAGCGGTACTACCGCACGCCCCTACGGTACTACCGTAAGGCAGGTATCAACTGGCACTGGAAATGCACGGAAGTAAAAAATTACTTCCGTGACTACTTCCGCTGAGGTTGGAGCGGTGCAAAAATCTGGCACGGTACTACCGCTCACAGGGAGCGATACTACCGCGTAGGGCGGATGTAAAAAATTACATCCGCACCTACTTCCGCATGCTTCATCGTCAGGGCTGAAGGCAGCGGTGCTACCGCTCACCAGGAGCGGTACTACCATTGGCCCCTGCGGTACTACCGCTCCCTTGAGCAGTACTACCGCACGCCACAGAGGCTTTAGCACTTGGCTGCCTTCATATCGCAGCAAAAGACAACAGAAGGATACAATAAAACCAGAACTGCCATAACTTCTGCAAATGAGCTCCGAAATGAGCAAACTCAAGCTTGTTGGATAGATAACGACAAATACTATCCAATAGTGACTGGTTATAGTAAGAAGAGGCAGGGGAGGTATGCCTAAGATATAGAGGAATGAAACCTCCAACAGAGAAGAACCGGCATAACCTCCAACATCGAAAACATCATAGAAGATGCATGTGAACTCCGTTTTCGATGAACTTGAGCTTGTTATGAAAATGACCATAAGCTCCAAATCTCACAAGGAGATGAACCAAACAAGAACCAATAACGATGATGCAAGGATGCAATGGTTTGAGCTCTCTACGAACGATGCGATCAAGCTACTCATCAAGAGCCCCCCTTCATAGTACATCAATCGATCCTATAACCCGGTCTCCCAACTACCACCATGAGACCGGTAAAATAGAAAACCTATCAAGGGCAAACCTTTGCCTTGCACAAAGTCCACTTGAGCTAGATGATGATGATCTTGACTTCCTCAAGTTGGACCACCTTTCTTGATTGCGTTGGCTCGGTGAAGACTAGTAGATTGCTCCCCCATACTCCACTATGGGTGAGCCACTCTTCGACACATCTTCACAAGTCCATTGACACCACAATGGACGGCAAGCTTCAAGCACTTGATCTCTTCGTGATGCTCCGCTTGAACTTGCACACCGCAATCTTGATGACGATCACCACTTGATGTCATCCTCCATGGGTTGTATAATATCTTCCTCTTGACGCAAGTCCATGGAAACATACCTAACCCCACATAGCACTCTTACGTAGACCATGGGTTAGTACACAAAGCATAATGGACAATGCTTATCATACCATGGGATCACTTGATCCCTCTCGGTACATCTTCTACACTTTGTGTGTTGATCAACTTGAATCTTTCCAACTCTCTTCATTTGGATGATGTCTTGAAGGTAAACATGAATGATCACACACTCTTCTTCTTCAAGACATGCTTGCAATAAGCTCAACACTCACATGACCAATCTTTGGATAATTCCTTAATAGCACCTTGGTCATCACAAACTCTCCTTGAAACCAACAAATGGACTCCAAGAAAAGCCTATGGACAAACCCTTCAAATATAACTCAAGGCAACCATTAGTCCATAGAGATTGTCATTAATTACCAAAACCAAACATGGGGGCACCGCATGTTCTTTCAAAAGGGAATGGGCTGTATCTATGGACTAAACTGCAGAAATGCCAGAATAGAAGGGAAGACCTAGCCTATTGAAGACTAGCATATTGCAGCGTCTTGCAGCAAGAGAAGAGAGTAGAGTAACATATCATATAGTAACAAGTATACAATAACAACGCCCAGAGATCCTTCCTCGTCTACCCCACGAGGAAGCGACCCCGGAGCCATCATATCCATTTAGTGTCACAAGTATCCAGTTCTAGTTGTAATCGACCGGGATACAACTTCGAGCGTCCGTTACCGTGGACACGGCTATTCGAATACATATACTTCCCTGCAGGGGTGCACCAACTTACCCAACACGCTTGATTAACTCCAGCCGAAAACACTTTTCAGGTCATGCCCGGCCTCGGCTGATTGACACATCGTAGTCCTACCTAAGCTCAACAGAGAGGTCAGCACGCCGGTCTAAATCCTAAGTGCGAAGGGTTCATGGGCCTATCGTCCTTTGCACTCCTGCGCGTTGTGAACGCGGCATGGAGCAGACCCACCTCCTTATACAATCGCAGGCGGTTACCATCTAACTGGGCGTGCGCCGCTCCATTGCTGATGTCAGTGAGCTTTCGGGAGAATCGTACGACGCCGAGTGCCCATACTTATTACCGTGTGGTGGTTAGTGCAAAAAGGCCAGAGGCCTACTCAGATCACATATCCAAACCATTAGTGTATTGGGAGCTTGCGGAGACGATCAGTGATCCTGTCGCCTAGTCTCGCGAACTTACGACAAGGGCCAGGCCCATCCCTCTCTAGGGCGGTCTCTGCCTGCCCGGTCGTGCCACGTCATTATCTCGCGGGTACCCTCATGGTCAACCCGACTTCAATAAATCTCGCGGGTACCCCGTGGGCCAACCTGACTTCAACAAAGGACTGAGGTGAAGGTCAAGGTATCCATGTGTCTATAACATCAAGGGGAATCTGAGGAATCACCCTCGAAGGATTCCTACTCGATGTAACCATCAAGGTGACCTTGGAGGATTCACCCTCGAAGGGTTCACACTTGAGGTGTTGCATGACAGAGTCATCATCGGGAGTGGTGAATGAGGAATCACCAACCTGGACTGACGCTGTTTTCAGCAGAATTGCCATGGTGTTGTTTTTGCGCAGAAAAAGTTCTTAGATTGAGCTGAAAATTTACGAAGAATTATTTCAGAAAATATAAAAAATATTGGCGGAAGAAAATACCAGAGGGGGGCCACTAGGGCGCCACAAGCCCAGGGGGCACGCCACTCCCCAGGGCGTGCCCTGCAGGCTTGTGGGCCGCTGGCAGCTCTCGCAACCCTATCTCTAACTCCATAAATACCTATTCGTCCAGAAAAAAATCAAGGAGAAGGAATCATCATGTTTTACGATATAGAGCTGCCGCCATCTCCTGTTCTTCATCGGGAGGACAGATCTAGAGTCCGTTCGGGGCTCTGGAGAGGGGGATTCGTCGCCATCGTCATCACCAGCCCTTCTTCATCACCAATTTCATGATGCTCACCACCGGGTGTGAGTAATTCCTTCGTAGACTTGCTGGACGGTGATGGGTTGGATGAGATTTATCATGTAATGGAGTTAGTTTTGTTAGGGCTTGATCCCTAGTACCCACTATGTTCTGAGATAGATGTTGCTATGACTTTGCTATGCTTAATGCTTGTCACTAGGGCCCGAGTGCCATGATTTCAGATCTGAACCCTTTATGTTTTCATGAATATATCTGTGTTCTTGATCCTACCATGCAATTTATATGCACCTATTACATGTTATGATCTGCATACCCCAAGGTGACAATAATTGGGATTCTTTCTGGTGATACCGTAGTTTGAGGAGTTCATGTATTCACTATGTGCTAATGCTTTGTTCCGGTTCTCTATTAAAAGGAGGCCTTAATATCCCTTAGTTTCCTTATGGACCCCGCTGCCACAGGAGGGTAGGACAAAAGATGTCATGTAAGTTCTTTTCCATAAGCACGCATGACTATTTACAAAATACATGCCTACATTACATTGATGAATTGGAGGTAGTTCTGTGTCGCCTAGGTTATAACTATTATATGATAAATGTCATCCAACATAATTATCCATCACCGATCCAAAGCCTATGAGCTTTTCACATATTGATGTTGCTAAGTTACTACTGTTGCTGCTACTGTCACAATTGCTACAAAATTATTGCCACTACCGTTACCGTTACTATTGCTACTATTACCACTACTATCAAACTATCATACTATTGTGCTACTGATCACTCTGCTGCAGATATTTAGTCTCCAGGTGTGGTTGAGTTGACAACTCAACTGCTAATACTTGCAAATATTCTTTGGCTCCCCTTGTGTCGAATCAATAAATTTGGGTTGAATACTCTACCCTCGAAAACTGTTGCGATCCCCTATACTTGTGGGTTATCAAGACCTTTTTCAGGCGCCATTTCTGGGGAGCATAGCTATATTTGTTGAGTCACTTGGAATTTATATATGTTGATCACCATGAAGAATCTTAAGGATGATGGAACCAAGATCGTTCCCTCTAAGACGAGGGGAGGTATGGAACTGCCATCTAGCTCCACACTTGATTCACCTTCTGTTTTAAGTAAGCTTGCAACACCACCACCTGCTATAAATTCTGACATGTCGCAAGTAATTGATGATGCTACTTCTGCTATGAATAATACTGTTGATGATGCTAGTACTTTGCTTGATGATGATGTGCCGCTAGGTGAATTCTTGATGAATAAATTGCTAAAACTAAAGAATTTGAGAATGCTGAAACTGATGAAATTATTGAAACTGAAGATTATGATACACCTACTAGACCTAGCTCTCCTAGATATGAATTGCCTAAGATACCTGAAGGTTATGTTATGGATGGAGAAATAGCTAAGGACTTTCTTGCTTGCAATGATAGAGATGGTCTCAAGAAATTATTAGTCAAGTTGAAAGAAAAATCTCTGAATGCTAGAATGAAATGTGATCCCAAGTTTGGTACTTCACCTATCTCTGTTAGTGATAAGGATTATGAATTCTCTGTCGATCCAGAGTTAATTACTTTGGTTGAATCTGATCCTTTCCATGGTTATGAAACTGAAACTGTTGTGGTACATCTCACTAAATTAAATGATATAGCCACCCTTTTTGCTCATTAGGAAAAATTTCGCTATTACTACATCCTCAAGTTATTTCCTTTCTCACTAAAGCGTGATGCTAAGACATGGTTTAATACTCTTGATCTTGGTTGTGTCCGTAGTCACCACGATATGATATATTACTTCTCTGAAAAATATTTTCCTGCTCATAAAAAATAAGCTGCCTTACAGGAAATATTTAACTTTGTGCAAATTGAAGAAGAGAGTCTCCCACAAGCTTGGGGGAGGCTTCTCCAATTACTTAATGCTTTGCCTGATCATCCTCTTAAGAAGAATGAAATACTTGATATTTTTTATAATGGACTAACCGATGCTTCTAGGGACTACCTAGATAGTTGTGCTAGTTGTGTTTTTAGGGAATGAACTATTGAACAAGCAGAAGAATTATTGAATAATATATTGAAGTATGATAATGATTGGACACTTCCTGAACCACCGCTGAAACCCACTCCGAAGAAGAGGGGTATTTTATTTCTCAGTCCTGAAGATATGTAAGAAGCAAAGAAATGTATGAAGGAAAAAGGTATTAAAGCTGAAGATGTTAAGAATTTACTACCTATTGAAAAAATACATGGTCTTGACACACCACCATAGGTGGTAGAGGTAAATTCTCTTATAAAGTTTGATGAAGGTGATATTCCGTATAATAAACCTCCTAGTCAATGCTTGTATGAATTTGACAACTATATTATTAAGCAAGAACATTTTAATGCAAATGTTATGAAACAATTGAAATGAAATGCCTACATGATAGATCGCTTGAGTGACTTGTTGTTTAGAATTGCTAATGATGTTAAAGGTGTAGGTAAACATGCTTCTATGGTTCAAACCCAGTTAGAACAAGTTGCAAAATCTCAAAGTGAATTGCTCAATGAGATGAATAATAATATGAATGATCATGCTGTTAGAGTAATGACTAGAGCAGGTAGAATGACTCAGGTGCCACTTTATCCTGAAGGTTATCCTAAAAGAATTGAGCAAGACTCTCAAATAATTAATGTAGATGCACTTAGTCCTTCCAAAAATAAAAATAAAAATGATAGGACTTTGCACACTTCTAGTAAACCTGTGGTAGAAAAACCTTCTGAGAATAGTAATGATGTTTCTATTTCTGATGCTGAAACACAATCTGGTAATGAATATTCATCTAGTGATAATGAGAATGATAATGATGATGCCCATGTGGATGCTCAACCAGACAAGGATAAAGAACCAGATAATGATGTTGAAATAGAACCTGCTATTGATCTTGATAACCCACCTCCTAAGAATAAACGTTATGATAAAAGAGATTTTGTTGCTAGAAAACATGGTAAAGAAAGAGAACCATGGGTTCAGAAACCCATGCCCTTTCCTCCTAAACCATCTAAAAATAAGGATGAGGAAGAATTTGAATGCTTTGCTGAAATGCTTAGGCCAGTCTTTTTGCGTACTCGTTTGACTAATATTCTGAAGATGGCTCCTTATGCCAAATATATGAAAGATATTGTTACTAATAAAAGGAAAATACCTGAAGATGAAATCTCCACCATGCTTGCTAATTATTCTTTTAAGGATGGAGTACCCAAGAAACTAGGAGACCCAAGAATACCAACTATACCATGCTCCATTAAAAGAAGTTATGTTAAAACTGCTTTATGTGATTTGGAAGCCGGTGTTAGTGTTATGCCTTTCTCTTTATATAAAAGACTCGATTTGAATAAACTCACACCTACTGAAATATGATTGCAAATGGTTGACAAATCGACAGCCATACTTATTGGTGTTTTTGAGGATGTGCCCGTTGTAGTTGCAAATGTTACTATCTTGACAGACTTTGTTATACTTGATATGCCCGAGGACGACAACATGTCGATTATCCTTGGTAGACCCTTTTTGAATACTGCAAGGGCTGTTATTGTTTGCAACAAAAGCAAGGTCACTTTTCATATCAATGGCAATGAACATACGGTGCACTTTTTGAAGAAACAATTTCAAGTGAATGGTACTCATGTTATTGAAAAGACTCCGACAATTACTATTGGAAGTTTTCAACTCCCTCTTCCTACTGTTAAAAAGAAATATGAAACACATATTTTTGGATAAATGCATATCCCCGTTGAGATAACTTAGTGTTATACGAAGATTCTTCGATTTCATGTCACTCGGAAACAGTTTGTTAATAAGACTTGATCGACCTTATTAATGGCTTCTTTTTGAGGGGCATGTGGTCGATGAATTTAGTAAACACAATTTTCTGTACCCACTTTTTATTCTCTGTTATTTTTAGTTAAATACAATAAAATGCCATGATTATCCTGTTTTCTAATTTTTCCATGCAATAAAAAAGTAGCCCAAAAATAAAAGTTCTTAGAATGCCCTGAAAATTTAGTATGATTTTTTGTAGAATATTTAAGAATTTTTGGCACTGAACACACCCTGGGGGGGGGGGGGGGTGCACCTGTGAGCCACAAGCTCAAAGGGCGCGCCACCCGCCAGGGCATGCCATGTGGGCTTGTGGGTCCCACAGGGACCCACTCACTTATCCCAGCCGCCCACTCCCTTTTTCTTCCTCCAGAAAAAATCATTTGCTTGCTCAAACCCGTGTTCTTGCTCATTTGACTGCAATTTTCGATCTCCTTGCTTGGGACTCCGTTTCGGAAACTGTTTTGGGAGATTGTTCTTCGGTATGTGACTCCTCCAATGGTCCAATTAGTTTTTGTTCTAGTGCTTTATATAATGCAAATTTTTGCTGCTTTGGTGACCATGTTCTTGAGCTTGCACGTCAAATTTATATGGTCTAAAGTAGTTTTGATGCATGATATAGCCTCTAGATACTTATGGGAGTAGTTGCTATCAATTTTATTGAGTTTGGTTCACTTTTATTTTGAGTTACTAAAAGTTTCAGAAACTTTCAGAAAAAGAAAATGCTCAAGTGGAGGTTGAGATGATCTTCAAGCCGGAGTCCCAAGGAGGCTCCAAAGCCCAACTATCACCTTCCTCGTGCAGCTGAAGTACGGCCGTGCAAATGGCCGTGCAACACTTTCTTGAGGGATGCAGGAATTCTCGATGACTTTTATTACTTGGCGAACACGCCGGTATCCTTCCCTTCCTCGAAGATAAGTGTGACCAATACCTTCTCCTCACAAATACTTTCGTGCAAACTTTCCATTTTCACTCTAGGGCAAATCCACCCACCGTCACATTTAACTTATATGTGAAGGAAATATGCCCTAGAGGCAATAATAAAGTTGTTATTTTATATTTCCTTATTCATGATAAAGGTTTATTATTCATGCTAGAATTGTATTGATCGGAAACTTAAATACATGTGTGAATACATAAACAAATACCGTGTCCCTAGTAAGCCTCTACTAGACTAGCTCGTTGATCAAAGATGGTTAAGGTTTCCTAACCATAGACATGTGTTGTCATTTGATAACGGGACCACATCATTAGGAGAATGATGTGATGGACAAGACCCATCCGTTAGCTTAGCATATTGATCGTTCAGTTTATTGCTATTGCTTTCTTAATGTCAAATACATATTCCTTCGACTATGAGATTATGCAACTCCCGGATACCGGAGGAATACCTTGTGTGCTATGAAATGTCACAACGTAACTGGGTGATCATAAAGATGCTCTACAGGTATCTCCGAAGGTGTTTGTTGAGTTGGCATAGATCGAGATTAGGATTTGTCACTCTGAGTATCGAAGAGGTATCTCTGGGCCCTCTTGGTAATACACATCATAAGAAGCCTTGCAAGCAAAGTGACTAAAGAGTTAGTTGCAAGATGATGTATTACGGAATGAGTAAAGAGACTTGTCGGTAATGATATTGAACTAGGTATGAAGATACCAACGATCGAATCTCGGGCAAGTAACATACCGATGGACAAAGGGAATTACGTATATTGTCATAAGGTTCGACCGATAAAGATCTTCATAGAATATGTAGGAGCCAATATGGGCATCCAGGTTCCGCTATTGGTTATTGACCGGAGAGGTGTCTCGGTCATGTCTACATAGTTCTCAAACCCGTAGGGTCCGCACGCTTAACGTTCGTTGACGATATAGTGTTATATGAGTTGTATGATTTGGTGACCGAATGTTGTTCGAAGTCCCGGATGAGATCACAGACATGACGAGGAGCTCCGGAATGGTCCAGAGGTAAAGATCGATTTATAGGACGATGATATTTGGACACTGGAAGAGTTTTGGGATGTACCGGATGGAAATCAGGCCACCGAAAGGGGTTCCGGACACCCCGGGAGGTTAATGGGCCATATGGGCCAAAGGGGGGGGGGGGAACACACCAGCCCACAAGGGGCTGGCACGCCCCTCCTAAGGCCGTAGCCCTTGGGGAGAGAAGGAAAGGGGGGAGTCGGCCTCCCCTTCCTTCCCTCTTCTCCCCTTTCCTTTCTCCTCCGGCAAATATGGTAGGGGGGGGGGGGGGGGGCTAGAGAAGGATCCCTAGGAGGATTCGGCCTCCTTGGCTGCTCCTCCCTCCCCCCACCTATATATATGTGGGAGGGGGCGTCACACATAACCACGACAATTGTTTAGCCGTGTGCGGTGCCCCCCTCCACAGTTTAGTCCCTCGGTCATATTTTCGTAGTGCTTAGGCGAAGCCCTGCGGAGATAGTTTCACCACCACCATCACCATGCCGTCGTGCTGCCGGAACTCATCCACTACTTTGCCTTCTTGCTGGATCAAGAAGGCGAGGACGTCACCGAGCTGAACGTGTGCTGAACGCGGAGGTGCTGTGCGTTCGGTACTCGATCGGTTGGATCGCGAAGAAGTTTGACTACATCAACCGCGTTAACTAAACGCTTCCGCTTACGGTCTACGAGGGTACGTAGACACACTCTCCCCTCTCGTTGCTATGCATCTCCTTGATAGATCTTGCATGTGCGTAGAATTTTTTTTGTTTTCCATGCAACGTTTCCCAACAATATGATGTCCCTAGAGAGATGAAACTTTATGAGTTTTGTGAGGCTTGCTTGATCCCACCTGAGCGCTGCCCTATAGAGCCATGTCCCCGTGACCTTGAGGATTTTATATCCAAAGTCACCGTAAGGGAGACAAGAGGAGTTTCAGAGGCTAGGGTTGTTAGTTTACATTTTCCCGTGTTGGGCTATTATTCATTATTTGCTAGGAGGTACTTGACTGGACAGTGGGATAGTGGAACACTTAGCTCTCCGGACCTTGCTATTTTGCGCCATGCTCTTTACAATGATAGAACTTTTGGTTTGGGCACTATGATTGCTCGACGGTTACACACTAAACGCTCGAAGGGAGCTATTTATGGTGGTATTTATGCTTCTCGCCTCGCTACACATTTTGAGATACCTATTAGGCATTATGAGGCGGAGGAGAAGCTCTTACCTATGGGACACCTAGATTATGCTAGCATGGTTGGGCATGACTTTATTGACAGAGGAAAGCCACGATTCCAGTATAACTTGGTTTTTAGCCAGGGCACGCGTGAGACTATTACCCTGCCTGCACCTTCTTTATTCGGTCCTTCTTCAGGCAGGTACACTATCATGCCTGCGGACATTTATGCTTATTGGGGCATGGAGCCTCCCCAGGTGGTTGAGCCGGAGCCAACACCTTAGCCCATCGCTACCGCAGAGCCTATTTACCAGTGGGATCCACAGGACCCCGCTTATCAGTGGAACCCTAAGGAACCCCAGTATTATCCTGAGGGATATTTTGATCCATGGCCGTAGACCAACTTAGGTCAAAAACCTAAGCTTGGGGGAGTACATATTTCTCACCGACATTACATTCATGTTCACACATTTCATTCTAGTTGTTGGTGTTCATCCTCTTTCATTGTATAATCCATGTTAGTTTATTTTTGCCTTCTTCTTGTGTGTTTGAAAAACTTCAAAAATCCAAAAAATATGTCTCGCTTCTTTTCGGTTTTTCTTTCTAGTTTTAATTAGTTGTGGTATTAAAAGAAAACCCCAAAAGATGTCCCATTCTTCTTTTACTTGTTGGGAGCTTTCCCGTGTAAATACCTTTTCTCGTTTTCACTTTTCATTTGTTATTTTGCTTTCTTCAAAAAAACGAAAAACTCCAAAAATATTTTAGTGTGTTTCTCTGAAATTCTTTTCCTTTGTTGAGTTGTCGTAAGGAGAAGACCATGATGAAAATGTTGAGTGGCTCTCATATGCATTTTCGTTGATCAAACAAAGAGCCCAAATTACCTTGTCTTCTCCTTTCAATAAGGATGTCGTAAGGATGATGACTCTACGGAAGTTCCGGTGCAAGCTGATGATGACTCTATGGAAGTTCCAGTGCAAACCAGAGTGCGAAGGGACCGTGAACGTGTGCTAGTTGATGCTGCAATTGTTGAAGGCATTAAGAAAAAAAGAAAGGT
This sequence comes from Thinopyrum elongatum, assembly GCA_011799875.1. NCBI lineage: Eukaryota > Viridiplantae > Streptophyta > Magnoliopsida > Poales > Poaceae > Thinopyrum > Thinopyrum elongatum. Next base: position 534,634,246 of record CM022301.1, on the reverse strand, counting down.
GGTAGCGGATGAACATGAGAGCGAGGATGATGAAAACATGACCGATCATACTATGCTGCAATATTGTAGTGATGATGAGGAAAACAGTAGTGGGCATAGAGTTCCTTGTTTTGGTATCAACGATGATGAGTAGCGAAGGTAATTTTAGTCTCCTTTGGTGAGCTAATGCTATTACTGCATGTTCTTTGTTTTGTCTATAGGGCTGGTGACCTAATACTATTACTGATGTAGTTTTTGTACTATAGGATGTGATCCTGATGTAATTCAAGATGCTTGAAGATTACAAGGGAAAAATGCTTGAAGATTCTAGGAGCAAAATGTAGTTTTTGTTAGTACTGTAGTGATACTGATGGCAAGAAGATTCCAGGAGCAAAGTGTAGTTTAATTTCTGTTTTTGTGAGACTAGCTGTTTTTGTACTGTATGCTTGATTCCAGGAGCAAAGTTTAATTTCTGTTTCATGAAGTTTTTTGAGCTGTTTCAAGAAGAATGATCATACAAAGTTTTTTGAGCTGTTTTTTGAGTTGTGATACTGATGGCAAGAAGAAGTTTCATGAAGAGATTTTTTTGTAATAATTTTGCAGTTGTGAAATGAATGTCCAAATCAGAGCTGTTTTCAGAGTTGTTTCACGAAGAGATCTTGCAAAGTTAGGTCTGAATTTTGTAATAATTTTCACAGAATTTTGCAGTTAACTGAGAAGATTAGGTCTGAATTTTGTAAAGTTAACTAAACTAAATATAACACTGAATTTGGTACAAAAAAAAGTTAACTGAATTTGAGATGAGTTGAGATGAGTTGTGATACTGAATTTTGCTATTTTGAGAGATGTTGCTTTAACTGAATTTTGTGCATACCAAAGTTAACTGAATGTTGTCATCTAACTGAATTTTGTGCATATTGAAGTTAACAGAATTTTGTACAAAAAAATATGCGCGAGCGGGGACTCGAACCCATGACTGAGTGCTTGTTTCACTTTGTTACTACCACTGGGCTAGGAGGAGGATATTGGTTGAGTACAGGAACGTTTCAATATATCAAACCAGTCACGTATCAAAACAGAACATGCTGACAAGTGGGACCCACTCTTTTCCCCACTCTACCCACTCCTCCTCTCCACTCGACTCACTCTTTTCCCCAGTTGACCCGCCGCCGCCGTCTGCTTCCTCTCCCACAACCACCGCCGACTCCTCCACTCCGCCGCCGACTCCTTTTTCTCCCACCGCCGCTGACTCCTCCTCTCTGCCGCCTACTCCTTCCTCTCCCACGGTGATGGCAGCGCATAAGGGAGGTATGAATCTGCCACTGACTCCTTCGTTGTTTAGATTAGAGTTTGATTAGGGTTTGATTAGGATTGGATTAGGGTTCTCGTATAGTATGATTTCAGTGATACCCTGTATCTTGTATGTCATGAGTTCATTGATTTTGATGCCCTGTATGGGTTCCTTCTCCTGTCCATGCTGCCAATAGATCAAAAACAAGGATCGATGGATCTAAATAGCTACCTTATTAGCCTGGATAATTTTTTAGGGATGAATTGGGGTTATGCTTGATTTTGTGCTGCGGTTAATATGGCGCTGGAATTTATTACAGTAGGTTCACAGGTTCATGTCGACTTGCTGGTTGAATGTGGTGATTTCAGAGCAATCCTTTTGTATCTCAGTATAGGTGGGATCAAAACATTGTCATAGCCATTGGTTGGTCAGTAGGTTTGTTTTCCGACGTTTGTTACATTTATCCTTTAACTACAATCGTAAGGAATTTGTACAGAAGAACACTAACCTGTAAATTCTGAACCTTATTTGTTTTTGTGTCTCAAATGACTAAGAGAGCATTGGCAGTTTGACACATTCTGTTACCATAATTGTTTAATAGGTATACTTTTGTTGTGTTCGATGTTGCCATTGGAATTTTATAGTCCTGCTTCATGCTTTCCTAGTGTTTTCAGGGGGGGGGGGGTGGCATGTAGGAGATATGCCCTAGAGGCAATAATAAATGTTATTGATTATCTCCCTGTTCATAATTAGGTTTAGGTTCCATGCTATAACTGCTATGGTTCTCGAGTCTGCAAATAAAACGAGGCTCGGAGGAAGACTCATATGCACGTGTGGAATAATAAACGATAAAATGTATTCCTAGTCAAGCCTCTATGACTGTCTCAAGTATTGCATGATGATCCTGTTTTCCTGATCATGGGCATGACTATGCCAGCAATTTTGAGGGCACAATGTTAGCAGAACATTTGTGTTGAATCGACCCGATTGATGTTATGCTATGAGATTCCTTCGTCACAAGTTAATGGTTAACAACACAGAGATGGTTAACGTTTGCATAATTCCTCAGACCATGAGAGTATCGAGTTTCTTCATGCTTGATTCATGAACTTTGGGGTTTGTTAAACGTCATCCGTAAATGGGTGGCTATTACGGCGGCTTACGGGTTCATGGAAAAGTGTGTCAAGTAACTTGATAGCTCGAGATTGGGATTTGCTCCTCCGACGATGGAGAGATATCTCTGGGCCCTCTCAGTGTTACGGTATCCATCATCGTCTGGCCAGACACTTTGTGATTTGATCACGGGGATGCCGGAACACGGTAACGAGAAAAGAGAACAATACCGGTAACGAGGTAACTAGCATAGTGGACAAGTTGTTGATCCACGGGAATGCCAACATGTCTAACCTCGGGTATTTGTAACATATCGTGAAGCAACAGGAATAGCACACGGCAACTGGAGGTTCACTCGAATATTCATTCGTGTGGGTATAGGGGTCAATATGGGTGTCCACGGCTCCGATGCTGATCATTGATCGGAAGGTGTTTCGGTCATGTCTATACTTCACCGAACCTATAGGGTCACACGCTTAAGGGTCATCTATCTGCTGAATTCTAGACAGGGAGTCTGAGAGAAAATCACCGAAAAGTTTCGGAGACAACGGAAGAGTTCCGGAGAGAGAACACTGAAAAAGTTTCGGTAAAACCGAAAAGTTGTTTCGGATAAAACCATTGATCCAAAAAGGTTTTGGCAAGCACCGGGAATGTTTTGGAGGTTGCCAGATTGGTCTGGTAATTTCTGGAATTTTTCTGGAGAAAAAACCGAAAAAAAAAGTTTCGGAGCTGCCGGAGTTGTTTACCGGGTAAACAAAGATGGTTTTAAATTAAACCACCATACTGGAAATGTTCCAGAGCGCGTCCAGATAATTTTAGAGGGTGCCGGAAATGTTCTGGGACCTTCTGGAATTTTTCAGAAATAATAGTCGCGGAAAACATCTTGTCCCAGCGTGAGGGGACAAGATCCCACAGATCGTGGGGGCTGTTTTTGGGCTGTTTTTGGGGGGGCCCCCTTTGGGGGCAGCCCCCTTGTGGCTGGACAAAATGTTGGGGGGGCCCCCCATGGTGGGGGGCAGCCCCCACAAATGGTGGAGAGTGTTGGGAGGAAGGTGGGGCCCCATGGGGGAACACCATGGACAAGGGAACATGTTTTCTCCATGTTTGGTGGGAACATGTTTTCCTTGTTTGGTGGGTGCATGTTTAGTGGGCTGATTTTCAGCCCCCCCTCACCCCTTCCACCACTATATAAGGAGGAGGAGAGGTGCTCTCCAACTCCACTCCAACTCTCTCACACAAGCCATGCATGATCTGGCATTCTCTCTCCCTCCCACGAAATAGTTTCGTAGTGCCGAAAGGCTGTCTGGGTTCCGGTGGGAACTAGTTCTGGACGGCGAAGCCCTGCCAGATAGATGACACCGTATGTGTGCAACTCTGTAGAGAGGTCGTAGTTTCGATCTTAGTGCCTGAGGGGCTGTTCGAGAGTGCCTCCCGAAGGGCTGTCCAAGTGACGGTCCGAGTTCTGTGAGTGCCTCCCGAAGGGCTGTCCAAGTGACGGTCCGAGTTCCGTGGGTCCTCCCGAAGGGCTGTCCGAGTGACCGTTCGAGTTTCGAAGGTCCTCCCGAAGGGCTGTCCGCGACACCGTCCGGGGGACTGTTCGACCGCCTCCCGGAGGGCTGTCCGAAGGGAAGACGAGGGTATACATCCTCGCGGTTGGGAGGTTGTAAATCCTAGCTGCGGGGATCTGCACCGATGATCGTCATCGACTCTACTTCCGCTGCGCTTCGAGTCGGTAACGAAAATGATCAAACCTTGTATGTAGTCTCCATAGTGGTCCTGGGCTGGTGCGTAGGTCGGAATTTTTTTGTTTTCTGCTGCGTTACCCTACAGTGGCATCAAGAGCCGTGCTATGCGTAGATGCAGGTTGCGATCTAGAATACATGAGATGTATGGGTGTTGCACAATATAATTAGGTAGTAGATGAGTTCTATTACTGAAAATTATTTGTGCGGGTAGCAGATGAAATCTGTTACCCGATGTTCTTGTTACTTCCCTTGAATTTGCGTAGTCCTGATCTTGACAGCATTGTGGAATCTCACAAAGTTCTGGCAATCCGCGATCCTTTCATGCTACTCCTGAGTATGCTGATTGACAGATCAACGAAGTGCTAACAGTTCTTTGGGTTCCACTTTAGTTAAAGAAAGATGGATGTTTCGCAGATGAAAGGGCAATGCAGATATGATCTGCACGGGGGTCATGCGTATGACGAAGTTTAGTATGGGGCTCGAGATTTTATTATCTCGGTTTTCATACACCCTGGAAAGTTAATCTAGCAACTTGAATTATCATACTTGATGATGGACGTTGGTAGCTTCGGTTTGTTTCAAAACCTTAGAAGCCACGTAAAACAAGTTTTTGCATGAACCGATTAGAGGCGTCTAACTTGGTTTTGCAGGAGGGTTTGCATGTGCATATGATGTGGTATAGCAGTGCTCATAATAATTTGATTATGTATGAGATGACTATATGATGTAAATTGATTAACATGACCTGCGTGTCATGATTTGGCATGATGGCTGGAGCCATATGATTGCACTTTAAATGACCTGCGTGTCAACCTTGTGTAATGCACTTATTTTATTAGCTATAGGGATAGCAATATTATCTGGTGCATCGACAAGGTGGTGGCAATCTTCGCGAAGGTGAACACCGACGCGAATGCCGAAGACGAAGAAATACAAGACTTCTCCGTCAAAAAGGGCTATACCATATCATGCTATTATGAATTGCCTGAGATGTTTATCCCTTATGATGCACCCTTCTTGATTGCGCGGTAGTCGCTTTTATTAGGGTGATCTCTCACAAAATATCAAGTAGTTAGTGTTCTCCCAAGTGTAGCACCGTCACGGCACCTAACTTTTCGGGGCATCGCAGGATCTCCCTGGGTGCGAACGATTAGGGATGTGTGAGGCGGGTGAGTTGAGACCTCGCAGCGAGATCACTTGGTTGTCTTGACGTTCTGGAAGGATCTCCCTGAGCTCGGAACACGCCCATCGAAAGATGAACAAGAGTCACATAGAGATGTGATCGGCAAGTTTGCCTACCGATTGAAGTTCGCGCCATCAGTGTTCATCTCGTTCAATGGCGTTGAATGGAAATGCGGGTCTTGAATCACTCACAATCAATTATGAGAGATATTGATTTGAGTGGGAGCGCACTGTTGAATTAACTTGTTTAATTCTCAGTGCAATTAATTATGGACACTGTCTAAGTGTTATATGCATAATAGTTGTAGAATAATGGCTCGCGTTTCCACCTTCCCTATTAAAATTGAATAGCTGTTAAATATCTGGTTAAAACTTTACGGTTGGTAACGTAATGTGAGGATTGTCCTCAAGAGTGCCGAGAAGGACTTTGTCCTATCGCATACTTTGGTATTCTCTCGCTTATGCTATGGATCATGTGACTCTCGTCCTTCGATCCAAAAGCTAGAATTCCGTTTCAGTCAAATGCAATACATTTGCTTCCATGAGACCTGAACTTCGAAAGTTTGGATAGTTATGTGATATTCATGGAATCTAAAAATCATTTTCAGAGACAGACAAAGGCTAAAAGATATGAGATATCCAAAGCAATGTTTGTTTGCAAACTATTAGTAAAGGAGTTTACTATGCATTAGACTGATAAGAGAGGGATCCAGAAGAACGCCTGTCATATGATGAAAGGTGAATAAAACAACAACTTAAAGAGAAAGGAAGTGTCCGAAGGATGTTAGTGTGACTTACACACCTAGGAAGTCCGGGGCTAACGCCACTCTTAAGTTCGGTGCTTCTTCTGAGAGTAGGAGAAATACTAAAAGTTAAACTGTTAGAAGTATAATGGCAAAAAGGAAAGAAGACTGGAATATCCAGCTCATGTATGAATGTCATACAAGTTTTTGATGTATAGAAGGCTGGTCAAAGATATAGTTCTTGGGAATTATGGTTAAACATGTTAATCACTAATTTTTGGGTATTGTGAGTTAATCACAAAGATACCCGCTCGATTGCATTCTGTTGCAACTCGATGTAAGAACTACTATAGCCTGAAAGACTAGCCAGAAATGAGTTTTAGGTATACACAGGGAACATAGTAAATGTTACTATACCTTCCATCGGTGTATTACCGTCTGTGTTTATTTTTATAATTCATTTGGAGTTTCACAAACTCTAGCCCATTGCATAAGGTATCTTGCAAGAAGGTTGTTTATAAGAGAACTTTTGATGTTCGATGTTATGAGTAACATAAGGGCCATACTTTCATTATGAATGAGATGTATGTTATGAATATTGATAATAATACATTACCTCTGGGTTTACTTTCATAATTCATTTTAGAGTTTCATACACTCTAGCCCATTACACAATGTTTGTTGCAAAAGAGTTGTTCATAAAAACAACAATTGTTGTTCAGTATTATGAATAACATGAAGGGCCATGCTTCCATCCTAGATGGGATGTATGTTATGAATATTGATGGTAATATGATACATCCATAACACTGACGCTAAATGTCGCAAGACTAAAAGAATACCACACAAGTGTGGCACTGCATTTGGTCACATTGGAGAAACCCGCATGGATAAATTCCATTATGATGGATTTTGAAGTCGTTTGATTTTGAATCATCTGACACTTGCAACTTTCCTCCGAAAAGAGAAGTGACTGAAATACCGTTCACAGGCCATAAGGAACGGACAACAAACTTATTGGTGATCATACATTTGATGTGTGTAGTCCGATAAAGGTTGTTGCAAGTAGTGGAATTATCTATCTTCAAAAATGACTCAAGTAGATATGTGGATATATACTTGATGAGACGTAAGTCTGGATCTTTTGAAATCATTCGAAAGGTTTTCAAATATGAAGTAGAAGTTATTGTAACAAGAAAATTATGTTTCCACAATCCGATTGCAGAAAGAAATATTTGAGTTACAAGTTTAGCGAATGTCTGATGAGTTGTGAAAGGGGTTTCATAACTTGCACCTCCCGGAACACCACTGCAAGTGGAAAGTCCGTGAAGATGTAATCGAACCATTTATGACATGGTGAGATCAAAGATGACATAAATAAATTTGGCATTATCCCTTTTAAAAGTGATGCTTTAGGGACTGCGGCTTTTACACTGAAAAGAGCTTCATCAGGTCTGTTGAAATGACGAAATGGTATGGTACGCCCAACCATGTTATATCTTTTCTTAACATTTGGAATATGGGGCTTGTGTAAAAGGTTACAAACCTATTCCAAATCAGACAAGTGCTGCTTTGTAGGTTATCCCAAGTCATTGGGTATTCCCCCACCACTATACCGATACAAAGGTATGCCTTTAAAGAGAATAGTTCTTACAAAAGGTGAGTGGGAGGACAGTGCAACTCGACGAGATAACCAGTATCTTCATCATCAGGTCAAAGGAAAGAGACCTTGGAAGTAATTCCAGAGTTTCCTACTGCGACTGATACGGAAGTCTCTACAATAAAATGTATGGACTTCGGTCGAACTTGCAGCTGAACCACGTAGGCAAGGCTCGTGCAAACCTCTCAGGTGCGCAAACGAGATATTGTTGTTAGACAACAGTATACCTACGATACACAAGGAAGCGTTGATAGGCCCTGACTCCGGAATTGGCTAAATGCCAATACAATCCGAGATAGTTTCCAAATAAGTGATTCAAGATTAAAACCTTGATACACCTTTCGGAAGACATAGAGTCTGACGAATATTTATGGAACTATAACTGATACGAATAAAAATGTTTTATCCATAAAGCTCGACTTGTTGCAATATACAAGTTCAAGGAGTTGACTACGATGAGGTTGCTTCACCGTAGCGATGCTTAAAGTCGGTTCGGGTTGAACTAGCAATTAATACATATTTCAATCATGAGATATGAAACAAGGATGACGAAAGGATTTCCATCTGATGGAAATAAAACCAAGGACTTGCATGTGTTATAGTCCAAGGTATTTTGTCGATCCAGAGGATGCTAGTAGGTATGCAAACTTCAGAGTTCCAGCGATGGACAGAAGAGAGCAAAATGGAGTTAGAATCTTCGTGTTTTGATGAAATGGTCAAAAAGGGTTTTGACTTCATCAATGGGTAACGAAGATGCTTGTAATTCAAGAAAGTAAGTGGGAGCATAATAATATTTCTAAAAACCTTGTGTGCTTGACACATCGGTAATTAGAATTAAAATTCTTGACACGAATTAGGACTTCATTTGAAAATAGTTTTTCAATGAAGTGCTTGGGCTAAATAGCCTTTATATTAGGCATGATGATCTATGGAGATAGATTTACCTAATAGGGCTGAGCAAAGATACATATTGACAAGATGCTCAAACCTTTTAGCATTAAAAACGTCAAGGAGTGATTCTTGCCGAAGTCACATGGAAAGAGTTTTTGCAAGACTCGGTGTCCCAAAAACACTGATGAGCAAAATACATGATGGAGATTCCACACAACTTCGTGTTTGGATTAATCATGTATTCCATGGTATGCAAAACAACCAGATATGTCCAATACTCCAAAGTTGTTACGAGTATGGATACCAAGGTGATCAAAAGTACTGATCATGGGACAACAGTGAAAAAGGGTCATTGAGTACTATAGTAGCACTGATGACATGTTTTCTCGCAAGCGGAGATCATGAAGAGTTCGTTGTAAAAGGTTACATCGATACAGTCTTCATCCATGCTCCAAGCGATTTTCAATTTAAATTAAGGGTTTTGTGTAACACACAATGTGGTGGCACAGTTAGTTGGAAAATGTTCCAAACAAGTTACTGTGGCGAATTATATAACAGAGGCGAAGTATGTTGCCGCCTTTAAAGTGACAAAGAAGATGTTGAATCATATAGTTCATTCATGAACTTAGTATGGTTCCAAGATGGCTTTTGTCAATGGGACACTACTGCAAGTAGTTGCTCCATAACTCAGTCTGAGGAATCCAGGTTCGACCTGTGATTCGCATACATACAAAGCCAAGTCCACACAAAATATGAATTTTGTGAAAGCGTGAAAACGCGAGGATATGCAAAGATACACACGGAGCTGAAGTCGTCAGATCCGTTGGACATCAGGCTATACCACAAGCGAAGCATATTTACACCGGTGTGCCACAGGTGTGAAGTGCATTAGCATTAACTAGATTATTGACTCTAGTGCAAGTGGGAGTCTGTAGGAGATATGCCCTAGAGGCAATAATAAATGTTATTGATTATCTCCCTGTTCATAATTAGGTTTAGGTTCCATGCTATAACTGCTATGGTTCTCGAGTCTGCAAATAAAACGAGGCTCGGAGGAAGACTCATATGCACGTGTGGAATAATAAACAATAAAATGTATTCCTAGTCAAGCCTCTATGACTGGCTCAAGTATTGCATGATGATCCTGTTTTCCTGATCATGGGCATGACTATGCCAGCAATTTTGAGGGCACAATGTTAGCAGAACATTTGTGTTGAATCGACCCGATTGATGTTATGCTATGAGATTCCTTCGTCACAAGTTAATGGTTAACAACACAGAGATGGTTAACGTTTGCATAATTCCTCAGACCATGAGAGTATCGAGTTTCTTCATGCTTGATTCATGAACTTTGGGGTTTGTTAAACGTCATCCGTAAATGGGTGGCTATTACGGCGGCTTACGGGTTCATGGAAAAGTGTGTCAAGTAACTTGATAGCTCGAGATTGGGATTTGCTCCTCCGACGATGGAGAGATATCTCTGGGCCCTCTCAGTGTTACGGTATCCATCATCGTCTGGCCAGACACTTTGTGATTTGATCACGGGGATGCCGGAACACGGTAACGAGAAAAGAGAACAATACCGGTAACGAGGTAACTAGCTTAGTGGACAAGTTGTTGATCCACGGGAATGCCAACATGTCTAACCTCGGGTATTTGTAACATATCGTGAAGCAACAGGAATAGCACACGGCAACTGGAGGTTCACTCGAATATTCATTCGTGTGGGTATAGGGGTCAATATGGGTGTCCACGGCTCCGATGCTGATCATTGATCGGAAGGTGTTCCGGTCATGTCTATACTTCACCGAACCTATAGGGTCACATGCTTAAGGGTCATCTATCTGCTGAATTCTAGACAGGGAGTCTGAGAGAAAATCATCGAAAAGTTTCGGAGACAACGGAAGAGTTCCGGAGAGAGAACACTGAAAAAGTTTCGGTAAAACCGAAAAGTTGTTTCGGATAAAACCATTGATCCAAAAAGGTTTTGGCAAGCACCGGGAATGGTTTGGAGGTTGCCAGATTGGTCTGGTAATTTCTGGAATTTTTCTGGAGAAAAAACCGAAAAAAAAAGTTTCGGAGCTGCCGGAGTTGTTTATCGGGTAAACAAAGATGGTTTTAAATTAAACCACCATACTGGAAATGTTCCAGAGCGCGTCCAGATAATTTTAGAGGGTGCCAGAAATGTTCTGGGACCTTCTGGAATTTTTCAGAAATAATAGTCGCGGAAAACATCTTGTCCCAGCGTGAGGGGACAAGATCCCACAGATCGTGGGGGCTGTTTTTGGGGGGGCCCCCTTTGGGGGCAGCCCCCTTGTGGCTGGACAAAATGTTGGGGGGGCCCCCCATGGTGGGGGGCAGCCCCCACAAATGGTGGAGAGTGTTGGGAGGAAGGTGGGGCCCCATGGGGGAACACCATGGACAAGGGAACATGTTTTCTCCATGTTTGGTGGGAACATGTTTTCCTTGTTTGGTGGGTGCATGTTTAGTGGGCTGATTTTCAGCCCCCCCTCACCCCTTCCACCACTATATAAGGAGGAGGAGAGGTGCTCTCCAACTCCACTCCAACTCTCTCACACAAGCCATGCATGATCTGGCATTCTCTCTCCCTCCCACGAAATAGTTTCGTAGTGCCGAAAGGCTGTCTGGGTTCCGGTGGGAACTAGTTCTGGACGGCGAAGCCCTGCCGGATAGATGACACCGTATGTGTGCAACTCTGTAGAGAGGTCGTAGTTTCGATCTTAGTGCCTGAGGGGCTGTTCGAGAGTGCCTCCCGAAGGGCTGTCCAAGTGACGGTCCGAGTTCTGTGAGTGCCTCCCAAAGGGCTGTCCAAGTGACGGTCCGAGTTCTGTGGGTCCTCCCGAAGGGCTGTCCGAGTGACCGTTCGAGTTTCGAAGGTCCTCCCGAAGGGCTGTCCGCGACACCGTCCGGGGGCCTGTTCGACCGCCTCCCGGAGGGCTGTCCGAAGGGAAGACGAGGGTATACATCCTCGCGGTTGGGAGGTTGTAAATCCTAGCTGCGGGGATCTGCACCGATGATCGTCATCGACTCTACTTCCGCTGCGCTTCGAGTCGGTAACGAAAATGATCAAACCTTGTATGTAGTCTCCATAGTGGTCCTGGGCTGGTGCGTAGGTCGGAATTTTTTTGTTTTCTGCCGCGTTACCCTACATGGCAGGGGGAGGCCGCCACCGCCGGCTGCGCTCTGCCATGCCAAGAAGTGAGATGGCCGGCTTGGAAGGTTTCGAGATCATAATTGAGAAATCCTGCAGCAGGCAGGTATATACAAGATGAGATCTCCCTTTCACCCATCCCTTTATCATCACTCTACTGTGTAGTGCTTGATGTTTGCTTGAACTACGTCGGTATTTCCCCAAAGAGGAAGGGATGATGCAGCACAGCAACGGTAGGTATTTCCCTCAGTGATGAGACCAAGGTTATCGAACCAGTAGGAGAACCACGCAACACCACGTAAACAGCTCCTGCACACAAAGAACAAATACTTGCAACCCGACGTAAAAGAGGGGTTGTCAATCCCTCCCGGGTAAAGAGATAGATAAATTTGTAGTAGATCGGATAAATAGATCTCGCGGGAACGCGAGATAAAATAAATAACAATAAATTGCAGCAAGATATTTTTGGGTTTTTGGATTAATAGATCTGAAAATAAAAGTGGCAAATAAATAAAAAGGCAAATAGCAAAATAGATCTGAAAATATATGATGAGAAAATAGACCCGGGGGCCGTAAGTTTCACTAGTGGCTTCTCTCGAGAAAAATAGCATACGGTGGGTAAACAAATTACTGTTAGGCAATTGATAGAACTTCAAATAATCATGACGATATCTAGGCAATGATCATTATATAGGCATCACATCCAAGATTAGTAGACCGACTCCTGCCTACATCTACTACTATTACTCCACACATCAACCGCTATCCAGCATGCATCTAGTGTATTAAGTTCATGGAGAAACGGAGTAATGCAATAAGAACGATGACATGATGTAGACAAGATCTATTTATGTAGAAATAGACCCCATCTTGTTATCTTTAATGGCAACCATACATATGTGTCGGTTCCCCTTCTGTCACTGGGATCAAGCACCGTAAGATCGAACCCATCACAAAGCACCTCTTCCCATGGCAGGAAAAATCGATCTAGTCGGCCTAACTAAACCAAAGATTCGAAGAAGAAATATGAGGCTATAAGTAATCATGCATATAAGAGATCAAAAGACTCAAATAACTTTCAAGGATAAAAACATAGATCTGATCATAAACTCAAAGTTCATCGGATCCCAACAAACACACCGCAAAAAGAGTTACATCAAATAGATCTCCAAGAGACCGTTGTATTGAGAATCAAAACAGAGAGATAAAGCCATCTAGCTACTAACTACGGGCCCGTAGGTCTACAATGGACTACTCACGCATCATCGGAGAGGCACCAATGAGGATGATGAACCCCTTCGTGATGGTGTCTAGATTGGATCTGTGGTTTCTAGAACTTGCGGCGGCTGGAATTGATTTTCGTCGACTCCCCTAGGGTTTCTAGAATATTGGGGTATTTATAGAGCAAAGAGGAGGTGCGAGAGGCCACCGAGGTGGGAACAACCCATCAGGGCGCCCCTGGGCCTCCAGGCACGCCCTAGTGTCTTGTGCTCACCTCGGGCCCCCTCTTCGGTACTTCTTTGGCCCACTGGATGTCTTCTATTCCAAAAAAAAATCTCCAAAAAGTTTCGCTGCATTTGGACTCTGTTTGGTATTGATTTCCTGCGAAGTAAAAAACAAGCAGAAAACAGCAACTGGCACTGGGCACTATGTCAATAGGTTAGTCCCAGAAAATGATATAAAGTTGCTATAAATGATTGTAAAACATCCAAGAATGATAATATAATAGCATGGAACAATAAAAAATTATAGATACGTTGGAGACGTATCAGCATCCCCAAGCTTAATTCCTGCTCGTCCTCGAGTAGGTAAATGATAAAAAACAGAATTTTTGATGTGGAATGCTGCCTAACATGTTCATCACATATTCTTTTCTTTGTAGCATGGACATTTGGAATTTTATATGGTTCAAAGCAATAGTCTAGTTTTGACATGAGGACTTTAATACTCAAGCATATTAACAAGCAACCATGTCTTTCAAAATATCAACACTAAAGCAAGTTATCCCTAGCCCATTATGCTCAATCATTGATCCATTCATGAAACACACTCGCATATTAGCTACACCCAATGCTCAAGTATGATCGTAGTGCCCCTTAGTTGGTGCTTTATAAGAGAAGATGGAGACTCAAGTAAAAATAAAAATTGCATAAAGTAAATAGAAAGGCCCTTCATAGAGGGAAGTAGGGATTTGTAGAGGTGCCAGAGCTCAAATCGAAAAAGATAGAGATAAAAACATTTTGGGAGGCATGCTTTTCCTGTCAACGAGAACGATCGAGTAGTTCCCAATACTTTCCATGCTAGATATATCATAGGCGGTTCCCAAACAGAAAATAAAGTTTATTCCTTTTTCCACCATACTTTCATTTTCCATGGCTAGCCGTATCCACGGGTGCCCTCCATACAAACACTTTCCAAGGAATTTATTATTTGACAACATAAAGTAAATTCATTTTTCATTTCAGGACTGGGCATCACCGTACTCTCGTGCAATGACAAGTGAATAAACACTAATCTTGAGAATAGCACATCTAGCATGGAAATATATTAGCCACCCCCTACCGTTTCATGAGCGGTACGAGCACACAAAAGAGAAATTTATTTTGAAAATTAGAGATGGCACATACAAATTTTCTTATAACGGCACGGAAATACCGCATATAGGTCGGTATGGTGGACTCATATGGCAAAAACTGGTTTAAAGGATTTTGGATGCACAAGTAGTGATCATACTTAGTGCAAATGATGGCTAGCAAAAGATTGAGAAGCATCCAACCAAGAAACGAAAAATCTCATAAGCGAGCATTAAGCATAACTAACACCGAATAATACACCACAAGTAGGATGTAATTTCATTGTGTAACTATTGACTTTCGTGCTTGCATAGGGAATCACAAACCTTAACACCAATATTCTTACTAAAGCATAATTACTCATCAACATGACTCACATATCACTATCATCATATCTCAAAACTATTACAAAGAATCAAGTTTATTTTGTCCAATGATCTTCATGAAAGTTTTTATTATATCCTCCTTGGATATCTATCACTTTGGAACTAATTTCATATGTTGCTTTTAATAAGCTCAAACAAATATAAGTGAAGAACATGAGCATCATATTTCTTTCTCTCAAATTAATCTAAGTGAAGCAAGAGAGAATTTCTTAAAATTTTTACTAAGTCTCAAATAAATCTAAGTGAAGCATGAGAGCATTTCTTCAAAAATAACAAAGCACACCGTGCTAAAAAAGATATAAGTGAAGCTCTAGAGCAATTCCAAGGCTCTAAAAATTTAAGTGAAGCATAGAGAGCAATTCTAACAAGTCATAGCATAATTTTTTTGGCTATCTCAGAAAGGTGTGTCCAGCAAGGATTCAAGGCTTAAAATAAAAAGCAAAACAAGCAAAGACTCATATCATACAAGACGCTCCAAGCAAAACTCATAATATGTGACGAATAAAAATATAGCTCCAAGTAAAATACCGATGGTCGTTTGAAGAAAGAGGGGATGCCACTCGGGGGCATCCCCAAGCTTAGTTGCTTGATAATTCTTGAATATTATCTTGGGGTGCCTCGGGCATCCCCAAGCTTAGCCTTTTGCTAATCCTTATTCCTTCATCCATCGCGATCTCACCCAAAACTTGAAAACTTCAATCACACAAAACTCAACAAAACCTTCGTGAGATCCGTTAGTATAAGAAAACCAATCTTTACTTTAAGTACTATAGAAAACCCATTCAAATTTTTGTTCTTGCATTATATCTACTGTATTCTAATTTTACCATGGCTCATACCCCCCGATAAAAACCATAGATTCATCAAAATAAGCACACAATGCAAAGAAAACAGAATCTGTCAAAAACAGAACAGTCTGTAAAGATGCGAATTGTTCTCATACTTGTGTAACTCCAACAATTCTGAAAAATTAAGACAACAGAGACAATTTGTATGTAAATCTTCTGTGAAAAATTCAGAATTTTTTGTCGCTTATGTGAATTTTAAAAATTGTTTTACTAGACGCAAAAGTTTCTGTTCTCCAACAAGATCAAATCAACTATCACCAAAGCTATCCTAAAGGCTTTACTTGGCACAAACACTAATTAAAACACAAAAAATAATAATCATAACAGTAGTATAATTGTGCAAACACCCAAGAACAGAAAGAAAAATAAAAAATAAATTTAATTCATTTGGTTGCCTCCCAACAAGCGCTATCGTTTTACGCCCTTAGCTAGGCATAATGCAAGGGATCTAAGTGTTGTCATCTTTGTTTCTAGTCCCATAAGATGCCCTCATGATTGATTCATATGGTGGCTTAATTCTAGTTCTAGGGAAGTGTTCCATACCCTTCCTTAGTGGAAATTGAAATTTAATATTGCTTCTTTCATATCAATCACGACACCAATAGTACGTAAAAACGGTGTTCCATACCCTTCCTTAGCCAAACGAGCAATGATATGGCCATATTTGTTGAATAGTTTGTGATAATATGCCCAAATTTGGCACATGCCTACATCTTGGGATGGCAAACAGTGTTGCCAAAGCGAGGTTCCAACTTGTTTCACAAAAAAAACCATTTTCCATTTTCTGAATGCTAAAAACATGTGTTTTTCGTGAAGCGGCTACAAAGATAGTCATTCCAAATGGCGCCATTCCATATCTATCTCAAAGTAGACCATATTTTATGGACGGTCGCCAAAAATCATGCATTTCCGAGCCTCGTAGCTACTCCTGGCTATTCAGACAACCATCGGCCGATTCAGTTGGAACCGACTGAAATTTGAACTGCGGGTGCTCCATAGCTTGCCCATTATTTTTATTAAAAATCATTTTAGCTTCACAGGTAGGCATTTCATCAAATAATCGCCAACAACTTTGCATGATTCAACCCCTAGTCGCAGACGGCCGCCGCGACGAATTCGGCTGGATTTTGAAAACACCGTAAAAAAATCAAAAAATAAAAAAGATGGGAAACCTTCGCTTCACATCATCACATGTGACCTAGCAACTAGCAAAAATATTAAACTTGGAATACCGATGTTTTATTGAAAAGGTGTTCTCAAGAACGACCTACCATGAACGAAGATTCATGGCTTTCAAGCCAAACGAGCAATGATATGGCCGCATTCATTGAATAGTTTGTGATACTATGCCCAAATTTGACACATGCCTGCATCTTGGGATGGCAAACAATGTTGCCAAAGCGAGGTTCCAACTTGTTTCACAAAAAACCATTTTCCATTTTCTGAATGCTAAAAACATGTGTTTTTCGTGAAGCGGCTACAAAGAGAGTCATTCCAAATGGCGCCATTCCATGTCTATATCAAAGTATACCATATTTTACGGACGGTCGCCA
Organism: Thinopyrum elongatum; assembly: GCA_011799875.1. Classification (NCBI taxonomy): domain Eukaryota; kingdom Viridiplantae; phylum Streptophyta; class Magnoliopsida; order Poales; family Poaceae; genus Thinopyrum; species Thinopyrum elongatum. Next base: position 534,617,110 of record CM022301.1, on the reverse strand, counting down.
AAAATCATGCATTTCCGAGCCTCGTAGCTACTCCCGGCCATTCAGACAACCATTGGCCGATTCAGTTGGAACTGACAGAAATTTGAACTGCAGGTGCTCCAAAGCTTGCCTGTTATTTTTACTAAAAATCATTTTTAGCTTCACAGGTGGGCATTTCATCAAGGAATCACCAACAACTTCGCATGACTCAACCCCTAGCCATGGACGGCCGCAGCAACGAATTTGGCCATATTTTGAAAACACCGTCAAAAATTAAAAACAAATCAAAAAATGGGAAACCTTTGTGTCACATCATCACATGTGACCTAGCAACTAGCAAAAATTTGAAACTTGGAATACCGATGTTTTCTTGAAAATATCATCTCAAGAACGCCCTACCATGAACGAAGATTCATGGCTTTCAAGCCAAATGAGCAATGATATGGCCACATTCGTTGAATAGTTTGTGATAATATGCCCAAATTTGGCACATGCCTGCATCTTAGGATGGCAAACAATGTTGCCAAAGCGAGGTTCGAACTTGTTTCACAAAAAAAAAACCATTTTCCATTTTCTGAATGCTAAAAACATGTGTTTCTCGTGAAGCGGCTACAAAGATAGTCATTCCAAATGGCGCCATTCCACATCTATCTCAAAGTAGACCATATTTGACGGATGGTCGCCAAAAATCATGCATTTTCGAGCCTCGTAACTACTCCAGCCATTCAGACAACCATCGATCGATTCAGCTGGAACCGGCTGAAATTTGAACTGTGGGTGCTCCATAGCTTGCCCATTATTTTTAATAAAAATCATTTTTAGCTTCACAGGTAGGCATTTCATCAAAGAATCGCCAACAGCTTTGCATGATTCAACCCCTAGTCACAGACGGCCGCTGCGACGAATTCGGCCAGATTTTGAAAACACCGTAAAAAATTCAAAAATTTTGAAAAGATGTGACCTCCGCGTCACATCATCACATGTGACCTAGCAACTAGCAAAAATATTAAACTTGGAATACCGATGTTTTATTGAAAATGTGTTCTCAAGAACGACCTACCATGAACGAAGATTCATGGCTTTCAAGCCAAACGAGCAATGATATGGCCACATTCGTTGAATAGTTTGTGATAATATGCCCATATTTGGCACATGCGTGCATCTTGGGATTGGAAACAATGTTGCCAAAGCGAGGTTCCAACTTGTTTCACAAAAAATAACCATTTCCATTTTCTGAATGCTAAAAACATGTGTTTTCGTGAAGCGGCTACAAAGAGAGTCATTCCAAATGGCGCCATTCTATGTCAGTCTCAAAGTAGACCATATTTTACGGACGGTCGCCAAAAATCATGCATTTCTGAGCCTCGTAGCTACTCCCGACCATTCAGACAACTATCGGCCGATTCAGTTGGAACCGTCTAAAATTTGAACTGCGGGTGCTCCATAGCTTGCCCGTTATTTTTACTAAAAATCATTTTTAGCTTCATAGGTAGGCATTTCATCAAAGAATCGCCAATAACTTTGCATGATTCAACACCTAGCGCCGCCGCGACGAATTCGGCCAGATTTTGAAAACACCGTAAAAAATGCAAAAAAAATAATTGAAAAATGGGAAACCTCCACGTCACATCATCACATGTGACCTAGCAACTAGCAAAAATATTAAACTTGGAATACCAATGTTTTCTTGAAAAGGTGTTCTCAAGAACGACCTACCATGAACGAGATTCATGGGTTTCAAGCCAAACGAGCAATGATATGGCCACATTCGTTGAATACTTTGTGATAATATGACCAAATTTGGCACATGCCCGCATCTTGGGATGGCAAACAATGCTGCCAAAGTGAGGTTCTAACTTGTTTCACAAAAAAACCATTTTCCATTTTCTGAATGCTAAAAACATGTGTTTCTCGTGAAGCGGCTACAAAGAGAGTCATTCCAAATGGCACAATTCCATGTCTATCTCAAAGTAGACCATATTTTACGGACGGTCGCCAAAAATCGTGCATTTTCGAGCCTAGTAGCTACTCCCGGTCATTCAAACAACCATCAGTCGATTCGGCTGGAACCAGCTGAAATTTGAACTGTGGGTGCTCCATAGCTTGCCCGTTATTTTTACTAAAAATCATTTTTAGCTTCACAGGTAGGCATTTCATCAAAGAATCGCCAACAAATTTGCAAGATTCAACCCCTAGCCACGAACGGTCGCCGCGACGAATTCGGCCGGATTTTGAAAACACCATAAAAAATAAAATAAAAATCGAAAAAATGGGAAACCTCCGCGTCACATCATCACATGTGACCTACCAACTAACAAAAATATTAAACTTGAAATACCGATGTTTTCTTGAGCTATTCGGTATGATTTTAACCACTTTTTCTACAAAGCTTACAAAAAAAATCCCTGAAAATTTCTGCCTCCAAACCCAAAAAAACTACTGAAATTTTCCCTCCCAGCACCAAATTTTCCCTCCAAGCCCCACCAAAATTTCCCTACTCTCCTCTCTCTGTACCATGCGGGACCCACCACTCCCTCTCTCACGACCACAAGGGATCCCCACTCCCTCTCCATTCCCCTCCCAAAATTTACCCACTCCCTCTCCATTCCCCTCACCGTCCAACCCCGCCCCTTAACCCTAGCTCTGCCCCACCCCACCGACGATGGATCCCCACTCCCTCCCCTACTCCGCGCCGCCCCGCGCTCCCTTCTCCCCTCGACGGTATCATCGACAATGGCTACATCGACTACATCGAGGGCGGCGGCTACATAACCCCAGGCTACGACTACATCGACGACGGCGGCTACATCGACGGCGACGACTACGTGCGCGATCGACGACGACCACCGCTGCATCATCTACATCGTCCGCCCCGTAACCCTAGGTACTTCTCCCCTCGATCCATCACCCCTCGATATTCTAGGGTTAGGATCTTCTGGTGGTTTGGTGGATCTTCTAGCTAGGGTTAGGATCTCCTGGTTGTTCGGTAGATCCCCCTCATGGGTTCTTGTTCATGGGGATGGGGATGGATTCATGTTTTTTGTTGATCCCCGGGTAGGGTTAGGGTTCATGATCTCCCTCTGGTTCATGGGGTTAGGGTTAGGGTTCATGGGGTTCACGTTGCTCCATGGGTAGGGTTCATGTTGCATGGGGTTAGGGCTCTTGTTGCATGCCATGAGGTTTGCATCAGCCCATCCTGATTGTTGAAGCAGAAGACTTCTTTTATGATATGCCTTCTAGTTTGTATTGGAATGCTTAGTACTTAGTGTGTTATTGGAATTCCTGTTGTGTTAAGGCAGTATGACTAGTTTTAATATATACAAGATTGGTGCTAGATAATTTTGGGTGCTGTAATATACAAGGTTGATTCTGATTGTAGAAATGTCTAAACTTGTCAGACTTAACATCATTACGCTATGTCTTTCTAGTTCATAGCAATGCTGAAATCTGTCTTCTAGTCTGTAGCCATTTTTGGCGTGTAGAGGCAGCATAATCAATAGTTGAGTATAGTTGTTTCATGTGCTTTTGTACTTCTGCAAGTACAGTTGTTTCATGCTTTACCAGTGGCAGCAACTAGTTGTTTTGAAGGTCCTCATGATATACTCGTCAGGCTTGCTGTTAGACTATCTAAGCATGTGTACATGACACAAATTCACTTAGTTGAGTTATGTACATTACTACCTCCTGCTTGATGTAGTGAAGTTATTAAGGGATGCTTCATATCTTTCCTGTGTACATGCATGCTTGTTTATTGCACTTACATGTTTGCTTAATTAATTTAACTACATCACTATATTGTTGATCCAGCAAGTTTGCTTCACATGTATTACTACTGATGCATTGCTACCTGTATGTGCATGCTGGTCCAAGTGCTTTCCTTTATTGATACAAGTGCATCATTCTACTTTACACTACAAGAAACCTGTTAATCCGTGATGGATTCCTGATGACGTTCTGGAAATCCGTCATGGAAACCGTCACCGACCAGCAATATGTGTTTGGGCCCAAAAACAGTAGCCTCTTAATGACAGATGTGGAGGTATCGTCACGAAAACTGTCGTAGATAGACCAATCGGGCCTAGTCGGGCCTAGCTTTCCCCCTTTTTATACACCATCCGAACCTTCACGAATTGCTCATGCTGATGTGGCATAGTCATATGAGTTACATTGTAATTTGAATTTTCAATAATGTAAAAAATACAAGGATTCTAATGAAATTAGATGGCTCCAAACTCAATGAATATACATATGTAGCATACAAACACATGGGCCCACATGAATCAGGTCTAGTACTAGGCACCCAAGGGCAAAGACACCAAAGTATGAAACGTGCCGAAGCAAAGTGTGTGGAGGAAAAAAACATTCAAGTCGTGTACGCGGCAAAGTCCGAAATAGGAAGCACGCGGAGGAGAAAACAGTCAAGTCGTCGACGCGGGGAGTTAAAAAAATTTCGGAGCCAACCCATTTAACTCCACAGCCCACCAGCCCAAGAGGCCACAGCCTCGCGCCTCTCTCCCCACGACCACGGAAACCTTAATCCATCTCCACCCACAGCCGCCGGCTCCTCTCCCTCTCTGTTCCTGATTCAGACCCATGCCTAACCTCCGTCCACGCGCGGCTGCCATTGATGCGGCTTGAAGCTACGTCGGTATTTCCCCAAAGAGGAAGGGATGATGCAGCACAGCGGCGGTAGGTATTTCCCTTAATGATGAAACCAAGGTTATCGAACCAGCAGGAGAACCAAGCAACACTACGTAAACAACACCTGCACACAAATAACAAATACTCGCAACCCGACGTGTAAAAGGGGTTGTCAATCCCTTTCGGGCAACGGCGCCAAAAATTGGCAAACAGACATGAGAGAGTAGTAAATATTGATCGATCGAACGCCAAATAAAATAAAGTGCAGCAAGGTATTTTTGTATTTTTGGTTTAATAGATCTGAAAATAAAAGTTGCAAATAAAGAAAAGAGCGAATAGCAAAAAAGATCTTGAAAGCAAATATATTGGAAAAGAGACCCGGGGGCCGTAGGTTTCACTAGTGGCTTCTCTCGAGAAAAATAGCAAACGGTGGGTGAACAAATTAATGTTGGGCAATTGATAAAACTTCAAATAATCATGACGATATCCAGGCAATGACCATTATATAGGCATCACGTCCAAGATTAGTAGACCGACTCCTGTCTGCATCTACTACTATTACTCCACACATCGACCGCTATCCAGCATGCATCTAGTGTATTAAGTTCATGGAGAAACGGAGTAATGCAATAAGAATGATGACATGATGTAGACAAGATCTATTTATGTAGAAATAGACCCCCATTGTTTTATCCTTAGTAGCAATGATACATACGTGTCGGTTCCCCTTCTGTCACTGGGATCAAGCACCGTAAGATCGAACCCACTACAAAGCACCTCTTCCCATTGCAAGATAAATAGATCAAGCTGGCCAAACAAAACCCAAATATCGGAGAAGAAATACGAGGCTATAAGCAATCATGCATATAAGAGATCAAAGAAGACTCAAATAACTTTCATGGATAAAAAGATAGATCTGATCATAAACTCAAAGTTCATCGGATCCCAACAAACACACCGCAAAAAGAGTTACATCATATGGATCTCCAAGAGACCATTGTATTGAGAATCAAACGAGAGAGAGAAAGCCATCTAGCTACTAACTACGGACCCGTAGGTCTACAAAGAACTACTCACGCATCATCGGAGAGGCACCAATGGAAGTGGTGAACCCCTCCATGATGGTGTCTAGATTGGATCTGGTGGTTCTGGACTCTGCGGCGGCTGGAATTGATTTTCGTCGACTCCCCTAGGGTTTCTGGAATATTGGGGTATTTATAGAGCAAAGAGGCGGTTCAGGGGGCACCCGAGGAGGGCACAACCCACCAGGGCGCGCCTGGGCCTCCAGGCGCGCCCTGGTGGGTTGTGCTCCCCTCGGAGCACCCCCCAGGCGCTTCTCCGGCCCACTGGATGTCTTCTGGTCCAAAAAAAATCCACAAAAAGTTTCGCTGCGTTTGGACTCCGTTTGGTATTGATTTCCTGCGATGTAAAAAACATGCAAAAAACAGCAACTGGCACTTGGCACTATGTCAATAGGTTAGTACCAAAAAATGATATAAAATGACTATAAAATGATTGTAAAACATCCAAGAATGATAATATAACAGCATGGAACAATAAAAAATTATAGATACGTTGGAGACGTATCAGCATCCCCAAGCTTAATTCCTACTCGTCCTCGAGTAGGTAAATGATAAAAACAGAATTTTTGATGTGGAATGCTGCCTAACATGTCATATCATATTCTTTCTTTTATAGCATGGACATTTGGACTTTTATATGGTTCAAAGCAATAGTCTAGTTTTGACATGATGACTTAAATACTCAAGCATATCAACAAGCAACTATGTCTTTCAAAATATCAACGCTAAAATAAGTTATCCCTAGCCAATCATGCTCAACCATTGATCCATTCATGAAACACACTCGAATATTAACTACACCCAATGCTCAAGTACGATCATAGTGCCTCCTAGTTGGTGCTTTATAAGAGAAGATGGAGACTCAAATTAAAAATAAAAATTGCATAAAGTAAAGAAAGGCCCTTCACAGAGGGAAGTAGGGATTTGTAGAGGTGCCAGAGCTCAAAGCGAAAAACTTACAGATAAAAACATTTTGGGAGGTGTGCTTTTCCCACCAACGAAAACGACTTAGAGTTCCCAACACTTTCCATGCTAGATATATCATAGGCGGTTCCCAAACAGAAAATAAAGTTTATTCCTTTTTCCACCATTTCTTTCACTTTCCATGGCTAGCCGTATCCACGGGTGCCCTCCATACCAACACTTTCCAAGGAATTTATTATTTGACAACATAAAGTAAATTCATTTTTCATTTTAGGACTGGCCATCCCTAATACCTTTGCCTTACGCTTGTGCAATGACAAGTGAATAAACACTCATCGTGAGAATAACACATCTAGCATGGAAAATATTAGCCACCCCTCATCGCCTCGCGAGCAGTACGAACACACAAAAGAGAAGTTTATTTTGAAAATTAGAGATGGCATATACAAATTTGCTTAGAACGGCAAAAGAATACCGCATATAGGTAGATATAGTGGACTCATGTGGCAAAACTGGTTTAAAGGGTTTTGGATGCACAAGTAGTGATCATACTTAGTGCAAAATGAAGGCTAGCAAAAGATTGAGAAGCGACCAACCAAAAAAATGAATAATCTCATAAGCGAGCATTAAGCATAATTAACACCGAATAATGCACCACAAGTAGGATATAATTTCATTGCATGACTATTGACTTTCGTGCTTGCATAGGGAATCACAAACCTTAACACCAATATTCTTACTAAAGCACACTTACTCATCAACATAACTCACATATCACATCATCATATCTCAAAACTATTACAAGGAATCAAGTTTATTTTGTCCAATGATCTTCATGAAAGTTTTTATTATATCCTTCTTGGATATCTATCACTTTGGAACTAATTTTCATGTGTTGCTTTTGATAAGCTCAAACAAATATAAGTGAAGATCATGAGCATAATACTTCTTTCTCTCAAATTAATTTAAGTGAAGCAAGAGAGAATTTCTTAATTTTTTTACTAACACCCAAATAAATCTAAGTGAAGCATGAGAGCATTTCTTCAAAAATACTAAAGCACGCCATGCTAAAAAAGATATAAGTGAAGCACTAGAGCAAATCCATAGCTCATAAAAATTTAAGTGAAGCATAGAGAGCAATTCTAACAAGTCATGGCATAATTTTGGCTCTTTCAAATAGGTGTGTCCAGCAAGGATTCATAACTTAGAACATAAAGCAAAACAAGCAAAGACTCATATCATACAAGACGCTTCAAGCAAAACTCATAGTATGTGACGAATAAAAATATAGCTTCGAGTAAAATACCGATGGTCGTTAGAAGAAAGAGGGGATGCCCCTCGGGGCATCCCCGAGCTTAGTTGCTTGCTTCTCTTTGGATAATAGCTTGGGATGCCATGGTCGTCCCCAAGCTTAGGCTCTTCTTACTCCTTATTCCTTCATCCATCGTAGGATAACCCAAAACTTGAAAACTTCAATCACACAAAACTCAACAAAACCTTCGTGAGATCCGTTATTATAAGAAAGCAAATCACTACTATAAGTACTGTGGAAAACCAATTAATATTTTATTCTTGCATTATATATACTGTATTCCAACTTTTCTATGGCAAAAACTCATCAAAGAAAACCATAGAATCATCAAAACAAGCACACAACGCAAAGAAAACAGAATCTGTCAAAAACAGAACAGTCTGTAGAAATCTGAATATTTAGAATACTTCTAAAACTCCAATAATTCTGAAAAATTATGACAACATAGGAAATTTGTATATCAATCTTGTGTAAAAAATTTATAATTTTTCGTATCTTCTGTCAATTTTCAAAATTGTTTTACTGGACGCAAAAGTTTCTGTTTTCCAACAACATCCAATCAACTATCACCCAACATAATCCTAAAGGTTTTACTTGGCACAAACACTAATTAAAAGATAAAAAACACAATTACAACAGTAGCATAATTGTGCAAACACTCAAGAACATAAATCAAAAAGCAAAATAAATTTTATTCATTGGGTTGCCTCCCAACAAGCGCTATTGTTTTACGCCCCTAGCTAGGCATAATGAAAGGATCTAAGTTTTGTCATCTTTGTTTCGAGATCCATAAGATGCCCTCATGACTGATTCATATGGAGGCCTAATTCTTGTTCTAGGGAAGTGTTCCATACCCTTCCTTAGTGGAAATTTAAATTTAATATTGCATTCTTTCATATCAATCACAGCCCAATAGTGCGTAAAAAGGGTCTACCAAGAATAATTGGACAAGACGGGTTACAATCAATATCAAGAACAATAAAATCTATGGGCACATAATTCCTATTTGCAAGAATATTGAAAATCATTAATCCTTCCCATAGGCTTTTTAATAGTAGAATCCGCCAAGTGCAAATTTAAAGAGCATTCTTCAATATCGGTAAAACCAAGCACATCACATAAAGATTTCGGAATTGTAGAAACACTAGCACCCAAGTCACATAAAGCAAAACACTCATAATTTTTAATCTTGACTTTGATAGTAGGTTCCCACTCATCATGTAATTTTCTAGGAATTGAAACCTCTAATTCCAACTTTTCTTCCAAAGCTTTCATCATAGCATCAACAATATGTTTAGTAAAGGCTTTATTTTGTTCATAAGCATGGGGTGAATTTATCATGGATTGCAATCAATATCAAGAACAAGCGCTATCATTTGGTTGCCTCCCAACAAGCGCTATCGTTTTACGCCCTTAGCTAGGCATAATGCAAGGGATCTAAGTGTTGTCATCTTTGCTTCTAGTCCCATAAGATGCCCTCATGATTGATTCATATGGTGGCTTAATTATAGTTCTAGGGAAGTGTTCCATACCATTCCTTAGTGGAAATTGAAATTTAATATTGCTTCTTTCATATCAATCACGACACCAATAGTACGTAAAAACGGTCTACCAAGAATAATTAGACAAGACGAATTGCAATCAATATCAAGAACAATAAAATCTATGGGCACATAATTCCTATTTGCAAGAATAAGAACATCATTAATTCTTCCCATAGGCTTTTTAATATTGGAATCCGCCAAGTGCAAATTTAAGGAACATTCTTCAATATCGGTAAGACCAAGCACATCACATAAAGATTTCGGAATTGTAGAAACACTAGCACCCAAGTCACATAAAGCAAAACACTCATAATTTTTGATCTTGACTTTGATAGTAGGTTCCTATTCATCATGTAATTTTCTAGGAATTGAAACCTCTAATTCCAATTTTTCTTCTAAAGCTTTCATCATAGCATCAACAATATGTTTAGTAAAAGCTTTATTTTGTTCATAAGCATGGGGTGAATTTATCATGGATTGCAACAAAGAAATACAATCAATCAAAGAGCAGCTATCATAATTAAAGTCTTTGTAATCCAAAGTAGTGGGCACATCACTAGTTAAAGTCTTGACCTCTTCAAACCCACTTTTATCAAAAATTTCAACAAGATTTTCACCCTCCAAATTATCGGGACACCTTCTAACTAAAGTTGACTCTTCTCCAGTCCCTTTTTCATCAATCTTAATTTTACTAAACAAGGAATCAATAGAAGAAACACCAATCATTTTAAGATCTTCATCACTTTTATGTAAGCAATCACTAGAAAACGCCTTTTCTAAAAATTCTCTTCTAGCTCTAAGCATAGCGGTTCTTTTCTTACTTTCATCCATAGAAACATAAAGAGCTTTAATTGATTCCTCAACTTTAGGCACAAAAATTTTCATCTTGAGATTTTCTACATCATGAGAAATTTTATCAACGCTTCTGGACAAATCATCAATCTTACTAAATTTTTCTTCCATCATAGTGTTAAAATTCTTTTGAGCATTTATAAATTCTATAATATTATTCTCAAAATCAGAGGTGTTCCTATTATTATTATAAGAAGGATTACCATAGGAATTACCATAATTATTAGAGGAATTACTAGGAAAAGGCCTAGGATTAAAATTACCTCTATAAGCATTGTTATTGAAATTGTTTCGCGAGATAAAATTCACATCTACGGCATCACTATTTTGCTCAATAAAAGTAGACAAAGGCACATCATTAAAATCAATAGGAGCACTTTTACTAGCAACCAATTTCATAAGAGCATCAACTTTTTCACTCAACACTACTAGGAAAAGGGCTATAGCTAATATGGACATTAATGGCGCACCATGTATAGCAGTGGCGCACTAGATACAGGTGCACCATTAGTGTCCTCATTACTAATGGTGCACCACACACACGGTGCGCCATTACTACCAATTTTTTTTCGAAACTATTAATGGCGCACCAAGGCACAGTGCGCCATTACTAGTTTTAACTAGTAATGGCGCACCACACACTCTGTGCGCCAGTACTAACAATTTTTTTTTTTTCAAAACTAGTAATGGCGCACCAGGGTAAAGTGCGCCATTACTAGTTCAAACTAGTAATGGCGCACCACAACCACGGTGCGCCACTACTAACAATTATAATTTTTTTTTGCAAAACTAGTAATGGCGCACCACGTAACAGGTGCGCCATTAGTAACCAGGGTTACTAATGGCGCATTATTAGGTGGTGCGCCATTGGTAACCTGAGAGCAGCTAGATATTTTGGACAGCCACCTACCACACTCACTTTCCCCACTTCATTCTCTCCACCTCCTCCTCCAAGCTTGTCTCGGCTGCCTCCTCCTCCTCACCTCATTTGCACCATAGATTCACCCAAATTAAGTGGTTAAATTACCTTTTTTTGATAGGTAAGTAAGGGGAAAGCTTTCTTTATGTTGTAGATCTACTTTTTTCTCCCTCCAACAACGTGCACATGCACTTTTTATGGCCTAGATCTACGTATGTTTGTGGTGTTGCATATGTTTGTGGTGTTGCATATGTTTGTGTTTGCAGGTACCGGTATTTGAAATGCGATAGTTGCCAATATTTTGCCGGAATGTTGATTCATTTCCGTTTTGGCGAGAATTTGGCACTATGCATTCTTTTTGGTCCTATTTTTAGGCAAAGTCATGCCAAATTTTTTCTTGGTTCTAAAATATCGTTTTGCTCTACCCCGCAGGCGACCATGGTCCGCACGATGACCGAAGGCATTGTGAATAGGTTTTTGAGCTCCGCGAAGGCCGAGATGCTTCAAAAGAACGAGACGGAGATAAGATGTCCGTGTCGAAGATGCAAGCTGAAGAGCCTTATTACGGACCCGGATTCCAGACAGGTGCGGGACCACCTGCTCTTGCGTGGTTTCATGGATGGCTATCGGTGGCAAGGTGATGAAGATGACTATGAAGTCGTCCATGGGGGCCGGGCAAGAAATGAGGAAGGGCAGCAAGACAATCGCGGCAGCGAGGGCGGGCGAGAAGACGAAGAATCTCCAGGACATGATCACGACGGTGATGCAGTACACAGTCATCATGTAGAAGATGCCGGACATGATGATGAGGAAGATCAAGACGAAGGGCATGATCATGAAGATGAAGATGCCGGAGCAGACGACAATGGACCATCGATGGGCTGGGTGCAGGACCCTCATATTCAAGAGCTGCTTCTCAAGTAGACGGATAACGCAAGAGCTGCCGCCCGACAGAAAGCCAAGCTGGATCAAATGGAGATAGACGCGGTTACTCCATTGTATGAAGGATGCAGGCCCGAGGATACCTGCCTGAAAGTAACGCTCATGGCTCTGGAGATGAAGGTAAAACACAAAATGACCGACGCATGCTTCGACGAGAACATGTCATTCTGGCACGAACGTCTTCCCAAGGGGAACAAGTGCCCGACCAGTTTCGAGGAGGCGAAGAAAATCGTGTGTCCTCTGGATTTACCGCACGTGAAATACCATGTGTGCATGAACGATTGCATCATTTATCGGGACGAGCACGCGGAGTCTACCATATGTCCGGTGTGCGGCGTCACTCGATACAAGAAGAGGAAGAAAGCTCCTTGAAAAGTGGTGTGGTACTTTCCGATCACTCCTCGTCTGCAGCGGTATTTCATGGACCCTAAGGCAGCAAAGCTCCTGCGTTGGCACGCAGATAGGGAGGAGAAGAAGCGAGAAGATGACAGAAATGATCCGGAGATAAATAAAAAAGACAAGATGCTGAGTCACCCTAAGGATGCGAGCCAGTGGCAAGCGTTGAACTTCGAACACCCAGAATTTGGGAACGATCCAAGGAACATCATGCTAGGCGCGAGCACCGATGGAGTCAATCCGTTTGGCAGCCAGAGAAGCACACATAGCACCTGGCCTGTGTTTGTGTGGATGTACAACCTTCCCCCCTGGAAGTGCATGAAGAGGAAGTACATTCACATGAGTATGCTAATTGAAGGGCCGAAACAACCAGGGAACGACATCAATCTGTATCTGGGGCTGCTGAAAGAGGAGCTAGACACGCTGTGGAAAACGCCAGCCAATACGTGGGATGCCACAGAGAAAGAATATTTCCCTATGAGAGCCGCACTGCTCACGACGGTGCAAGACTATCTCGGTTACGGATATGTCGCGGGGCAGGTGGTCCACGGATTTCGTGCATGCGTCAGGTGCATGGATGACACAACGTATCGCCAGCTAGATAGAGATCCCGGGTCTTCGAAAACCGTGTTCATGGGACATCGAAGGTGGCTTCGCGACGATGACTCATGGAGAAAACGCAAGGATCTGTTCGATGGTGAAACCGAACCCCGAAGACGCCCGCGTACGAGGAGCGGCGAGGAAATAGACGAGCTGTTGAAAAATTGGAAAGAGTGCCCAACGCCGGGAAAGAAGCAAAAGGCGCCAGAGCCGCTGCTGAAGGTATGGAAAACGAGGTCGGTTTTCTGGGACTTGATGTACTGGAAGATCCTCCATGTGCCTCACAGCCTTGATGTCATGCATATCACGAAGAACGTGTGCGAGAGTCTGCTTGGTACCCTGCTCAACATGCCAGAGAGGACCAAAGATGGGCCGAAAGCAAGGGCGGACTTGAAATCAATGGGCATCAGGGAGGAGCTTCACGCTAATGATGATGATGATGATGATGATGAGGCAAAGGACACGGAAAGTCATCGCAAAGGCAAAAAGGCCAAGAAGATCGGAAATGACTGCCCTCCCGCGTGCTTCACTCTAAGTCAGGAGGAGATCGAGCAGTTTTTCACCTGCCTAGTAGGAGTAAAACTTCCTTACGGTTACGCGGGGAAGATAAGCAGATACCTAGACTCGGCGAAGCAGAAGTTCAGCGGGATGAAGTCTCACGACTGTCACATGCTGATGACGCAGATACTTCCAGTTGCAATCCGTGGGATCATGGCCGCGCACGTCCGTGAAACGCTATTTGGCCTATGCAACTTTTTCGACGTCATCTCTCGGAAGTCGGTTGGCGTGAGGCAACTCAGAAGGCTACAGGAAGAGATCGTGGTGATACTATGCGAGCTTGAGATGTACTTCCTGCCCGCATTCTTCGATGTTATGGTGCATCTGCTGGTCCATATCGTGGAGGATATCATCCAACTCGGGCCGACGTTCTTGCACAGCATGATGCCGTTCGAAAGGATGAATGGTGTCATCAAAGGATACGTTCGCAACATGTCACGTCCAGAGGGAAGCATAGCCAGGGGCTTTCTGACCGAAGAGTGCATCTCCTATTGCACGAATTATCTAGGCATCGAGAACCCCGTTGGTCTGCCCATCAACAGGCACCTCGGCAGGCTCGCTGGATGGGGTCACCGCGATGGTCGCCGCGAATTGCATGTCGACTTCGAGGGTCGACTCGCCGACTTTGAAAGAGCAAACCTAGTCGCACTACAACACATAGACGTGGTCGATCCTTGGGTGGTAGAGCACAAAACCTTTATTGAGAAGACGTACAATGACCGAGGCCAACAGAGGACGGACGGAGATATAATCAAAGAGCACAACTCATGTTTCACGCGTTGGTTCAAGGAGGAGCTTCTATCGTACCCTTTACATGAGGATTCTTCCGCGGAAGAAAAACTCATATTCGCCTTGTCACAGGGCGCCGAGCACAACCTGATGACCTATGAGGCGTACGATATCAACGGCTACACATTCTACACTAAGGACAAGGACATGAAGAGCGATGGTTATCAGAACTCCGGGGTAACGATGGAATCCTACACCGGTAACAACAAGGACAGATACTACGGAAGGATCGAGGAGATCTGGGAGCTGAGCTACGCTGGAGAGAAGGTCCCGATGTTCCGTGTCAGATGGGCCAAGAGCGTCCTAAAAGAAGACCGGTATTTCACCACCATGGTTATACCCGAAGCCAAATCCAAGACCGCGGGCGCAAACGTCACCGCGAAAAATGAGCCATGGGTACTGGCTTCCCAAGTGGACCAATGCTTCTTCACTACCGACCCGTCAAAGCCCAGTCGTGTTGTCGTGAGGAGAGGCAAAAGGAAGATCATCGGAATGGATGGAGTCGCCAATGAGCAAGACTTCGACAAGTATGGCGACCCGAAGATGGAACATGACGACGACGATGAAGTGCCATACACCACAAGAAGAAGCAGGACCACCCTACCTAAAGGACGTCCGTTCAACAGAAGAACTCCATTTGCGAAAAAGAAGGGCAAGAAGATTGTGAAAAGATAGCTAACTAAGATTGATTGTATTTAAATCGTAGTCTTCATTTCTCGATTGTATTTCGACATTTTGAAATGATATTTCTTCTGTTCTAGTCCTCATGAATATTTATTTATGTTTATTATTGTATTGAATTTCTAACTCACAAAAAGTATTGAATTTGTTAATATTTTTTGAACTCATGAATATTTTTAAATTTCATGGGCACTTTTTGAGTTCATGAATATTTTTTCAAATTTGATGATATTTTTTCATATTCATAAATGTTTTACCAATTCCCAAATGAATGCAACTAAAAATCCAAAAAAATTATTGATGATATTTTTAAATAACAAATTTGATGATATTTTTTCATATTCATAAATATTTTGAAATAACAAATTTGATGATATTTTTTCACATTCATAAATGTTTTCAAATTTGATCGTCATTTTCTAAAAAATTATTAGATGCAACTAAAAATAATAATAAAAAAAGTTACTAATGGCGCACCAGGAGAAGGTGCGCCATTGCTATCAATGTACTTATGGCGCACCCGTAGGAGGTGCGCCATTGGTATACCAATTTTTATGATATTTTTTCAAATATTTTCAAATAACAAATTTGATGATATTTTCAAATAACAAATTTGACGATATTTTTTCATATTCATAGATATTTTCAAATAACAAATTTGATGATATTTTTTCACATTCATAAATGTTTTCAAATTTGATCGTCATTTTCTAAAAAATTATTAGACGCAACTAAAAATAATAATAAAAAAGTTACTTATGGCGCACCCCTCGGTGGTGCGCCATTGCTATGGATGTACTTATGGCGCACCCCTGGGAGGTGCGCCATTGCTATCCTTCCCCCCTCTATCCCTTTCCCCCTCGCCCCCCGCGCCAGAGATCCCCCTCCATCTCGTCCCCTCGCCAGATCCCCCTCGCTGCCGACGACCCCCCGCACCCTACCCCGCTCCACCGCCGCCGCTGACCCCCCGCACCCTCCCCCGCTCCAACCTAGGTTAGGCTAGGTCGCGTCGCGCCCCAACCCCATTCGCCGCAGCCGCCCCACCCCACCCCACCGGCAGCTGCACCTCGTTCCGCCGCCGTGACGAGGAAGCCGGAGCCCGGAGGTGGAGACTTCGGCGGGGCTACTCGCAGTCCATCGACGGCTGACAACGAACGCCCGCTCTGTCTCTCATCTCCCTCGACGGCCGACGCGAAGCCACGAGGCCGGCCCACGACCACGACCACGACCGGCGTCCTCCTCCTTCTACGGTCTGCATCTCCGACGCGACGCCAACCACCGCCTCGTCAACGAATGTAAATGCTCCCTCCCTCCCTCCTCTACTCCTCTCCTCTATTTCGAATGTTACTGCTGCCTAAAAATACTGTATTTTGAATTTCTGATTGATTCGCATGGATTATCAACTGTCCTCTCCTCCACTAGTTACCTTACTCCCTAGGTAGTACTGATTCAGTTACCCAGATGCTAAGTGTATAGTTATCACCATGAAATCGATCTAGTTACCTACCCTGCTCTCCAGATTACTGAATTTTTTGAATTTTCTGGATTGTGTGCATTGGGGTGCTCCGGGGAGAGAGGATTCATGGCCATCCTATCTAGTTGCTGGGTGGAAAACTTGTTAGGTTCACAGTATTCATATACTTGAAGAGTAGTTGAAGTAGATGCACTGAATTTCATGGCCATCCTATCTAGTTGCTGGGTGGAAATTTACTGAATTTTATTTGCAGTAGATGCACTGAATTTCACAGAAGAGTAGTTGCACTTCTGAACTGCTATGAGTACAAGTACTCTTCTCATTGGAGTATGAAAGTTGTCAGCAGTTGCTTATGCTAGAGAAGTACTCCTAAACATTTAGCTGTACTCCAGTGAGTACTCCATGGAGTTACTTACTCCAATAGCTTAATTAAGTGCAGTTGATTCACTTACTCCAGTAGCTTAATTAAGTTGCAGTAGTGCTTGTAAGTTTGCAAGTTTTGTGTACTGTACTGCTTGCATCAGTACTTTTGTGTAATCTGACTGTAGTGCTTGTATAGTTTCAGTAGTTTTTCTTCAATTAATTTGTTTGGTTGTATTAGTTTAGTGTAGGACAACAATAGTGTAGCACTTGCTGTAGCTATTAAGTTTTAGTTAATTAACTGAAACTTTTTCAGTTACAGTATACTCTTCCTGCATCTGTTTTCTCTCTTCTTGCAGTAGAGGATAAGAGGAGAGGACAAGGAAACACCAGACTTTCCAGTTAGTGCTTTCTCAAACTTCTGCAATTTGCACTTCTTGAACTACTGCTGTTTTATTATTTTAAAACAGACCAATATACCAGTTGGTGCTGGCCTTATATGAAGAGTATTCGTATATGCTTGGAACTAAATAGAATTATACAATGAACTTCTGTAGGCTGATCTGAGTTGGACCATCCTCTGCAGCCAACTTCTCTTCGGCAAGAGGAAGAAAGGAGAATCAGGGTAGGGTTTCATGGCTAGAAGATATATTGCTGTACAACAATTTGTTACAAAATGCATTTATTTACAAATAAAATGAAATGAACTGTGTTTTTACAATGATGTACAGTTTACAGCAGGTTAGTGGATTGGTCAGCGGATCTGAAGGTCAGTGGATTCCGAGCAGCCACATCAAAGGTAACTGAAGAAAACACCATTGCTCTGTTATGCTTGTGATGGCCTGAATGATGGTACTTGTGATGGTCTGATAGTTGTAGACATGTTCTGTTGATACTTGTGATGGTCTGATAGTTGTAGACATTGAGAAAGACTTGTAAAGATGATGATCATCTTTTACAGAAAACAATTTCTGTAAACACGTCAGTAACTTTGCTAGTTTGCTGGGTTTTGTCTCCGACCATCGTGTCGTGATGATTTTGCAGGTACCCCGAGAGGCCCTTGAGTTTGCCGGAATGTCAATTAACTTCCGTTCCGGCAAATTCAGGTACTCCATATGTCCTATTTTCAGCAAAGGTCATGCTGAAATTTTCCGTGAATTTTAGCATGACTTTGCTAAAAATAGGACATATGGGGTACTTGCGACTAATGCATGGGCCGGGGTATCTTAGTACTTAATTAAGTAGGATCAACTGCCCCTTTATTCTTGCTGCATTAAACACATATGCTGAATTCATGTGTGGACAGACGAAACCATGAGTCGTTTATAGTTCAGGAAAAGAATGTTATCATTATTGTTTGGGGGGTTGAAATAATCTGTTTGTTGCACTTTGTGCACTTTCTAGTTGAAAACTGTTAAACGGAGATACTAGATTAGCTTTTTGAGGTATCCCATTAAATATTATTCATTACTGCCCGCTCTTAAATTTTTTTGCACAACTAATATGCAACTGCCATAGGTGGCAATAGAGCCAAGTGATTAGGCCCAACTTAGAATTCTCCTTCCCTTTTCTTGATAGGGTATATTATTAGAAGATACCCATATATATCAGTCAACCTAGGGTGCCTCGGCATCGATAAACCCTAAATGATGAAAACTTAACCTAGCATTTAGGGTGCCTCAGCGTCGACAAACCCTAAATGATAAAACCTTGGCTTTTAGGGTGCCTCGGTGTCGATAAAAACCTAAATGATGAAAGCTTAGGCTTTTAGGGTGCCTCGGCATCGACAAACCCTAAATGATAAAAGCTTAGCTTTTAGGACGCCTCGGTGTCGACAAACCCTAAATGATAAAAGCTTAGCTTTTAGGATGCCTCAGTGATGACAATAACCAACTTTTTGACCAAACTTTTTTCCTATTTAGAGCGAAACATGGCCCACAACGATGAGGCCGGCGGTTCGGGCAAGGCATTCTGGGAGCTGTCCCAGGAGACGGAGGAAGAACCTCACCGCTATGAGGACGCCGCGGAAGACACCGATCTTGACTACACAACCCCTAGTGGCGTCGGGGATGACACCACTGATGGTGCCACGGAGGATGCCACCACTGATGATGGCAGCGCACGCACAGATGGCAGCCAACCGAAGAGGCAATGGAAGGACCGACGCCCGAACGTGCTCGGCACCGTCAAGGAGGAATTTACTGAAGTGTCCTCCGAGGGGCATCCAACGGCGCCCAAAGAATTAGTCAAGGGGTACGCGGGACAGCTCGGGTGCATTCTCCGGAGCACCGTCTCGATCAACACCGAGAACCTAAGGCATCGTGACCGAGGGAATTTGCGCATCCTCCTCTTCACGAAGCTGCACGAACGATACAAGTTCCCCGGTGACTTCGCAAACACACGCCTCTCAGGGAATAAAGTGAACAGTGCCGCCCTCACGAAGATGAGCACGGCCCTGGCTACTTGGAGAGGCGTGGTGAAGAGAATGATTGACAAAGGTGATAGTTATGAGAAGATCAAGGAGAAAAATCCTTCGATCAGCGAAGCTGACTACCTGGAGTTCAAGATCAAGTGCGAGAGCACCGCATCCGAGGAATCAAGTCGGTGGGGGAAAGATATGCAGGACTTGAACTTAGGACAGCACACACTCGGTCCCGGCGGTTACAGAGTGGCGGAACCTATATGGGACAAGGAGGACGCGGAGCGTGCCGAGCAAGGCCTACCGCCCCGCTTCGATAAATACCGTGACAAGCAGACCAGGAACTATGTCAGGGCCCGGTACAAGATTGACCCGGTAACCAAGGAGCTTACCACGTATCCGAAGACCAAGGCGCTTGAGCGTGTTCTGGTAAGGAATACACCCCCGCGTAATTAGCTCCATATGGTTGCATTCTAATTAATGAAGCCAAATTTCTAAATGGTTCACGTTCCTTCCGCAGGAAACTAAAAGCAGTAGCGCGGGGTCGTCTCAGAGCTCCCCTTTCAACACCCCTTTAAATAGGGCGTTGAACGTAATGAAAAACAAGGATAAGCTCAGTAAGCCGTCGTCAGCTGGTCGTGTGGCCGGCAAAGGCTTGTCCACGAAATGGTCGGAATACTATACCGCTGGGCGAAAGGAGAGAAAGACAACCAACTCGGAAAGCCAGGAGCGCGAGGTTCAACAACTCAAGGCACAAGTGGCGCGGATTCCGGAGATGGTCGAAGAGCAAGTGCGAGACCAACTGGGAGCGACGATCACCGCCATTATACCTACCTTGGTTTCTGGTCTGCAGGCGTGGATTGCGGGCGGCCAACAGGGGCCACCCCCGATTCCCAGCTTCACGGGCAGCAACTCGCGCAACGCGCCGGCGGCGCCATTGGTGTCTCCGGCGGAGGCGGCATTGGTGTCTCCCGCGGCGGCGCCGGCATTGCAGCTTAATGCACCCGGGTGTGGGAAGAATATGCCGGTCGGCACCTCGGCAGCAAGCGGCCCCTCCGTCAATTACACGCCCGCTGTTGGCGGTGCCTCGACATTAGCCGAGCTCGACGCCATCACGGTAACTAATTAAGCCTCTCGGCCGATGACTTCATCTCCTTGCCTTTGACTGGGCATCCCTGACGCCCTACATGTTTTCGCAGGGCGCCGCCGATGTTCCATGCACTCTCCTGCACTTCATGGACGGCGAGTTGATCGATGTCGCCAAGGCCAGAATCGTTCAACCGGGCAACCGCCTGTTCCACGGTAATCCGATGCCACCCAACGTGTATAGGGTTCAACTGGTTCGGGTGCTGCGGGGCTGCGACGACTTGTTACCTCTGTTTCGACCCCCTGGGGCCGACGAAGATGATGTGATGACCCTCAGCGCCTGCTTAAGCTGGCCCCTGCTTTGGCCGAAGAGCCAGATTCGTTTGGGGGCAGGGGACACCACTCCACAGACAACACCGCCAGTCTTGCCGGCGCCAAGCCATGGCAAGACCGCCGCAACGCTACCGCCGTCAGCTGATCCGGACATGCATATGGCACAGGATCCGGACGACGACGACAGTACATTTACCAACGTCGATAAGTACTTCAACGAACATGGGTACGATGACGAATTCTTGGGGCCTCCTTCTCAAGAACCCAACCCTGCAAAAGACGATCGCGATCTAGCTGGTACCGCGGAGAAACCCAATTGCAACAGGCATCGTCTGGCGTTCAGTTCTCAGGAGACGCCTCCAGCTGCCGCCTTCACCGAGCCTCAGATAGCCGAGGTGCGAAATATTATCAGCCCCAACACACTCAAGAAGGTGGTCTCTGAGCAGAACTCGATCCCATTACAGCAGAAGAAGCAGAAGGGACGGAAAAGAAAGAATAACAAGGGTGCGAGCCAGCCGGCACCGAGTACGATCCGTGCTCAGGACGGGCCACCTTCACCTAAGGATATCTCGAGAAGGGTGCATGTGGTGGGTAGGCCGATGCTACCGACTAATCTGCTCAATGCTGCAACCGGTGCTATGCGGAGTCTGCATGACAGTGTTCTTTCTTTGGAGAAGCGGCGTCTCTCCGAGAATGATGTGGCATACCCGGTTTTCGTGGCCAAGGTGCCAAAGGGCAAGGGCTTTGTCGATAGCACCATCGGGGGTATGATCGTCCTGCGGTTTGATGACATCTTCGCTATGTTTAACCTTCATCCATTGCACTACACCTTCATTCGGCTATTTTCGCTGAGTATGGAGATGCGGATCATTAGAGACAAGACCCCGGACATCGTGATACTCGACCCCTTCTACATGCGTGCCAAGATCTTGGGCAGCGCTGGGGACCGGCAAGTCGCGAGTTCATACCTCGAAGGCGTCATTCTGGCAAACCCAGATAAGGATAACTTCCTCGTGCCTTACTTTCCCGAGTAAGTCATCCCCTCACCGCCTCGTAACATATGATTTCTTAGATTTCGATCGTTCTTTTTTTTCTAACATTCCGTGTTTTGTACAGTGACACACATTGCACACTCATCCTCTTAAGCCCGAAATATTCCACGGCCACGTATTTCGACTCGGACCGTCAGTCAAAGAAAGACTACACAAATATCAAGAAAGTTCTTGATGAAGCTCTTCCCGGCTACGCCAGATCTGGAGGCACCTTCAGCAGGCCAATTCGTAGGTACGGCAAGCACGTGTTCACCCACAATACGACGTTCCCCTGCGTCAAGCAGCCGCCTGGCGGTCAGAAGGATGCCTACTACATCCTCCATCACAAGCGGGCGATCGTACGGGACCATAATCACCTTCTGCTACCAAATAATCTCAAAGATTGGGCCGCATGCTTGTCGGCAATCCAGGACGCGGACATCAGACAAGAATTCTTTTGCATCCAGTCGGAGTTTGTGGAAATCATCCATCAAGATGTCCTTCGTACCTCGGGGCAGTTCTACCTCAGATATCAACCGTCCAACAGTGAGATAGAAACAACGCTACAAATGCAGGCTGACAACGCCCGCGATTTCATGACCATCACGAAAGACGGCGGCTTCATCCACGCTCCGGTCCCTGAGTCGAGTCGAAAGTAGTGATGCTATGTAGTTCTGAAATATCGATTAGCTCATGTTGTAATTAAACTTGAATGAACTTGTATGTCTCTTTAGTTTGGACAGTCGTTCAACTTATATGTAATCGATGCTATTTATTAGTAGGACCATGAATCGTGCTATTAATGTGTTGCTTTTCTCTTCCGATCCTTTTGTTGCATACTTATATATTGCTTATGTATTGTCTGTGAATTCTACTAACGTTTTGTTTGTCTAGTGCATAGAGATGCCGTCGTATGTCATGTACAAGGGTAAGGTTCCCGGAGTCTACGACGACTAGGAGGAGTGTCAGAGACAGGTTCACCGTTTCAGCGGTAATAGTTACAAAGGGTACACCACTAGGGTGGAGGCGAAAGCTAGATACGTGCGCTATCTAGTGGGAGAGAGGAGGGAGCGGAGGAGGAACCGGATGAAGACCAGTTTCATCGCGATGATGCTCATCGTGACCGCAACTCTCTTCTATGTGATGGTAGTTTAGATGATCGATATCGACTTGTAATGTGAAGACAAACTCGCTACTCGCGGTCTCGAGACTTGTAATGTTCTAACTTTGTTCGGTATTTTGAATTCGGAGACTAATATGATGAATTGTATTCGGAGACTAATCTTCTATTGTATTCGATAAATCTGCTGTTTATATGTTGTGCTGTCTATATTCTGTGCAGTAATATATTTTGTAACATGTGCAAATATCAGAAAAGAAAAAATAATAATTCCTAATATTCATACTAGTGGCGCACCATACTGCACTTTAGTGGCGCACTACAATAAACACACTAGTGGCGCATTATCTAGAAGTGCGCCATTAGTAACCCAGAGCACAAGGTAAATATGGCCCCATGGGAGGCATAGTAATGGCGCACCGTTTGACATACTAATGGCGCACTCCCTGGTGCGCCACTATTGTCTGGTATACTAATGGCGCACCAGGGGTGCGCCATTAGTATTAGTTACTAGTGGCGTGATGATAGTGGCGCACCTGTAGTGCGCCATTAATGGCCAAAACAGGTGCGCCACTAATTAGCCTTTTCCTAGTAGTGCAAAGAAGAAATTTCCTCAACCGAATTAACTTTTTTACTAGTAGGAGCTCTTTCGGTATGCCATTGTGAATAATTTGCCATGATATTATCAAGCAATTTGGTGGCTTCACTCAAAGTAATTTCCATAAAAGTACCACCCGCGGAGGAATCTAAAAGATTACGAGAAACAAAATTCAACCCCGCATAAATTTTTTGTATTATCATCCAAAGATTTAACCCATGAGTGGGGCAATTCCTTAGCATCATTTCCATCCTTCCCCAAGATTGTGCAACATGCTCATGTTCAAGTTGCTTGAAATTCATGATCTGGGTTCTAAGGAAAATAATTTTTGCGGGCAAAAAATACTTAGTGATAAAAGCATCTTTGCACTTATTCCAAGAATTGATACTATTACGAGGCAAAGAAGAAAACCAAATTTTTGCATGATCTCGCAAAGAAAACGGAAATAGTTTCAACTTCACAACATCATTGTCCACATCTTTTTTCTTTTGCATATCGTATAATTCCATGAATGTGTTAAGATGGGACGCGGCATCCTCATTAGGAGTACCGGAAAATTGATCTTTCATAACAAGATTCAGCAAAGCAGTATTAATATCACAAGTCTCCGCACTAGTGGCGGGAGGAGCAATCGGAGTGCTAAGAAAATCATTGTTGTTGGTATTTGAGAAATCACACAACTTGGTGTTCTCTTGAGTCATTGTGACTACACAACAAGATTGCACTCAAAAACAAATACGACAAGAAAACGGCGAACAAAAAAGAGGGTGAATAAAATGGCAATTTTTTGTGAAGTGGGGGAGAGGAAAACGAGAGGCAAATGGCAAATAATGTAAATTGCGAGGAGGTGAGATTTATGATTAGGAACCTGGTATATGTTGAAGATCCTCCCCGGCAACGGCGCCAGAAATTCCTTTTGATGCGGCTTGAAGCTACGTCGGTATTTCCCCAAAGAGGAAGGGATGATGCAGCACAGCGGAGGGATGATGCAGCACAGCGGCGGTAGGTATTTCCCTTAGTGATGAAACCAAGGTTATCGAACCAGTAGGAGAACCAAGCAACACTACGTAAACAACACCTACACACAAGTAACAAATACTCGCAACCCGACGTGTAAACGGGGTTGTCAATCCCTTTCGGGCAACGGCGCCAAAAATTGGCAAACAGATGTGAGAGAGTAGTAAATATTGATAGATCGAACGCCAAATAAAATAAAGTGCAGCAAGGTATTTTTGTATTTTTGGTTTAATAGATCTGAAAATAAAAGTTGCAAATAAAGAAAAGAGCGAATAGCAAAACAGATCTTGAAAGCAAATATATTGGAAAAGAGACCCGGGGG
The DNA here is from genome assembly GCA_011799875.1 of Thinopyrum elongatum. Classification (NCBI taxonomy): domain Eukaryota; kingdom Viridiplantae; phylum Streptophyta; class Magnoliopsida; order Poales; family Poaceae; genus Thinopyrum; species Thinopyrum elongatum. Next base: position 534,592,131 of record CM022301.1, on the reverse strand, counting down.
CCGTAGGTTTCACTAGTGGCTTCTCTCGAGAAAAATAGCAAACGGTGGGTGAACAAATTACTGTTGGGCAATTGATAAAACTTCAAATAATCATGACGATATCCAGGCAATGATCATTATATAGGCATCACGTCCAAGATTAGTAGACCGACTCCTGCCTGCATCTACTACTATTACTCCACACATCGACCGCTATCCAGCATGCATCTAGTGTATTAAGTTCATGGAGAAACAGAGTAATGCAATAAGAACGATGACATGATGTAGACAAGATCTATTTATGTATAAATAGACCCCGTCGTTTTATCCTTAGTAGCAACGATACATACGTGTCGGTTCCCCTTCTGTCACTGGGATCAAGCACCGTAAGATCGAACCCACTACAAAGCACCTCTTCCCATTGCAAGATAAATAGATCAAGTTGGCCAAACAAAACCCAAATATCGGAGAAGAAATACGAGGCTATAAGCAATCATGCATATAAGAGATCAAAGAAGACTCAAATAACTTTCATGGATAAAAAGATAGATCTGATCATAAACTCAAAGTTCATCGGATCCCAACAAACACACCGCAAAAAGAGTTACATCATATGGATCTCCAAGAGACCATTGTATTGAGAATCAAACGAGAGAGAGAAAGCCATCTAGCTACTAACTACGGACCCGTAGGTCTACAAAGAACTACTCACGCATCATCAGAGAGGCACCAATGGAAGTGGTGAACCCGTCCATGATGGTGTCTAGATTGGATCTGGTGGTTCTGGACTCTGCGGCGACTGGAATTGATTTTCGTCGACTCCCCTAGGGTTTCTAGAATATTGGGGTATTTATAGAGCAAAGAGGCGGTTCGGGGGGCACCCGAGGTGGGCACAACCCACCAGGGCGCGCCTGGGCCTCCAGGCGCGCCCTGGTGGGTTGTGCTCCCCTCGGAGCACCCCCCAGGCGCTTCTCCTGCCCACTGGATGTCTTCTGGTCTAAAAAAATCCACAAAAAGTTTCGCTGCGTTTGGACTCCGTTTGGTATTGATTTCTTGTGATGTAAAAAACATGCAAAAACCAGCAACTGGCACTTGGCACTATGTCAATAGGTTAATACCAAAAAATGATATAAAATGACTATAAAATGATTGTAAAACATCCAAGAATAATAATATAACAGCATGGAACAATCAAAAATTATAGATACGTTGGAGACGTATCAGCCACCCCCTCGATCTCCCGCTTCGCCGTCCCAACCATCTCCCGCTCCACCTCCGTCTCCCACCCTCTATCGCTCCTCGACCGCGCCCACGCTCCCCCCATGTAGCCTACTCAGATCCGCGATGGAGGAACGGGCGGCCGTAGCGGCGCTCCCACATCCTCGTCAAGGTCAGCCCCCTGCTCGTCGTCATGGGCGCGGTGGTCATGAGAAAGGTTGTTGAGGTTGGCGAGATGGATGTTGTCGCCTACCCGCTGCCCCGGACCAAGAACGACTACCCTGATGCTCCTGTCTTCTTCACAATCTCACGCTGGGAGAGGAGGGGTTGACCACTATTTTATTCGGCACTCCTTGGCCTTATTCGCATCGCCACAGGTGACCTCGCTGGACCACTGGCTGTGAAGGTGGGAACCCTTTTCACTCCCCATTAATTGAATAATTATCCATTTAGGATGTCAGGATAGTGCTTTGTAGTGAAGTAACTTTTGTGGCTGGGAATAATTGTTTCAGAAAGATAGCAAGATGATGTATTACGTTTTATATTTTGCATAAATGTTGATGTGACTGATCTTTTTTTAATGTATAGATTTATATTTACATCTTTTCTTCATGAACATGTATGTGTAATGAATATATGTGCGGTGCTTACATATTTTCTGAGGTCGTGATGTGTTTGTGTGTGTCAATTTAGTTTACAGATATACATCATTGAGATGGATCAAAATATGATGTATATTATATATGAAACTGAAGATGCACAATTGTCTAGGATCTCACTATCGTTGTTTGTCATTTGGGGCGTGTTTGGTTGCCCGCATGCAGCACAACCAGGCCCGCACGGGATGTGCGTGGCCTTTTTGGTTGGCTAGGCTGCATGCGATTCATGGCCCGCATGAACCTTAAAGCAGGCCTGAGCCTGGCCCGGCGGAAACTGCCGAATCGGCTGTTTCTCGCGAGCCTGGCTCGGCGTGGCCACGCGTGCGAGGAGGTTGCATGCCTCGGGCAGCGCGGGAGACGGAGGGGACGTCTCATAACTCCCCTCCCACTCTCCTGTCACCGCCCCGCACTGTTCCCACCGCTAGCATGCCTCTCTAGCTCACTGCCCCTCCCTCTCCTCTCCTCCGATGACTCCGCCTCGCCCACCGCCGCGCCATCCTCTGACCCCCGTCGACCAGCTCTTCGCCAGCATCCAAGAGCGCTGGGTGGCCGGGCTCCAGAACTCAGGCAGGGACCTGGTGTCGGTGCTGCGAGCGTCGTCCCCCATCTGGTGCTGGCCACCACGAGGGCCGGCCAATGCAGTGCCGGTCGTTCCTGCTCCACCACCGTTTCCGGACCTTGTGGTCGTGGGCTCAGCGCCGGTGCCGTCCACGGAGCCGCCACTTCTTGGGACCCCATTGGGCAGGGGGGTTTTCTTGACCCCCATCCAAGGGTTTTCTCCTGTTGGCGCACCGTCCTTCTCGACCTCCGGCATGGCCATGAGCACGGGGCCGATGCCGCCGGCCATCGCCAGGGCCAGCTCCTCCTCTACTCCGCCACCTCTCTCCTTCCCGCCGGGGTTTTCACCCCGGCCTCGGTTCGCTGCGATTGCGCAAGCTCCGGTGAGTCAAAGAATCCCCAATGCTTGCTCGTAGATGTAGATTAGGGGTTTCTTTCTTAGGCATGTGCTAGTACTTAGCGGATTCGATAGGATTAGATAGGATTCGAGTAGATCCGATTCAATGCGATCCCAATCAAATTGAATCTGACCGATCTGTTCTTGTTTGCTACAGTCATGTTCAAGCTAGGGTTTGTGTTGCATGCCTAGATTGTTATACGTGCATGTAGTAGGACCATTTTAGGATGCTGCCAAATGTGCATGGGTGCACATGGGTGCTATTTTTAGATGTTTCCATGCTTAGGATAGTGCACTGATGAGTAGCAGTTGCAGAAGACCAGATGCCACTGATCAGTAGCATTTGCCCAAGAGCAAGTGCCATTGATAAGTGGCATTTGGCAAAGAGTTTGTGCACTGATCAGTGGCATTTGCTAATGGGCAATGTCTCTGATCAGTGCCATTTGCTGTAGTGCTAGTGCAACTGATCAGTGGCATTTGCAGAAGAGCTAATGCCACTGATCAGTGGTTGTTCATTTTGCAAGCACCTCCAATACTTGTCATCTTACCTGACAAGATATTGAAGAGTGACTGGGATGTGGCGGGTGGAGGAGCTCAGGTGGTGGCCGGAGCTGAGGGCGCCGAGGATCTCATCCCCACGAACAGGTGGCTCAAGAGGGTGGACCTGCCTGGCAGGGTCGCCTTCATGAGCCTGCCTCGTTCAAGGGGACGATCTCCGAGGACCGACCATGAGGAGGGGGCCCGGGAGCTGTGGCGCTTCTACCAGCAGATCAAGGACGCCAAAGACCTCGCCATGCTCGTCATCCCTTGCAAGTTCGTGGAGGTGATGAACGAGTGGCTGGTCATCAAGCGGCTCCCGCGCGTGGTCAGGCTATTGGCGAACAAGTGGTGCGAGTTCTGGGTGCAGGTCCAGAACTTCGAGGGGCACATGGTGCTTGGTCGGGGCTGGAACTACTTCTGCAACCCCCACCGGATCATCCCCAGCGACCTCCTCGTTGTGCACATCTTAGGACTCGGCCTGAAGGTCCAAATCTACAACCACGACTCCTCGATCATGTGCAGGTTTTGTTGCAGCAAGCACAACTGCGTTGGTGACATTGCGCAGGAAATGTAGTTAACTTAGGTGTTAGTGTTGAACTTGTTATGGTATGTGTCTAGAACTTATGGTGCTTGTGCTGCGAACTTGTTAATATTTTGGCCAGGAGAAGCACCCTGGCGTGGAGCAGGGAAGGAGGATGCCCCTGCTGTTAATCTAAGTAGTTTGCTATCATTTCTGTTGCTTGCTTTGTTTGATCTCATTTGGTTGCTTGTTTTGTTTGCTGTCAGTGCTTGCCTCTTTGATCTGCTGTCAGTTGTGCTTGCTGTTGTGCTAATCATGTGGTGGTAAGGCCACCACATTTGAATGGGGTGAGCAGAACACAAACACTATTTGCAACCAAACAGCTGAAGTTTGCATCTGCTCACACCCTAACCACAAAAACGGCAACCAAACAGTAGGGGGGTAAGTGCCCCTTCATGCGATGCAGGCAACCAAACAGGTTGCATCTGCTGCATATGAGGCTGCATATGAAGAACCAGGCTGGCTGGAGAACCAGGCTGGCTGCATATGAAGAACCAAACATGCCCCTGCAAAAGATGCACAATTGCTTAACAGTAGTGGCATGCCATCACAGTTTTATACATTGTTGGCAGAAACTCAAATTTCAAGTTTATTCTAAAGTTAACAACCTGATTGTAACAACGGCCTTGAGAAATTTACTTGCAACAATGGTAATATATGAGGAAATAACATAATCTTATGCTTGTTTGAGCACTACAACAATACGCACCTACTGGTTAGTATTGTATAGCCACCTCACTCTTCTGTTTCTATAGTATAGTATATGCTTAATGAATAATGACTAAAGCTTCTCAGGCTATTGATCAATATTATGTATGTATCATTTTAACCTATGATATATGATTATCAACTGTGAATTATTGAGTTGCTGGTTCTTTCAGGCATTTAAGAATCTGATCAAGAAATTAATGAGATGGAAGAGACATGGCAGAGAATCGACTAGCAGGTTTTTTACTCGCTTGGTTTTCTGCAATTCCATCATAGTATTGTGGACGAATGCATTCCATCTTACTGACATAATATGTGCCATTTTTAGCTGCCGTAAAGAGAAACTTCTCAAGTTCTTCAGCGAGTATGACAAGACACTAGACAGTGAGAGAAACATCCTTGAAGTCATATTTCCTTTTGTCCATCACAATTCATGTTTCTGACACATTTTCTTGGTTAGTTTCATTTTCCTCAGATTAGTAGTAGCTATCCAGATGTGAGCACAGGGAGGTGTATGAACCGCATATACCAGGATAGATATTCCACCAACCATCTCACTGCTAATATTCATATTTGATTTCTTTCTGTGTGCTACTACGACGTGCATGTGTTCTTTTTGCATGCCAACATTCTTGTTTGCTTGCTGATAAAATGGGCATGTTGACTGAAAAATGCGATGTTGCTGTATATTGTTCCTTGTTCCTGTCATTTTATGGTGGGCGAGCTCATCACTGTCATTTTATATAAATATTTGGATGAATGTTTCCCATAATTTATTCCTCATGCTAATAGTTCTCACAATTCATTTTCTGCTATTCTTTTGCAGGTAATTGAGGTAGAACAGAAGATATTACACTTGAGTTTAGTTTTGAAGGGTAACTCCACTTGGGATTGAACAGATGATACTACACATACGACAGGGAACAACACAGATTATATGTATCTAAATGTCCAGTGTGATTGTGATATGTAATGGTTATCAGTTATGGTGATCTGAATTTTGTAGTTGTGAATCCGTATTTGTGCACTATATTAGTGTTTTCCTTTGCTAAATGGAGATTCTTTCCTTTTTTGCGTGGATCAAATATTGGGCAACCTGGGCCGAAGATGGGTCTGAATAGGTCAAGGACAATAATGATCTAGAACATGCAAGTATAATAAATGTGTATAAAAGGCAAATTAAAAAGAATATTAAAATAATTAAAAAATGTTTGAGGGCCCAATAAACAATGGACTACATGGGCCTAAATATTTGTAGAAAGATAAATGGGCTGTATTGTTGGGCTGCCAAGTCAGATCGACCATGATGCCACATCAGCTGCCATGTCATGTATATCCATGACGGAAAGGTCTGTCACAAAGGTCCGGGCCTGGACGGGCCTAGGGCAATTCGGTGACGGTGAAAAATCTGTCATGAAGGCCATTGTCAATTATGACGCGATATACATGACGGATTTACAGTCCGTCATGCATGCCCATCCATGATGGTTTTCCACAATCCTGTGACGGATTGAAACTGTCATGGATTAACAGATTTCTTGTAGTATCCCTGTTGCATCTGATTGTTGTTTATTCTATTTTGCAAGCTATTAGGGTAACCAGAGAGAAATGTTCCAACCACCTCGAGATCATCCATGGCAAGGATGACAAGGTCAAAGATGAGGCCGGCCGTTGGTATGCAACTTGCTCCTTGTGGTTATACTGTCATTTTATAAAAGATGTGTCCTAATATGCTAAGTGAAATGTATTGCTATAATCTGAATAAGCTGGCTTAATTGTGCCTGTGTGCCGTTAGTCTTCCTTACCTGAATAACTAGGATTAAATGATAATAAAATCTCATAGCATATGTTTGGCTGTTTGTCCATGCATTCCAACCCTTCACCTAATAGTTATGTTTCCTTTATCATGCAAAGAAGCGCCTCTCTCTGAGTACAAGAAGGTTAGGGCTAGAAATATGCTGAGGAACAATCGGATATTCTAGTCCCTTGGCATCGGTGCAATAACGTCAATGATTAGGAAAACAAATAATGTACAAGAAGGTAAAACTAATAAGAAGGTAGTGGAGTTATCAATGATGACCCAGAGTACAATCCTAAGGAGCATGAAGTTATTGATGGAGAGGAAGTGGAAGATGTTGTAGTGGAGAAGACTATTAAGGTGCAAACTTTGTCTTGCTTGGAGGGCTGGGAGTACTTGTATGCTTTGAGTTTCCTTGTGCTCACACATTTGTCTTGTGATCTAATGCTGTTCTCCGTGCTATTTATACGAGGCACTGAAGGAATCTAGGAGGAAACAGCCTGGTGTTAAGAAGACAGTCAACAAGAAGAGGAAGAGCTCAGAAACATCTACTGCAATGCCTCCAGGAAGGGTGATGGCCGTACCTCCAGGATAAACAAAGAGGATCCTCGAACCTGATGAACCTGCCCTTGTTAGAGTCACAAGGTAGAAAGCAAAGATGGCGGCTGCGACGGACCACCAGGAAAGTCCACTACACATGGACTACGAGAGCTCGCTGCAAATGGGTGATGAGTTTCCTCCCATGGATGAAGAAAGAACTCTCCGCATGGATGAAAGAGGCACTGACTGCCTAGATGAATGAGGAACTATCTGCATAGATGAAGCAGGCACTATCTACACAGACCTCAGCCCTGTTGCACCTTCTTTGGATAGGAATGCTACCATCACTGAAGAAGAACAACAAATTGTGCTTCAATCAGGCAAGTTCACCTTTGCAATGCTCTCTTTTACTAGTGCATTTTCCAAATGGAAGCGATCATGTATGCTTACCTGTTTGGCAGAACCATTCCTGCATTTGTCGATTTCTCTTCTAATTTATGAGTTCAATTTCATTTTCAGATGTAATGACTACCAAGCCTAAAAATAGATAGGGCACAGGGCTAGAGAGGATCACCGATAACCCACAACTATAGGGGATCGTTTGTAGCCTTTTTCGATAAATAAGAGTGTCGAACCCAACGAGGAGCTAAAGGCAGAACACATATTCCCTCATGTTCTGTCGACCACCGATACAACTCTACGCACACTTAGTCATTGGTGAAGATGACGGAGTCGTTGGAGTAGATCGCCGTCACACGATGATTGCCCCGGCGGCGTTCTGGCGCCACCGGGAGAGAGGGGAAGAGACCCCCTCCTTCTTCTTCCTTGGCCTCCCCCCTAGATGGGAGGAGAGTTCCCCCTTTGGTCCATGGTTGCCATGGTGGCGGAGGGGCAGAAGCCCCTCCGAGATTGGATCCCCCTCTCTGTCCTCTTATGTTTCACGTTCCTGTTTTCTGGCCAAAAACCGTTTCTTATATTGCCGGAGATCCGTAACTCTGATTGCGCTGAGATTTTAACACGATCTTTTTCCGGATATAAGCTTCCTTGTGCTTGAAGTAGAGCTCCAACCAACTTACGAGGAGGGCACAACCCACCACCACGCGCCTGGGCCCTAGGGCGTGCCTTGGTGTCTCGTGGTGGCTGTGGGCCCCTGTTTGTGTTGATTCCACCTTCTAAAAATCACAAATATTCCAAAATAATTCTCCGTAAATTTCTATTGCGTTTGGACTTCGTTTGATATGGATATTCTACAAAACAAAAGACATGCAACAAACAGGAACTAGCACTGGGCACTGGAACAATAGGTTAGTCCAATAAATCATATAAATTGTTGCCAAAAGTATGTAAAAGTTGTAAAATATTGGCATGGAACAATAAAAAATTATAGATACGACAAAGACGTATCAGCATCCCCAAGCTTAATTCCTGCTCATCCTAGAGTAGGTAAATGATAAAAAAGATAATTTTTGATGTGGAATGCTACCTAGCATAATCTTGATCATATATCTAATCATGGCATCAATATTATGACACGAATGATTCAAAGCAATAGTCAATAATTTGACATAAAGACATAATTACTCAGGCATCCCAATAAATAATCATGACTTTCAAAATATCAACGCTAAAGAAAGCTATCCGTACAAAATCATATAGTCTTGTCATGCTCTGTCTTCTTAACACAAAGTATTTATCATGCACAACCCCGATGACAAGCTGAGCAATTGCTTCATACTTTTTAACGCGCTTCAGCTTTTCAACCCTCACGCAATACATGAGTGCAAGCCATGGATATAGCACTATGGGTGGAATAGAGTATGATGATAGGGGTAAATATTGAGAAGACAAAAAAGTAAGAAAGTCTCACATCGATGCGGCTAACCAATGGGCTATGGAGATGCCCATCAATTGATATCAATGCGAGGAGTAGGGATTGCCATGCAACGAATGCACTAAGAGCTATAAGTGTATGAAAGCTCAACATGAAAACTAAGTGGGTGTGCATCTAACTCTATAATGAAAAATTCCCACAAGTATATGAAAGTGACAACATAGGAGACTCTCTATATGAAAAACATGGTGCTACTTTGAAGCACAAGTGTGGAATTAGCATGCCCCTTTTCTCTTTGTCCCTTCTTCCTTTTTTTTCTTTTTCTTTTTTTTTCTTTTCATCTGGAGTCTCATCCCGACTTGTGGGGGAATGATAGTTTCCATCATCCTTTCCTCATTGGCACATGCTCTAATAATGAATAATGATGATCATCACACTTCTATTTACTTACAACTCAATATTACAACTCGATACCTAGAACAAAATATGACTCTATATGAATGCCTTTGGCAGTGTACCAGGATGTGCAATGATCTAGCGTAACATGTATAAAAAGATGATGAATGGTGGCTGAGCCACAAATACTATGTCAGCTATATGATCATGCAAAGCAATATGACAATGAATGCTCAAGTCATCAAAACGGAAGTGATGGAAGTTGCATGGCGATATATCTCAGAATGGCCATGGAAAGGCCATAATAGGTAGGTATGGTGGCTGTTTTGAGGAAGATATAATAAGGCTTATGTGTGATAGAGTGTATCATATGACGGGGTTTGGATGCACCGGCAAAGTTTGCACCGACTCTCGAGGTGAGAAAGGGCAATGCACGGTACCGAAGAGGCTAGCAAATTGCGGGATGGTGAGAGTGCGTATAATCCATGGACTCGCATTAGTCATAAAGAACTCATATACTTATTGCAAAAGTTTATTAGCCCTCGAAGCAAAGTACTACTATGCATGCCCCTAGGGGGATAGATTGGTAGGAAAAGACCATCGCTCGTCCCCGACTGCCACTCATAAGGAAGACAATCAATAATAAATCATGCTCCAACTTCATAGCATAGCGAGAGACTATACGTGCATGCTTCATGAATCACAAGCCTTAACACCAATATTCTTACTAACTACAACCGTTTAGTAGTACCTCCCACATATTATCATCTCTATATCGTAAAACTATAGCAAGGAATCAAACATATCATATTCAGTGATCCACAAGTTTTATGTAGGATTTTATGACTAACCATGCAAATGACCAATTCCTGTTGACTCTTTAAATATATATAAGTGAAGCATGAGAGTTTAATTCTGTCTACAAGATACCATGCTCTAATAAGTATAAGTAAAGCAAAAGAGCATTCTACAAATAACGGTTTTCCATGTGAAGAGAAACAGGCAATCCAAACTTCTAATGATATAAGTGAAGCACATGAAGCATTCTATAAAGCCATACTCAAAAGATATAAGTGAAGTGCAATGAGCCTTCTATAAATCAACCATGGACTATCTCATACTAGCATGGTCCTCAAAAGAAAAGTGAAAACTAAACGCAAAAGATGCTCCAAGATTTACACATATCACATGAACGAAACGGAAACGAAAACATACCGATAGTTGTTGAAGAAAGATGGGATGCCTTCCGGGGCATCCCCAAGCTTAGACGCTTGAGTCTCCTTGAATATTTACTTGGGGTGACTTGGGCATCCCCAAGCTTCAACTCTTGCCTCTCCTCCTTCTCCTCATATCGAGACCTCCTTGATCTTTGAACACTTCATCCACACAAAACTCAACAGAAACCTCATGAGATCTGTTAGTATAATAATGCAAATCAGTACTTTAAGTACTATTGAAAACCCATTCATATTTTGTTTTTGCATTGTAGCTACTGTATTATAACTTCTCCATGGCTTATACCACCAATACAATCGATAGTTTCATCAAAACAAGCAAAACAATGCATCAAAAACAGAATCTGTCGAAAACAGGACAGTCTGTAGAAATCTGAACATTGACCATACTTTTGTAACTCCAAAAATTCTGAACAATTAGGAACAAATAAAAAATTTGCATAGCAGTACTGTGTAAAAATTTCAGAAACTTTTGAAGTTCCAGTAAAAAAATGTAAAATCACGCACTACAACCAAAGTTTCTGTTTTTGCACCGCACATACCAACAAGCAATCTAATCATCCTAAAGGAAAATCTTGGCACATTATTTTTATAATACAATTGATTTGTACAAGGGGATAATTATTTTTGTGAGCAACTTCCATGAAAAATTATACATTGTTTCCATGAGCATGAACACAAGTGTTCAAGGTCGACCCTCACTTCTCCAATGCATAACCTTCCAATCGCTTCTCCTTTTGAAAAAGTTTTTAAGTTCCCATCTATATTTTTTTGTTTTTAAACTTTATAAAAGCACTCAACAGAATGAAATGACTCTCTAAAACTTCCGGGTTGTCTCCCTGGCAGCGCTTTCTTTAAAGCCATTAAGCTGGGCATAAAGTGCTCAAGTAATGGATCCACCCGGATCCCAAGGTATATCAAAGCCAATTTTAGTTAACAATGATTTGGCATTTAGAATTAAGCACAAAGCAACATATATCATTCAATGACAAAGTCTAACTCTCTTCCTATGCATCGGCATGTCATATAAGAACAATTCATGCACATCAAGTAAAGGCCAATACATAGCATAATCAGTTTCTTGCAATTTTATCGTGTTGGAAATATAGAGAGGCGGAGATGTAGTTCCTCTCTCATAATAATTGCAAGTAGGAGCACAAGCACATGCTTATTATATTCATCAAAATTATCATGTGCAACGGTAAAAGGCAACCCATCAATGTAATCCTTAATAAGAGCAAACTTCTTCGATATAGTATAGTTTGAAGAATTCAAAAAGATAATAGGACTATCATGTGTGGGTGCAATAGCAACAATTTCATTCTTAACATAAGGAACTATAGCAAGTTCATCTCCATAAGCATAATTCATATTGGCATCTTGGCCACAAGCATAGCAAGCATCAAGTTCATCAAAAAGGGATATTTCAAAATAATCAACGAGATCATAGGAATTATCATAGCATTCATCCTTCGGTAAGAACGAAGGGAAATTAAATAATGTATGAGTTGAAGAGTTACTCTCATTGGAAGGTGGGCACGGGTAGCTAATCCGCTCTTCCTCCTTTTGTTCTTCGCTCTCCTCATCATCTTTTTCATCTAATGAGCTCACAGTGTCATCAATTTCTTCTTCCATAGATTCCTGCAAAATATTAGTCTCTTCTTGGACAACAGAGACTTTCTCAATAAACACATCAATATCGGCATTGCATTTATAATTCTCATAGCAATATTTAAGTGTAGCAAAATTTTCAGGTCTATAAACAGAATCATCATAATCTTCATACTTTCAAACAGAGATTCAATTTCATAAGCACCCTTAAAAGCAACAAATTCTTCTATTCGTTCCACATCATAGTAATCATGTCTACCATTAGAATAAGAAGCTAAGGTTTCATTATCATTAAATTTGCATGAAAAGGGAAGGTGTGGAGCCTTCATCCTAGAGCAACAAGTATAATCATATCTCTGGCATAAATTCCAAGCATACCAGTGCAACATATCAATTTGATCCCATAACAATTTCCCTTTTTGAGTCAAGTGATAATCCCTAAAGTATTCACGTTGATCCAATGTTGAATGGGGTTTTCTCAGGATTATCAAAGTTGTGTTTAATATTTTTCACATAACGAGCATCGAGGGTTTTAGGAGGTTCCCCATCTCCATGAGTAGCAAGTACAACTAATTTTTTTGGTATTTCGTGTTCCATATCCATAACTAAAGATAGAGTACAAGTTAGAACATAAAATAAAAACTACTTAGTGATAAAGCAAACAAGCACATATGGGAATATTCACCCCACGCTATTGCTCCCCGGCAATGGCGCCAGAAAAAGGTCTTGATAACCCACAAGTATAGGGGATTGTTTGTAGCCTTTTTTGATAAATAAGAGTGTCGAACCCAATGAGGAGCTAAAGGCAGAACAAATATTCCCTCAAGTTCTATTGACCACCGATACAACTCTACGCACACTTAACACTTGCTTTATCTAGAACAAGAATAAAACTAAAAGTACTTTGTAGGTGTGGATAGGTTTGCAAGATAATAAAGAATGTGAAAATAAAAGTTAGTTGCTGTTTAGATAAAGAAACAATTAAGTTTAGTAAAACGAGTGTGGTTTAGTGGTGGTAGGATTTGCGGAATTATCCCTTAGCAATTGACTACATTACTAGACTAATAGCAAGTTTTTATGTGGGAGAGGCCACTGCTAGCATGTCGTCCCTTACTTGGAATTCTATGCACTTATGATTGAAACTATTAGCAAGCATCCGCAACTACTAATGTTCATTAAGGTAAAACCCAACCATAGCATTAAGATATATATTGGTCCCCCTTCAATCCCCGTATGCATCAATTTCTATGGTAGGAAGAAGCTTCTGTCACCCTTGCCCTCCAATGCATAGTCCTATCAACATACAACTAACCCTATGGTGTGATCCACACGCATGCTCATATGATGGGCACCAAAGGACATCAACATAACCACAAGCAAACTAAACCAATCATAGCAATTCACCAATTACCGATAGGACAACAAAAATCTACTCAGACATCATAGGATGGCAACACATCATTGGATAATAATATGAAGCATAAAGAACCATGCTCAAGTAGAGGGTACAGCGGGTTGCGGGAGAGTGGACCACTGTAGATAGGTGGGGGAAGGTGATTGAGTTGTTGGTGAAGATGACGGAGTTGTTGGAGTAGATCATCGTCACACGATGATTGCCCGGCGGCGTTTCGGCGCCACCGGGAGAGAGGGAGAGAGAGGCCCCCTCCTTCTTCTTCTTCCTTGGCCTCCCCCCTAGATGGGAGGAGAGTTCCCCCTCGGGTCCATGGTTGCCATGGTGGCGGAGGGGTAGGAGCCCCTCCGAGATTGGATCTCCCTCTCTGTTCTCTTCTGTTTCGCGTTCCTATTTTCTGGCCGAAAACCATTTCTTATATTCCCAAAGATCCATAACTCCGATTGCGCTGAGATTTTAACACGATTTTTTTTTCCGGATATAAGATTCTTTGTGCCCGAAGTAGAGCTCCAACCGACTTACGAGGAGGGCACAACCCACCACCACGCGCCTGGGCCCTAGGGCGCGCCCTAGTGTTCGTGGTGGCTGTGGCCCCCCATTTGCGTTGATTCCACCTCCCAAAAATCACAAATATTCCAAAATAATTCTCCATAAATTTTTATCGCGTTTGGACCTCGTTTGATATGGATATTCTGCAAAACAAAAAACATGCAACAAACAGGAACTGGCACTGGGCACTGGATCAATAGGTTAGTCCAAAAAATCATATAAATTGTTGCCAAAAGTATGTAAAAGTTGTATAATATTGGCATGGAACAATGAAAAATTATAGATACGATGGAGACGTATCAATCACCAAGGTGCCAATCCAAATTGCCGATGGGATGAAGCGTCCAGAGAAGCCTTTGTAGGCTGTAAAGTTTGCTTCTGAGTGTCGACTCGTTGTAAGAAGCCATCTTCCGGTTCTTCCTCACTTCAAGGAATACAAAAAAATGCTAATCTAGTGAAGAACTACATTGGGAAAGTTGTTGTAAGCTACTTGTTTCGTAGCTAATGTGCTTTCTATTTCTTGTTACACATACGTATGATCACTAATCTTGTCCCTACCTTGTTTGCTGTCTTGGTAGGAAAATTTTGAGATGGACACTGACTCGGAGATCATTAAGACCGCATACAAATATATTCTGCAGAAAAGTTCAAAGAACAGACTCCACCAGATGAAGAAGAAATATTTTGATACCATAGCAGCAAACAAAGTCAGCATCAAGTCTCTGGTGCTAGACATGATGGACGGTGAATGGCAAGCACTGGTGGAGATGTGGTCTACCCCAAGACACACGGTTTGTATCTGCTGCTGTGGCATCTTGTATACATGTAGCTGCTGGTTTATCTTCTGCACATGATATGCTAGTGCTAGATCATGCTGACAGTATGCTTTTTTTTGTAGGAAACCTGTGTGTCAAACAAGAGGAATCGAGAAAAAAATCGTGTACCAACAGAGAACTGGTTCCAGGCACTACACATCACACATTTTTTCCACTGTAAGAACTTTTGTCTAGAGAGCTTAGCGTTTGATCCTCGTTGAATAACATTTTTGATTCTTGTTGAATAACATTTTGATTTTTGTTGAAAAACATCTCAGAAAGAAGAACATAAGGGTGAAGAGCTATCTGCGATTGACTTGTTCAAGGGCACCCACGACAACAAGAAGCATGAGTTTTCGGAGCTAGTTAAGATTGCTATAGTAAGTCACTCCATGTTTTGTCCAGCCAGTTAAGATCCTGAGGTTTTACGCTTTGCTGATGCTGCTGTATGTTCCATGCTTTGATGCTTTTTGCTAGAGCCTAAGATAGGTTTGGTATCTCAACAAAGATATCAAAATTTGTTGTATAGTTCTCAACAAAGATATCAGAATTTGTTGTAGCTATTTGTTGCATTTTTATGATATGATGAAAATTGATCTGAATGTCATTGCCTTTGATGATTGGCTCACTCGAGAAGCCATCTTATATAGAACCACCATTCTAGGCTTAATGAAGCCATCATATTCTTCCATAAGCATTCACTCGGGTCCCATGATCATCGCCTTGTTCCAATTGCATGTCTCCTGATCACATAATAGTGTGTACACTTGCTATAATGAATCTTAGAGCTGTGTTAGTATTTAAATATCTATTGTCGATAATATCTATGTGCAGATTCAAATAATGCTTTTAGGTTACTTGTAATCATCTTCTTCTATTTGAGTTTGAGTAAAATATCTACATATAGATTTTGTGTGCTGGTTTGGTTACTTCAAATAATTCATTTGTGTGCTGGTTTGGTGGCATTCTTGTTTGGTTTCTCTTGCTTGCTAGTATCCAAAATGTGAAATAGATCTGCTACTAATGTCTATCATTTTCCTCCATATGCTAGGTTGAATGGAAAAAAGGAAGGACGCGCCGGTACCAGAAGGTGAAGAGCCAAAGTCTGCTGCTGAAATTGTTGACGAAGTGCTCAAGACAGAAGTCAACCAAAGCACATTCCTGAGGAATGTTGGGCTCTAGTCATCTAGGAACAACTCTAGCAAAGCAAGTGTTGCTGTGGCTGCTCATGTGCGTGATATTGAGCAGAAGCTGGAGAGGTCGGAGCTTCAAGCTAAAGTGATCGAAGAAGAATTGGCGGCAATCAAGATGAAGTCGGAAGAAGATGAAGCTGCACGCGAGAAGGAATTTGAGATGCAGCGCAAGAAGTCTCAAGAATAGGATGAGAAGTTAGCACACTTGATGGCTCTCTTTGGAGCCAAAGCATCTCACTGATGTTCTGGGAGCACTAAGTTTTGCACTATGTCGTTGAACTATGTCGCTGCAGATTTGTGAAGTTGAACCTGTGAAGTTATGCAGTATGTCGTAGTACATTTCATGAACCTGTGAAGTTGAACTATGTCATAGAACCTATGAAGTTATGCACCCGTGAAGCTATGCACCTGTTTCTGAATTATTTGAGTTTTGTTTGGACCATTTTGTGAAGCTGTGCACCTGGTTCACAAGATATTTATTGAATTATGCCAGATATTATTTGGATTAATTGGGCTCTAAACTTAGTTGGACCTCAAAAAGGCCGAGGCCCACACAAGAATTAGACTAAAAAGGCTTGGTCCTAAAAAAAGAGTTGACTGTAAAAAAAGCTTAGTCTGTAAAAGGCTGCACCCCAGAAAATAAAAGGCCAAGGCCCAAACAAGAACTAGACTAAAAAGGCTGTGGCCCAAAAAAAGAGTTGACTTGTAGGAACGAAGTATGTCTACCAAGGGGGGGGGGGGGGGGTGGGGTGAATGGGAGTTTTAAAATTTCTTCGGAAATCTCAAAACTCTCGTAACCCAGCAGCGGAGCGAATGAAAATAAAGTACAGTGAGCGAATATAAACTACCGAATGGAAACAGATACAAGCATCGAAGAAAATCACATGATTGAAAAAGTTTGAATGGAAAGTGGGGGAACAGATGTAACGAGTGATGCTCGATGGCGACAGGTTATTTGTTCGATTAGTTCGTCCTTCTGCACAAGGACTACGTCTGGTTGGAGGGACTGTGACTTAACACGGAAGATAAACTCTCTTCACCCTATTCTCCTCGAAAATTGGTTCGTCGATCAATGCCGATCACTCGTGGTAGATACTTAAGGTGATCTCCGAACCTTTATAGACTTCTTCTTCGAGAACCACAATCACTCTTGGTCTCTGAACAAATTGACACCTAACCGTCTAGAGAGTTTGCCCAAGAGTAATAGGCAGAGCGTACTGGACTTAGATTCAAGTGATGCTGAACCACTATCTATTTTTTCGGCTCTAGGGGTTTTCTCTCAGTGGATTTTGAACTCAAATCACTCGGAGAGTGGGTTGCTCAACAATCTTCTCAGTATCAAACAAAGCAGCCATCGCACAAAGCCGGTGCGGGGTGGCTATTTATAGCCGTAGCCTTCCCTGGTGGGAAATGACCATTTTGGACACGCGGTCTAGCCAATGTCCAACCGACACGTTCTCAATGGTTGGATTTTTGGAGCAACGGTGACATTACTTGAGGAATAAGTAATGCTAACTCCTCGGTCTGAGACAAATCCCTCGCAGCAAAGAAGATCATAGTCTCTTGCTGGCAAGTATTTGCTCGAAACACAAAGAGATTTATCTTGCAACTTACATATGATTTGGGTTTAGCATCAGAAAATCAAAGTTTCAAATGCTACACCCCTCTTAATAGTACGGTGGTCCTGTGACTCAATAAGGAGAAGAGAAACAACAAAATAAATGCTACGTCTTCACTTCGTCTTCATTATTCTCGAATGCAGTCACTTCCTTCGGACAGGCGCCGAACCAATTGCTTCACTTGAGCAATTTTTGAGGGGTCACTCTTGTCATCATAATCTTCGGTGATAACGTTCACTGCAACGCATGGGCTTATCTTTGTCATTTGAATCAAACTCGTTATTCCAGGGACCTATTACTCTGTGTGCACTAGCAAACACATAAGTCCCATACTATTTATGTCAACAAACTCCAAAACATAATGAGGCAAATTATTGCACCAACAATCTCTCCCTTTTTGGACGGTTGTTTACCGACGTTCATCGCTGGCACGCGCTTCGGCGACCACCAGAGACGGCAGCGTCGCGCGGAAACGGCCATCCGGCCACTGTTCAAAGCGCGGGGCGGCTCATTCGAATGCCCACTCGATCCCACACTCGATGGTGGCCTCGATTGGACGCGGGGAGGGCTACAACGTTGACGGCGACCACCGTGGTGGACGCCGGAATCGGTCACCATTCGGGTTCGGGCAAAACGGCGACGAGAGGAAGCGTGGCTGCTCAGCTTCGACTCCTAGCAGCGTACTAAGCACGCCGGAGTGCTCATTTGCTCACGACAGCAACTACAGCGACGGCAACACTGACTGCGGCGGAGCTCAGCTCGGGCTCGACGGCGGCGGCTACTAGAGCTCAAAATGGAGCTCGAACGGAGAGGGGGGGGGGTGTGGGTAGGGGAGCTCACATAGGTGCTCATGGAGGCTCGTCGGGGAGTTTAGGAGCGCAGAGGTGGTGGATCGACGCGGTGGAGCCGGTTGGCCGTAGGGGAAGAAGTAGAAGAGTGCGGCGCCGTGGTGGCCTCCCGATCCCGATCCAGAGGCATCGTCGATGTAGCCGTCCACGGCGGTGCTCCAAGACACATCAGCGAGGCGGGAGGAACGCGGTGCCACGCGCGATTTACAGGGGCGGCGCCATGGCTGCTACGGGGAAGGGGGAGAGAGGGAGAGGGAGTGGAGAGGGAGGCCAGGGGGGCCAGGGCTTGCCCTTATCCCTCCTTGGCGGGTGCGGGGCCACGCGATGTTGAGCAGAGGCGAGGGGGGGGGGGCAGGCGCGGCATGCGCGTGCGCGGCGACAGCGAGCGCGCGGGTGAGCACTGAGGTAGGGGAAAGCATGGGGTGGGCTGGGCCGCCTGTGCTGACTTAGGCCCAGGTGGCGGTGGGCTCTTTTCTCCTTTTCTTTCTTTTTCTTCTTTTCTGTTTTCTTTTCTTTTTCTTTTCTGTTTTGTAAATAGTTTGGCCACTAGATGACTTTTGAAAATTATGTGACTTAGCCCAATAATTATAGTGCAAAATTAGCCACTGCTAGAAATTGGTTTGTATGCAAATGAATTTTATTTGGATTTTAATTAAATGAAAATGGATTAAATATCTCTATTTTGTTGCTGTTAGAGGCACATAATTAATTTAGTAAAAGTTGGTTATAATTTTAGAATTGTCTCTGGAATATTTACAATATTATGAACATTTTTGTTTCTGGATTTGAACAACTTTTATTTGCACTATCAGTTTGAATTTCCATTTGAATTTGAATTTGAAAAGAGATATGATCCAAGTGATGTTTAAGCACTGTTGATCATGATGACATGGCATTATCAAAAGGGGAATTACTATAGCTAACCACTGGGGGTGTTACAAAATCTCCTCCACTAATAAGAATTCTCGTCCCGAGAATTAAGAGGTAGAAGGGAAAAGATCGGGGTATTCAGCACGGAGGTTATCCTCGCGTTCCCAAGTGGCTTCATCTTCAGTATGATTTGACCACTGCACTTTGAGGAACTTGGTAACCTTCTGACGGGTCCGACGTTCAGCTTCATCGAGAATGCGGATCGGATGCTCCTTATAAGATAGATCATCTTGCAATTCGAGCATCTCGTGATCCACTGCTCGGTGCGGAGATTCCTTGAAGCAACGACGAAGTTGCGACACATGGAAGACGTCGTGGATATGAGAGAATTGCGGCGGCAACTCCAATTTATATGCCACCTGACCATGTCTGGCAACAATGCGAAAGGGACCAATGTAGCGTGGAGCTAGCTTGCCCTTAATTCTGAAGCGGTGAGTGCCCTTCATAGGAGTGACTCGCAAATAAGCTTGATCACTAGGTTGATAAGTCAAACCCCATCGTTTGCGATCATAGTTGCTCTTATGGCGGTCCTGAGCCACCTTGAGATTTTCTCAAACGATACAGACTTGCTCTTCAGCGTGTTGGATAATATCCGGACCCACGAGCGGTCGTTCGCCAGTTTCTGACCAATTCAGAGGGGTTCGACATTTACGTCCATATAGAACTTTGAAGGGAGCCATTTTCAAGCTGGCCTGATAGCTATTGTTATATGAGAATTCCGCATAAGGAAGAGATTCTTCCCACTTCTTGCCGAACGATATAACACAAGCTCGAAGCATGTCTTCAAGCACTTGATTTACTCGCTCGACTTGGCCTTGGGATTGGGGATGATAAGCTGAACTCCAGGTGATATGAGTTCCCATAGCTTCTTGGAAACTTTCCCAGAACTTGGAGGTGAAAAGACCGCCACGGTCCGAACTGATCTCCTTCGGAATACCGTGGAGTGATACAATTCTGGAGATATACAACTCTGCTAACTGACTAGCAATGATTGTCTCTTTGACAGGCAGAAAATGTGCAACTTTTGAAAGTTGGTCGACGACGACAAGAATAGCATCGTGACCCTTCTGTGACCTGGGAAGTCCTGTAATGAAATCCATCTGAACCTTATCCCATTTCCACAATGGAATAGGAAGTGGTTGCAGAATTCCGGCAGGCTTCTGATGTTCTGCCTTAACGCGACGGCAAACATCACATTCAGCAACATATCAAGCAATATCCTGCTTCATTTTAGACCACCAATACCTTTGACGGAGATCACGATACATCTTGGTGCTACCCGGATGAATAGACAGCGGAGTATCATGTGCCTCCTTCATGACCTTGTCAGTCATAAGTTTGAAGTGAGGTACGACAATGCGGTCTCTGAAATACAAGGTTCCATCTTCAGACAGCGAGAATTCCTTGTACTTTTCTAGCTGAAGGTCTTTCTTCATCAGATCAGTTTCAGCATCTTTAGCTTGCGCATTCTTAACAGCTTTCTCAAGATCTGGTTGTATCACAAGGTTATTAAGAGAACCCTGTGGAACAATACGCAGATTCAGCTTGCGCAGTTCTTCAAAAAGACGAGGTTGAGCTCGCATAACCATGAGGTTGTCGCAATAGGACTTGCGGCTTAAGGCATCAGCCATCATGTTAGCCTTGCCAGGGGTATAAGAAATACCCAAATCATAGTCCGTAATGGCCTCCATCCATATTTGCTGATGGAGGTTGAGAGACGGCTGAGTGAACAAGTACTTCAGACTTTTATGATCCGTGTAGATCTCGCAACGATTACCGAGGAGGTAATGTCGCCACAACTTCAATGCATAGATCACAGCAGCTAGTTCTAGATCATGTACTGGATAGTTCTCTTCATGCGGGCGCAACTGTCGAGAGCCATAAGCAATCACTTTACGCTCTTGCATTAGGACGCAGCCTAATACTTCACGGGATGCGTCATAATAGACACAAAATCTTTGCAAGAATCTGGTGGAGCAAGAACTGGGGCTGATGTCAGCTTGTCTTTGAGTGTTTGAAAACTTTCCTGACATTTTTCTGTCCATTCAAATTTAACGCCCTTGTGAAGCAGATCAGTCAAAGGCTTAGCAATCTTAGAAAAGTTCTCAACAAATCGGCGGCAATAGCTTGCAAGGCCGAGAAAACTTCTCACTTGCTTGACATTCGTCGGAGGAGTCCAGTCAAGAATAGCCTGAACCCGCTCCGGGTTAACAGCAATTCCATCCTTGGAAATCACATGACCAAGGTAGCTTACTTCAGAAAGCCAAAATTCACATTTGGAGTATTTGGCATACAACCGGTGTTCTCGAAGCCTTTCCATTACAAGACGGAGGTGTTCAGCATGTTCTTCTTTATTCTTAGAATAGACCAGAATATCATTTAGATATACCACGATGAATTTGTCGAGGTAATCCATGAAGATGTAATTCATCAGGCGGGAGAATGTGGCTGGAGCATTTGTTAAGCCAAATGACATGACAGTGTACTCATAAGAGCCATAGCGAGTAAAAAATGCAGTCTTCGGAATATCCTCTTCGCGAACACGGATCTTATGGTATCCCAATCTCTTATCAAGCTTAGAGAATACTAAGGAACCGGCGAGTTGATCATACAGATCATTGATTTTGGGAAGCGGATACTTGTTCTGGATTGTGGCTTGGTTAATGGGCCGATAATCCTGAACCAATCGGTTAGTTCCATGCTTCTTCTTAACGAAGAGTGAAGGTGCTCCCCAAGCGGAGGAACTGGGGCAGATGAAACCCTTCTTAAGTGACTTGTTGATTTCTTCCTTAAGCTCGAGAAGGTGATGCGGAGGCATCTCATAAGGACGCTTCGCAATAGGAGTTGTGCCTGGTTTCAAGTCGATGACAAACTCGACAGCTCTAGCAGGGGGTATTCCTGGAAGTTCTTCTGGAAAGACATCTTGAAAATCTTGAACAACTGGAACGTTCTCGATGCCTTCAAGAGGTGAGGCATTCAATGCATTCAGAGCATATATCTAGCTCTCAGCATCCTGAGCTATTCGGGCTGAGTATTTGACTGCCTGGCCAGAAGGGTGAGTGAGCTAGACTGTCTTAGTAGCGCAATCAATCAAAGGATTGTGGGCGGTCAACCAGTCCATACCGAGGATGATGTCTATGTCGGAAGGTCCAAGAGCAATAAGGGAAGCAGAGAACATCAACCCTTCAATTCTGATCTGATTGTTGTGACTTACCATCTTGGTTTGCCACCTGGAACGGGAAGTGATAATCTCTAATGGTGTGGGCAATAACTCTAGAGGTAGCTCATGTCGCTGAGCAAATTGTTGAGACACAAAGGAATGTGATGCCCCGGAATCAAATAGAACAGAAGCTGCAACTGAATTAACTGGCAGAGTTCCCATCACGATTTTAGGAGACTCACGAGCTTCTCCCATTTGGACGTGAGTGACCTGGCCTTGGTCCATTGCAGACATCCTGGCCTTACGATTTCTGCAATGATGGGTTCGATGGCCCTTTGTACAGCCATTAGGAGGACATGGTGCAACCTGAGGAGAAGCCATAGCATTAGGCGGTCTATCATGGACCGTTAGCTGTCTCGGCGGTGAAGGCAGACGAGGTGCAACATATGATGGCCTTGGTGTTGGAGCAGGTCGGTGATAAACACTGTGGGGAATCCAGACTTGACGTTTCTGAACAGGTCGACCCCAAGACGAGCTGACATCTCGAGTACACTTGAGTGACTCCTGGTATTTAGTCAGAGCAGTTTCAACTTGGAAAGATTTGCTGACAAGCGTTGCGAAGTCTGTGCAATCATGAACAGCGAGTGCAAGGTTTATATCAGTACACAGTCCTTCACAGAATTTCTCCTGCTTGCGAGTGTCAGTGTCGACGTCATCTGCAGCATAGCGGGATAATTCAAGGAATTTTCTATGATATTCATCCACAGTCATTATTCCCTGGGTGAGTTTGCGGAATTCCTGCTTCTTCTGGTCCATCAGACCTTGAGGAATGTACCATGCATGAAAAGCTGACTGAAATTCCTGCCAAGTGGTTACTGTTTCAGCAGGCAACATACCCTTGTGGCTTTCCCACCATTGAGCAGCTGATCCCCTCAGGTGATACGTCGCATAGGTGACGTAACTGTCAGGGATAACATTGTCCGACTTCATCTGGAAGGCAATGTCACGGAGCCAATCATCAGCATCCATTGGATCAGTCGAGCTGCGAAAAGTGGACGGATTGAGGCGCATGAATTCCAGCAGAGTTATTGGTGTAGGCTGTTGATGAGCATTCTGGTTTGGGAACTGAGCCAATATCCCAGTCATAACCTGACGGTTCAGTTCAAACTGCTGCATCATTGCGGCAATATAAGGTGGAGGTGGAGGATCATCAGCCATCCTGCCAAATCAACAGGGGCAGTTTAGCAAGTAAAACTGCAGGTGTATGGAGTTATTCATGATGTAACACGGGAAATGATCAAGAAGGCATTAGATATATAATAGTAGTCATCAAAGACATACCAATCCATGCTCAGAGTTAGATTCAAACGGATAGTACACGCTCGGGAATGCTCGCAGCTAGACAAACTAGGCGGCGTGCAGGCACGCGGTGAGGAAGTACACAACAAGATGTAGCAAAGGCTACATCATGTCGGAGAAAACTACTGGAGCGAGGAATCTGCAAGTGACAACACAGGGTGCCCTTGATGAAAGGATCCTGCAAGCAGAACCTGGCCCGCAATCTTGAAGGAAGGGGGGAAAATTTCAGAACACCGGGTGGATGTGATCACGAGAACCTAATGTCGGAGTTAGTAAAATTTTAACCCGAATAGAAGAGAGATCAGAGTCCCAGAGTAAAGGTCGAGGAGTAATAGATCCTAATACCACCCAATTGGTGACGTGGGCCCGTAAGCCACACGACCAAGTTAGTAAATAAGTTTTGGACCACTAGACTCAACTTCGGCCAAGGAGTTGGAAAGGAGGAACCTACAGGCAGTCGGCTCTAATACCAACTTGTGACGCCCCCGGCTCAATCGTGCACTAATCATACACGCAAATGCACACGATCAAGCCTAAGGACTCACGGGAAGATATCACAACACAACTCTAAAACATAAATAAAGTCATACAAGCTTTATATTACAAGCCAGGGGCCTCAAGGGCTCGAATACATAAGCTTGCATACAAGCGTCAGTGGAAGCATCAGATATCTGAGTACATATATGAAACAGAAACAGAAAGGCCTTTAGAAAGGCGGGGCAAAATAAAAGCTATGATCAAAAGGCGCAAGCTTCCTGCCTGGGACTCTCCGATCCTACTCCTGGTCATCGGCCAGCTCGTGGAAGTAACCACTCTCGAGATGGTAGTAGTAGCGATCGTCGGCGGGGGCAGCTGTCTCAGGGGCTCCATCATCTGGTTGCATCAAATGGATATGGGGAAAAAGAAAGCAAAGCAACCGTGAGTACTCATTCGAAGTACTCAGCAAGCAAGGATCTACACTACATATGCAACATTTTCAAAGAGAGGCTGTATTTGTGGACTGGGCTGCAGAAATGCCAGGATAGAGGGAAGGCCTAGTCCTATCGAAGACTAGCATCTTCAGCGGTCTTGCAGCATTAGAAGAGTGTAGATTAGTACAATATAAAGTAGTAATATCATTAAGTCTCAACCTCACCCAGAGGTCCTTTCTCGACTCCCTGCGAGAAAGCAATCCCAGAGCCATACAATTATCAACCGAGATCCCTTCTCGACTCCCTGCGAGAAGCAATCCCAGAGCCATAGTATCCAATTCTAGTTATATCAATCGGGATACAATTCCGAGCGTCTGTTACCGAGGATCCGGCTATGCATAGATTAGTTCTTCCCTGCAGGGGTGCACCAACTTACCCACCATGCTCGCTTAACTCCGGCCGGACACACTTTCTGGGTCCTGCCCGGCCTCGGCCAAACGACACACTGCGATCCTACCTAGAGCTCAGCAAAGAGGTCCTCGTCGGTCTACATCCTAAGCACTCAGAGGTCTTGGGCCATCGCCCTGTGCACTCCGAGTCGTTGCGTGCAGGGGGAAGCCAGGCACCAGGGGGGCGCCGGTCCGTCCCGGCCGCAATGCTGAACTGGACGTCTGACAGAGCTTTCGGCTAATGCTACGATGCAGAGTGCCCATAACTGTTCCCACGTGATGGTTAGTTCTATCAGGCCAGAGGCCTGCTCGGATCAAATATCCAAATCGTTAGTACCTTGGGGGTGCGGTAACAAACAGAGACTCACGATCGATGTGACCCCGTCGCCCCGTCTCGAGGACTTGCGGCAAGGGCTAAGAATGCCCGGCCACACCTCGTATTCATCACTCGGGCACCATCCAGGTCAACCCGTCTTCACACCACACGCGGGTACCCCTCAGAGTCGACCCGCCTTTCCAAGTAACAATAGTACAGTCCAAATATCCGTGTGTCCATAACATCAGGGGAATCCGAGGTATCACCCTCGTTGGATTCCTACTCGATGTATCCGTCAAGGTGAACTCGGAGGAATCACCCTCGCTGGGTTCACACTTGAGGTGTTGTACAACGGTGTCGTTATCGAATGTGGTGAAGGAGGAATCACCCTCAATGACCACGACCGATTAGCTACTCTATAGAGTTAACATCAGAAGTGCTACACGAGGTATCACCCTCGACACTCGATAGTAACGCTGCAGTGTCGTTACAACTAAGGGGGGTGACGTGCGGTGCCGGGGCCTGGCCTTTGATCCCGTGTATCGGGTCTTCTGATAATCCAGCGGGGCAATCTGACAAGTGGGGTCACTGATAGGTCTCTACCCAGCCTATACTAAGTAGTTTAGGATAAGCAGGTAAGGTATCAACAGCAGGTTACAATAAACAGGCTATGCATCAGAATAGGTAAAGCAGTAGCAGCAGCAATTCTAATGCAAGCATGAGAGAGAAAGAATAGGCGATATCGGTATGCTCAAGGGGGGGTGCTTGCCTGGTTGCTCGGCGGCAAGGGCAAGGTCGTCAATGGTGTCGTCGATTTCCGTAGCTGCGTCGGTACCGGGAACTGCGTCGGGGTCTAACGAGAGAGAAGAGGGGGAGGAAACAGTAAATATAAAGTAAACAAGAACATGACATGACAATACGCAGAGCTAGGGGTGTCCGGACACGGTGCTATCCGATATAGTTGAAGAGGGAAAACATCCGGGAATGTTTTCCCGAAGTTCGGCATTTCAGACAGATGAAACGAAGGGGGACGGTTGCATGTTCGCTATGCTAGGGACGTGTGGCGGACGAACGGTCCGCGTATTCGGATTCGTCTCGTCGTTCTGAGCAACTTTCATGTACAAAGTTTTTCGATCTGAGTTACGGATTATTTTATATGATTTTCTAAAGATTTAAACAATTTTTGAAATTATTTTTATTATTTAAATTAACATTATCCGAAACAGTGCATTGTGACGTCAGCAGAACGTCATGATGACATCAGCAGGTCAACTCCAGCGGGTCCAGGTCAAACCTGACCAGTGGGCACCACATGTCATACACAGGGGCTAATAGAGTTTAGATTTAAACTAAGTTTAGTTAATTAGGCGTCTGGGCCCACCTGTCAGTGTCAGATTAGGTTAATTAAGTTAGTTAAATTAGTTCTGTTAATTAGGGGGCGGTGGGCCCCATTGTCAGCGGCTGGGCCGGTCCAGTCAGCGTTGACTTCAGTCAACGGGGCCAGCTGGGCCCTGGGGGCCACCAGGCAGTGACCCTGGGGGTGGCCCCAGCAGCGCCACGTCGGCTCACCGGCGTTCATCACTGGCGCGCGCTCCGGCGACCACCAGAGACGTCGGCGTCACGCGGAAACGGCCGTCCGGCCATGGTTCAAAGCGTGGGGCGGCTCATTCGAATGCCCACTCGATCCCGCACTCGATGGTGGACTCAATTAGACACGGGGAGGGCTACAGCGTCGACGGCGACCACCATGGCGGACGCCGGAATCGGTCACCGTTCGGGTTCGGGCAAAACGGCGACGAGAGGAAGCGCGGCTGCTCACCTTTGACTCCTAGCAGCGTACTGAGCACGCCAGAGTGCTCATTTGCTCATGATAGCAACTACAGCGACGGCGGCACTGACTGCGGCGGAGCTCAGCTCTGGCTCGACGGCGGCGGCTACTAGAGCTCAAAACGGAGCTCGAACGGAGAGGGGAGGGGGAGTAGGGGGAGCTCACGTAGTAGCTCACGGAGGCTCATCGGGGAGTTTAGGAGCGCAGAGGCGGCGGATCAACGCGGCGGAGCCGGTTGGCCGTAGGGGAAGAAGTAGAAGAGTGCGGCGCCGTGGTGGCCTCCCGATCCCGATCCAGAGGCGTCGTCGATGTAGCCGTCCATGGCGGTGCTCCAAGACACAGCAGCGAGGCGGGAGGAACGCGGTGGGCGTGCGATTTACAGGGGCGGCGCCATGGCTGCTATGGGGAAGGGGGAGAGAGGGAGAGGGAGTGGAGAGGGAGGCCAGGGGGGCCAGGGCTTGCCCTTATCCCTCCACGGCGAGCGCGGGGTCGCGCGGTGTCGAGCAGAGGCGAGGGGGGGCAGGCGCGACGTGCACGCGCGCGGCGACAGCGAGCGCGCGGGTGAGCAGTGAGGTAGGGGAAAGTGCGGGGTGGGCTGGGCCGCCTGTGCTGACTTAGGCCCAGGTGGCGGTGGGCTCTTTTCTCCTTTTCTTTCTTTTTCTTCTTTTCTGTTTTCTTTTGTTTTTCTTTTCTGTTTTGTAAATAGTTTGGCCACTAGATGACTTTTGAAAATTATGTGACTTAGCCCAATAATTATAGCGCAAAATTAGCCACTGCTAGAAATTGGTTTGGAGGCAAATGAATTTTATTTGGATTTTAATTAAATGAAAATGGATTAAATATCTTTGTTTCGTTGCTGTTAGAGGCACACAATTAATTTAGTATAAGTTGGTTATAATTTTAGAATTGTCTCTGGAATATTTACAATATTATGAACATTTTTGTTTCTAGATTTGAACAACTTTTATTTGCACTTTCAGTTTGAATTTCCATTTGAATTTGAATTTGAAAAGAGATATGATCCAAGTGATGTTTAAGCACTGTTGATCATGATGACATGGCATTATCAAAAGGGGAATTACTGTAGCTAACCACTGGGGGTGTTACACAATAAAGAGAATTGCATTGATAAATATGTTAGGTAGCATTTCAGATCAAAAATTCTGTTTTTATCATTTACCTACTCAAGGACGAGCAGGAATTAAGCTTGGGGATGCTTGATACGTCTCCAACGTATCTATAATTTTTGATTGTTCCATGCTATTATATTATCTATTTTGGATGTTTTATAAGCATTAATATGCTATTTTATATTATTTTTGGGACTAACTTATTAACCTAGTGCCTAGTGCCAGTTTCAATTTTTTCCTTGTTTTTGACTTTTACAGAAAAGGAATATCAAACGGAGTCCAAACGGAATAAAACTTTATGATGATTTTTCTTGGACCAGAAGAAACCCACGAGACTGGGAGAGGAGGCCAGAAGCCCTATGGGGTGACCACAAGCCGTAGGGGCGCGCCCTAGGGGGGCGCCCCCAGGGCTTGTGGGCCCCCCGTAGACCTTCTAACCCTAATCTTCGTTCTATAAATACCCAAATATCCCCCTACACCAGAGGACACATCAAAAATACTTTTCCACCGCCTCAAGCTTCTGTTCCCATGAGATCCCATCTTGGGGCCTTTTTCGGTACTCCGTCGGAGGGGGATTCGATCGCGGAGGGCCTCTATATCTACCTTGCTGCCCTTCCGATGATGTGTGAGTAGTTTACAACAGACCTACGGGTCCATAGCTAGTAGCTAGATGGCTTCTTCTCTCTCTTTAATCTTCAATACAATGTTCTCCTCGATGTTCTTGGAGATCTATTCGATGTAATCTTCTTTTGCGGTGCATTTGTTGAGATCTGATGAATTGTGGATTTATGATCAGATTATCTATGAATATTATTTGAGTCTTCTCTGAACTGTTTTATGCATGATTAAGATATCTTTGTATTTCTCTTCGAACTATCGGTTTGGTTTGGCCAACTAGCTTGGTTTATCTTTTAATGGTAGAGGTGCTTAGTTTTGGGTTCAATCTTGTGGTGTCCTCACCCAGTGACAGAAGGGGTAGTGAGGCACGTATTGCATTGTTGCCATCAAGGATAAAAAGATGGGGTTTATATCATATTGCTTGAGTTTATCCCTCTACATCGTGTCATCTTACTTAAAGCGTTGCTCTGTTCTTATGAACTTAACACTCTAGATGCAGGCAGAAGTCGGTCGATGTGTGGAGTAATAGTAGTAGATGCAGAATTGTTTCGGTCTACTTGTCACAGATGTGATGCCTATATTCTTGATCATTGCCTTAGATATCGTCATAACTATGCACTTTTCTATCAATTGCTCAACAGTAATTTGTTTACCCACCGTATGTTATCTTCAAGAGAGAAGCCTCTAGTGAAACCTATGGCCCTTGGGTCTATTTTCCATCATATATTTTCTGATCTATAAACCAAAAAACCCAAAAATACCTTCTTGCACTTTATTTATATTTACTTTATTTTGCTCTTTTATTTATCTTTTATACCTATCTCTATTAGATCTCACTCTTGTTCGTGACCGTGAAGGGATTGACAACCCCTTTTCGCGTTGTGTGCAAATGTTTGTTAGTTTGTGCAGGTGCATATATTGGAGACTTGCTTGTGCCTCCTACTGGATTGATACCTTGGTTCTTAACTGAGGGAAATACTTATCTCTACTTTGCTGCATCACCCTTTCCTCTTCAAGGGAAAAATCAACGCAAGCTCAAGAAGTAACAACAGCCAATGCTCTTCATAGCTAAGATGCTCGGATATTCATGAGGGAATATCTTCTTGCTGTCATAGAGGACCCGAGTATAACAGATAGCCTGTTCTTTGTTCCAGAAATGAGGCGATTCAGACGTGTGCGGCTTATCATACGGACTTTCTTGAAAGAAAGTTGGATGCGTATTCCGATTTAAAAGTGGTCCTTTGGCGCTAGCACCTACCGAGAACAAAGGCAGTGCTTCACGAGGATAAGGATATTTGAGTTCGTCTTCGACTGAAATTACTTCATCTCCATATACAACAGAGTCAATCTGACGAGCAGAAACGGATTTATGTGCGGACGGACCAACATCTTAAATTCTAATTGCTGTGTCGATTGATACGTCCATTTTGCATCATGATTTCCTACTGTTATTTATAATGTTTTTATGCATAATAATGCTTTATGGAGTAAGTTTAATGCCATTTCTCTCATAATATGCAAGGTTTACACAAAGAGGGAGAATGCCGGCAGCTGGAATTCTGGACTTGAAAAAGCTACGTCAGAGATACCTATTCTGCACATCTCCAAATAAGCTGAAACTTCACGGAGAATTATTTTGGAATATATAAAAAATACTGGAGCAAATAACTACTGGAGGGGGGCCACCTGGTGACCACATGACACCAGGGCGTGCCCTGGTGGGTTGTGGCCAGCCCACCTTCGGTGCCCATCTTCTGGTATATAAGTCATTTTGACCTGGAAAAAAATTAAGGAGAGGACTTTCGGGATGGAGCGCCGCCGTCTCGAGGCGGAACTTGGGCAGGAACACTTTTGCCCTCCGGTGGAGCGATTCCGCCGGGGGAACTTCCCTCCTGGAGGGGGAAATCGAAGCCATCATCATCACCAACAACCCTCTCATCTTTGGGTGGACAATCTCCATCAACATCTTCAACAACACCATCTCCTCTCAAACCCTAGTTCATCTCTTGTGTTCAATCTTTGTACCGGAACCTCAGATTGGTACCTGTGGGTGACTCGTAGTGTTGATTACATCTTGTAGTTGATTACTATATGGTTTATTTGGTGGAAGATTATATGTTCAGCTCCATTATGCTATTTAATAACACTCTGATCTTGAGCATGAATATCATTTGTGAGCAGTTACTTTTGTTCTTGAGGTCACGGGAGAAGTCATGTTGCAAGTGATCATGTGAACTTGATATGTGTTCGATATTTTGATGATATGTATGTTGTGATTCCCTTAGTGGTGTCATGTGAACGTCGACTACATGACACTTCACCATCTTTGGGCCTAAGGGAATGCATTGTGGAGTAGTTATTAGATGATGGGTTGCTAGAGTGACGGAAGCTTAAACCCTAGTTTATGCGCTACTTCGTAAGGGACCGATTTGGATCCAAATGTTTAATGCTATGGTTAGATTTTATCTTAATACTTTTCTCGTAGTTGTTGATGCTTGCGAGGGAGTTAATCATAAGTGGGAGGTTTGTTCTAGTAAGAACAGCACACAAGCACCGGTCCACCCACATATCAAATTATCAAAGTAGCGAACGCAAATAAAACCAACATGATGAAAGTGACTAGATGAAATTCCCGTGTGCCCTCAAGAACGCTTTGCTTATTATAAGAGACCGTTTGGCCTGTACTTTGCCACAAAAGGATTGGTCTACCTTGCTGCACTTTATTTACCGTTACCGTTACTTGCTCGTTACAAATTATCTTGCTATCAAACTACTCGTTACCGACAATTTCAGTGCTTGCAGAAATTACCTTGCTGAAAACCACTTGTCATTGCCTTCTGCTCCTTGTTGGGTTCGACACTCTTACTTATCGAAAGGACTACGATTGATCCCCTATACTTGTGGGTCATCAAGACTCTTTTCTGGCGCTGTTGCCTGGGAGTGAAGCGCTCTGGGTAAGGAAAAATTTATATTACGTGCTGAAATTTGTTGTCACTTGTTACTATGGAAAACCATCCTTTGAGGGGTTTGTTCGGGGTATCTTCACTTCGACTGGAAGCACAATTAGTTGCCCCTCAACCTACTGCACCTACTGAAAATATTGGTTATGAAATTCCTTTGGGTATAATAGAACAATTGCTAGCTAATCCTTATGCAGGAGACGGAACTGAACATCCTGATATGCATTTGATATATGTGGATGAAATTTGTGGATTATTTAAGCTTGCAGGTTTATCGGGAGATGAAGCTAAGAAGAAGGTTTTCCCTTTATCTTTGAAGGGAAAAGCATTGACATGGTATAGGCTACGCGATGATATTGGATCTTGGAACTAGAATCGATTGAAATTGGAATTTCACCAAATTTTTTATCCTATGCATATAGTTCATCGTGATCGGAATTATATATATAATTTTTGGCCTCGCGAAGGAGAAAGTATAGCTCTAGCTTGGGGGAGGCTTAATTCAATGTCATATTCATGCCCCAATCATGAGCTCTCGAGAGAAATTATCATTCAGAATTTTTATGCTCGGCTTTCTCGTGATGATCAATCCATGCTTGATACTTCCTGTGTTCTTTTATGAAGAAGACTATTGAATTCAGGTGGGATCTTTTGGAAAGAATTAAATGCAACTCTGAAGATTGGGAACTCGATTAAGGTAAAGAGTGAGGTATTAAACTTGAGTTTGATTGTGTTAAATCTTTTATGAATACCGATGCTTTTCACAACTTTAGCACTAAATATGGACTTGACTCTGAGATAGTAACCTCTTTCTGTGAATCATTGGCTACTCATGTTGATCTCCCTAAGGAGAAGTGGTTTAAATATCAGCCCCCTATTAAAGAAGAAACTAAAGAACCAGTCATAGCTAAAGATGAAACTATCATTTACAATGTTGATCCAGTTGTGCCTACTGCTTATATTGAAAAACCACCTTTCCCTGTTAGGATAAAGGAACATGCTAAGGTATCAGTTGTGGTTCGCAAAAGTAATATTAAAGCACCTAAACCCCCTAAGCAAATTAAGGTAGAACCTAGTGTTGCTATGGTTAAAGATCTCTTGGTAGAAAATATTGATGGGCATGCTATTTACTTCTATGATGAAGCTGCTAGAATTGCCAAACCCGATG
The DNA here is from genome assembly GCA_011799875.1 of Thinopyrum elongatum. Lineage (NCBI taxonomy): Eukaryota > Viridiplantae > Streptophyta > Magnoliopsida > Poales > Poaceae > Thinopyrum > Thinopyrum elongatum. The sequence goes on along the minus strand of CM022301.1, from coordinate 534,558,817 downwards.
AAAAGATAAACATAGACCTGTTGTTGGCATGCCTGTTGTCTCAGTTAGAATAGGAGATCACTGTTATCATGGTTTATGTGACTTAGGTGCTAGTGTGAGTGCTATTCCTTTTACCTTATACCAAGAAATTATGAGTGACATAGCACCCGCTGAAATAGAAGATATAGATGTTACTATTAAAGTTGCTAATAGAGATACCATCACACCGCTTGGGGTTGTTAGAGATTTTGAAGTCTTGTGTGGGAAAATAAAATACCCTACTGATTTTCTTGTTCTTGGTTCCCCACAAGATGACTTTTGTCCTATTATCTTTGGTAGATCTTTCTTGAACACTGTCAATGCTACCATAGATTGCCATAAACAAACTGTCAGTGTTAGCTTTGGTGATGAGTCTCATGAATTTAATTTCTCCAAGTTTGGTAGACAACTCTGTAATAAAGAATTACCTAGTAAGGATGAAATAATTGGTCTTGCTTCTATTGCCATGCCTCCTACTGATCCATTAGAACAATATTTGCTAGACCATGAAAATGATATGCACTTGCAAGAAAGAAATGAAATAGATAAAATTTTCTTTGAACAACAACCAATCCTAAAGCACATTTGCCTATTGAAACTCTTGGAGGTCCTCCTCCACATAAAGGTGATCCTGTGTTTGAATTAAAGAAATTGCCAGACACTTTGAAATATGCTTATCTTGATGAGAAAAAGATATATCCTGTTATTATTAGTGCTAACCTTTCAGAACATGAAGGAGAAAGATTATTAAAAATTCTAAAGAAGCACCATGCTGCTATTGGATATACTATTGATGATCTTAAGGGCATTAGTCCCACTCTCTATCAGCACAAAATTAATATGGAACCTGATGCTAAACCCGTTGTTGATCACCAACGATGTTTTAATCCTAAGATGAAAGAAGTGGTGAGAACTGAAACACTAAAACTTCTGGAAGCAGGTATAATCTATCCCATAGCTGATAGTAGATGGGTAAGTCTTGTTCATTGTATCCCAAAGAAGGGAGGTATTACTGTTGTTCCTAATGATAAAAATGAACTCATTCCACAAAGAATTGTTACTGGCTATAGAATGGTAATTGATTTTAGAAAGTTAAATAAAGCAACTAGAGAAGATCATTACCCTCTGCCTTTTATTGATCAAATATTGGGAATATTATCTAAGCACACACACTTTTGTTTTCTTGATGGATATTCTGGTTTCTCTCAAATACCTATTTCACAGTGATACGTCTCCAACGTATCTATAATTTTTGCTTGTTCCATGCTGTTATATTATCATTCTTGGATGTTTTACAATCATTTTATAGCAACATTATATCATTTTTTGGGACTAACCTATTGACATAGTGCCCAGTGCCAGTTGCTGTTTTTTTGCTTGTTGTTTAGTTCGCAGAAAATCAATACCAAACGGAGTCCAAACGCAGTGAAACTTTTTGGAGAATTTTTCTAGACCAGAAGACACCTGTTGGGCCAAAGAAGTACCAGAGGGGGGCTCCGAGGGGAGCACAACCCACCTGGGCGTGCCTGTTGAAACATTTTGCTCATGGGTATGCTGTGAGTGTTAGCAATCATAGAAGATTAAATGATGGTTGAGTATGTGGACTTACCAAAAGGCTCCGATACGAGACCCTTCCTGAAAATATGATGAATTGTAGTTGCAAAGTTGACTGAGAACATAGTTTGTTGGTTTTCAGTAGAATTTATGCTTTATACTTCGATGTTGTGATGAATTGTTACTTGTTCATGAGAAGTTATATGATAAAAGTTTTTATGATAAAATTTGTTGCTATTATAATAATAATCATGATTCTACTATGTCCGTATTTTGTTTTTATCAAGACCACTCTCTCAAACCATGTGGACATGTTTTTCGATATCGGCTTTCGCTTGAGGACAAGCGAGGTCTAAACTTGGGGGAGTTCATATGTCCATTTTGCATCATGATTTCCTATTGTTATTTATAATGTTTTTATGCATAATAATGCTTTATGGAGTAATTCTAATGCCTTTTCTCTCGTAATATGAAAGGTTTACACAAAGAGGGAGAATGCCAGCAGCTGGAATTCTGGACCTGAAAAAGCTACGTCCGAGATACCTATTCTGCACATCTCTAAATAAGCTGAAACTTCACCAAGAATTATGTTGGAATATATAAAAATGCTGGATCAAATAACTACCGGAGGGGGGCCACCTAGTGACCACAAGACACTAAGGCGCGCCAGGCCCCCCAGGCGCGCCTTGGTGGGTTGTGGCCAGCCCAACCCACATCTGGTGCCCATCTTCTGGTATATAAGTCATTTTGACCTAGAAAAAATAAGGAGAGGACTTCCGGGACGGAGCGCCGCCTTCTCGAGGTGGAACTTGGGCAAGAGCACTTTTGCCCTCCGGCGGAGCAATTCCACCGGGGGATCTTCCCTCCCGGAGGGGGAAATCGAAGCCATCGTCATCACCAACAACCCTTTTATCTTTTGGAGGCCAATCTCCATCAACATATTCAACAGCACCATCTCCTCTCAAACCCTAGTTCATCTCTTGTGTTCAATCTTTGTACCGGAACCTCAGATTGGTACCTGTGGGTGACTAGTAGTGTTTATTACATCTTGTAGTTGATTACTATATGGTTTATTTGGTGGAAGATTAAATGTTCATGTCCATTATGCTATTTAATACCCCTCTGATCTTGAGCTTGAATATCATTTGTGAGTACTTACTTTTGTTCTTGAGGTCACGGGAGAAGTCATGTTGCAAGTAATCATGTGAACTTGATATGTGTTCGATATTTTGATGATATGTATATTGTGATTCCCTTAGTGGTGTCATGTGAATGTCGACTACATGACACTTCACCATCTTTGTCCTAAGGGAATGCATTGTGGAGTAGTTATTAGATGATGGGTTGCTAGAGTGACAGAAGCTTAAACCCTAGTTTATGCGCTACTTCGTAAGGGACCGATTTGGATCCAAATGTTTAGTGCTATGGTTAGATTTTATCTTAATAATTTTCTCGTAGTTGCGGATGCTTGCGAGGGGGTTAATCATAAGTGGGAGGTTTGTTCAAGTAAGAACATCACCCAAGCACCGGTCCACCCACATATCAAATTATCAAAGTAGCAAACGCAAATCAAACCAACATGATGAAAGTGACTAGATGAAATTCCCGTGTGCCCTCAAGAACGCTTTGCTTATTATAATAGACCGTTTTGGCCTGTCCTTTGCCCAAAAGGATTGGGCTACCTTGCTGCACTTTATTTACCATTACCGTTACTTGCTCGTTACAAATTATCTTGCTATCAAACTACTCGTTACCGACAATTTCAGTGCTTGCAGAAATTACCTTGCTGAAAACCACTTGTCATTTCCTTCTGCTCCTCGTTGGGTTTGACACTCTTACTTATTGAAAGGACTACGATTGATCCCCTATACTTGTGGGTCATCATCGATGGATAACTTGAGTGGTGATTGAACTGTGGCACAACAGTGGGAGCTGCAGAGGCAGTAGGCAATGGAGTAGATTCTTTTACAGACGGCACTGAAGACAAACAGGCACTGGAGGTGGTTGAGATTGTTCTTCGGGAATCTGGTGATGCTGAACAGTGGGAGGAGACAAAACATTCGGTGTTTCACGAGCGGGAGAAGCTTGAGGTTCGGAGTGAGGGATTTCACCTTCTTCAGAAACAACTTGCTGAGATGGAATATCAGCTCTAACAGGGGAGGCCACAGGCACGGTTCAGTTGGCCTTGGCGAGGGAGGAGCATCTGTGACTTGAACAGTGGGTTGCGAAGGAATAGCGGGCCCAAGAGATTGTCCTTTCTGAGGCTGAGCTTCTGAGCATTCAGGGGAATTTTCTGTCGGAGCAGGGGGAACATTCTTCTTTGCAGTTTTCTTTCGCCTCTTCTTTTGCTGAGCAGATTGATCAATATGGCCCTTGACTAGATCATTGTAGCCAGTGGATTGTGCTTGATGCTCATTGTGATCTTGCGAACAATATCATCTTGATCCGTGTGAAAACGCAACCTTCTGTTGCGAATAAGAGCCAAAGCTCGATTGACATCCTTGTAGGAGTCTTCAAGTTGTCTAATTACAAACTTGGAAGAGGTGATCTTCATTCGACCATCCTGGTCACTAAGCTCGGCAGTGAGGGTGTTGATTTCAACTGAGTCTTCTCTCATATCTTACACAACAGTTGTGGCCTGAGAAACGACTTCAGGAGGGATTGGCAAAGATGCCACTTCACCATCGAAAGAATTTTCCACAAATCTATCAAGCTGCTAAATGATTAACACATGATTATAGTAGTGAGGAGCATCAGACTGTGCAACTGGAATAGTTAGAGCAGGTTGCACGTGAACTTGCTCGGATGGAGGCATAGACGCCAATGGCTGAGTCACTTTGGGAGAAAACTTGGCAGCCTTTTCCTTCGGACCTGTATCTTGAGGAGCAGTCTTCTCCTTTGGAGCATCAACTTGGGGGGCACTTTGCTCGGTAGCAGGGGACTTGATTTTCTTCACATCAGGCTTGGGAATTTGTTCGCCTGGCTTGGCAGAACTGACAGGAGCATCAACAACCATATCCTTCAGATTGGTTGCTTCTGGATGAGGTGTTGTATTGACATGCTGCTTCATGGTGACAGTGGTAGGTGGAGTTTTTCTCAGAATGATCTTCCTCTTCGGTGGTGGTTTTGGAATAATAGGAGCATGAAAATCAGGCAACACCGTAGTAGTGGTGATGTTCACTTGCTCGCTAAGAGTAGCAGCAACTTCTTCCTTTATAAGTGGAGGATCATCTTTATCGGAGGATTCTTTAGAAGATTCGGCCTTTCTCTTCTTTGATGCACTCTTTTTCTTCAATGCAGCAGTGCTGGGATCATGTTTGCGCTCAGAACGACCTTCAGATTTTCCTTCGGCCTTTTTCTTCTCTACGGCATCCTTGATCAGACGACGATTTTCTTCTTCACGAGCCCTTTCCTTTTCAGCCTTCTTGGCTCGCTTGAGGGCATTGCGTTGTTGTTTAGCAAGCTCATCTGGAAAATTTTCGGGTGTGCGAAGGGAAGATTCATGAGCATTTGGAGGTGGTGGCGGCCTCTCTTGGGGATCATTTGGTCTGATGAGGCCAATTTCTTGGCAGTCACCCCACGGTGGATGAAATGCGAAGTTCTGCACAAACCGAGGATGAATCATTTCATAATTGAACCACTTGCACACCCAGTGGCGTCGAATCCATTGCAGATGCTTGTCTCTTTCTTCCTATGTTTCTCCTGGCACAATGTTATACTTATCATGGGAGATAAATTCAGCTGTGTTTGTATATGGTTGCCTGCCTCCCTTCTTTTTCTTCGGAACATCTTCTTCTTGCTCGTCAACATTTTGCTCGGTCCTTTTTCTCTTGCTGGATGATGGGCCTACCGTTGGGCCCTTTGCATTTGGTGCTTTCGACTCATCTGCTGTACACAAGATAACATATTCTCCATCAGCCATACTCACTGGTCGAGCAGAATCCTCAACAGACTGCATTCACCTCGGAATAAGAATAGATACGAGGGAAAAATGGGATAGGGTTACGAATGCTCACAGCGAGGATTTTGATAAAAACCATTTTGAAGAAGAATTACATGTAGACTTTGAGAAATATTTCGGATGAAAGAAATGAGTAGAACGAACTAGTAGGTTCGAAGAAAATACTAGTCAGCGTGCTAAGCATTCCATTCGTACGAGACATACCACAAACCCTGGATTTGAAAGAAAATTCGGATGCGAGGGACAACCACAAACGACATCCGCACAAGTTACCTAATCAGTAAGATCTAAAAATTTGCGGTAAAAACTGGTAATTTCAACCGCGGACGAACTCGAACGAGAAGAACGGAAGACCGAGTTCGCGCTACATATACCCTAGCTTGGTGATGTGCAACAACTACGATGGCGTAGAGAGGAGGATAATCCGTGGCGGCGTGGAATGACTCCGGCGACTCCTTTTCGGCAGTGAAGCGGCGAAGGCGATCATCGGCATCGAGCTCAAGGTGGAGCAGTATGGTAGGGCTTCGGAAGGAGACGGAGGCGAAGAAGAGATGTGAATGAAGGAGTGGTGGTGATGCGGTTTATATATGCGAGGGGAAATAACCGCATCGGATGAATCAGATCGGACGGCCACAGTCGAGGGACTTTTGCAATTCAATGGACCAGATAGACTGGCAGTTGGTGAAGAGCATGTGGCAACCATCATAAAAGATCGTGGTCCTGACTTGGGCGGGAAATCCCAAATTTTGGACGGCTTTCGCCAAAATGATTTAAGTTCGGCATGAACCTTTAACGTGGTCAAGGACACCAGATAAAGATTCGGTACCAGATGAAATTGAGCATTCATAACGGAATAGCATGGACTAGAAGAGATAGAATAGAGGGAAAACATGGTCCTAGGCATTTCACCCAGACAAATAAACACAAACACCCGAATGAAAAGCCATGAGTGAAATACATTCGGACTAACACAAAATCCTTCAACCGAAAGGAAACTCAACGAAAGAAAATGTGGTGGCATGACCCACCGTATAAGAACTGTATGACCCCAAGCATCGCACAATTATCGTGGCACCCGGTTAGTCTAGTTCTTCGTTAATGTATTCACTCTCAGAAAGAAAATTTCACTTTGTCGAAATTTTTCAAACTCTTCGATTGTTATGCACCCATTGCTTCTAAGATGTGGAAGCGTTGGCACGGGTGCCGAGTCTAGCTTACTGCACGTTTGCGGAATATAGGATATTTAGCTCACACCGTAATGCACAGAATCATTTCTAATCGAGAGGCTTGGTGAAGATATCAGGGAGATTGTCTTTAGTGCTGACGTGGTCAATAACAATATCTCCTCGAGCAACATGGTCACTAATGAAATGAAGTCTGATGACAATATGCTTGGTGCGAGAATGCTGCACTGGATTGTGTGCAATTTTGATCGCACTCTCATTGTCGCAATATAGAGGAATATTCTTGACCTTGATGCCATAATCCTTCAGAGTCTGCTTCATCCATAATAGTTTAACAAGCGCCAGCAGCAATATATTTGTCCTCAGCCGTAGAGAGAGATACACAATTTTGCTTCCTTGATGACCAGCATACCAAAGATCTACCGAGGAAATGGCATGTCCCCGAAGTAGATTTCCTATCAACCAAGTCACCTGCGTAATCTAAGTCTAAATAGCCACCAAGATCAAACTGTGCTCCCTTAGGATACCATAAACCTAAGGTGGGGGTGTGAGCCAAATATCTAGGAATACGCTTGACCGTTTGGTGATGCGATTCTTTCAGTGCAGCTTGATAGCGGGCACACATACAAACACTCAACATAATGTCAGGTCTGGATGCACATAGGTAGAGCAAAGAACCAATCATCGAACAATAAGCCTTCTGATCATAGTCCTTATCATAGACATCTGCGTCCAACTTACCATTCATGGGCATTGGAGTTTTGTAGCCCTTTAGTTTGCAATCTTGCATTTTGAACTTCTTCAGACAATCTCTCAGGTATTTCTCCTGAGATATGAAAATTCCATTGTCCTGTTGATGAATTTGCAGTCTGAGAAAGAACTTAAGTTCACCCATCATAGACATTTGATATTTCTCGGACATCATTTTCCCGAACTCCAAGCTGCAAGCATTGTTAGTACAGCTGAAAATAATATCATCCACATAAATTTGACACACGAAAAGAACACCATCAATAGCACGTGTGAATAGAGTGGAATCAGTGGATCCTAGCTTGAACCTTTGTCGAGCAAAAACTTCTTCAGGGTATCATACCAAGCTCGAGGGGCTTGTTTCAACCCATAAAGAGCTTTCTTCAACCTGAAAACTTTGTTAGGATACTGAGGATGTTCAAAGCCAGGTGGCTGCCTAACATATACTTCTTCATCAAGTTCACCATTGAGGAAAGCACTTTCCACATCTCCGCCTAATATTAAAGGGAGGATTGTTTCTCCAATATTTTTGGTTTACGGTGGGACCCAGCTTAGTTTTCGTCCATCAGACCAGTCATTTCTCGTTCGTCCCGATTTGTTTCTGCAAAAAAAATCGCACGTCGCACAGAGTCGAGCCGCGATGGGCCGGCCCATTAGCGAATGCCGTACCAACAACTTGCCCCAGTGAAAAAAGTCCAACAAAAAATTAAGCGTCGCGAGGACTCGAACCCGGGCATTCGCGCTCGACGCGTCAGAATGCTAGCCACTGGACTAAGCGTTACACTATGTTCTTGTTGCAGCGCCACGTCCTTAATTAGCAAACAGACACGCCAGATACTAAGAGCAAAAGAAAAACATTTTATTGGAAACAGTAGATATATTTTAGAACGCGAATATTTTAGCAAATTTCTAAACAAAAAATTTAAACTCGAACATATTTTTCATGAAGAACAATATTTCTCTTTTTAAGATTTTTGAAACCTGAACATTTTTTAAAACACGAATATTTTTTGAAAACTAGGAGGTACTATAGTGAACGTTTTTCTGAATTTGAGAACATTTTCTAAAAACACAAATATTTTTTGAAATTTGAATTTCAATAGGCAAACATTTTTTCAAAATATGAATAGTATTTGAAAACTGGGAAGTATTGTATCTAACACTTTTTAATCTGTACCGACTAATAAAGCAAGCTGCCGTGCTCTGAATTTTCGGTCTGTCAATCGCATGGGATTATTCATCCGTCTCATGCAAGTGAAAGAAAAAACGCCTTTTGTTCCCAAGTGAAAGAAAAATGTTTAGCTTTTTTTATTCCTCAGTGTGTTTGTTTTTATGAATGTCTCACGTGTCTCGCTTGGCCTCAGTCAGCGTTGTGGCCCAGCGAAGCCGGCCCAAGGCAGGCAAGGCAAAAATATTAGCTCCCGTTTGGAATAAAATTGGCAACCTCCCTCCCCGTCTAGGTAAATTCATCGCAACCGATTGAGCTAGATCAACGTTTGTGTTTAGGTGAAGGTTGTTTTGTCTATTCAATAGTCTCACCTTCGTTGCTTATAGATAATCCCTCTAGTTGATATACATTTTTGAGTTTTTAGGTATCAAGGAGCTGACTTGGGAATCAATAAGCCAAGGGTAAGGAATGACGTGACAAAAAAATAAAGGAGGAAAATTTAGTTGAGACAACTACATGTGAAATGACCTGACAAAGGAATGAAAGAACTAGGAGAGAGAGAAATAAAAAGGAAGAGGAGAACCTTTTTTTAGGGCTAGGAAGAGGAGAACTAGACCTGAGATGGAAGGAAGGAAGATACATGGCGGATTATTAATAGGTGATGGGCTGGATTCAAACATACACGTGACATGGAAAGATACATGGTGGACCAAACCGTGATGGGCTGGAATTCAAAACATGAGACATGGCATAGAAATAAAAAGGACGGGAAGAATTAGATGTGACATGTTCTTAAAAAAACTAGAGGTAACATGGAAGGTTTTATGGTGGGGGCCTAGAAAGATTCATGAGACTACATACTAAAGGAGGAATATGTATTGGAAGCGCCGATAAAATACCGGTAAAAGGAATTTAATCGTAAAAATTTGTACTTTTTAATAACATTATTATGAGGATTAAGAAAATAAAATGCCCACAAGATGTATTGTTTTAAGTCAATTTATGAAACTAGGGATATGGAACGAACCTTTTTCTCCATCACGTCTTCACATACAACTAGCCTCGCTCGGCTCAGTGACGCCCGTCATAATGCATGAGGAGTCAAACTAAGGATTCACGGTCTATCTAACACAAACTACTCAATTTACATGATAACACAGACATATATTAGCTGTAGTGCTTTTCCCTATTATATTAGCTGGATGTAAAAAAAATCTTTGTTCAACGCTCTTGATCTCGTCGGACACGAAGGAGGCTCAACGATCCAGCTATTGGACCTGTCCAACATTGTTAGTGACAAACTGGTACGGCGACCACTGGTGACGAGGACAACAAAGAGGACAAGCGTAAACATGGGTCTGATGTCATATTCAAATGAAGGATGTGGACCTGAGGGTGAGGTATTAGTCATGTTTTTATGTTAGGGGCATAAGGGTGAGGCCTTTAGGCAAGTTCAGTGGGTAAGGGCGTGTGGGGGTTGTTTTCCCCCGTTGCAACGCACGGGCATGTTTTCTAGTCCATTTGATAAAGCAGGATATCATTGTAATTGGCATATGCAAGAAGAATATGAATTGCCTCAAGGTGATCAACAGGAGCATATGTTTCACCGAAATCAATACCTTCTACCTGTGTATACCCTTGAGCTGCAAGACGCGCTTTGTTTCTCACAACAATGCCATTTTCATCTTGCTTGTTCTGGAATATCCATTTTCTGCCGATGATATTGTGCTTCTTAGGATTCGGTTTGTCAACCAACTCCCACACATCATTTAATTCGAATTGCACTAACTCTTCTTGCATAGTGATGTCTACTACGCAACCTTCTTCTTGTAGACTCGTGTTGGGCCTCCAAGCGCAAAGTTTTGTAGGACAGTAGTGAATTTCCCTCAAGTGGATGACCTAAGGTTTATCAATCCGTGGGAGGCATAGGATGAAGATGGTCTCTCTCAAACAACCCTGCAACCAAATAACAAAGAGTCTCTTGTGTCCCCAACACACCCAATACAATGGTAAATTGTGTAGGTGCACTAGTTCGGCGAAGAGATGGTGATACAAGTGTAATATGGATGGTAGATATAGGTCTTGTAATCTGAAAATATAAAAACAGCAAGGTAGCAAGTAACAAAAGTGAGCAAAAAGGGTATTGCAATGCTTGAAAACAAGGCCTAGGGTTCATACTTTTAGTAGTGCAAATTCTCTCAACAATGATAACATAATTGGATCACATAACAATCCCTCAACGCGCAACAAAGAATCACTCCAAAGTTTCTATTGGAGAACGTAGGACGAAAACGTGCATCAACCCCTATGCATAGATTACCCCAATGTCACCTCGGGAATCCGCAAGTTGAGTGCCAAAACATACATCAAGTGAATCAATAGAACATCCCATTGTCACCACATATATCCCATTGCAAGACATACCTCAAGTGTTCTCAAATCCAATACTCAATCCAACATAACGAAACCTCAAAGAGCAAGACTCAATTCATCACAAGAAGGTAGAGGGGGAGAAACACCATATGATTCAACTATAATAACAAAGCTCGTGGTACATCAAGATCATGACAAATCAAGAACACAAGAGAGAGAGAGATCAAACACATAGCTAATAGTACATACCCTTAGCCCCGAGGGTGAACTACTCCCTCCTCGTCATGGAGACCGCCGGTGAGGGAGTTATGGACTAAGGGGTCCTCGGGGCACCGGCCCATCGAATATGGGCCGGACTGGTGAAGCCGTATAGTGACATGAGGTCTATCAAGCCGTGGTGTGCCCTCCAAGTCAAGGATAGGCAGGATCTCTTTACCCCTTATTGTAATCTATCTCCGGTAACCCTAACCCTACTGGTGTCTATATAAACCGAGGGTTGTTGTCTTTAGGGTTAGAGCTACATTCATCACCTCATCACCTTAGGGTTTAGCTGATGCTGATCTCGAGGTAGATCTACTCTGTAACCATACTATACATCCAATACAATCAAGCAGGACGTAGGGTATTACCTCTTCAAGAGGGCCCGAACCTGGGTAAACACCGTGTACATTGTCCCTTGTTCCCCATCGATCTCAAATCCATAGCTCGGGACCCCTACCTTGAGGTCTGCCGGTTTTGACACCGACATTGGTGCTTTCATTGAGAGTTCTGCTATTGGATCACCGAAAGGATCGATGGCTCGCCTGATCGTAGGAGAAGGCATCAGATCCGGGGACTTCTTTGTCCCCGGTCAACTCTTCGCGTTCGGCAGCATCGTGCTGCACGCCGACCCGACTGGTCGTTTGGATCAGATCGATAACTTCGCTCCTGAACATCGAATTCGATTCGGTAATCTGGAATACGTTGCGGACACGCGGGGCGATCTGGTCTTCGCCGGATTCACTGCCCCCTCCCACACCCTCGTAGGCTCTACAAATCGGCCCACGCCCTTCGAATAGCTTCGAGCCAGGTGGGCTCCACTTCAAGCGGGGGACAGACTCCACCTTTGGCCGGATCCATCATGTATGCGGAGGGCCTATCCTCGGCCTTCGAGGCAGAATCAGGAGGCGGAAGCCAAGCGTCAATCTCGGCCGAACCTTTCTGCCACAACGCTCCTCTAGCCTTGAGCCCTTACGATGAACTGGCAACCGATGGCCAGGGGTCACCCCGGCCCGAAGCAGCTCGATCTCGAATCTCGGTGTGGAAACCACACGCAAAAACCAAGGCCCGTCCTTAGTCTCCAATGATAATCCGGACCCCCTCAAGGATCCGACACCGTACCCCAAGCTTAGCTCGGCCTATGGAACCTAAGGACCAGCCAGGGCACTGACTGCCCCCCACCCCGTTAAAACGGAATTTAGCCTAGAGCCCTCGAATTCTGCGACCGTCGCTATGTTAAACGAGGTGCTAGACCGAATCCAGAAAATGACCATCCAGGAGGACCTGCCCTCCGCCCACAATCATCAACCCTTGGAGGCATACCACTGGGAATTTTACCTCCCACCCACCACCCACTTGGTAGCCACTGTCGATGATTTAACCGATAAGCTAGATTATAATTTGGAAAATGCCGAATACATGGATGAGGATAGCGGAGCCACGGCTAGTACTGATGTCCCCCCCCCCCCCGTCACCGGCCGCTGGTTGGCCACGTCCACCTATGATATTTACATGGTGGACACCACCAAGGACGGCGATGGCACTCCCAATCAGGACCGAGACAAGCCCGGAGATGAGCCGCCCAAACACCGAAGACAGGCCTGTCGATCAAAGCCACGTCGAAGCCATGCGAGCAACATGAACTCTGCGAAGAACGGCACCGCGAATAATACGGATGACCTCGCTGGAGCCGCAGCTAACGCACATCATCAGGATGACCCCGCGGGGCAGGAGGGCCCGTTCAACCCAGAAAACCCCGATGACTCCGAAGACAGCAACTACCTCCCATCCTCCGAAGAGGAGGCTAGTCTCGAGGATGACGATTTCATCGTCCCCGAAGACCCGCTAGAGCAGGAGCGGTTTAAACAGAGGCTTCTAGCCACCGCCCGCAGTCTGAAGAAAAAAAACGCAGAATCAAGGCCGAACTGGACACCCTCAACGATCAATGGACCAAAGTCCTAGCCGCCGAAGAAGGGTACGGCCGTGAACAACCAATCAAAAGTTATCCCAAGCGAAGATTGCTACAGCAATTCGACGACGAGGCCGTAGAGCCCACACGTCCGACATACACACGCGCCGAACAGCCGGACCGCCCCCTAGAGGGCGGGACAGAGAAGCTGATGAGGCCGAGCACCCCGCCGCTCCACCTCACCGTTACGGCAAAGATCAAGTGCAGCCCACCTATGAATATGACCTCCGCCATGACCTAGACGCTCGAGGAGGCCGTACCAGGTCCATCTACGGACCCAAAGAAGATCCGCCCACTCACTGGGAAGGATATCATGATTGGCTGAACCGAAATGATAGAGTCCGAGAGCAGCAACGAACTCGGATGGCCGAAGACCTCCGACGCGATGTAGCCCGAGTGCGGGGCGCCGCACACCCCTGTGCTTCACAGAGAGGGTAATGCAACACCAATTCCCAGAAGGCTTCAAGCCTGTGAACATCGAGCCATACAACGGAACCACAGACCCGGCCGTATGGATAGAGGATTTCCTCCTCCACATTCACATGGCGCGAGGAGATGACCTCCATGCCATCAAATATCTGCCACTAAAGCTTAAAGGACCAGCTCAACACTGGTTGAACAGCCTCCCCGAAGAGTCTGTAGGCTGTTGGGAAGAGCTTGAGGACGCTTTTCAAGTGAACTTTCAGGGCACCTATGTCCAGCCTCCGAACGCGTACGATCTAAACCGCATCACAGAACAGCCCGGAGAATCTGCCCGGCAATTTTGGAACCGATTCCTGATCAAGAAGAACCAGATTGTCGACTGTCCAGATGCCGAAGCCCTGGCCGCTTTCTAGCATAGTGTCAAGGACGAATGGCTCATAAGACAGCTCGGCCAGGATAAACCAAGAATGATGGCAACCCTTACTTCTCTCAAGACCCGCTTTTGCGCGGGTGAAGACAGTTGGCTCACTTGTAAAAACACCAACCCCGACACACCCGGTACCTCCGAGGTTCAGGACGCTAATGGAAAGCCGCGACGTAGCAAGAGTAAACATCGCCACAATGACGGCGAAGGCGAGGATACAACAGTAAATGCCGGGTTCAGAAACCCGAAGTCCGGAACCCGAAAGAAAGCCCCTAAAGGCAACGGCGACGGCCCATCCAGACTAGATGCAATTCTAGACAGGACTTGCCAGATCCACGGCACGCCAGAGAAGCCCGCCAACCACTCCAACCGTAACTGTTAGGTGATAAAGCAGGCCAGCAAGCTTACAGCCAAAGACTCGGCCAAAAGCCCACGAAGTGAGGACAATGATGAGCCCCACAGGCCGAATATTGGTGGCCAGAAACCCTTCCCTTCCGAGGTCAAGACGGTGAACATGATTTACGCAACCCACATACCAAAGAAGGAGAGGAGGCAAGCGCTGCGAGACGTATATTCCGTCGAGCCCGTGGCGCCGAAGTTCAATCCGTGGTCAGCCTGCCCGATCACTTTCGATCGCAGGGATCACCCAACCAGCATATGCCACGGAGGATCCGCAGCCTTAGTACTCGACCCCATCATCGATGGATTCCACCTCACTAGAGTCCTAATGGACGGGGGCAGTAGCCTCAGTCTGATATACGAAGACACAGTGAGGAATATGGGGATCGATCCGTCAAGGATCAAACCTAGCAAAACCACCTTCAAGGGGGTCATTCCGGGAGTGGAGGCCCGCTGCACAGGCACTATGATGCTTGAAGTAGTGTTTGGCTCTCCGGACAACTTCCAAAGTGAGGACTTGATCTTCGACATTGCACCTTTTCGCAACGGCTATCACGCCCTCCTCGGCTGAACGACGTTCGCTAAATTCAATGCCATCCTGCATTACGCGTAGCTCAAGTTGAAGATGCCCGGTCCTTCGGGCGTCATAACTATCAACGACAATACAGAACGCTCACTTCAGACCGAAGAGCACAGTGTGGCCCTAGCGGCCAAAGACCAAACCAGCCCATACGGGTCCCGTTACTGGCCCGCCGTAAAGGCCGGCGACAACAGTAAACGGGCCCGAACCCACTCCCCGTCATGGGAACCCGCATGCATTCACCGCAAATATGGATGTGCGCCCCACGGCACGCCCACATTCTTCGCGCTCCATGTGCCTCGTCAGCACAATTTCGCACTCAAAATACCATGGGCAGCCGTGAGGCATATATCAATAAATCCGAAGCATGTGTTCGGCTAACCCAAACTTCGGAATCACCTTGTCTTCTGATGACCCGGGGGCCAATTCTGGAAACCCCGCCCCCAAGCATAAAGCTCCATCGGCGGGATCCTCGCCCCTCAAGGTTTCATCGAAGGTCCCAACCCCCACCTTTCAGATGCAAAGGCGCAGACGTGCAACAGGGCATAGTGGAGGCTTCAACTCACGCATCAAGGCCCTGCGTAAACCTTTACTCTGTAAAACTTTTTCCTTTTTACAAATAATGCCATGGCAGTTCGAATTGTATGGTTAGACATCTTGAGCCTACGAGAAATATTAAAAACACCCTTTATGGTGTTTGGATATCCGCATCTTGCGATTGTCTCCTTTCCTTCCGATTCTCCCCTTGCTCTTCAAACTGCCTGGCATGAAAACATGATCGGTTAACTAACCTAGAGCTCGATTTAACCATCGACTCTGTACCCCAAGTCTGACACCACTTTTCGCTGAGTGGTCGGCGTCTCGGATATTGCACTATAAGCATCAGTCCCAAACTATGTCTTGGGTCAATAGTTGGGTTGCCCGGCTCCTGTGCTTGCCCCTTATGTTCCGCTTGTTCGGCTAAGAGGGCAAAGGGAGAACCCCTGCGATTGTACTTCTGGCTAGCCTGGTCAAGTACGTCAGGAGGAGAAAGCCGAAAACTGACCATCATAGTAAGAGCGAACTGGTCGGCGATCCGACGACGAGGTTTGACTGTAAAAATCATTGGCAATTTCGGTGTGTCACACGAAGGGTTCATTTTAACACAAACCAGGTGATCGAAAAGGGCAGGTATTGCCCCCCAGTACATCACAAAACTATGGGGGCTAGTCCTTAGCCCCCACCGTTAATCTCCTAAGGCTAAGTGAAAGCAATAAAACCAAATAGTCTGATTGCCTAGTTTCGCTCATGCACTACCGCCTCTGGGTACCAAGACGTTGGCTAAGGGTAATAGTGCGTAGACAAAACACCCCTTGTGATATTCACCTAGGGGCTGAAGCCGACAACTGGTAGCTTTTAGAATAAACATCTGGCCGCATAGGAGTCAAAATTAAATCAGGACAAGATAAAATAAGCCAGGTGGACGCATCATAAAGCATAAGGTCCAAGTGATAAAAACTTAATACAGTCATTCCAGCATTACATCTTTTGAGCACTGGCCCTCTATCGCCCGCGCTCCATTCATCGCCAGCGCAAAGTACAGCTCAGGGTGGCGGTGCTCCTTCCCCATGGGTGGAGGGCCAGTAGCCATGTCCATCAGATTAATCTTTGGCCAATGCAGCACGGTCTTTGCAAAAGCAAGCCTCACCCCCTCAAGGAACGCGGAGCGCTTGATGGTGTCAATCCGGAGCGGCGCCTCCCACAGCTTCTGCACAAGGCCAAAGTAGGTGTCCGGAATCGGCTCAGCGGGCCACAGATTAACATAGAGGTCCTTCACGGCCAGCTCAGACATCCGATGCATCGCCATCAGCTGCTTCATTTGGTTCCTGAGGAGGGGAGGATGCTCGGAGGCCGAAAACTGTGACCAGAAGAGCCTTTGCAGGGAGTCCTCCTCGCGAGTGGCATAGTGCTCCGCTCCGGCCGCCGCACTCCTCGGAAGTTCGGCAAAGACGCCTGCGGAGCGCCAGACCCGCGTCAGCAAGGCAAACCTGTTGCCTCTGAACACACATTGAAGTAAGTATTTCTTACCGTTTGCAATTTGACCCACTTGCCAGAGCTCCTCTCGGACACCTCGCACTTCGGTCCTCAACTCCTAGAGTTCTTTCTCCACCTTGGACAGCGCGGAGGACCACTTCTCCTTCTTAAGGCCCTCCAGCTTCGTGGAAGCATCCTTGAGCTCCACCTCCACTTCGGCCACTCGAGCCTCGTGCTTTTGGCTAGAAAGCTTGGCTTCCTCAAGCTCGTCCATCGCCTTTTCGACGGCCAATTTCTTGGCGGCTGCCTCAGCCTCGGCTTTCTTTAGGGCCTCCTTCAAGCCCTCCACCTCAACAGCGGCAGCTAAAAAATCCGCACATAGAATGATCAACATACAGTCCAGGCGTATAAAGTACCTGGCGATGAGCGATCACACACATTAACGAAAAGCTTACCTTGCGCTTCGTCAAGCCATTTGTTAACAAGGTCAAACTCCTCGTTGGAGCATTCGAGCTTCTAGTCCATCTCCTTTAGTGCCGCGGCATTAGCAGCCGCAGCCAAGGAAGATGCCTGCGTCAGCAAAAGAAACATCGACATTATTAATCGGCCTATAGAGTTTGATACTCTGCAAGCTTCTCTGAAGTCCTTGCAGAGTCTCGGGGGCTGCTATTTACACGGCCTACCCAAACTAAAGATTACAACCGCTTTACATGATAAGAACATTACTTGACTTACCTCAAAGCCTGTTAGCAGGCCTTGAACAGTGTCATTCAGTCCAGAATGAATGGACCGAACACCCTGTATAACCGCACCCATAAGAGTATGGTGCTCATCGACGACGGTAGAGTTGCTCACCAACTCTGCCAGCGCGTCCGGCCAGCCCGCCGCCACCCGAACAGAGGTGTTCCGCGCAGGCATCGGGCCCTCAGCACGTTCCCCACCGAAAGGAGGAATTGACCCCCTCTAGGGCCTCAAGGGCTCGGGAGCCGGATGCTGTAGGGGTTCAGATGATCCGGATCCCCTCCGCACGTTAGCCAGGAGGGATGCATCCCCCTGGTCTTCAACGACCGAGGCGTCAGCCTCGGGCATGGCGACGTCGACCTCCTCCCCTGAGTTCGGAGGAGGAGGGGTCTTTCGCGACAGCACCTCCCCAACCTCTTCGAGGATTAGAGCACGTGCGGAACATGAGCCACTGTCCGCCAGTTCGGCGGGCGGGGACGTCCCCTCCGAGGTCTCCTCGGCGGGGTGGCCACGCAGAGGGCTGCACCACCAAAAAAAAATCAGTCTACATTCTACCAGGGACTACTAAAGAATAAGGCAATTGAAAATGCCGCGATATGTACCTGGTCACATGGGGCTTGACCCTGGGTTCCCTCTTCGGAACCTTTTCGGATGCTTCAGACTCCTCGTCGGAGTCTGAGCTGTCGGATAAGACCAGCTTAGGCTGGCATTGTCTCTTCGGGGCCTGAGAAGGTTAAACCTCCTCGATGTCGCTGGACGCCGCCCTCTTCTTAGAGTGCGAGGAGGCGCTTTCCTCCTCGTCCTCATCCTTGTCCCCCTCCTGTGCGAATAGGGCCGCAGTGTCTCCGGACCGGCTGTCCGGACGAGCCCTGCGACGGAGGCCCTCCCTGGCTTCCGGCACCTCCGTCTTCTTGCCCTTCTTGTCGGGCGCCTTGTACGGCACCACGACCAACAACTTCTCTAGCTGTTCGAATCGGGGCCATTCTGGCAGCGGCGCCGGCCGCTGATATTCTCGGCCTTGGCGAGCCAGCCCTACAAAATCCACATAAAGAGGTTTGAGTCAGATCATACGGTGTGAATATCCGAACTCATGTTAAGACAAATGCCACTACTTGCTTCGGAGGGGTCGCAGTGTCGAGGTCGATGTCCTTCCCCTCGACCGGCCAGTCCTTCTGCAGCTTGAATAGCAGACCCCACACTTTCTTGTGGGTCGTGCCGAAAAGATATTGCACGGTGGCCGGATCTTCGGAGTCATACTCCCACATTGGCTTGGCCCTCTCCTGACAGGGGAGGAGTCGACGCTTGAGCATGATCTGGATCATGTTAACCAGCTTCGCGTTGGTCTCCATTACTCTGAAGACGCGCTTCTGCAGCGCCTTCAAGTCGTCAGCGGACCTCCAGTCCGGGCTCTTGGTGGTCCATGAGGCCAGCCTGGTTGGGGGTCCGGATCTGAATGCGGGAGCTGCAGCCCATGCGGCTCCCCTTGGCTCGGTGATGTAGAACCATTCCTTTTGCCACACCTTAACGGTGTTGATAAACTTGCCCTCCCGCCACGGGACCCACGTCAGTTTGCTGATCACGGCCTCGCCGCAGTCCGCATGTTCGCCACCAACCACATCGGGCTTGACGTTGAATACCTTTAGCCGAAGTGTGGTGGGACTCGGAGGAGAGCCTCGCAGAAGATAATAAAGGACGACATGTGGAGGAGGGAGTTGGGGGCTAGATCATGAAAATCTAGCCTGTAAAAGAATATCAACCTCCTCACGAAAGGGTGCAGGGGAAATCCAAGCCCCCTAAGGAAATGGGGGAGGAATATGACCCTTTTGCTCGGCCTAGGCGTAGGGACGATCTGGCCTACTTCAGGGGCCCGATGGGCGATGTCGGGCGACAAGTAGTCGGCCCACTTCAGCTTCAGGATGTCGCTATCGGTGACAATGGAGACGTCCCACTTCCCGTTGGCGCCGGATCCGGCCATGGCTGAAGGAGGCGGGGTGGGATTTGCTGTGAAGCAGAGAAAAGGGGCGCTGGAGCTCTGAAGATCTGCGTGAGCGGAAGGTGGAAGAAGGCGTGGGATGCTGACTGTTGTTCCTCCCCCTTTATAGGCTATTGATAAGCCAAGAGTTACTTTTTTCACGCCGTTGGCTTCTCCACTTCCTGATACGCTCGCAATGTTATGTGCGGGGTGGGGAATCAATGTCATTGATCATATCCCCTGAAAGGCGGGGCACAATCTCGACCTTGAGGAGACGTGCCAAACGTGGCATCAGCCTCAAGAAGCACTTCAAGAAATACTAACCGCTCGGCATTATGGCCGGATGCGACTCTTCGAGAAAAAGTTGTCAGATGAAGGCATTGTCTACACTTGAATGATTTTTTTGCCTTCGTGGCTAAGTAAAGCGGTCGCTTCGGATTCCGGACATCACTTGACTCCGAACATGAACGAAGCACACTGGAGAACTTGCCTTGCAAGCCGAATACTGTTGGGTGAGCGGATGCCAGACACAAGCCTTGGTGTTGGAGGCAAGTTCGGGGGCTATTGAGGGAGTTATGGACTAAGAGGTCCTTGGGGCGCTGGCCCATCGAATATGGGCCGGACTAGTGAAGCCGTATAGCGATAGGAGGTCTATGATGCCGTGGTGTGCCCTCGAAGTCAAGGATAGGCAGGATCTCTTTACCCCTTATTGTAATCTATCTCCGGTAACCCTAACCCTACTGGTGTCTATATAAACTGAGGGTTGTAGTCTTTATGGTTAGAGCTACATTCATCACCTCATCACCTTAGGGTTTAGCTCATGCTGATCTCGAGGTAGATCTACTCTGTAACCATACTATACATCCAATACAATCAAGCATGACGTAGGGTATTACCTCTTCGAGAGGGTCCGAACCTGGGTAAACACTGTGTTCATCGTCCCTTGTTCCCCATCGATCTCAGATACACAGCTCGGGACCCCTACCCCGAGGTTTGCCGGTTTTGACACCGACAGCCGGGATGATGAAGATGGCCTCCGGTGATGGTTTCCCCGTCCGGCAGGGTGCCCGAACGGGCTCCCGATTGGTTTTTCGTGGCTACAGAGGCTTACGGCGGCGGAACTTCTGATCTAGGGTTCTTTTTGGAGGTTTCTATATATATAAGAGTATTTGGCGTTGGAAACAAGTCAGGGGACACCCGAGGGGCCCACAAGCCCTAGGGGCACGCCCTGGGGGGTGGGGCACCCCCTGGCTTGTGGCCTCCTCGGTCACCTCCTGGCACAACTCCGGTGCTCCGTGGGTCTCTTCTGGTCCAGAAATGATCACTGTAAATTTTCAGCCCATTCCGAGAACTTTTATTTCTACAGAAAAAATGACACCATGGTAGTTCTGCTGAAAACAATGTCAGTCTGGGTTAGTTCTAATCAAATCATACCAAAACCATATAAAATAGTTGTAAACATGGCATAAATACTTCATAAATTATAGATACGTTGGAGATGTATCACATAGCATTCATCCAATCGGGATCATTCATGGCTTCTTCATACCTGGTAGGTTCTGCCAATGAGACAAAGGAGAAACTGCCATAGTAGTTAGCCAAACGAGTGCGAGAACGACTTGTGGGTCGATAACCTGGATTCTTGAGATCTTTGAGAATTAATGTAGGGTCAACTCGATTAGCCACTCGAGGGAGAGGATTTTCATCTTGATGATCATTTTCATTTTTCAGCATCAGCGTCGGGATTGGCATTTGTATCACCATTATCATCGAGATTGCCATTCGGATTAGCATTAGCATTCTGGTTGCCATTTGTGTTTGGAGCGGCATTTTCTTCGGCAGTGGCTTGGTGAGTTTTGCTTTGATTCATGGGGGCATCATCATCATCAGAAGAGTCAGGAGCATTTCCTTCGTCTGGCTTGACACTCCCAATGGCTATTTGCAGAATAGCCTTCGAAATCGGTGGTTCATCTATCACATTAGGCAGGTGCTCCTTTTGGGAGCCGTTAGATTCATCAAACCGCACATTTACCGTTTCCATAATTTTCCCGTGGTGAGAGTTATAGACACGATAAGTATGCGAGTTCGAGCCATAACCAAGAAGAAAACCTTCATGTGCCTTAGGTGCAAACTTGGAATTATGATTCATGTCACGAATATAACAAGGTGCACCAAAAACACGTAAATAAGAAACATTTGGTTTCTTGCCAGTGATAAGCTCATATGAAGTTTTCTTAAGCAACTTGTGAATATAAACACGATTGATAACATGACAAGCAGTATTAATAGCATCAGCCCAGAAGCGGATAGGAGTTTTATACTCACTGAGCATTGTTCTCGCCATTTCAATGAGAGTTTTGTTCTTTCACTCAACAACTCCATTCCGTTGGGGAGTGTATGTAGCTGAGAATTCATGAGTAATACCATTCTCATCGAGAAAATCTTCGATATGAGTATTTTTGAACTTAGTACCATTGTCGCTTCTGACATGCTTAATTCACACATCATATTCATTCTGGGCCTTCTTGGCGAATCTTTTGAAGATGTCTTGGGTGCAGCTTTTGTCTTCGAGAAAGAATACCCAAGTATAGCGAGAGAAATCATCAACAATAAGAAGACCATAATGACTACCACCAAAACTTGCATAGTTTTGAGGTCCGAATAAATCCATATGAAGAATTTCTAGAGGTCTTGTTGTGGTCATGACAGTCTTTGATGAATGATGCTTCTTAGCCAATTTACCAGCTTCACAAGCAGCACAAAGACGATCCTTGTCGACTTTCACATCAGGAATGCCATGAAGATGATTTTTCTTCACTAGAGTCTGCAAATTTCTCAAACCTGCATGACCAAATCTTCGGTGCCATAGCCAACCTTCGGTTGCTTTTACAAGCTAACAAGTTTGGACTGAGGGACCCTTAGAGAAATCCACAATATATAAATCACCCTTTCTATTTCCCTCAAAGACAAAGGAATTGTCAGAGGCCATAAAGACAATGCAGTTGGATATAGAAAATAGAACTAGCATGCCTAGATCACATAGCTTGCCAACTGACATAAGATTGAATCCAAGAGACTGAACAAGTAAAACATCATCAATAGTCTTGTCTCTGGATATAGCAATTTTACCTAGCCCAATTACCTTTCCTTTGTTGTTGTCGCTGAAAGTAATGTACTTTAAGGGTGAAGCAGTTAAGTTGGGGTCGACAAACTAGTGCATCCACTATCCATTATCCAATCGGTACACCCGGAGACATAGTCCTACAGAAGAATTAGGCTTTCTTAACCACCCACATCTTTGCAGGTGGCTTCAAAACAAAAGAGCGAGCAGGATAGGATTTCTTTCGATAACCATAATTGTTACTCGAAGTAGTATGAGCATAATGGAAAGAATAGGCATTGAAATTCTTTCCAGATGAATGAGTATAGTGGTTGAATGAGGTATGCATGTACTCATTCTGTCGAATGCAATAACGAGCATTTTCTGCCTGCATGGTTAGCACTGGAGTAATAGGAAATACATCAATAGTTTTCTTTGGCACCCAGATAGCTTTCTTTTGGGGGCCATTCCTACTGTTTGGCCCAACATAGCGAGCAACAGCCTCACCACGTTGGTTTTTGAACAGCTTATAGTTGTGCAGAGAATCATCATAATAGTATTTGGGGATAGGAGAATCTTATACCGAAAGCAAACTGGATCAAGCGTTTTGCTCTTGGCAGGCACCCACACCGTGCGAGGATATTGATCTGTTTCCCAGTAGGTACCATCCTCATTCAGTTT
The DNA here is from genome assembly GCA_011799875.1 of Thinopyrum elongatum. NCBI lineage: Eukaryota > Viridiplantae > Streptophyta > Magnoliopsida > Poales > Poaceae > Thinopyrum > Thinopyrum elongatum. The sequence continues at coordinate 534,535,249 of CM022301.1, read as the reverse complement.
CCTTTCGAAACCGATACCTTCTTTTCTGTGATTTTTGTGAAGAATGGATTTCTTAAGAACATCACATAGGGTTTGATGCCCTTTGAGAGATTTGAACATTCATGTCTGAGTAAGATCCTTCAACCTAGCATTTTCATCAGACACATAACCATTTTCCTCAACAGAGGGGTTAACATTCATAGAAGATTCAGCATTTGATTCAGTATTGCTACGTTCAAGGCATTTTAGGCAAGGTGGAACAAACACTTTAGGTTTCTCTTTAAGTTGTTGGGTGAGAAGAGAATTTTCTCTGATCAAATCCTCATGAGCCTCTCTCAGCGACTCGAGTTCCATTTCCTTTTCAGGTAATCATAGGCCAATCTCTCGTGGTCGGCTGAGAGAAAATCATGACGAGTTGATAGTTCTTCCATTCGTGACTTGAGAGTTGAATACTCTTTGGTCAATGATTGATTTTTCTCCATCTCCCCAACCAACATACCTTCAGATTTCCTGAGGGTTTTCTCAATTTTCTCAAGAGAGTTTTGTCGTATATTGACATTTTTTACCAGTTTAGCATGGTCAACCTCATCAGAAGAATATTGATCACTAGAGTGAACCTTGTGGTGTTTGGAGGATACCTTTTCTTTCGAAGCTTTGGCCATGAAGCAGTAGATAGGGGATTCGTCATCACTTGAATGTTTCACAAAGAAGCTTGATGCAGGGGTGGAGGCGCATGCTATGCCAGCCATGCCGGAATCAGAATCCTCATCGGATTCGTCAACTTCTTCGGAGATGATTCTTCTTCATCAGAATCCATTTCCTTGCCGATGTATGCCTTGGCCTTGCGAGAGGTATTCTTGTGGTTGGAGGAGGACTTGGAAGAATTCCTTGGGGATGATCTTGATGAAGACTTGGAGGAGGAGCTGTCCTTCTTATTGAAGAACTTCTTCATTTTCTTCTCATCATCGGAGTCGTAGTTCTTACTCTTGCTTTTGCCTTGATAAATGCCTGAATAATATCTTCCACTGGCATGGATTTCAGCTTCCCAGAGAGGGCAGTCTGAGATGAAATGTCCTGACTTTTTGCACTTGAAGCAGGTGTAATCTCCAGTTGGTTTTGATGAAGATTTTGAACCGCCAGAGTTGCTGGATCCTTTCTTCTAGAACTGGTTCTTCCCGTGAAGGCGCTGGAATCATTTCATGATCAGTGCGAGATCTTTGCTGATCCTTTCTGGGTCATCAGAATCTTCTTTGGCATTTCCTTCAGTGGAAGAATGAGCCATAGCCTTGAGAGCATGACTTTTGTGATTACTTGAGCCATAGAGATCTCTCTTCTCTTATTCTTGTTCCTCGTGGTGTTTAGCCTTTCCATGATATCAGTAGAGTCGAGAACTTTGAAGTCAGCTTGTTCCCTGATCAATAGAACAAGTGTGTCGAATGAACTGTCATGTGATCGAAGAAGCTTCTTCACAACTTCATGGTCAGTGATGTCTTTGGCGCCGAGACCTTGCAGCTCATTTGCTATGTCACTCAGACGATCGAAGGTTTGCTGACAGCTTTCATTTCCAATGCGCTTGAACCGATTGAACTTTGCTCGAAGAGTATCAATGCGAGCTTCTTTCTGAGTTGAAACACCATCATTTATCTTCTCGAGAATGTCCCATAATTCCTTCGCAGTTTCACACTAACGATATCGAATAAATTGAGCATGAGAGAGATGGCCACCAATTTCATCTTTAGCTTAAGCGTCCATCTGAATGAGTTTCTTCTCGGCATTAGTGGGGTCCTGAAGTATTTCAACCGCGAATCCAAGCTGCACCACATTCCACATGTCATCGTCAATGGCTCGGAGACGGATCTTCATCTTCTCTTTCCAGAAGAGATAGTCCGTCCCATCGAATATGGGAATCTTGAGATGCGACTTGTAGCTCACTGAAGACATACTTAAACTCCAAGGTTGTTAGACCAAAATGAGTAGAGTCAAGGAGTACCTTGCCCTGATACCAATTGTAGGAACAAAGTATGTCTACCAGGGGGGGGGGGGGTGAATGGGATTTTTAAAATTTCTTCGGAAATCTCAAAACTCTCATAACCCAGCTGCGGAGCAAACGAAAATAAAGTACAGTGAGCGAATATAAACTTCCGAATGGAAACAGATACAAGCATTAAAGAAAATCACATGATTTAAAAAGTTTGAATGGAAAGTGGGGGAACAGATGTAACCAGTGATGCTCGAAGGCGACAGGGTATTTGTTTGACCAGTTCGTCCTTCTGCACAAGGACTACGTCTGGTTGGAGGGGCTGTGACTTAACATGGAAGATAATCTCTCTTCACCCTATTCTCCTCGACAATTGGTTTGTCAACCAATGCCGATCACTCGTGGTAGATTCTTGAGGTGATCTCTGAACCTTACAGACTTTTTCTTCGAGAACCACAATCACTCTTGGTCTTTGAAGAAATTGACACCAAACCGTCTAGAGAGTTTGCAGCTCTCAAGAGTAATAGGTGGAGCATACTAGACTTAGATTCAGGTGATGCTGAACCACTATCTAATTTTTCGGCTCTAGGGGTTTTCTCTCAGTGGATTTTAAACTCAAATCACTCGGAGAGGGGGTTGCTCAACAATCTTCTCAGAATCAAATGGAGCAGCCACCGGACAAAGCTGGTGCGGGGTGGCTATTTATAGCCGCAGCCTTCCCTGGTGGGAAATGACCATTTTGAACACGCGGTCCAGCCAATGGCCAACCGACATGTTCTCAACGGTCAGATTTTTGGAGCAACGGTAACATTACTTGAGGAACAAGTAATGCTAACTCCTTGGTCTGAGACAAATCTCTCGCAGCAAAGAAGATGACAGTCTCTTGCTAGCAAGTATTTGCTCAGAACACAAACAGATTTCTCTCGCAACTTACATAGGATTTGGGTTTAGCATCAGAGAATCAAAGTTTTGAACGCTACACCCCTCTTAATAGTACGGTGGTCCTGTCACTCAATAAGGAGAAGAGAAACAACGAAATAAATGCTACGTCTTCACTTCATCTTCATTCTTCTCGAACGCAGTCACTTCCTTCGGACATGCACCGAACTAATTGCTTCACGTCAGCAATTTTTGAGGGGTCACTTTTGTCATCATAATCTTCGGTGATAACCTTCACTCCAACGCAGGGGATTATCTTTGATGTTTGAATAAAACTCCTCGTGATTCTAGGGACCTGTTACTCTATGTGCACTAGCAAACACATAAGTCCCATACATTTTATGTCAACAAACTCCAAAACATAAGGAGGCAAATTATTGCACCAACATGACTAAAAAAACTGGTCTGTAAAAGGCTCCATCCCAGAAAATAATAGGACAAATTTTTGGGCCAGGCCCATGTAGCTAAGAAAAATAAAGAGAAAAAGAAAATGTTAAATGGGCTGAATTATTGGGCTCGATCCATACAGACGGCCGAACTCGACCGAGCTGATTCTAATCTACGACCTTTTCGTTTGGTCGCAAATTTGCCACATCAGCTTGCCACGTTGGATATGACGTGGTGTGGGTAGATTGCTAGTGACCAAAACAATTGGTCGTAGAACCTATGACTTTCTATTTTGGTCGTAAATGTCTACGACCATTTAAGAAGAAAGGTCATTAAGTTTCATTAAAGATGGCCAGCTTTTGACCAACTGTTTTTGGTCACAAGTAGGTCACAAATGAAAAACAATGACCATTCAGTGACCAATATTGATGGTCGCAAGTTGACATATTTCTTGTAGTGAGGTTACAAAAGCAGGCTATGCATCAGAATAGGAGTTATCGAACAACAGTAGCAAAAATCTAATGCAAGCACGAGAGAGATAGAATGGGCGACATAGGAATTATCAAGGGGGTTTTTCTTGCGTGGAAGCTCTGCTAAGAAGGATGGGTTGTCAGGAGTGTAATCATACTCGGGAGCAGCATCGGTCTCAGGGTCTACTAGAGAGAAGAGGGGGAAGAAATAGTAAATACAAAGAACACAGGTGTAGCACGATGCATGACATGGTAGTATGCAATGCTAGGGGTGACCTAATGAAGTGCTACGCGTTACAGACAGAGCGGGAAAATATCTGGGAATATTTTCTCGGCTTTAGGCAATTATCGGACAGATGAACCGGAGGGGAAGGTTCCATGTTTGCTGTGATGGGGGCATGTGACAGGTATGTGGATGGCATATTCGGATTCATCATATTTTTCTGATAATTTTTATATATAACTTATTTTCATCTGACTTACAATTTATTTTATATGATTTTCCAAAGTTTTAAATGATTTTCTTAATTACTGAATTTATTTAAGCCAATAATATATTAAATAGTATTTGCTAAGTGCACACAGAAAGTGTACACATCATTGTGCTTCAGAGCCTGACAGGTGGGGGCAGTTGACCTGGTCAACTGCTGAGTCAGCAGCACATTCAGCAGTAAACAATGCTGTTGACTGGTCAAACCTGACCTGTTGGTCCCACTGGTCAGTCACTGGTTCTATTAATAGTGTTTGATTTAATATTAATTAATTTAATTAGGATGTGGGGCCCAATAGTTAGTGTCAGCGACAAAGCTGAATTTTGTTAATGTTTTAATTAGGCTATAAACAGTGGGAAGGGCCCCATATGACAGTGGGCCATTAGGGTCGGGCTAACTAGCCTAGCCGGTGGGGCTCACCTATCGGTGACCCATCGACGTTTGGACATGGCGGTGCGCACCGACGACCAAACAGACGGCGGCGCTCGCGTGACCTCGCCGGAAAACGCCTACAGGCCATGGTTTGGGCCCCGGTTGGTCGCGTTCGAACGTATGTGAAGAGGCACGTTCAGCGGTGGCCGTAGGTCATCCAGAGGTGGCCGGAATCGATGTCGGCAATGACGACCAGTGGCGGCGGGACTCGAAGCTCGATGGAAGTGACACCAGGGGCTTGCGTTCAATGGTCTAAGGGTGCAGGCGACATCTATGCATGGGTACAAGCACGCTGGGGTGCTCGGTTGAGCCGGAGGAGCTCTACAGCAGCGATTGGAAGCACGGTGGTGGCGGCGAGCTACGGCAATGATGGTCGCAGGTGATACAATGACAAAATCGAGCGAGGCAGAGAGGGAAAAGGAGGGGAAGCTCACCGGGAAGGCACACGGAGGCCCAGTGTGAGCTTAGGAGCACCAGAGTGATGAGATCGACGGCAAACAATGAAGGTGATCCGAGGAAGAAGACGATGCAGGCGACGGCGTTGGTGCTCCCTGTCGTTGATACGATGATGCAGACGAAGCAGCGGAGCGCGACGTAGTGGATGGGCACGGTCATAGGGTGCAGGGTGGTCAGAGAGAGCGCGGGCGAGGGTGTCCATGGCTACGGTGCATCGGCTTTGCGCGAGGAAGAAAAGGCGTCGCGAGGGAGAAGGGGGAATTGAGCTAGGGTTCGGCCAAGGGGGCGAGGGTGGCCTCCTTATCCACCAGGGGGCCGCGGGATGGCCGCCGCTTGTCCGGAGCGTGGCCATGGCGGGCGAATGGGCGCCACGCTCTATCTGGTGAATAGAAGAAGGGGGTGACACCGGGGTGGGCTGGGCCTCACTGTGTACTTGAGGCCCAAGTGCACAGTGGGGGCTTTTTATTTTTCTTTTATCATTTTCTGTTTTCTATTCCTCTACGGTTTTGCGTTTTATATCAATAACGATTGAATTCTTTTGAACTTGATAATTAGCACATAAATAGTACACAACATTTTGAGTTAACACAAATAGTTTCAATTTATTTTGTAATGTTTAACTATTAGTTTATTTTGAAATGACTTAATTTTAATGCTGCTCATTTAGTTTTAAATAGGTAAGGCCATTTTAAATATTCAAATCATGTTGGTATTATTTTTACCAATTCTTGGGAATTTTACTTCATATTGTAAGCATTTTTGTTTAGCTGTTTTGAGAAATATTATTTTTGGCTTTATTTTAGATTAAAACTTGGAATGGGTTTGGATCATAGTGAAGTTTAGCCAAATTAATTGTGATAACATGGCACCATTAACAGGATATCATTGTAGCATAAAACTTGGGGTGTTACTAATCTTCTCCACCAAAAGAAAATCTCGTCCCAAGATTTAAGAGGCACAATAAGGGGGAAAAGTCTGGTTGCGAAATTCTAACGAGTCTTCTTAGTCTTGGTTGCTCTTCTCGAAGAGGTCGATCCACTGTGTTCAAGTCTCCACTTCTCTGCATCAGTGCATCGTGACGAAGTTATCATCCTTCCTTCAGGATCTTCATCGTACTTACGAAAAAGTATAAGGGGTAACTTCGGAAGAACGGACCTTTACAAGGTTGATTATCTTGTAGATAACTCAAGGAATGTGGCAGAAAGTATTTATCGAATTGAAGAAATGAACATATTGAGAGCAAGATATATTTATAAGTTATAAGAAGTTTCAAGCGAGTAGGCAAGCATTCGATGCCCAACCTAGAGTGTGAATGGGGTTCAGAGCAACGGGAATAAGTGTTGCGTTTCACACTGGAATAGAATAAGTGAGGGAACATGGCTCGTGAAATACATACGAAGCCAAATCCAAGGGTAAGTTTTGGTATAGGGATCACATAGTCATTTGCATGAAACTTCACAATTAATGAGAGAGTTTCCATAAGGAATTTGATACATCTCCAAAGTATCTATAATTTTTTATTGTTCCATGCTATTATATTATCTATCTTGGATGTTTTATACGCATTTATATGCTATTTTATATCATTTTTTGGGACTAACCTATTAACCTAGTGCCCCATGCCAGTTGCTATTTTTTTCCTTGTTTTTGACTTTTACAGAAAATCAATACCAAATGGAGTCCAAAAAGAATAAAACTTTAAGATGATTTTTCTTGGACCAGAAGAAACCCACAAGACTTGGAGAGGAGGCCAAAAGACCCACGAGGGGGCCACAAGCCCTGTGGGCGCACCCCAAGGGCGGGCGGCCAGGGGCCTTGTGCCCCCCCCCCCCCCCCCGTGGCTCTCCTAACCCTAACTCCAGCACTATAAATCCTCAAATATTCCCCCCATACCAGAGGTCACACCAAAAATATGTTTCCGCCGCTGCAAGCTTCTGTTCTCGTGAGATCCCATCTTGGGGCCTTTCCGGCACTCCGCCGGAGGGGCATTCAATCGCGGAGGGCCTCTACACCAACCTTGCTGCCCTTCGGATGATGTGTGAGTAGTTTAGCAAAGACCTACGGGTCCATAGGTAGTAGCTAGATGGCTTCTTCTCTCTCTTTGATCTTCAATACATTGTTCTCCTCGATGTTCTTGGAGATCTATTCGATGTAATCTTCTTTTGCAGTGCATTTGTTGAGATCCGATGAATTGTGGGTTTATGATCAGATTATCTATGAATATTATTTGAGTCTTCTCTGAACTCTTTTATGCATGATTAAGATAGCTTTGTATTTCTCTTCGATCTATTGATTTGGTTTGGCCAACTAGATTGGTTTTTCTTACAATGGGAGAGGTGCTTTGTGATGGGTTCAATCTTGCGGTGTCCTCACCCAGTGACAGTAGCGGTAGCGAAGCACGTATTTGTATTGTTGCCATTAAGGATAAAAAGATGAGGTTTTTACCTGATTGATTGGATCTATCCCTCTACATCATGTCATCTTGCTTAAGGCGTTACTCTGTGTTGGAAATATGCCCTAGAGGCAATAATAAAGTGGTTATTATTATATTTCCTAGTTCATGATAATCGTTTATTGTCCATGCTATAATTGTGTTGATTGGAAACTCGAATACATGTGTGGATACATAGACAACAACATGTCCCTAGTGAGCCTCTACAGGACTAGCTCGTTGATCAAAGATGGCTATGGTTTCCTAGCCATATACATGAGTTGTCATTTGATAATAGGATCACATCATTAGGAGAATGATGTGTGGCACCCCGGCTCAGAGAACCGGTTTACCAGTGTTTCCAACCCAGAGATCATGTCTTCTGGAAACACACAACAACTTGGAACAGAACATAGCTGAACTTTTATTGATGATAGTCGAGTACAAGCTCACATATATTACATGATCATCAAGGCCAAAACCACATCTAGTGCTACGACAATATCTACATTATTTATCCAACATATCAGGGCCTCGGTATTACTACGGAATACTACAGCGGAAGACTATAGCATAGCGGAACATGATAGAGACTCCATCCACAGGGACACTGCTGTGGACACATCCTAGGCATCGCAACATGGACCTCGAGGCCTCCGTCTTAGTCTTCTCCCGCATCTGGCATGATATGCCAGGTGAGTACTTTGAATGTACTCGCAAGCACATGACAACCAAATATGCAGCAAATAATAGCCTGGAAAATCAACATGTTAAGTCTTAAGTGATTCACTTACTGTTACCAACTTACTCATCTCTGGGTTGCCTCCCAACCCTCGGAATACTCGATACCAACAAGTAGTTTCGCTCGAAAGACAAGTTCTTCCATCATTACTATGGTTATTATGGTTGATCACCTAGAGAGGTCTGGTCGAGCTGTCCAATACCGTGGACGCGGCTATTCGAATAGATTTTACACTCTGCAGAGGTTGAGCACTTTACCCACACTATGGAGCACTGACCTCGTGATCCCATTCAGGTGGACCAGTGTTGCTCCAACGAAACCTTCCTGGCCCGTGACTCTTCCATCGTACCACCGGCAATCACACTCCCCCGGAGTCAAGCCTTGGGTGGCCCCATGTCACCTCGTGACACCTGCCACCGTTGTGGCCTAACTAAACTGTCCGAAATGGGGACGCCGGCAAACAACACAACTGGGCTCACAGGGTTACTGCCGTCTACCTGATTAGGGCAGCACGCATGCATAACCCTCCCTCTTTGGAGGTACCGGTGAAAGAGCACCGAGCCAGACCAAGTCAAGGCCATCCCATACCGGCAAATGTGGCTGCATGGGTAAGCCCGGACAGGTGACTCTTGATCAACCAACTAAGTTTCACTTAGCAACCATAGTTATTGATCATGTCATCCTGAGTTATCGACTATAGGCATTTAAATAATTTACTATGAATTATCTATGTTAAATATATGCAAGAGATGAATATGAATTATGCAATGCTATAAAATGCTTCATAATATGGATGTCCTGGCTTGCCTTGATCAGTTGGGTTGTTCAGAAACTCCTGGTCTTCAAATCCACAAGTTTCTCCTTCTGAAAATATTTTTAAATAGCAAAGGAAAATGTCACATAAAGCCTTTTTATTCACCAACAATTCTGTGAGTGTGAGAAAAATACCAAACTTGGTGAAAAATAAAGGATTATATTATGAACACAACGCAAAAAGAATCAGGTCAATTGGACCTTCCTGTAAAAAGTTATAAGCAGTCAAACCTACTGGTTAGCTCTGTTGCATAAATCAAAATTAGAAAAACCAGAACGGGCCACGTCGAAGGCGTATTTGCCCTGGGCGCCTCCACTTACCGCTTCGTCCAGTTGCTGGCAAGTGGGGCCCGGCCCATTTAAACAGAGGAGGGAGAAAGAGCAAAGGAAGGGGCGGCTCACCGGCAGTGATTGCCGGAGTTAGCAATGGTGGTTGGGCTCGTGGATGGGGGGAATGGATCGGGCGCTCGTCGGTGGTTCACCCTGTACCCGTAGCTCCTCCGGAGATGGCTGGACGGCGTCGCGCCCTTCTTCTCCAGTGGACGGGTGCTACGGTGATCGTCGGCGATGGCGATTCTGACGGCGATTCGACCGGGCGGCGATTCTGGAATGACCAGTGGAACTTGCTGAGGACTACGGTGGTCTCAGGCGAGGCAGAGGAGGAGTGGTGGTAGCTATTGGCAGAGCTGAGGCGGCAGAGGCGCTCCGGTGAGGCTTGAGGCCAGAGGGCCTCTCGGCCTTGGCTCCTGCTTGGGGAGGCAGTGGAGGATGGAGGGCGATGGGTGAGGAGCTAGGCGAGGCTGGACGGGGCTTTTTATAGCCGAGAAGAGGTGCTCGGCAAGCTCTCTGGAAGCGGCGAGATGCGGGCCATAGCGCCGGCGAGACATACGCCGCGCTGGCTAGATGCTTGCGGCGAGGGGACGTGAGAGAGCAGCAGCATTCAATGCAGGAGGAGACAGCACGGTGAGGAAGTCGACGGCGTGGTTTCCACTGTGACCGCACGGGTTTCACAGTGCGGCGATGGCGTGGCGGCCGGGGAGGGCATCTCCGGCAAGGAGGAGGGTTCTGGAGGGGCTAGGTGGCAACCAAGGACGAGGTCGGCATGCCTGGACAAGCTGCTGCGGCGCCGTGGTCTCGCTCCGATGAGACCCGGGTCTGGCGCAACACAGAGCGCGGCGACAGGCATGCCAGCGCCATGCTCACCACGGTGCTTGGCACCAGGAGGCCACATATGCCTGGCATTTCTTGTCTAACACGTCGACCTTCGATCCCTCATTTCACCTGTACCCTTGGTTTGGCTCGGTTCGATCTGAGATGAATGGTAGGATCAACTGTAGTTTCTGACAGTAAACTTGGGGAGATTCCAGAGGAGAGATGAGGTGGAGACTGAGCCAAAGAGAGTGTCTGGAGTGATCCATGTTGGAAGGACTCCAAACTGGCCAAGTTTGAGGTGATTTGGATATGAATTGAGGGTAGTTCATGTGCAACTTGCAAAACTGGTCCAGAATGGAAATATTGATGTGCTGCTCACTTGGATGATCTTCTGGGGCTGAATCTTGGTGGTGGGAAGTTGTTTGTAGGTGTCCTCATGCCACAAAAATTTGAGAGCATTTGAATAAACCTAGCATGTACTTCCTTCACAAAGGTCCAGTCTGACCAGGAGCAAAAATGATTTATTTTGCAAAGTATATGGAATATGTTTGGATATTGGAGCAAGATATAGTCCAAGGTATTTTTAAGAATTATTTGAGAGTTTTCTGAGCATCCCAACTATAGGTTGCTTCACAACCCATAGTAATGCCCTAAATTCTCAAATAAAAGAAAAGGGTTTTTGAAGATGATTCAAATTGGGATTTGGGTCCTTGGGGTGCTTGACAGGGTTTTGGTAAGATGATGAGGCTTTGGATCACTTGGAAGGAGAGTCAAGAATGTCCAAGACCAAGTGAAAGATTCAAAACCCATTCAAATTTCAAATAAAGCCAAGAAAAGTTTGAAAAGAAAAGGTTGCCAAAATCTGGGTGTCACAAACCTACCCCCCTTAGGATGAATCTCGTCCTCGAGATTCGGTTGCTCAAAGAACAAATATGGGTAAGCGGATCTCAGAAAATCTTCTCTTTCCCAAGTAGCCTCTTCTTCAGTATGGTGCTCCCATAACACCTTGTAAAATCTTATCACCTTACTCCTTGTGATCCTTTCCATCTCATCCAAGATATTGACAGGTTTTTCCTCATAAGTCAAATCCTTAGCCAATTCTAATTCACTCATATCCGCTTGCTTGGCTGGGGGTGCAATGCATTTCCTTAATTGTGAGATGTGAAAGACATCATGAACGTCAGACAGTGCTGGTGGCAATTCCAATTGATATGCGACTCTGCCCTTCCTAGCAATCACCGGAAAGGGACCGATGTATCTTGGGGCCAACTTCCCTCGGGTGCCAAACCTTTTTACTCCCTTCATTGGGGTTACTCGCAGATAAGCATAATCTCCGGGCTCGAAAGTTACTTCCCGGTGTTTTGGGTCGTAATAGCTTTTTTGTCGGGACTTGGCTGCTTGCAGACGCTCTTGAATATCTTTGACTTGTCTTTCAGCCTCGAGCATCAAGTCCGTGCCAAAAATGCGACTATCTCCTGTTTGGGACCAGTTCAGCAGTGTGCGGCACTTCCGTCCGTACAATGCCTCAAAAGGCGACATCTTGAGACTTGCCTGATAGCTGTTGTTGTAGGAGAATTCAGCGTACGGCAAACTATCCTCCTATTTGGGTCCATGGGAGAGAGCGCATGACTGAAGCATATCTTTACTCGCTCGGTCTGTCCATCTGTCTGCGGATGGTATGCTGTGCTGTGTTTCAGCATGGTTCCCAAGGCTTGATGTAGCCGTAGCCAGAAAGTTGAGGTAAATAGGGAACCCCTATCTGAAGTGATAGACTTGGGTACTCCGTGCAGACTGACTATCCGGGACATGTAGAGTTGTGCCAGCTGATTTGCATTGAAAGTGGTCTTTACTGGGATAAAGTGAGCCACCTTCGTGAGTATGTCTACAATGACCCAAATAGCATCATTGCCTCTTGTGGACTTGGGCAGTCCCACAATAAAATCCATACATATGTCGTCCCACTTCCACTGGGGTACTGGTAAAGGCTGCAGTAGCCCAGCGGGTTTCTGATGCTCTGCTTTGACCTTGTTGCAAACGTCACAGCAGGCGACATAATATGCTATATCTTTCCGCATTCCTGACCACCAAAAAGTTTCTCTCAAGTCCTGATACATCTTGGTACCTCCCAGGTGGATCGAATATGCGGACTCATGTGCTTCCTTGAGTATTTGTTGCCTCAAGTTGTTCTGATTCGGCACACAAATTCGTTTCTCGAACCACACGGTACTTGGCCTTCCCTTGCTGAATTAACTCTTTGATCTTCCGAGTTTCTTCATCTGACTTTTGTGCTTCCTTGATTTCCTCCATAAGGGTTGGAGTAATTTCCAATGTATCCGGGGTCATTTGGCCGCATAGCATCATATTGAGCTTAACAAACTCCTCTTGTAAGCTTGGATGAATACCCTCGACTAGTGCATTTACTGCAGCTTGTTTCCTACTCAGGGCGTCAGCGACCACATTCGCTTTCCCTGGATGATAGTTTATTCCAACATCATAGTCCTTGACTAGCTCAAGCCATCTTCGCTGCCTGAGGTTCAGGTCAGGTTGAGTGAAAATATACTTGAGACTCTTGTGGTCTGTGTATATTTCACATCGTTGTCCAATAAGGTAATGCCTCCAAATTTTTAGGGCATGAACCACAACAGCTAGCTCCAAATTATGTGTGGGATAGTTCTCCTCATGAGGTCGTAGCTGTCATGACGCACGCTACAACCTTTCCCTCTTGCATTAGCACACATCCAATTCCACGACTGGATGCGTCGCAATATATGTCGAAACTCTTGTGAATGTCTGGAAGGACTAAGACAGGGGCTGTGGTTAGCCTTGTCTTTAATTCCTGGAAACTGCTGTCGCACTCGTCTGTCCAGATAAACCTTTGGTTCTTTTTCAACAATTCCATCAGTGGCTTGGCTATCTTAGAAAAGCCTTCAATGAAGCGACGGTAGTAGCCTGCCAATCCCAGGAAACTACGGACTTCAGTCACCGTAGCTGGTGTCTTCCAGTTCAAGACCGCAGTAACCTTACTGGGATCAACAGCTATCCCTTTCTCTGACAGAATATGTCCAAGGAATCCCACCTCTTTTAGCCAAAATTCACACTTACTGAACTTGGCATATAAGCGATGGGTTCTCAACCTTTCCAAGACAGCGCTAAGATGTTGTTTATGCTCCTATTCATCCTTAGAGTATATCAGGATGTCGTCAATGAACACCACTACAAACTTGTCCAAAAAGTCCATGAAGACTTTGTTCATCATGCTCATGAAGTAGGCTGGAGCGTTGGTCAAACCAAACGCCATAACTGTAAATTCATATAGCCTATAACGAGTGGTGAACGCTGTCTTAGGGATATCCTCCTTTTGGATTTTCAGTTGATGATATCCTGTTCTGAGGTCGATCTTAGAGAATACCCGTGCTCCATTCAACTGGTCGAATAAGTCATCAATTCGAGGGAGCGGGTACTTGTTCTTGATAGTGACCTCATTAAGCTGGTGATAGTCTACGCACATCCGTAAACTTCCATCTTTCTTCTTGACAAATAATACTGGTGACCCCCATGGCGAGATGCTTGGACGAATATATCCTTTCTGTAGCAATTCGTCTAACTGCTTCTTTAGCTCTGCCAGCTCTGGGCCTGGCATACGATAATATTTCTTGTATATTGGAGCTGTACCAGGAATTACTTCAATGGCGAACTCCAATTCTCGGTCGGGCGGCATTCCTAGTAATTCCTCAGGAAACACATCCGGAAATTTACCCACTACCGGGATCAGATTCATATCTATAACAGTGGTCTGGTATGCCGTGCCCTTTCTTGTTATCATTTTGCTGGCCAGAAATTGGACGGTTTGTCCGGCAGGGTTCACCATTGTCACCGTTCTGGTGGCGCAGTTGATGCACACTTGGTGCGGTGCCAACCAGTCCATTCCCAGTATTATGTCCAGTCCTGGGGAGTCAATAGCAACAAGGGTGGCCGCGAATTTGACTCCGTGGATTGAAATTTCTAGATCCTTATATATTATATTGGTTCTGATCATAGAGCCAGGGGATTGTACCACCATGATTTTGTCCAAAAGCGAAGGAGAAAACTTGTGCAAGGTGGCAAAACTTCGCGAAATAAATGAATGGGAAGCCCCAGAGTCAAATAAAATTACGGCAGGTATGTTATTGATAGAAAACATACCAAGGACAATGTCTGGAGCTTCGCAGACTTCTTCGGCAGAGACATGGTGGACGCATCCGTGGCTGAAGTTGTGGTTGGGGCGGCGTCCAAGATGGTTGACTTGTGGCTTCTGGCCAGCTGATTGCTTTCCGTTGTTATTAGTAGAACATTGCTTGGCGTAGTGTCCACTCTGGCCACAAGTGAAACAAGTGTTGTTGCAGCGGCAGTCCTCTATGACTGGCTGCTTGCCGAAGGTCTTGTTCTGGCTGCCTGGCTTGCTGTTGTTGCCACCATCGTTCCACACTGTTTTGTTTTTAGATGACCCTGGCTGCCAACTGCGCAGCTTTTATGCATACGGTTCCTTGCTTTCCTTCTTGGGCTCAAACTTCCTCTTACGATCATCATTCCCAGACTTGTGTTCTCGTTCAGCGATGAAGGCCTTATAAACCAAGGTCTGGAAATCAGGGAAGTCCAACATGCGTAGCTGACATCGGAGGGCGTGATTAAGTCCTCCGAGGAACCGGTCTATTTTCTGTTCTTCGATAGCCACATCATGAGGAGAGTACCGAGCCAAATTGTTGAACTTGTTTAAATATTCTCCCACAGACATGTTTCCTTGTGTGAGAGCCAGGAATTCTCTCTGCTTCACTTTCATGATACTCGTGGGGATATGATACTTGCGGAACAGCTCTTTGAATTTCTCCCAGGAAATCTCTTCTGCAGGCCACATTAGCTTGGTGTTATCCCACCATATGGCTGCCGGTCCTTCGAGATAATGAGTGACGAATGGGACCTTATCTGCTTCTTCACAATGAGCGATGTCCAATTTTTTTTCCATGGTTCTAATCCAGTCATCAGCCTCAATAGGATCTGCAGCCTGATTGAAGCTGGGTGGTTTTGTACGCTGGAAGTCAGACAGTTTGGAATGCACCCCATTGCCATTGTTCTGACCTACTATTGTCTGCATACTTTTGAGAATTTCCATGAGGTCTTGGTTTCTCTTTTCCTCAAACATTCTCATTATCTGATCTGTGGTTGGTGCTTGAGGTGGCGGTGGTGGTAAGTCTTCAGTCAATTGCCCTGCCTGCCTGGCGGATCGACGGACGGGGTTTCCATCGCCGCCTTGACTGCTACCTTCTTTCTTCATCCTAATTTTTGTTCCCATTGTAAACACCGAATCGATGAGCAACATCCATAAGGAGAAATACGGTTATATGACACCAAAAGAAAATTCATGAAAAAGGCAAATAAAGGGAACAACATAATTATACAAGATAACCCAACATCATACATGGCAAGCTAGTAGGGGAATGTCATGGCTAGACTGCTCATACGGCAGTTGACATATGCAAAGATGCATGCATTACTACTCAAGCTCCAGTCTAGTGGCATCAGTGACACGAACACTACCCATCTGAAGAATCCTCGTCCTCAGATCCTGAGTCAGAATCAGAACTGATGATGTGAGTCACCGGGTCAAAGGAGACACGATGTCGCTGCTGGGACGGCTCTCCTTCCGCGGGAGAAAGAGCACGTCGCCTCAGCATCGGCAGAGCAGGAGTGGCTCGAAGTGAGGCCCACTCAGCTGGGGTCTCAAGTCGACTACCAGACGATAAGCCCGATGGTCCAGAAGAACCAGAAGGGGTATCAAACGCATGTGGAGTTGGAACTGGTGGTGGATGACTAGGTGGAACTACAGGAGGAGGTGCTGGAGTCACTGCTGCAAGTGCCCCCTGAACACGACACATCTCCTCAGCCAAGGAAATGATCATATGATAACTGGCGTTCAGGTAGCGAGACAAAACACCAGCCGCATGATCACACGCCGGGTCTACCGGTGAGAGAAGGACTCGCCCTGTCGTAGGCGACAGGGTGGGATAGTGGAGGAAACCTGGATGGGTTTGCATCTCAGCCTCGTGGAAGCGCAAGTCAGTAATAGCCTCCATGGCAGCAAACTAGATCGCCAGCTCCGGAGTAGAAGCCACTCCGCCCTTGGAAGAGCGGGAAGAGCTTCCAATATCCGAAGTCGCGGTCAGGTAAGCCACTGCATGGTACTCATATACCGACTCGCTCAACTGCTCCCGAAACACCTGATACACCGGGTCATCACCGTAGGGATACAGTCGAAGCCAGACACTACGAAGCAAAACTGGAAAAGTGTGGGCTTCTGGCTCATGATGGTAGTGATAGGGAACTGGTGCCATCTACACTCACAATGTCAAGAGTTAATAACATAATGAATTATGATGCATAAAGCATGGCATGCACAATCAAATGCAACAAGCAGGATGCACACTCAAGGTCTATGCTAATCGCGATCCTAGCGCGGGTTACCTAGGGTGTCCTACAGTCAGCACGGTTCTGATACCAAGCGTTGTGGCACCCCGGCTCAGAGAACCGGTTTACCAGTGTTTCCAACCCAGAGATCATGTCTTCTGGAAACACACAACAACTTGGAACAGAACATAGCTGAACTTTTATTGATGATAGTCGAGTACAAGCTCACATATATTACATGATCATCGAGGCCAAAAGCACATCTAGTGCTACGACAATATCTACATTATTTATCCAACATATCAGGGCCTCGGTATTACTACGGAATACTACAGCGGAAGACTACAGCGTAGCGGAACATGATAGAGACTCCATCCACAGGGACACTGCTGTGGACACATCCTAGGCATCGCAACATGGACCTCGAGACCTCCGTCTTAGTCTTCGCCTGCATCTGGCATGATACGCCAGGTGAGTACTTTGAATGTACTCGCAAGCACATGACAACCAAATATGCAGCAAACAATAGCCTGGCAAATCAACATGTTAAGTCTTAAGTGATTCACTTACTGTTACCAACTTACTCATCTCTAGGTTGCCTCCCAACCCTCGGAATACTCGATACCAATGAGTACTTCCGCTCGAAAGACAAGTTCTTCCATCATTACTATGGTTATTATGGTTGATCACCTAGAGAGGTCTGGTCGAGCTGTCCAATACCGTGGACGCGGCTATTCGAATAGATTTTACACTCTGCAGAGATTGCGCACTTTACCCACACTATGGAGCACTGACCTCGTGATCCCATTTGGGTGGACCAGTGTTGCTCCAACGAAACCTGCCTGACCCGTGACTCTTCCATCGTACCACCGGCAATCACACTCCCCCGGAGTCAAGCCTTGGGTGGCCCCGTGTCACCTCGTGACACCTGCCACCGTTGTCGCCTAACTAAACTGTCCCAAACGGAGACGCCGGCAAACAACTCAACTGGGCTCACATGGTTACCGCCGTCTACCTGATCAGGGCAGCACGCACGCATAACCCTCCCTCTTTGTTGGTACCGGTGAAAGAGCACCGAGCCAGACCAAGTCAAGGCCGTCCCATACCGGCAAATGTGGCTGCACGGGTAAGCCCGGATAGGTGACTCTTGATCAACCAACTAAGTTTCACTTAGCAACCATAGTTATTGATCATGTCATACTGAGTTATCGACTATAGGCATTTAAATAATTCACTATGAATTATCTATGTTAAATATATGCAAGAGATGAATATGAATTATGCAATGCTATAAAATGCTTCATAATATGGATGTCCTGGCTTGCCTTGATCAGTTGGGTTGTTCAGAAACTCCTGGTCTTCAAATCCACAAGTTTCTCCTTCTGAAAATATTTTTAAATAGCAAAGGAAAATGTCCCATAAAGCCTTTTTATTCACCAACAATTCTGTGAGTGTGAGAAAAATACCAAACTTGGTGGAAAAATAAAGTATTATACTATGGACACAATGCAAAAAGAATCAAGTCAATTGGACCTTCCTGTAAAAAGTTATAAGCAGTCAAACCTACTGGTCAACTCTGCTGCATAAATCAAAATTAGAAAAACCAGAACGGGCCACGTCGAAGGCGTATTTGCCCCGGGCGCCAGGCCCATTTAAACAGAGGAGGGAGAAAGAGCAGAGGAAGGGGCGGCTCACCGGCGGTGATTGCCGGAGTTAGCGACGGCGGTTGGGCTCGTGGATGGGGGGAATGGATCGGGCGCTCGTCGGCGGTTCACCCTGTACCCATAGCTCCTCCGGAGATGGCTGGACGGTGTCGCGCCCTTCTTCTCCAGCGGACGGGTGCTACGGTGATCGTCGGCGATGGCGATTCTGACGGCCATTCGACCGGGCGGCAGTTCTGGAATGACCAGTGGAACTTGCTGAGGGCTATGGTGGTCTCAGGCGAGGCGGAGGAGGAGTGGTGGTGGCTATTGGCAGAGCTGAGGCGGTGGAGGCGCTCCGGTGAAGCTCGAGGCCAGAGGGCCTCTTGGCCTTGGCTCCTGCTTGGGGAGGCAGTGGAGGATGGAGGGCGATGGGTGAGGAGCTAGGCGAGGCTAGACGGGGCTTTTTATAGCCGAGAAGAGGTGCTCGGCGAGGTCTCTGGAAGCGGCGAGATGCGGGCCTTAGCACTGGCGAGACGTATGTCGCGCTGGCTGGATGCTTGCGGCGAGGGGACGTGAGAAAGCAGCAGCATTCAATGCGGGAGGAGACAGCACGGCGAGGAAGACGACGGCGAGGTTTCCACTGTGACCGCACGGGTTTCACAGTGCGGCGATGGCGTGGCGGCCGGCGAGGGCATCTCCGGCGAGGAGGAGGGTTCTGGAGGGGCTAGGTGGCAACCAAGGACGAGGTCGGCATGCCTGGACAAGCTGCTGCGGCGCCGTGGTCTCGCTCGGATGAGACCCGAGTCTGGCGCAGCGCAGAGCACGGCGACAGGCATGCCAGCGCCATGCTCGCCACGGTGCTGGGCACCAGGAGGCCACGTATGCCTGGCATTTCTTGTCTAACACGTCGACCTTCGATCCCTCATTTCACCTGTACCCTTGGTTTGGCTTGGTTCGATCTGAGATGAATGGTAGGATCAACTCTAGTTTCTGATAGTAAACTTGGGGAGGTTCCAGAGGAGAGATGAGGTGGAGACTGAGCCAAAGGGAGTGTCTGGAGTGATCCATGTTGGAAGGACTCCAAACTGGCCAAGTTTGAGGTGATTTGGATAAGAATTGAGGGTAGTTCATGTGCAACTTGCAAAACTGGTCTAGAATGGAAATATTGATGTGCTGCTCACTTGGATGATCTTCTGGGCTGAATCTTTGTGGAGGGATGTTGTTTGTAGGTGTCCTCATGCCACAAAAATTTGAGAGCATTTGAATAAACCTAGCATGTACTTCCTTCACAAAGGTCCAGTCTGACCAGGAGCAAAAATGATTTATTTTGCAAAGTATATGGAATATTTTTGGATATTGGAGCAAGATATAGTCCAAGCTATTTTTAAGAATTATTTGAGAATTTTCTGAGCATTCCAACTATAGGTTGCTTCACAACCCATAGTAATGCCCTAAATTCTCAAATAAAAGAAAAGGGTTTTTGAAGATGATTCAAATTGGGATTTGGGTCCTTGGGGTGCTTGACAGGGTTTTGGTAAGATGATGAGGCTTTGGATCACTTGGAAGAAGAGTCAAGAATGTCGAAGACCAAGTGAAATATTCAAAACCCATTCAAATTTCAAATAAAGCCAAGAAAAGTTTGAAACGAAAAAGTTGCCAAAATCAGGGTGTCACATGATGTGATGGACAAGACCCAAACTATAAACGTAGCATATGATCGTGTTAAGTTTATTGCTATCGTTTTCTGCATGTCAAGTATATGTTCCTATGACCATGAGATCATGCAACTCACTGACACCGGAGGAGTACCTTGTGTGTACCAAACATCGCAACGTAACTGGGTGACTATAAAGGTGCTCTACAGGTATCTCCGAGGGTGTCTGTTCAGTTGGCAAGGATCAAGACTGGGATTTGTCACTCCGTATGACGGAGAGGTATCTCAGGGCCCACTCGGTAATACAACATCACACGAAGCTTGCAAGCAATGTGACTAATGAGTTAGTCGCGGTGTTGGGGATATTACTACTGGGTATAAACCGGCCAGGAGAGGCCGGGTTATCCCCATAATGAGTTATTATACTTGAAGCCCACTTGGACAAAGATGGAGGTGCTTTATGAAGGCCCGGGGCCCAACGGCGGATTAAGGGCTATAGACATAAACCGACATTGATATGTAAACTTGTGTTATAAGATAGAAAGAGTAGAGACCGAGCCGGACATGTTCATGAGCTGGCCTCGGGATCCTGTAAACCGACGGGCGTCAACCCATGTATATAAGGGGACGACCCGGCGGCGGTTTGAAGGGAGACAGACAACAACTCGAGAGCCAGATATACCGGATTCGCTCCCTGGTCATCGAAACCCTAGCAATTCCACAACAACTGGATTAGGACTTTACCTTCACCGCAAGGGGCCGAACCAGTATAACTCTCTGCGTCCCTTGTCCGCTTTAACCCCTTTAAGCTAACCCATTGCGATGGCTCCACGACTAAGTCCTTTCTCTAGGACATCTGCCGTGACAAAACCACGACAGTTGGCGCCCACCGTGGGGCTATCGCACGATGGTTTCGAGTTCTTAGAGTGCAGCTTCGAAGGACTCCAGGGATACGCTGTGGGCCGGATGACCAAAAGTCGTCGCGGCAAGCTCTACATCGACGACGCAGGCTGGGGCCCCAAGGCCGGATCGATTGAGTACGGGTACCGGGTCCCCTTCGGCTGCATTCACGTATTCATTGGCAAGATTGGCGAACCGGGCCCTGAGCCGGACATCTGCACCGACATCGTCGAAACGGCTCAGCGTGCGAGGTCTGCCAGGGTTAAGCCTGTCATGAAGCATGCCTTCGTGGGAGTCATCCACGGAGTGGAATCTGAAGATGGATCGGAGTATGATGGCGAAACCATTGTTTATTCCGTTGATGAGTCATCTACTCGAGAGACCGAGTCATTGTACCAGCTGCAAGATGGCCGGTTTGGTGGTTGTTCCGATGGCGACAGTATTCCGGACTCTCTCGACCCGCCAAGCCGGGTTGCGATCTTCATGGCCGGTACGCAGTCAGCGCCACAATCTTCGACCGCTGCGGCAATGATCTCCGGTTCAGCAGCGGCGACGGCCGCTGGGGCAGGAGGCCCTGCGCTATCACCGGCTCAGGCTCTGTCCGATTTATTCGACACCTTGGCTGCACTGTTAGCAGCCGAAGTCCTCCTGGCGGATCAGGAGCGGCACAACGCAGAAGTGGCGAAGGTGAAGGATCAGATAGCCCAAGCCAAGGTGGATCTGGCAGCTGAAAACACCAGGATGGCTGCAGAGCGGGCCGAGTTAGATGCATAGGCCTATTGGCTTACGTTGGATCAGAATGCGTCCAATGATATAATGAGGAGAAGGTACCGGTCTCACCTGCCTCTGGTTTACGAAGCCAGGAATCTCTTCAATATGCCAGGGGCCGGAACCAGCAACCAGCTAGTGGTAAACCGGGTAGAAGCGCCTGGAACGGGGATGCCGTTTCAGCCGCGCGCAATGGATCCGCCTCTTCAGAATAACCCATCCCAGCATGTGCCCACGCCTCAGGGTCATTATTCCAACCCCTTGGATAACATAGTCGCGGCCGCTTCACGATTGGCAGCCCTTCCGGTCGATGGTGAGTCCCTTGTAGCGGTGGAGACGCGACGGGCTAGGGAGCTCCTTCAGACAGCTTTGACTCAGCAACAGGCTTATTCATACAGTTGTGAGAGGATTCATTCCACCCCCCGCCCAAGCCGGAGTTACAGCAGGCATGTTGATGAACCGGCTGTGTCTAGCAGTGCCCGCAATTGTAATCCACTACGAGGCCATAACCCGGCGGGTGGAGGTGTTGATGCTCAGGATGTGGTGGACCGTGCTAGGACACGTCGAGAGGCTGAGTTAGCAGCACAGAACGCGGCCCGTCAGCTTACTCCGGTTCGTCCAACAACTCCGGTGGAACCAGGGGTTACCTCTAGCTCTTTGGGGGTGCCGTGTCTCGTCCTAGCATTACGCAATGTACGGCTGCCCAAGGACTTCAAGGGCCCACGTAAAGTGCCGAATTACACTGCTGATTTATCCCTCTAGTCGTGGGTGGAGAGTTATGAAATGGCGATGGAGATGCTGGACGTAGATGATGCGGCATGTGCTAAGTACTTCACCATGATGTTGGAAGGGACAGCTCGCACTTGGTTGAAAAACCTACCAGCTAACTCCATTGGTTCATGGGCCGAGCTAAGAGCCCGGTTTATTCAGAATTTCAAAGACACGTGCAAGCAGCCCATGTCAATTGTGGATTTAGCTGCCTGTGTCCAGGAGGAAGGAGAATCAACAACCCATTGGGTGCGCCGGGTTTCAGACATTTTGCATTCATCGGACCGCATCAACGCTGATACGGCCGTTTTGACGTTGGAAGGCAATTGCCGGTTTACGCCTCTTAAGTTGAAGCTGGGACGGCTCAAACGCCATTGCAATGACATGGGGACGCTTATGGCAGCTCTGGTGAAATACGCCGACTCTGATAGTACCAAGGACCCTGAATCTGATGATGATAAGACAGGAAAGGGAAAGAAGGGTGGCAGCACCAAAGGGCAGCAGCATAACTCGGCGGGGCATGGAAACAGCGGTAAACGTAAAGTGGATAACAGTTCAGATTTTGTAGCTAATACCAACGCGCAGGGTAATGGTTAGCGTCGGAAGGGTAAACCGCCCTCGCGTGGAAGAGAACCAAGTCCCAATCCGGAGCGCCTAAATTACCTGTTGAACCAGCCCTGCCCAAAGCACGGATCGCGGGACAAGCCGGCCACGCACCTCTGGAAGGATTGTTATATTATGCGAGAATTCAAAGATTCAGATTTTTTTGGGAATGATAATGGACCGGCTGGCGGTTCAGGCCCCGGGTCTCATGGGCCGGGTTATGGAAGAGGCAGTTCTGGTTCAGGGTTCCATGGTAATCAAAGCGGACATAGCAATCAAGGCAATCAAGGCAACCAAGGTGGTTATAATCATCAGGGGAACCAACAGCAGCAGCAGTAGTCGGCTTACCAGAGCAACCCGAAGTAGTTAAACAGTGGACAGTACCATGTCTTCACCACCAGCCTGTGCAAGCGCGATCAGAAGCTTCATAAAAGGGCAGTGAACTCTGTTGAACCGGTGGTGCCCCGTTACTTACGCTGGTCTGAACAGCCCATTGTGTGGAGTCGAGAGGATCATCCACCTCGGGTTGATAATCCGGGTCATCTGGCGTTGGTGGTGGCACCTCAGGTGGGAGGTTACAAGTTCACTAAAGTACTCATGGATGGAGGGAGTAGTATCAATATCCTTTATTATGAAACCTTCCGTCGCATGGGGTTAACAGATAAAAATCTTAAACCGTCCAACACGGTCTTCCATGGTGTGGTACCTGGTAAATCGGCGTATCCGGTCGGTAAGATAGCTCTGGAGGTTGCTTTTGGTGATGAGCATGATTCAAGATCAGAAACATTGACCTTTGAAGTGGTGAAAATCAAGAGCCCGTATCATGCCCTGTTTGGGCGGCCGGCTTATGCTAAATTCATGGCGAGGCCCTGTTACGTTTATCTGCAGCTCAAGATGCCGGGTCATAAGGGGACCATCACGGTACATGGGAGTCATAAGATCGCTTTGGAATGTGAAGAAGGTGATGCGGCTTATGCGGAGTCGGTTTGTGCATCAGAGGAGTTGAAGTTTTACAAAGACAATGTTGATCCGGCAGATATGACTTCCTTGAAGAAGCCAACTACAGAGCATGAGCCGGCCTTGAAGTTTAAGTCGGCTGATGAGACTAAGCTGGTTGATTTTGTTCCTGGCGATTCATCCCAGCAGTTCAGCATCAGCGCTACCTTGGATCTGAAATAGGAAAGCGCGCTCATCGAGTTCATCCGTGAGAACCGGGACATCTTTGCGTGGAAGCCTTCTGACATGCCAGGTGTACCGAGGGAACTGGCTGAGCACACTCTTAATGTTGATCCCAAGTTTAAACCAGTCAAGCAGTTTCTCCGCAGGTTCAATGAAGAAAGACGCAAGGCTATTGGTGAGGAAGTGGCCAGGCTCTTGGCAGCTGGCTTTATTGTGGAGGTATTTCATCCTGAGTGGTTGGCTAATCCGGTGCTAGTACTTAAGAAAAACGGCACTTGGCGTATGTGTGTGGACTACACAGATTTGAACAAGGCTTGTCCAGCGGATCCTTTTTCCCTCCCTCATATTGATCAAATCATTGATGATACGGCGGGTTGCGAGCGTTTGAGTTTTCTGGATGCGTATTCTGGCTACCATCAGATCAAAATGGCAGTTAAGGACCAGGAGAAGACAGCTTTCATAACTCCCTTTGGAGCCTTCTGCTATGTGTCTATGCCCTTTGGGCTAAAGAGTGCCCAGGCGACTTATCAACGCTGTGTGCAGAACTGTCTTCATGATCAGATCGGCCGCAATGTTCACGCTTATGTGGATGATATTGTGGTGAAATCCAGAGAGAAGAAGACATTGATAGATGACTTGAAGGAGACCTTTAATAACCTCCGGGTTTATAAGATGATGCTTAATCCGGCCAAATGTGTCTTTGGTGTACCAGCAGGCAAACTTTTGGGCTTTCTGGTGTCTAACAGGGGCATTGAAGCTAATCCGGAGAAAATCAAGGCCATAACTTCTTTGGCTAAACCGAAGTGCATCAATGATGTTCAACGCTTGGCAGGCCGGATTGCAGCCTTAAGCCGGTTTATCAGTCGCCTCGTAGAGAAGGCTATCCCTTTATATCAGATGCTGAAGAAGACGGACAATTTCGTCTGGAGCGACGCCGCCAATGAAGCGTTTGAGGATTTAAAGCGGCAGCTAGCCGAGCCGCCTGTCCTTGCTGCTCCTGTTGATAAAGAGCCTTTGCTGTTATATGTGGCTGCCAATGCCCAGGCAGTTAGCGTGGCTATTGTGGTGGAGCGCAAGGAGACCGGAAAGGAGTATCCGGTTCAACGGCCGGTTTATTACATCAGTGAGGTACTCATTGAGTCTAAGCAAAGGTACCCACATTGGCAGAAGCTGGTGTATGGAGTTTTTATGGCAAGCCAGAAGCTTAAGCAATATTTCCAGGGTCATCCCATCACTGTGGTCAGCTCTGCTCCTTTGGGGGAAATAATCCGGAACAGGGAAGCGACTGGCCGGATTGCCAAGTGGGCCATTGAGCTTGGACCTTACGGGTTAAATTATGTGCCTCGGACGGCAATCAAATCACAAGCATTGGTGGATTTCATCAATGATTGGACAGAGTTACAGGCACCAGAAGAGAAGCCGGATCATACTTATTGGACTATTCATTTTGATGGGTCCAGGCAATTGGAGGGCTCTGGGGCTGGAGTCGTATTAACCTCCCCACGAGGTGATAAGTTTTGTTATGTTCTACGTTTAATGTTCCCTTGCACTAACAATGCAGCTGAATATGAGGCCTTACTCCATGGTCTTCGGATGGCTAAGGAGATGAATTTGAGCCGGGTTGAGTGCTTCGGTGACTTGGACCTGGTGGCTCAACAAGTGTCTGGTACTTGGGATTCTAGGGATCCGCTCATGGCTGCATATCGTCGAGAGGTGGATATTGTTGCAGGTCACTTCAAAGGCTATCAGGTTGATCATGTGGACCGGCGGAAGAATGAAGCGGCGGACGCTTTAAGCCGTTTGGGTTCCCAGCGTAAGCCGGTTCCACCCAACGTCTTTTTGGATGTGCTGCATAATCCGTCGGTTAAACTTCCCACAGAGGAGGATCTGGCTGTTCCTGATCCGGAGGCTCAATTGGTGGCAGCACTTCATGTTATTCCGGATTGGACCATCCCGTATCTGGCGTACATGAACCGGGGCGAGTTACCAGAGGATGAGACTTTGGCCAGACAGATAATCCGGCGATCCAAGTCAATGACTATTGTCAATGGCGAATTACATCACTGCAGTGTAATAGGGGCGTTCCAACGTTGTGTATCTCCGGAAGAGGGCCGTGAGATCCTGCGTGAGATCCACGAAGGGGATTGTGGTCACCATGCCGGTTCAAAGTCCCTGGTAGCTAAAGCTTTTCGTCATGGTTTTTATTGGCTGACGGCTCATGCTGATGCGGAAGACTTGGTGAAAAAGTGCGATGGTTGTCAGAAGTTTTCACGCCGAGCTCATGTCCCGGCCCAGGAATTGAGGATGATTCCAATTACTTGGCCGTTTGCAACGTGGGGGCTGGATATGGTTGGGCCCTTAAAGAGATCCAAGGACAAGAAGAACCACCTTTTGGTGGCGGTTGATAAGTTCACTAAGTGGGTGGAGGCAGAGGCAGTCAGTAAGTGTGATGCAACTACGGCGGTTCAATTCATCAAGAAGGTGATTTTCTGGTTTGGCTTTCCACACAGCATTATAACTGATAATGGTACTAATCTGTCCAAAGGGGCTATGAAAGAGTTTTGTCAGCGTGAGCACATCCGGCTTGATGTATCTTCAGTGGCTCACCCCCAATCTAATGGTCAAGCGGAGAGAGCCAATCAGGAGATCTTGAGAGGCATCAAGCCCCGGCTTATGGTTCCTTTGCAACGGACGCCGGGTTGTTGGGTGGAGGAGTTACCTTCTGTGTTATGGAGCATCAATACCACGCCCAACAGATCTACGGGTTACACACCTTTCTTCATGGTCTACGGAGCAGAGGCGGTTCTCCCGAGTGACATCCGTCATGACTCGCCTCGTGTGGCGGCTTATGTTGAAGCTGATAATGAGAAGGCACGGTAGGAAGCACATGACCTGTTAGATGAGGAGCGTGACATTGCAGCAGCCCGTTCAGCGATTTATCAGCAAGATCTACGTCGTTATCACAGCCGCCGGGTCAGAACCAGAACTTTTCAAGAAGGTGATATGGTGCTTCGACTCATCCAGGATCAGTCGGATATGCACAAGTTATCCCCGCCTTAGGAAGGACCCTTTGTGGTCAGCAAGAACCTGCACAACGGGTCATACTATCTAATCGATGTTCGAGAGCACAAAGACTCACGTAAATCGGAGGAGGAGACCCACCGGCCGTGGAATATCGCTCATCTACGGCCTTACTATACCTGAGCCCTAGGCTCTGCCATGTACATAGTTATGACAATGTATATATTATGATCAATATAGTAAACCGGAGCCTCAGCTAAAGCGGGGTATCTATTGTTTTTTACATCAGGTGTGGTTACATGGAAATTTCTGCTTATAAAGCGGCGTCCAGTTTATCCCTTGATCCGGCTTATCAAGCCATATATATAAATCACTTGGGGGCTTGGTCGTATTCGAACCTTAGCTACACCTCTTGATAGGCGCAAGGCCACCAGAAAAATCACTTGGGGGCTTGGTCATACTCGAACCATAGCTACACCTCTTGATTGGCTCAGACCCAAAAAAGAAAAATTACTTAGGGGCCAAAGAGAGTGTTCCAGAAGAACAACTCAAACATAGGCACCCACTGAGCACAGCTCAAAATATTGCTTGGGGATTCTTTGCTATCGCAATGAACAAATAATCTACACTTGTAATAGGCTATCAAGCCACGGCTTGGAAGCCTGGTGTATACACCTAAAACCCCAGGTTAACCTGCCTTTTTTAAGTAAGTCACTCCGTCCAGGTAAACCTGGTATGACCCATTGAACTTCGACAAGTCAATCTCATAAGACCCTGAACTTGTCAAAGTTAAAACGATGACTGGTTAAAGATTGAGGTCCATCTTAAAAGGCTTTGTAAAATTGTTTAACTCAGCGGCCTGGCAGCCCATGAAAAGCCTCGGATTTGGGGCCTGGTAGCCCGTGAAAAGCCTCGACTACAAGTTTTCATATGCTTTTATTTGCCAAGTTTTTTCGCCTTTGATGAGATTTATGATGATTTTGGTAAACCGGCGTTAATCAACCCGGCTAGGCTTTCAACTACAAGTTGTCAGTACATGATTAGTCATATTCTGGTGCTTATTAACCCGGTCTGGTTTTGACTATAAGTCGCCAGTATTATATATGAGTAATCCGGTGTTTTTCACAACCCGGTATGGGTTTGTCATAAACCGGCACAATATGGAAGGAGTTATCAATACTCATGTTTGGGGTGTCGCCCTTACTACAAAAGTTGGTCAACCTACGATGTGATTCAATGTCACAGGTATCATTTATTTTCATATTTGATTATTTTTAACAGCCTTGTTTACAAACCCAGGCTATATGCTTGGGCATCATGACCCGTCCGGTGGTAAACCGCCAGGACAAGTTCAACTTTTTGTATGCAGGAACAGCCTGAATAAATCGCTCTGGATTATGAACATCATATATCTTAAGCATGGTGAATTAACAGTTCAAGCAAAGAAAATATGCACGATGGCATAGCAGACCAAGTGTTTAAACTAGCCTATTACAAGGCGTTTCAGTGCCCAAAAGAATAATTGTTTTCTGGCAAGTATTGCAGCACGCGGAAGGTTAAATCGGCCTCCGGATCATGACTCGTCACCAGGGTGCCCTGACGGTTGTGGATCGCCTTGCGCCGGTTCATCCTCTTCCTCTCTACCCAGCGGCTGGAAGTCAATGGTGGCCCAATCGATCCCAGTTAACGCTCGGAACACAGCTTCATCGCTTATAAGTGTGGACGGTTCAACGTCAGGGGCATAGGTGTGCTTACGGATTGGCGGGATAAGATTTTGAGCCTCAGGGGTTGGTGCAGCAACCCGTTTGTTGTTGACATCATAACTCGCCTGGTAATAGGAAAGATCAGTTTCTTCAGCCAGTTGGCAAGCCAGTGGACGTACTTCCCGGTTTATTGCTCGGAGGTCCTCATGGCCAAATTCTGATCCGTCTTCTTTTAAGCTTGGATAGCCTTTAGCCACATCCATCGGATCAAGATCAGGCACCCATGCTTTTGCTCGGGTTAGTGCGGTCAGAGCACCAGCCCTGGCAGTAGATCTCTTTAGCTCTTCTACCCGGACAGGCAGCATTGACAACCTTTCTAAGGTCTCCTTGATTAAAGTTGGGGGCGGCTTGTTGTGAGAAGCAGTGCAGATGATCCGTTGCGCGCCGGTATATAACTGCTCTATAAGAGTATAGGCAGCCTTCAGCTTCCTCTGTACGTCAGAGCCCAGATGACTAATGCGAGTTCCTGCGCCATTATAAACATCAGTAAACCGGCAATGTATGGGATGATATGTTGAAAATTTAAAGCCAGGATATTTACCAAACACAGCAGCAGTCATGGCATGTATTTGCCGCTTTACACCAGTTAGCTCATCCACCACCGGTTTGAGAGCTGCTTCTGCGTCCTCGGCTCTTTTTTGCAATGCGGATTTTTCTTTGCCCCAATCCGCCCGCTCCTTGTTGAAACTCTCCTTCAGTTTTTCCATAGCGGCTAAGGCACTGGTAAGCTCATCTTTGGTTTTGGAAGTTTCTGCCTGCTGGGACTTGATGTTTTCTTGCAGATCAGCGGTTTGAGTTTCCTTTTTACTCAGCTCAGCCTATAAGAGATAAACATATCATGAATTGGCAGTGCATATTTGAAGTACCAGGCACATAACAAGTCATGCACCTGATACTTGGGGGCTAATGCATATTTGCTCGTAATCATAAATTTCTGCAAGTCCCAAGTGCAATACAAGTATTACTCTTGGTACTTGGGGGCTAATGTATGCCGGTTCAAAGTGACATTATGAGTATTCTTCTAAAAGTCCCGGTTCATCTTCATCAATTAAACCGGCCCTTGGGGACTATACCGGCGAAAGTTGTAATATTGCAATTCTAAGGTACTATTTCATCTTAGAAAGATAACCCGGCACTTGGGGGCTACTGGAGTTAATATTTGGAATTGAACACAAGAGAGAAGCAGTTATGCAGTTACCTCATATCGTTCCTTCATTAGATTCACTAAACCGGCTTCAAAGTCGCGGCTTGTGTACAGGCGGTTTAAAAAACCAGAATGGATGTCTTGGGCGTTGAGGTGAGCATAGGTTGACAAATCTGTGTTCCATTTGCCTTTGCCCATAGCAGAAACCTCGTCCTTGGCACCATGCTTCGATAAAGCAACAGGATTGCCAGGAGCGGTGTGGCCGACGCCGGTAATCATAATATCATCTTCTTTATCATCAGCAGCCTTCACGGGAGTTGATGGTTTATCAGCAGCCTTAGCTGGGCTGGCCGACTTATCATCTACGCGAGCCGGGCTAGTCGGTTTATCAGTGTGGCCTGTGGTGTCAACTTCTGTTTGTTCAACTATGAAGTTATAATCTTGAGGCGGTGGATCATCATGTGTAAATTCAATATTTGTTCTTTCCAGATCTGGAGTCTTCTCCGATTCAATATCCACATTGTCATCAGACGGTCTATTTAACCGGGCCTTCTTACTAGGTCTAGGCTTGGCACTAAGAAGAACAAGCATAAATATCAGTTCAGTATGCAAACATAACACATTAAGGATAAGATTAAAGCATAACCTACCCAGGGACCGTCTTGAGGGTTGGAAGTTGTGTGGCCGTTGATTCGCCAGAGGACGAATTAGGTGTTCCCTGATAATTTGAATCAGACGGATTAAGGGGCTGTCGAAAACAACCCGCCTTGGGGCAAGAAATATCAGGAGTATAAGAGACCTCTGTTTGACATTTCCGGACTGGAGTGTTCGGTAAACCGGTAGAGGTAACTACTTGGCCAATGTGCCGGGTTGTGCGGCGGGCTTCGTGTTGCTGTTTCTTCAAAAGAAAGTTTGGGTCCAAGTGAGCTAAGGGGTGAGAAAATTTTATTTTCCGGTTTGCTTGACGGAGTTTCTGTGTTGGCAGAGGGTCTGAACCGAAAGAAAGGATAGTTACCTCTGCATCGTCAGCCTGGCTGCCTTCGGCGTCGTCCTGATAACATTCGTTGTCAATAAGGTGTATGAAGAAAGAACCGAGAGAGTCAAGTTCTACCTCTGAGTCTGGATTAGCCGGATCCGCGTCAGCATTTGGTTCAGAAGATTCAGTGATCCTCTTCTTGGCAGGTTTCTTGGTGACCTTGGTCTTCGGGCGAAGTGGTTTGGCCGGTTTATCCTGTGGTTTTTTCTTCCAGAATGGGTCATCGCCCTGTGAAAGATGAACAAAATTTTGAGACTATTTGAAAAGGGGTAAGCTAAAACAAGAAAGTTGTGATTCTTACAGTGGGCGACCTGTTGGAGACGCAGAAAGGGCTTAACCCGGTCTGGCTACAGACAGCTTCCGGTTCATTCAGTATTTTCTTGATAGCCTCAGTAATTTCGGCTTCTGTTAGCTGAATGTCGATGTGTCATTGAGGGTCTTTCAAATCCCCTGTGTACTCACACATTAAACCGGGGCGCCGGCTTAAGGGCAGAATGCTCCAAGTTATCCAACAACGAACAAAGTCGACACCTGTCAAACCGTTTGCCATAAAGGCTCTGAGCTTTGACAGTTGTGGTGCATAGTTGGACCATTCCTTGGCAGTCAGCCTTTGAGGGAAGGGATGAGTGTTGCTAAGCTGGTGGGGACGGTAACCTGGCAAAGGATTTTCATCAGTTGGAGATGTGTCTTTGCAGTAAAACCAAGTCTGATTCCAGTCCTTGGGGTGACTATGAAGCTTGGCATGAGGGAAGCTGACATCCTTCCTCTTTTGAATTTCCATTCCACCAAGCTCGGTGTTGGGTTCGTCTGTGAACTCTGTGCGACGGTTTAAGTAAAAGAAATCCCTGAACAGTTCAACTGTGGGTTACTCTTGAAGATAGGCCTCACAAAATACTTGGAAATTGCAAATATTGGACACAAAGTTTGGTCCAATATCTTGAGGGTGGAGTTGGAAGCTGGCCAGCACATCCCGGAATTTTTTTGAACCGGGAGGGCTAAAGCCTCGACCCAGATGGTCAGTGAATATAACTACTTCTCCATCCTTGGATTCAGGAGGATTTTCCGGACCAGGGACCCTCCAGTGGATGACTTCTTTCTTGGCTAAAGCTCCAGTTGTGACACATATGTTTAATTGCTCTTCAGTAACCCGGGAAGGAACCCAGTTGCACTCGTATACTTGTTTGGCCATTTCAACGGGAAGCTGAAACACATTTATTGCCGGTTTAAGATTTATGACGGGCGAGCATAAAGCAATGCAAGATAAGCAGAAGCAGAGGTATATACATATTGTAAAACCGGAGTTTGGTATTACTAAACCGGAGTCTGACAGTGGAGAAGGTGCAAAGATCAATGAATCGGCGGTTTAAGAGGGGACTAATGATGCCTACCGGATTATTGTTCTTTGACAAAGCTAAACCGCCTATATTGGTATGAAAGATACAGATCTAAAATACCTAAGTGAGGGAAAAACAAGTTTCACAAAGTGTATGATAATTTCAGATCTGCAGTGCGACAGAAAACTAGAATATATTCAGACCTAAAATACAGGTGCTTCAACAGTTCATCGGATTCAGATGAGTTTTTTTTATACGAAGAGGATGCTCTAATGAGGAAAAAAGAGGCTATGACTACGACCGCACAAGAAATATCAGATCCATTTATCGTACTAAGAGAAACAAGGACGAACAGCGCCGGAGCTTTTATGAACTCCAACGAACGCCAAAACCCTAATGGTGAATCTGGAGAAAGAGGAAAGGGACGTACAGATGCGGATGGAGCAGCGAAGGAGCACCGCGTTTTTCTGGCCCGTTCAAGTTGATGCAGCGGCCGGAGTTGAGGAAGAAGGCGGAGCTTGACGACGGCGGCTGCGAGTGACGGTCGGGTCGGCGCGAGGAAGGAGAAAGACGAAGAGGCAAGGGGAAAAATGAAACGGACCCTTCGGCTTTATTTATAAGGCGAATGGATAAGTGACAGGCGCGAGAATCGAGGAGCCCAAAGCGGGATATGTGGCAGAGCTGTCGCCTCGATTGTCAGAGGCTCATTAATGAAGGTGAGAGACATACCATTTTTAATAACAGGTGACGTCATGGCGGTTTATCAAGATACCGGGAGATGACGTCGTGGCGGTTTACAAGATTTATGCGAAGATGCTGAAAGAGGAATTTTTCTCAAGTTGAAGATTGACATGAACCAGTTCAAATCAATCTGGGGCCTAATGTTGGGGATATTACTACTGGGTATAAACCGGCCAGGAGAGGCCGGGTTATCCCCATAATGAGTTATTATACTTGAAGCCCACTTGGACAAAGATGGAGGCGCTTTATGAAGGCCCGGGGCCCAACGGCGGATTAAGGCCTGTAGACATAAACCGACATTGATATGTAAACTTGTGTTATAAGATAGAAAGAGTAGAGACCGAGCCGGATATGTTCATGAGCCGGCCTCGGGATCCTGTAAACCGACGGGCGTCAACCCATGTTTATAAGGGGACGACCCGGCGGCGGTTTGAAGGGAGACAGACAACAACTCGAGAGCCAGATATAGCGGATTCGCTCCCTGGTCATCGAAACCCTAGCAATTCCACAACAACTGGATTAGGCATTTACCTTCACCGCAAGGGGCCGAACCAGTATAACTCTCTGCGTCCCTTGTCCGCTTTAACCCCTTTAAGCTAACCCGTCGCGATGGCTCCATGACTAAGTCCTTTCTCTAGGACATCTGCCGTGACAAAACCACGACACGCGGGATCTTGTATTACGGAACGAGTAAAGAGACTTGCCAGTAACGAGATTGAACTAGGTATGGAGATACCGATGATCGAATCTTGGGCAAGTAACATACCGATAGACAAAGGGAACTACATACGGGATTAGCTGAATCCTTGACATCGAGGTTCGACCGATAAGATCTTCGTAGAATATGTGGGAACCAATATGGACATCCAGGTCCCGCTATTGGTTATTGACCGTAGAGGTGTCTCGGTCATGTCTGCATAGTTCTCGAACCCGCAGGGTCTACACCCTTAACGTTTGGTGACGATATAAGTATAGTTGAGTCATTATGGTGGTTACTGAAGGATGTTTGGAGTCCCGGATGAGATCCCGGCCATGACGAGGAACTCCGGAATGGTTCGGAGGTGAAGATTGATATATTGGACGAAGGGTATTGGATTCCGGAATTGTTCCGGGGGTACCGGGTGATGACCAGCATGACCGAAAGGGGTTTCGGGGGGTCCCGGCAAGTGTTGGGGGGCCCATGGGCCAAGGGGAGGGGGCAAACCAGCCCACTAAGGGGCTGTGCGCCCCCCACAACCTTTCCCATGTAACCAGAAGGGGTGGGGGCACCCCCCTAGGCCAGCCATCCCCTTTGCCTTGGGGGCCATGGCTCCCGGGGGTGGGAGGCGCCCAAAACCCATCTAGGGTTTCCCCTTGTGGCCGCCGCCCCCCTAGATGAGATCTAGGGCACCCCCTCCTCCTCCCTTCCCCCTATATATAGAGAGGTAGAGAGAGGGCAGCCGCACACTTGAGCACATCTCCATGCCACGGCTCTGCCCTTCCTCTCCCTTGTAGCCCTTTTCCTCTCCGTAGTGCTTAGCGAACCTCTGCTGAGATTCCACCACCACCGCCGCCACCACGCCATCGTGCTGCCGGAGGACTCGAGCTACTACTTCACCATCGCTCACTGGATCGAGGAGGTGAAGGCGTCATCAAGCCGTACGTGTGTTGAACGCGGAGGTGTCATCCGTTCGGCACTTGGATCGGAGTTCGCGGGACGGATCATGATTGGATCGTGAAGACGTTCGACTACATCAACCGCGTTTCTTAACGCTTTCGCTTAGCGATCTACAAGGGTATGTAGATCCAATCTCTCCTCTCGTAGATGGTCATGTCCTAGATTGGATCTTGGTGAGCGTAGGAATTTTTTTGTTTCCCATGCAACGTTCCCCAATAGTGGCATCACGAGCTAGGTCTATGCCTAGAAGACATCACGAGTAGAACACAAAGGAGTTTGTGGGCGTTGATATTTAGATTGCTTCCTTCCTTGGTCTTTTCTTGATTCGGCGGTATTGTGGGATGAAGCGGCCCGGACCAACCTTACATGTCCACGTACATGAGACCGGTTCCATCGACTGACATGTGACTTTGTTGCATAAAGATGGCTGGCGGGTGACTGTCTCTCCCACCTTAGTTGAATCAGATTCGACAAAGGCAGTCCTTGTAGAAGGTTAAATAGCAACTTGCATGTCACCGTTGTGGCTTTGCATAGGTAAGAATCGTTCTTGCTAGATACCCATAGCAGCCACGTAAAACATGCAACAACAATTAGAGGACGTCTAACTTGTTTTTGCAGGGTATGTTGTGATATGATATGGCCAAAGACATGATGAGATATATTTGATATATGAGATGATCATGTTTTGTAATAGTTTATCACGACTTGCATGTCGATGAATACGGCAACCGGCATGAGCCATAGGGTTGTCTTTAATTATTGTATGACCTGCGTGTCAATCATTAAACGCTATGTAATGCTTTACATTATCGCTAAGCGGTAGCAATAGTAGTAGAAGCATGGTTGGCGTGACAACCCCGATGGCGACACGATGATGGAGATCATGATTATGGAGATCATGGTGTCATGCCAGTGACGATGGAGATCATGCCGGTGCTTTGGAGATGGAGATCAAAAGCACAAGTTGATGGCCATATCATGTCACTTATGATTTGCATGTGATGTTAATCCTTTTATGCATCTTCTTTTGCTTAGGACGACGGTAGCATTATAAGGTGATCCCTCATTAAAATTTCAAGATAAAATTGTGTTCTCCCCAAGTGTGCACCGTTGCGAAAGTTCATTGTTTCGAAGCACCACGTGATGATCGGGTGTGATAGACTCTACGTTCACATACAACGGGTGCAAGCCAGTGTTGCACATGCGGAACACTTGGGTTAAACTTGACGAGCCTAGCATGTACATACATGCCCTCAGAACACAAGAGACCGAAAGGTCGAACACGAGTCATATAGTAGATATGATCAACATGGAGATGTTCACCATTGAAACCACCTCATCTCACGTGATGATCGGACTTGGGTTAGTGAATTTGGATCGTGTTACACTCGGACAACCGGAGGGATGTTGCTTTGAGTGGGAGTTCTTAGGTAATATGATTAATTGAACTCATTTATCATGAACGATAGTCTAGGTTATCTTTGCAAATTTATGTTGAAGATCAATGGCTCGCGCAGTAGCTCCCCTGAATTTCAATGCGTTCCTAGAGAAAGCTAAGCTGAAAGATGATGGAAGCAACTTTGTAGACTGGGCCCGTAATCTGAGGATTATCCTCACGGCTGCCCAAAAGGCTTATGTCCTTGATGCACCGCTTGGTACGCCACCCCCTCCAGCGACTATGGACGTTGTGAATGCCTGGCAGTCGCGTGTTGATGACTACTCAATAGTTCAGTGCGCCATGCTGTATGGCTTAGAGCCGGGACTTCAAAGGCGTTTTGAATGTCATGGAGCATATGAGATGTTCCAGGAGTTGAAGTTTATCTTTGAGAAGAATGCCCAGATCGAGAGGTATGAGACCTCCGATAAGTTCTATGCCTGCAAGATGGAGGAGAACGGGTCTGTCAGTGAGCACATACTTAGAATGTCTGGGTACTACAATCGTCTGGCTGAGTTGGTAGTTGAGCTCCCGCCAGAGGCTATCACTGACAGAGTTCTTTAATTGCTACCACCTAGTTACAAGAGCTTTGTGCTGAACTATAACATGCAAGGGATGAGCAAGTCAGTCTCTGAGCTGTTCGCGATGCTGAAAGTCACTGAGTCAGACATCCGGAAGGAGCATCAAGTGTTGATGGTGAATAAAACTACTAGTTTCAAGAAAGGCGAGGGAAAGAAGGGAAACTTCAAGAAAGGTGGCAAAGCAGTTGCTCCTCCCGTGAAGAAACCCAAGGCTGGACCCAAGCCGGAGACTGAGTGCTTCTATTGAAAGGGAACTGGCCACTAGAAGCGGAACTGCCCCAAGTATCTGGCCGACAAGAAGGGGGCAAACATCAACAAAGGTATATATGATATACATGTTATCGATGTGTACCTTACCAACTCTCGTGGTAGTGCCTGGGTATTTGATACCGGTTCGGTTGCTCACATTTGCAACTCAAAGTAGGAACTACAGAATAGACGGAGGTTAGCAAAGGACGAAGTGACGATGCGCATGGGAAATGGTTCCAAGGTTGATGTGATCGCCGTCGGCATGCTCGCTCTTCGATTACCATCGGGATTAGTGATGAACCTGAATAATTGTTATTTAGTGCCTGCATTGAGCATGAACATTATATCTGGATCTTTTTTAATGCGAGACGGTTACTCATTTAAATCAGAGAATAATGGTTGTTCTATTTATATGGGTAATATCTTTTATGGTCATGCACCCATTGTGAAGGGTTTATTCTTATTGAATCTCGATAGTGATGATACACATCTTCATAACATTGATGCCAAAAGATGTAGAGTTGATAATGATAGTACCACTTTCTTGTGGCACTGCCGCTTAGGTCATATTGGTGTTAAGCGCATGAAGAAACTCCATGCTGATGGACTTTTGGAGTCACTTGATTTTGAATCACTTGACACATGCGAACCATGCCTCATGGGCAAGATGACCAAAACCCCGTTTTCCGGAACAATGGAACGGCAAGAGACTTGTTGGAAATCATACATACTGATGTGTGCAGTCCGGTGAGTGTTGACGCGCGTGGTGAATATCGTTATTTTCTCACCTTCATCGATGACTTGAGTAGATATGGGTATGTTTACTTAATGAAGCATAAGTCTGAAACGTTTGAAAAGTTCAAGCAATTTCAGAGTGAAGTTGAGAATCATCGTAACAACAGGATTAAATTCCTATGATCTGATCGAGGGGGAGAATATCTGAGTTATGAGTTTGGCAATCACTTAAGACAATGTGGAATTGTTTCACAGTTGACGCCATCTGGAACACCACAGCATAATGGTGTGTCCGAACATCGTAATCATACCTTATTGGATATGGAGCGTTCTATGATGTCTCTTGCCGATCTGCCACTATCGTTTTGGGGTTATATATTAGAGACAGCTGCATTCACTTTAAATAGGGTACCATCTAAGTCCGTGGAGACGACACCATATGAACTGTGGTTTGGCAAGAAACCTAAGTTGTCGTTTCTTAAGGTTTGGGGCTGCGATGCTTATGTCAAAAGGCTTCAGCCGGAAAAACTCGAACCCAAAGCGGACAAATGCGTCTTCATAGGATACCCAAAAGAGACGGTTGGGTATACCTTCTATCTCAGATCCGAAGGCAAAGTGTTTGTTGCTAAGAACGGGTCCTTTCTCGAGAAAGAGTTTCTCTCGAAAGAATTGAGTGGGAGGAAGATAGAACTTGATGAGGTTGTTGAACCTTTACTTTAACCAGAGAGTAGCGCAGCATAGAAAGATGTTTCTGTGGCGCCTATGTCAGTTGAAGAGGAAGCTGATGATGATGATCATGAAGCTTCGAATCAAGTTACTATCGAACCTCGTAGGTCGATAAGGGTACGTACAGCTCCTGAGTGGTACGGTAACCCTGTCTTAGAGGTCATGTTGTTGGACAACGATGAACCTACAAGCTAAGGAGAAGCGATGGTGGGCCCGGATTCTGACAAATGGTTAGAGGCCATGAAATCCAAGATGGGATCCATGTATGAAAACAAAGTATGGACTTTGGAAGTATTACCTGATGGGCGAAAGGCCATTCAAAATAAATGGATCTTCAAGAAGAAGACGGACGCGGACGGTAATGTCACCGTCTATAAAGCTTGACTTGTGGCAAAGGGGTTTTCACAAGTTCAAGGAGTTGACTAAGATGAGACTTTCTCACCCGTAGCAATGCTTAAGTCCGTCAGAATCATGTTGGCAATAGCTGCATTTTTCGATTATGAAATCTAGCAGATGGATGTCAAAACGGCGTTCCTTAACGGTTTCCTTAAGGAAGAGTTGTATATGATGCAACTGAAAGGTTTTGTCGATCCAGAGAATGCTGACAAAGTGTGCAAACTCCAGCGATCCATTTATGGACTAGTGCAAGCATCTCGGAGTTGGAATCTTCGCTTTGATGAGGTGATCAAAGCATTTGGGTTAATACAAGTTTACGAAGAATCTTGTATTTACAAGAAAGTGAGTGGGAGCTCTATAGCGTTTCTAATATTATATGTGGATGACATATTGCTGATTGGAAACAATATAGAACTTTTGGAAAACATGAAGGAATATTTGAACAAGAGTTTTTCAATGAAGGACCTAGGAGAAGCTGCTTTCATATTAGGCATCAAGATCTATAGAGATAGATCGAGACGCTTAATAGGACTTTCACAAAGCACATACCTTGATAAGATTTTGAAGAAGTTCAAAATGGATCTGTCAAAGAAGGGGTTCTTGCCTGTTTTGCAAGGTGTGAAGTTGAGTCAGACTCAATGCCCAGCGACTATAGAGGATAGAGAAAAGATGAGTGTCATCCCCTATGCTTCTGCCATAGGCTCTATCATGTATGCGATGATGTGCACAAGACCGGATGTCAGCCTTGCCATAAGTATGGCCGGAAGGTTTCAAAGTAATCTAGGAATGGATCACTGGACAGCGGTGAAGAATATCCTTAAGTACCTGAAAAGGACTAAGGAAATGTTTCTCATTTATGGACGTGATCAATAGCTCGTCGTAAAGGGTTACGTCGATGCAAGCTTTGACACTGATCCGGATGACTCTAAGTCTCAGACTGGATACATATACATTCTAAATGGGGGAGCGATAAGCTGGTGCAGTTCCAAGCGAAGCGTGGTAGCTGATTCTACATGTGAAGCGGAGTACATAGCTGCCTCAGAGGCAGCGAAGGAAGGTGTCTGGATGAAGCAGTTCATGACAGATCTTGGAGTTGTGCCTAGTGCCCTGGACCCAATGACTCTGCTGTGTGACAACACTGGTGCCATTGCTCTGGCCAAGGAACCAAGGTTTCACAAGAGGACCAGACACATAAAGCGACGCTTTAATTCCATCCGCGACTGGGTCAAGGAGGAGGATATAAACATTTGCAAAGTACATACGGATCTGAATGTTGCAGATCCGTTGACTAAACCTCTTTCACGGGAAAAACATGATCAACACCAGAACTCTATGGGTGTTAGATTCATTACCTTGTAATGCTAGATTATTGACTCTAGTGCAAGTGGGAGACTGTTGGAAATATGCCCTAGAGGCAATAATAAATTGGTTATTATTATATTTCCTTGTTCATGATAATCGTTTATTGTCCATGCTATAATTGTATTGATTGGAAACTCAAATACATGTGTGGATACATAGACAACAACATGTCCCTAGTGAGCCTCTACAGGACTAGCTCGTTGATCAAAGATGGCTATGGTTTCCTAGCCATAGACATGAGTTGTTATTTGATAATGGGATCACATCATTAGGAGAATGATGTGATGGACAAGACCCAAACTATAAACGTAGCATATGATCGTGTTAAGTTTATTGCTATCGCTTTCTGCATGTCAAGTATATGTTCCTATGACCATGAGATCATGCAACTCACTGACACCGGAGGAGTACCTTGTGTGTACCAAACGTCGCAACGTAACTGGGTGACTATAAAGGTGCTCTACAGGTATCTCCGAGGGTGTCTGTTCAGTTGGCATGGATCAAGACTGGGATTTGTCACTCTGTATGACAGAGAGGTATCTCAGGGCCCACTCGGTAATACAACATCACAAGAAGCTTGCAAGCAATGTGAATAATGAGTTAGCCATGGGATCTTGTATTACGGAACAAGTAAAGAGACTTGCCGGTAACGAGATTGAACTAGGTATGGAGATACCGACGATCGAATCTTGGGCAAGTAACATACCGATAGACAAAGGGAACTACATACGGGATTAGCTGATTCCTTGACATCGAGGTTCAACCGATAAGATCTTCGTAGAGTATGTGGCAACCAATATGGACATCCAGGTCCCGCTATTTTTTATTGACCGTAGAGGTGTCTCGGTCATGTCTGCATAGTTCTCGAACCCGCAGGGTCTACACACTTAACGTTTGGTGACGATATAAGTATAGTTGAGTCATTATGGTGGTTACCAAAGGTTGTTCAGAGTCTCGGATGAGATCCCGGACATGACGAGGAATTTCGGAATGGTTCAGAGGTGAAGATTGATATATTGGACGAAGGGTATTCGAGTCCGGAATTGTTCCGGGGGTACCGGGTGATGGCCAGCATGACCGAAAGGGGTTTCGGGGGGCCCCTGCAAGTGTTGGGGGGCCCCATGGGCCAAGGGGAGGGGGCAAACCAGCCCACTAAGGGGCTGTGCGCCCCCACACCCTTTCCCACATAACCAAAAGGGGCGGGGGCGCCCCCCTAGGGCAGCCATCCCCTTTGCCTTGGGGGCCAAGGCTCCCGGGGGTGGGAGGCGCCCAAAACCCATCTAGGGTTTCCCCTTATGGCTGCCGCCCCCTAGATGGGATCTAGGGCGCCCCCTCCTCCTCCCTTCCCCCTATATATAGAGAGGTAGAGAGAGGACAGCCGCACCCTTGAGCACATCTCCACGCCACGGCGCTGCCCTTCCTCTCTCTTGTAGCCATCTTTCTCTCCGTAGTGCTTAGCGAAGCTCTACTGAGATTCCACCACCACCAACGCCACCGCGCCATCGTGCTGCATGAGGACTCGAGCTACTACTTCACCATCGCTCGCTGGATCGAGGAGGTGAAGGCGTCATCAAGCCGTACGTGTGTTGAACGCGAAGGTGTCTTCCGTTCGGCACTTGGATCGGAGTTTGCGGGACGGATCGTGATTGGATCGCGAAGACGTTCGACTACATCAACCGCGTTTCTTAACGCTTCTGCATAGCGATCTACAAGGGTATGTAGATCCAATCTCTCCTCTCGTAGATGGTCATCTCCTAGATTAGATCTTGGTGAGCGTTGGAAAATTTTTGTTTCCCATGCAACATTCCCCAACACTCTATTCTTACGAACTTAATACTTTAGATGCAGGCAGGAGTCGGTCGATGTGTGGAGTAATAGTAGTAGACGCAGGCAGGAGTCGGTCTACTTGTCACGGACGTGATGCCTATATTCATGATCATTGCCTTGGATATCATCATAATTATGCGCTTTTAAATCAAATGCTCAATAGTAATTTGTTTACCCACCGTATGCTTTCTTCGAGAGAGAAGTCTCTATTGAAACCTATGGCCTCCAGGTCTATTTTCCACCATATATTTTCAGATCAATAAAACCAAAAACCAAAAAATACCTTTCTGCAATTTATTTATATATACTTTATTTTGCCTTTTATTTATCTTTTATATCTATCTCTATTAGATCTCACTCTTGCAAGTGATCGTGAATGGATTGACTACCCCTTTTTCGTGTTGTGTGCAAGTGTTTGTTAGTTTGTCCACGTGCATATATTGGAGACTTGTTTGTGCCTCCTACTGGATTGATACCTTGATTCTTAACTGAGGGAAATACTTGTCTCTACTTTGCTGCATCACCCTTTTCTCTTCAAAGGAAAAAATCAACGCAAGCTCAAGAAGTAGCAGTAAGAATTTCTGGCGCCGTTGCTAAGGAGGTTCTACATCAAGCCTACAAAGTACCTATCATAAACTCTCATCTCTTGCACTTACATTATTTTCCATTTGCCTCTCATTTTCCTCTCCCCCACTTCTAAAACATTTTCAGAAAAACACAGAAATATTTGCCTTTTTATTCTCCCTTGTTTCATTCGTCTTTTCGTTTGCTTTTTGTTTGCTTGTGTGCTAGATTGCTTACTTTGTCACGATGTCTCAAGGAAATACCAAGTTGTGTGACTTTTTCAATACTAATAATAATGATTTTATTCGTACCCTGATTGCTCCCTCCACTAGTGTGGAATCTTATGAAATTAATGCCGCTTTTTTGAATCTTGTTATGAAATATCAATTTTCTGGAAGTCCTAATGAAGATGCTGCATCCCATCTAAATACTTTCGTTGAGTTGTGTGATATGCAAAAGAAAAAATATGTGGATAATGATATTGTTAAATTGAAGCTATTTCCGTTCTCACTACGAGATCGTGCTAAAACTTGGTTTTCATCTTTGCCTAAAAATAGTATTGATTCATGGAACAAGTGTAAAGATGCTTTTATTTCCAAGTATTTTTCTCCTGCTAAGATCATCTCCCTTAGGAACGATGTAATGAATTTTAAGCAACTTGATCATGAACATGTTGCACAATCTTGGGAGCGGATGAAATTGATGATAAGAAATTTCCCTACTCATAGTTTAAGTTTATGGATGATCATACGAAATTTTTATGCCGGATTGAATTTTGCATCTAGAAATCTTTTAGATTCTGCCGCGGGAGTGTGACGCCCGGATAATTAAGCTACAGTAATCCCCTGCTAATGATGCCAAGTCATCACACTTTTTTTGCTAATCATCATCTTATTCCAAACCAACCTCAAATTCAAATTCAAGTGGCAAGTCAAATTATTATTTCTTCAAACTGTAAAACAAGAATGTTCGCATCGTTATATAAATTCCCATGAGCATTTGTCATGTTGATACCAACATTATTTGACCTACAAATTAGTCCCTAGAAATTTTTTAAAGGACCAACATCACCTTTTTATTCCAGTTAAAATCAAAATAATTCAAAGTGGCCTCAAACGTTGTGAGCTAATGCAAAATATTACCTAGTAATAATGTGCCAAGTTTCAATGTGAACAAAGTCATTTGGTAATAAAATAAAATGCTGAGCTGAGACTAAAGATGAAAATAGAAAAGAAAATGCAGATAAAAAGAAAAAGGCCTAAACTAGTTCTGTGCTAGTGGGCTCTAGTGTGCATATGGCCCAATCCACCCGGGGTCATCCCCCACTCCCGCTACAGGAAGCCAGGGAGGGCGTGGCAGGGGATCCTGGCGCCATGGCCTTGCCTTGGCCACGTGCCGGCCATCCGACTCCTCCCCGGTGACCTACAAGACGTCGCCGACGCCCCCGATGAACCCTAGCTCCCCCTTTTCTCCCCCATGCGCCACTGCTCTCTTCCCCACCCACACTCGACGCCACTGTCGCCGTGCCGTCGTTGT
Source organism: Thinopyrum elongatum (assembly GCA_011799875.1). Classification (NCBI taxonomy): domain Eukaryota; kingdom Viridiplantae; phylum Streptophyta; class Magnoliopsida; order Poales; family Poaceae; genus Thinopyrum; species Thinopyrum elongatum. The sequence goes on along the minus strand of CM022301.1, from coordinate 534,490,919 downwards.
TCGCACGCACCGGAACCTCCCCGTGCCACCTGGGGACGTCCAGGAGGACCGCCACCCTCTCTTTCGTCTGTCCCGGGGCCAGCCCAAGCTAGGGCATCGCGTAGCCTCGCCATCGCCTCTTCCTCCCGCCACGGTCGCCACGCGTCCCCGCCATCGATCTCCACCACCGGACCTCCCAGTGACCACCTGCCCCTTCCCCCGCCTTTTTCCCTCGTTTTCAGCCGCCGTGGCCGAAGCCCCGCCATAACCGCACCGGAGCTCGCTCCCGTACATGCCCGGCCACGCCCTGCCTCGCCTCTAGCCGCGGCCTAACCGCGCCCTCGCGCGCTCGCCCGCCATAACTGAGCCCTACACGCGTCGCCCGCAGCCCCGAGCCATCCGCCGCTGCTCGCCGGTTGCTGCTTTGCGCCCGGTCGCCACTACCACTGGCGCTGCTGATTCTGCTACTGTCGCTGCTAGCTACCGCCGCCTCCGGCCGCCCGTGGCCTCGCCACTGCCCGTGCCTCCCGCCGCTCCTACGCCGCCCCCTACCTCCCCCTGCCTGCGGCTGCTGCCCCACAGCCCACCGCCGAGCCGCCCGCTCATCGCCCGCTCCCGCTTGCCCTCGCTCGCGCCACCGCCTCCAGGCGCTCGCGCCCAGCACGGCCATGCCCCGCGCCTCCCTGCCCGCTGCAAGCGCCGCTCGCCGCCGGAGCCCCGCCGGAGCCCGTCATGGACACCTCTGCTCGCCGCGCCCGTCGTCTTTGCTCGCCCCGCCGCCTAGCGCCGCTCCCCGCCCCGCCCGCTTGCCATGCGTGCGTCGTCCTACGCCGACGCCGCCCTCCATCGGTGCCACCCGCTGCTGGCCCCACGCGCCACCTGCTCGCCAACCATCCCCGGTGGGACACCCGACCATGGCTTCTGTCGCGCGAGCCGGCCGGCCTCCTGTTCGATTATTGGGGATAAGCCCCCCACTAAGCTAACCCCACCAACCCTCCTCGCCCACTCGTTCCTCTCCGCCTTGCCCTCTCGCCCCAGATCCCCCTTGACCGTGCTCCTTCGCCGCCGACCACCTCGCCCTGTCGCGGCCACCGGCCGGCCCTCGTCTCGCGAAAATTCGTAGAGCTCCGCCGCTGGCCGCTACATCCACTACGCCAAACAGAACGAGCCCGGGGCCCCTGCATCATCGAATTTGCCATCGTGTTTAACCGTCGGCCACAGGTGCATCCGTGATGATTGCCGCCGTTCTACTACTCCTAAGTCATCGCCGGGCCTCCTTGTGCCAACTAGGTGAGCTTCACCTCACTTCCCCTCAGCTAGCTAGCTTCTGTGCCCCAGCATCGCCCCCCCCGCCATGACCGGAGCCCGGCCTCTCGTATATGCTCTGCTGCTGCTGCTGCGAGGCTGCTGCTCTTCACTGCCTGCCGCTGATGGCTGTCGCCGTCGCTACTGCCGCGTCTGCCTGGCCGCGCTCGCCCGTGCTCGTCCATGCCTGCCGCTGCTTCCCCGCGCTCGGCCGCTGGAGCTCGCTCCGCCTGCGCTCCTCTGGCCGGTAGCGGCGTCCCTACCTACGCTCGCCGCGCCCCGGGCCACTCAGTGGCCGCGCCCTGGCCGCCCCTTTGACTGTGCCCGCTTGTTGTTTCCCCCCGGTGCGCTCGCCATCGGCGCTCGTGGCCGTGCCCCCGGTTGCCTACTGCTGCCGTGCTCCTGCCGTCCCGCTGCTACCCCGCCTGCCGCCGCCCCCAGCGCCCGCGCCGCCGCCGGCCTATCACCCGCGCGCCGCCGCCCCTGCGCCCGCCTCCGCCTGCCGCGGCCGGCTGACGAGCCTCGCCGAGGCCACGGCCTCGCCCTGCCGCGTCGGGCTACGGCCTCCTCGGGCGCTCGCCGCACGAGGGCGCCCACTGCCCGATAACGCCCGCTCTGCTAAGGCCTATTGGCCACTACCCAATGGGGCCCCCAGCCCCTTTTCTTTAAAACATAAAAAATAGAATAAATAAAAATAATATAATTAATTAACTTAATTAATCTTGTTTAGTTAACTAATTAAGTTTAATTAACCTACTAATTAAACTGGGTTAATTTTGTAACTAGCAAAACAGTGTGTGACAGGGAGGCCCCACCCCCTGTTGACCAGTCAACATTGACTGGTCAACTGGGTCCCCCTGGCCCACATGTCATCCTCTGTGTACACTGTTGTGTACACAGAGCTGGGTGCACCTAGCATTTAATCAATATTTTCGAATTAATAATAACTTCAGAATACTGCTAAAACTTTAGAAATTCATAGAAAATAATCCGTAACTCAGATGAAAATACTTTGTACATGAAAGTTGCTTAGAAAAATATGACGAATCCGAATATGCAATCCGTTCGTCTGTCTCACGTCCCTAGCATAGCGAACCTGGAACCGTCCCCCTCCGTTTCATCTGTCCGAAAACACCAAACTTTGGGAAAACATTCCCGGATGTTTCCCCCCTTCGCCGGTATCATGTAGCACTGCGATAGAACACCCCTAGCTCTGCCTGTATTCATGTCATGCATCTGTTTGCTTGCATTTACTGTTTCTTCCCACTCTTCTCTCCGATAGACCCCGAGACCGCTGCTGATGCCCCTGTGATCGACTACATCACCGACGACCCTCCTTCCCTTTCGGCAAAGCTTCCAGGCAAGCAAACCCCCCTTGATCATTCCGATAGCGCCTAGTTCCTTCTCTCTCATGTTTGCATTAGATTTTGCTACTGTAATTGATTGCTCCTATCTGATGCATAGCCTGCTTTTGTAACCTGATATTGTTACTTACCTGCTTATCCTAAACTACTTAGTATAGGTTGGTTGGTGATCCATCAGTGACCCCTCACCTTGTCCCAGTTGCCTTGGCTTGATGACCGATAACTTGATCAACATGATCGATGTCCAGAGCCCGACACATCACCTCACCCCCCTTTAGTTGTACGACTCTGCAGAGCTATTATCGCGTGCCGAGGGTGATACTTCGTATAGCACTCCTGATGATAACTCTGTAGTGTCGCTAATCGGTCGTGGTCTGTCGAGAGTGATTCCTCCTTCACCACTCCCGATGACGACTCTGTCGTGCAACACCTCAAGTGTGAACCTCAAGGGTGATTCCTCATATGTTCACCTTGACGATTACATCGAGCGGAATCCGTCGACGGTGATTCCTCGGGTTTTCCCCCTTGATGTTTTGGACACACGGATACCTTGACTTTACTTCAGACCTTTGTGAAAGCCGGGCGGGCCCAGAGAGCACCCGCGAGAGATACTTGTGAAAGTCGGTAGGGCCCGAAGAGCACCCGCAAGAGTTACGGTGGCGGCTGGCTATTTAGCGGTATCACCCAGGATGTGGTGGTAGCTCCGGACTTCTCCCGACAGCCGTCACTTCATTTAATAATGCACTAGCAGGTTTGGGTATTTGTTCTGAGTTAGCCACTGGCCTATACGCACTAACCACCACGCGGGAACAGATATGGGCACTCGACATCGTACGTTTCTTCCGAAAGCTCTGTTAGACGTCCAATCCAACATTGTAGCACGGCTAGGCCGGCACCATCCATGACAGAGGTGGAGCTTGGACCCGCCCTACACACAACGACCCGGAGTGCAATGGGCGATGGGCCCAAGACCCCGGAGCGCTTAGGATGTAGACCGACAGGGACCTCTCTACTGAGCCTAGGTAGGACTACGACGTGTTGATCTTCTGAGGCCGGGCATGACCCAGGAAAGTGTGTCCGGCCAGAGTAATCAAGTATGTTGGGAAATGTGGTGCAGCCCTGCAGGGAAGTTATCTATTCGAATAGCCGTGTCCACGGTAAAGGACCCTCAGAGTTGTATCTCGACCTATTACAACTATAAATGGATACTTGAGACATGTGATGGATATGTGGCTCCGAGGTTGCTTTCTCACAGGGAGGCGAGGAAGGATCTCTGGGCGTTAACTCTACAACATGCTTGTTAAATATAAACTGCTATTCTGTACTCTTTTGAATGCTGCAAGATGCTTGAAGATGCTAGTCTTTGATAGGCTAGGCTTTCCCTTCTCCTCTGGCATTCTGCAGTTCAGTCCACAGATACAACCCATTCCTTTGATACTGATGCATACTTAGTGTAGTTCTGATGTAAGTCTTGCGAGTACTTTGGATGAGTACTCACGGTTGCTTTGCTACCTCTTTTTCACCTATACCCGGTTGCTGCGATCTAATTGTGGATCCCAGGAGCCAGATCCACCCCCACCATTTACTACTTCTACCCCGAGGGTGCCTACTGCTACGTGGAGACCGCCGACGACCAGGAGTAGTTAGGAGGTCCTAGGAAGGAGGCCTTGCCTCTTCGATCATTGTTGCTTTTGTGTTTGCCTTCTTAAGGCAGTCTTGTTTAACTTATGTCTGTACTCAGATATTGTTGCTTCCGCTGACTCTTGTGTATTCGAGCCCTCGAGGCCCCTGGCTTGTAATATGAAGCTTGTATTATTTTAATTTGTGTCTAGAGTTGTGTTGTGATATCTTCCCTTGAGTCCCTGATCTTGATCGTACACATTTGCGTGTATGATGAGTGTACGATTGAATCGGGGGCATCACAAGTTGGTATCAGAGCCAACTGCCTGTAGGAACCCCCCTTCCAAACTCCTTGGCTGAAGTTGAGTCTAGTCCTTGAAAAACTATTTTACTAACATGGCTGTGTGACTTACGGGCCCATGTCGCCATTGGGTGGTATTAGGATCTTTTATTCCTCGTCTATACTTTGGGAATCTGATCTCTCTTCTATTCGGGTTAAATGTTTTTTGCTAACTCTAACTTTAGGATCTCGTGATCACATCCACCCGGAGATTTGTAATACGCCTTTTTCGAATTGAGAGCCAAGTTCTGCTTCACAATATTCACTGACCGCAGGATCCTCTTGTTGAGGGCACCCTGCGTCGCCACTTGCCAATCCTTCACTCTAGTGGTTGTCTCCGACGCTGATGTAGCCTTTGCTATGTCCCACTGTTGTACCCCTCCATCCCGTGCATGCGTGCCGCCTAGTATGCCTAGGATATTTCTCTTGTCCGAACTCATACTAATAGCGTGTAATTGGCTCTATATATGTATCGGTATGTCTTCAATGACTACTGCTTTGTACATACTGCACCTTTGCTCATTGCTCAAGTTACATCATGAATGACTCCCTACACTTGCTCCACCCCTTTCTAAACTACCCCCTGTTGCATTTAAGCAGGATGGTTACGCCCGCTGGTCATGGCCGCCTGAATACATGGCCGGAATGATACAATAGTTGAGCTGAATCACCAGTTCATGGAAGGAGTCATGGATCAGTTTCCGCGCCCCAATAGGAATCAGCAGCTAGCCCCAGTAACACTGCAATACTTTGCGCATATCAACCCTATCATCTACCGCAGCTCAACTCAGCCCCTTGTTGCTGATGACTGGCTCCGTGACATCCTTTCGAGTTGGAGTTTGCTGATGTAGCCCCTGCCAACTATGTCACCTTCGCGGTTTACTACCTGAAGGTCCCGCTGCTCAATGGTGGGACAGCCACGGGCGTTCCTTACCTGTTGGAACCGCCATCACTTGGCCGGTATTCCAAGCTGCATTCCGCGGGCCAATGTCGAACCACCATGGTTAATCACAACGTCCCCGTTGAAATTGAAGGGTTGGAATTCCATGTTTCCCCCATTGTTTTGAAGTCGTCCAATATCGACCTCATTCTGGGAATGGAATGGTTGAAAACACATACCCCTTCTATCATTGGCGCCACTAAAACCGTCCTACGTCCTTCAAATGAGATAGTAAGCTACCATGCTCATCTTGTTCGAAATGCCGAAGCCCGGATTTATTCCTTGAATGCGTGAAACGCTTCTCTTTTTGTGAGAATTGAAAACGCTACATCCAAGTCTGAAGTATCTGTCCGGTCCGCGTTCTCGATCAAGCTGAATGTCGCACCCGTCAGAGGGCTATCAAATTTCTTAAAGTTCAGTGGTCAAATCATTCTGAAGATGAAGCCACTTGGGAACGCGAGTATCGTCTTCATGATGAATACCCCGCTTTGTTACCATCTACCTCCTAAATCTCGGGACGAGATTTCTTGTAGTGGAGGAGATTTGTGACGCACAGATAATTAAGCTACAGTAATCCCCTGCTAATGATGCCAAGTCATCACGCTTATTTTTGCTAATCATCATCTTATTCCAAACCAACCTCAAATTCAAATTCAAGTAGCAAGTCAAATTATTATTTCTTCAAACTGTAAAATAAAAATGTTCGCATCGTTATATAAATTCCCAAGAGCATTTGTCATATTTACACCAACATTATTTGACCTAGAAATTAGTCCCTAGCAATTTTTTATGGAACAACATCATCTTTTTATTCCAGTTAAACTCAAACTAAAATCAAAATAATTCAAAGTGGCCTCAAACTTTGTGGGCTAATGCAAAATATTACCTAGTAATAATGTGCCAAGTTTCAATGTGAACAAAGTCATTTGGTAATAAAATAAAATGCTGAGCTGAGACTAAAGATGAAAACAGAAAAGAAAATGCAGATAAAAAGAAAAAGGCCTAAACTAGTTCTGTGCTAGTGGGCTCTAGTGTGCATATGGCCCAATCCACCCGGGGTCATCCCCCACTCCCGCTACAGGAAGCCAGGGAGGTCGTGGCAGGGGATCCTGGCGCCATGGCCTTGCCTTGGCCATGTGCCGGCTATCCGGCTCCTCCCCGGTGACCTACAAGACATCGCCCACGCCCCTGACGAACCCTAGCCCCCCCCCCCCTTTTCTCCCCCCACGCGCCGCTGCTCTCTTCCCCATCCACACCCGAAGCCACCGTCGCCGTACCGTCATCATTCGCATGCACCGGAACCTCCCTGCGCCACCTGGGGACGTCCAGGAGGACCGCCACCATCTCCTTCATCCATCCCGGGGGCCAGCCCAAGCTAGGGCATCGCGTAGCCTCGCCATCGCCTCTTCTTCCTGCCACGGTCGCCGTGCGCCCCCGCCATCGATCTCCACCATCGGACCTCCCCAACCATCTCGAGCTCGCCTACGACCTCCCAGTGAGCACCTGCCCCTTCCCCCGCCTTTTTCCCCTCGTTTTCAGTTGCCGTAGCCGCCATGGCCGAAGCCCTGCCATAACCGCGCCGGAGCTCGCTCCCGTACGTGTCCGGCCATGCCCTACCTCGCCTCTAGCCGCGGCCTGACCGCGCCCTCACGCGCTCGCCTGCCCTGACCGAGCCCTGCACGCGTCGCCCGCAGCCCCGTGCCATCCACCGCTGCTCTACGCCCGGCCACCGCCGCCGTTCCTAGCCGCTGCCGCTTCTGATTCTGCTACTATCGCTGCTAGCTCCCGCCGCCTCCGGCCGCCCGTGGCCTCGCCACTACCGCCTCCCACTGCCGCTGCGAGCCGTGCCCCCGCCGCTCCAGCACCACCCGCTACCTCCCCCTGCCTGCTGCTGCTGCCCCGCAGCCCATCGCCGCGCTGCCCGCTAGTCGCTCGCGCCACCGCCTCCAAGCACTCGCGCCAAGCCCGGCCATGCCCCGCGCCTTCTTGCCCACTGCGAGCGCTACTCGCCGCCGGAGCCCCACCTCTGCCCATCGTGGCCACCTCTGCTCACCGCGCCCATCGTCTCTGCTCGCCCTGCCGGCTAGCGCCGCTCCCCGCCCTGCCCGCCTGCCCTGCGCGCGTCGCCCTACGCCGGCGCCGCCCTTCGCCGGTGCCACCCGCTGCTGGCCCCTCACGCTGCCTGCTTGCCCACCATCGCCGGCGGCACACCTGGCCATGGCTTCTGTCGCGCGAGCCGGCTGGCCTTCTGTTCGATTTGTGGGGATAACCCCCCCACTAAGCTAACCCCACCAAACACCCTCGCCCACTCGTTCCTCACCGCCTTGCCCTCTCGCCCCAGACCCCCCTTGACCGAGCTCCATAGCCACCAACCACCTCGCCCTGCCACGGCCACTGACCGGCCCTCGCCTCGCAAACATGTCGTAGAGCTCCGCTGCTGGCCGCTACATCGACTACGCCAAACGGAACGAGCCCAGGGCCCCTGCATCGCCGAATTTGCCATCGTCTTCAACCCTCAGCCATCGGTGCATCTGCGACGATTGCCGCCGTTCTACTGCTCCTAAGTCATCGTCGGGCCTCCTTGTGCCTCCTAGGTGAGCTTCACCTCACTTCCCCTCTGCTAGCTAGCTTCTGCGCCCCCAGCATCGCCCCCCCACCATGACCGGAGCCCGACCTCCCATATACGCTCTGCTGCTGCTGCGAGGCTGCTGCTCTCCACTGCTTATTGCTGATGGCTGCCACCGTCGCTGCTGCCGCATGTGCCTGTCCGCGCTCGCCCGCGCGCGTCCGTGCTTGCCTTTGCTTCCCCGTGCTCGGCTGCTGGAGCTCGCTCCGCCTGCGCTCCCTCTGGCCGGTAGCGCGTCCCTACCTGCGCTCTCCGCGCCCTGGGCCACTCAGTGGCCGCGCCCGCGCATGCGACACCGTGCCTCGGCCGCCCCTTTGACCGCGCCCGCATCTCATTTCCCCCTGGTGCGCTCGCCACCGGTGCCCGTGGCCGCGCCCCCGGTTGCCTACTGCTGCTGTGCTCCTGCCGCCCCGCTGCTGCCCCGCCTACCGCTGCCACCAGCACCCACGCCGTCACCGCCCTAGCGCTCGCCTCCGCCTGCCGCGGCCGGCCGGCGAGTGATACGTCCATTTTGCATCATGTTTTCCTATTGTGATTTATAATGTTTTAATGCATAATAGTTCATTTTGGATTATTTCTAATGCCTTTTCTCTCATAATATGCTAGGTTTACACAAAGAGGGAGAATGCCGGCAGCTGAAATTCTGGACCTGAAAAAGCTATGTCGGAGTTACCTATTCTGCACATCTCCAAATGAGCTGAAAATTTACGGAGAACTATTTTGCAATATAAGAAAAATATTGGAGCAAATAACTACCGGAAGAGGCCCACCAGGTGGGCACAACCCACCTGGGCGTGCCAGGGAGCCCAGGTGGGCCCTGGTGGGTTGTGCCCTCCTCGGCCCACCTCCGTTGCCCATCTTCTGGTATGTAAGTCATTTTGACCTAGAAAAAATGAGGATAGGACTTTTGGGACGAAGCGCCACCATCTCGAGGCGGTACTTAGGCAGGAGTACTTTTGCTCTCCGGCGGAGCGATTCCACCGGGGGAACTTCCCTCCCGGAGGGGGAAATCCTCGCCATCATCATCACCAACAACTCTCCCATCTTTGAGAGGGCAATCTCCATCAACATCTTCAACAACACCATCTCCTCTGAAACACTAGTTCATCTCTTGTGTTCAATCTTTGTACCGGAACCTTAGATTGGCACTTGTGGGTGACTAGTAGTGTTGATTACATCTTGTAGTTGATTACTATATGGTTTATTTGGTGGAAGATTATATGTTCAGACCCATTATGCTATTTAATACCCCTATGATCTTGAGCATGATTATTATTTGTGAGTAGTTACTTTTGTTCTTGAGGTCATGGGAGAAGTCATGTTGCAAGTAATCATGTGAACTTGATATGTATTCGATATTTTGATGATATGTATGTTGTGATTCCCTTAGTGCTGTCATGTGAACGTCGACTACATGTCACTTCACCATATTTGGGCCTAAGGGAATGCATTGTGGAGTAGTTATTAGATGATGGGTTGCTAGAGTGACAGAAGCTTAAACCCTAGTTTATGCGCTACTTCCTAAGGGACTGATTTGGATCCAAATGTTTGATGCTATGGTTAGATTTTATCTTAATACTTTTCTCGTAGTTGCGGATGCTTGCGAGGGGGTTAATCATAAGTACGAGGTTTGTTCAAGTAAGAACAGCACCTAAGCACCGGTCCACCCACATATCAAATTATCAAAGTAGCGAACACGAATCAAACCAACATGATGAAAGTGATATGATGAAATTCCCGTGTACCCTCAAGAACTCTTTGCTTATCAGAAGAAACCATTTTGGCCTGTCCTTTGCCACAAAGGGATGGGGCTACCTTGCTGCACTTTATTTACCGTTACCTTTACTTGCTCGTTACAAATTATCTTGCTATCAAACTACCAGTTACCGACTATTTCAGTGCTTGCAGAAAATAGCTTGCTGAAAACCACTTGTCATTTCCTTCTGCTCCTCGTTGGGTTCGACACTCTTACTTATCGAAAGGACTACGATTGATCCCCTATACTTGTGGGTCATCAAGGCTCTTTTCTAGCGCCATTGCCGGGGAGTGAAGCTCTCTTGGTAAGTGGAAATTGGTAAGGAAAAATTATTACTAAGTGCTAAAATTTATTGTCACTTGTCACTATGGAGAATCATCCTTTGAGGGGTTTGTTCGGGGTATCTTCACCTCAACCAGAACCACAATTAGTTACCCCTCAACCTACTGCACCTACTGGAAATATTGGTTGTGAAATTCCTTCGGGTATGATAGAACAACTACTAGCTAATCCTTATGCAGGAGATGGAACCAAACATCCTGATATGCACTTGATATATGTGGATGAAATTTGTGGATTATTTAAGCTTGCAGGTTTGCCCGGAGATGAAGCTAAGAAGAAGGTTTTCCCTTTATCTTTGAAGGGAAAAGCATTAGCATGGTATAGGCTATGCGATGATATTGGGTCTTGGAACTGGAATCGATTGAAATTGGAATTTCACCAAAAAATTTATCCTATGCATCTAGTTCATTGTGATCAGAATTATATATATAATTTTTGGCCTCGTGAAGAAGAAAGTATCGCTCTAGCTTGGGGGAGGCTTAAGTCAATGTTATATTCATGCCCCAATCATGAGCTCTCTAGAGAAATTATCATTCAGAATTTTTATGCTCAACTTTCTTGTGATGATCAATCCATTCTCGATACTTCTTGTACTGGTTCTTTTATGAAGGAGACTATTGAATTCAGGTGGGATCTTTTAGAAAGAATTAAATGCAACTCTGAAGATTGGGAACTCGACGAAGGTAAAGAGGCAGGTATTAATCTTGAGTTTGATTGTGTTAAATCTTTTATGAATGCCGATGCTTTTCACAAGTTTAGAACTAAATATGGACTTGACTCTGAGATAGTAGCCTCTTTTTGTGAATCATTTGCTACTCATGTTGATCTCCCTAAGGAGAAGTGGTTCAAATATCACCCACCTATTAAAGAAGAAACTAAAGAACCGGTCGTAGCTAAAGATGAAACTATTATTTATAATGTTGACCCAGTTGTTCCTACTGCTTATATTGAAAAACCACCTTTCCCTGTTAGGATAAAGGAACATGCTAAGGTTTCAACTGTGGTTCGCAAAAGTAATATTAGAGCACCTAAACCTACAGAACAAATTAAAGTAGAACTTAGAGTTGCTATGGTTAAAGATCTCATGGTAGAAAATATTGATGGGCATGTTATTTACTTCTGTGATGAAGCTGCTAGAATTGCCAAATAGATGAAAAGGATAAACATAGACCTATTGTTGGCATGCCTGTTGTCTCAGTTAAAATAGGAGATCATTGTTATCATGGTTTATGTGACTTAGGTGCTAGCGTGAGTGCTATTCCTTTTACTTTATACCAAGAAATTATGAATGACATAGTACCCGCTGAAATAGAAGACATAGATGTTACTATTAAACTTGCTAATAGAGACACCATCACACCACTTGGGATTGTTAGAGATGTTGAAGTCTTGTGTGGGAAAATAAAATACCCTACTGATTTTCTAGTCCTTGGTTCCCCACAAGATGATTTTTGTCCCATTATCTTCGGTAGACCTTTCTTGAATGCTGTCAATGCTACTATAGATTGTCATAAACAAACTATCAGTGTTAGCTTTGGTGATGAGTCTCATGAATTCCATTTTTCCAAGTTTAATAGACAACCTCATAACACTACAGGAATCAGGTTCTTTGCCATCTGCCATGGCAGACGGCAAAGGCACCAAAGGCGGACGGCAAACCTCTTTGCCGTCTGCCACCAATGGCAAAGATGTCCGGCAAAGAAGGTGATGGTAAACAGGTTCTTTGCCGTCTGCTTCGTCAAAGCGGACGGCAAAGGCCCTTTGCCGTCTGTGGCTGATGGCAAAGAACATGGACGGCAAATAACAGGCGTTAGCCATGTTAGGTAGCTAACGGCAGCCTTTGCCGTCCGCCAGCGAACGGCAAACATGTTGTGGCATTTGCCGTCTGCCATCCTACGTCAGCCGCACGTCATGCCCCCCCAAGTCTTTGCCGTCTGCCACAAACAGCAAACTCCCACAGCCTTTGCCGTCTACCACAGATGGCATAGTAACCAAATGGGTCAGCTCCCAGATTGCACAGGTTACTGCCATGTGGCCTCTTTGCCTTCTGTGGCAGACGACAAAGGCCCCTTTGCCGTCGGTGGCAGACGGCAAAGTGCCTGTCTTGTTTCTGTTTTTTCGGTTTTCTGTTATATCCCTGCATTTTCAAAAGATATATATAGTTCCAACCTCAAACATAGCCCATGTATCAAACATCTAGCAGTCCATCAATGCAACAGAACATATAGGGTATTAAAATATCCAATACATACATAGTTTCACGGAGTTCATCCATATATACATACATAGTTTCACATTGTGCATCAATACAAATGAAAACAAGAACTAAACACTAGTAGTCCATCAATGCTGCTTCCATGAAGTGAATCAAACCTGCAAAAATGGGAGTAAGAAAGTTAGAATAAGAAGAAGACTAGAAGAAGAAGAAGAAGAAGAAGAAGAAGAAGACTAGAAGAAGAAGAAGAAGACTAGAAGACTAAAATAATTTCTTCTTCTTCTTCTTCTTCTTTTCTCATCTTTCTTCTTCTCTTCTATCTTTTTATCCTTTTCCTCCTCGTTCTCATTCTTCTTCTTCTATTCTTTCTTTTTCTTCTCTTTCTTCTTCTATTATTTCTTTTTATCCTCTTCCTTGTTTTTCTTCTTCTTATTACTTATTTGTGTCATTTTAGAGCTAACTTAGGTAATTATGACATTTTTTAGCTAACTAAGCTTATTATGTCAATTTGGAGGAAAATAAGGTAAGTATAGGTCATTTTTGTGCTAACCTAGGTGATGATGCCATTTTTGAGCCAACTTACGTAAGTATAGCTCATTTTTTTATCTAACTTAGGTAATTATGCCATTTTGGAGGAAAATAAGCTAAGTATATGACATCTATGAGAGAACCAAGGTTATTATGCCATTTTTGAAATGAATAAGCTACTTATGTCATAAATGAACTAAATAAGCTAATTATGTCATTTTGGAGGTAACTTACCCTCATCACAACAAATGCGATAAAGATCGCAACTAAGGTAACAATTGATCCAACGACGTAATGATACCAAGCCTCATTATCAATGGCATATTTTCTAATCTTCTTAATCTTTAAGCGCATTGCATCCATCTTCATCTTGTGATCATCGACGACATCGGCAACATACAACTCCAATTTCATCTTCTCTTCTTCAATTCTTTTCATTTTTTCTTTGAAATACTCATTTTATTTTTCAACTAAATTTAACTTCTCGACAAGAGGGTCGGTTGCAATTTCCGGTTCACATACCTACTAGATAAAAATATTTCTATGTCAACTTGATGGCCATAATTGTCATAAATGCGAAATGCAACAAATAGTTATAAAAGAGAATATACCACATCCTAATCATAAACCGGGCGAGGGCTGATGGGGACGGATATCAAGACCATGGCACTATGTATAACAAACAATCATGCAAAGTAAGAAAATTATACAAGTAACTATATAAATCATACATTCATACAAGTAACTATATAAATCAAGTACAACATAAAAAATTGAATACCTAATAATAATCTTGATCGTCGGGTTCAATAAATGCTCCGGGATCAATAAATGTATCATCATCATCACTATCGTGAATGAAGTGCTCATCGGGTTCAGCGGCATCAACATGTGGAATGCCACCTTTACGTAATCGATCAAGCATTGACAAATCATTCGCAGCAGTAACCTCTTCTTATTCAGGCTCTTCTTGTTCCGGCTCAGGGGTGAAGTCGGCTTCACTGTCGTTGTCTACTTCAATGTTCTGGGGTGAAGTAGAGCGTTTCTTGAAGTGTTTTTTGGAAAGACGTGTTTCTTGGAAGAATTCACCTTCATATGTGTCTGGGTTAATGTGAGGTTCATAATCCTCTTCATTGGGGGGAGGTGGTCTAACACGTGGCGGCACTTCATAAACGACATCCCAACCATTCAGATTTGGATCAGTTTGGCAGGCCCACGGTAGATAGAAAACTTGGGTCGCCTGTTGAGCCGTAATATAGACATCGGGAACATCTAAATGGGTGCTTTGTTTGATTTTGACTAGCCCTATATGTTCATGAGTCCTTCTAGTCTCCTTCGGCTGGAACCAATAACATTTGAAGACTACGACGTTCAGTGGGTTTTCACCAGATAATAGAAGTTCATAAATTGCTTCAACTCTCCCATAATACTCGATACCTCCATCGCCGATAGCAGAGACACAACAATTTGTAGACTTTCGGTCGGCCATAGATAGCTCTTTCCCGTAGGTACGAAAGCGATACCCGTTGATGTCGTATTTGTCAAATGAACGGACCTTGTAGTCAAAACCATTAGCGACTTGTCTCAATTCAGCGTCCATAGACTCTGAATTAGCCAATAAGTTTAATACGAAAGGATTGTTGCATTAGCTGCAAATTAGACGAAGAAAATGAGAATGGCCTAATGGAAATTACCGTTTGTTTGAACCAAGAGATGAAACCGGGAAAGCCACCTCCTTGCTTTGCCAGAAGCTCATACTCTTTGATGGATTCCTTTTCGATCTCTGCTCCATCCAAGAATTTGGCGACGTATCGACTGTATCAAATATCCGGGAATAAGAGATTTTCAAAGGAATTAGAAGTTGCGAAACAATGTACCACGATAACTTACTCGATGTACGGCCGCACTTCTGTTAGGTTGTTGAAGATATACAACGAAATGGTCCGCCATTCTTCAACATCCAACGATATTGGTTTAGAAGCACCGGCTGGTGCGAGATTCCCTTTGAATAGGCTGAGGTTGGATCCACCTTTTTTAGGGTCGCCAGCATTGTACCGAGGCTTCAGATTATGCAAATGATGATTTTTGGCTTCGTAGTGCGCTGTCATGAAGTTTGCCACCTCCTTAGTAATGAATGCCTCGGCCATCGATGCTTTAATTCTATGTTTATTTTTACATTTTGCTCGGAGTGTCTTCTGCATCCTCTCAGTTGTGTAGCACCAATGATTTTGCACGGGCCCCCCCAATCTTGCCTCGGTCGGGAGATGCAAAATCAAGTGTTGCATTGGATTAAAGATGCCCGGCAGAAAGATCTTCTCTAACTTGCAGATCAACTCTGGCGCCAACTCTTCCATTTCTTCTAGCACGACAGGCGATAGTTCTTTCGCACAAAGAACACGAAAGAAATAGCTCAGCTCGGCCAGTACTAGCCATTCATCCTCAGGGATAAAGCCACGCAACATCACCGGCATTACCTGCTCAATCCATATGTGCCAATCAAGACTCTTGAGACCAAATATTTTCAATTTTTCAAGACTCGCTCCCCTCTTTAGATTCGCTGCATACCCATCGGGGAACATCAACTGCATTTTCACCCACAAGATAATTTCCCTCATAGCTGGCCTTCCAAGATTGAACCATGCCTTTGGCTTCGTCCAGTTCTGCTTTCCTTTCGGTTCTTTCATGTTTTGTAATGATCTATCACATAGCGCCTCTTGATTGACTCTAGCCTTAGTATTATCCTTTGACTTCCCCTCTATGCCGAACAATGTACCAAAAAGTGCCTCGGCGATATTCTTTTCAGTGTGCACACGTCGATGTTGTGTGGGCAAAGGAGGTCTTTGAATTAAGGCAGATCCAACAAGCATGTCTTGTGAGTCCAGGCGTGTTTCGAATTATACCCCTTGAAATACCCTGGACGCTCTGGATCTGGCTCGAGAGCGTTTAACTGATCCAGGGTCTCTTGGCCTGTCAACGGAGGTGGTGCAGAGTTTTTGACAACTCTACCTTTCATGAAGTTCTTCTTGTCTTTCCTGAACTTATGGCGAGGATCCAGGAACTGTCTATGCAAGTCAAAGCAAGAAAAATTGTGACCCGCCTGCAGCCAATGAAACTCAAGAGCTGCCTTGCATGTGGGGCACAAGAACTGTCGTCGTTTTTTCACATGGCCACATGTCCTCGAAAAAGGACTTAGTCGTGAGGCCTTCGCAAATAGGTGGTAGCTTGAACGGGGTTAAGCAAGAACGAGAAGACATGAGGTTTTACCCAGGTTCGGCCCCTCACGGTGGAGGTAAAAGCCTATGTCCTACTTCATTGATATTGATGATGATGATGATCTCAGTTACAAGGGCGGTATTTCGCTCCCTCTAATCTAGAGAGCTATTGATTTGTCTGTCTAGACTTGTAAAACTTGTCCCTCTTGGGGTGCCCTACCCCTCCTTATATAAGTTGAAGGGGTGGCTTACATGAAGAGTCCTAGTAGGATTAGGACTACTCTATTACAAGTGGAGTCCTAGTCTTGCTTCCCTTGTAAGGGAAATATTCCTTATGCCTTTCCTCTCAAGCCGGCCCACGGGATACCGTACCCTGAGCAGGTCTTCTCAGCGAGCCGCCTTTTAGGCCTTGGGCCTTGTCATTCATCTGACCCACCAACCAGGTCACCAGTGAGTCGCCAAGCTTGGCTGGGTTACAAGTGAGTCGCCAAGTCTCGGGCGGGTCATACCGCGGGGTATATCCCCGACATTAGCCCCAGTTTAATTTGGATTTATCCATGTTAAACTTATCCTGCAAAATAAGAACAAGAACAAATTTGACAGGTTGTGCACTGGGTCGAAGGTTCTTCTGAGCCGGCATCTGTTCATCCTTAAGTCCTTGTCATTTCTATGTGAAAACACTTGACCAAGTCAATATTTGCCGGGTTATGATTGATGATGCCGGGTCATGTAATTAATCTTCCTGGGTTCTTAAAGCCAAGTTTTTGCAGGATGTGTCCTTCCAAGCCGGGTCTTCTCAGCCCAGGTCAATCTGAATTTTTTACTTTCAATTCCAATATATATATATATATATATATATATATATATATATATATATATATATATATATATATATATATATATATATTATGTAGCCCCCAAGTCTTAAGAGGGCAACATAGTGATAACTGATATGTCTCCAACGTATCTATAATTTATGAAGTATTCATGCCATGTTTACAATAATTTTATATGGTTTTGGTATGATTTGCATGGAACTAACCCAGACTGACGCTGTTTTCAGCAGAACTACCGTGGTGTTGTTTTTCGTGCAGAAATGAAAGTTCTCCAAATGAGCTGAAACTTTTTGACAATTTTTTTTGGAACAAAAGAGACCCCCGAAGCTTCGTGGAAGGACCAGAAGGTGAAGGAGTAGGGCACAAGATACCGGGGCGTGCCAGGAGGCCCAGGCGCGCCCCGGTGGGTTGTGCTCACCTCGAGGCCCATCTTAGCGTGAAACCAAAGCGAAAAATTCCTATAAATAGAGAAACCATCGGGGGTAACCCTAGATCAAATGTTTCGCCGCCACAAGCCTCTGTAGCCACAAAAAACCAATCTAGACCCCGTTCCGGCACTCCACCGGAGGGGGAAATCATCACCGGTGGCCATCTACATCATCCCGGCGGCCACCATGATGAGGAGGGAGTAGTCCACACTTGGGGCTGAGGGTTTGTACCAGTAGCTATGTGTTTAATCTCTCTCTCTTGTGTTCTTCAGATGTCACGATCTTGATGTGTCGCGGGCTTTGTTAATATAGTTGGATCATATTGTGTTTTCCCCTCTCTATCTTGTTGTGAATTGAGTTTTCCCTTTGAGATTTTGTTTTATTGGATTGAATACTTTTATGGATTTGAGAGCACTTGATCTATGTCTTGGCACTCAACTCACGGATTCCCGAGGTGACATTGGGGTAATCTATGCATAGGGGTTGATGCACATTTTCGTCCTTGTTTCTCCAGTAGAAATCTTGGGGCACACTTTGAGGTTCTTTGTGTTGGATTGAGTATTATTAATCTGAATTTGCTTTGGTGTTATTTTAGTACGAACTCTTGATAGATCGATCGGAAAGAATAACTTAGTGTTATTTTAGTACGAACTCTTGATAGATCGATCGGAAAGAATAACTTGGTGTTATTTTAGTACGAACTCTTGGATAGATCGATCGGAAAGAATAGCTACAAACAATTTCTTCTTATGTTCTCCGCTAGATAAGAACTTTGGAGTGATTCTTCATCGCATGTTGAGGGATGGTTATATGATCCAATTAGATTAGCATTGTTGAGAGATTGCACTAGCGAAAGTACGGACCCTAGGCCTTGTGTTCAAGCATTGCAATACCGTTTGTGCTCCATTTTATCAATTGCTACCTTGCTGTTTTTTTATTGTTCCTATTACAAAAATCAATATCTACTATCATTACTATGCTTGTATCACCATCTCTTTGCCGAACTAGTGCACCTATACAAATTACCATTGTATTTGGTGTGTTGGGGACACAAGATAATTTTTGTTATTTGGTTGCAGGGTTGTTTGAGAGAGACCATCTTCATCCTACGCCTCCCACGGATTGATAAACCTTAGGTCATCCACTTGAGGGAAAATTGCTACTGTCCTACAAAACTCTGCGCTTGGAGGCCCAACACGAGTGTACAAGAATAAAGTTGCGTAGTAGACATCAAGCTCTTTTCTGGCGCTGTTGCCGGGGAGGTGAGTGCTTGAAGGTATATCTTTATATCTTGCAATCGAATCTTTTTGTTTCTTGTTTTATCACTAGTTTGGTTTATAGAAAGAAAACTACAAAAAAAATGGAATTGAGGTTGCATCATATTATTCATCTCTATAATGTCTTTCGTGAAAATGATGGAAAGGAAAATTGTGCTCAATTGATAGAAGAAGAATTCTATAAAATATTTGACAAAAAATCTTTGAATGATGAGCATGATTGCAATGTTGTTGGTATGAATTCTTTGAATATCCATGATGCTAATGATATGCAAAGCTACAAGCTTGGGGATGCTATGTTTGATGAATATGATATTTTTAGTCCCCAAGTTTTGATGTGCAAATTTGTTATAATGGTAGCATGCCTCCTATTTATGATGATTATATTGATGAAAGTGGATTTGGAGAGGTCATGATTTTATTTAATGATGAATCCACTATTTTGGAGGAGGTTGCAATTGATTATGACAACAAGTCCATATATGATGATTATGGTGATGACATGTATGCTATATTGAATAATGATAACCATGAAACTTGTCATCATGATTTTAATTTTCAATCACATGATAGTTATTTTGTTGAGTTTGCTCCCACTACTATTGATGAGAATAAATTTGCTTATGTGGAGAGTAACAAAATTTCTATGCTTGTGGATCATGAAAAGAATGCTTTATGTGATAGCTATATTGTTGAATTCATTCATGATGCTACTAAAAATTACTATGAGAAAGGAACATATGCTTTTACATATTGCAACAATATCAAGTTTTCTCTCTACGTGTTGAAAATCTTGAAGTTATGTTTGTTTTGCCTTCCTATGCTAGTTGATTCTTGTTCCCATAAATTGTTTGCTCACAAAATCCCTATGCATAGGAAGTGGGTTGGACTTTAATTTACTTTCCATGTGATTCATGATTCTCTCGTTATGTTTTAATTCTTATCTTTTGTGTGAGCATCATTGAAATCATCATGCCTAGCTAAAAAGGCATTAAAGAAAAGTGCTTGTTGGGAGACAACCCAACATTTACCCCTACTGTTTTTGTGTGTTCACATGATTAGGCTACTGTAGTAATCATGTTTTATAGCTTTTATTTCAATAAAGTGCCAAGTAAAGCCTTTGAGATAGTGTGGATGATAGTTGACTTGATTCTGTGCAAAAACATAAACTTTTGCGTCCAGTACAGAAATTCCTGTCTTTTACTGGAACGAGGAAAATTTCTGAATTTTTAACAGTTGATGGTTATACAAATTTTCTACGCTGTCCTAACTTTTCAGAATTTCTGGATTTACATAAGTATGACCTTAATTCAGATCTTTACGTACTGCTCTGTTTTTGACAGATTCTGTTTTCAATGCATAATTTGCTTGTTTTCTAGTTTCTATGGCTTATATTGCTTACTATAAATTGTGGAAATTGTAGAGTACAGTAGGAATTTTGTGAGAACAATTATGAATCTTGTCTTTGACAGTACCAAAGTGAATGATTTGTCTTTATCATACTAACCCATCTCACGAAGTTCCGTTAAGTTTTGTGTGATTGAAGTTTTCAAGTTTTGGGTGAGATATTGATATGAGGAGAATAAGGAGTGAAAAGACCCTAATCTTGGGGATGCCCAAGGCACCCCCAAGGCAATATTCAAGGAAGATCCAAGAAACTAAGCTTGGGGATGCCTTCCGGGGCATCCCCTCTTTCGTCTTCAACATTATCGGTAGCCTCACTTGGAGCTATACTTTTATTCGTCACATGTTATGTGTTTTGCTTGGAGCGTCATTTGCTTTTATTAGGATTTACTTGCTGTTATTTAGAATAATTTTTTGCATCTTTTATTTCAATAAAAGTGGGAAGGATAGCCATCACCATGCTTATTTTGCAAATATATGAGTTGCTGTTTCAAAACAGAAAGTTTATCACTGTTGAAATAATTCTCCAGAAAATTCAGTATGTGATAAAATGTAGAAACTTTTTGAACAATAAGATCTGATAAATTTTCTACAGTGTGGTAAATTTTCATATTTTTGGTAGTTAGGGAAGTATGAGTACAATTGCACTCTTTACAGATTGTCCTGTTTAGACAGATTGCTGTTATGTTCACATTGTTTGCATATGTTTGCTTGTTTAATGATTCTATTTGAGGATAGGAGTATGAAATATGCAGAGGCATTTAGTATGCAATGTTGAATAATAATTTTAGTGATTTGCTACAGTAGAGAATGATAAGGTTTTGCATTGATTTATACTAACTTATCTCACGAGTTCTTGTTGAGTTTTGTGTGGATGAAGTTTTTAAGATTTAGGGAAACCGTGATATAAAAGGAATTAAGGAGACACAAAAGATAAAGCTTGGGGATGCCCAAGGCATCCCAAGTTAATAATCCAAGAAGTCTCAAGCATCTAAGCTTGGGGATGCCCCGGTAGGCATCCCACCTTTCTTCATGAACAACTATCGGTTAGTATCGGTTGAGCCAAAGTTTTTGCTTCTTCACATGAGTTGTGCTTTTCTTATAATGTCATTTTATTTTGTTTTGCTTGCTGTTTTAATAAAATACTTAGATCTGAAAGTTTTGAAATAAAAGAGAGTCCTCAAATAGCTACCCATTTACATAACTACTTGCATGATCTTCACTTATATCTTTGGAGTAGTTTTTCATTTACTCTCGTGCTTCACTTATATACTATGAGTAAATTGTTGAATGAATTGAATATCATGAAGTTGAAATTATATGTTCATATTATGCCTAGTAGTAACTTCACATTGGGTTTAGAAAGTGAAATCTTTTGAAGCTTGACAATCACAATATTGGTCATACAAGCAATTCATGAATGATTACTATAAGGAAGAGAACTTTCACATGCAAATATATTATCTTGGACATCTTCTATGATTGTGAATACCCATTAATTATTTTCAAACTTGAGCAAATTAGTTAAAGTTGGACAAGAAAGACAACGTAATGAGTTATGGTTGTGTATATTTGCATAGAAGTTATATTGTCATGGATCCTTCAACATGTGGTGTTTGCCTAGGATCATTTGCTAGCCAAAAATTCGTACTAAGTAGAGATACTACTTGTGCATCCAAAAACACTTAAACCCAGTTTCTTGGCATGAGTGTCCACCATACCTACCTATGGATTGAATAAGATCCTTCAAGTAAGTTGTCATCGGTGCATAAGCAATAAAAATTGCTCCTAAATATGTTTGATCTTTTATTGTAAGGGAAAATTGAGCGTTGTACGAACTTGTGATGGCAAAGTAATAAAAGCGACGGACTGCATAATAAAGGTTGCTATCATAAGGGGCAATATAACGTGATGTTCCTTTGTATTAAGAGTTTGGGCATACAAATAAAAAGCGCATGACAACTAGAAAATAGGTTGTTGAGTTTCAAGAGAATTCATTGTTTGAATCTTAACATGTGAATTGATTGCTACTTTGTCATGATGAGTTTAACGAGAAAGAGTTGCTATTATGATGCTAGGAAAAGTGATTGAAATTATCATTGATCAAACTTGTGCACTTTGCTAGCATTCACACTTCATAAATTATTTCTTTTAACATTTACCTACTCGAGGACGAGTAGGAATTATGCTTCGGGATGTTGATACGTCTCCAACGTATCAATAATTTATGAAGTATTCATGCCATGTTTACAATAATTTTATATGGTTTTGGTATGATTTGCATGGAACTAACCCGGACTGACGCTGTTTTCAGCAGAACTACAGTGGTGTTGTTTTTTGTGCAGAAATGAAAGTTCTCCAAGTGAGCTGAAACTTTTTGACGATTTTTTTGGAACAAAAGAGACCCCCGAAGCTTCGTGGAAGGACCAGAAGGTGAAGGAGTAGGTCACAAGACACCGGGGCGCGCCAAGAGGCCCAGGCGCGCCCCGGGGGGTTGTGCTCACCCCGAGGCCCATCTTAGCGTGAAACCAAAGCGAAAAATTCCTATAAATAGAGAAACCATCGGGGGTAACCCTAGATCAGAAGTTCCGCCGCCGCAAGCCTCCGTAGCCACGAAAAACCAATCTAGACCCCGTTCCGGCACTCCGCCGGAGGGGGAAATCATCACCGGTGGCCATCTTCATCGTCCCGGCGGCCACCATGACGAGGAGGGAGTAGTCTACCCTCGGGGCTGAGGGTTTGTACTAGTAGCTATGTGTTTAATCTCTCTCTCTCTCTCTCTCGTGTTCTTCAGATGTCACGATCTTGATGTATCGCGGGCGTTGTTAATATAGTTGGATCATATGGTGTTTTCCCCTCTCTATCTTGTTGTGAATTGAGTTTTCCCTTTGAGATTTCGTTTTATCGGATTGAATACTTTTATGGATTTGAGAACACTTGATGTATGTCTTGCATATGAATACCCGTGGTGACAATGGGGTATTATATTGATTCACTAGAGATATGTTTTGGTACTCAACTCGCGGATTCCCGATGTGACATTGGGGTAATCTATGCATAGGGGTTGATGCAAGTTCTCGTCTTTTGTTTCTCCGGTAGAAATCTTGGGGCACTCTTTGAAGTTCTTTGTGTTGGATTGAGTATTATGAATCTGAATTTGCTTTGGTGTTATTTTAGTACGAACTCTTGATAGATCGATCGGAAAGAATAACTTGGTGTTATTTTAGTACGAACTCTTGGATAGATCGATCGGAAAGAATAGCTACAAACAATTTCTTCTTATGTTCTCCGCTAGATAAGAACTTTGGAGTGATTCTTCATCGCACGTTGAGGAATGGTTATATGATCCAATTAGATTAGCATTGTTGAGAGATTGCACTAGCAAAAGTACAGACCCCAGGCCTTGTTTTCAAGCATTGCAATACCGTTTGTGCTCCATTTTATCAATTGCTACCTTGCTGTTTTTTTATTGTTCATATTACAAAAATCAGTATCTACTATCATTACTACGCTTGTATCACCATCTCTTCAGCAAACTAGTGCACCTATACAAATTACCATTGTATTTGGTGTGTTGGGGAAACAAGAGACTTTTTGTTATTTGGTTGCAGGGTTGTTTGAGAGAGACCATCTTCATCCTACACCTCCCACGAATTGATAAACCTTAGGTCATCCACTTGAGGGAAAATTGCTACTGTCCTATAAAACTCTGCGCTTGGAGGCTCAACACGAGTCTACAAGAATAAAGTTGCGTAGTAGATATCAATAACTTAAGACTTGCTTCAATATGAATGTTGCAACTTTGGAGAAATCTGGGTTGTCCGTCTGGATCTTCAATCATGAACTGAAAGCTTTGCCCTTCACATGTGTAGCCCCCAAGGGCCAGCTCATCATAATGTGATGGGCCGGGTCTTCAATTTGGACCTTATGATCTATTTAAACAACTGATTGTTGTAGCCCCCAAGGTTGTCTTGCCTGCATCAACCTGGGATTTTGTATTTGACTTATGCTCATAAAACTTCAGCTAGTGTAGCCCCCGAGGGTCGGGTCATTATGCAATAATGAGCAAGGACTTTGTAGATCTAATTATGTAAACTTGAGCAGCAATGTGTAGCCCCCAAGGGCCGGCTCATCATTAAATGATGGTCGGGTCTTCCTTGAATCCGTACTTGAATAAATAACGACCTGTAGCCCCCAAGGGCCGGCTTATCTTCTTGAGATAGCCGGGTCTGCTGACAATGTGATTATTTGAAAAGCGGTTTGTATTAGCCTCCAAGCTTCGAGTCACCATATGTACTTTGAATTTCTGACAAGAGCAATTAGCAGCCACCAAGGGTCGGCTCATCGTAATGTGATGGGCCGGGTCTTCAATGAGACTGGTCAAAATGACCAAGCATTAGCCCCCAAGTGCCGTGGTGCATGCTTGCAGTGACATGGGACTTTCATACTTGAAGTAATCTTGATTTGAATAATGTACCCCCCAAGTGCCGGGTCGGGGCTATTCCTTCCATTGTAGAATAATATCACATCCACTCTGTGAACTGATTATGCCTTTGTGATGAAAGAAATCCTTGGCAGTGGTTGCAATGGAACCCGACAAATATGTATGAAGAAATCCATAAGTGATGTAGTCTTCTACAAAGCACATGTTGAATAACCAGAAACCTGGTCAGTTAAGTGACCAGGTATTATATGTGACCAGGCGGGATTCGTAACCAGGGAATTTAGGAGAATTGATATCCCAATCATTTAATACTGGTTATGATAAACCATGATGAAGATCCAGCCATTTTGGCTATAAAAATTTTGTTTGTTCCTGCAGAGTTACAATGTAACCCGGTTTGAAAAAACCGGCTCCTGCAAACAAATATGTATATGCATGTATGATGCATTGTATGATGATGCAATGTATGATGATGTATGTGTATGATAACACAGTATAAGAAATGTCAGCTTTCGAGACTCGACGTTATAGTCTTTGCTTTCGGGGCTTAAGTCTCGCTTCGATGAAGCGTTTGGCGTGATAGCCCTTGGAGTATCGTCGCTCTCTGTAAGCCGGCTCTCTCGTGACATAACCGACGTTTGAACCTTGCAAGTTCAAGGTCACAAAGTGAGTGACTTGTCAAGAGTACAGCGGGTCACCTGATCGGAGTAGCTGCAAGCAAACAGGCAGGTTTAACCAAGATAATGTGGCGTTTGTGTGCCGGGTCAAGAGAGTGAGATAGCTAAACTCGTGGAGTTGGAAGGCCCCAAGTGACCAATGATCATGGAAAAGCTCAGCATAGGATATACAGGAGACAATGCTACTACTGCAAAACATCTGGGGTCCAGATAAGCCGGCTTGATTCCAATGATCATAATATGATGAGCCAATAAGGCAGGATACCCATGTTTGAACCATGCATTGTGGCAGTTAGCTCTCTTTGGCAACCTTTAATTTTTTTTGAGGACTCAAACTTGCGAGAGATGGATTCCTCTTGAACCGGACGTTGAGCCGGATATTGAGAGCTCAAAACTTTGTGAGAGATAGATTTCGCTTGAACCGGATGTTGAGCCGGATATTGAGAGCTTAGAACTTTGTGAGAGATAGATTTCTCTTGAACCGGGTGTTGATCCGGAACCTTTTCTGATAACCCGGAATCTTTCTTTTGAACCGGAAACTTTTCATCAATGTGGCAGTAGTCCCCGGGTACGGGTTGTCTTCCTTGCAACGACCCGGGGTTCTTGAGTTTGTGAAACTTGCCAAATTTTGCCGAGTCATGCATGTGTAGCCCCCGAGTCTTAAGATGACTCGAGGAGTCGGCTTGAGATTCTTCACACTTAGCCGGGGCATAAGCCGGCATATAGTTAACAGCGGAACGCTGGAATGTGTTGAAGCTGGAGGTGAGGTGGTGAGTTGATGATCTTTGCGACACTCATTGTATATCCTTGGTGTTTGAAAACACGATGTGAATCCGGGGAAGGTTGAGGTCGACCGTGGCAGATTCTAAATGATCCCGTATGAGTTGTATCAGTAACCCGGCCAATGGTTCGTCCCGGCTGGTTGTTGAAGTTAACCAAACTGCAGTGGTAGCGACTTGTGCGCCTGTCCATTGAGCCATCCAGTGCAAGCGGAGGTAAGCAGCTCGGGTTGACGGGTGCGGCTCCGATATGTTGATATAGACACGGTGGTCAACCGCGGCGTTGGAAGACAACGCCGGGGGAGTCAGGCTTCGGCGTTGTAAGCCGACGCGGACGGGAGAGTCGGCCACAGGAGCGGGCGGGTGAGTTGTCGCGGGGCGCACGGTAGAGACGGCCGCGGCGTTGGTAAGCCGGTGTGAACAGGAGAGTCGGACGCGGCGTTGCAGGCCGGCACAGGCGGATGAGTCGGCCACGGGCGTGGTAAGCCGCGCGGACGGGTGAGACGACCGCAGCGTGTTTAATGTAGACTGGACCATAGGAGCGGCGGCTTGCGCTCGTCCGTTGAGCAGCTTGTGCAAGCGGGTGCGGTCCCAGCGACTTGGTGTATACCGTACCGCTGGCGCGGCGGCTTGTGCGCGTCTGTTGAGCAGTGCGGCACGGACGAACGTCGGTGCGCAATGATGCCAACAGCGCGCTCTCCATATCCGTAACATGATAATCGCTCTTGCAGTGATGCCAACAGCGCGCTCAGCTGATATGTTTTATCAGAAATTATCAGCCGCGGGGTTGATGATGACTTCAGCCAGCAGGGGAGCGTGTGGGAGTAGAGACGAGGCCAGCCCCGGCCGGGCGGCTCAAAGCAGGCGATGAGGGCGGCTCAGACGCGGTTGTTATTGTGGAGGCACCCGGCGAGGCAAAACGGCTCGGTGTGGCGAGGTCGGGTCGGCCCAGAGGCAACAACTTGATACCGCGGTGACGTGCGGCAGAGGCCATGCATGACGCCGGCGAGGGAAGTCGCATGATGGGTTAAGCAGGCGGCGGCTGAGGTGCGAGGTCACAGCGGCGACAGCGGAGACGACAGCTTGAAGTGCAACTGCAGCGGAGCCAGAGCTGGGCGGCTCAGAATAGACCCTCCGGGTCGTATTGACCAACCGGTTTTTTTAGCCAACCTGCTCACGGGTCACATCCTTGCTGAATCACCGTCGCTGGTCACAGCTTTACCTTGTGGGTCGAAGGCATCTCCGTTGACTGTGCCCGTAAATGGCTGGTTGCGATGATAAACGAAACTATGAAGTCGCCAAAACCGGATGTCAAAACAAAGACGGACGGTGAATACTGGTGGTAAGACTCGGACGGATATAGCACATCTCAGTTGTACTAGCTTGTTGCTCCAGTATTTGTCCTCTAGTACTGTAGTCACGTGAATAGTTGATGAAAAGCATTGCTGGTCTTTTGTTTGGTGGGCTCCCAGAACTAATAACGTTGGAGGTGGAGGCATTTTGGCACCTCACAGCGAGCCCGCGGCGGCGGCTTGGCGGCAGCAGAGGCGACTTGACGGCGCAGACGAGGCCGCGGCAATGGCGAGGCATGGCGCTCCATGGCGGGTTAACAGCGCGGCGCGGCAGGCGGCTTGGCGGGTCGCCGAAGGCGGCGCAGACCACGGTGGCTCAGGGACGAGGCGGCAGGCCAGTGAAGCGGCGCAGCTGTGTGCCCGCGCGGGGGGAGAAGAGCGGAGCGAGGGGGGCAATGGAGGCGGCTTTTGCGGCGGAGGCAGCACGAGGCCAAGGCTAAGTGGCGGAGCAAGGCGCGGCGGCGTAGCGAAGCGGCTTGGCGCGGCCACGGGGGCGGCCCGAGGTCATCGACGGAGGCGAGGCCGCGTGAACCTGCTCTGCTCGGAAGCGGAGATGAGTCGCCTCGGCAGGGACTTGAAGGCGTGATACGTTCATTTTGCATCATGTTTTTCTACTGTTATTTACGATGTTTTTATGCATAATAATACTTTTTGGAGTAATTCTAATGCCTTTTCTCTCATAATATGCAAGGTATACACAAAGAGAGAGAATTCCGGCAGCTGGAAATCTGGACCTGAAAAAGCTACGTCAGGCTACCTATTCTGCACAACTCCAAATGAGCTGAAACTTCACGGAGATTTTTTATGAAATAAATGAGGAATATTGGAGCCAATAAGTACCAGAGGGGGCCCACCAGGTGGGCACAACCCACCTGGACACGCCAGGGAGCCCAGGCGTGCCCTGGTGGGTTGTGCTCCCCTCAGCCCACCTCCGGTGCCCATCTTCTGGTATATAAGTCATTTTGACATAGAAAAAATAAGGAGAGGACTTTCGGGACGGAGCGTCGCCGTCTCGAGGCGGATATTGGGCAGGAGCACTTTTGCCCTCCGGTGGAGCGATTCCGCCGAGGGAACTTCCCTCCCGGAGGGGGAAATCATCGTCATCATCATCACCACCAACTCTGCCATCTTAGGGAGGGCAATCTCCATCAACATCTTCAACAGCACCATCTCCTCTCAAACCCTAGTTCATCTCTTGTGTTCAATCTTTGTACCGGAACTATAGATTGGTGCTTGTGGGTGACTAGTAGTGTTGATTACATCTTGTAGTTGATTACTATATGGTTTTTTTGGTGGAAGATTATATGTTCAGATCCAATATGCTATTTAATACCGCTCTGATCTTGAGCATGATTATCATTTGTGAGTAGTTACTTTTGTTCTTGAGGTCACGGGAGAAATCATGTTGCAAGTAATCATGTGAACTTGATATGTGTTCGATATTTTGATAGTGTGTATGTTGTGATTCCCTTAGTGGTGTCATGTGAACATCGACTACATGACACTTCACCATATTTGGGCCTAAGGGAATGCATTGTGGAGTAGTTATTAGATGATGGGTTGCGAGAGTGACAGAAGCTTAAACCCTAGTTTATGCGCTATGGTTAGAATTTATTCTTAATACTTTTCGCGTAGTTGCGGATGCTTGCGAGGGGGTTAATCATAAGTAGGAGGTTTGTTCAAGTAAGAACAGCACCTAAGCACCGGTCCACCCATATATCAAATTATCAAAGTAGCGAACACGAATCGAACCAACATGATGAAAGTGACTAGATGAAATTCCCGTGTACCCTCAAGAACGCTTTGCTTATTATAAGAGACCGTTTTGGCCTATCCTTTGCCTCAAAAGGATTGGGCTACCTTGCTGCACTTTTATTACTACTACCGTTACTTGGCCGTTAAAATTATCTTGCTATCAAACTACTCTGCTACTTACAATTTCAGTACTTGCAGACATTACCTTGTTGAAAACCACTTGTCATTTCCTTCTGTTCCTCATTGGGTTCGACACTCTTACTTATCGAAAAGGCTACAATTGATCCCATATACTTGTGGGTCATCAACGCTATTTTCTGGCGCCTTTGCCGGGGAGTGAAGCGCTCTTGGTAAGTGGAAATTGGTAAGGAAAAATTATTACTACGTGCTGAAATTTATTGTCACTTGTTACTATGGAAACGAATCCTTTGAGGGGTTTGTTCGGGGTATCTTCACCTCGACCGGAACCACAATTAATTACCCCTCAACCTACAGCACCTACTGAAAATATTGAATATGAAATTCCTTCGGGTATGATAGAACAACTGCTAGCTAATCCTTATGCATGAGATGGAACCGAACATCCTGATATGCACTTGATATATGGGGAAGAAATTTTTGGATTATTTAAGCTTGCTGGTTTACCCGGAGATGAAGTTAAGAAGAAGGTTTTCCCTTTATGTTTGAAGGGAAAGGCATTGGCTTGGTATAGGCTATGCGATGATATTGGATCTTGGAATTGGAATCGATTGAAATTGGAGTTTCACCAAAAAAATTATCCTATGCATCTAGTTCATCATGATCAGAATTATATATATAATTTTTGGCCTCGTGAAGGAGAAAGTATTGCTCTAGCTTGGGGGAGGCTTAAGTCAATGTTATATTCATGCCCCAATCATGAGCTCTCAAGAGAAATCATTATTTAGAATTTTTATGCTCGGCTTTCTCGTGATGATCAATCCATGCTTGATACTTCTTTAACTAGTTCCTTTATGAAGAAGAAAATTGAATTCAGGTGGGATCTTTTGGAAAGAATTAAACGCAACTTTGAAGATTGGGAACTCGACGAAGGTAAAGAGTCAGGTATTAAGCTTAAGTATGATTGTGTTAAATCTTATGGATAGCGATGCTTTTCAAAAGCTTAGCACTAAATATGGACTTGACTCTGAGATAGTAGCCTCCTTCGGTGAATCATTTGCTACTCATGTTGATCTCCCTAAGGAGAAGTGGTTTAAATATCACCCACCTATTAAAAAGGAAGTTACAGAACCGGTACCAGCTAAAGAGGAAACTATTGTTTATAATGTTGATCCAGTTATTCCTACTGCTTATATTGAGAAACCACCTTTCCCTGTTAGCATGAAGGAACATGCTAAAGTTTCAACTGCCGTCAACAAGAGTTATATTAGAACACCTAAACCTGATGAACAAATTAAAGTAGAACCTAGTGTTGCTATGGTTAAAGATCTCTTGGAAGAAAATATAGATGGCATGTTATCTACTTCTATAATGAAGCTACTAGAATTGTCAAACCAGATAAAATAGATAATCATAGACCCGTTGTTGGTATGCCCGTTGTCTCAGTTAAAATAGGAGATCACTGTTATCATGGTTTATGTGACATAGGTGCTAGCATGAGTGCTATTCCCTTTACCTTATATCAAGAAATTATGAATGACATAGCACCCGCAGAGATTGAAGACATAGATGTTACTATTAAGCTTGCTAATAGAGATACCATATCACCAATCGGGATTGTTAGAGATGTTGAAGTCTTGTGTGGGAAAATAAAATATCCTATTGATTTTCTTGTTCTTGGTTCCCCGCAAGATGATTTTTGTCCCATTATCTTTGGTAGACCCTTCTTGAACACCGTTAATGCTAGAATAGATTGTAAGAAACAAATTGTCGGTGTCAGCTTTGGTGATAAGTCTCATGAGTTTAAGTTTTCCAAGTTTAGTAGAAGACATCAAAAAAAAGAATTGCCTAGTAAGGATGAAATAATTGGTCTTGCTTCTATTGCTGTGCCTCCTACTGATCCTTTAGAACAATATCTGCTAGACCATGAAAATGATTTACATATGCATGAAAGAAATGAAATAGATGATATTTTCTTTGAACAACGTCCCCTGCTTAAACACAATTTGCCTATTGAAACTCCAGGAGGTCCTCCTCCACCTAAAGGTGATCCTGTGTTTGAATTAAAACAATTACCAGACACTTTGAAATATGCTTATCTTGATGAGAAAAAGATATATCCTGTTATTATTAGTGCTAACCTTTCAGAACACGAAGAAGAAAGACTATTGAAACTTCCAAGGAAGCACCGAGCTGCTATTGGATATACTCTTGATGATCTTAAGGGCATTAGTCACACTCTATGTCAGCACAAAATTAATATAGAACCTGATGCTAAACCCGTTGTTGATCACCAACGCCGGTTAAATCAGAAGATGAAAGAAGTGGTAAGGACAGAAATATTAAAACTTCTGGAAGCAGGTATAATCTATCCTATAGCTGATAGTAGATGGGTATGTCCTGTTCATTGTGTCCCTAAGAAGGGAGGTATTACTGTTGTTCCAAATGATAAGAATGAACTTATTCCACAAAGAATTGTTACAGGCTATAGAATGGTAATTGATTTTAGAAAATTAAACAAAGCAACTAGAAAAGATCATTACCCTCTGCCTTTTATTGATCAAATGCTAGAAAGATTGTCAAAGCACACACATTTTTGTTTCCTTGATGGATATTCTGGTTTCTCACAAATACTTGTTTCTCAACCTGATCAAGAAAAGACCACTTTCACGTGTCCCTTTGGAACTTATGCTTATAGACGTATGCCTTTTGGTTTATGAAATGCACCTGCTACCTTTCAAAGATGTATGACTGCTATATTCTCTGACTTTTGTGAAAAGATTGGTGAGGTTTTCATGGATGACTTTTCTGTGTATGGGAAGTCTTTTGATGATTGTTTAAGCAATCTTGATCGAGTTTTGCAGAGGTGTGAGCAAATAAATCTTGTCTTGAATTGGGAGAAGTGCCTCTTTATGGTTAATGAAGGTATTGTTCTGGGCCATAAAATCTCTGAAAGAGGTATTGAAGTGGACAAAGCTATGGTTGATGCAATTGAGAAAATGCCATGTCCTAAAGATTTCAAAGGTATTCGTAGTTTCTTAGGTCATGCTGGTTTCTATAGGAGATTTATCAAAGACTTCTCTAAAATTTCTAGGCCTCTTACGAACCTTTTGCAAAAGGATACTCCTTTTGTTTTTGATGATGATTGTTTAGAAGCCTTCGAAACACTCAAGAAAGCCTTAATTTCTTCACCTATTGTTCAACCACCTGACTGGAATTTGCCTTTTGAAATTATGTGTGATGCTAGTGATTATGCTGTTGGTGCTGTTCTAGGACAAAGAGTTGATAAGAAACTAAATGTTATTCATTATGCTAGTAAAACTCTAGACAGTGCACAACGAAATTACGCTACTACTGAAAAAGAATTTCTAGCAGTTTGTGTTTGCTTGTGATAAATTTAGATCTTACATTGTCGACTCTAAGGTTATCGTTCACACCGATCATGCTGCCATTAAATATCTTATGGAAAAGAAAGATGCTAAACCTAGACTTATTAGATGGGTTCTCTTGCTACAAGAATTTGATTTACATATTATTGATAGAAAGGGAGCTGATAACTTGTCTAGGCTTGAAAATGTCCTTGATGACCCACTACCTATTGATGATAGCTTTCCTGATGAGCAGTTAGCTGCAATAAATGTTTCTAATAACACTCCTTGGTATGCTGATTATGCTAATTACATTGTTGCTAAATATTTACCACCTAGCTTTACCTACCAACAAAAGAAAAAATTCTTTTATGATTTAAGACATTACTTCTGGGATGACCCACATCTTTATAAAGAAGGAGTAGATGGTATTATTAGACGGTGTGTACCTGAGCATGAACAGGGAAAACTCTTTCGGAAATGTCACTCCGAAGCTTATGGAGGATATCATGCGGGAGACAGAACTGCTCACAAGGTATTGCAATCTGGATTTTATTGGCCTACTCTCTTCAAGGATGCTCGTAAGTTTGTCTCATCTTGTGATGAATGCCAAAGAATAGGTAATATCGGTAAGCGTCAAGAAATGCCTATGAATTATTCACTTGCTGTTGAACCATTTGATGTTTGCGGTTTTGATTACATGGGACCTTTTCCTTCCTCTAATGGGTACACACATATTTTGGTTGCTGTTGATTATGTTACTAAGTGGGTAGAAGCTATTCCAACTAGTAGTGCTGATCACAACACCTCTATTAAAATGCTTAAGGAAGTTATTTTCCCAAGGTTTGGAGTCCCTAGATACCTATTGACTGATGGTGGTTCACACTTTATTCATGGTGCTTTCCGTAAAATGCTTGCCAAGTATGATGTTAACCATAGAATTGCATCACCCTATCATCCTCAGTCTAGTGCTCAAGTTGAACTTAGCAATAGAGAAATAAAATTAATTTTGCAAAAGACTGTCAATTGGTCCCGGAAGAATTGGTCTAAGAAATTAGATGATGCATTTTGGGCTTATAGAACAGCATATAAAAATCCTATGGGTATGTCTCCTTATAAAATGGTTTATGGGAAAGCTTGTCATTTGCCTCTGGAGTTAGAACATAAAGCATATTGGGCAATTAAAGAACTCAACTATGATTTCAAACTTGCCGGTGAAAAGAGGTTATTTGATATTAGCTCATTAGATGAATGGAGAACCCAAGCTTATGAAAATGCCAAATTGTTTAAAGAAAAAGTTAAAAGATGGCATGATAAAAGAATCCAAAAGCGTGAGTTCAAAGTTGGAGAATATGTTCTTTTGTACAACTCTCGTTTCAGATTCTTTGGAGGAAAAGTCCTCTCCAAATGGGAAGGACCCTATGTTATCGAGGAGGTTTATCGGTCTGGAGCTATCAAAATAAATAATGCCGAAGGCACTAACCCGAAGGTTGTTAATGGGCAACGAATAAATCATTATATCTCAGGTACGCCCATTAATATTGAAAGTAATATTATCCAAACTATAACACCGGAAGAACACATAAAAGAGTCCTTCCGGAACACTTCAGAATCGTGAAAAAGAGGAGATACGTGATACGGTAAGTAAACGGACTCCGAAAAATCCGCAAAAATATTTTTTGTCAGTTTTGGAACATTTAGAAAATTAGGAAAATAAGAAGCAACCAGGAAGGCACCCCTGATGGGCACAAGACACCAGGGCTCGCCTGGCTTGCCAGGCGCGCCTAGGTGGGTTGTGCCCACCTCGGGTACCTTCCGGACTCCGTTTTTCTACCGTTTGCTTATTTCCCCAGATAAAAAAATCTTTATAAACCCCCCGAACCTATTGACCACCGTATCGTGAAGAAATCTTCTGTTCTCTTTTCTTGCTGTTTTCGGTCAGATCTGTTTAGCCAGGCATCATGTCTTCTTCCTCCTCCAATAACGTGTAAGAGGATGCTTGGTTGAAGAAGATCGAGCTGAAGAGAGAAGAGCCAACAGAAGCCATCAAGGGAGACAATAATAAGGAGGTTACTGTAGATCAAGCCCCGGGGATCGAGCAAGCACTTCCGGGCGAGGAGGAAGAAGAAGAAGATATCCTTAAACCTTATTATGCTCATCTTACCCCTACTGAGATTGAGGCCTTTCGGATCATTGAAACGGTTCGTGTGCAGAATAAATATCTCACTCATGAAAATATTCTGCATCAAGAGCATATCATACCTCCGAAGCGTCATCCGTAGATTGGAGAATCTCTTGATCTTGAAGGACAGGATCGCTTCTACTTCACCAAAACCACCTCCTTATTCACCACCAAAAGAAAATTGAGTATCGGGTATGGGCACTCCCCTTGGCTTCCGCCAAGCTTGGGGCAGGTGCCCCGGTATCGTATCACCTCCACTACCTTTTTCCTTTACTTTTCTTAGTTCGATCTTTTGCTTTAGATGAATAAAAGTTTAGTTCGATCCTTTCTTTTTGAGAGCTTGCTTAGTGATCTATCCTTGTAATCGTGTGCGAGATATAAAATAAAGTTTAGTTTGAGTTTTTGCTTTCTTTACTTTCTTGTTGCAATAAAAAGAAAAGAAATAAATGAAAAGATCATATGCTAATCCTATGGTAGGTGATAACACCACATAAGGAAAAGTATAAGTAGAAAATTTTATTAGAGATTGACAAACATAGCATTAGTCAATGATGCAACTCATGAAAGAATTAATAAGGGAAGAGAAGATTCGCATATAAATACATTATCAAAGAAATCTTTTGTGATTGTGAGCCCCCATCAAAATATTATATGCCAAAATTGTTGACGTTGGACAAGGAAGACAACTTAATGATTTATGTTTGTTCATATTCACGTAGAAGTTATATTGTCATAGATCCTTCAACATGTGGTTCTTGCCCCCCATCTTTGCTAGCCAAAAATTCCGCACTAAGTAGAGATACTACCTGTGCATCCAAAAACCCTTAAACCCAAATCTTATTTCCAAGAGTCCACCATACCTACCTATGGATTGAGTAAGATCCTTCAAGTAAGTTGTCATCGGTGTAATAAGGCAATAAAAATTGCTTCTAAAAGTGTAAGATCATTTAGTGGAGGAGAAAATTGAGCGTTGTATGAACTTGTGATGGTGAAGAAATATAAGCGACAGACTACATAATAAAGGTCGCCATCACAAGGGGCAATATAACTTGACGTTCTCTTGCACTAAGGGGTTGAGCATACAAACAAATAAGCGCATGGAAACCTCTGCTTCCCTCTGCGAAGGGCCTATCTTTTACTTTTATGTATTTATTTTCATGCAAGAGTCAAAGTTCTTCTCTCTTTTCCTTTTATTTTTCTCCTTTGGCAAGCATCATCTGGTGAGGAAAGATCTAGGCACATATGTCCAGTTGAATATGGGTAGCATGAGTTATTATTGTTGACATCACCCTTGAGGTGAATACGTTGGGAGGCGAAACTATAAAGCCCCTATCTTTCTATGTGTCCGGTTGAAACGTTTTGCTCATGTGTATGCGGTGAGTGTTAGCAATCATAGAAGACTATATGATGGTTGAGTATGTGGACTTGCCTAAAGGCTCCGATATGTGACCCTTCCTAAAAAGATGATGAATTGTAGTTGCAAATTTGACTAAGAACATAGTTTGTTGGTTTCAAATAGAGTTTATGCTTTATACTTCGATAGTGTGATGAATTGTTACTTATTCATGAGAAGTCTATGACAAAAGTTTTGTGTTAAAGTTTGTTACTGTTACAATAATGCACATGATTCTTCTATGTTCGTATTTTGTTTTTATCGACACCTCTCTCTCTAAGCATGTGGACATGTTTTTCGATTTCGGTTTTCGCTTGAGAACAAGCGAGGTCTAAGCTTGGGGGAGTTGATACGTCCATTTTGCATCATGTTTTCCCACTGTTATTTATGATGTTTTTATGCATAATAATGCTTTTGGGAGTAATTCTAATGCCTTTTCTCTCATAATATGCAAGGTATACACAAAGAGGGAGAATTCCGGCAGCTAGAAATCTGGACCTGAAAAAGCTACGTCAGGCCACCTATTCTGCACAACTCCAAATGAGCTGAAACTTCACGGAGATTTTTTATGGAATAAATGAGGAATATTGGAGCCAATAAGTACCAGAGGGGGCCCACCAGGTGGGCACAACCCACCTGGACGCGCCAGGGAGCCCAGGCGCGCCCTGGTGGGTTGTGCTCCCCTCGGCCCACCTTCGGTGCCCATCTTCTGGTATATAATTCATTTTGACCTAGAAAAAATAAGAAGAAGACTTTCGGGATGGAGCGCCGCCGTCTCGAGGCGGAACTTGGGCAGGAGCACTTTTGCCCTACGGCGGAGCGATTCCGCCGGGGGAACTTCCCTCCCGGAGGGGGAAATCATCGTCATCATCATCACCAACAACTCTCCCATCTTGGGGAGGGCAATCTCCATCAACATCTTCAACAGCACCATCTCCTCTCAAACCCTAGTTCATCTCTTGTGTTCAATCTTTGTACCGGCACTATAGATTGGTGCTTGTGGGTGACTAGTAGTGTTGATTACATCTTGTAGTTGATTACTATATGGTTTATTTGGTGGAAGATTATATGTTCAGATCCAATATGCTAATTAATACCCCTCTGATCTTGAGCATGATTATCAATTTTGAGTAGTTACTTTTGTTCTTGAGGTCACGGGAGAAATCATGTTGCAAGTAATCATGTGAACTTGATATGTGTTCGATATTTTGATAGTGTGTATGTTGTGATTCCTTTAGTGGTGTCATGTGAACGTCGACTACATGACACTTCACCATATTTGGGCCTAAGGGAATGCATTGTGGAGTAGTTATTAGATGATGGGTTGCGAGAGTGACAGAAGCTTAAACCCTAGTTTATGCGCTATTCCGTAAGGGACCGATTGGATCCAAAAGTTTAATGCTATGGTTAGAATTTATTCTTAATACTTTTCTCGTAATTGCGGATGCTTGCGAGGGGGTTAATCATAAGTAGGAGGTTTGTTCAAGTAAGAACAACACCTAAGCACCGGTCCACCCACATATCAAATTATCAAAGTAGCGAACACGAATCGAACCAACATGATGAAAGTGACTAGATGAAATTCCCGTGTACCCTCAAGAACGCTTTGCTTATTATAAGAGACCATTTTGGCCAGTCCTTTTCCTCAAAAGGATTGGGCTACCTTGCTGCACTTTTATTATTACTACCGTTACTTGCTCGTTACAAATTATCTTGCTATCAAACTACTCTGCTACTTACAATTTCAGTACTTGCAGACATTACCTTGCTGAAAACCACTTGTCATTTCCTTCTGCTCCTCATTGGGTTCGACACTCTTACTTATCGAAAAGGCTATAATTGATCCCATATACTTGTGGGTCATCAAGGCGGCAATTTCCATTCCCTCCAATACTGACTTGGCGTTATGCAATTTAAGATATAGCACTATGGACCTCTCCTGCAGTATGTGCATGTCTTCGAAGAGAACAACGATGATACGCTTTGTTTTGTACTACACCGTCCGCCCCTTTGATCGAATGACCGGTGTCCATTTGTTTTGTAGAGCACGATGTTGTGCAAGACAGCAGTGCCCTTGGTGGAAACAGACATAGGACCCCTCGGCGGCAGGTGGCTCATGGTGCAGTCATGACCGCAGCGGTGGCGGAGACCATGACAGCGGCCGGCTTGAAGCACACCTGCGGCTGCTTGGTGACGTCGAATCCGGATCATTGCAAGCCGACTTGCGGGTGGCAGAGGTGAACATGCCGCTCCTGGGGAACAGCTAGAAGAGGCCTCGGGGAAGCAGAGTGAGGCGATGATGACCCACAAGTATATGGGATCAATTGTAGACTTTTCGATAAGTAAGAGTGTCAAACCCAACGAGGAGCAGAAGGAAATGACAAGCGGTTTTCAGCAAGGTAATGTCTGCAAGTACTGAAATTGTAAGTAGCAGAGTAGTTTGATAGCCAGATAATTTGTAACGAGCAAGTAACAATAGTAGTACCAAAAGTGCAGTAAGGTAGCCCAATCCTATTGAGGCAAAGGACATGCCAAAATGGTCTCTTATAATAAGCAAAGCGTTCCTGAGGGTACACGGGAATTTCATCTAGTCACTTTCATCATGTTGGTTCGATTCGTGTTCGCTACTTTGATAATTTGGTATGTGGGTGGACCGGTGCTTAGGTGCTTTTCTTACTTGAACAAACCTCCTACTCATGACTAACCCCCTCGCAAGCATCCGCAACTACGAGAAAAGTATTAAGAATAAATTCTAACCATTGCATTAAACTTTTGGATCCAATCGGTCCCTTACGGAATAGCGCATAAACTAGGGTTTAAGCTTCTGTCACTCTCGCAACCCATCATCTAATAACTACTCCACAATGCATTCCCTTAGGCCCAAATATGGTGAAGTGTCATGTAGTCGACATTCACATGACACCACTAAGGGAATCACAACATACATATCATCAAAATATCGAACACATATCAAGTTCACATGATTACTTGCAACATGATTTCTCCCGTGACCTCAAGAACAAAAGTAACTACTCACAAATGATAATCATCCTCAAGATCAGAGGGGTATTAAATATCATATTGGATCTGAACATATAATCTTCCACCAAATAAACCATATAGTAATCAACTACAAGATGTAATCAACACTACTAGTCACCCACAAGCACCAATCTATAGTTCCGGTACAAAGATTGAACACAAGAGATGAACTAGGGTTTGAGAGGAGATGGTGCTGTTGAAGATGTTGATGGAGATTACCCTCCCCAAGACGGGAGAGTTGTTGGTGATGATGATGACGATGATTTCCCCCTCCGGGAGGGAAGTTCCCCCGGCGGAATCGCTCCGTCGTAGGGCAAAAGTGCTCCTGCCCAAGTTCTGCCCAGAGACGGTGGCGCTCCGTCCCGAAAGTCCTCTCCTGATTTTTTCTAGATCAAAATGACTTATATACCAGAGGATGGGCACCAGAGGTGGGCCGAGGGGAGCACAACCCACCAAGGCGCGCCTGGGCTCCCTGGCGCGCCCAGGTGGGTTGTGCCCACCTGGTGGGCCCCCTCTGGTACTTATTGGCTCCAATATTTCTCATTTATTCCATAAAAAATCCCCGTAAAGTTTCATCTCATTTGGAGTTGTGCAGAATAGGTAGCCTAATGTAGCTTTTTCAGGTCCAGATTTCCAGCTGCCGGAATTCTCCCTCTTTGTGTGTACCTTGCATATTATGAGAGAAAAGGCATTAGAATTACTCCAAAAAGCATTATTATGCATAAAAACATCATAAATAACAGTAGGAAAACATGATGCAAAATGGACATATCAACTCCACCAAGCTCAGACCTCGCTTGTCCTCAAGCGAAAACCGAAA
The DNA here is from genome assembly GCA_011799875.1 of Thinopyrum elongatum. Taxonomy (NCBI): domain Eukaryota; kingdom Viridiplantae; phylum Streptophyta; class Magnoliopsida; order Poales; family Poaceae; genus Thinopyrum; species Thinopyrum elongatum. The sequence continues at coordinate 534,450,797 of CM022301.1, read as the reverse complement.
TCGAAAAACATGTCCACATGCTTAGAGAGAGCGGTGTCGATAAAAACAAAATACGGACATAGAAGCATCATGTTATTTTATTATAACAGCAACAAACTTGAACATAAAACTTTTATCATAGACTTCTCATGAATAAGTAACAATTCATCACACAATCGAAGTATAAAGCATAAACTCTATTAGAAACCAGCGAACTATGTTCTCAGTCAACTTTGCAACTACAATTCATCATCTTTTCAGGAAGGGTCACGTATCGGAGCCTTTAGGCAAGTCCATATACTCAACCATCATATAGTCTTCTATGATTGCTAACACTCACCACATACACATGAGCAAAACGTTTCAACCGGACACATAGAAAGATAGGGGCTTATAGTTTCGCCTCCCAACGTATTCACCTCAAGGGTGATGTCAACAATAATAACTCATGCTGCCCATATTCAACTGGACATATGTGCCTAGATCTTTCCTCACCACATGATGCTTGCCAAAGGAGAAAAATAAAAGGAAAAGAGAGAAGAACTTTGACTCTTGCATAAAAGTAAATACATAAAAGTAAAAGATAGGCCCTTCGTAGAGGGAAGCAGAGGTTGCCATGCGCTTATTTGTTTGTATGCTCAACCCCTTAATGCAAAAGAACGTCACATTATATTGCCCCTTGTGATGGCAACCTTTATTATGCAGTCCGTCACTTTTATTCTTCATCATCACAAGTTCGTACAACGCTCAATTTTCTCTTACACTAAATGATCTCACACTTTTAGAAGCAATTTTATTGCCTTATTGCACCGATGACAACTTACTTGAAGGATCTTACTCAATCCATAGGTAGATATGGTGGACTCTCGAAAATAAGATTTGGGTTTAAGTGTTTTTTGGATGCACAAGTAGTATCTCTACTTAGTGCGGAATTTTTGGCTAGCAAAGATGGGGGGCATGCACCACATGTTGAAGGATCTATGACAATATAACTTCTATGTGAATATGAACAAACTTAAATCATTAAGATGTCTTCCTTGTCCAACGTCCACAATTTTGGCATATAATATTTTGATGGGGGCTCACAATCACAAAAGATTTCCATGATAGTGTATTTATATGTGAATCTTCTCTTCCCTTATTAATTCTTTCATGAGTTGCATCATTGACTAATGCTATGTTTGTCAATCTCTAATAAAATTTTCTACTTATACTTTTCCTTATGTGGTGTTATCACCTACCATAGGATTAGCATATGATCTTTTCATTTATTTCCTTTCTCTTTATTGAAAGATGAAAGTAAAGAAAGCAAAAACTCAAACTAAACTTTATTATATATCTCGCACACGATTACAAGGATGGATTACTAAGCAAGCTCTCAAAAAGAAAGGATCGAACTAAACTTTTATTCATCTAAAGCAAAAGATAACCATGGATCGAACTAAGAAAAGTAAAGGCAAAAGATAGTGGGGGTGATACGATACCGGGGCACCTCCCCCAAGCTTGGCGGAAGCCAAGGGGAGTGCCCATACTCGATACTCAATTTTCTTTTGGTGATGAAGAAGGAGGTGGTGGTGGTGATGAAGTAGAAGGATTGTCTTTCCTCCTTAGCTTACGCTTGAGGATGGAATTCTCATCCTTCAATTCACCGATCTCCTGCTCAAGCTCCAATACCTTTTTGCAAAAATCTTGCTTGTTTTCCTGCAAGAGACGAAAGGTGATAAACTGAATCTTAGGCTTCTTTGCTTTGTTGGGGAGACTCGACTTCTTAAATTCAATATGCATGTCCCCAGGTTGAGGCAATGGGGCTTCATCTTCTTCTGAGCTCGTCTCCTCCTTCCTTTTAGGACCATAGTATTCTTCTTCCTCCGTAGTCCAGCCATTGTGCTCTACATCCCCATAAACCTTAGGGTTTGCTATATAATCAGCAACATAGCTCTCACCCTCCGAGTCTTGGGACGACATATTTTCAGATCTGTCAGGAAAACAACAAGAAGAGAAAGCAGAAGATTTCTCCGCGATACGGAGGTCAATATGTTCGGGAGGTATATAAAGATTTTTTTTATCTTGGGAAACAAGCAAACGGAAGAAAAATGGAGTCCGGAAGGTACCTGAGGTGGGCACAACCCACCTGGGCACGCCAGGCAAGCCAGGCGCGCCCTGGTGTCTTGTGCTCACCAGGGTGACCTTCCCGGTAGTTTCTTATTTTCCTAATTTTCTAAATATTGCAAAACTGACAAAAAATATTTTTGCGGATTTTTTGGAGTCCGTTTACTTACCGTATCACGTACCTCCTCTTTTTCACGATTTTGGAGTGTTCCGGAAGGACTCTTTTATGTGTTCTTCCGGTGTCATAGTTTGGATAATATTACTTTCAACATTAATAGGCATACCTGAGATATAATGTTTTATTCGTTGCCCATTAACAACCTTCGGGTTAGTACCTTCGGCATTATTTATTTTGATAGCTCCAGACAGATAAACCTCCTTGATAACATAGGGTCCTTCCCATTTGGAGAGGAGTTTTCCTGCAAAGAATCTAAAACGAGAGTTGTACAAAAGAATATATTCTCCAACTTTGAACTCACGCTTTTGGATTCTTTTATCATGCCATCTTTTAACTTTTTCTTTAAATAACTTGGCATTTTCATAACCTTGGGTTCTCCATTCATCTAATGAGCTAATATCAAATAACCTCTTTTCACCGGCAAGTTTGAAATCATAGTTGAGTTCTTTAATTGCCGAATATGCTTTATGTTCTAACTCAAGAGGCAAATGACAAGCTTTTCCATAAACCATTTTATAAGGAGACATACCCATAGGATTTTTATTTGCTATTCTATAAGCCCAAAGTGCATCATATAATTTCTTAGACCAATTCTTCCGGGACCTATTGAGAGTCTTTTGCAAAATTAATTTTATTTCTCTATTGCTAAGTTCAACTTGACCACTAGACTGAGGATGATAGGGTGATGCAATTCTATGGTTAACATCATACTTGGCAAGCAGTTTACGGAAAGCACCATGAATAAAGTGTGAACCACCATCAGTCATTAAATATCTAGGGACTCCAAACCTTGGGAAAATAACTTCCTTAAGCATTTTAACAGAGGTGTTGTGATCAGCACTACTGGTTGGAATAGCTTCTACCCACTTAGTAACATAATCAACATCAACCAAAATATGAGTATACTCATTAGAGGAAGGAAAAGGTCCCATGAAATCAAATCCCCAAACATCAAATGGTTCAACAGCAAGCGAATAATTCATAGGCATTTCTTGACGCTTACCGATATTACCTATTCTTCGACATTCATCACAAGACAAACTTATGAGCATCCTTGAAGAAAGTAGGCCAATAAAAACCAGATTGCAATACCTTATGAGCAGTTCTGTCTCCCGCATGATGTCCTCCATAAGCTTCGGAGTGACATTTCCATAGGATTTGTCCCTGTTCATGCTCAGGTACACAACGTCTAATAATACCATCTACTACTTTTTTATAAAGATGTGGGTCATCCCAGAAGTAATGTCTTAAATCATAGAAGAATTTTTTCTTTTGTTGGTATGTAAAGCTAGGTGGTAAATATTTAGGAACAATGTAATTAGCATAATCAGCATACCAAGGAGTGTTATTAGAAACATTTATTGCAGCTAACTGCTCACCAGGAAAGCTATCATCAATAGGTAGTGGGTCATCAAGGACATTTTCAAGCCTAGACAAGTTATCAGCTACGGGATTCTCTGCTCCTTTTCTATCAGTAATATGCAAATCAAATTCTTGTAGCAAGAGAACCCACCTAATGAGTCTAGGTTTAGCATCTTTCTTTTCCATAAGATATTTTATAGCAGCATGATCGGTGTGAACAGTCACTTTAGAATCTACAATGTAGGATCTAAATTTATCACAAGCAAACACAACTGCTAAGAATTCTTTTTCAGCAGTAGCATAATTTCGTTGGGCACTGTCTAGAGTTTTACTAGCATAATGGATAACATTTAGTTTCTTATCAACTCTTTGTCCTAGAGCAGCACCAACAGCATAATCACTAGCATCACACATAATTTCAAAAGGCAAGTTCCAATCAGGTGGTTGAACAATAGGTGTAGTAATTAAGGCTTTCTTGAGTGTTTCGAAGGCTTCTAAACAATCATAATAAAAAACGAAAGGAGTGTCCTTTTGCAAAAGATTTGTAAGAGGCCTAGAAATTTTAGAAAAGTCTTTGATAAATCTCCAATAGAAGCCAGCATGACCAAGGAAACTAAGAATACCTTTGATATCTTTAGGACATGGCATTTTCTCAATTGCATCAACCTTAGCTTTGTCCACCTCAATACCTCTTTCGGAAATTTTATGGCCCAAAACAATACCTTCATTAACCATAAAGTGGCACTTCTCCCAATTCAAGACAAGATTTGTTTGCTCACATCTCTGCAAAACTCGATCAAGATTGCTTAAACAATCATCAAAAGACTTCCCATAAACAAAAAAGTCATCCATGAAAACCTCAACAATCTTTTCACAAAAGTCATAGAATATAGCAGTCATACATCTTTGAAAGGTAGCAGGTGCATTGCATAAACCAAAAGGCATACGTCTATAAGCATAAGTTCCAAAGGGACAAGTGAAAGTGGTCTTTTCTTGATCAGGTTGAGAAACAGGTATTTGTGAAAAACCAGAATATCCATCAAGGAAACAAAAATATGTGTGCTTTGACAATCTTTCTAGCATTTGATCAATAAAAGGCAAAGGGTAATGATCTTTTCTAGTTGCTTTGTTTAATTTTCTAAAATCAATTACCATTCTATAGCCTGTAACAATTCTTTGTGGGATGAGTTCATTTTTATCATTAGGAACAACAGTAATTCCTCCCTTCTTAGGGACACAATGAACATGACTTAGCCACCTACTATCAGCTATAGGATAGATTATACCTGCGTCCAGAAGTTTTAATATTTCTGTTCTTACCACTTCTTTCATCTTCGGATTTAACCGATGTTGGTAATCAACAACGGGTTTAGCATCAGGTTCCATATTAATTTTTTCCTGACATAGAGTGGGACTAATGCCCTTAAGATCATCAAGAGTATATCCAATAGCATCTCGGTGCTTCCTTAGAACTTTCAATAGTCTTTCTTCTTCATGTTCTGAAAGGTTAGCACTAATAATAACAGGATATATCTCTTTCTCATCAAGATAAGCATATTTCAAAGTGTCTGGCAATTGTTTTAATTCAAACACAGGATCACCTTTAGGTGGAGGAGGATCTCCTAGAGTTTCAATAGGCAAATTGTGTTTAAGCAGAGGACGTTGTTCAAAGAAAATCTCATCCATTTCATTTCTTTCATGCATATGTAAATCATTTTCATGGTCTAGCAGATATTGTTCTAAAGGATCAGTAGGAGGCACAGCAATAGAAGCAAGACCAATTATTTCATCCTTACTAGGCAATTCTTTTTTATGAGGTTTTCTACTAAACTTGGAAAAGTTAAACTCATGAGACTCATCACCAAAACTGACACCGACAGTTTGTTTCTTACAATCTATTTTAGCATTAACGGTGTTGAAGAAAGGTCTACCAAAGATAATGGGACAAAAATCATCTTGTGGGGAACCAAGAACAAGAAAATCAGTAGGATATTTTATTTTCCCACACAAGACTTCAACATCTCTAACAATCCCAATTGGTGATATGGTGTCTCTATTAGCAAGTTTAATAGTAACATCTATGTCTTCTATCTCAGCGGGCGCTATGTCATTCATAATTTCTTGATATAAGGTAAAGGGAATAGCACTCACGCTAGCACCTATGTCGCATAAACCATGATAACAGTGATCTCCTATTTTAACTGAGACAACGGGCATGCCAACAATGGGTCTACGAATATCTGACTTATCAGGTTTGACAATTCTAGTAGCTTCATTACAGAAGTAAATAACATGCCCATCTATATTTTCTTCCAGGAGATCCTTAACCATAGCAACACTAGGTTCTACTTTGATTTGTTCATCAGGTTTACGTGTTCTAATATAACTTTTGTTGACCACAATTGAAACTTTAGCATGTTCCTTTATCCTAACAGGGAAAGGTGGTTTATCAATAGAAGCAGTAGGAACAACTGGATCAACATTATAAATAATAGTTTCCTCTTTAGCTAGTACTGGTTCTTTAATTTCCTTTTTAATAGGTGGGTAATATTTAAACCACTTCTCCTTGGGGAGATCAAGATGAGTAGCAAATGATTCACAAAAGGAGGCTACTATCTCAGAGTCAAGTCTGTATTTAGTGCTAAACTTTTGAGAAGCATCGGTATTCATAAAAGATTTAACACAATCATACTTAAGATTAATACCTGACTCTTTACCTTCATTGAGTTGCCAATCTTCAGAGTTGCATTTAATTCTTTCCAAAAGATCCCACCGGAATTCAATGGTCTTCTTCCTAAAGGAACCAGTACAAGAAGTATCAAGCATGGATTGATCATCATGAGAAAGCTGAGCATAAAAATTCTGAATAATAATTTCTCTTGAGAGCTCATGATTGGGGCATGAATATAACATTGACTTAAGCCTCCCCCAAGCTAGAGCGATACTTTCTCCTTCACGAGGCCAAAAATAATATATGTAATTTCGGTCATGATGGACTAGATGCATAGGATAATTTTTTTGGTGAAACTCCAATTTCAATCGATTCCAATTCCAAGATCCAATATCATCGCATAGCCTATACCATGCCAATGCATTTCCCTTCAAAGATAAAGGGAAAACCTTCTTCTTAACTTCATCCCCGGGTAAACCTGCAAGCTTAAACAATACACAAATTTCTTCCACATATATCAAGTGCATATCAGGATGTTCGGTTCCATCTCCTGCATAAAGATTAGCTAGCAGTTGTTCTATCATACCCGAAGGAATTTCATATTCAATATTTTCAGTAGGTGCAGTAGGTTGAGGGGTAACTAATTGTGGTTCCGGTCGAGGTGAAGATACCCCGAACAAACCCCTCAAAGGATTGTTTTCCATAGTAACAAGTGACAATAAATTTCAGCACGTAGTAATAATTTTTACTTACCAGTTTCCACTTACCAAAAGTGCTTCACTCCTCGGCAACAGTGCCAGAAAATAGCCCTTATGATCCACAAGTATATGGGATCAATTGTAGCCTTTTCGATAGGTAAGAGTGTCGAACCCAACGAGGAGCAGAAGGAAATGACAAGCGGTTTTCAGCAAGGTAATGTCTGCAAGTACTGAAATTGTAAGTAGCAGAGTAGTTTGCTAGCCAGATAATTTGTAACGAGCAAGTAACAATAGTAGTAACAAAAGTGCAGCAAGGTAGCCCAATCCTTTTGAGGCAAAGGACAGGCCAAAATGATCTCTTATAATAAGCAAATCGTTCTTGAGGATACACGGGAATTTCATCTAGTCACTTTCATCATGTTGGTTCGATTCGTGTTCGCTACTTTGATAATTTGGTATGTGGGTGGACCGGTGCTTAGGTGCTTTTCTTACTTGAACAAACCTCCTACTCATGACTAACCCCCTCGCAAGCATCCGCAACTACGAGAAAAGTATTAAGAATAAATTCTAACCATTGCATTAAACTTTTGGATCCAATCGGTCCCTTACGGAATAGCGCATAAACTAGGGTTTAAGCTTCTGTCACTCTCGCAACCCATCATCTAATAACTACTCCACAATGCATTCCCTTATGCCCAAATATGGTGAAGTGTCATGTAGTCGACGTTCACATGACACCACTAAGGGAATCACAACATACATATCATCAAAATATCGAACACATATCAAGTTCACATGATTACTTGCAACATGATTTCTCCCATGGCCTCAAGAACAAAAGTAACTACTCACAAATGATAATCATGCTCAAGATCAGAGGGGTATTAAATAGCATATTGGATCTGAACATATAATCTTCCACCAAATAAACCATATAGTAATCAACTACAAGATGTAATCAACACTACTAGTCACCCACAAGCACCAATCTATAGTTCCGGTACAAAGATTGAACACAAGAGATGAACTAGGGTTTGAGAGAAGATGGTGCTGTTGAAGATGTTGATGGAGATTACCCTCCCCAAGATGGGAGAGTTGTTGGTGATGATGATGACGATGATTTCCCCCTCCGGGAGGGAAGTTCCCCCGGCGGAATCGCTCCGCCGGAGGGCAAAAGTGCTCCTGCCCAAGTTCTGCCTAGAGACGGCGGCGCTCCATCCCGAAAGTCCTCTCCTGATTTTTCTTGGTCAAAATGACTTATATACTAGAAGATGGGCACCGGAGGTGGGCCGAGGGGAGCACAACCCACCAGGGTGCGCCTGGGTTCCCTGGTGCGCCCAGGTGGGTTGTGCCCACCTGGTGGGCCCCCTCTGGTACCTATTGGCTCCAATATTTCTCATTTATTCCATAAAAAATCCCTGTAAAGTTTCAGCTCATTTGGAGTTGTGCAGAATAGGTGGCCTGACGTAGCTTTTTCAGGTCCAGATTTCCAACTGCCGGAATTCTCCCTCTTTGTGTGTACCTTGCATATTATGAGAGAAAATGCATTAGAATTACTCCAAAAAGCATTATTATGCATAAAAACATCATAAATAACAGTAGGAAAACATGATGCAAAATGGACGTATCAGGCGACCACAACGGCGACTCAGTACGGAGGTGATCCGGTGACTCAACGCAGCAGAGACAGCGCCATGGGCATGCGGCAGAGGGGGCGGCTCGAGGCCGGCGACTCCGGCAATGGCGGCTTGCCGCGGAACAATGGGCCACTGCAGCGGAGGGCGGCTCAACGGAGACGGGGGCTCACCGGCTCTCGGAGGCGGCTCGGAGTCGGAGGTGAGGTCGGCTCGCAAGTAACAAGGCAAGTATGGGCGGCTCGTCATAGGACAAACCCGCAGTAGCGCGGTGGCCGGCTGTATCAGCAGAGGAGACCGGGTTGCAGCCGTTGAATCCGGGTTGGACTGATCTGATTGTAGTACTGATTTGACTAATACAAACAGGAGGCCGAGCTATAGTCGTGTAGTCCTTGAGTACTTGCCCAATCACGCGTTTTTTGACATTGATTGACATAACATGGCGTACAGTGGCCGCAACAAGATTCTTGTCTGTCCTAGGCAACATGCGATAGCGGCAGCAAAAGTTAACCTCCAGGCCTGGGTCGTGGTGGTCTTCTATTCAAGCACAGAACACTGGCGACTTACCCGAACAGATGTTTGTCTTGGCTCACATGACGGCAATCGTAGCAGACATCGATTTGTCTCCGAATTTGACGGATCGCCGGGTTACGTTCATCCGCCGCACAACGTGCAACCCTAATTTTCTCTTGAACTCAAATTTCACAGATTGTGAATTTGGACTCATGAACTCGAAACTGATTTAGATCTTTCCAAACCGGCTCTTCTTCAACCGGAAAATTGTGAACTTCTCGATCCCTGGGAGAGATCCCTCCAAGAACTCAACACCACCGTGCGTGGCCTCTCATGGTGGGCGCCAACTGTCGTTGTTTTTTCACACAACCAAATGTCCTCGAAAAAGGACTTAGTCGTGAGGCCTTCGCAACTAGGTGGTAGCTTGAACGGGGTTAAGCGAGAACGAGAAGACACGAGGTTTTACCCAGGTTCAGCCCCTCACGGTGGAGGTAAAAGCCTATGTCCTGCTTCATTGATATTGATGATGATGATGATCTTGGTTACAAGGGCGGTATTTCGCTCCCTCTAATCTCGAGAGCTATTGATTTGTCTGTCTAGACTTATAAAACTTGTCCCTCTTGGGGTGCCCTACCCCTTCTTATATAAGTTGAAGGGGCGGCTTACATGAAGAGTCCTAGTAGGATTAGGACTACTCTATTACAAGTGGAGTCCTAGTCTTGCTTTCCTTGTAAGGGAAATATTCCTTATGCCTTTCCTCTCAAGCTGGCCCACCGGATACAGTACCCTGAGCAGGTCTTCTCAGCGAGCGGCCTTTTAGGCCTTGGGCCTTGTCATTCGTCTGACCCGCCAACCACGTCATCAGTGAGTCGCCAAGCTTGGCCGGGTTACAAGTGAGTTGCCAAGTCTTGGGTGGGTCATACCGCGGGGTATATCCCCGACAGGAACCTTCCGTGGACACACCAGCCAACGAATAGCGCATACGTCGGCAAGTCATGCATCGAGTACATGTACCAGACATGCATTATGAAGTTCAGTTTGTTAAAGGCGTCGTATGTCTTGAACCCATTATCCCAAGCTTCTTGCAATTCGTCCTTAAGCGGCTGCATGTACACATTCATATTCTTCCCCGGATAGTTCGGCCCTGGAATTATCAACGTCAGGAAATTGTTCATTCTTTGCATAATCTATCTGGGGGGGACATTGAGTGGAAAGACAAATACGGGCCAACAACTATATTGGGTTGCCGTCAGACCAAACACACTGAACCCATCCGTACTGATGGCGACTCGAGGATGCCTTGGATCTGCCACTTTTTTCTGCATGTAATGCATCGAAGCGCTTCCACGCTTCACCATCCGATGTGTCTTCCATCCCGGTACCATGCTCGTCGGTGCGACGACGAACCACCTCAGCTCTGGCACGTTGGGCAGACTCACCATGAAATGTCCACACCGTATAGCCGGGCGTAAAACCACTCTTCTGCAGGTGTTTGCCCATTTCATCCTCTGTCCTCTTTTCCCAATTGTTGCACCGGACACAGGGGCACCAGTTTTTTCTCTGGCCATTTGCAAATGTGGCTTTCACAAACCCCTTGGTTTTTGTTAACCATTCATTGGTAATCTCTTTTTGACTAGTGTGACCGATGTACATCCATGCACGATCACTCATCTTGCCTACCTACACTCTTATAGGTAAAGATAGGTCCATCAACATGTATATTCATCAGTTAATCTAGTTTGTCAATTTTGAAACTTCAAACAACCAAACTGACTCATGACAAAAAATCAGAGCGTAGAAGAGAAACGAAAGATGAAATAGTACATAGTGAGAGGTTGTGCAACTAGGATGATTTTCTGTACCATCTTTTTTAATGAATTGGAGAGGATGATGGCGCGGAACTCGAAAGCCATTGGTGTGTTGTTGTCATTTCCATACATTTTGCTACAGCGCAACAACCCTTCTTATGACCGCAAGACACCAATGGTGGTCAGAAGAAGGGTTGGTGAGCTGTAGCAGAATGTATGGAAACGACCGCAAGGCACCAATGGCTTTCGAGTTCTTCACCATCATACCCTCAAATTCGTTAAAAAAATTGTTACAGAATATCATTCGAGTTGCACAACCTCTCACTACGTATTGTTTCGTCTTTGATTTCTTTTTCTACGCTTTGATTTTTTGTCATGAGTTAGTTTGGGTGTTTCAAGTTTCAACACTTGGCTTGTAATCTAGTTTGTCAATTTTATTACGTCCATGCAACCTACACACTAATAGGTAAAGATAGGTCCTAATCCCACCCGAGTATGTGTAGACTAAGCACGTTCTCCATGCTCTACCCCATTCCGAGACAAAATTTCGGCAGCACCTCCCCGTTGTTCTCCAAATACATGTCTCGGGAAAAAGCCTAGAGAATGTGCATCCGGAGAACAACAGGGAGGCGCTGCCGAAATTTTGTCTCAGAATGGGGTAGAGCATGGAGAACATACCCAATATACACATACTCGGGCTGTCCGTGGAAATCGCTGGACAATCTGAATGAGCTACGGTGATAAATATGCAACTGAATGCATATTTATTGGTGCAACCCTTTCGGATGGGAGACACATACTGGTTACACGACTGTAGTTATCTAGCTAGTGTTATCGGCACGAAGGCGGGAACAGACCAAATAATTAAGGGGGGAGGAGGAGATGTCATTTGTGCTCACCCACGATCGCAGGGGCAGAGCTCGTCGAACATCAGACCCTCCCAGCGATGAAAGAACTGCACATTTAAATCAACAGATGAGTAACATAGCTCTATTTTTTTTCCATCAACCTACCTAAATATTTACAACAGTATGCCACCGAAATATATGTCATTCGGGGTAAAAGTGGACCCTAGCTCGACCCCTCGGCGACCGGCGATCCTCGACCTGGTTCCGTCGGCGCCGACGCACCCCTAACCTCGACGCAGTTCCATCGACGCGGACGCACCCCTAACCTCGACCTGGTTCCGTTGGCGCCGACGCACCCCTAACCTCCTCTTCTTCTTCCTCTTCTTCTTCTTCTTCTTCTTCTTCTTCTTCTTCCTCCTCTTCTTCCTCCTCCTCTACTTCTTCTTCCTCTTCCTCCTCCTCTTCTTCTTCCTCTTCTTCCTCCTCTTCTTCTTCTTCCTCTCCTTCCTCCTAAACTAAACCTAAACTAAACTAAATCTGAACCTAAACCTAAAAAAACAGAATAAATACCTAAACTAAACTAAGCCTAAACTAAAACTAAACTAAATCTAAAAAAATAGAAATAAAAAATAAAAAAAAGAGAGCTCACCTTCGGGGGGGCAGCCGGTGGAGGAGGTGGTCGGTGGAGGAGGGGGCCGGGGCGGCCTAGGGCAGGGCGGCTGGGGCGCCGGGCGGCGGGGTCGAAGGGGCCGCAGGGCAGCGGCCTGGGGCAGGGCGGCGGTGGCGACGGGGCGGCGGTGTCGACGGGGCGGCGGTGGGGTGCGGCGGCGGGGGCGACGGGGCGGCGGTGTGGTGCGGCGGCAGGG